>JAGTXR010000036.1:1319741-2639482 GCA_022606575.1 Glossosoma conforme
GTTGTTAATGAAAGAGCAATAGAATTACAGATCCAGCCGGAAAATTTAACAAATTTTCATTGTATTATCCACCAGCAAAATTTGTGCGCAAAATCGATGAAATTCAAGAATGTTATGGATGTAGTAGTAGCAAGCATTAATTTTATTAAGTCACGTGCACTTAATCACCGCCAGTTTAAGGTGTTTTTGGAAGACCTATTTTCAGACTATGAAGATGTGTCTTATTACTGTGAAGTAAGGTGGTTGAGTAAAGGAAACATGTTGAAACGATTCTATGATTTGAGACAAGACATTGCAGATTTTATGGACATAAAAGGAAACACAATCAACCAAATAAAAGATAATCAATGGGTGTGTGATTTAGCATTCCTTGTAGATGTCACAGGATACCTAAACCAAAAACAGGGACAATTGGTTCATGAACTGCATAGTCATGTCAAAGTTTTTTGTAATAAGCTTAGATTTTTGAAAAATCAGATAAGAGGTAAAAATTGTTACCATTTTCCTAATCTATCAAGGCATACAAACATCACATATAATTCTTATGGAGATGAACTGAAGGCACTAATAGAGCAATTTGATACGAGGTTTGCCGACTTCCAAAACAGACTGAACATTCCCTATATTTGCTCGTCCGATGGATGCTGATGTAAATAATGTGCCAGCAAATTTACAGATGGAACTTATTGAGCTTCAGGGGGATTTAGCGCTAAAATCACAATTTGACAAAGTTACTTTGACGGATTTTTATAAATTATATTTGGTGGAAGAAAATTATACAAACTTACGTAGATTTGCAAGAAACATCATTTGTCTTTTTGGCAGCACGTATACATGCGAACAATTTTTTTCGAGGATGAAGTACACCAAATCGAAAATTCGAACGAGGATAACAGATGAAAATCTCGAAAATTCGATGAGATTATCATTAAGCAATATCAACGCCAATATTGATAGTCTCGTAATTGAAGTACAAAGTCAATCGTCACATTAAATTTTATAAGCAATTAATGTCGTTCATTATATAAATAAATAAAATATGCAAGAGTAAGAAGAGAAGAAGAGAAGTAGCAATGTGTTTTATTTAATGTAATATTACCTTAATATAGTTAATAATTTGGTCCGGCCCTTGACACGGAGACAGAATGATAATGTGGCCCCAGACCTAGGAAAGGTTGCCCATGCCTGTTTTAGATAGATTCCTATTTTGTTTCTAGATGTACCCCTTATGTATGGGTTACTCAGCATATCATTTATGTATTGCACTTGTGTACATAAATATTGCAATTTTGCTTTAGGTATTATAACAGATGCAAACGACAATACATAAATAATATATACAATCAATTAATTACTATATTTATTGTTTTATTTATATTTCTTACATAATAACCTTATGTGCCACCATGTCTTTACAAATATAAATAACCATAAACTATTTCATTCCTTCCAATAGTTGGGCTTTATCAAAAGGTTATTTAATTTTACTTCCGAACAGTTAATTACAGTGGAACCTCTTAACGAGCACTTCTCATAACGAGTAATTCGCATAACGAGCAAAAACAAATGTGAAAAAATTGCTCCCTTTAACGAGCGGCATTTCGCATGACGAGTGACGCAGATAGGGGATGTGTGAGCCGGGACTTCCGCGTCATTGCGTCAGTCTGTGTTTAGCACTCGTACCGTTATTAAATTAAAATTAAGGAGATGAATGCTTCAAAGGGAATGTCAAGAATGTCTTCAAAACGTTTGCTTATTCTTGTCTACAGTCAACGAGATTGTAACTTTAGCTAATATCATGGGACTGGAGGTGGATAACAATGATATTGAAAACCTTGTGGAAGAGAAAAATGTTTCATGAAGGTTTTGTACGATCTTTAACAATCTCTTAGCATGTAATTTTATTTTAATATACGTTAAAAATATATATATATTTCGCATGGAACGCATTATCGTGCTTTACATTGATTTATCTTGGAAAATTAGTTTCGCTTAACGAGTGTTTCACATAACGAGCAAGATTATGGAACGAATTATGCTCGTTATAAGATTTTCCACTGTATAAGCATTCTCATTACCTCATCAGGTCCTGGTTAGGGCACTCTATTGTCCTGGAGGGAGTAAATGCTCTCCTAAGGCGGATGAACCTTTATGGTCAACGGCATTAGAATGTGGAAATAAAGGGAAAAATACCACATTAAAGGTCTAAAAGACATCCCATGTATCAGCAAAAAAATGATTGCTTGGAGATCGAGATGCATGATTCTGTTGCTGCAAACCAATCCACCGGATTGATACTACGAAGAAGAAGCATTCTAAGATATATTAACATGCAAAGAATTTAACTTAATATCACTATTGAATAAAAACGAAATCACAGAGTACATATATACTTTTTAAGCTATTATACCTAAGGCAATACAGCATGATCTCCGAGAATTAACGTAAATAGTTGATATTTATTGGAGTTTTTAATGTTTCACGTGTTTGTTCCGAATAGCTTATAACTTGTACCCATTTTAGTGATTTGAAATATTTTAACTTTTATACAAGGTTACTGGTTACTAGTGAATACATTTTATTTAGTTAAATAGTCGGGGATTATCCTATATTGCCTTGAGTATAGCACTAGCAAATTCGACGTAATCTGTGCATATTAACCTTTAAACGCCCAGTGGTCCCATACGGGACCGCATTTGCGTCGTTCAATGCCCTATCAGGCCAATGTTTGTAATGTTTCATCGCACAATAGATTCTTCCACGAACTTACTTTAATAATATTATTACAAATTAATGTAATCCGCTTATGAAATGAACCATTAGCACTCCTGTATAGCAGAGCTCCGCAACCTTTTCTCATCTACGGCACACCAAAGTTCTCACGTTGAATACCGCGGCACACCAAAAGCCAAAAATAGGTATTAATTTGATCAATTTCACTTTTTTTTAAATTTAATTTAGAACTTAATAAAGCAAGTACCTCGTTGTATGTCTACATAATTTAGGCGATAGGCGCTGGGAGCTTGAGGACCGTTGTAAAATTAATTATTTTTCATATTGCCTTATTTGATCGCGGCACACCTGTATCGGCTTACGGCACACACCGGTTGCGGAGCACTGCTGTATAGGACCGTAGGGCATTAAACGACGCAAATCTGCGTTCCCGTAAGGAAACCATTGGGCGTTCAAAGGTTAAAATATGTGTTTAAAGCAATTTTGATACTTTATTATATACGTCATTCAACTGTATATTAATTAATTGATTGACGCCCACTTATCAAAAAAAAAAAATCAGGTTATTTCTATATTATGCGTGATTAAATTAAAAGCTCAAAGTAAAAGGAAAACAAAAATACGAATAATTATATAACATATTATTCTCAATGACAGACGCATCGTAAGAGTTATATGACATTCAATCTCAAGGACATTTCCTTATTGCTGCCTTCTCCATTACCTCCGGATTCGATTACTACATATTATAATGTGGTTGAATACATAACATGCACATAGTACGATTACAATAACTATGTATTAGTATATAATTACGTATTTAATACATTATTGTATCCGGTGCCAAATATTTTTTTATTAAAAACCATTCCAATCAACACTACGGTACTCTTGCATTGCAATATAATGAAATACTCTGTAGTTTTGAACATTATGAAATGATAAACTTATATTGATACATTTTTATCTATCAATATAAATAAAAAAAAGTTTTTTAACCCTTTCGTTATGGCTCGGTGGAATACAAATTATACTGTTAAATATGGCGTGAATTTTTCAACCATTTATTTTGCTTAAAACTAGTATTTGAAGCATAAATGTACTAATCTGACATATTTTCATATATCACATTGGTTTTTGTATCCTTTAGCTATCAGATGATGCATAAAAATATATCATATTTAACAAACGTTCATTATGTAACTCCATACATGTGGTGGCATTGACACATGTGGTTTACAGAAAAATCGCTCCTGAGACGAAACCTAACGATATTTATTTACATGCTGTACAGATTCCTGTAAATAATACATGTAGGTTGATAAAGGTAATGACTGCACTTCCAATTTCCTACCGTAGATGTCACAATGAGTACTGAAAGTAGCAAAAGGATATATCACGTCAACCGATGTCAACGGTTGTGGAATCTTTGACGGCGTATGCCGACAACCGATGCGAAAGGGTTAAAAAAATTAATCTCAAGTACTTATGTTCGATGTTGAAAAGGTTTATAATGCTTGAATGTATAAGTATGTCTAAGTTGTTGTGTAGTGTAGATGTTCGCAATGTGTATGCAAAATATGTGCCCATCTGAACAATGGTTTATACCTACTGTACTTCATATATTATAAATGGAAGTGAGAAGTATTATATACATATTCTGATTGTCTTTACGATAAATAATCTTGTACAGTTAAATTGATTATACCATTACATACGAGTATAGTATGACATATATTTGTTTCTATTATTCGAGCACTTGCAGTTATTTACAAAAGAAACTTTGGATAAAATGATTGGACCTTTTAATTTCGTTGACACTTTCGCTGCTACAATATAACAACATACTTGCCAAAACATTTGCTTGGAGCATCTTGATGTACGGCTGTGAGACATATGGTGCTTATCTGAAAGTGATAAAAAAAGACTAGAGGCCTTTGAGATGTGGTCATACAGAAGAATTCTCGGAATTTCCTGGAGAGTCACCACGTCACGAACAATGAGGCTCTCAACATAATCAAGGAGGATAGGCACCTAGTAAGAACCATCTCAGAGAGGCGAGCCCGATGGATCGGTCACATCATGCGCCACGATGGTCTTCTTCACGACATTGTGGAAGGAATGGTTGAGGGAAGAAACTGTAGAGGGCGCCCTAGACGGTAGTATTCGAGGACATTAGTTGTGGCTCTTATGCTGAGCTGAAGAGGACTGCAGAGAATCGAGAGGAGTGGAGATTGAGATGCAAGATTTTGTTGCTGCAAACCAATCCACCGGATTGATACTACGAAGAAGAAGAACAACATACTCGTATATGCTTTACTAGTACATAATGAAAAATATTCACGAAGAGGAATATTTCATTGACTGAGAAAACGTGATAATGCCAACGCATCGTTATAGCCTCCAATGAGCTAATATTGTAGAAATGTTAAGACAGGAGTAGGTTGATCAGGAAAAATGAAGAATGAAAGATATTTGCAGTGGAATAAGAAGATTTGGGGATAAAAGAAGAATTTCTTGAGAAAATAGAAGGTCTATGTAGTGACGGTGAAGGTTAAATGACACTTGAGTTAGTGTTAAGAAGTACATACTCGTATTTAGTATAATTCCGTAGGTATGGATACGTAATGACGTTTAATATAATGAGATAATTATTGATGATTACTCGTAGTTTACGGGTCAAGAAGGTTAGGTAAGGTAAGATCATCAGACGTAACTAAAAAATTTAGCACATATTTTTTGTGTAGGAAGTATTTTTAATGATTCGACTTAATGATCAATGTTGTATGGCGTTTCATTTTTAAGGCGATAAGTCATCATGACACTGTAACCATCCACCTTTGAATGTTTGCAAGTATGAGTATCCATCGAATCTGCCTTCAAAATGCAATCCGTTGGCGAATCTCGGGCGCCACTCCAACATATTTTTCTTTAGCCTCGCCATTTCCAATCATCTGGGGTCGTCTCTTCTTGTGCACATTTGCCATGTCTGTCTGTCCTGCGTTGCATTCTCGGTCAAACTCAGAGTTTTCAGATCCTTGTTTACAGCTGCAGTCTAGGTTGCCTGTGGTCTTCTTCTCAGCGTGGGTATGTTGAGGGTTCTCTTCACCATGTGGTCCTCGTCTCTCCGTGTCACATGCCCATACCATCTTAGGCGGTTCTCTCTTATCTTTTCAGGTATAGGGGCCACCCGAAATGAACCCTGAATATGCTCATTTCGAACTCTGTCCACTCTAGTCACACCGCCCGCCCACCTCAGCATCTTCATCTCTGCCACATGAATCCTATAAGTCACGTTTCAGCGGGGTCCAACACTCCGATCCGTAGAGCATAGCTGGCCTTACAGCAGTTTTGTAAATTTTACTTTTGGTCCTAACTGGAATATTGCATACATTTTATAAATTACGAATTATATATAGCGTTTTTATAAGATGGATGATTAGCCCTATGCTCCCGAGGCTTGGTCCATTTAGTAAAATACTAAGGGGCAACCTAAGATATACAACATATTTATAATAAACAGTAACATGAAAAATGTCCGCAAACGCTATAAAAAATCTCTGTTTCAAATAAAAGGTTTATATAAAGAGACTGACCATAAATTTATATAATGGTGAGCAACCGCCATAACGCGCGTAAAATGCTCTCCATGGGAACTAGGTCTTCAGGTTCATGGACGACTGAAAAAGGATTTTCTTTTTTTACAAATGAAATGAGCAAAACAAATGAATAAAGTTGTATTCGAATATATTTTTCAAATTCTTAATTTTAAGTGTTACAAAGGTATGGCAATAAACACGTAGGTGTAGGCCACGCCGTGAATAATGATTTGAAAATTGAGTTTTTATGCATATTATGTATTATGTCATGGCGTATTGTGGCTGCTGATGTCGTCACATTATATTCCAATCTGCTCCCACGCCGCTGTCAGATTTTTGAATTCACAACATTGGCCGACTATTCGAACTGCTAATGCGTTTCTAATATCAAAATTTGATTAAATGAATACTAGAATTATTATCAAAACAGTAAAACCTCGATATAACAGACCTTTATTTAACGAACTTTGGATATAACGGACAAAAATCCGATAAAATGTATATTATGTCATGGCGTATTGTGGATGCTGATGTCGTCACATTATACTCCAGTCTGCTCCCACGCCACTGTCAGATTTTTGAATGCACAACATTGGCTGACTATTGGATTCGCTAATGCGTATCTAATACCTACATATGATTAAATACATACTATAATTATTATCAATACAGTAAAACCTTGATATAACGGACCTTTATTTAAAGAACTTCGAATATAACGGACAAAATTCCGATAAAATGTATTAAAATAAAACTGTCCTGTTATTAAGTAGTTCAAGTGTAGCTGCATGTCAACTTTTTTTAGCGACCATGATAATAACGTCATACTTATATCACTAGAAATCGAGACATAGTGCCGTCCTGCTCATATATTAGGGGATTACCTGATATGTTATAATAACGCGTAGGTTTCGACGCAGCACACTGGTGCTTGCCACGCTGGCTAGGAATTTACGCAACCCTTCGATATTTTAACTTTTTTACTCGAAGTGAATGGACACATTTAGTGTGCATTTAATATGTATATTTATAACGGACTTTCGGCTTTAACGGACACCCCCTCCTCCCAATTAGTTCGTCATATCGTGGTTTTGCTGTACACCGTATTCCCTAATGACATGGTTTTAAAATTACACAGTGCAAAAGATTCTAAATACTAATATTCAAAAACTGTAATAAGTAAAAAAATTACACTTGTTTTTTCTAGGCATTTAACAGAACGTAGCCAACATTGAATTGAGTGGAATAGTGTTGATTTTTGCAAATATCGTAACGACGACATGACATTGCTTATCGCTTATCGATAATGTTATAAAATATGGAAATCGTTAAGTTCAATACACCCATGCACATGTCCAAGCAGTCACATCTAGTTGTTACGCATTACTTGATTGTAACCTTTATGAAGGTTATATCGTATGCAAGCATAATACTAGTATTAGCGAAAACATACAGCAAATTATGCATCCCTTCATCCATGGAATTATTATTTAAAATATTTTTAAACCTGGATTTCGATATCTTCTAAGTCTATTACTTCCGTACATAAAACATAAATCTGAAGGAAGGCGAATAGTACGAGTGTTGGTCAAGTTCTTATTTTTTCAAATTTCCCGCGTTGTTTGACTTACACTTAAAATGTAATACTTTTCCCGTGTTTTGACATGTGCTTGGCAGCCTTTAAAAGCAGATAACGTCGTGAAATTTTGAAGAAATATATTTAATTGTTGTGTGAAACGCCTATTTCAAAAATATCAGCAAATCTGACTACATAATTATGATAAATAAACTTGAAGAAACATTGAAAAATATTTTTAATGTCAACAAAGTGTTGAAGCATAAATCAAGTGAAATCGAGAGATGGTTTATGTTTTCAAAATCTCGACAAATATCATTATTTGGTACACACAAGGATCTAAAAATTTGAGAATCTTAGGAGGAAGTGTATTGATTTCAAAAGATATTATAAATAAAAAATATATTACAACGCGAAAATAACTGTATTTACTTAAAAAGTCACAAATTGCTTATTCTCCGTGGCATTATTCGCATTGTTAAATGTTACTTCAAGAAAATATTAGTTTATCTCAGTATAATGCTTAACCCTTTCACTACGGCTCGGTTTGAATACAAATTATACTGTCAATTATAAAACTAGTATTTGAAGCATGAATGTACTCATCTGGTCTATTTTCATATATCACATTGCTTCTTGTATCCTTTAGCTATCAGATGATGCATAAAAAACTATTCTGAAAATGTAGCAAAACGATATGTCACGTCAACCGATGTCAACGGTCGGGGAATCTTATGACGGCGTATGCCGACAACCGATGCGAAAGGTTTAAACGTTTATAATGAATAAACTTGTATAGAAAGCAAACCTTTACAATGCGGAGAATGTAATATATACTCGGAAAATTTTCGCATCTGAATTTACTATCTTGGTATTCTTTTACACTACTATGTAGAAGAATACCATATATAATACATATATACTTTATAGCAGTGCTCCGCAACCGGTGTGCCACGGCACATTGGTGTGCCGTAAGCTGATACAGGTGTGCCGCGATCAAAAAAGGCAATATTATAAATAAATAATTTTACAGCGGTCCTCAAGCTCCCAGCGCCTATCGCCTATTTATGTAGACATACAACGACGTACTTGCTTTATTAAGTTCTAAATTAAATTTAAAAAAAGTGAAATTGATCAAATGAATAGCTATTTTTGGCTTTTGGTGTGCCGCAGTATTCAAGGTGAGAACTTTGGTGTGCCGTAGAATCCAAAGAAGTACTTTGGTGTGCCGCAGATGAGAAAAGGTTGCGGAGCTCTGCTTTATAGAATACATACAAAAGTATATTTATGTACAAAAAAAATGACTTCACCGTATGAATAAAAAACATTTTAATTTTAAATTAATGACATAATTATATTGATTTAAATTATGTTTATTTTTGTTTTGAAATCAGATTTGTGTGTGGTTCAACATATGTCTTCCGTCATACTAAATCACCACTAATATTCCTAATGCCGGATGAAATCTTATGAGAATTCTCTTTTCTAATGTTTTTTTTAATAAATAAATAAAAAATACTATTAAATTTTAAGGCCAGCTTAGATCAAACAAACGAATTCTCATTCTACCTCTATTTCCTTAAAATCGGTGCAACGAATTAAAACAGATTGAATATGAAAAAAAAAAACATCTGTCTAGCATAAACCTATCTTTATAAATAACTAATATAATAGTTTTTATTGATTTTTTTATTGAATTTGCACAGTTACAAAAGCAATACAATTAATGGATATCAAATTTAATATCTACAAAACCTTTTTAGAAGAAATATATTCATTTCATTGATTTTCTAGACACTTACGAGGATATTAAAATAAAATTGTTCAAAATTTCTGTGAACCTTTCAGAGAAAGTTAACATAGTAGTACTGTCAAAGAAACAGCAATACAAACTTTCAAATTTTATCATATTTGGATTGCATAATGAAATATCTACTACTTAAAATACCACGAGCTTCAATAACTCTGAACGTTCGCCAAACTGTTGTTTACAATGAATCAAAACATCTTCAAGGGGTACACGGGCACTTGAATTCCTTCTAGTTATATAAAGTACACGATTAACATTATGTGATTTAATTATATAGTACTGTGATAACAATAGACATGCACTTAAATTTAGCATATTTAAAAAAAATGGACGAAACGTTCAAGGTCGTTTGATGAGTTCTTCTTCGTGTCAGCGACGTCAAATTATTTCTGCCCAGTTTTGTCAACATCGATAGCCCTTGTGTTGCCTAGCATTAGGTCTTGAAGTGTGCAGTTTGTTGGGCACATGGAGCAGGATCTTAGGTGTGAGGCGGTCTGCAGGTGTATGCAGTCGCACAATAGTGGCTCTCTCTGCCGAAGAATTCCCCACAGCTCGACGTTGTCCTTTGTTTTACCAACTCCGGTTTTTAATCTGTTCAGGGATTTCCAGGTCGGCCAGTCAAGGTTCTTGCCAGTTGGGAGGCCTTCCTTTGGAGTCATGAAATCCTCTGGTGCGACTTGTCGCCAGAGCTGGAGTCTCTCATTTTCAGGGCCGGATGTGAGAGGTTGTGTGGATCTCAGAAAGCTGCTTCGCGACTTAAGTCTGGGAGTTGGGGGTATCTGATTATACAAGCAGTGGGACGGTTGGTTGATTGCCTTACACATTTCTTCGACGTATATGACTTTGCGTCTTATGTTTGGTGGTGCGATACCAGCCAATGTGTATAGTTTTGAAATGGGTGTTGGTTTGAGGCAGCCTGTGACGACTCTGCACGAATCGATGACTGTTAACACAAGTATATAAAAATAACGAATGCCAAAATTATAAAATCCAATAAAAAATATATTTTTTGCTAATTAAACAATAATGCCAAGAATATGAAAAACATGCTATTAATTATTGATTTTTAATATTTCAATTTTATAACAAAGGAATCATAATTATTGTATCTTGTAGGTATATATCCTTAATTGTATTGTTCATAATAGTCGATTGTTATTTATGTTAAGATAGGGATATGTTTCGTTTTCTCTGCTAGTTGATTATTTAACCCTTTTGTTACGGCTCGGTGGAATACAAATTATACTGTCAATACGGCGTGTATTTGTCAAACCAATTTTTTTGCTTAAAACTAGAATTTGAAGCATAAATGTACTTATCTGACCTATTTTCATATACAACATTGGTTCTTCAATCCTTTAGCTATCAGATGATACATAAAAAAACTATTATATTTAACAAACGTTCATTATGTAACTCCATACATGTGGTGGCAATGACACATGTGGCTTACAAAAAAATCGCTCATGTGACGAAACCTAACGATATTTATTTACATGCTTTACAGATTCCCGTAAAGAATACATGTCAGTTGATAAAAGGATTGACTGCACTTCCAATTTCCTACCGTAGATGTCACAATGAGTACTGAAAGTAGCAAAACGATATATCACGTCAACCGATGTCAACGGTCGGGGAATCTTTGACGGCATATGCCGACAACGATGCGAATGGGTTGGTAAAAAATATATTCGGTATTCTATGTGTATTTATTATTTAAAAGAAGATGAGAACAGCACCTTTGAAATGGTGTCATTGAGTAAAAAATATATTGGCTCACCTCTTTATACACTTTATATTGTATAGGCCTGAAAGCAGAATACCTTTTTATTATAATTGAATATTTCAGCGGTG
Organism: Glossosoma conforme; assembly: GCA_022606575.1. Classification (NCBI taxonomy): domain Eukaryota; kingdom Metazoa; phylum Arthropoda; class Insecta; order Trichoptera; family Glossosomatidae; genus Glossosoma; species Glossosoma conforme. The sequence continues at coordinate 1,331,314 of JAGTXR010000036.1, forward strand.
TTATTTTAAATTGACGCAAAATTCACATAAAGAATTTTAATGACAGCTTACATCGAAAGCGATATCAATCTTGGAAGAAAAATGTTGTTTGAAACAATGTTATACTTTCTAAAACAATAATTTGTTATGAGATATAATCTGTTCCACGTGTATGTCATGTGCACCGTCTGGCAATGCACCAATGCATTCAGTGGTTCGAAAGTGTCAATGTTGCCAAATAAAAATATCATTGACAGGTAGAAATGCAACATCTTTAAATGCGTACAGCGATCACTTACCCATGACATAATATACGAGGGTTACCCGTAATATGGATGGGGTATTTTCAAACACCCACCCTACAGCCCGGACTTAGCCCCACGTGAATACCATCTCTTCCCTAACATGAAGAACCTGGGTGGAACGCATTTCGACAACAGAGAAGACCTGGAAGAAGCGGTTCTCAGGTATCTGAGGCATTCAAAACCTCGTATACCGCATGCAAAAATGCATTGACTTCAGTGGCGACTATGTAGAAAAATAGGTTAAAAGTCTGAACTTTCCAAAAATGTACGCATTAATGGAATTAAACATGTTTTACACTGTGAAAAATCACTGGGAATCTTATATTACGGATAACCCTCGTATGCTCGATTGCCTTTTATCCAATTAGATATTGTAATGCTTAGATATGTGGTATCTATCTAAATAAGTCAAATCTCTATGCTGTTAACTGTTAGGTTTAAAATTCGTTTATAAGAATGAAGTTTTCTTTTTCTGAGGTATGTGTATGATACATGGTAAATTATTTGACTAATATATGCTTTACCTAAAGTTACGACTATATTGTGTTATATAATCAACAGAATTTAATTTATTACTTTTATGGTTTGTCAGTTCATGTCTTAGATCACTTCAAAGAATCGTAATGTGGACGTATACACAATACTAAGTGAAGCCACATTAATGTTTCAGTAATTGTTTTTTTACTACCCACGACATTATTTTTTATCCTCTGTAAAGAAATGATCCAAACATTTTCTCTTGCCTTATCCATTCGGAGCGTCGGATTTCCCTCGAAGAATTTTCTTCGTCATATTAATATTAGGTTAGGCTTCATCACTACGTGACCGCTCCATTACAATTGAATATGATTCCATACAAAAATATTTAATTAACAATTTCGCTGGCGATGCGAGCCCAACTTATGAATATAAAATAATAAGTATGCCATGAAATCATTGATGTATCATAGTAAAATGAATAGAACCATTCGTTAGTATTTATATGATTGGGAAACGTTTTGACATCAGCACGGTGTAGCCCTTGCCGACTGGTACCGAAATCCACGATGTACAATCTTTCGTTTCTTTCTGTTCGCTTATCCGCTCACGTGTGTGTTAGTTATAGACATTATCCCTTGAGCGCTGGGGGACAGCCTAAGCGCCGACGATCGCGTCAGTTATGCGTTGATGACCGAGGAATTAGCATTACGGTCAGCGGCATGTCATCCCGCATGGCCGAAAGCTTGTAAAGTTTTAAGTAAATATAATCAATGTGCTTCTAAAAGAAAGTCTTGGTTTGCTGAGCTGCTCCTCATCCTACCCTCACGCGACGGAATAACACCCCTTTTTAAAGAGAGGAAGATGTTAGTTTATTATATTTAACTTTATTCAATGAAGAACTTATAATATAAACAGTTACGGACATAGTTTTATTTTTATTTATCTTCTTTCATATCCGATCCATAGCTGGGACAAACGGTCGTCACATATTGTCGCTACGCAGTTCTCTCAGCTGTACAATGTCTTCTTTGTCCCAAGTCATATTTGCATCCAAAGCTTCGCTTAATACATAGTATGCAAAGCTCCCGGCGCGTACCCAGAGACTTGAAAAGATTGCAGTTGTATTATTTTTTCTATTAACATCCTCCTCTCTCTCAAAAAGGTGTCATTCAGTCACGTGAGGGCATGATGAGGAGCAGGTCAGCAAAACAAAGACTTTCAGAAGCACATTGACATATATTTACGATAAAACTTTACAAATTTATGGCTCGACCTAGTCACAGTATTAGGCCGAGCCACAATACAATATGCTCTTGCCAAATGGCGGGACCGTGCGGCGCCGTGATAGATCACCAGCGCCGTAAGTGGCAATCTATAAAACTAACGCCAATATGGCGACACACATGTCTGACAAGCGAACATAAGAGACGAAAGATTGTATATCGAGGTTTTCGGTACCAGTCAGCAAGGGTTACATCATGCTGATGTCAATATTTTCTCACAATATTTGGAGCATATACTTTTGTGTCCGTCTACTGTTGAACGTAGGCCTCCCTCATGAGTCTACATCCTTCTTGATCGTCCGCCCTCCGCATACAGGCTACTCCCACTATTCTTTTGATGATGTCAGTACATCTTGAAAGATGTTGTCTCTCAAAAAGATACGAGTATGACCTGCTCATTGCCACTTGAATGTGACTATTCGTTTGGTAGCCTCCACTACTTGAGTTCTTCTTCGGATATCCTCGTTTCGGATTATATCTTTTAGAGACACTGTCAACCCTCAAATAACTTACGCTTTTTTATATGTGACGAAGATTTTTCCTATAACTGTCTCTTCTGTATTGTTAGTCTGGGTTGAACCGCCTCTAAGGACTAAATGATCCATGCCTCGGGAGCATCAGGATTTTTAGCGTCTCTTTTTTCGTAAGATTTGATGTTTATTCGATCTTACGAAATATTATTCATAATTATGATTATTAATACCACAATTTTATGTACTTTTTTTGTAAAATAATAATTTGTTTTGTTCTTTGTTACCCTTTTTTTTATGTAAATCGAGTGATCAATTGAAATCGATTTAAATTCACGAAAAAATATTTAAATACAGTTCTTTAAAATACGCATGGGTAAATATATAATATAACTATCAATGCCGGCGGTCATAGCTCAATAGTCAAAGCGTTTGCTTTGCAAGACAAAGGTCGTGGGTTCGATTAAAAAAAAAAAAATGATCGATTTATGAGCTACAAAATACCCTGTGTAGGTTGGTGTGAATTTGATTCATCACCCGTAAAATGTCAGTCATAGCCTATTAATTTAAATTGGTGATAGACGAAATTCGTCCCGAGAAGACCACCCATTCATAGTAAATTCCTGTAATAATGAAGGATGATGCGTGAATCTCGGGCTGTAGTCTATGACGTTGGCGGATCAACACTCCGCATGCAGCGTTTAGCCATATACACCATGGTAAGCGTCATAGTCAATTCCACAGATGAGACTTCAGAATTACTATCACCATCTGTCGGTATTCTCCTGTATGTGTTTACATAAAAATCATAAGGCTTATATGTTTTTATAAACCATGAAGTATGTTGGTTTTTATGCAAATGAAGGAAAAATTAAATAAGTGCTTTTTGTACAGAAATGCGATTGTAGTCAACGCCCTATCATTATCAAAGGTAATCGACCTCCATTGAGCTCAGCAAAAATATTCTTACTTAAAAACCTGCTTACATAATATTTTGTCAGCTCCATCAACATATATTGTGGCTTTTGGGTTAAGCCGTGTGTGGCGAATTTCTTTTAACCAATATTTCTTCCTTTAGAGAGCGATGGGACTTACAAACTCCAATGCAAGGCTTGCCCAACGGTGTATATCGGACAAACATCGCGAACTATAGGTAAAAGAGTAAGCGAACATGAGAGATCGTGCAGACTAGGCCACCCAATGGCGTCAGCACTGGCAGAGCATCTGGCTGACACGGGACATAAGTTTTCATTCGAACCCGAAATCGTGGCTCGAACGCAAGGATAATATGCACGCCTAGTAATGGAAGTCATTGAAATCAAAAGACATCTCATCAACATCAACAGAGATGACGGCTTGATTCTCAAAACAGCATGCCTTCCTCCTCTAGCACATACTCTAAAACCTGTACAGACAAGCAAGGACGACCGCAGTCCGACATGACGTTCGTGGAGATACAATTCTTAGAACATACCTACCGTACACGATTCTCCGGACCAATAAAAATTGAGTATGTAGTCGCCATGGAAATAATAATAACAATGACGCTCGCGATTTAAGATAACCTGACACCAACTCACATCTAAATCATCAATACTGAAGAAGACTCCTGCAATAACGGTCGAAATATTGGTTAAAAGAAATTTGCCACACACGGCTAAACCCAAAAGCCACAATATCAAATCTGGCCGTGAAAACCCAAGAAGTTATCCATCAACATAAGATCCGTATTACCGAAGATTGTATTCAATGTTAATTGCACATTGTTGCGATTGTTATTTTCAATGCTGAATGAACTGTAAACAACAATGACGTAATTAAAGCGTAATCTGCTCTAATACGAGGACAATATTTTGCTAGCGATAATCAATTATCATTAAAATACCATCATTACAAACCCAAATATAATTATTTATGGTAGGTATTGCATGTTAATTAAAATCAATACTTAGAGTTTTAATATTAACAATAAAACAATACGCAATAGAACACGATATAATTGTATACAATAATACGCCCTATTTTTCTAGAGATTTGATTATAATAGCAGCATTTTCATAAATCCATAGAGATTAATACTGATTTTTAATACTGGCAACACACACGCAACGCACCTCAGCTGCTGACAGATTGACATTATTTAGACATTTCATATCGACCAATCGAAACATTGAAACAAAAAGTTTATTTTAAAAAATGTTCTCTATTTTGAATGTTTTACTTATTTTGTGGTCAAATTTGAATTAGTAGTTAAGAGTTATTCCTTTCGTTTCGTTTCCACTGCTAACACTGCGAGATGTGAAGCTTGTCTTTCTACATTCAAATCGTTTTCAGTACATTTTTTTGGCCGTTTAATTTATTATACCTGCAACACCGTAGCTATATTTAACATTGATTCGAGAAAGTATTTTACACAGCGTTGAATTGATATTGTGATGGGCAGCATTTGGAAAACTAAAGTAAATTTTTAAAGCGAAAATTCCGCAATGTCTTAAAACTAAGGCGTTTAAAACAATGCATCCTCCCTGTATTAACTTATGGCGCAGAGACGTGAAACCTGACAGCAAGTCTTAACCATAAAATAAAAGTCACCCAGCGTGCTATGGAGAGATCCATGCTCGGAGTGTCGCTACAAGATAGAATCCGAAATGAGGAAATACGCAGAAGAGCTCATGTAGTGGGTGCTACCCAACGATTAGGCATATTCAAGTGGCAATGGGCAGGACATATCTGTCGAAGAGACGACGGTCGATGGGGAAGAAAAGTATTGGAATGGCGCCCAAGAACTGGCAATCGAAGCATTGGTCGACCCCCCACAAGATGGACTGACGATATAAAAAGAATAGCGGGAGTGACCTGGATGCGGAAGGCGGAGGATCGAAAAGGATGGAGACTCACGCGAGAGGCTTACGTTCAACAGTGGACGTACACAGGCTGATTCTGATGAATGAATATTTCATCAAAACATTTAGATTTCATCAAGTGGTTCCAGTAGAAGACAATTATTTATGGTGTAGGGCAGCGTAGCGGCCAGAAACGAAGCCCGAAATATAAATAATTACTAGTGCGTATAACATACTTTAGTTTTGAATTGTTTACATGAAAACACAACTAAAATGTATGTTAACTCCATGCCAAAAATATACGAGTACTCTCGTACATGACCGGGTATATTACAGCACAAATTATCTTTTCACCAATTCTTTTTTTAGATGTTATCTTTCGAGTCTGCTAATTAATGCTTTTAATTGCATATTTTACTTTTTTAGCAGACGATATTTAGTGTTGTTGGCTTAAATGCATACTAACCAACTCTCATGCAAAAATATTCCAGCTTTTTGGTTTTAAAGATATCTGTATTTGTGTATCTTTTAGTCTAGTTCCATCTTCAGGATAACACTACAACAAAACATAAATACAGAAAAAAGTCAATCAGTAGAGGTGCGAGTAGGGGTAAGAGCAGACGCTGGGTTGGCTAGGGGAACAGAGCTATTTACTGGAAACATCAAGAATCGGACTAAACGACAATTGAACCTGGTTATATAGTAGTAGGTTTTCCTTATTTTTAATAGCTTTCCTAATTTTCATTGCCTCGATGTTATCCAACATTTTTCCCGAAACTAGACAATAAAGTACAAAACAAATGGTTATAAAAAAACTTTGATTATTTTATTTTTAATCATACCTGATTACAAAGTTATTGCTTGTTATAAAAACATATCTATATATATAAAAATCAATGTCTGTCTGTCTGTCTGTGTGTATTTGATGCATTCCGACACCATTAACCCGATATTGCGATAATACTTTGTCGAATTATTGCTGATACTAAAAGGAAAAAGATAGGATGCTCAAAATTTGATTTAATTACAAAAATTAATTGAATATTTACGTAAAACATGTTTTCATACAAGACTATTGTAATACAGAACGGCCAATTTAGAACATTGTGTTTCCTTGGCAACGCCGTAAGCAACAATTCACTCACCTGAAGTTATTATAAGTAGGTACTAACGTAAGGTACTGAATATTTAGAAACAAAATTCGATTTTCGAATAAACTATTTCAATATTTGAATTTGACGACTTTTTTGTTTATCGAATTAAAATAAATATAACGTAATAATTGTGTGTGATATACAGTAGAAAGAGTTAATTTTGGAATTACAATTGCTGGTCGGCTTCGGATAGTATTATATTACAATTTTATAATTAATTAAGTAAAAAATAATAAATCAAAAATATTTAGTTTTGATTCACAATTTATTTTAATGCTAACATGTTTCGGCCTTCCTGAAGACCATCTTCAATAATGAAAAAATAAAAACAGGCCGTGGCTTATATAGGTATGGACAATATCCTATATTAGTACACACATATTTACAGATTTTAATTTTTTTAAATTAATTGGTATGTGATTAGTTTTAATGTATTAAGACATTATACAATAATATTTTTTTTGCTTTCAATTTAAAAAGATATTATGAAATACTAGGTATTATATTTTTTTAATTATAATTAATTCTAAAATTATAATTAGTTAACCAAGTATTGTCAGTTGATAACCTTAATGTTAGTATTATATCAATCAATTTATTTTTATTTTTCAAAAGTGAATTTCAAAACGTAACATTCACTGTGATATCAATTATGCCACCCAAACGAAAAGCAATAGGTCAAGAGTACAACTCAAGCACGAATGAAAAGGGCATCTCGAGCTTCAGAAACAGTCGAGCAAAGGAGAGCAAGATTGGAAACAGATCGAGTACACGCTGCTCAAACCCGTTCATCTGGACAGATGAACAACGGGAAGCAGGGTTGGAAACAGTTAGAGTACACACTGCTTAAACCCGTTCATCTGAAAAAGATGAGCAACGGGAAGCAGGATTGGAAACAGTTAGAGTACACACTGCTCACACCGGTTTATCTGAAACAGATGAGCAACGGGAAGCAAGATTGGAAACAGATCGAGTACGCGTAGATCGTACCAGACGTACTCTGCATGCTGATTTAAATCACAGTGCTTTCCATTACGATCATAATTATGAATACAGTCTGCACCCAAGTATTGTTATTGGAAAAGTTGATAAATTATGCGTGTATTGTAGTGCCTTTAAATTTAAAAATTAAACACTAGGAATGTGTTGCACGAGTGGAAAATTGAAATTGCCAGAATTACATTCACCACTCGAACCTTTATTAACGTTGGTATCGGGTGATACAAGAAGGGTATATTCATTTACGCGATGCAGCTGTAAATGATGGCTGAAAAACAAAAAAACATTGTGTATCCAAAAGCACTCCAATAAATAAAAACACATACGGGCGCCACTGTCAAATTTAGGTAAGAACAACATAACCTAAGTTGATTGTTTCTAATTGGCTCCGGTCACGCCTCAAGTCCAACGTATCCAATCGGAAGACGAGAGGCTCCCGACGAGGCGCTTCCATAAAAACACGCGGTTTATTTTTTTTAAGTGGCATTGCAACGCATGCCGGGTACACGCTAGTATATTATAAATGTTTTTGAATCTCGTTTATTGTTTGTAAATTCAATAACTATTGGATTAATTTATGATGATAGAATGCTTCACGGTAATGATCCAAAAACCTAATTATATTTCGATTTCCATTGATCATTTACGGAACTGAGTTTCCCCTCCCCTCACACTTTTCAAATTCAAATAAAAAATGTGTTGTTCTTCAAGATACCATTTGCTTACGACTGGTTCTTTCCATATCCGTTTCCTATCTGTAACATCTAGTCACTACAATTTGCCGCAATTCAGATCTTTCTGTCGTCTCTAGGAATCTTTACAATCGAACCTCCAACTGGGAACATATATGGTTCCCGACGACCTCCAAGACAGAAACCCGATTAAAAAAAATGGCTGAAGCATATTTTTGGATGATTTGCCAATCATCTATATTAAGAATCGGTTGTTTAGCTCGACGTTCTCGAGGCTTGGACCATTTAGTAATAAGGATCGGCTCAACGCGATCAGCGACACGCGGTTTTCAACAAGCAGTGACCCATCCAAGGTTTGGTCCGCGCTCAATGTTGTTTAACTTTGGTGATCTAACAAAAATTGCCCTAATAATATTAACGATAGGAACTAATAGCACGTGGTGCTAATTTGAAAGATAGATCCATCGTTATACAATTAAACGAATATTATAACAATATTTTGTGAAGATATTTTTTTTACCCACTATGGATGTAAACACTCTCGATACCCATCAACTGAATAATTACGAGTAGTACACAAAGTCATTTATCCCATATATAAGATGAATAGTATTTAACATTATTTAAATTACCTTCGGCTTGGGCGTGATACCTCATGTACACAAATTCAATGAGAATGTGGTACATTTTTTACCTGTAAATTTCTCTGCACATTACGCTTTTGGAATGAAAAAAAAATTGTTCCCAATCTTTTTTCTTCTTCTTTTTTCTCATCTTTAAATTGGTGCCGCAACCTAATAAATGGCGTAGAGATCTCTCTACTACACCTGCAAATGCTTTAGAACAAAGTGATAAAAAATTAGTATCACAAATCGATTCTCTTATAGAATATATGCACGTATATGTGCACTTTCTAAAATAAAAAATAAATGGATATAGCCATAATAAACACAGATACATACATTTTAATGCAATGATATTTTTCGTATTTGTATTGCATTTCTATATTAAAAACTGCATACATACTCTTTTTCAATTGAAGTACTCATATTATTTTATAACGTATATTTAGCTTAGGAGGATAGGCACCTAATAATAACCATCTCAGAGAGGCGAGCCCGATGGATCGGTCACATCATGCGCCACAATGGTCTTCTTCACGACATTGTGGAAGGGATGGTTGAGGGGAGAAACTGTAGAGGGCGCCCTAGACAGGAGTATTTGCAGGAAGTGTTCGAGGACATGAGTTGTTGATCTTATGCTGAGCTGAAGAGGGTTGCGGAGGACCGAGAGGAGTGGAGATCGAGATGCAAGATTTTGTCGCTGCAAACCAATCCACCGGATTGATACTACAAAGAAGATTTAGGTTAAAGATTTAAATTAAAATATTAAATAATTGAATCAGGTTGAGCCGCTCCTTAGTACCAAATAGTCCAGACCTTGGGAGCATCAGGCTCATGCGTTCTGCTTAAAAAATATTAATAATTGACACAAAATATGCTGTCTCTTCGAGTGCCCGGGTTTCTGTCCTGAAGGTCGTCGGGAACCATATATAGTATGTACTCCTTACTTCGGGTGTGTCCAAATGTCTCGGGTGAGGTATAGGCAGTAGCAACGACAGATCTGTGGCGGAAATTTGTGGTGACCATAAGTTTAATATGTGGAACGGTCATGTGAAGAGAAACAAAAATTGATACAATAATTATTATTTTTTGTATCAAATCAGCTTTCTCTCTGACATTTCCATTATTTCTTACATCTCTTACGGATAATCTTAAAATAAATCATTATTCAAATTATAATACATACTCTAATAGTGACTACCAGACCATCCCTGAAAATAAAAATAAAATCTTATCAAATGTGAAGATAAAAATGTGTGATTAATTAACTGATATCAGCTTGATATAGCTCCTTTAGGCTGATGCCGTAAAGCCTCGAAAACGATCTTTTGTCTCTTATTTTTGTTCGCTCGCCTGACATGCACATCTAATGTTGGTTTTAATTGTATAATGTTACACGGTGCTTGCATACGCCAATTTATTTGTTATGACAGTTGGCCCTTTTCCTGTTGGTACCACTGTCATCTTGAATTCGCTTTTTCTGAGCGACAATTGGCAGCGCCGAGATGTCAGCGCGCCGGCAGTTGTCAGTTGAAGTTTGACTTGCGACCGTTATAGCGCGCGCGCCTAAGGGCGTTCGCTATAACGGCCGACGTTTTTGACAAATAAACCGTGATAATATGTGAAACGAAAACAAGTTCTTTGTATTTTGAACCTGATCCTGCATCCTGACATCCAGTAAATCGATATCAAATAAAAGACGAGGATATCAGTACATACAGGTACATATAATATTTGAGATTTAGAAATCGAAAATACAGATACCTTCTCAAAAATTTAATAATACTCATAATAAATTAAAATAGTGAAGTAAATTCCTAAAAATGTATCGGCCTATTTTTTTTATTCATAATACAAAACAGAGCCGATATTATTTATTTTCAACTATAAACTCATAAACTTCCAAATCCATCCGAAAGTTCTCCAGTCTATAATATTTTTTAATGTGAGATGATCATTCTACTTCGGATTAGGTCGCTAAGCAGCCAAACCGAAAAATTTTGCGTCATATACTGGTTACTATAGTAATACAGTAAATATATATACATAGTCGTATAACGTTTTCAAAAGATCTAACAATTAGCTCGATACTTCCGAGGCCTGGATCAGTTGCCCTAAGAGACGCTTCAACCCAAAATAACATAGTAGGGACTATTATATGAAAAATCGCCGCTTTTATATAAGAAATATCTCCGTTACAAATGAAAAATCGTGCGTTATACGAGAGTTGCTGTACTGATTTTTTCATTTAGTTAACCTGGTTCATGAAATTACTCAAATTAAACAAAAAAACTATTTTATGGTTATGGGTAATAAAGTATAGTTAAATTATTAGCATGTTTTCGTTGGTACAAGAGTGAAGCATTAAGTCAGTGATATTTTTAGGCATATATATCCGTTAAGACAAAATGTTCCTTATGCTAAATATAATTCATTCAAAGTTTCTCTAATTTGTTGATCCATTTCAAATACATGTAATAAACGGCTATCAAAGTCATTTATTTGAGCAATAATTTCATCGCTTGAACGAAAATGCGGAAGCCTATTCCTGAAATGGTCACATGGAGTTAAAACATTGCAATGAAGAAAAAAATTATTTTACAGTAATTTGATTTGTGTAATTTCACAAAATAATTACTAACATCCTCCTCTCTCTCAAAAAGGTGTTATTCTTTTTATGAGGAGCAGGTCAGCAAACAAAGACTTTTTCAGCACATTTCAGCACACTTAACAAATTAAGGGTTCGACCTAGGCACAGCATTAGGTCGGGCCGCAATATAATATCTCTCGCCGAAAGGCGGTAGGCAGCTGATCTCCGCGCTCGGTCTGGGCTCTCGCCCGCGTCACGAGCGGTGGTGTTTATTACTAACACACCCGTTAGCGGACCAGTCCAAAATGACAACATGGCGCACATAAATGCACGACAAGCGACCAGAAATAAGAGACGAAAGATTGTATATCGAGGTTTTCGGTACCAGTCAGCAAGGACTACATCATGCTGATGTACTTACTTATTTACAGTAAATACTCTAATAACGTTATTCAAGATCGGACGATTGGCTCGATGTTCTCGAGGCCTGTACCATCGAGTTCTAAACACGCATTTCAACACAATATAACAATATAGAAGAGACCCTTGTATTAAAAATCACCGCAAACACTATGAGAAAAATCTTCGTTACGAATTAAAAAGCATGCGTTATAGGAGGGCTGACTGTATATACTAACATCTTCCTCCCTCTCAAAAAAAAAGGTGTTAATGCGTCGCGTGAAGGCAGGATGAGGAGCAGGTCAGCGAACAAACACTTTCTTTTAGAAGCGCATTGATTATATTTACTTAAAACTTTACAAGCTTCCGGCCATGCGGGGTGACATGCCGCTGGCCGTAATGCTATCTTCTCTCGCTAAAGGGTGGGAACCGACTGCCGATCTCCGCGCTCGGTCTCGGCTTCCACCCGCGCCACGAGCGGTGGTGCTTATAACTAACACACCCGTTAGTGTACCCGTCCAAAATGACAACATGGCGCAGATAAATGCACGACAACCGACCAGGAATAAGAGACGAATGATTGCATATCGAGGTTTTCGGTAACAGTCAGCAAGAATTACATCATGTTGATGTCAATACTTATGTTAGAATTCACTTATTAGCTTTGCTGTATATAAAGTAAGTGACACAAATTCCTCAAAAACTCTAAATACTCTTAGTCTACTGACATATGACAGTGGGGGATGCATTGTTGCTTTTCAAGTTACAACGCGGTTAGTTAAAAAAAAGGCACGGACTTAATAATGCACCCTCGTATAGTGTGTTCTGAAATTGCTTGTAATAAACTCTTTAAGCAGGTCAGCCGCTTAGGAACAAGTGAAAAAATCTGCAATAACGTGTAATACTTGTGAATGTTACATAAGAATTTGGTATCAATACATTTGTGTTCTATATTTATGGACATTTAGCTCACACCCTTGATTGCTTTTGATCTCCGGATATAACCTTTCATATACAGCAGACCGCCGGAAAAGCTATCGGAATTGTTGAGCATGGAGCGCGGATATTAGAGTTCATTCAAATACTTGTATTATATCCGTTTGTGAAAGACAGCTGGAACTCGTATGTATACACTGACATCAGCATGATGTAGTACATGCTGACTGTTACCGAAAACCTCGATATACAATCTTTCGTCTCTTATTCCTGGTCGCTTGTCGTGCATTTATGTGCGCCATGTAGTTATTTTGGACGGGTGTGTTAGTAGTAGTTATAAAAATCAACGCTCGTGGTGCGAGCGAAAGCCGAGACCGAACGCGGAGATCGGTAATCGGTCCCCACCTTTTAGCGAGACGAGGTCGCATTACGGCCAGCGGCATCCATCACCCGTAAAATGCCAGTTATAGCCTATCAATTAAAATTTATTCATAGTAGATTCCTGTAATAATAAAGGATGATGCGTGAATCTTGGGCTGTAGTCGGAAGTCATTCAATTAAGATGAAATATTAATCACCATGTGCTTCCTTACATAAAAGAATGTCTTTGTTTGCTGACCTGCTCCTAATCCTGCCCTCACGCGACGGAATAACACCCCTTTTGAGAGAGAGGAGGATGTTAACACATAATAGAGAAAACATTTTTTAAAACATAATCGTTTAATACGGGTACCTGCGTAAAAATCAACATAAATTATGCTAACATATTCAATGATAATTATATATTTGCATTAACAGTTGCATGCAAAATTGCACAAAGGAAGCAAATTGTATTAAATGTTTTTCGATCATTCAGTGGTTCTTTTTCACTCTAAGAGGTCGTTATTCTTAATGTCATTGGACTACTTCAATTAAATTAAAAAACTTGCACTATTTTTGAGAAATCGGTTGATAAATAATGCTTTTCTCTCGATAATGTCGTGACGGTGTCGGCTAATGATTTATTTTTTTATTTATTTACAGAATCGAAATTCCATTTTTTTTTTACAAATATACAGAAGAATTAGTATACATAAATATACAATAAATAGAGAAAAAAGAATAATAAATAAAAATTACACAAAAGAATAAGAAGATGACATGTGTCAAAGATCACAGAGATCAAGGAGAACAATACAGGAGACAAAAGAAGGAAAGGATGTAAGAAAAGGATCGAGGTGTGCTGGTAGGCCATTTAGGAGCGATATTGCCGTTGAACCAAATTGAGTGCTTGAAGCTCGAATCTAATGATCTCGTACTACGTAGTTATCTCTCGCTCATCTTCATCGAAGCTGTACTGGACTTTACCCGCCTCACACCCGCATCACTTCGTAGGACAGTTAAGTCTCTTTGATGACGTGGTCATTGAGATTATGATAATTTAGAAACTGATAAGTCCAGTGGGCGTCCGCTTTGAACAATTGTGGCTACTGCACTGAAATGACAACATATGCGTGTCCGATGAGCGAACGAAAATAAGAGACGAAAGATTGTGTATCGAGGTTTTCGGTACCAGTCAGCAGTGCCTATATCATGCAGATGTCAATTTATATAGTGTAGAAACTAAGTTTCTACGCTATTATATTATTCATCAGTATTTTCATACACGTTGGTAACTGATGAAGCTTTCATTGAAGGCGATCTAGAAATTGAATTCCCCAATGTTCAGTGTTATCCATGTCTAAACAAGTTAGAAATATGTATCTATTTAATATATAAAATGCTTATTTAAAATATAAAAAATAACATCATCCTCCCTTTCAAAAAGGTGTTATTCCGTCGCGTGAGGGCAGGATAAGATGCAGATTGATAACACAGACTTATTCAGAAGCACGTTGACATATATTTACGATAAGTTTTACAAGCTTCCGGCCTAGGCGGAATGACATGCCGCCCGGCCGTACTGCGACCTTCTCGGCCGTCAGGACACCACTGACCCTTGCGGCCCGTGGTCGGTCACCAGCGTCCATCGGCGGCAAAACTATATAACTCACACACCCGTGAGTGGACTTGTCCGAGATGGCAATACGGCAACACATAAATGTATAACAAGCGAACATAGATATGAGACGAAAGATCGTTTATCGAGGTGAGATGTCAATAACAATAAATATTTATTTACTTATACGTTGGTCGTAAATATGTTGTAAGGGTCATAGTACGTACACAGTAATATAAATAATGAATTGGTAAAAAGTGAGGTGCTTTATTTTGTGTTACGAAATACTTTCTAGTTGCTCCTGATTAGCAATGGTCCATGCTACAGAGTTGTGAAATTACGCAACACGATCATCGAGAAGAAAACAAGCTTCCGACTAAACCTGCACGATAACCACCACTCATGACGTTACTAATATTGACAATGAGATCTGCCGCGTCTCTTATATTTGGAAAGCAAAAATGAAAGTAAACCAACCAGACATAACTTCTGCCGGCTAGATAGACAACGAGCGGCTTCAACACATCTAGAGGAGTTGTAGAACATGTTTTGTTCCGTTATGCATTCGGAATGAGCGGATGCTAAAATTATCTCGCATCGCCTTACGTACACGTACCTTTTACGTAAACTTATGCAGAAGAAAACAAGTTAATTTACGATGTATCAACATAAAAAAAAACTATTCAAAATAGTTCACAAATAACATTAAACAAGGGAATAATTTCGAAGCTTTTCACGGCCAAATTTGAAATTGTGGATTTTGCGTTAAGACGTATGTGGCGAATTTATTTTACTTACAGTGAAGTCAAAATATCGGAGAGAGAAAGAAATTCTGCAAACACGGCTCAACGCAAAAGTCGCAATTCCATAAAAACATTGGGTTCTAAACACAAAAATAATTATCTTCCCTCATTCAAAGGTAAACTACTATTATATCCTACTATTTATTGTCCTGTATTTCTTTGTTCAGTAACTAAACATGACCTCATGTTGGAAAGAGTTGAGAAGAAATTTTTGAGGTTTCTTTACATGAGGATGTATGGATATTATCCGTGGAAGTACCCATCTAACTTTATACGGGGTATGTTATATGGGATACAATGAGTTGAGAACTAGTAAGAGATGTGTGCTTGAGTATGCATTTCTTTCGGCTAGTGTGCGGCGTATTCAGAAATCCTGATATTTTGTTGGAAATCGGTTTGTTTGTCCTTGACAATTATTTAAGGATAAGAAGGCACAGACTGTTTGTTCTTCCTAGAAGTAATACTAACCGGCCAGAGACTATGCCTCCTCGAAAAGTGATTAGACTGTTCAGGTATATCGCTTCGAATATTGATATATTCCACTTGAGAGAAGCCCAGTTTCGACATGAGCTCGACGAATTTATTTATCAAAGTAATTCCGTGGAGTCTTCTTTGTTCAGTAACTAATTTAAGGTTTTGGCAGTAAGTTTAATCAATTGGCAATAAATAAAATTAATCGTCAGGAGACTAAATAAATTGGAAGTATACACTGTATGAATGTGCTCAGTTATACAATTAAAATGGCAGTAATATATTTAATATTGGTAAAAATTAATAAATAATTAATGAATAATTAACCCAAAAATGGAAACCTAACCTATTATTAATTACCATTCATTAATTATAACCGGCAAATTTATTATTTTTCGACTGCCGATTGATGTTTTTCTACTACAAAAAATGTTTTTTACTTACCTTATTAGGTATTTGTTATTGACCGTTCGCTAAATAATTATTGCCCATTTATTGAATTAAATACTACCCAAAAAATTAGTTGCCCTATTTATTTCAACTACATTAGACAGATGGATGACTAAGTAATTTACCTTTCTTCTTCGTAATATCAATCCGGTGGATTGGTTTGCAGCAACAGAATCTTGCATCTCGATCTCCATTCCTCTCGATCCTCCGCAACCCTTTACAACTCAGCATAAGCGCTACAATTCATGTCCTCGAATACTTGCTGCAAATACTCCCGTCTAGGGCGCCCTCTACAGTTTCTGCCCTCAACCATCCCCTCCACAATATCGTGAAGAAGACCATCGTGGCGCATGATGTGACCAATCCATCGGCCTCTCTGAGATAGTTCTTATTAGGTGCCTATCTTCCTTGATTATTCTGAGAACCTCATTGTTCGTGACGTGGTCTCTCCAGGAAATTCCGAGAATTCTTCTGTACGACCACATCTCAAAGGCCTCTTTTTTTATCACTTTCAGATAAGCACCATGTCTCACAGCCGTACATCAAGATGCTCCAAACAAGTGTTTTGGCAAGTTGCTTGCGGAGCCCCAAAGTAATATTCTTTGACTCAAGAATTTTTGAATATTTACCTTTATAAAGTGAAATATATTTTTCATAAATAAATGTACAATACGAACATCATTAAACTTGTACGAGAACTTCTTATAATACTTGAGATACGAGAAATAGATACGTGAGATGGGAGTAATATTAAGGGAAATTACCGTTATGCAATCAAATATACATAAGTGAATGTACTGGTTTACAAAAAAATTGCCATGGGATACCATTTCGAAGATTGATTACTTACTGCACCGATCGATGATTGTTGCCATGTTTGTCATAATTTAACTCGTTCATTACGGCTCGGTAGAATACAAATTACACTGTCAATACGGCGTAAATTTTTTAAACCATTTTTTTGCTTAAAACTAGTATTTGAAGCATAAATGTACTTATCTGACCTATTTTCGTATATCACATTGGTTCTTCTATCTTTAAGCTATGAGATGGTGCATAAAAAACTATTATCTTTAACAAACTTTCATTACCTAACTCCATACATGTGGTGGCATTGACACATGTGGCTAACAGAAAAATCTCTCCTGTGGCGAAACCTAACGATATTTATTTACATGCCTTACAGATTCCTGTAAATAATACATGTAGGTTGATAAAGGTAATGACTGCACTTCCAATTTCCTACCGTAGATCTCACAATGAGTACTGAAAGTAGCAAAACGAAATATATCACATCAACCGATGTCAACGGTCGGGGAATCTTTGACGGCATATGCCGACAACCGATGCGAAATGGTTAAAATGTTTCAATAATTTGAATTTATTTAAAATACATAGAGTCTGCACATTGCATCATTTTGCTGTCACAATGGATAATTATCATAATTTTTTAACGTTTAATAATTGATTATACAACAACCTCCATTATGCTCATCGAAAATGTACCGAGACACATTACCGGTAGTGATAAGAATGGAATGAAATGCATTCAAATATTATTTTTATTTTATTACTGTCACAGATAATACCATTAACAGATACATACATACTGTTGTGAATAATAAACGTTCATATTTATTATTTATATACGTTTATTTTTTATAATCAATCTTTAACCCTTTCATTACGGCTCGGTGGAAAACAAATTATACTGTCAATTATAAAACTAGTATTTGAAGCATAAATGTACTTATCTGGTCTATTTTCATGTATAACATTGGTTCTTGTATCATTTAGCTATCAGATGATGCATAAAAATTTATTCTAAGAAAGTAGCAAAACGATATATCACGTCAACCGATGTCGTTGACATGTCGGGGAATCTAATGACGGCACATGCCGACAACCGATGCGAAAGGGTTAAAAGGTATTCTACAAACAATATTTATAATTGATTTTTAATTTAGGTAACAAAGATGTGAGGTTGATATAATAACGTTTTAATATTATCATTCTTCCGATCTTTAAAAATCCAATTAATAAATCACCCAAATAATATACTTCAGATACTACAGCTGCCGCCTCTTCAAGTTCTCTGGGTTCTTTCCTGGAGGTTATCGGGAATCATACATGTTCCCATGTGATTCAGATATGTTTCAATGACAGCTGACATTTTTTTATGTAAACATATACAAGAGAATACCGACAGATGGTGATAGTAATTCTGAAGTCTCATCTGTAGTATTCTATAACGCTTACCATAGTGCATATGGCTAAGCACTGCATGTGGAGTGTTAATCCGCCAACGTCATAGAGTACAGCCCGAGATTCATGCATTATCCTTATTATTACAGGAATTTACTATGAATGGGTGGTCTTCACGGTACGACTTTCGTCAACCACCACTTTTAATTAATAGGCTATGACTGGTATTTTACGGGTGAGGGATCAAATTCACACCAACTCAACGTATTTTAGAGCTCATAAATCGATAAAAATACTTTTTTTTAAATCTCCATCGGGGATCGAACCCACGACCTTTGACTTGCAAAGCAAACGCTTTGACCATTGAGCTATACATAACTGCGTGACAACAATTTGTGGTGACCATATATTCCAGATGGATGTGGCAAAACTATAATCTAGGATCATTCATTAATTTTGCGATTAATTTTGAAAAATTCATACAAATAGTTTTACCCTATTTTAATATGGATTGCGTTTAGTATACATACTTTAATCCATCGTCAAAATGACTTCCTCCCACTGTTCATAACAATTATTATACAACTTAGATTTGCAAGAAAACACCAGCTGACTTGCGCATGCCTAATGCATTATGATTATGCGTACACAGTGAATATACTATACTCGTACCTATTTCCCATGATACCTTCTAGTATGTAAAGGAAATGTTCCGGCAATATCGAAGAAAGTGGTGTAAACTTTTGTTATATACCTACTATTATATTGGAACAAGTACATCAAGTATATCCGTAGGTAATATTGGATTCGAAAGTTATCAATTTTACGTAACCAAGTACCACAGCATAGAAAATAGGCGGCATTGCCAAAAACTGAATCACACAACTCCAAACAAATTAAAATGTAACTGGGGTCCCAAAAGTCCCAATATAATTTTACGCAGGGCATCTAACTGTGTTGACATATCAAAAACAATATTGCCTACACTAGGAGAGAAATTACGGTATGTTTTGTCGATTTTTAAAATAATAAGAACTTTTCAATTCGTTATATTTCGAGAAAAATTAAGTTTTTCAGCTACAGAAAGTATGGAAAGATAATAATACATAATAATGTTATTTAAGGTAATAAATAGTAACATCCTCCTCTCTCTCAAAAAGGTGTTAATACGTCGCGTGAGGGCAGGGTGAGGAGCAAGTCAGCAAACAAAGACTTTCTTTTAGAAACACATTGATTATATTTACGTTAAAACTTTACAAATTTAGGGCTCGACCTAGGCACAGTGTTAGGTCGAG
The DNA here is from genome assembly GCA_022606575.1 of Glossosoma conforme. NCBI lineage: Eukaryota > Metazoa > Arthropoda > Insecta > Trichoptera > Glossosomatidae > Glossosoma > Glossosoma conforme. The sequence goes on from JAGTXR010000036.1 coordinate 1,351,269, forward strand.
CCACAATACAATATCTCTCGTCGAAAAAAAATAGACAACTACCGATCTCCGCGCTCGGTATCGGCTCTCCCCCGCGCCACGAGCGGTGGTGTTTATAACTAACACACCCGTTAGCGGACCCGTCCAAAATGACAACACGGCGCACATATAGCATGACAAGCGACCATAAATAAGAGACGAAAGATTGTGTATCGAGGTTTTCGGTACCAGTCAGCAAGGACTACATCATGCTGATGTCAACAGGTACTTAATATCTTTCAATGTGCATGATATAAACCAGTTAGAAGGATCTGCGTATTGGAGAGATTGCATATCATCAGATTTGTGTTTTAATCTGTAGTAATAATACATTATTTCACTATTGCTCGTTACAACTGTTACAAGACATGTTGTAAGCAATGGTTCAAACACCGGTTATGGTACTTACCTCAATGCAAAGGCAACAAGAAACGCGGAAAAAAAACATGATTGGTTTTAAACTATCGGAGTTCACGGTCCTCAGTCCCAATGAAGAGACTATAAAGAAATATGAAACGTCATCGAAAATATTTATTTTTTTATTTGGTAAATCATGTCCTAATCTTCGAGTAATATTTTACAAAGTACCTGTAAAAGGCTACACACAAGAGCGATCTGTATTGCAAAATTGCACAACTTTTGAACAGACACACTACCATACTAACATCCTCCTCTCTCTCAAAAACTCTGTGTTCTAGTGATTACAGGTTAGACGTAAGAGTGCCATTATTTATCAGACATTTTTTTTTAACCGAGTGGATTATATTTGGAATGTATTTTGAGGTTCCAACGAGATTTGAGGTGATGGGAAACCGATAGGAAATAATAAAGCTTTTCTAATGCTGACCAACAAACATTAAAATGCTAGTATGTAGGTCTCGGACCTCGAAGGCTTACGTAAACAATACATCATTAAACTTACTAACATCCTCCTCTCTCCCAAAAATTTGTTATTCCGTCGTGTGATGGCATGATGAGGAGCAGGTCAGCAAAACAAATACTTTTTCAGAAGCACATTGACGTATATTTACGATAAAACTTTACAAGCTTGTAGCCTGGACCTAGGCGCAGCAGTAGGCCGAGCCACAGTACAATATCCTCTCGCCGAAGGGCGGTAGGCAACTGATATCCGCGCTCGGTATGGGCTCTCGCCCGCGCCACGAGCAGCGGTGTATATCACTAATGCCAATATGGCGGACACATCCCTGTTTCGACAAGCGAACAGAAATAGAGACGAAAGATTGTATATCGAGGTTTTCGGTACCAGTCAGCAAGGGCTATATCATGCTGATGTCAATACAAACACATTCATTGTTTATCACTGTCTATGTCCGCGGACTATGTTGAATTTTTTTTAATGCATTGTTCGTTGTCATGACAACACTGCAAAAAAAGAGATAGATTATGTTTTCATAGCTTTATCTCTTTTAAAACTTTGAGCAATTATGCTATTCATAGCAATTAATACGTACATAGACATTGGCAGCAATAATCTGGGAAAAATAAATGGCGGACGTTAGGATTCGAAACAAGAACCATTGCAACCAATATTAATTGTGTACTCGTTGGCCCACGCCCACTGCGATGAGAGAAATGTTATATAAGATGATGTTTGCTGTGAATTTGTATGAAGTATCAATTCTTATTAAACATTTGAGTATTGATATACATATTTAAATATATAAAGTTCTTAAATATCTCAAAAACAATTCAATTCAACTCCTGTATCTTTCAATGGTTGTTCTCTTCCAAAAGCAAGCTCCATCAACATCCTCGGAGTTTCAATCTCGAATAATGTTAAATATTACGAGTCAATTAAGTGTAAAGCCGGTCTCGCTTCCAAGAAACTAGGTGTATTATATAGATCACGTCGGTATTTCAACGATAAACAATTTATTCTATATAAAGGACAAATCTGACCCTTGAATAAGGCAGTCGCCTTTGGATTGGAGCCCCAAAATACCTTCTAAACTTAATTGACTCAGAGAAGAGCAATTTGTCTGATAAACAATGACACTCTTACGTCTAACCTGCAATCAATGGAACACAGGCGTATGATTGGTTCACTTAGTGTTTTCTTCCGTTATTACCACGGCGCTGCTCTTCGGAACTTAAAAAACTAATTTCTCTTGCACCCACCCACAACCGACAAACTCGTCCCCAAAGTTTCTTCCTTAATGCCACCGTTAAGCTATGTAATGCTCTTCCAGCGTCTGTATTTCCTCCTTCCTACAATCTGGATCTCTTCAAGAAACAGATAAATATACACTTGCAATCTCCCCAACCCACACACAAACACAACACACGTTTACTGCATGCAGTGTCCAGCCTCCTTGGCTGAGAGTTGTAGAGTGCACTCGTCTTTACCGGATGTTCTCTCCTGCATGCGATTACATAAAAATAAAAATAAAAAAATCAGTATTTAAAATCATGTTGGTTTTTATTGCACGAGTATTCGTACGTAGATACTCGTTCATTATAATATTTATGTATGTATAATACAATATAATGAAAGTAACTATCAATGCTTTCTTATATACAAACATAATTCAATTCAATTTCAATTTTCAATTTTATTTATTTTTTTCCTTGCAGAAACATTACAAATTTTATCAATTCAATGCATTTCTGAAGTACAATAATATAAATACAATTATATAATATAAAATATAAATACAATAGGTAACATAAATGTGGTGATGTAAATTTATCTACGTTATGGCGGACGCCTAATGGCGTTCGCCATAACGTATTGTGACAACATAAACGCGAATTGTGAAACGAAAACCAGTTCTTTGTATTGTCAATCTGCCCTGCATCCTGTCACACAGTAATTTGATATCCAACTAAGAAAGGAAGATATCAATATATAACTGTGAAGTAGCACATAAAAATCGGAAGTAGATACAATTATACTTGTATTATAAAATCGTTTTACTATGTATTCGAATCTACGTGCATTCATAATTGTCTACCAGTGAGTCAGGTTCCCACGATATCACTATATTTAAATCATCTGAATTGCGCAACCATACGATCCATCTTTCAGTCTTTAATCATCAATCAGACTAAACTGAAACCATGCAAGATATTCAAATCACGCTGTATGCGCAAGGCGACAAATTGTCTACATTTATTGACACATTCAATAATAATTGTTTTGCAATTTACTATTACCCAATTCACATATCTTAAATGATGCTTAACCCTTTTCCTGCCAAAGAAATATACTCTGTCAACTATGATACGCCAAGCTATTTCAGTATTCGAAACATATTTTTTTTTTTTTTTATTAACGGCCTAGGCCAATACATACGGTTTTAAAATAGAAAATACAATAAATTAAATGGTAAAACAGAACAATATAATAGCTAAGACAATACATTTAGATAAAACATGAACATGAGTAAAAAAACAGATCTAGTACATTAGTAGAGGGATCTGCGAAATGCTGGAAGGTCCACCCCGAAAAAGTCCAAGTCACTAGAGGAGTTAACCGGTCTACACATTCTTAACATAGGAGAATAGAATCCGTAGTTGGTTTTGGATGTCCTCACATGAAGCAGGTCACTGCCTCTAGTGAACTGGGAGGGAACATTGAACGTAATTTCCTGCAATAATGTCGAGTCATCGATTATGGAGTTCATAATTTAAAAAATAAACAGCAAGTCAGTCACTGTTCTACGTCTCTCCAATGTAGATACATTAAGTCGCCTCTCTATATCTTCATAGGAGTAGCTACCTCTCTCAAGGCCGATCAGTCGTGCAACTCTTGACAAGAAGCGATGTTGGACTGATTCAATCCGGTCGAATATATATTATAGATATTCATACTGGCGATTTACGTCTATGCACGTAAATGGCAGTTAAGGCACGGATTGCTTGTACGTCTATGCGCGTAAATGGCAGGGTAAGAGTTAACATCAAACAATGTATACGAAAAAGAGATTTCCCGATGCCTATATTTTTAACCACGTCCTCTTGGTCAGTACCGGCTTTAGAACCCGCGTCTTTTCTAGCGCCCCAAATTGATTATATTTAAAAATATAAAAGAAAGATTAATTACCTTCGGCGCCCCTAGCTTAGTCGACGCCCCGAGGTACTGACCCACTTCGCCACCCCTTAAAACCGGCACTTCTCTTGGTTCAACAAACCTATTCATTTAAGAAAGAAATTCAGATTAGAAACATAGTGCGCACCAAACTGTAGTTTGTGTTTTCAAAATGGAATCAATACTTGGTTGTTGAATAAAATAATTATGTCCAAGTCGGCATTACTGAGAATGCGTCACCTGTTCTGCTTAGTAAATAATATTATGAAATGTAATATCATTTAATCGGTAGAAGGTTAATAAGTCGACAATATTAAAGACGCCATTTGCGTAAACTGTACCCAAACTGCCCCAATTCAGATTTTGAAAATATTATAAAAAATTCTTTACAAACAAATTTTATTAAACTGAAGTAAATAACTTTATATATTATACATGAACTAATTCGAGAATCGTATCAAGCATTCCTAGTTTCCAACTATTTCGGTATCTGTTATTTATAATTATAGCATTCGCTTTGGATCCATTTTAAATATTTAATAGTGATTCATTAGTTTCAAAACTATTTAAACATCAGTATGTTTGTACACGTTAGAAACTGACGAAGCTTTCATTGAGGCGAAACCGCGGTATTACAACAATTGAATAAACAGTACTCAGTTCGATCCATGTTGAAACAAGGTTGGATATATTTTCATCATCAGCCTGTATCCGTCCACTGTTGAACGTAAGCCTCTTGCGTGAGTCTCCATCCTCTTTGATCCTCCGCCTTACTCATCCAGGTCACTCCCGCTATTCTTCTTATGTCGTCAGTCCATGTTGCAGGAGGTCGGCCAATGCTTCGTTTGCCAGTTCTTGGGCGCCATTTCAATACTTTTCTTCCCCATCGACCGTCGTCTCTTCGACAGATATGTCCTGCCCATTGTCACTTGAATATGCCATTTCGTTGGGTAGCATCCACTACTTAAGTTCTTCTGCGGAAATCCTAGTTCCGGATTCTATCTTTTAGCGACACTCCAAGCATGGATCTCTCCATAGCACGCTAGGTGACCTTTATTTTATGGGTAAGACTTGCTGTTAGATTCCAGGTCTCTGGGAGGATGCATTGGTTAAACCCCTTAGTTTTTAAGACATTGCGGAATTTTCGCTTTAAAAACGTACTTTAGTTTTCTAAATGCTGCCCATCCCAGTTGTATACGCCTGTCGATTTCTTTTGATGAATTATTTATCTATTTGATGTTTCGGTTTCTGTTTGGAAAGTAATTATGGCTCATGATCAACATTATTTATGATGCCATCGTGGGCAGTGGAGAATGTGGTGATTTTCCGTTGCAGTCTACATGGATATAGTCTTGTCAATGAAGCTGTTTCGAACGCTAATCTGGCAAAGTGCCAGTCTCGTATACTCCTTAAACATTTCGCATAACTGAAAATTACACTGTCTTATATCAGAGCAATCGAAAGCAAAGAAAAATATGTGGAATTATTGTCATTGGATTATTGACCCATGAGTATGCCATCAATAATACATTTAAATATCTTTGTACCTTAATATGGTGGTTCATAACCATATAGCCAATACCACCCATACCATAGGTACAGTATGGCTGGTATTGGCATCCCGCGAGTATTATCCATCAGAGACCTTGGCATATTCTTTGAAAGCAAGCTAACGTTTCATGCTCACATTGAAGCTGTGTGTGGAAGGGCACTGAAGATGTTAGGATTTGTTCTGCGTAGTGCCAGGACTTTCTTATGGATATTATCCGTGGCTGTACCCATCTAACGTTATACAGGGTATGTTGGGATACAATGAGTTGAGAACTAGAAGAGATGTGTGCTTGCGTATTCATTTCGTGTTCAGAAATCCTGATATTTTGTTGGAAATCGGTTTGTTTGTTCCTGACTATTATTTAAGAATAAGGAGATACAGATTGTTTGTTCTTCCTAGAAGTAATACTAACCTGCCAGAGACTATGTCTCTTGGGAGAGTGATCAGACTGTTCAACCATATCGCCTCGAATATTGATATATTCCACTTGAGAGAAGCCCTGTTACGACATGAGCTCCACGAATTTATTAATCAAAGTAATTTCGTCGAGTCTTCTGTTTAGCGAGCTTCGGGACTTTTTAATAATTGTTGTTAATAATCATAAATACCTATATCTTATTTCAGGAATGTATTAAATAAAATTTGTAATGTTTCTGAAAGAAATATAATAAATACAATTTAATTGATAACCGGTACTCTGCGAAATATTGTTGCTCCGCGAGATTAATCCAGGTGATCGTAATTTACATTTAAAAAACGTATTATTTATAAATGCGATAAATGCATTACTTATCCATTTTTTTAGTATTTTTTTTTCAAACGTTTCACGCGTGTCCATTTTATTTATTTTCTGACTCGTAGAAATACATGTTATTCGATAGTAGTTAGATAATTGATAGTTAGATATATGAATATACATAATTATATTAACTGATTAATGCAATTGATTAATTAATGCAACTCAATACAAACTGCAGATAACCATAAAAAATGTACGTTTTCTTGAATATATTATGTAGTATAAAGATGTCTGTAATAATGTCGTTAAAAAATTAAAAACAACGGTTTTTCTTTCACAAATCCTTTTGTTTTCTCTACAATCTTTTAATATACTTAAACAAACAAAGTGTTGTATTTTATGAAATCAATAAAATGTGACGTACGCGATAGATAAGAAATAAATTTATAATTTCACAATATGTAAGCATATAATAGTAATTCGTGACTTTTTTGTTACTTGTTTTTCACATATTCAATCTTTGAACACTTGGAAATACAAAATACAAAAATAAAATCTCAAAAAACTAACAATTCTAATGCATTACTAGTTTTTTTGCAATCTTCTTTTGTGGCAAGGTTTCTTGTTATATGAAAATTTGAGTTGGATAATTTCATATCGACCGAATCATAATTCAAGTTAAAAATGTATCTATATACGCAATAATTATATTAGTTGTACCGGGAAAAAAAATCTTCGTTTTTTTAATAAATATTGTAAAAAAATATTTCATATAAAAAATTGCCGGATTTAAATTGTTTCAACCACCTCTGACATGTATAACATCAAAATATCTCCCAGTAAATCACAAATTTGTAGCAAGTGTTGCACTTTCTTTCTTCATGAAATGGTAATGTAAAGCATAATATTTTAAATAAATTCCTCATTCGGTACAAAGCTTTCCATTGTATATAGAGTTGTAATTTTTTTGTTTAAAAGTCCTAGTACACTCCAGGTATACGTAGTCAGAGAAACAACACAGAACACGTTGTAAAAGTTCGACTGCCGAAGCACAACTGACCACTCAAAACCACTAAAAAAAACGCCATTCTTTTTCGGTACACCTATTATTAGAAGTTCTATAGGTTACGAAACATATTTTAGAGGAAATTGCCACATGATGACGTATCACTTTCATTTTAAAAATGCCTATAATCAAAGTGATAAATACAACAAACTTTTCATTTTATACGTGGTAATTTGATACCGTATATTATTTCGTATTATATTATATATATTCTGAGAAAAAATAATCTCATCAGCCTTAAATGTAAGATAAATATGTACTTGTTTATGGAGCTTTGTACGTAAAAAAACATATATTTCTATGATGTGACTACATACAGACATTTACTTATAAGGTATCAAAGTTTCAACAAATGTGGACGAGAAACCGCTGTATCGACTGTGTAAAATTTCGTAAAAAATAATAAATATCATCAGTTAACTAAGTACAAAATTTGACGCAATTTGATGAAATAGTTTGTCAATAACGCTCGTAAACGTTCTTATGCGAACCCGCCATTATACTCGTATGTAAAGCACCTTTATTTGTTCGAGTATAACAAAGTAGGACGTCGCGACGCCGCACTTTTCGGCGCCCAGCGCTCGGCATTAGACAGGTCGGGGTGGGTTTTTCTCTCGCTGAAAACGTACCGAAAACGTGCCGTGGAGTTCATCGTTCAGAGGTGCGCAGAGGTCACCGGCGATAAGAGCATGCAGAACAGCGTGTGGGGAGCCGCGTGCTCGCGTCTATAAGAGCCCAGTGCCCCTTCTCTTGGGCCAGTGCGCCACCAACCACCGCAGCAGCACGACAGTCGCGTCCGCGGCTTTCACAACACAACTCGTTAAAAAAATCCAAGCATCGACATATTACACTATCGCCGATATAATATTTGAGTGGAGTTTTGTGTTGGAAGTGATTTGAGTGGAAATTTTACACTATCTAGTGGATTTTATTTTCATTTAAGGTAAGCGACATTACTTCTCTTTCGTTAGTTTTAACAAATATATTTTACAGTACTAAGATCCTTCCAGATGTAATATTATCAGACAAAAACTAATTTCACCACCTTAAATGCAACATTTTCAACAGTGAAACTAAAATTAATACGTTTAACATTGAATTATGTTTCAAATATAGTTTCTTCAAGAATTTTTATTTGATTTTATTAAAGGTTTTTGTTCGTCAATTTAAAATTCTAATAATTATTTATAGGAAAATTAACAAAATGATATACTCTGGTAAATAAAAGCCTTCGTTCCTTACAGATTAATGAAATATTACTTGAGTAATTTAGTTTTTTTTTTTTTTAATATACTTGCGGAGCTAAATTATTGCTATTTTTATTTAATAATTGCTTAATTATACACACCCAGAAATTGATATTTTTTAATAAAAACTCAATATCGTGTCTTTTGCTAGCAATGACGAAATATATAGTATATATTTCCAGTTTACTAATAAATTAAACCGTTAAACGCTATATTTATTTTAATTCATTAAACAATTCATTTAGTTGATTTGCGATCAAAATTATTTGGACTATATGAAACAAATATTTATAGTAAAAAAATTCATATTGTTCTCCCCGGTCACAACATTCTACATTATTTAACTATAAAAGATATGTATATATTCCTATATTATTTTTAAATTGTTAATATGTATAATATTATGCCGTTCGATTTTTAAAAAGTAATAAATGAATAACTTAATTTATTCTTTGCGTTGATGAAAGAGCTTATTTTCTTTAATTATATATTCATTGAATGCATTTGCAAATAAAAATAAAAACTATATTATTATTTTTCTAATGTACTTTTTTACGTTTTCGATATATACAAGCGTGCATGACTTAGTTGTTAAAGCGTTTCGTTACCAAACTGAAATTCGTGGGTTCAATCTCTGACAGAGATTATAAACAAACAAAAATAATAGATTTGTAAGCTACGAGTATATAAATACCCCCAGTTTATGTCAATTTGATCCCTCACCGATAATATGACAGCCATAGCCTATTATTTAATATTGGTGATAGACGTCTCGTGAACACGTATTCTCAGCGAATTCCTGTAATAAATAGATAATGCGAAAATGTTATATAAACACTCTAAATGCAGCGCATAGCCATATGTAACATAGTAGGCATCAAAGAGTCCACAAATGCGATATCTGCATCACTACCATGATCTGTCGGTATTCTGCTGTATGTGTTTTCGTTAAAAAAAATGTACATTAAACTGTTGCCTAAATATTCGTTTAAAAAATATATTTTTTCACTCACTCGGTCGATCTAACATACAATTAAATGCTTACAATTTCTCAATAAGTGAATACTTTTATAAAATGTAAACCACGGTCAGCCGGTAAAGTATTACACAGGTAGTGGACAGTAACATTCCCGCTATTTATATACTACTAATAAACGCGTTACCTGTTAAAATAATTAGTGTCCGTATGAAAATAAGTAATAACATAAATTATCATTAATTACTTGGACTAGGCATCTTGTTTTTATGTTTGTTTTCTAGAGTGCACAAAAAAAGAAGAGAAAAAAAACTTGGCAAAATATTATGCGTGTATAGAAAATTCCGCAAATGAAATACATACTAATTGGTAGTTATAGACTGAAAGATTAAAGTGTTTAGTGAACGTGTACTAAAATGTTCAAAATGATCTAATCAAGGTCGGTAATGCTACAATTCGTAGTCAATAACAATGGACTGGAGAGAAAATGTAAAATAAAATGTGTTAACCCTTTCGTTACGGTTCGGCGGATTACAAATTATACTGTCAATACGGCGTGAATTTTTCAAATATTTTTTTGCTTAAAACTAGTATTTAAAGCATAAATGTACTTATCTGACCTATTTTCATATATCACATTGCTTCTTTTATCCTTTAGCTATCAGATGATGCATAAAAAACTATTATATTTAACAAACGTTCATTATGTAACTCTATACATGTGGTGGCATCGACACATCTGGTTTACAAGAAAATCGCTCTTGTGACGAAACCTAACGATATTTATTTACATGCTTTACAGATTCCTGTAAAAAAATAATGTAGGTTGATAAAGGGAATGAGTGCACTTCCAATTTCCTACAGTAGATGTCACAATGAGTACTGAAAGTAGCAAAACGATATATAACGTCAACTGATGTCAACAGCGGGGAATCTTTGACGGCATATGCCGACAACCGATGGGAAAGGGTCAAACATATTGGTATATTATTTTTCAAAAATAAAAAAACAAAGGGGATGTTGAATATATTTTCTGTTGTATGTCATCATGTACGTAGGTGGGCTAAAATATAGTACGTTTTGATCATTGAATTATATTGGCCGATATTAAAACATGCGTATTAAGCATTGTATTGGAAAAACATTTTAATAAATGTATACAGGTACGTTTAATCAATAGTCACAAAAACCTAAAGTCTTTAACGTTTTGGGGTCCAATGTTTTTTCTCAAGTTTCCACCAATGCCTAGCTATTTTGAGTGAATTTGTTACATAATATTTATGCTACGGATTGAAAAAATCGGGTTGTCAGAAATAAAAAAAGTAGGCGTTCGTTATGTAAGGTCTTTATTGTTATATGCACTATGCTATTTTTTTATATTCATTCAATGTATGATATTTTTGAAAGCAATCTCCAGGACGAAGTACAAAATTTTCTTCAGGGACATAATTTTCCCAAAATTTATTGTTTAGGTAGTCAAGAAAATTGCTGACTTTTCGTATTCTTATCCTCAAGTCCTACAGCAAAAATGAGTAAAATTTTAGCTGCCTTAAGACTGCAAAAATATTTGAAACCCATTTTAGGTTTCGAAATTCAATTATTTTATGTGACTATACATTCTGAACTTTTTATTTTGTATTTTTATCAGTTATTTTTACAAATTTCGTAAGATTTAAATACATTTTTTTCTCAATGCTTTTAATGCGTCAAATCGGGGATTTCAAGCCATCCTAATGTATTAACAGCTGTCTTAGCATATAGCTAAATATCTGTTTTTATACCATGGTTTAAAAAAAATTATATCACAACATGCTGTGATATATTTTTATGTTTATCTGTATTCAAATATTAGAACTCAAAAAAATACATGGCTGTTTACGCAATATGTTTTTTCGGGTTTGTAATTAAAAAGAAAATATTTGAACACTTGAAATTTACACGAGACGAATCTAAGGTACTCAAAATACTATATGTATTCATTTCAAAGTGGTTACAAACTGTTGTCTTTAGTTTTTTTCTCTGGAAAACTAGTTGGTAATTACTATTGATTTAATACGAGTGTATTTTTTATGTAAACACATACAGGAGAATACCGACAGATGGTGATAGGAATTCTGAAGTCTCATCTGTGGAATTCTATGACGCTTACCATAGTGCATATGGTTAAGCGCTGCATGTGTAGTGTTGATCCGCCAACACCATAGAATACAGCCCGAGATTCGCGCATCTTCCTTATTATTACAGGAATTTACTATGAATGGGTGGTCTTCACGGGATGACTTTCGTCTACCACCAATTTTAATTAATAGGCTATGACTGGCATTTCACGGGCGAGGGATCAAATTCACACCAACCGGTGGTATTCTAGAGCTCAGAAATCGATTAAAAATCCTCTTTTGTTAAATCTCCGTCGGGGATCGAAACCACGAGCTTTGGCTTGCAAAGCAAACGCTTTAACCATTGAGCTATACCCGCCGCCGTATTAGGGGAAATATAATTATTCTCTCTTTATTTGCACTTTTATATTTCAAATATTTTTTTTTAATGAAGAAATCCTTCCAGATGTGATATTATCAGACAAAAAATTAAATCGCTCAACAGTTCAATCAAATCGGATTTTTCGGAATGTTACGCTTACATATATATTAATAGTATTTAAATATACCCATACTATACATCAAAATTCTTTTTTATACGCATCAATTCGTTCAGAAAAAATATCGGCAGAAGCAGGATTCGAACCAGCGAGCTTTGGAACCATCCGTTGCCCTATGTTCCTTACCCTAGACCGCTCGACAATCTCCTGCCCGAACTGATGCGTCGAATAAGTTGCATTTATACCATTGATACCATTGTTACCATCGTATAACGATAGATGTCTATATAGTATATATTCAGTCAGCATTTATTCACAAGCTTAATATTATTACTGAAAGTCTATTTATTTTAGTAAGTACCACTCGGGTCTCGAACAAAACTATAGATTGAATGGATGAGAAACAACTTCTTGTATGTACGACGCGCACTTTACAATCAGTCATTTTACCTGTGTTACTGATGAATAATTTTACCTTCTTGATATTGTATCAAGGTGACATATATATTAACATTATCTTTCATTCGCAATTATAATCTGTCACACTGATTTAAAGCCCCAATGAAGATAACACCCTGAATCATTGTCTATTTGTATAATAAAGCAATGAGTAATAGTTTTATATTTTTTTGTTTATTTATCCGACTATATTTTCTGCAGTGGTTTGGTTCATGCTTCATACACAAATCGCGTGACTTGAGTCCAAAAATAAACAGCACCCATGACGTAAAGTTTTTCTTTAGGCAAACGTATTAATAATGAACGATTAATGTAATATACTATACAACTATAGTTAACCCTTTACGTGCGGAATAAGATTTCATAAAAAGTCACGAAATAAGTCAATGAAAAACAAAGTTTAATATTTTTAAGGACGATTTTTTTATGGGTTTTGATTGGTCAGTGCGGCATTTATATTCAACTAAATTAAATAAATCCATTATTATTTTAAAAAAAGGGCAAATTTGAAACATGTGTAGAATGACCCACAACTCAATACATATCGTAAAATAAAAAATTGACGAAGGAATGTCGTAATACGAAACAAAATTAAATTCAATATAGTGTTCGGATAAATCTGCACCTCGCACTTAAGAGCAGTGCAAGTTGGCGCGGATATATCCGCACCTCGTATCTAAAGGGTTAAACCGCATCAATACTGAGCGATAGAAGTAGCTGATTAGCTTTTTATGCGAACCTAATTCAAAAAGGATTGACGTACTTAAACCGCTTTAATCAATTCGCTGTTGTGAAAATAATAATCACTATTATTACCACTTTCGTCGTTTATTAGACTCTAATAATAATCGTCATTAATTTTAAACGAATGGTCGAGTAGGTTTTAGTTTGCCAGATTTAGATATGATCGCATTAATTATCGTTATATGAATGCAATCTATTTTGATGATAATTTATATTATACAATGGTATTTTTAATAAAATTTAAATATTTCTGTTTAATAGCATTTTTTTTATTGTACATCTGAAGCGTTTCTTCTCGCGACAAAGACATTCTCAACAGTAATTTTTAAATATATTGTATTAAATGTCATCATACTCGTTCATACAGTGCCGATTTTAGGGGGTGGCGAAGTGGGTCGGCTGCCCAGGGCGTCGAATGAACTAAGGGCGCCGAATGAACTAAGAGCGCTAAGGGCGGCCTTAACTCCTACAGGGCGTATTTTCTGAAGATTTCCCCTACAACCAAAAAAAAATCGGCGGGTGCTAGATTTTTTTTTGCCCAGGGCGCCGCAAGGTCTTAAACCGGCACTGCGTCACACACACATTGTTTTTAAATTGATTTTACATTTTAATTATTTTGTTTCTTGAATAATGTATAATATATTAATCATTTTAATGTATATTAAGATTAATTTTCAATAAATCTAAATTCTTGATTAATATTTGTTTTATTGAAGAATTCATTAAAATTTTATTATCATTAAAAGGATTTTTAATCGATTTATGAGCTCTTAAATATCCCGGTTGGTGTGAATTTGATCCATCACCCGTAAAATGCCAGTCGTAGCCTATTAATTAAAATTGGTGGTAGACAAAAGTCGTCCCGTGAAGACCACCCATTCATAGCAAATTCCTGTAACAATAAAGGATGATGAGTGAATCTCGGGCTGTAGTCTATGACGTTGGCGGATCAACACTCCACATGCAGCGCTTAGTCATATACACCATGGTAAGCGTCACAGAATTCCACAGATGAGACTTCAGAATTACTATCACCATCTGTCGGTATTCTCCTGTACGTGTTTACATAACAATAAAAGTTTATTTTTTCATTATTCGTGAATTTAAATTAATTACTTTTTAATATATCAAATTATTAAGTCTTCATAAACAAATCTTTTTTCAATTTCAATTTATTTTTCTTTTAGAAACATTACAAATAACAATATTTAATTAATTTCTAAAACAGGATACAGGGTAAATAACAATTTATAAATAACACAATAATAATAGGATCATTTAAAAAGTCCCGGAGCCCGCTAAACAGAAGACTCCACGAAATTACTTTGATTAATAAATTCGTGGAGCTCATGTCGTAACAGGGCTTCTCTCAAGTGGAACATATCAATATTCGAGGCGATATGGTTGAACAGTCTGATCACTCTCCCAAGAGGCATAGTCCCTGGCAGGTTAGTATTACCTCTAGGAAGAACAAACAATCTGTGCCTCCTTATCCTTAAATTATCACATTTATTGTGCATTATATTTAGTTTTATGATCGTATAATCTCTTAATATCTGCTTAAAAATCTTTTGAGCTACTACGCAATAGTATATTATTTTCATGCAAGACCGTTTTCTTTCAATTACCATATATGTAACATATTACATATATCCATAAATGTAATATATTCTGAAGCTTTTACCCTAATATGCATTCCCTCTTATATCTAACGTAAATAATCCCGAACTTGTACATTTATGAGTTCTGCCTTTTCCTGGCTCTTTTTTAGTTTCGTAGTAAATAAATAAACAGAATTCGTATTTATATCACACTCTTTATACGAGCACCAACGGCCCCTTAGAGACGCGTATTTTATGGGGTTGCTATTATATTCTGAAGCACTCATATCACGCAAAATAGAAGAGGATCCTTGAAATAATGATGTACATATCTGTATGCTTACCAACAACACTCGTGCAAGAATTTTAGAATGCTCATCCCGCAGTTTTAGTATACACCTAAACCTTTTTTTGTGCGATAGATGCGTTCCGTGGTAAATCGCACAAAAAAAGCTATGATTTACATAGAAAAAAGGAAGATGCGTTCCATGGATTTTAAAAACCGCATAACTTTGAAACTGCTTTATAAAATATACCCAAAAACGCACAAAAAAAAATATTTCCCCCGGAACGTGAATCAGTAGATGGCTCCAATTTTTCAATTTCTTCACAAAATTTACGTGCTTTTTCTTGAAGTAAATAACAACTTATCGGGATTCTTTTTTTGGTTAAATCTTCAATAAAGATTCTGAGCGCTTGTTCGGTTTTTTCTAATAACGTACCTCTTGTGTATCATCATAATTTGGAACTTATGTTGGTCCCATGAATAATAGATTTTCTTATTGCAATTTCATTCTTTTTAATTGCTCTTATACACCTAGCTAGCCAACGTTTGACTGGATGCACCGCACAGACGGCCGCCCGGCTGTGTGTGTGCAGCCGAACCCGTGTCAAATGAATAGTCGGGCTTGTAACACTCGGCGCAAGTTGGGGTATAGGCGGCGAATATTTCAATTCATCGTGTTATTCGGAGAAGTTTAATAAGGGGTTCGACTGTATATTTTTGAGATCATATGTACATACGTTCTTATGAATATATATAAAAAAAAAAACGATTTAATATTTGACCGGGAGAGCATTCCAATGCCTAGGCCCTAGAATGAGCTGGTTTTAATCGAGATTTCCTAGAACGCAACAATCCAATCGTATTAAGGACGGTTTAGTAGACCAAACGAATGCATATTATACCCCCATAACTTTAAAAAGAATTTGAAACAGCAGGGAGAGACTAAGCATTTGCTCGCTTAGTCTAAATCCAACTTTATACTATTTTTTGTCTTATATTTTATAGTATGCGTGAAATACAAGTACAAGGATTAAAATATCCTTAAGTAATTAATTTATTTTGTGAGTGACATGTTTTAAGTTGTTGTGTCAAAACCGTGTTACGTTGATAAAAACAATTATAAAATAATATCGGTTATTTTTTTCAAGACCGAGTTTTTTCGAAACCGTACATAAAGATAATTTATTGTACTATATTATGTTTTTTTTTATTAATTTGATCGGATGCCCCAAATTGATGTTATTACGAGTATTATCCGTGATGCGTCATTACTAAAACTGTCGCTACGTACTCCTATAACTATTAGCTAAATTGAAATGTGCACTTTCCGCTGTCTTATCCAATTTTCCTGTTCATAGTACATTCCATATTAAACAGTCTATTTTCATGTTGTCTCCAAAACCCTGTCATAATATAATATTTCCATCTTTATTTTTCTGTTGCGGGAATCATCTTGACCTTCTTAAATTATATGAGCACTATATTTCTTATTGTGTCATTGTTTAGAGCTGGGCAGAATTTTTTTATTCGTTATTTAACAAGGTTATATTCTTAGGTAACATTTTAATTAATATAAAATGCATTTAATGGTCTCATTGTCAGCCGCTTACTTCTAAATCTTAATTCCGTTTCTCGTTAGGAATTGTAGGGAGCTTTTTGTTCACATTTTTTTCTGACAAGAATTATATTTTGCTCACATTTTCAAAATATTTTTATTGAAAACAAAGACAGCGTTCTTTTGTTCTTGATTTTTTTTAAACCTCAAATATTATTTTTACTTACTGTATCGTTCAACTTCAATTTCCTTTAAAATTTTTCAACAAATAATAGTTTAACCCTTTCGCATCGCTTGTCGACATATACCGTCATAAGATTCCCCGACCGTTCACATCGTTTGACGTGATAAATCGTTCACCTACTTTCTTAGAATAGTTTTTTTTATGCATCATCTGACAGCTAAAGGATACAAGAACCAATGTGATAAATGAAAATAAGTCAGATAGGTAAATGTATGCTTCAAATACTAGTTTTATAATTGCCAGTATAATTTGTATTCAAACCGAGCCGTAATGAAAGGGTTAACCGTACGATTATGTATTTGAGCAACGAATTAATGATTTGTTTTTTTTTTTTAATAATTCTTAATATTGCTATTCTAATTCTGCTTTTAAATAATAGTTTACGAGATAGTTTTCTGCGGCCATGACATGATCTAGGCTAAATATTTTTAATTAGATTACTATTTGCTTAAACAACTATTACTTCAAAAACGTTTCAACAACCTGTCGCGCTTATTTCAAGGACTTGTTATGTAATAATAATTAACTAATTGATAGATTGTTACCATGATTAAAATGTTTGTTTTTAACCGCGTCCATTAATATATATGTATATACAAATACATTTCCCTTATACTGAAGCTACTATGAAGTATATAATTCTAAAAAAATGCGGGTATCCATTGAATACTCATCAATTTTTTTCAAAAATAATAATTAAATTCACGAATGACTTTAATTATTATTTTTGCATTTTATTTGTAAAAATATATTGATATGATGCCATATTTTGATGAGAAATTATATCTATATTTATTTGAAAAAAAAGCAATCTTTATTTTTATTAAAATAAATGTATTACGCTTCAGTGTTAACAATCATTGAAATTTACCGGAATATAAAACACTTTAATGTAATTAACTTTAAGGGTTGTTCTCACGAGGAATAGGAATCGCAAAATTCGTTAATTATGAAAAAATAAGTCATACAAATACAATAATATCTATAGATCTATTTATTTTATATAAGTGGTATTGAAAAATTCGTTGAGTATTCTTTCCTATTCACGATAAAGCTATATTTTCAAATATATATACACGTAATATAAAATAAAGGTCACCCAGCGTGCTATGGAGAGATTCATAATCAAAGTGTCGCTAAAATATAGAATCCGAAACAAGGAAATACGCAGAAGAACTCAAGTAGTGGATGCTACCCAACGAATAGGCACATTCAAGTGGCAATGGGCAGGACATATCTGTCGAAGAGACGACGGTCGATGGGGAAGAAAAGTATTGGAAGTGCGCCCAAGAACTGGTAAACGAAGCATTGGCCGACCCCCTGCAAGATGGACTGACGACATAAGAAGAATATCTGTAGTGACCTGGATGCGGAAGGCTGAGGATCGAAGAGGAGGGAGACTCATGCGGGAGGCTTACGTTCAACAGTGGACGGATACAGGCTGATGATGATGATGATATACATGTAGTTTTAAAAATATTGTTTAGTCGTAATTCATAGATTATAATTGTGCTTGATTCGTTATGAACTATACATATATGGATATACATAACTGTGTGGCGGTCTGTAAAATTAGATCATTTTCTTAAATAAAAATCGTTTCAATAGGTACATACATTATCGTTGAAAATGTTTCTGTCGGAATCGTTTCCGATAAGTCACGGATAATAATATTTTTTTGGAAAATTCGTTGAATCATCACTGTCAGACTTCTAGATTCTATTTGTTGGTTCACATTACTGTACATGACTTCTAATCCGTTGTGTGGTTGTGATCAAATTGTGTAGTTTAGTTCTTCCACATTTAAATGCGCATACGTTTGGCCGACATTTTTTATAAAGCCTTCTTTCGCCGCGACTGGACGCGTTATAGCTTACGCCTCATGAATTTTATTTAGATCGAACACATCGCGCACTACAATATATTATAGTCCAGATGAGCATTTGAATTGTTTACATGACAGAAACGAAAAACCACATTTTCATTCAAATGTCAAGTATAATATACGCACAAAGTTATGCGTTATGAATACAACACAATAAACCAAAGTATTTGTGCATTGTGTCTTTCTTTTTTGTAAAATTATATTTATGTCATCAGGCACTAATATTAAAACAATATTTCTATAAATACGTGAGATTACATTATACGTTAGTCTCGCAAAACTCAAGAAGTGCACTTTTACGTTTTACTTTTTATGTTCTTTATTTTTCAAAATCTGTATAATTTTCTTCAAAAACACTAGAAAAAATATAATGTACGAGTAGGAATACGAGTTCATATAGGTCCACGTATCCGAATTTCAACAAATATTAGGTCTGCTACAACACATACTGAACCAGATTTTTTTATAAAAAATCATAAAAAGGTAGTCTTAACTTATAAACTAATCAATAACTCTCATTCTATTCCATACTTTTACAGAAATCGTCAACTTAACGATTAGCGTAGTTAAATATTTAATAAGATCTTCATATTTGCGGCATTGCTTTTTAAAATATAATATCTAATAAAGAAGTATTTGTATGATTGTATTTTGAGAGATGTAAGTTTGTCACCAACATTTGATTATTTTTTTATTAAAAATAACGTTACCAATTTCAAACTGACAACATCGACTAAATTTAGTTCTATCAATTTTGCCTTCGAGGAAATATAAAATGCTAAAGACTTCCTTAATTTTTATTCTTGATACCGAATGGGATTTTAGAATACGAAGTTACACGTATACTTATAAAATTTTCATTCGAGGCGTTTATTGAAATCATTGATCTAGCTTCAGATAGGTACGGCAGTGTAGGCTGAAAATCTAGAAAGTTCCACAAGTCTCTGTGCTGGCAACACCGAGCCGGCGCCGTCGCCCTAGCCTAGCTCAAGCAAACCTCCGCTCAGTCAGCTGTCAGCAGCTCGCGCGTCTATAGGTCTCCTTAACCTGACCCCGGCTCCAGCCAGCCACCTTCCACCCTTGCTCGTCCACTGGCGAGGGCATGAGCGCTTCCGCAGATGCCACCATAAGGTTAAACATTTAACAAAACCTAAAAACATATCCGTCAACCGCGAAATTCATTAAAAAAATGTTTACGCCCCCCACAGCAGCTAGAAAAAACATTTGTTTGGGGTGTTTGCTATAGATTATGGTGTCCATTTGCTCCACGTATTAGTCACTACAGAAATTCTTAATTATTTTGCGTATTCGTAAATGATGGCTGCGTTTGCATCGACCCTCTTATTGTTCTGGAATATAATTTATTAATGGTGTATTCCGTAGAACTTTCGAGGTAGTGGCGATATGCAACCAAAAAGATATTTGTGTCTATTTTTGGTAGATATATGCTGTTTTGAAAACGATTATGACATGTCGAGATATATTACATATATATAACGATATATTACATATATATAACGATATATTACATCTACATAGCTTTGTTTACACTATGGCATTGACTTATTTACACCCCTCTGTAGCTCCTGTGTACTATACTTTCAAGATTCAACAGTTTCCTCCTAAATTATATGTTGTTTTTATATATTGTGCAATATGCGCATTCATTGTAACTATTCCAACTGCGTAATTTGTCCAGTGTACGGGAATGATCAAGTGTTTTGGGTGTGCCTTTTCATGAGAGAATAAAACGAAAGAAGGAATAACCAAGTAAATATACTATGACGTATAATACAATTCATCAATAATTTTAACTGTTATACATTGTATTGAATAGTTTCATGGTTTTTTGATAAATAATGAAGAGAAAAGCATTTTGATATTAATAGCGATGTATTGCATCAAGAAAAACAATGAAATGTGTTGATTGAAGGCTATAGGAACCAATAAGCATTTAGTACCTACCTGTAATATTTTTTTAAATACCTTATTTTAAAAAACCACGGCATTGTCAAATTCGTAATATTTTTATACTTTGAAAAGAAAAGTTAAAAATATATAGTTCTTTCAATGTGAGGGAACATTTTATTTACAAAATGCATTTAATTTGACAGCTGCTTTGTTGTGTTATATACATCACTGCCTTATAATATACATTGGTAAGTGAAGGTCATTGTCTGCCTAGATACTATATGCACTATGCAATAAATTAATTAAAACCCATAATACTAAAAGGACTCCAACTATGATCATTATTATCCTTCTAGACACAAATAAAAAAAAACAATTAAATTTTTGATGCATAACAATACAAATTCAAAACGTTTAATTAGGAGATTTATTCTTTATTGTTTTCTTTTTATTGT
This sequence comes from Glossosoma conforme, assembly GCA_022606575.1. Lineage (NCBI taxonomy): Eukaryota > Metazoa > Arthropoda > Insecta > Trichoptera > Glossosomatidae > Glossosoma > Glossosoma conforme. The sequence continues at coordinate 1,372,654 of JAGTXR010000036.1, forward strand.
TATTCGTTTACTGCGGATTAATCTTAACTATTGCCTAGGAATGATTGATGGATGACAATGTAGATCCGTCACTCTAAACAGGTGTAGTACCTTGATTTAGAAATGTTTCAAATTTGTCACCGTATTGTTGATGTAAAATGATAAGGCAACACCTGAAAAGTGGTTTGACACGTGGATGATGACCAAGACAGTTATAGATAATTATATTTATATAATGTGTCATAACAATGATGTCAAGATAAATTTAATTGTGAAATTAATATGTTTATTTATTTTTGTAATATAAAAAAAAATGATTCACCATCATTAGCATATAATACACATTACACTGAGATTATTAAATTAATTAAATATATTATATTAAATTATCTTTGATCTTCTTATGCCGTTTTAAAAATTACCATATTTCTTATGCAGCCAATGCATCCATAGTGGTGGACTAATCCCCTAATAGTAGCCCTAGTTAACCCATTGACTGCCATCATATTTCGCATATCTGCAACCTAAAACCCAAATGGAAAAAATGTTTTTCACATTCATAATATAAAAACGCATAGATTTAAAAATAAACGAAAACAAAACAGTAATATTTAAGACTACAACTTACACGCCACAACACGCCACACTGCACACAATCGTTTAATGCGAACGCCGACGCATGACTACTCCATACAAAATGTATGCAATTGACAACCCCGACTGGGGTTTGTGGCACTTCGTTTGAGTAGCCGAAGAACCCCGATCGGGGTTCGTGGCAGTCAACGAGTTAAAGAGTCATAGAGCCCACTTTAAGGTTTTGACTTTTTTGTTTTCTTCTGCAAGCATTTATTTATTTAAATTACGTGAAGTTGTTTACTAATTATCTCAATGACTCAGAAAAGAAAGGTGAAAGATTAGTGATACACTACTTTTTAGAAAATATTTATTTATTAAACTGTTAGTAGCAATACAAGGTTATGTTTATTGAAGGTCATAAATGAAATATATAAAATACATCCTTGCACTCCCGAAATATTATACAATGCTCTTGAATTTTTTATATTATTGGTATACTGATGCACTTTCATAAGTTTTCTTATTCGATAATAACAAAATGATGGACAATACACGAAGCTACAAAAATTCAAAGTCGGCAATAAATATGCAAATGCATTTATATTTTATTGAACAGGTTATGCAGAATGAATTCAAATTACGGCCGATTAATTTTGTATAGAAATTATTGGTTTCCTGGATCATTGTAAAACATATGAAGATCCATTTTAAATTTTTGTGTGTATGTTCCTTATGAGTGGCCACACCCTTCAGCTGATCATCTTAAAATATATTTAAAATTTTTTTTCCTATACAAAAACATTACAAATTTGAACAACCCAATTCATTTCTGAAGTGCAATAAGAATTAATCCTAAAATAAAAAAATACAATTTATACAAATATAGGTACTTCTGATTAAGTACTAAGAACAAAGTAATAAAGGTTAGCAACTGAAGGTCCCAATGCTCATCAAACAGATCACAACAACAAATTATTCCTCCAAAGAAACTCGTGGAGTTCATGTCTGAATTGGGCCTCCCTTACGTGAAATATATCAACATCCGAGGTGATTTGATTAAACAGTCTGATCCCTCTCCCAAGAGGAATTTCTTAATCAACGCTCTTACTCATCCTTTATCAGTGTTATCCGATCTTTCAATAGATTCTTTCACACAAAGATTATGATAAAGAGATGTAGGAAGGCCACAACTGTATTGCTGGAACTACTCTTGAGAACCGATTTTCCTGTACTCACCTTCATACTTAACAATTATTGCTTTTGAATAAAAATACTTCTTTTTTTCTGTCAAAACTATAGATAGACATTTATTTATATTAAAAAAAAATCTTTTTAAACATATTTTTTTTTACAGCACGATTGCGGACATGGCTCCGTACGCTAGTCAAGTGACCGGCGTGCTGTTTGAGGCGGACGCCACGACCCCGGACTTGGCCATCTCCAGCAAGGAGGAGAAGACCAACATCGCAGAGAAACGCGAGGTCCAGCTCGTGTGGAGGAACATCATCGCCTTCGCTTACCTTCACATTGCCGCTCTCTATGGAGCTTACCTCTTCCTCACCTCAGCCAAGTGGCAAACTGACGTCTTCGGTGAGTGCTGCATGTCAATATTATCCTTTCAATGATAGATGATTCAATACGTATAGGATGTAAAGCATAACTTTAAATTCAAGAGTCTTATAAATTAATATTATATCCTTTTTCGTGTTTGCGACATCAAACTGTTTCCGCCAAAAATCTTGCAACACCAATGGCCCGTGTATTGCCCAGTATTAGGTCTTGGATGCGCAGGTACGAGGGTTATTCGTAACATAAGATTCCCATTGATTGCTCACAGTGTAAAACATGTTTAATTCATGCGAAATCTGAGCTTTGAATGCCCGAGTAAAAAATCCGCTGCCAAGCCACGCAGATTCCAGCTCTTCTCTATCGCCGAAATGCGTTCTACCCAGGTATTTCTTCATGTCAGAGAAGAGATGGTAGTCACTTGGGGCTTTGTTCGGGCCCAAGGGTGGGTATTTTACAATACCAATGGCCCGTGTGTTGCAATTAGCTTATTGGGTCTTGGATGGTCAGCGTTATCCTGATGCAAACACACCCCATGAAAATGTTCCCATTTCTAGAGAGGAGAAAATTCATGATAAATTACTGTATTATAAAGGCTGTATTTAATAGTGAATATATTCATTCTGATTCCACAGTATTGAAATATGAAGTGTCAGTAATTCCTATCTTCCACGAAGTTTCAGGAATTACTGAAGCTGATTATTTTGGGATAATGTCTCTAAATACATCAACAATAGTTGCTAATGTGTCAAGAAAAATAACAATTCGCCCAACCTCAATACAAAAGTCATGCATTTATTTAAAAATAATTTTGTAATTTATCCGTTTCATTACGGCTCGGTTTGAATACAAATTATTCTGTCAATTATAAAACTAGCATTTGAAGCATAAATGTATTTATCTGGTATATTTTCATATATCACATTGGTTCTTGTATCCTTTAGCTATCAGATGATGATGCATAAAAAACTATTCTAAGAAAGGAGCAAAACGATATATCTCGTCAACCAATGTCAACGGTAGGGGAATCTTATAACGGCATATGCCGACAACCGATGCGAAAGGGTTAATATATCTTGTAGTCAATTTGAATAGTTAAGATGTCCGTTAAAATGATTTTCTTATTATGATGAATGTTTGTTTCAGCGTTTGTCCTGTACACCATGTCCGGGCTGGGCATCACGGCCGGGGCTCACCGCCAGTGGGCGCACAAGTCCTACAAGGCCAAGTGGCCACTGAGGCTCATCCTGGTCGCCTTCAACACTCTCGCCTTCCAGGTAAACACCGCACACGCCTCACGTAAAATATACAAACATATATTCATATTTTATTTCATTTGAAATTATATTTTAAATATGTACACGCATATAAATATATATTGCTGATGTTTGACAAAAATGAAACAAATCACAATTTATCATTGCGAGCAAAAACAATTCAATGTAACATATTATATAAATTTATATCAAATCATGGACAGAGACTAATAATAATATAAGGAGTTAATAAAATAAGTCAGTTCCAGAAGCCATTTTTTGTCGAGAAGCCATTCTCGCTTAAACCTTTAATTAGTGAGTTAATTTTGTTGCATACATAACAGAGTGAGTTGAGATGCTTCTTCCGAATCTTCTTCCGAAGAATCATTCATATGAAACACCAAATCATCGAGATCTTCTATAACCTCCTCATCCTCGCTTTCCACAAGTATATTATTTATTTCTTCTTCACTTAGTCTGTGCGACATTTTGAAGGGTTTGTTCACAATACACTATAAAAATCAAAATAAGTTCACAATTATGTATATTTTACCAACCAATAAAATCAATCGATTTGAATAGCACGATTTAATTCCGAATAAAGCGCGGGCAGACTGACAATACATACAAATTGTTTGGTGATGATTACAACAATATTCACTATGTTTACTTGTTTTTATTTATTTAAAAATGTATGATAAAATTCTAATTTTCAATTATCATTGATAAAATAATGTATGTAGAATTTAAAAAAAAAATATGTTATCAAAATTTCATTTAAAATTGAAAGCGTGGGATTTAAAATAATGCGCCAGGGTGTGTGAACGTACTGGTACGTGCATATCACTCAAAAGGTTAAGAATGTCTTTTCAACAAAGTCGTAACATGTCATCAAAAGTAATAAATTGTTGAGTATAAAACTTAAAAACTTTACACAAATTCTAATTTTTCTATGACAATTAGCTGCGGGAATAATGATAAAACGAAATGGTAATTTTATGATTTTATTAACTGACGTTTTACTGTTTTTTTAGTGCAATATATAATAATGTGATTAAAATTATTATTCATTATTCTGTTAAAAGAAACTTTCATGTCAACATATAATTACTTTGCCACTGACTTGATGTGCAATCATAGAAAATCTGCTTAGATTATTTTTCCATATATAAATAAATAATATGTAATGATATTATTTGTTTAGATCCTTAACTTTAAAAAGTGAAGAAATATATTTATGCATTCCGGTTAACCCTCTGTAACACTTGTATAATTGTAACGCTACCAGGATTCTGTGATTGACTGGGCCCGCGACCATCGCATGCACCACAAGTACAGCGAGACCGATGCCGACCCTCACAACGCCACCCGGGGATTCTTCTTCTCCCACATCGGCTGGCTGCTCTGCCGCAAGCATCCCGAAATCAAGGAGAAAGGCAAGGGGCTGGACATCAGCGATCTCTACGCAGACCCCATCCTCAGGTTCCAGAAGAAGTAAGTAGCAGAGATGTTCACAAAATAACAATAATCTTTGTATAATACATTAGGGTAAAAAAAAGGGTACATTTTTCTTTGCCTCAAGACTTATTTATCATCACCGTCAATGAGAAGGAAAGGATTTTCAACAGAAGCTAAATTTGAACCTTCTATGTTTCATTGCAGGTATTATATGATCCTCATGCCGATCGTTTGCTTCATCCTGCCGACCGTGATCCCGGTGTATTTCTGGAACGAGACCTGGACCGACTCATGGTTCGTGGCGACGCTGTTCCGCTACACATTCATCCTGAACGTCACCTGGCTGGTGAACAGCGCGGCGCACAAGTGGGGCGGCAAGCCTTACGACAAGCACATCAACCCGACGCAGAATCTCTCGGTGGCCATGTTCGCTCTCGGCGAGGGCTACCACAACTACCACCACACCTTCCCCTGGGACTACAAAACCGCCGAACTCGGCAACAACCGGCTCAACTTCACGACCACCTTCATCAACATGTTCGCCAAGATCGGCTGGGCCTACGACCTGAAGTCCGTCTCCGAGGACATCATCGAGAAGAGAGTCAAGAGGACGGGCGACGGCTCCCACCACCTGTGGGGCTGGGGCGACGAGGACCAGCCCCTCGAGGAGATAGAGGGAGCCACCATCACGCACAAAAAAGCCGAATAGATGTGCCGTTGTTAATTTTTTAAGTTATTTATCATTCATTCTAGTGCATCATCAGTATTGTTGGGAGGAATGGGTTTAAGCTTAGAGTGATGATGCGCACGGCTCGGCTCCCGGAGGGGACCTTCTGATGATGCGGTCCAAACTATCTGACTTAGTTTGTCATTGAGATTACACTTTCTTGACCGACGGTCGGTAACTTGTTAAAAGAATAGAAAGTGAAAAAGAACTTATTTTATGGATCCGGTCGATCTGCTTATTTTATCTAATCAATTCAAATCCAGTGCTCGCATTGATCAACAGATCAAATAATCAATTATTTATTAGCGGCTTATTATGTAGTCATGAAGATGGATCCCAGAAGACCCCTGCGCCGGAAGCCGGGCCGAGCGGTGGACGTCGTTCACTGTAAGACTTTAAGATATTGCGATGGCTGTGTTGGAAGTTTTCCATAATCAAATATAATGTAAGCTCCTGTACCATAAATGACGTAAGTTTCATTAATTTAATGCTCCACAAACTACTAAAGATGACCATATCAGCGTCTGTTCACACACGCACACATGTGACTTCTATTTTTGTATAGTTTTATACTTGTTCTGATCTGCGGCGAGCCTCGGGGGAGGGCGGGCAACCGCGGAGCCACCGACAGCTGGCTGTCGGCGGCCACTTCTTCCAGTTACACTAAAATATGCCGACTCGGGACTCCTGACTGACCGGTCACTATTTCTATTTAGGATAAACCGGTAACTGCTGAAGTTGATTTTATTGATTTCTCATTCACTTTAGAAAGAGTCGGCCGTCTGACGGTTTGAGGATTATTTATGATATAGTTTTTAGATTCACGTGATCTGTTGCACTCGGATATATCTGGAGGGCGTCGGGAGTGTTGGGACGATGACCATTATTGGACCGAGAGATTGTATTTTGTTTTTTTTTATAAGAGCTGTTGGATCTACAGAGTACGTTTTGGTATTTTTATATAATTGTTGAAATGGTAAATGTCAGTTTTTAAAGAGAGTTGACATTTTTTGAGAAAATTGTTTTTAAATTTTAATCCTAGTGCGGACGCGCGTCGTATAGGAGCGCTCCTATACGAGGGCGTCGAGTGAACCAAATACGATAAAGATATTTTCCTTATAGAGATTTAATGATGACACCGGATGGTTGCGCTGTGTCGCCGGACTGTTCTGGAATATTGTTAGAGAATATTTATATGTTCCATATCTGTGTATAAATACGACTTCTTGAAATTAAACCAGTGTTGGAAAAATATTCATGTTTATTATTTCCGTCTTGTGTATTTTGTGAACCATTTTTAATTATTCCTATGCTTTCATTACACATTGCAACCTTGTGATACATTTACTTGTTTTACCTGTGAGATAAAAGTCGAAGGTGTTACGAGATCACCTAAATAATAAAATTTAATGAAAATTTAGATAAATATTTTGAAAGAATATTTGAGACACTACTTACTAAGATAAACATCATTATTTATTATTGGCAACTCAAATAATGTAAAAAAAATTTTTTATCGCAATGTAAATTTATGACCGATTTAGCAGAAAATTTCCAGCAGCTGTCATGAATTGCAGCATATCTAAATACAATAAGGTTTGTTGCCTCACACTATATGAACATCAATGTTGCCAGATATTGGGAAAAAATAATTTGACGTCGCTGACACGAAGAAGAAGATGTGAACATTAGAAATTATTATTTATTATCTACATGTATCATTGAAAATAATGTGGTGTTTATTACTGTTAGCAAAATTTAGAATAATGTTTCATATATTTAATTAGATATACTCTCAAATATCATTAATAATCCACAAATTGATACAAACAAATTTGCAGCAATTTTTTTCTGTGAATTTTTGTGTACATATCAAATTGTTATATATTGGTATAGATCTTCACTAATTTATAGAGCATTACATTATTGAAATATATTGTAAAAACCACCAAAAACATAATAATCCTTACCTATATTTTTCATATTTATACATATAAACACAAGAGCACTGGCGGATGTTGGGCTTCTAGTGGACTTACAACAACCAGGACACGGATGGTACGTTTGGCACCAATATGTAGTGATTGTGTGCGCTTAGGGAATAAGGAGATTTCGGCATGATTAGCTTGACTGCATGATATCTAAAATTTAAATTTTAGAGAGATTTGTCTAATAAAATAGAAGTTGTAATTAATATTACAATAAAATTAATTACAAATAATTTAACATATAAGTGCTGCATCCTAATTTTCAATTGCTTAGCTACATATTTTTTAAGAATGGTTTTAACCTCTGAGGGGTAGGATAGGAGTAAAAGCGCTCGTCTACCATGTCATAGGCCTTGGTTTTCCATACTCAGAATCCTAAAAAAGGGAAAACTTCTAGTATTAGTTTAAATTTTTTGTGTGAGAGTGGTCTAAAGGATTTATTTTGACAGAATGGTAGTTAACTTCGGTCAATGAAACCAGTAATAAGTGTAATTACTGTAAATGAATTTTAGAAACATACTATGATTACAACTTAGTTATGCAGAAATATTTGACAAAACAATGTAGATAATGTATTCAAAGCAAAGTCTCAGATTACTGAGAGGACAACTCGATCTAGGTGTGGATCAAAGTAGGTAAACCTAATGGTGGTTATTTGTGGTGACCTAGCTAGGAAAAGGATATGAAGGAAGGAGGAAAAGATACAAACAGTTACTTTTACCTTTTAAAATTTAATGAATACAATGAATAAAATAATTAAACAAATTCAGATTTATTCTAATTACATCAATGTCACACATAAAATAGGTAAAATAAGGCTCTATTTGATCTGCTGCATTGAGACATAGAGCCACTAAACTGTCCGATTAGTTTAGAAAATCATATAAAAAATAAATAACATTGGTAGTTTTAACTAAACTTCTTTAAACAATCAGTTGAGAGTAGATAAAACATTTAAGATTATTATTTTATTGCAGCAAATCAAATACAAATTTGTGTTATCTGTTATGTTATATTATGTACATCACAATAATAGGTTTTTTTTCATGAAGTCATCATAATGAAACTAAATCATTAATCCTGAAGACGACCCCTGCAATGGGGGTCAAAATATTAGTTAAAAGACATTTGCCACACACGGCTAAACCCAAAAGCCACAATATCAAATCAGGCCGTGAAAACCTAAGAAGTTATCATCATAATGAAGTTAGTTTTCCTTACGCCGAGTCATTCAAGTCTGCATCTTTGATGTACACAGACCAAATACACAAATGTTGCTCCAACAAACATCTTCCATAATTTGAGCGGTCTCGGTTTATTCGTCTTCCCTGATGACATGTTTCTGTCGCTCCGGCACGTGTGGCACGGTCCCGGGCTTGCTGTGTTTGCGCCGGTTGGCATCCTTGCGTTGTATCTTGTCGCGGATGGCTCGGTGCTCGAAGCGGGCGTTGTGGACGTGCTTAGGAACTTGCCGGTGCCGGGCGATCCGCTTGATCTGAGGATGGCTGGCGAACTTGTCTTTCAGTGCCTCTGAGTAATTGATAGCCACCTCCTCGCGAGGTTTCACCTGCAAAAAATCACAAACATAAAAATAATGATTACATGTACTAGCTTATGAATAGATATAAACCAATATACATTTTCTAGTAACAACATATATATTAGATGTTGCTTATAGTTTTTGACTGTAATCCAATATATTTTATATTACGTTATATAGAAAGTTAATTTCGAATATTACAGCAGTAGAATAAAGCTTTAATATGAGGCTACAAATTCGCTAAAAACAATTTATTTGATCTTCTGAGAACTTTGTAATGTTTATTTTTAACCATCATTATAATATTATTGACATTATATTATGTTTTTAATATTAGAATTTATCGTTGATCAAAAAACCACATTTTTTTATTTTTATGTAAATACATATAAGCGAATACCATCAGATGGTGATAGTAATTCTGAAGTCTCATCTGTGGAATTCTATGACACTTACCATGGTGTATATGGCTGAGCGCTGCATGTGGATTGTTGATTTGCCAACGTCATAAACATAGCCCGAGATTCACGCATCATTCTTATTATTACAGAAAATTACTATGAATGGGTGGACTTCACGGGATGACTTTCGTCTACCACCAATTTTAATTAATAGGCTATGACTAGCATTTTACGGTTGAGGGATCAAATTCACACCAAACGGGGTTATTTATAGCTCAAAAACCCACGACCTTTGGCTTTCAAAACAAACACTTTGACCATTGAATTATAGCCGCCAGCAAATGTACTAGTTAAGGAATAGATATAAAACAATATAGCCTGTATTACATTTTCTAGTAAGAACAAATATATCAGATGTTGTTTATAGTTTTTGACTGAAATCCAATATATTTTATATTGAGCTATATAGAAAGTTAATTTTGAACATTACAACAGTAGAATAAAGCTGTAATATGAGGCTACAAATTACATGTAAAGCTCATGACCGCTATAGATGTTATATGCGGTGAATGTGTTAAGGGTGATTGAATTACCCTGTTCATTTTGAGTTAACCACTAAGAAAATACGATAATACATATAAGTCAAAAAAATGTACAGATAAATTCCTAAACAAAAAAGGCACTAATATATATCATAAGACATATATTTCATTACCTCTTTTGTACACATGTACGTAAATGTGCATGTATTATATAGAATCATTATAATTAAAAGAAAAATGTGAAAAAAAAGTAAAAAACACAATCACAAACTATAATTTTCTTTTAACCTTTTAACTGTTTCTAGATTACTATTAATATATTAGGTTGGTGCAAAAGTTTTGACCGTTTTTTACATACACAATTAAACATTTTTTTTTTAGATTTGAATTATTTATTTAACCAATTATGTAATTTCCGTCAGTTCTTATAACCTTCTCCTATCTTTTTATCAACTTATTAATACCATTAGTGTAAAATTGCGTGGATTTTGATGCGAAAAATGTAGTAAGGGATGTTTTTACCTGCTCTATTGTATCAAAAAAATTATCATTAATTTCTTTTTGCAGTGATCGGAATAAATGAAAATCGGAAGGAGTAAGATCTGGAGAATACGGAAGATGCTTGATAACATCCCAATTTTGTGGAATAATTCTCAATAATCTTTTTGTTTGAAATTATAGAAAATCACCAAGAATTTTAGATTGAAAAAATTAAAAGGGTTAATTGTTGATATTTTTCGATTTTTAAAAGTCTGCCGTCCACTGACATTACCATGTTAACCGTATGGATGCCATGAGCCCAAATATGGGACCGATGCGGGAAGTCCGCCAATGCCGTGAAAACACCATTGTTTTATAAAACTGTATATTTTCGGTCAATATTTGTAGCTTGGGTCTATAGCGACATCTATAGTCTGCTCATGAAAAAAAAAAAAACAGTTAAAATCGGACACCATTTAAAGGTTCAAATCTTCGAAAATCTATGATTGCATAGATCTATTCATGGTCATGGCATCCATACGGTTAATTATAATATGTTTTAAATAATGCAAGACGTACGGCTCCAAGTTTCTCTGCCGCATTAGACTTCCATATCCTGATGTTCATTTCGTCGGAGCCGCTCAGGATGTACTTGTTGTCCAGAGACCACTTGCGGCTACAAATCTAAAGTTTTTTGTTTGTTTAGGCGATGTATAGCCCCTTGAGGGACTGGAAGATTCGGATTGTCTTGTCGTAATTTCAGGAGTCGAGCTGCAGCCCGGTGGGGGAGTAGTCAAGGTCGATGACGGCCGAGACGTGGTCTCGCAGCACATTCACTGGGTATTTGAGCTTCCCTGTGTAAAACGTGTATAAACTGCAAAATTAATCAATTCAATTATAATCCATAATAAAATAAAATTTGCAAAACTGCAACTCTTGTAATATTAACCTTTAAACGCCCAGTGGTTTCCTTACGGGACCGCAGATTTGCATCGTTTAATGCCCTACGGTCCCATACAGGAGTGCTTATGGTTCATTTCACAATCGGATTACATTTATTTGTAATAATTGTATTAAAGTAAGTTGATGGAAGAATCTATTGAGCGACGAAACATTACAAACATTGGCCTGCTAGGGCATTGAACATACCAAATTTATGGTCCCAAATGGGACCACTATGGTTTAAAAGGTTAATGAAATTTTAGTCCACATATATAATAAGTATCTCATGTATCAGATTCACCTCAGCCTCATCCTGCAAATTTATTTTTATATTATCGGTTTATCAGCACCTTTTCTCTATAAATTAAAATCTATACATGAATAATAAAACCGTAATATGCAATAATCTAATAATCATTTGGGTGCCAATTTTATATGAATTACGTATTAACTTAAATTGAATAAAATAGGGTTATTTTACTCATGAAAAAGATGACAAATGGTGATTAATTTTGATAGCTTTCTACAAAAAAAAATGTCATGTCTATCCAAAATTTATATTTTTTCAATTTATCCATTGGATTGAAGGATGTTTTTACAATATGGCTTTTGTTAATTACAAACAATTATTTAGATTGATACTACTTTTTATTTTATCCAAATAAGAGGACTAGTATTTGAGATTTTTATTTTTTTAATTTTTTTATTTAATCAAATATAAAAAGATACATTTTTTACACAGTAATTTACATTCCATCTTTTTTTAATTTTTTTTCTTTTTTTTTTAAATTCGCTTACCACACCACTTAAAGATAAGATCTTGTGTGTGGTTGATGGTTGGTGATATAATTATTTTATAACAGCTATGGGTCTCGCTTATACTTCACTAAAAAATATGCTTAACCAATGGGCTAATTTTATTGCGCACAGGCATTTGAAGGTAATATTATACTAAGATTAATACTTAAAATGCAACATTACTTGTAATCTTCATTTGCAACTGTAAAGATGAAGGCTTCCATGGGATTCCAGCAGAGGGAGTTTGAGCGCATCTCCATGACGACTTTTCGCACCGGCCCGGCTTCCCGGGAGTCGTACAGGATGATGCTGCGGTCGCTGGCACAGGAAGCCAGAAGATTTGTCTCCACCTGAAATACCACCGATAAATGTTTTGCTAGTGTCTATCGATCAGAGAAGAAAATTTTGTGATGAAATCTTCTTCTTCGTAGTATCAATCCGGTGGATTGGTTTGCAGCAACAGAATCTTGCATCTCGATCTCCATTCCTCTCGGTCCTCCGCAACCCTCTTCAGCTCAGCATAAGCACTACCATTCATGTCCTCGAATACTTGCTGCAAATACTCCCGTCTAGGGCAAATGATGAAATCTAATTCAATAGAATTCATTCAAATCAATTTCATATTAATTTTTTCACTCCAGTTTCACATGGAATTTACTTACAATTTTCAATTTTGTAATTATTTCATTATTCAATTAACAGTTATGTAGTTGTTTGTTGAAACATGTATTAAGGATGCCAAAGGAGAACATAATAATTGCCACCATTTTCTATCTTTTTCCACAAAATGGGCAATTCTTTTATACCTTTGTTGAAAAAATCAGGTGGTTTACCATTAAAAAATGAATCCAAGTGATTTTTCACCTGCTCCACATTAACAATTTATTTATCGCGAAGTGAATGTTTCAGGGATCTAAATAAGTGGTAGTCTGATGGCGCTATATCAGGTGAATATGGTGGGTGTGGTAAAATTTCAAAATCCAGCTATCTGATTTTATCCTGGGTGATATGTGCTGCATGCGGTCTTGCATTGTCGCGGTGAAGAATTCGCCGCTGATTGTTGACCAAAACCAATCGTTTTTTGAGCAATTGCTCTTGTTAACCGGTTAACTGCCAAAAGCATCTTAAGACGCATAATTTTCTAATTACGTCTTATGATTATGGATAAATGACTGCACAGACTGTTTATTTGGTTTTATAAGTTTTATAAATAAACTTTATTACACTTTCAATATGCAGCATGCTGGGTACCGCCATACATGTACCTGCTGGCAGTTAAAAAGTTAAGAGATAACTAGTTAGCTCTTAACAAGAGCAATTGATAATCAAATATAAGTTTATCAAATAAATATAGATTCGATAGACATATGGACAATACACAATAATAAACAACATTGACATGATATTTTTATTATGTTGGGCTGCATAATAGATTGTAGCAAAGCCAGTTGTCAAATAAAAATTAGATAATCATACCTGATTAAAGGCCACGTGGTGCAAACTGTCGACGCCCCACTGGAAGGTGCGGATGGGCTCGCTGCGCGTCTCCTCCCACAGCTGACAGATTTCCCCGCACGTGGCGAACTGCGGAGCACTGCGATGGTGCGACAGTCCAGTGATCATGGTGCGGCTCAGCACTGTGTCCACCGGCTCCTCTTCTTCCCCCGCTGAAGGGCCCTCCACTTTCCACGTCTTGATGGTTTTGTCATCACCGACAGTTATGAACCTATGAAAATGATATTAATAATACCACATAGTAATGTATTATTAATTCTTCTACTTTGATATCCAATCTCAAGTCATTTCTGCACTCTTCCGGGACAGGATATGAATAAACAGCACCGCACTACGATAGGTTAGTAAATTAATCATATACTTACACTGCTATATAAGTTGAATTGATATTGTGGCCTATCTCCGCAGCTTCTGATACTGTACCTGTCAGAGATATGTATTACTCTATGTACTAAATAAATCATATATTATATTATACCAAGCTAACTAGCAGTGGTTCTTGATAGTCGTTCTGTGAAGATGTTACCGGTGCTCCGCGAAGCACATAATTGTTCTTATATTTTTATCTGTGGTGTTTTATTTGCTTTTACTCGATGCTAAATATAAATCGTAATAATTAAAGACCTTCGTGAAATGACTTTTTTAACAAATATGTTAAGAACCACTGCCTTATGGTGTTAGATCATCATGAAATTTTAATGAGGAATAACTGAATTTTCTGACGCTGAAAAAAGCGCGTTTTCACTAGTAAAGGGATGCATCTTAGAGAACTAAAATATATTACCTTTCTCCATCTGGCAGGAAGCAGATTTGCCTCACGTATCCTTCGTGCGCCAGAAAGCTGCGCATGCACTTCTGAGTTGGGAGATTCCACAAGCGGACTTCTCCATCGAAGGCTCCGCTGGCTGTCAGAGAGAGCTGCGTGGGATGCTTGGCGATGGTTGAGACTCCATCTCGGTGTCCGTCCAGGCAGCCGATGAAGGGCTTGGCGAACACCCTCTCCAGCTTGACGGCATTGAGCGCCCGCACATATTCTCTTGGAGCCTCGAATGGATGCAAGGCAGGGTCATAATTCCTAGGTACTGAAAATTGATAATATAAGAAAGAAGGCAAAGAATGTGGAGACATTTTAAGCAGGCGATAGTAAAGTGGTAAATATAACTGTCAATAATGATGTTAACACATTGTTTGCGGGAGACGCTTAAAGGCGTCTTTTCCATACTGTTGGTAGAGAGCGGGAGACGCTTAAAAGCGTTTTTTGTATTTGTATACTGTTGGTAGAGCGCGGGAGACGCCTAAACGCGTTGACACTTAGAGTAACAACATATTACGAGAAACGTGTGATTCTTGGTTACTCTGTGAACTAAAAATTAGGCGCCAGCTCCTTTGAGACGTGTAATATCTCATATAAGGTACCTAAACCCGGCAATTCGTGGAATTAGGGTCGGGTGGTCGACTGTGGTCATAAAACATTCACTTGAAAGCTGCAAGATAAACATTTTGTTTCATGGTCATCGGCAGATAATACACCAGTACTGGAAGAGTTTTTAGGTCGCCCAGGTATAAATACCGATAATACTCCGAATAGTGTAACGGAAGCAACAAATTTATTCATAGGAGAGGATTTTTTTACATTCCTTGTACAAGAATCAAACAGATATTATTATCAAAATATGCACAAATTTAAAATATACAAGAAATCTCTCAAATGGAAAGACATTACAATACAAGACATGAAGAAATTTTTGGGACTTATTATTCTTATGGGACAAGTCCGTAAGGACGGTCCACAAAGTGCGTAGCGAAACCCGGTATATGTGTAAATTCTGTGCTGTACCATTACATAAAGGGAACTGTTTCCAACGATATCATACTTTTAAACAATATAAGTGTTTATTGTTTTGTATTTTACAAAATATATATTATGTTGACCGTGCATAAAATGACTAAATCGACAATACGACAAAAGTGCAGTTTTTTCCAATGTTTTATATTGAACCTTGAATATTATAATTTTTATCCAAAAATATAAACATTTGTGACCGCAAATTAATAGAAAATTTCATTTAAGGTAAAGTAATCAATTTTTTATTTAAATATGATCAATAGTTCAGAAGTTATAGCTGTTTTACGTGAAACGTAATTTGGCGCGCGAATCTGACAAAATTGCCCGCTTTACGGGGTGGATTAATAAAAAAAACCCCCGCAAACAATGTGTTAAAGAAAACTGTTTATCAGTTAAAATATACTTTATATTTTAAATTCTTAAGTTAGTTACTATAGACAGGAAATCATCATCAAAAAACATAATATGTTGTCAAAGACCATGTTTATTTAGTTAGGTTATGCATGTTTGTTATTGTACTCGTAATTATTTTTTATTTACCTTTATGAATGTCGCGTTTGGTTTCTCTCAAATATTCGTCCGGATTTCTGCTAATAACTTTTACCTTCATTTTGAAGTTATGTTTTCATTTGATTAAAAGTATAAACTACGCATGTACTGATAACCTGTCAAACAGAACACGTCTTGGACTTGTCTTCTTCTTCTTAGCTTTGGTATATGGCAATACGAAACGAACGATTATATACTTTTAGATTACGAATCTTACTTTTTTAAATAAAATCAACATACATTTTTAGCTACGTAACTTATTCATTATAGTTTGTAAAAATCATCTGCCGATAATTATTACTCTTGCTATCATAGATAATTTTAACATGATTTAGACAAGACATTTTGTTTTATATGCAGCGTTTGTGAGAGCGTTTTTGTTTTGATAGAAAATTTATATTGTTGTAAAGACGTTTTTTTTGTTTAGACAAATATTACGTGACGAAGATTGAATGTGAATATTAAGAAATATAAAGGTTATACCATCATTAGTTTGCTTGTTATTATATTTATTTCAATCATTTTAATTTGTAAATCCCACTAAGCCACATTCTCTTATTTGAAATAAACACTTCAATTACTGCATGCATGTTGATACATGTACATTTTGTTAAATAAAAGTGAAATTAATAATTAATATTCATTGTACGAGTATATAAATAAAATTATGAATATTGATCAAGCCTGCGTATTACAAATGGTATTATTGATCATGTATGTCGGTATTGATATGTGTCTTACGATCGAAGAAAATATTTCTCTGGTTTGAGAAATGTTATCACGATCATTATTAATGTGGCCATTATTATGAAATTGGTGTAAGTCATGTTTTATTCGTTCTGAGATATTTAAAGGTTTGTGTTTTGATGTTGCTTAAAAACCAATGAAAATGACCACTTCATGTTTCATAAAATGTCGTATTTAGATTTTTTAAATTAATGTTGGATGAAGATTATATTAAATCACAACATTGGGAACTGAAATAAATGAATAACTCGTTTTTTACAATTTCTTGATTTACACCACATTCATAATTATGGGCACATTTATCTGATTAAATAATAATTTTAACTCATTATCTAGAGTTGAACTAAGACTCTATTGTCTGTGTTTCATTGTTGTTCGTTAGTCTATGATTTATCAATACATTTTTTATCACTCGAGGCGAATAAAACAAACCGCTGTCAGAGCGACGCGAGATCGTGTTCCCGCTCGTCGTCGGCCGCTCGCGTTGAACTGTGCGCGTTATTGGTTGATTTTTTAACTAAATATCTCACTAATTACTTATTGTGAAAACACATAAAAATAATTCACCAAATAAGTCGCTATAAAAATACTGTGGCAGCTGAAAATATATTTTTGACATTCAGAGGGTGAGTTGATTGATATGATTTAAAATAAGAACGTTTTTATTGATAAGATAATTTTTGAATCAATCTAATATGTTACTCTCCGATGCCTGAGTTGTTAGTTCTATTAAAGTCTCGATAAAATACATAACTTTGAAAATCGTGAATTTAATTTATATTGTTGATATTGTGAACTTAAAATGCCTATTTATATTTTTTTGTATTGAAGTAGTATTGTATAATCTGTAATATACTCGTCAATATAGAATAAAATTAATGTAATTTCATATTTTTAAAAACGCATTTTGGTTGTGGGTTACAAAGAAATATTCTTTACATTTGACACAAGAATGCATCACTTTATTCTAGAATCTAGATAATATGTTTTGTTTAAATGAGAAGGCAGTCAAATATATTACATATTTATTTTTATGCAGTCATTTAGAAAATTCGTACCGCATGAATAAATAATATTGAACTTAACATAAGGATTCTATAAAAAAAACTTAATACCACTAATAATTACGTTTTAATTTGAGCTTTTTCGCATTCATCGTTTTGTAAGCTTTTGTTGTATATGTACTCAACATTGAAGTATATATTTTTTAAAAATATTTTACTATGTAATTTTCCGTTGTAGCCTACAATGGTGGATGGAATATCTTACGAATAAAATAAAATTGCTTCAAAAATACTATAACCTTATTGCAGTGATTCTTGAGACAGTTTTTTGAAGTGCTCCACGAAATATTGCCCAAAATATACCTCAAATCGTTAGTAAATATGCGAAATAAATAATAATATTTTTTAATATTAGTATTATATCATTTTCTTGCAATGAGTAACATTCACATTAAATCAAGTTATTAAAACTAGCATGTAAGTAAAATGATTATGATTTTTTGAGCAGTTTGCTTAAAGTTTGCCACCAAAAAACGCCTAAAATTTTTTCGTCTGCGGCACATTTTATGGTTGTCAATAATCTGAATTAAAATTTTCGAAAACACCTGTTAATAGTGTTTTCCTATACAACTTGTTTCATGTAAGAACCAGAATGTACATATAACATTTTAAATTTGTGAATGAAGATAACAATTTAAATTTGAAACTTATCGATTATTCACGTTTACTGGATTAAGACTGATAATTTTTTACTTTTAATTTTAGTGTTCCACGGCCTGTCATTTTCATAATAAAAAGTGCTTACAAAAAGGGCTAAAAATATTGCCCCACATATACGAATGTACAGGATTGAGTCATTAACTTTCCGTGAATTTTTGAATGAATGATTTCGAAAAAAGAACTTTTTTCTGATATAGTGTTTAGTTCAATACATTTCGTCGAAAATTTTTTTTGATCTCTTGAACAATATCGCTTGTTAAGGTCCTGAAAATAGTCATTGTCTTGTTTGAATTCATTTCAATAAAAAAAAACAATTGCCCATATTTTTTTAGCAGTCTAAAATACTCGTAGTTTAAAAAAATCATGGCTCAAAAACCCTTGTATTTTAATCAAAATTTATTTAGAATATTTAGGTGATATACTTCAAGACCGTGGTTTAGCTTTCAATGAGAGTTTCTTCAGTTCTTAAGTATTCATGTTTATAGTACTTAACGGAAGCGTACGTATATGCATGTGATTGAAAGCCAAAGCGCGGTCTTCAAGTACATACATGAATATATAGTGTATATAATAGAATATATTTTATAAAAAAAAAAAAGGTTCGGTTTTACTAAATGTTCTTTTAGTTTACGTTGCGGTGTATTATCAATCATAACTATCCTACTACACTGAAACCTTATTTTTTAACATTATTATTCCATCAGGTATGCCAACTTGGAATTAATTATTTTCATGGTCGCGCTTGCCATGCCCTTAGTCGTCGTCTTTGATTAAATCTATGGATCCATAATAAAACATTATGTACGAGTATGTATTGTATATACTACAAGTATATTACAGTCATCATAATCATCAGCCTGCATCCGTCCACTGTTGAACGTAAGCCTCCTGCATGAGTCTCCATCCTCTTCGATCCTCTGCCTTCCGCATCCGGGTGACTCCCGCTATTCTCCTTATGTCGTCAGTCCATCTTGCAGAGGGTCGGCCAATGCTTCATTTGCCAGTTCTTGGGCGCCTCTCCAATACTTTTCTTCCACATCGACCGTCGTCTCTTCGACAGATATGTCCTGCCCATTGCCACTTGAGTGTGCCTATCCGTTGGGTAGCCTCCACTACTTAAGCTCTTCTGCGGATATCCTCGTTCCGGATTCTATGTTTTAGCGACATTCCTAGCATGGATCTCTCCATAGCACGCTGGGTGACCTTTATTTGATGGGTAAGACTTGCTGTTAGATTCCACGTCTCTGCGCCATAAGTTAATACAGGGAGGATGCATTGGTTAAACGCCTTAGTTTTAAGACATTATGGAATTTTCGCTTTAAAAATGTACTTTAGTTTTCCAAATGCTGCCCATCCCAGTTGTATAAGCCTGTCGATTTCTTTTAAGAAGCTATTTTGTCTCAGTTGTATTATTTGTCCCAGATAGGTATAATCATTTACAACCTTTATTTGTGTTCCTCCAATGGAAATCGGGTCAAAAGTCTGGGAAATATGACTATTTATCATGGTTTTAGTTTCATCCATATTCATTTTCAGACCAATTTTGTTCGATGCTTCATTGAGGTCGTAGAGCATGTCTTGAAGCTTGTTAGGTGATTCGGCTGTTAGAAACTATATCAAATGTCATTAGTTAATACAGGGAGGATGCGTTTGTTAAACGCCTTAGTTTTAAAACATTACGGAATTTTCGCTTTAAAAATGTACTTTCGTTTTCCAAATGCTGCCCATCCCAGTTGTATACGCCTGTCGATTGAGAAGTTATTTTGTCCTAGTTGTTATATTATTGTATATTACAGTAGTCCATTTTAATAACATACATGTTTGTGTCTTTATATATGTTAAGTTAAACTAGATGTACGTTATAATATTATAGTTACATGGCCTTATCTACTTTTATTCGTGGATCATAAAGGGTCACCAACTGATTTACGATTTATGGTAGTTATGACCATTAAGTTATTAAGGACACCGGCCATTACGCCTGTTATATCATCTGCATTATGACAGTCGCGTTTAGACAATTTTTCAAACAACTTGTATGCACACGTATCGTATTCTTCTCCGATAAATTAATGTTTCTATTCTAATGATGGCTTCGCATGCTTTAAGTTTCGAGATAACCGTCTCATAATGAACGAAAATTTCTAAATAAAATGTACGTACATGAACTAAAATGATACCAAACAATATAATAGCTGTGGTTTAAAAAATGCACGTAATAATTAGTGTCAATCGTGGCACAATATTGGCAACACTGGTATCTAACGTTATTATTTGAACAAGTTGAATTTATTTATGCATATACAATTATAAAGGGTCGGCCAAAAACTTTTTTTTTTTAAAACAGGGCGCAAAACATCGAGTGTAGCTTCGGCTGTGTGGCACGTAGCGCCATCCTGTTGAAACCAAATGTTGCCAATATCCTCCTCTTCAATTTTTGTGAACGAAAATTCGTTTAACATGGCCGCGCCGCATGGAAGCGCCATTGATGGCGCTTCACGCACACTTTCTGCCACAGCAGCAATATTCTCGGGTGTACGCACTGTTTTTGGCTTTCCACGCTTTGGTTTATCGATAAGGATGCCAGTTTCTTTCACTTTTTTCACAAGATAACGAACATACGGAGCTGACGGTGATTCTCTTCTTCCAAAATCTGTACGCAATTTTCGCACACATTCTGCAACATTATCATGATTTTCAAAGTAATGTCGCAATATTTCCCAGCGTTGTTCAAGCGTATACACAACCATATTCGTTCAGCGGAAGGATAAAACTAATTATCTGTCAAATCAGACATGAGCTAAGTGTTACCATTCACGAAATAAGCACTAGTTGAAAAAAAACCGTTAGATGGCGGACCCTATATATGTGCAATTACTTAATTTGTAATTATGTAAGTTCGTAATATCAAATTAACATAGTTTATTCATAGTTTTTTTATTAAACGTGTCAAGCTTCAGATCGTTTTGTACACCAGGAGAGATATTTTAGGACAAACCATAATTAATATAACAATATTTTTATATACCTATAGTGTCTGTTTTCAGCTGTTAGACCGTTTTTTTTTTCAGCTATAAAAGTGGGTTCCGCCGCATTTAGTTCCCAGAAAATTCGTTCAACGGCTCGTCGGTAACGACGTGGGGCGCACTGGATATCTGATACACAGGACATTTGGTGCACTAGATGTTCTGCAAACCTAACCTAAGTTATTTCGTTAAAGACACCTATGGATATCTGGACTCTACGATCACTGGACATATCCTTAGGTTAGGTTAGGCTAGCGAGAAATCCCACCGTGCACCAAATATCCCCAGCACCAAATGTCCCGTGCACTAGACGTATAGTACGCCCCACGTATTACCGATGAGCCGTTGAACGAATTGTCTGGGAGCGATAAGTCGTGATACGCACTTAAAAATGTCTCTCCGCTATTTCAGAAATAAACCAATTTACACGAATGTTTCCAAAGTATCGTTTTATAAACTTATATACAGTTGTTTAATATCAAACCTCGTGAATATTATATCTAATTATAATTATTTTTATCTTTGTGACGTAGGTGGGTTTTTTTACTTAATAGAAGAAGAGCCACGAAATTGTATTTGATAATTTTTTTTACGATTATAAAATACATTTATTGGATCACAATGGTGTCAACAGAACTTTAAAATCTGCAATCAACTCTTTTGATTTTCGGTATCTCATAAAATATTGTACATTTGTAAAAGTTCTTAGATTACTTAATACCTACCAAGACACTTTATTCTGCTGTTCATTTATTTTTTTAGTTTTTTTTATGTAAACAAATACAGGAGAATACTGACAGATGGTGATGGTAATTCTGAAGTCTCATATGTGGAATTCTATGACGCTTACCATGGTGTATATGACTAAACGCTGCATGTGGAGTGTTGATCCGCCAACGTCATAGACTACAGCCCGAGATTCACGTATCATCCTTTATTATCACATGAATTCACTGTGAATGACTGACGACTTTCGTCTACCACCGATTTTAATTAATAGGCTATGACTGGAATTTTACGGTTTGATGGATCAAATTCGCAACAACCGAGGGTATTTTAGAGATCATATTTTTTTTTGATATCCGTCGGGGATCGAACCCACGACCTTTGGCTTGCAAAGCAAACGCTTTGACCATTGAGCTATGACCGCCCGGCCAAATATCAGCCTCATCATAAATATTATGTCAATGTTTACTTAGTTTTACAAGAAAACTTGACGTTAATTCTGAGAGTTGTTGACATACTATTCAGTTTTATGTAATATTTCTAATACAGCTCATAGTACGTAGTCAATATTTTATAACATTGCCATAAATGTAAGTGGTGACCCAGTCGTTTTAAAATAAATAAATTATGCAACTATAAATATTTTTTGCGCGTCACACAGCTTTTAAATTTAATTATAAACATGTCTATAACAAGTGGAAACGATGGTCTTCTAAACGATATTGTAGGAGGGATGGTTGAGGGTAGAAACCTCTTTCTATCGTTTCTATTTTTTATTTTTATTTTGCAGCAAGTATTCGAGGACACTCAATGGTCAAAGCGTTTGCTGAGCTGAAAGCCTAGCGGAGGACCGAATAAATGGAGATCGAGATCCCAAAAGATTCTGTTCTGCAAACCAATCCACCGGATTGATTAAAAAAAGAAGAACAAGTGGAAAGGCTCTAAAATATCATCCCCCAAACGATTAATCAAAATGGTAATGAAATACAGGTAATGCTATAAATAACCTCTTTCTATCGTTTCTATTTTTTTTTAATTTGTCGGGTGAAGCTCAATGATCAAAGCGTTTGCTTTTCTTCTTCTTCGTGTCAGACGTCAAATTATTTTTTCCCAAAAGTCGTGGGTTCGATCCCCGACGGGGAGACAAAAAAAGATTTTCAATCGTTTCGCGCCCCTAAGATATCATCCCTCACCTTCAGTCACAGCGTATAAATAAAATTTTCAACCCAGCGACAACAAAAACCCGTTCATAGTAAATTCCTGTTATAATTAAGGATGGTGTGCGAATCTCGGGCTGTAGTCTATGACGTTGGCGGATCAACACTCCACATGCAGCGCTTAGCCATATGCAGCATTGTAAGCGGCAAAGAATTCCGCATATGAGACTTCAGAATTACTATCATCATCTGTCGGTATTCTCGTGTATGTGTTTACATAAAAAAAAGGAAACATCTTACAAATAAAAATATGTACGTTATAGGAGAGTTGACTGTATTGTGTAATCTACTTTCACTTTAAAAATTCTCCTCTGCACGCTTTTAGATTTTAAAAAAAAAGCACTCGATAAATACGAGTTTTGCATTTAAATTTTGCATTGTGCCACCTTCGGTACTGGAAATAATAGAAAATTAAAATGTCTCGCGGTTAATTTCCATTGTAATGTCTCTATTGCTGTTCCTTGCTCGGGAGCGTCTGCTCTTCAGCGAAAGGTTTCCATCGCGGGTCAGGAAACCATCGACTTGGGCGCACAGGCTGTCGTAAAACTGCCACAATACCATTAATAGTGGCGCCCACGGTGCTGCATCATTTACCTGTAGCTTAGCCTCTAAAGTGTGTTTTTATATAAACACACCAGTGGACTTTTTTTTATGCAAACGCATGCAGGAGAGCACAGCCGGTCAATACCAGTGCACTCTACGACGCTCAGCCAGGAAGGCTGGACGCTGCATGCGGAAAACTGGTTTTGTGTTCGTGTTTGTGTGTGGGTTGGGGAGATTTCAAGTGTATATTTATCTGTTTCTTGAAGAGATCCAGATTGTAGGACGCTGAAAGAGCATTCTATAGCTTACCGGTGGCATTAAGGAAGGAGCTTTGGAAGCTGCCAGTTTTTGGTCGATATATATTAACTGTGTATGGATGTTCGGCAAGTGTAAGACGAGTTTGTCGGTTGTGGATGGGAGCAGGAGGAATTCGTTCTTTATGTTCCGAAGATCAGCGACCGTGGTAATAATGGTAGAAAAAACTAAGTGAACCAATCTTACGCCTGTGTTCCATTGATTGCAGGTTAGATGTAAGAGTATCGTTGTTTATCAGACGAATTGCTCTTCTTTGAACTGAGTCAATTAAGTTTAGAAGGTATTTTGTGTCTCCAATCGAAAGGTGACTGCCGTATTCAAGGATATGTCGGATTTGTCGTTCATATAGAAGAAGAAGTTGTTTATCGTTGAAATACCGACGTGTTCTATATAATACGCAAATACTGCAAATCTTTCTCACATAAAAGGATATGTACTGGTCGTGTGCGTGTGGTGATTTAATTTGATAATTAATCTTCTTAATGAAAATATTCACATTCTCATCATCTCATCATCATCAATTAGAAATTAGCCTGTAATCATCCACTGTTGAATGTAGGCCTTCCGTATGAGTCTCTTTCTCGATTTTATACAGGCTATTCCAGCTATACTTCTGATATTGTCAGTACATCTTGCAGGGGGCTTTAATAAAAGAAATGCCATTCTACGATTATCATACTCTTAACTGAGTTTCATTACATACAAAATTCTTATTTGAATGTTTTTTTGCGATCATTTTGTCACTTTGGATAACAGAAGTATTCAAACATTATTATCATTTTGAATTATTCATTGCAAAGGAAAATGGAAGTTATTAAGAAATCTGGTTTGAATGAAAAATCTTATAATAAGATACTTACGTAAATATTAATCCTATTTATTTCGTCATAGGATTAGTTCTACCTGAGAACGTTCATAATTATTCGTCTCTAATACAAAAACAATGCTAGAACGAAGAACACAAAACACAAAGAAACACGGAACAGTTCGTCACAACACTCACATCAAGCAAAATTATTATATTTTATTGCATATCTATACATTTCAAATGAATATACAGATATATTTAAAAATGGAAGGACCAAATGGTTCCTCAAGAGTATAGGGCTTATCATCCGATGTTCTATAAAATGCTGTTAAAGGAACGCCCAATAATGCCTTGAAGTCTTGGATTGAACAGCTTTGCCTTTAAGTTGTATACTTTGGAAGTACGAGCGATCACCTGGGATGGCAGAAAAAAAAGTCAACAGTCGCATACGTCAAGCAAGGCTAGCGTTCAATAAAAAAACAAAAATTCTTGAGTCAAAAAAAATAATTTAAAGCTCTGCAAGCAACTTGCCAAAACATTTGTTTGGAGCATCTTGATGTACGGCTGTGAGACATGGTGCTTATCTGAAAGTGATAAAAAAAGACTAGAGGCCTTTGATATGTGGTCATACAGAAGAATTCTCGGAATTTCCTGGAGAGACCACGTCACGAACAATGAGGCTCTCAGCATAATCAAGGAAGATAGGCACCTAGTAAGAACCATCTCAGAGAGGCAAGCCCGATGCATCGGTCACATCATGCGCTACTATGGTATTCTTCACGACATTGTGGAAGGGATGGTTGAGGGAAGAAACTGTAAAGGGCGCCCTAGACGGGAGTAATTGCAGCAAGTGTACGAGGACATGAGTTGTAGCTCTTTTGCTGAGCTGAAGAGGACTGAAGAGAATCGAGAGGAGTGGAGATCGAGATGCAAGATTTTATTGCTGCAAACCAATCCACCGGATTGATACTACGAAGAGAAGAAGCCTTCAAGTATATACTCGTCGGAGCTTCATGTACAGATATGACTGAGACGAGGATTCATTTAAGCAGCTGGTATGGAAGAAAAATTTATTAAATAATTGTTTTGAAACCATCGTACTGATCACACATTTTTTAAATCACTCAATATAACAATTAAATCATTAATATAGTATAGAGTTCGACGAACTGCAATAAATTTGCTAGGTTGCCTCCCACACGTAATAAATGGTGCTGTTAGTTCGTGACGATTAAAAAAATCCATCGATGAGAACCGAAAATGTCCTCCCTTGATGTGATTTATTTCCTACGAAGTATTCATTAGTTAAGATGTAATAAATGTAATATTCATAGGTTTTTGGACGCCTTTGTTAAATTATCAACGATTTAAATTCAGTGAGTGATTCTTAACATTTTTTTAACCACGAAGAACTTTGATTTATGAGGTCGCTTTCAGAGTACCAAAATCATCATGGATTAAATTTAGTTCTAGAGAGATTTAAAGACAAATAAGATTTTGAATGTATAAATTTTGATCAGTTGTTCTAAGCTTTTAACCCTTTCGAATCGGTTGTCGGCATATGCCGTCATAAGATTCCCTGACCGTTGACATTGGTTGACGAGATATATGATTTTGCTACTTTCTTAGAATAGTTTTTTATGCATCATCTGATAGCTAAAAGATACAAGAACCATTGTGATATATGCAAATAGACCAGATAAGTACATTTATGCTTCAAATACTAGTTTTATAATTGACAGTATAATTTGTATTCAAACCGAGCCGTAATGAAAGGGTTAAATACACACGATGTTAAGTGTTTCAAATGTTTAAATTGGTAATAATGTCTTATTTATTAGTAATTAAATATACACATACAATTAAACACATTTTTTTATACGCATCAATTCATTCAGAATAATATCGGCAGACGCGGGATTCGAACCACGAGCCTTGGGACTAACCTTTGCTCTGTTCTTTTATACCGCCCAGTCCACTCGACTATTTTTCCGCCTGCACGTACAAGCGAAAGATGATGTATTTATACCATTGTTACTATCGTATAACGATAGATGTCTCTATAGTATATATTAAGAGTATGGATATTATTATTTTTTATTAATCAATCAGTCAATATTTATTCACAAGCTTTTTATGTTATTATTTATTTTTGCATATTATGTATATATTTAACGGTAGACTTTAGAAGTTAAATTTTTATATTGTTAGTAAGTATAAAACTAACATTTGTACATAGTATTTCAGTTGTGTATGTTTATTATTTATAGATTGACATTGATTAAAGTAATTGGTCAATTTTTTTCGCTCAATAATTTCCGCATGCTATAATGCGATAGTAATATTATGTAGTGTACATTCTAATAAAATAATCAAACCGAAAAAAAAGTGAACGTAAAAAAAATAAAAATAAAATTATGCTTAAGGACAAGGAAAGAGCTTAGAGATAAGTATACTTTTAATAAAAAAATATATTCTCGTACATTATACTCTCTATAATTACATTTTTTTTGTGTGGAATAAATTAAATGATTTAATTATGAATTCAATTTAAATTGCTATTATAATTGTCAGTTCATAACGTTATTATGAACATGTCTGGCGTATCAATCTTACATCGCGGTTTTGAAATTTATTAATTACATTTACTTGACACTTTTGATTGAAAGCTCCGTAAAAGAAAGAAAGTCAGAGCCTTTTCTTCCGTCTTGTAAGTCTTACTTTTCACTGTAGAATTGTGTGAGAATGATAGCCTCTGTTTTACAACAAAGGGTCAACGAGAAACAAAAGTCGTGCGTTCGAATCCCACTTTCGTTTCAATCGAGCCTTATTTCATCGATTTCGTAATACGTTTTTATAACATTTAGCGTTATCGAATCGCGTCCACTCTTGTAAAGTACTTGACATTTTTCTCTGTGCGATGTCGCTTTATTTTAAATGTTGGCAGTCAGGTCACGTCGTGAGTGACTTTGTGGAGAAGCAACAAGTAGAGATTATCATTTTGACATCAGCACGATGTAGCCCTTGCTATCTGGCACCGAAAACCTCGATAAACAATCTTTCGTCTTGTATTTTTGTCGCTTGCCACACCTTTATGTATGTGGCCACATTACATAGTTTTGCCACCGGCAGCGCTGGCGACCGTTACGGGCCGCGGAAGTGCGGACAGCCGGGCAGTTGGTCTCCACCTTTTGGCGAAGTAAGGTTCGCGTTGCGGCTGCGCGGGCATGTAAACCCGCGTGGTCGAAAGATTTTAATGTTTTTAACGAAAATTTAATCTGTGATTCTAAAAGAAAGTCTTTGTCTGCTCTCCTGCTCCTCATCTTGCCTCACGGGACGGAATAACTCCCCTCTTTTTGAGAGAGGAGGATGTTAATTTATCTCACGAGTTTGATGCTTTGTAGTGCTCATTCATTGCACCTGTAAATATTTTTTTGTATGTTTTGAAGACTGCCTAATATTTCTGTTATTTCTACCCATATCCGTTATGTATATGTGTTATGTATGGTTACCACAGAGTTTTGCCTCACAGTTGTCAGCTGACAATGTCTATGCTTTATTGCAAGACGTCTCTGCACCCGGAAGTCCATCTAGGAACATAAATATTTCCCGACGGCCTCCAAGGCAAAAGCGCGGGGACTTAGACAGGCGGCAGCTTTAGTACCAAAGGCATATTTAGGTGTTTTTTTAATCAACATTTTTAAGAACATCGGCTAATTACATAAACGTTGCTGACACTTGAATCATTTTCGCGTTGAGAAACAGGTAGTGACCCATCCATGTTTTGGTCATCGTCTAATGTTGCTTAATTTCGGTGATCAATCGAGAACCGCGCTTCTAATATGCTATTTTCATTGATGATATTTTATTTTGTTATCTTATTTAAATTGATCGAAAATATTCTAAAAAGACTGTCACCTTTTCACATTTTCTGCGACTGCATTTCATTTACTAAATTATACACATGGATTATTAATTTTATTGCTTGAATTAATAAAACAAGACGTGAGATGTGATGCATTGTCTCATATTATGTAAATGGGTTATAGGGTCACTAATTATAACGGTCTTGTGTTTTGAGTTTAATCAATTTTGTTACAAATATTGTATTTTATCTAAAGCTCCATTTATCACAAAAACAAAGAATTTATTGTTCGACAGAGGTCGCATTAGTTGCACTTTAAGGACCGGCCCTGCAACTTTGCGAAATTGCGAGATCTGCATTCATCTCACGCAGATGCATTAAAGTGAATGCTGGATACCAAAGGTCACTGCTGATTCTCCTGAGGCGGTCACAACTACAGTAGCAGCTTCCCAACCCAAGATCTCTGTAACAGTATCACTACTGTTATATAACTTATAAAATACTTCACTGTGGGAAATGTTGTAGCCGCGAAACATCATATCAATGACCTTTATAAGAATACTATGATTCATATGAATTTAATGGAATTTTTGTACTTTTTGCCTGTCTTTTTAAAGACAGCTGTTTTTTATTTCCCCTATGCGAGCATTGAAGTATCTATCTCCTTCAAATTGTTATTGTTATTTTAGTATATTACAAATTGTTGATATTGACCGATTGTAAATTATTATCGCAGTAAAAAGTCTCGGCGCTGAAGTAACATTTATTTTACAATGAATTCGTTTTGCTCATTATGCGAATTACTCGTAAAAGCTGCACGTTATGAAAGATTCCAATGTATTTAAATATAAAAGTTAGAAATTTACGATTGGTTTCATTATGAATAACATCACTTCATTACTCATAATCCTATAGAATGTAAGTAAAACGTTTATTTGTTTTGTGAGTTATAAGGAAATATATACACTATAAATTACTGCTGTATCGTAGATGTGAGGGTCTGTAATGTGTAACTATTTGAACTACGGTATTTGGCGAATTTTTCATAGATTGGCATTTGCGAAAGCCTGGTGCTTGCAGTGAGCAATAGTTTCAGCAATGCTCTTGCACAATGTTGTAAAGGGCGTCAACCACTGCCTTCATCTTCAGGTCGAGACTTAGCTCTGTGTGCTTTTTGAATTTGTGAAACCACTCAGCAATCTATGCGCTGCAGATCGGGGAACTATTATACGAGAGAAAAATTAGCATATAAGGTCTGAGTAATTTCTACAAAACTTAGTTATTGTGTAATACGTATTTACGTTTTGATGACATAAATATCAAACTCGTAGAGGAGCGATTTGAGATATTCAGGTCAAAGGTTGACAAAAGTTTACTTCCTATATTATATGTTTATAAACACGTTTCTTAAAATTAATATGACAATATTGTTATGTTAGAGTTGTATAAAACATAATCATGATCGATTAGATTCCTTTTTTACATATGTATAATTCTTTTTCGATGTCATGTGAAGAAGTATACATTTTCGCCAATTACAAATTATGTAATTAATAATGCTGTATCTAATGGTGGTGATTTTGACCTCGAAGATGAAGAACATCCTGGTGCTGAGAAAAAGTTTGAAAATGCCGAATTGGAGGCATTACTTGATGAAGATCCATGTCTGACACAGGAAGAGTTTGCGGAAACATTGGGAGTCGATCAATCGACAATCGTAATAGTTAATATTTAATTGTATATTACAAAAATGTTCAATATTATTTCCCATGATTACGAAAGTGTTGTCATGGTTTATTCCTTCTGAGATACCTAAAGGTTTGTGATTTGATTTTTGGTTGAAAACCGATGAATGTGACAATTTCATGGTTCATAAAATGTTATAACGGGTCCGCCAAATATTTTTTTTTTTTTGAAAATGGGGTGCAAAACATCGAATGTAGCTTCGGCTGTGTGGCACGTAGCGCCTTCCTGTTGAATCCAAATGTTGCCAATATCCTCCTCTTCAATTTTTGTGAACAAAAATGGCCCGATAACGATCGCCATTGACTGTAACGGCCACTCCTTGCTCATTTTCGAAGAAAAATGGCCTGATTTTCAAAGTAATGTCGCAATATTTCCCAGCGTTGTTCAAGCGTATACACAACCATATTCGTTCAGCGGAAAAATGAAACTAATTATCTGTCAAATCAGACATGAGTTAAGTGTTACCATTCACGAAATAAGCACTAGTTGAAAAAAAACGTTAGATGGCGGACCCTATATTTAGATTTTTAAATTTATATTGGATGAAGATTATATTAATTCACAAGAATATAAACTAAAGTAAATGAATAACTATTTTTTTTTCAATTCATTGACTTGCTATATGCCACTTTCATAAATATGGGCATATTTATAGACCTACCTAATGTAAGATTGTGATGACTGTTGATGGAACTATTATGCTTGTACTAATGACGTGGTTCAAACGTGGCGCTATCCAATGTGGGATAAGGCACGACCGTCAACTATTTAAGAGGGACTTTCGAATGTTGAGGACACGACAGCTCTTACTTTGAGCATAGTTTTCATCTGCAAATCGAGGTAGGTTTTGTCACATCCAAGGCCTCATAAAATGATACTTCAGAAAAAACATAATGTTTCGTTACGCATTAATTTATCTACAGACAATTCGCAACATTCTGTATAATTAATGATTCACGGTATATCTTGGTACTAGTTCTTGAACTTCAATCATATACTTTAATTAGTCATGTGAACCCTTTCAATACTCTTCTACGAGCATTTAATAGTTGTTTTATGGTATGTTTATTTATAATGTGAATACATAGTGTTAAGGCTTATATTTCATTGCGCACTACTAAAATCTCAAATTTAATTGGATTATATGTATATAAATTTATATTTTATTGTTTTCTTTTTATCCAATCCGCTCTGAAGATGTAGAAGTATGGCCACCGCATAAATAACAGCTGGGACCGTAGTTGTCACGTTCATTCCAAGACCCAACACAGTTCCACACCCCAACGTTCTATCGATTATATTGAGTACAGATGACTATATCCCGAGTTTTGAAAAAAAATGTACTCTTGATTTATATTCGTCTGCGACAAGCACTTCTTAAAGGAGCATATGGTCACCATATACCGGAGAACGTATTTCAAAAAGGTCCCTGGTGAAGACAATTGTGGTCGGCACATAATCAAGAGACCAGATAATAAATCTGACGCTCCACAGTTTACTTCTGAAAATATTTGCTTTCAATTTTTTTATGTAATCGCATTCAGGAGAGCACAGCCGGTCAAGACCAGTGCACTCTATGGCGCTCAGCCAGGAAGGCTGGAAGCTGCATGCGGCAAACGTGTGTTGTGTTCGTGTTTGTGTGTGGGTTGGGGAGATTGCAAGTGTATATTTATCTGTTTCTTGAAAAGATCCAGATTGTAGGAAGGAGGAAACACAGACGCTGGTAGAGCATTCCAAAGCTCACCGGTGGCATTAAGGAAAGAACTTTGGAAACTGCCAGTTCTTGGTCGACTCACATTAACCGTGTATGGATGTTCGGCAAGTGTAAGACGAGTTTGTCGGTTGTTCCGAAGATCAGCGACCGTGGTAATAACGGTAGAAAATACAAAGTAAACCAATCTTACGCCTGTGTTCCATTGATTGCAGGTTAGACGTAAGAGTGTCATTGTGATTATTTTTACAAAATTCATTGTTGCTTAATTGATTTTAGTGGCTCATTATTGTCATTTTATACAATTATGTATACCAATTAATGTACAATTCATCATGAATGACATAAAATATGAAGTATGTACAAAAATTTCGTTAATGCAGCATGTACTAATCGTATAATTATTCAAAGTCACGCACTAATAGATAACAATAATCTTCTCCGCACCTCAGGCCGTATTTGCGGTTTTTTTTTTATTTCTCGGACCCCTAAAAAGTGTCAAAGATAAATAAGAAACTTTATTTTTAGACCTTCAATATGATCTCATCGGAGAAAACCGCCCACCTTGGATTTCTCTGAATTTTGCCTCTCGAGCTGCGAATGCAGCAGGTAAACTTAACCTTGCCTGAAGAGTGACAAGAATTTAAATGAAGAGTATGAAGCGCGAGGTTGCCTTGTTGCCTAAAATATGGGTAATACATCTAACGATATTTGAAAAAAAATCTAAGAGTAAAACCATGTAAAAGTAACGCGTATTTTATCTTAAATATGCAAATGTTTAATGATTACTTTTTTTTCATGTTGTGTGGGGTGATGTTATTATTAATTATTTGATCTATGCCTCTATATACATCTCATTTAATGAAATATATGCACAAACGAACATATAAGGACGTTTTCTTAACTGGTAAGCTGTTAAGCGTGGAGTAATTTTTCCTAAATTTATGAAGGCGTAACCTAACATTTGTTGGAATCCCTACAAGGATCATATATTTGTGGCTTATATGTAATAGCTTAAAATTTATTAAATTACGAGTAATATTGTTTCATCGTATGAATCACTTATTGCAGTTGCCTTTAACCCTTTTATTACGGCTCGGTGGAATACAAATTATACTGTCATACGGCGTGAATTTTTCAAACCATTATTTTTGCTTAAAACTAGTATTTGAAGCATAAATGTACTTATCTGACCTATTTTCTTATATCACATTGGTTCGTCTATTCTTTAACTATCAGACGATGCATAAAAACTATTATATTTAACAAACGTTCATTACGTAACTCCATACATGTGGTGGCATTGACAAATGTGGTTTACAGAAAATCGCTCCTGTGATGAAACCCATCGATATTTATTTATATGCTTTACAGATTCCTGTAAAGAATACATATAGGTTGATAAAGGAAATGACTGCAGTTTCAAGTTCCTACCGTAGATGTGACAATGAGTACTGAAAGTAGCAAAACGATATATCACAGCTGCCAACCGATGCGAAAGGGTTAAACCGTTTCGCCAGGACAATGTGCGGCTCCTTACATAGACATATGTACGTCCAGCTTCACTCTTTTATATTTTAGGTTTTCGTATCTATTTTTTTAGATTTGTGCCTCTTTAATATTTTGAAACTCTTACTGTTTTTCTCACAAGTTTTAATACCTACTGTAAATAAACCAACTTCTTAAAAAAAGTTTGCCCACTGCTGATCTGGTGCAGTATAACCAAGTCACAGCATCAATAACTCGAGTCTAAATATTTATTTTTTAAAGTAAATTTTCTTTGCCAATTATTACCTCTTGTACAAGACGTTATAAATGCGTCACAAAGCGAACTATTCTCAAAAATAAATAAATGTACCAATAAATAAATGTCACGATTTGTCAATGCATCATTTCGGGAATAGCCAGAAAATCTCAATTTTTATGTAAAACTTCAAGGCTTGCCAAATGAATTCATTTTTGGCATTGATAGTTCGATTTCACACACTGTTGACAGAGATCAGAGGCATTGTGCAGATATTTTATGGCTCGTTTGGTCCGATCACTGCGTTATCAATTAGCGTAGCTTCTGATTTTGTGAAGTCATGCGATGCTTCTAATCGAATCGGGACCACATCCCATCATGAATACCATTTATGAGGTCACCCTTCAGCGCTGTACGCATTCGCTTACAGATTATATATATGTATATCAGTCACTGTGTAGTATGTATAGCAGCCTAGTGAAAATCTCGAGCAAAAAATATGTGAAAAAATTGCTCCCTTAACGAGCGACATGTCAATATTACGCAATGTCATCACATAACGTTTAGCAAGGGTATCCGCGTCATTGCATCAGTCTGTGTTTAGCACTCGTACCGTTACCCGCTTTTATAAGTCCTTCTGAGACATTATTTGTATTATTTTTTTTTTTTATAGTAAACACGTAATAAAAGGAAAGAATACCGACAGATGGTGATAGTAATTCTGAAGCATCTCAACTATGGGAAAAATCTTAACGATGTTTCACATAACAAGCCAGATTCTAGCGCTGCATGTGGAGTGTTGATCTGCCAACGTCATAGACTACAGCCCGAGATTCACGCATCATCCTTATTACAATTACAAGAATTTACTATGAATGGGGGTCCGCCGGCTCTACGTCTGGCTTTTATGAGTTCTTCGGCGTAGGTGGAAGAGGTTTGGACGAGGAAAGCAGAAAATCTACAGGTTTAAAGATTCATGTGAAAGGCCTACATTAAATAGTGGATGGACACAGGCTGATTAATCTCCGTCGGGGATCAAACCAATGCCTTCGATATCCTTTAAACGCCCAGTGTCAAATACTTTGACCAAATTTGCGTCGTTATACCCGCCAGTGCAATGGATTCTTCCATGAAAGCAGAAAATTTCAAGGGTTAAAAATTAATGTGAAAGGCCTACATTACATAGTGGATGGACACAGGCTGATGACAATAAGATTATGTCAACGATAAGCTGATACACCATACAATGCCTTCTATAAAAGTATATGGATATAAATGAAACAATAACCTCAGATATTTGTAATTTGGAAGATAATATTTCTGACAAATGCGTAGATACAAGTCAAATCGAAAAAACAATAATCATTGTTCTGATAAAATATCATTCACCAAAAATCATAAAATAAATAAGTTGCATATTGATTTTATGCACTAAAGTTATAAGATAGTATTTTCCATATTATCATTATGCAGTCGATTTATTTCTATAAATGTTAATTCTTAAGGTAGAACAACTGTTTTATAACATTCCGTGACCGTTAAGCATTGAATTCACAAAAACTTCAAATATTTCCTTGTCTCGTTAGTTTTTACAAGTAAATATCTGTGTAAAAACAATAAAAGTCATGCTTTATCGACTCGGCTCATTTTTATCGCTAATCAATTAAGTCATAACAAAGGCGTAATGACTGTAAAATTATTGATTTGATTGTAAATAAATTGTTGTATTTTTTACCTGGCATAACATGTAGCTGTCAAAGTTACTTTTATATTTAACAGTTCATAATTCTGCTTATTATTTTACAGAATCCTGTCGTTATCTACACCAGTCCTCACATTCCTGCTAAATCTTTGGCTTCAAGGTCGCTTCATTTGAAGTCGGTGTAAAACAAGGTAACAGTAAAATATTTTTAAATCATTAAAATAAATTAAAAATATATAATCAATCATACAGTTATGCAGTTTCAACAAATATTGTCATCTAATGACAAAAATTGAATTATCAATAAATAATTATCGCATAATAAAAGAAAAATACAATAACAAAAAGTTAGTAAGCGAATCATAAAAATAATAATATACATACTCTGAATATATACTACAAAATATCTGTCGTTATATGATGTTAACAATGGTATATATATATATATATATACATCAGGTTTCGTGTATATGCTCACGCGGAGAATAGTCGTGTGGTTAGCGCGGTGTGAAGAACGGAGCAAAGGCGCAAGGCTCGTGGTTCGAATCCCGCGTCTGTCGATATTTTTCTGAATGAATTGATGCGTATACAATTTGATGTATAATTGTATGTGTGTATTTAATTACAAAAAGTTACATGAAATATCTGAATTTGCGAATCGTAGAAAATCTTCACTGTTATTTTGTACCATGTGATAGTCAATGGATGCAACTACATGGTCAAGCCATTTGATAAAACAGCGATCTTCTAAAAAAATTCTCTCAGCGGTTTTAGCGCTGATTTCAAAATTCTATGTTATTATTTTAAACCCATACTTATATTCATTAATTGATGAAAGTATTGGTTTGAGTTATGAGTATGTTTCGGTGTACAGCGTCACACCCATTTAAATCCCAATAACTACGACTTTGAAGTCACCAGGGCGAGGAAAGCTGTCAATTGTTACGGTTGAGCGTTCCGCGGCGATTCGGATGACTTCGGTGCACGAACTGCTTCCGCATCAGGAGCATCCTCCTGGACTTGGCGCGCCTCGGTGCACTTCCGGTGACCAGCGGCCTCACATCACCACAGTTGATTAACAAAGTAATCTGTCGACTGTGATCGCTGAACCTCGGAAGGTGGCGGTTCAGCCATTCCACCTCTGGTGGTGGATGCTGAAGGGTCAAACGGTGTCACCGACATGCTGTAACCACAAAGGTCTCGTCACGTAACACAATTTGCATGAATCTTGCGAATCACTCAATACTGTCAGTAAACATAAATAATAACGCTCATTTTATAATTTATAATGAAGATGGTCTCAAAAAACATTGTCTTATCGCACAAGACTGTGGAGCATATCACTAACGATTTCGTACGAATGTACGAGCTTCCTACTGTACATTGCTGCTCTTATAGCAAACTACTCAACTACATATACCCAGCATATGCTTCCAGAAATACATTCACCGGTACTGAAATAATAAAGTTGATAAATGAAATAATACACTTCTTAACATCCTCCTCTCTTACAAACGTTTGTTATTCAGTCGCGTGATGGCAGGATTAGGTGCATATTAATAACACAGACTTTTTCGGAAGCACAATGACATATATTTACGATAAACTTTACAAAACTATGGCCCGACCTAGTCACAGCATTAGGCTGAGCCACAATACAACATGCTCTCGCCGACGGGCGGCACACGACTGGCGCGCCCGTGATGGGGTGTCGCACCCGTGATGGGGTGTCGCACCGGCGCCACAAGCGGCGGTCTATATAACTAGTCTAAAAATGCGAATATGGCGGACACATTCGTGTCTGACAAGCTAACAGAAATAAGAGACGAAATACTGTATATCGAGGTTTTCTGTACCAGTCAGCAAGAGCTATATCATGCTGAAGTCATTATAAAACCACTGAGTTTTTGCTAAGTGTATTATTTCAATATTAA
This sequence comes from Glossosoma conforme, assembly GCA_022606575.1. NCBI lineage: Eukaryota > Metazoa > Arthropoda > Insecta > Trichoptera > Glossosomatidae > Glossosoma > Glossosoma conforme. The sequence goes on from JAGTXR010000036.1 coordinate 1,410,625, forward strand.
ATATAACTAACAACAATGTTACTGCGTTCTACAAATGTGTAAAATAGTTAACTCTCTGTATGATTTTATGGGATGTTTTGAAAATCCGTCAATCTTTTGAATGTCTATAACCAGCTCTTGCTGCTTTCCTAAATGTGCATTGTTTACTACTTAAATTAAATGATTTAATAAGGCGATAGCAAATTTTTAGGAACTGAGAATATAACTCTTTAAAATGAAAATTACGAATTATTTGATCACGATATTTTCCGGTATAAGCCATATTCAATTCAAATTTACGCCGTGGAGCCTGAACAAAATCTTTTACTGCTGCTCTCTGTGTCGTATATAAAAAAAACATACACAATTCCTTCGCAAATAAAATAACATAAATAGTGCTTTAGCAACAAGACTATCGAAACACCCAAAGTTCCCAAGGATCGCTTATCCTTGCAGCATGCTGGGTGAGTTGTTGACCTGCTCCAAGTTCCACCGGCTGGTTTGTCACCCACCAGAGATATAATCTGCCCGTCCTCTTTGACTTTGACCCCGTGAAATTTTTGGACACAAAAGCGAAACGATCTGGCGGAACGGACCCCTGATTTGGGATTAGCTAATGACTATGCAAAACGATGGAGTAGTGAACTGCTGGAAGCGCAGAATTAAATAATGTATAATTGTACACAATTATATACCGTACTACAATTCAAGTATTTATTTTTGTTAGCGAAAAAGTTTTCCGTGTTTTGGCTAGTCGTATCGACAATTATTCTATAAGAGATCTTATAACGTGATTAAAAAAATGATTTTTACTTGATTCGTGACATATTATGGCTGTATTTTTTTATTGACATTCTGTAAGTCTATCACGGTGAAGGTTTCCTCATTACTTATAAATTATTCTCCATCTTTTCTACATCAGCTTCCTAATTGGAGCATACGGTGTCTAAAAATGCCGCCATACAATTATGTTTGTTTCCATGATCCTTGCTTTGTTCCGAGTTATCCAGAGCTCCTCAGAGTACATACTATGCATTGATCCTGATGACCTTCAGTACGAAAGTCCGCGGGCTTAAAAAGAGTGCAGCTGTAGTGCCCGAGACTTATTTGGGAATTAGTAAATCGCTATTTTATAGATATTGGATGATTCGTCCAACGGTAAACTAATTAAACGCTCTCGATGCCTGTAACATTTCGTCCAAAAAGGCGGATCAATTTAACCAACGACAAGTGGTGTTCTTAAGGGAACACCCATTCAGTTACTACCCGCCCAATACGGTTCCGCCACATTTCGTTCCTAGACAATTCGTTCAACGACTCATCGGTAACGACGTGGGGCGCACTGGACGTCTGGTACGCGGGACATTTGGTGCAGAAGACAACTGGTGCACTGTATGTCTCGCTATCCTAACCTAAGTTATGTCGTTAAACGAGACCTATGGATTCTGGACTCTACGATCACAAGACAAATCCTTAGGTTAGATTAGGTTAAGTTAGTGAGACATCCAGTGCGTCTCAAGTTGTAACTGATGAGTCGTTGAACGAATTGTCTGGGAACAATAGGTCGTGACACCCAATACTTCTTAAATTCGGATGGTCGATCATACTACAAAGAAATTCTAAGGCATATTGGTAATCGTTGGTAATCATAAAAGTTCTCAGTACATTTGACATACATATTGAAAAATCGCCACTAATTATTGGTACACAATTGAAAACTATTATATTGTGCGGCGAGAAGTCATAACCAAGAAGGAGCTCTCCAAAGCAACCCAGGACACACTCCACCCTATGTTTGGGTATCAAAAGATAACCTCACGGCTCAAATCAAGAAGAAGTTTCCTACAGTCGACAACGGAACTGGTGATACCTGAGGCCACCTTTGCGGCTGAGCATGTGGAGAGGCGCAACTGAGAGGAATGCTTGGATTGCCCCGAAAGAGGACCTAGCCCTGGACACAACCAGGTGTGGAATATATGGAGGTCCCTTAACAGACTTCGGACCGGAGTATGCAAGACGAGGACACAAATGAAAGCCTGGCAGTTTTACAGCGGACCGACTGGATGTGACTGCGGCGTGGAGCAGACCCTGCCACACCTTCTGGAGTGTGCGCTGTGTCCGAATAGCTGCACCCAGGAAGACCTGATGATGACCGGGAGTAACGCCATCGACGTCGCTCACTTCTGGGCAGACAGGATCTGACCCTGTTGTTTCCGACACGATTATATATTGAAAACTATGAATCCTTTTGTATTGAATAATAATACACGTAGTAAAAAATGTGAGATGATTATACAATGTGTGTTAAAACATTTTTATCGCGTTTTATTTTACGATGAGAACTCTCGTTACCAACGATATATATTGTAACTTAATTACTAATCGAGAAATAACAGGTTTTATTATTTTTTATTTGGAATTGTCCGCATTGTACACTTAATTAACTAATTACATTTGCAACGTTGTTTTTTTTTATCAATTTAGATAGATGAATTGGTTGCTTGAGATTATCATGAGAAAATATCTGGAATAGAATATAATGAAACGGCATCCTCGATAACATAATTTCCGTTAAAGTGTTCACATGATCTAAGTTAAAACCGTGATTATTGTCTATTAACCTTTAAACGCCCATTGGTTTCCTTACGGGACCGCAGATTTCCGTCATTCAATGCCCTACGGTCCCTTACAGGAGTGCTCATGGTTCATTTCAGAATCGGATTACATTCATTTGTAATAATAGTATTAAAGTAAGTTCATGGAAGAATCTATTGTGCGACGAAACATTACAAACATTGTCCTGCTGGGGCATTGAACGACGCAAATTTGCGGTCCCGTATGGGAGCACTGGGCGTTTAAAGGTTAATAGTCTTTTATTTAGGTATTATTTTGATTAGTTACTAAATAAAATACTGAGTAATTGAAAATGTAGTGGTCGCAGCTTTTCATGACCAAGTGTGTGTACTTATACTCCTTATATAATAATTTGAAGTTTTGGATCTTAAATCGTGTGAAATTTACCTTATAATTTAACCAATAATTACCATAAAAGTAAAACAATTTATTTGATCTTCTGAGAAATTTGTAATGTTTATTTTTGGCCATCATCACAATATTATTAACGAAAATGTTTTTAATATAAGAGTATATCGTTGATCAAGAACCACATTTATTTTTATTTTTATGTAAACACATACAGGAGAGTACCAACAGATGGTGACATTAATTCTGAATTCTCATCTGTGGAATTCTATGACGCTTACCATGGTGCATATGGCTAAGCGCTGCATGTGCAGTGTTGATCCGCCAACGTCACAGACTACAGCCCGAGATTCACGCATCATCCTTTATTATTATAGGAATTTACTATGAATGGGTGGTGGTCTTCACGGCACGACTTTCGTCAACCACCAATTTTAATTCATAGGCTATGACTGGCATTTTACGGGTGAGGGATCAAATTTGCACCAACCGGGATATTTTAGATCTCAGAAATCGATTAAAAATCCTTTTTTTTAATCTTCGTCGGAGATCGAACCCACGACCTTTGGCTTGCAAAGCGAACGCTTTGACCATTGAGCTATACCCGCCGGCAAGCATTACATATTTTTTTTTATGTTTCCTGGTTAAGCATATGGCTGCCATAAATTATTGTCACAAAATTCTGTCGGCTACCCTTATTTTTACTTTGTCTCTCTACCAAGTCATCTCTACAGCCGAAGATCTCCTGAGCATAGTTTGCATATTTCCCGATGGCTTTCAGGTCATGTATAATTTGTAACTATGTTTATAAATAAAATAGTATCAATAGATTTAATATATTTATAAATTAAATCACTTCTGGGTTAAGAATACTCTTCTTCAAAACGTTTTTTTTTCTTCTCAATCTGTTCTATATCTGGAACATGCGAGTATGGTCACCACAAATTGCCGCAACTTAATTCTGTCAGCTGCCACGATCCATTCATCGTTCTAGGACATATTTGCACCTGAAGGTCCACTGGGTTACATATATGGTTCCTGATGACCTTCTTTTTAGTACAGTAGGCCATTGTAAATGAAATTGGATAGTCGGACGCTCTTGATTCTTGTACCATTTTATATCTGTGGACTTTACTGCATCCATGAAATGCGTTAAAACACTAGAGGCCTTTGAGATGTGGTCATACAGAAGAATCCGTGGAATTTCCTGGAGAGACCATGTCACGAACAATGAGGTTCTCAGGATAGTCAAGGAAGATATGCTAATAAGAACCATCTCAGAGAGGCGAGCCCGATGGATCGGTCACATAATGCGCCACGACGGTCTTCTTCACGACGAGCAAGTGTTCGAGGACATTAGTTGTAGCTCTTATGCTGAGCTGAAGAGTGTTGCGGAGGACCGAGAGGAATGGAGATCGAGATGCAGGACTTTGTTGCTGCAAACCAATCCACCGGATTAATACTGCGAAGAAGACATGCGTTGTTCCCAGGCGGTCACTCATCGAAACATTATCCGCGTCTAATGTTGCTGCACTTCAGTGATCGGGCGAGAACCGGTGTTTCAACCTAGTAGTATGGTATTACCCATTTACCATCTTGTATACGCTGTGTGCGAGTCCAAATTTGGTCACAGATCATAAACTTGATATTGGTGTCTAATCAAAAGCCCACAGTTTTCAAGGGCGACGTTTCTGGGCGGAGCGGCCGCAAGAATATATGGCTAATTGTTTAATTAATTGCCTAATTGTATAATAAATGTTTTAGTGTCGATTCGATGCTTAAATAACTTAAACACCGGATTGTGCCGCATGTGAAATTTGGCTGTATTGTATTATATTATGGTTTGTGTATAGTTTATATCAGGGGTATACAAATATCTACACACAACGGATGTGAAAATTGTAAAGGGCTACAAAAATACTATTATTTGTGGTATTTATGATTTAAATTTCCAAAACCCAATCATGTACTTTCTCTACCAAAGAGACTGCTATGGATCCTGTATCTTTCAACGGTTGTTATTTTCCAAAAGCAAGCTTCATCAACATTCTTGGATTATCAATCTCGAATAATGTCAAATATTACGAGTCAATTAAGTATAAAGCCGGTCTCACTTCTAAAAAACTAGGTGTATTTTAATATAGATCACGACGGTATTTGAACGATAAATAACTTCTTCTATATAAAGGACAAATCCGACCTATCCTTGAATACGGCAGTCACCTTTAGATTGGAGCCCTAAAATACCTTCTAAAACCTTATTGACTCAGATTACAGACGTCTAACCTGCAATCAATGGAACACAGGCGTAAGATTGGTTCGCTTAGACTTTCTACTGTTATAACCACGGTCGCTGCTCTTCGGAACTTAAATAATTAATTCCTCCTGCACCCACCCACAACCGACAAACTCGTCTTACACATGCCGAACATCCATACATGGTTAATGTGTGTCGACCAAAAACTGTCAGTTTCCAAAGTTTCTTCCTTAATGCCACCGGTAAACTTTGGAATGCTCTTACAGCGACTGTGTTTCCTCCTTCCTACAATCTTGATCTCCAAGAAATAGATAAATATACACTTCTCTCTAATCTCCCCAACCCACACACAAGCACGAACACAACAAACGTTTCTCGCATGCAGCGTCCAGCCTCCCTGGCTGAGCGTCATAGAGTGCACTGGCCGGCTGTGCTCTCCTGCATGCGATTACATTTTTTTTTTTTATATATATATAGTTCACAAAGCTCTGTTTGGATACCCCTGGCGTATACCCAGGCAATAACAATTTTACCCCAATCAACACGGTTACATACTAGAGTGATTTATCGCCCGTTTCGTTAGGCAAACTTGTCAGTAACCCATTGTTATATTAAATAAGCAGTTTTCAGCTAAAATCGTTACGTTGGAAGCTGGCACCGCCTTCATCCTGCAGAGATCGACTGTATCTCAGTTGTTTTGCTATCAACGATTATTCGAATATACCAGTTGGTACTTCCTGTCACTAATACATTTGAAAAATAATATAAGTATAATTGAATAGATCTATTACGAGTTCTCGTACTATAACATAAATTGAAATTTAATATATATAATCGTGTCGAAAACAACAGGGTCAGATCCTGTCTGCCCAGAAGTGGGCGAGGTCGATGGCGTTACTCTCGGCCATCATAAGATCTTCTTGGGTGCAGCTATTCGGACACAGCGCACACTCCAGAAGGTGTGACAGGATCTGCTCCACGCCGCAGTCACATTCAGTCGGTCCGCTGTAAAACTGACAGAATGGCAGGAATGACATGCCGGCCGGCCGTACTGCGACCTTCTCGGCCGTCAGCACACAACTGCCGCTCAGCTGCTCGCCCAGCGCCACAAGCGGCGGTCTATATCGCTAGTCCCAAATTCCAATATGGCGGACACATTCATGTCTGCCAAGCGAACAGAAATAAGAGGCGAAAGATTGTACATCGAAGTTTTCGGTTCCAGTCAGCAAGGGCTATATCATGCTGATGTCAATGGAAATGATGCTTAATTCATTGAACAAGATACGTGTGCATCCAACATACCAGCACAGGCGTACGATTAGTTGTATATAAGATTTGAATTACGTTGACAACGTGAACCTCGGCTTCTGCTCTTCTCTCGAACTAATGTTTCCTACCATTATACCATTGTCGTATAATAGAAGTATAAATACCACCAGGAAATACTTGCAGTAAACTTGGTCATTGCACCCACACCACTTGCAGTAAACACCAATGCGTTGCACAATGAGAAGATTCTGCTTTAGCGCAGTTCGCAACGCAGATTTGCGTTTCCCATTATTTTATACTTTATATTATCTTGCCGGGAAACGCTTCCGTCACAATTTTTAAATGGCTATCGTATGTAATGTATTATACAAATTATACTGTCAATACGGCGTGAATTTTTCAAACCATTTTTTTTGCTTAAAACTAGTATTTGAAGCATAAATATACTTATATGACCTATTTTCATATATCACATTGGTTCTTCTATCCTTTAGCTATCAGATGATGCATAAAACACTGTTATATTTAACAAACATTCATTATGTAACTCCATACATGTGGTGGCACACATGTAGTTTACAGAAAAATCGCTCCTGTGACGAAACTTAACAATATTTATTTACATGCTTTACACATTCCTGTAAATAATACATGAAGGTTTATAAAGGGAATGACTGGACTTTCAATTTCCTACCGTAGATGTCACAATGAGTACTGAAAGTAGCAAAATGATATATCATGTCAACCGATGTCAACGGTCGGGGAATCTTTGAAGGCATATGCCGACAACGATGCGAAAGGGTTAATATTTCTGTATATTCATTTTTTGTTATAGCACGTGTTTATTGTTTTAATCCGTGGTCGTTTATAATTTTATTTTCGTATAATTCTTAGTGATACGGGAACATTATTCTAGTAGTAGTTGATTAAATTATTTTTGAATATTTTATTTCAAATGTTTTTGTTTTATTCTTTTTACATTTTCCGTTGACTTGCTTTTGTCTTTTCCAGTACAATACTGTAGCCATCATTTGCACATATAATAACGATTTTGAAATAAAGATTTTGGAACCTTACAAAGAAATACGTAAGGATTTATACGCTAAAAGCAGTCAATCGCTTATTACCGAATTTTTGAAGGATAAAACTAGCTAAGAAATCCAGAGTCCTCCGATGATGAAAACGTACAACCGATTTCGACAAAGAGTAAAAAATACACAATTATAAGTGATAGTGATGATGAATGGATGCCATATTATATTATTTTTTCATGAATATGTAAATGTATATTTGTTTATTTAAAAAATAAAGTATATATTATTATAAATTATCTTCGTTATTTTTTTTTGGAACGTAACCCCTAATATTGTATGAACTTCAAACCTTGCATAACACGGATTTGTATTACACGATGTTTTTGTGTTGTTATTTTCCTTATAACCGTGTTATACGAGGCCCAAGCCTACATAGTTTAATAACAACAACAAAAATATGGTGTCTTTTCTGTATTTTATTAGTTTAAGGTCATATGGTCACAAGTATTTTCGTTGATTACGTTTTCCAACGCCATTTTATAACCTCTGTACACACCTTGCAATAATGAGGAATATTTGATTAAGTTTAACATATAATGTATCTTTTATACTAGTCCTAACTGCGTTGTTAAATTTGAGATAAACGATCTAATAATTAGTAAATATATTTAACACTTTTTTAAAATTTGTTGCTCGTTTCTGGTTAACTCATATCTTCACATTATTTGAATATGTACACATATAATAAATCTATAATAAATTGAGCATTTATTTTACACCGATTTTTTTTCAAATTTCTTTATAATTTTGAAACCACTAGAATTGTATACTTTTAATTATTATTATAGTATTTTTTACTGACGAAAAAGAAGCTTATATAATAATTGGTATTTTTTAGATATATTTTTTAACATGATTGCCCCCAAATAAATCACATTTAGTATCTATTGTATCTAATTTCAGTAATTTTAAGTATTTTAACTTTTGTAAGCCTGAATAGCGAAATCGGCAAAATTTTTTTTCGTTAAATAACTAGCGATCATGTTAATTTTTCTATACATAATTAACGTCAAAAGGCGATGACTATATCTATACGAGTATATATATTTATTGCTGTCATTTATGACATTTGTCATTCAGTATTTAATAATTATATATATTTTTTATTAACCGGTTAACTGCCAAAAGCGTCTTAAGACGCATAATTTTCTGTGAACGGAGCGCCGCTCATACAAAAATTACGTCTTAAGACGCGTCGTTTTAAATGGGCTTTTATAAACTGGATGTTTAATAACATTTAATTTTTTTATTTTCATTGGGAGTAAAAAACGAGTATAATATTTGTTTTATTCTGATAAATAAATATGAAAAAAAATGCTTTTTTTTCGTTTTTCTACTGTATTCATTCCCATCGCAAGTAATGTTAAAAAGTTATTACCTAGATACACTTGTATTTATATTTATACATCATGTTAGCGGGTTTAACCCTTTACGTGCGGAATATGATTTCATAAAAAGTCACGAAATAAGTCAATTAGTCAATGAAAAATAAAGTTGAATATTTAAGGACGATTTTTTTATGTGTTTTGATTGGTCAATGCTGCATTTATATTCACCTTCAGAACTGAATTAAATAAATCCATTATTATTTTAAAAAAGGGCAAATTTAAAACATGTGTAGAATGACCCACAACTTAATACATATCGTAAAAAAAATTGACGAAGGAATGTCGTAATACGAAACAAAATTATATTCAATATAGTATTCGGATAAATCCGCATCTCCCACTGAAGCGACGTGTTTTTTTTCAGGGCGTGGGATAAATCCGCACCTCGCACTTAAGAGCAGTGCAAATTGGTGCGGATATATCCGCACCTCGCACGTAAAGGGTTAAAGCGTCTAATCGAGAGACTACACAGTGGAGTACGTGAGTAATAAATCTCCGCTACCAGCCAGCGACAAACCACGGCTTCGTGGTATCACTTGTTGTCACATGCCGCAGTAGGACAATTGACACACTGTACATAGATTGGTCGAGAGTAACTCGGATCCATATGAAGTATTAATTGGCATCATCAGCTCGAGTTCCATCTTTCTGCCACTTAATGTGACCATTGTTCATTAATTGCGAATAAATCAAAGATAATGTGATTGATTACAAGTAAATACAGTGGCACCTCTCATAACGAGCATAATTCTACCCGTTAAGCGAAACTAATTTTCCCATATAAATCAATATATATAATCGTGTCGGAAACAACAGGGTCAGATCCTGTCTGCCCAGAAGTGGGCGACGTCAATGGCCGAAACAACATATAAATCAATGAAAAACACGATAATGCGTTCCATGCAATTTTTTAACGTTTATTAAAATAAAATTACATGCTTTTAAACTGTTAAAGATCGTAACATCCTGATTAAAAACGTTTTTAAAAATCTATACTAGCTTATTATTTATTAATTTATGACAAATAATGAATTATTTTTTACTAGAAAGCTGTCTAGAAACATTTGTTTGAGCCGACTCTTTAAAATTTGGTGAAAATGAGACAGCGTTATTATTGAAAAAGTTTGTAGCACGCATAGCCACCTCCTTATTAGGATAATTCTTCAAAATGTATCATGAAACAGTTTCCCATGCTTTCAGCATTTTCTCTTATTGCGTCAGAAGATTGTTGATCTGCTACTTCCTCTTCCTCCAAACTCTTCTTTATAATTTCTTGCTGTGAAATACGACCCAACTCCATAAGCTCTTCAGTGGTTAGCTCTTGATTGTGCTTTTTCACAAGCGCTAGAAAAATGTGTGATCACGTGCGACACTAACGTGCTAACGGTACGAGTGCTAAACACAGACTGACGCAATGCCGCGGAAGTCCCGGCTCACAAGTGCATAATACGTTATGTGACTTTTGACGACCTTTCTACGCCACTCGTTATGCGAAATGTCGCTCGTTAAGGGAGGCAATTTTTTCACATTTTTTTTGCTCGATATGCGAATTACTCGTTATGAAAGGCGCTTGTTAAGAGAGGTTCCACTGTATATTGTTATAAATTATTTTTAAAAGATGAGTGATCGATCGTAAATCTCACTTATAAGAACACACTGAAAAAATATCACGATATGTGTAAAAGGTAGTTAGTGCAACCCCGCTTCATAATCACTTAAATATTACATTCCATATTCACTCCTTGTGATTCCACCTGTAGCATTTACTGAGGAGAACTCAGAGCTTGAATACATATATAGTGGTAACGGTAATTTTTCATATATATGTTATATGTTGTCATTTTGTGTTGAACCGACGCTTAGTACTAAATGGTCCAAGTCTTGTAAACATCTGGCTAATCATGTGATATTATGAAAACGAAACAGAATAGGTTGACATTTTTAGAGAGGATAGATGATTAACTTGGTTCTTCCGAGGCCTGAACCATTTGACCCCAAAAGGTGACTCAACTCAACCAAAATACTCGGTATTTTCAGGCTTTAATCTATTTAAGTACGATATGCGTCAAAATATACTTTAAAATGCGATTGAATGAGAAAGCCCGTCAGCATGTTATACTTGTTAATATCATATTAATATGTATCTGTTAAAAATTCTGTGTCCCAAAAAAGTAAGTCGCAGTCAGTCGGTCGGTCACCCTAGCGACTGGTGGGCTCAGTAGTATGTTGTGACTATTGCTTACGTGCCTACAATAGCGTATTTAGCATTCTTCCCGAGACGACTCTTGGAACTCGGAGCGTTCCGCCAGCTGCTCGGTTGGCAGTGGACTTGGGAGCCGCCCACGTATGAATCCTCGCGGAGCCGAAAACCTGATACGGCTCTGGGCACTTTCGACCAATATGACCACCAATAAATCGCTTGCTCAGATGTCGCACTTTTCTTTTTGTTTATTTGCTTCTGAGAGCGTCGACAATATCGTCTGAATATGGGCTAAGTCGAACTGCTGTAAAACATTACCTTGCTTAACCACTTCATCATGTTTTTTTTCGGCCTTGACACTTTCTCTTGAATATCTCTCAAACTATCGAAAAATGTCAATCCTTTTGTTTTTTAATATTTTAAAATATTCATAGATGTCGTTGTGAGAAATTCGGAATTAATTTTGAAATACATCTTTCGTCTACGTAGTGCGCACATGTGGGCTTACGGCGATCGTCAGGTTAAAACTGAAATGCAGCTTGGGGGGTCCTCTGTACACCATTCACGAAAGTCATAATAAAATATAATATGTTGCTTTATAATTATCATCCCGAATAAATAATAGTATCAGTTATGTATTGATTTTTTCAAATACATAGAACCTTCGTAAGTCGAGAACTACCTGTATAGTAAGGCCCCGCTTAACGCGGGGGATACGTTCCAGCAAAATAGAGCGTAATGCGAAACAGCGCTAAACGAGGCTATCTTAACATGTAAATAATGGGGTTAGGTATTAAATTTAATAGTTATGTTTTTTTTTAATAAAAATAAATCCAAACATTTATTTCTTACAAAAATAAAAACAATATAAACGAATATACTTATAAAAACAGTTTGCGTTTTCCTTTTGCGTTCTGTTATAAGTTGTTGATAAGTGGATAAAGCATCTATAACACCCCGTCTTGCTTTTGAACTCCTGTCAAAATTTGGATCAATTTCAACAAATTGGTCCATAATTTCAGTTATAGTGGTCAAACTCTTTTTTACAAACGCCATCGAAAGTTCCTTTTGCCCTTTTTCGAAATCAATAATATCAATATTTTTGTTTTCTTCTTTCTCAGTTAATTCCTTGAGTTCATCATTAGATAGAATAGCTGCTGTTTCTTGAACTATTTCTTCGACGTGTTCCACATTTACCTCATCTAAACCGGTTTGTTTCGCTAATTCCACTATTTTTTCCACTGTTTATGCACAATTTCGGGAAGTAACTCCGGGTTGAAATAAAAGAGCGCTAAGCCGAAACAGCGCTAAACGAGATAGAGTTAAGCGGGGCTTCACTGTATGTGTAGAAGTTAAACGTAAAAACGTACATTTACTAGTTTGTGCTTACAGTAACAATACAACGTTAGGGAAAGCGTCAAGAAATATGTAATGATAAATAAATTTAATGTACTCTCTTACTTATTGTATGTATACATATTCTAGCATCTTCATGCTCTATCGAACGAGGGTTAGTAAATCCTTCAAGAGAATTGTGTTGGAATAAAATAATATTTTGGTTATGTTATAGAATACTAGTAATTATTTTTATTTAATACCTGATTATCCTAACAAAAACTACGTCCTTAAAGGATTGCATATACGATAGTTTCATCAAAAATATATTTTGTGTAACCTGACATAACTAACTATGCAGCAAATGTATGAATATACTAGCGACACTTAGTGTGCATTCGCATTATTGTGAAAGCTTATACTGAGCAAATTAGTAAATGCTATAAATGTATACATTTACGCTTTTTGTTTTTATTTTCGTCAATTTTTTATGACACAAATCCAATATTTAACCCTTTCGCATCGGTTGTCGATATATGCCATACATATTACCCTACCGTTGACATCGGGAGCCGTGATATATCGTTTTGTTACTTTCAGTACTCATTGTGACATTTACGGGAAGAAATTGGAACTGTAGTCATTATCTTTATCAACCTACGTGTATTCTTTACAGGAATCTGTAAAACATGTAAATAAATATCGTTAGGTTTCGTCACAGGAGTGATTTTTCTGTAAACCACATGTGTCAATGCCACCACATGCATGGAGTTATATGAATATAATGAACGTTTGTTAAATATAATAGTTTTGTATGCATCATCTGATAGCTAAAGGATACAAGAATTAATGTAATATATGAAAATAGGTCAAATAAGTACATTTATGCTTCAAATACTAGTTTAAAGCAAAAAAAATGGTTTGAAAAATTCACGCCGTATTGACAGTATAATTTGTATTGCGCCGAGCCGTAAAGAAAGTGTTACGGTGTGAAAAGTGACTAAATTTATATGTATTCGCAACAATAATTTCGGTGCATTACATTTTTCAAATCATTGAATTAGTAAGTTCGTATTCCTGTTGTTTCCCTTGCCCTTTCATTCCTTTCCAGTCTCTACCGGGTACGCCTAACTTGTTTCTCCATATATGTTCATAGTAGTTGCGTAAATTTGAATCTACGTAACACGTAAATGTTCTATGATTCCCTATTACAACATCAATGCCCAAAACGTTGACTTATCTAAAACATGTTTTAAAGCTGGTTGTTAATCGTACGTAAGTTTAATACCCTGCAGTTGCGATGGGCGGAGACTAGAATTGACTCTTTTACAACCGACGAACTCTCTGTTGTTGCTCTAACGGAAGTTGTGGCTACATCTAAATGAAAAATGGCTGGATAAAAATACCAGAGGGACCACTTTTTGTGAATTACGCTCTCGAAGACTCGTTTTGGCGAATCGTTCTAAGAAGCTACATCTGAGCAAAAATGAAAAGATATAACCTAAGTATCGAAATTTCTTCAAATCTTTTAAACTGGAAAAAGTTATTTAAAACTTTACATATTTTTCATTACTCGAACAACATATAACTTTATATTTTTTCATAACCCGTATACTGAGACATTTTAAAAGGTCTTCTTCGTAGTATCAATCCGGTGGATTTGTTTGCAGCAACAAAATCTTGCATCTCGATCTTCTGCAACCCTCTTTAGTTCAGCATAAGAGCTGCAACTCATGTCCTCCAACACTTGCTGCAAATATTCCCGTCTAGGGCGCCCTCTACGGTTTCTTCCCTCAACCATCCCTTCCACAATGTCGTGAAGAAGATCATCGTGGCGCATGATGTGACCGATCCATCGGGCTCGCCTCTCTGAGATAGTTCTTCTTCTCGATATATCGATAACAAACCTATATTCGCTTAATATAGGTTTGTTATATCAAGGTTAGATTGAATTCGAACAATAGTGACACCAGACGTAGCGAGCATGGCTTAGTTAATATTTCTAACACGTGAGTATGTAAATTATATTCCGGTCGTCATCATTGAATGTGGTCTGCCGTCGATAGTCTCCGAGTGCGGAGATTTCGTTACAAGTCATCAGATTGGTCATTGACTCGTTTCCGAACCAAAGTCAGTGTCAACGTTCGGGCAGCTATGCAAATTTTGACCGATCCTCGGCCATTGTGGTAACGCTTTCTTAGTGCGGCTTCCCCCGATGTTTTATGCATTTATTATAATTTTATGGCAATAAAAACAATAACATTAAGTGAAAATCCATACAAACATAACGCTAGTTTTATTCATTATTTTTTGTGCTGTGGCGGTATTTCGCTAATTCGATTTTATGCAGATTTCACTTTGTTGATTTTTTTTTAAATAAACAGGTCAATTTTTGTACTGTAGCAAATTCCTTCTTCTTTAGCCTCGCCATTTCCCATCATCTGGGGTCGCCTCTCCTTATGCATATTCGCCATGTCTGTCAGTCCTGCGTTGCATTCTCGGTCAAGCCCAGAGTTTTCAGATCCTTGTCTACAGTTGCAGTCCAGGTTGCCTGTGGTCTTCCAGGTCTTCTTTATCGTGCATGATGGATTTTTTCTTTGGCGGGTTTTTTATTGCTGGTTGCCACCTGACGCAAAGGCAGTAGCTTTCTTGGAAAGCTAGAGAGCTGCCGTTGACCGCCAATTCGGTTCATCCGCCACCATCTCAGCTATGAGGTCCTCCCCACCACATAGATCCATCATAGCCTCGCTTCTATTATATATTTCATCATCACCGCTTCTCTAATTGAAGCGTATGGTTCTCACAAACTACCGCCACAACACACTGTCAGCCGCCATAGTCTTGTTTCCAACGGCTTTCCAGTACGCTGCGAGCCCGGGGTCTTAAAGAAAAGGTATCTTTAACTTATGTTCTCCTACTATTAAGACAGGTAATACTTTTTACGGGGAAAGTTTGCTGCAGATGTATTGTGTGGATAATTGATATCGTATCCTCTACTTTGAACGAAGAGAAAAGTCGTCCTTAAGCTTACAAGCTTACCATTCACCATATTAGCTGGTCGCCTACCAGAGATGTATCCGGCAAATATTGTCGGATAAGCATTGCTCGAGTTTTCATGACTTCGCCGCAAGACATCGAGGTCGCTTCGCGGTGAACCTGTGGCTGGGAAGGTTGAAGATGTAAACCGGTACGATGATACCTGCTTTGCTTTAAATATAATTTAAATTTTCATTATAATTACGTGCAGCGTTATAAGTACTATAAAATATTTGATTTTTATAACCACGCACGGGACAGCACCAGTAGAAGACAATCGTCTTCCACAAACTGTAAGACGCTCCTCATCCAGATTTGGCCTCTCTTCTTGCGACGCATGTCCATGTGATCCGGGCATGCAACAGACGGTGAGACGCTCTCTCGTGGAGCGCATCATCCATGAGAATAGGAGACGCATTCTGTGTTGTCGCCTGGGAGTCTCTACCATTTCTTGGGAAGATTTTCCTGAATTGCTGCTTAGTTCTGACGGTCCCTTGCTGTTAAACTTCATCCAGGAAATCGTCGGGAATTCACGCGCGGTTAACGATGCTGACTTGGAATAGGCTCCTACGTTCTTCAACTATTTGTCAGACGTATATTCTAACCTTGTGTTTAACTTGCAGGGTACAACACGCAACTATATATATTTTTCTACATTTTTTTTAAGTGAAAAAAATGAAATAAAATAAAAACAGATTGGCTAGTTACTGTGTAAAAGTGTGAACGTGTAGATATGGAAATTATTCCGCGTTATTCACATATGAATCAGCTTCTTGAAGAGATTCAGATTGTCTGTTCGAGAAAATGCAGATGGGAGGTGAGAAAGAATTCTGAACCCTGATTGGTGTTCAAGAAGGATCTCTAAAATTAATCCTGCCACGAGGTCGTATTGTGGCCCGGCAATTGAATAACAGAAGACTGTAAAGTTATCGAAATATATATGTCAATGTGCGTCCGGGCCAGAAGTTTTTAAAGTTATCGAAATATATATGTCAACGTGCTTCAGAAAAAGTCTTTGTGTTGTTAATTTGCTCCACATCCTGCCACCACGCAATTCAATAACTAACTTAGAGAGGAGGATGTCAGTGCAAATAAGGAATTTTAGTTTTATAAGTTTTTAAAATTGACACAAAATTACTGTAAAACACCAAACCACGGTTGTATTTAAAAATTAATGATTTCTTATATTTCTTTAAACATTACAATTAAATTTTATGGTCATTTGAATTACATGTCGAATGTGCCTATAGTCATTATATACTCGTATTATGTAAAACAATTGATTAATAGTTCATTGGGAATATATAATACTATAATGTGAGGAGCTCTCAATACAATGCTCACAAATTAAATTAATAATTGTTCTTTGTTTAGGAATGAAACGAGTCGACACTTTTGGTTCGCCAATTTAAAAAAATCGTGAAAGCTTGACAGCCGGTGCTAGATAATTATTGTTTATGTCACTAGAGACTACGACCGTAACGAAAATTGATAGTAAAATATTTGAAAACTTCGATTTCTCTCTATGCACTGTGGAAGGTTACGAGAATCCAATTGATTGAATAATTAAATACCTTTTTATGCAATCAACATACTTCATTATTTAGATAATAGTAAAATTTATTCAATTTTATAAAAAAAAAATATAATGCGAATGGATTTGTGCGGATAAAAATAATATTACGTTAATTAATAAAATATTTTTCAAAATAGCTACTTTTGTGTAAAACACATTGGTTTTAATGTTAACAATATTATTAAGACTGTATTTCTTTGTTCAGTTACTAATTCAAGGTTTTGGCAGTAAGTTAAATAAATTGGCAGTAAATAAAAGTAATCGACAGTAGACTAAATAAGCACTGCATGTGGAGTGTTGATCCGCCAACGTCATAGACTACAGCCCGAGATTCACGCATAATCCTTAATTATTACAGGAATTTACTATGAATGGGTGGTTGTCTTCACGGCACGACTTTCGTCTACCACCAATTTTGATTAATAGGCCATGACTGACATTTTACGAGTGAGGGATCAAATTCACACCAACCGGGGGTATTTTAGACCTCAGAAATCGATTAAATTTTTTTTTTTGACCTTTGGCTTGTAAAGCAAACGCTTTGACCATTGAGCTATACCCGCCGGCCAATGTAACATCAAAAAGTCGTAATGGTAACATCAAAAAACTTGTGTAAAAAACACTTTATTCTAGATTTTTTTATATTATCTACATTATTTCAAGTAGTATGGTACTTCATTATTTCAAGATGCTTAGAACTGGCGTATTCGCTGTGAAAAAATACTTCAACGAGGCATTTCACGGTGTTTTCGTAAACTGTGACCCAAAGACTCAAGGTCATTAAATGTTCTCGAAATGAATTACATAAATAGTTTGATATCTCTGTTAGATAATAATATATTTTTAAGTAAAAAGTCGGGTTATCATGTACGCTCGATTTGTTCTGCCAGCATCTGTTTCTTCTATTTTTAGTTGATGCGAGTAATGCTCCTTCATAGTCTATTCACTCATTCGTATTCTATAATTGGACGCACTTGATTTTAGTGAATGAACCGAGTAAGAATTATATAAAAAAAAAAGTGAGAATATTCAATCCGTAATACTATGTGTATGAAATACTTGTAATATACAACATGTGAAGACTTTAACCGTTAAGAGTGGCAACTTGCGCGATTTTGTGACAGTTTTTGTTATAATTTTTGTTCACACTATATATTTCCATAATTTTCTTTGCATTTTAATACCTTGTACAAGTTTTGATAAAGGAAACACCGAAAACATTATTAGAATTGGACAATTTTTATGGAAGAGATACAGTTTTTTTAAGCCGAGGTAAATGTCATCAAAAACAAAGATTTCTTTGGAATTTTTAAGTGTGTATGAGTAAAAAAAACAATGGCCCCAAAAACGGTTAAACTAGATATTTATATATATTTTTGTGCTGAATTCAACGCCGTTATGGGCGCCACAAATTGCCGACACTCAGCTTTATCAGCTGCTACTATGTGTACATTCCCAGAAATATCTGCACAGAAAGTTCACATGGTAATATATATATGGTTTCCGACGACCCCCAAGGCAGAAGCTTTGAGATTTGAAGAGACAGCAACTTAAGTATTCTTGGAGTATTTTGCGTGATTTTTTATTCGTATTTTTAAGGAGATCGGTTAAATAGCCCGTCGTTCGCGAGGCCTGGAACTTTTGGTTTTAACCCTTCATTACGGCTCGGTTTGAATACAAATTATACTAAATTATAAAACTAGTATTTGAAGCATAAATGTACTTATCTGGTCTATTTTAATATATCACATTGGTTCTTGTATCCTTTAGCTATCAGATGATGCATAAAAAACTATTCTAAGAAATTAGCAAAACGATATATCACGTCAACCGTTGTCAACGGTCGGGGAATCTTACGACGGCATATGCCGACAACCGATGCGAAAGGGTTAAGGAGCGGCTCAACCCTTCCAACGACACGTGTTAGCAAACAAGCGGTAACTTATATTCAGTTGTGGTCCACGTACAATGTTGCTTCGATGATCTAACGAGAACCGCGCTCAAGATGTGCCATTTTCGCCTGACTCGTAAATATTGGTGTTTTAATTTAGTCAATAACAAAATTGCTTTTGCTTTGTGTTACATTTTTAAAATACAATTTTCTATTGAATCCATATTCTGATACGCCACTCTGGTTTCGGGCGACTCATATCTGGATTCTAGAACTTGTATAATAAATTTTGATCGTGCTCGCTGTGTTTTTTAATTTATCGAATCAACATCTTTGTGGCTTCAATTTAAATATATATAAAAAAGGCCTGACCGGTTATTGACCTCTGCCCGTGGAGAGCTCTCTGCTATCGCCTGTGGAAGGTTGCTTAATAGATGTTTTACCAGAATCGAAATGAAACGAAAGTTAAGTCATAATACATACGTAGGCTTTCAAGGTCATGTAAAAAATCGAGGCCATTGACCCTTGAAATTCTGTGAGAGGACTTTCTAGGTTTCAATAAATGTATAGGGGAATATGCAACTAAAACGACCTCTTCTCTTCTTAAGCCTAACCATTTACCATCATCTGTCTGTCTGTCCTGCGTCGCATTCTCGGTCAAACCCAGAGTTTTCAGATCCTTGTTTACAGTTGCAGTCTAGGTTGCATGTGGTCTTCCAGGTCTTCTTCTCAGCGTGGGTATGTTGAGGGCTCTCTTCACCATGTGGTCCTCATCTCTCCGTGTCACATACCCATACCATTTTAGGCGGTTTTCCCTTATCTTTTCAGGTATGGGGGCACCCGAAATGAACCCCGAATATGCTCATTTCGAACTCTGTCCACTCTAGTCACACCGCCCGCCCTCTACAGCATCTTCATCTCTGCCACATGAATCATATCCAAGTCACGTTTCAGAGGCGTCCAAAACTCCGATTCGTAGAGCATAGCTGGCCTTACATCAGTTTTGTAGATTTTACTATTGGTCCTAACTAGAATCTTGCTGTCACACAAAACCCAAGAGAGAGACCTCCATTTCAGCCATCCTGTGTTTATTCTATGCAACTAAAACGACCAATCGGAATAATATTCGTGACTCTTTTTGAATGATTTATGAGTTGTCCTGAATGCCCAGAAACGCACTCATCCATCCTGTCATAACAAAGCTACCGGGTGTGCAGGAAGAAATTCTTCCTAAAACTCCTTGTTTGGGAACCCCCGGGTAATAAAGATTTGCGATAATTATCATATTGCAAATTATTACTGTGCCCCAGACGCTACACGACCCAACTCCAGAAATAATTAATTTCTAAATTCATATAATAATTTTTCGCACTGTGCCACTTTATAATCCTGACAGATTGAACCCAGTGCACCCAATGCTTAATCATCATCATCATCATAAGCCTGTATCTGTCCACTGTTGAACGTAAGCCTCCCGCATGAGTCTCCATCCTCATCGATCCTCCGCCTTCCGCATGCAGGTCACTCCCGCTATTCTTCTTATGTCGTCAGTCCATATTGCAGGGGGTCGGCCAATGTTTCGTATGCCAGTTCTTGGCCGCCATTCCAATACTTTTCTTCCCCGTCGACCGTCGTCTCTTCGACTGATATGTCCTGCCCATTGCCACTTGAGTGTGCCTATTCCTTGGGTAGCATCCACTACTTGAGTTCGTATGCGTATTTCCTCGTTTCGGATTCTATCTTTTAGCATAGATCTCTCCATAGCACGCTAGGTGACGTTTATTTTATGGGAAAGACTTGCTGTTAGATTCCACGTATCTGCGACATAAGTCAATACAGGGAGGATGCATTGGTTAAACGGAATTTTCGCTTTAAAAATTTACTTTAGTTTTCCAAATGCTGCCCATCCCAGTTAGTTGTATACGCCTGTCGATTCCTCAGTTCGTAATAATATCCTAAAACTGTCGTTAAATTACTTTCATTGAAAGTAATTACTTAATATTAACACTTATAATAGTTTTATTTAGATAATAATAACATTGTGGTATACTCGATTGTGGTCGACATTTTATACGTATTATGAAGTCATTATCTAAAAGTTTTTAAACAATCGCTCTGATCACATATTTTAAAACAACTTTTAGGCTTTGCTTATTACCGCTACACGGCCCAACTCCATGAATAATCATTACGAATCTGAATCACCTGATTGAATTTATATTTTTAATTAAATATAAATTCCATTCATGCCCAAAATCCTTTCTCAGACAAACATTTTGACGGAAAAGTGCGTTGCTGCCAGTTTTCTAAACGAAAACTTAAACCTTCTTCTTCGTGTCAGCGACGTCAAATTATTTCTGCCCAGTGTCTGGCAACATCGATACCCCGTGCGTTGCCCAGTATTAGGTCCTGAGGTGTGCAGCTTGTTGGGCACATGGAGCAGGATATATCAGGTGTGAGGCGGTCTGCAGGTCTCCACAGTCGCACAATAGTCCTTTGTTCTAACAACTCCGATTTTTAATCTGTTCAGGGATTTCCAGGTCCGCCAGTAAAGGTTCTTGCCAATTGGGAGGCCTTCATATGGAGTAATGAAATCCTCTTGGTATTCAACCAGTTTCAATGTTTTATATTTTTAGTGAATAAATATTATATTGAAAATCGTATTTATTAAATATTTTATTGTGACACCTTTTGTTATAAACTAATGTTCAAAGAATTTTCAGTCTCACAATAAAGCACCTAACACAAGAGACTGTATTTTTAGAGATGGTGTGGTAGTTTCGTCATTGCTTTTAGTTATTGTGATTGAAATTACGTCTGTGCCGCATTTTAAATATTTCCATTACACTAAAACGGATTTGATGCTCCGCGATTTAATATATAATCAGTATAAAAGGTTAAGGACCACTAGGTTAGTGACTAGGAGCCATAAAGACTTATAATTGAATCAGTTATAATGATAGCGGGACTTTTCGACCAATGGGTTGCGTAATGTTGCGTACGTGACTTACTTGATGTGCTTATCTTTAGTGAACTTTTACCATTTTCATGAAGAGATTTATTCTCGAATAACAAATGATGATTATAAACTGACTACAGACTGTTGTGTATGTATAATTTGCAGTCAGTGTTCATAAACTTAAATTCATACATTTACTAGTTTGTGTTTATTGTTCACACTATATATAATCGGGTCAGATCCTGTCTGCCCAGAAGTGGGCGACGTAGATGGCGTTACTCTCGGCCATCATCAGGTCTTCCTGGGTGCAGCTACTCGGACACAGCGCACACTCCAGAAGGTGTGACAGGGTCTGCTCCACGCCGCAGTCACATTCAGTCGGTCCGCTGTAAAAATGACAGCCTTTCATTTGTTTCGTCGTCTTGCATACTCCGGTCCGAAGTCTGTTAAGGGACCTCCATATATTCCACTCCTGGTTGTGTCCAGGGGCTTAGTCCTCTTTCGGGGCAATCCAAGTATTCCCCTCAGTTGCGCCTCTCCACATGTTCACACTAACGACATGTCCTTAGCGAAAGCGTTAACAAACATGTAATGGTAAATTTATATAATCTCTTACTTGTATATGTATGCAGCATCTTCATTATCTACTGAACGAGGCCCAGTTAATCCATCAAGAGAATTGGGTTGGAATAAAATTATATAATAGAAATGCTATAAAAAAGTAGACATTATTTTGTTTTAAATACCTGATTGACATAGCAATACTACGTCTAGCTAACCTAATCGTATGAAGCTTGTGTACTAAAATCCTCCTCTCTCAAAACAAAAGGAGAGAGAGGCGTTATTACGTCGCGAGGGGCAGGATGGGGAGGAGGGCAGCAGACAAAGACTTTCTTGTAGAAGCGCACTGATTTTATTGACTTAAAAACATTACAAGGTTTGGGCCGAGCGGAAACATACCGCCGGCCGCAACAATGACGTTGTCTCGCTTATCGCTCGGGACTCACTGACGCCGGCCGCACTAGCGCAGCTCGAGGCCGTCCGCGCTGCCGGTGGCGAAACTATGTACTAGTGCCTCAGTGTGGCCACATACATAATAGTATGGCAAGCGACAAAAATATAAGACGAAAGGTTGTTTACCGAGGTTTTCGGTTACAGTAAGCAAGGACTACATCATGCTGATGTCAGTACGAATATATAATACTAGCGATATTGTGCATTCATTGTGAAAGCTTATACTAGACAAAATATGCTCAATGGTCAAAGCGTTTGCTTTGCAACGTAAAGGTCGTCGGTTCGATCCCCGACGGAGATTACAAAAAAAAAATTATTTTTAATCGATTTCTGATCTCTAAATTACCCGGTTGGTGTGAATTTGATTCCTCACCCGTAAACTTCCAGTCATAGCCTATGGATTAAAATTGATGGTAGATAAAAGTCGTCCCGTGAAGACCACCCATTCATATTAAATTCTTGTAGCTTTTCGCGAAACATTTTTTTTTAGTTCTTACTCGTACTGGCGAAGAGTCTGAAATGCAGACGTCAATATTAACACTTATTATTAGCGGCGCCAATAAATATATGCTAATAATTCAAAGTAATATGTTTTGACGGGTGTGGGTAACGATGGCGCGGACCTATTACTTATCATCATCGCGCTGTAGTTTATGCTCTGCTGCGGCATCCGAAGTGTATGTCCCAAGTCCCAACCAGTTCCACATTCGCCTCTTGACCAACTGTAGTATAGAAGGCTGCTTTGTTCGATGTTTCGCTCGTCATTCTTTACCAAGTCAAACCGTCACACGCCCAGTATTTTGCGTAGCATCTTCTTTCGAAATACATTATACGGCTGCATTGAATTTTTGTGATATATCGAGATTCGCAACCGTAAATTAGAATGGTGTAATAATATATATATACATGGATTGTTAAATATTTACTTGAGACAATATCAAGAAGGTAAAATTATTCATCAGTAACACAGGTAAAATGATTGGTTATAAAGTCTGCGTCGGACCTATAAGTAGTCGTTTCTCATCCATTCAATCTATAGTTCGGTTCGAGACCCGAGTGGTACTTACTAAAATAAATAGACTGTCGGAAAGTAATAATATTAAGCTTGTGAATAAATGCAGACTGATTGAATAATAAAAAAAATGAATATATATTATAGCGATATCTATCATATGATGATAACAATGACATTAATATAAGTTCCAACGTGAGTCAGCTCAGGCACAGCAATAGCCAAGGTGGCTGAGCGGTATGAATACCTGGGCATAGTTGGTTTCCAAGGTCCGCGGTTTGCATCCCGCTTCTGCCGTTATTTTTCTGTTTGAATTGACGCGCTTAAAAGAATTTGATGTATAGTATATGTATATTTAATTACTAATAATATTGTAATATATATATACTCGTATGTATTGTATTCTGCGTGTATGGAATGAATAATGTGCCATCATAGATTCATATGTATCGTCGTAACCGCATAGGTTTATCCTAGCTAACTGCTGAATCACTGAAAAAGGACGTTGAGTGCACGAAACCATGGTTTCATTTCTGTGAACAATTGCTCAATGTGATCCACGTTAACACAAGGTTGTATATATAAAATAGTTGTTGCTTTACGTTTAATCTATTCTTAGTTCAGCTAACACCAGCAATTGAAATGAGTCTTAAAATCTACTATATTTCACACTTATTGGTTTTAGGTATCTTTGCGTCAAATTTCGTAATTAAACACTTGATATGCGATACGTGATAGTTATCATTATAGATAGATATTTTTAAAAATGTAGAATAAATATATAGATGCGTTTTGTAACCTGCAGTTACACACAATGTTAGATTATACGTCTGACAAATAGTTGAAGAACGTAGGAGCCTATTCCATGTCAGCCTCGTTAACCGCGCGTGTAGCCCCGACGATTTCCTTGGTGAAGTTTAACAGCAAAGGACCGTCAGAACTAAGCAGCAGTTCAAGAAAATCCTCCTAAGAAATGGCAGAGACTCCCAGGCGACAACACAGAATGCGTCTCCTATTCTCATGGATGATGCACTCCATGAGAGAGTGTCTCATTGTCTGTTGTATGCCTGGATCACATGGACATGCGTCGCAAGAAGAGGCGAAATCTTTTTAGGAATTCTCTGAAAATTCCGTGTCCGGTAAACGCTAGCGTGAGATGAAAGTCCACGGAGTTCGTCTTTTTCCACGTCAATAAGTGTTCGAAACATGAAAGTGCGGACACACCTTTTTAAATAATATCGGCATTCTCTTGCGAATGTTTGCATGACTAATTTAAAAAAAAATCTGCAAATACATCATTGATTGGTATAATTGTTCAGATTGCAATAAGTAAATATTTTTGCCCTATGGTGTAGTATTTTATTTAATCAGCGCTATCGTCACAATGGTGTGATGTTATCATTCGACTATTCCCCATCACTATAACGGTGTTAGAATTCTAGAACGAGAATACGTTATTCTGACCTAATGTGTCGGGTTCATAACAATTCAGAAATCCGGTATTGTTGTTTGCGACTACTTATGATTCATTCATTGATCGAAAACGTGGCAAGACTTTGGTGTTCTTTACTAAAAAAGTAAGAAAAGAAAGATATTTAATAGAAAATTGCGTAAGGATTAAAAAGGTATTTCCTATTTCTCAACTGTAGTGTAACCTCCAACTTAATTAATAATTGGCGAGGATTTTACGAATAGTTTAACAGCTTGGAAACATCGCGCGTCGATGGTTGCGTTGATCTACTCCTTAGGATAAAATGGTCCAGGACTCGTTGAACTAATCGTATAATTAATTATTTAAAATCACAATTTTTACCATATAAACGTAAATAAGTGGTAAGTTTTCCCAAGGAGCGCAGATACAAGACGAACGGTGCGAGGGGCCTCAGGCCCAAAAAATATATACATATACGAGTATATAAACGCAAACTAGTCATATTTTTAATCTACTTCATTTCATTCGAAAAAAAAAATGTTCCTCTTATACTTAATTGTGTATTTTTGAATTCTTTTTGTTTTTTATATCTGATTTTTAGCTAAATCATATCGTCACCTATCAGATAATCAAGGAAGATAGGCACCTAGTAAGAACCATCTCAGAGAGGCGAGCCCGATGGATCGGTCACATCATGCGCCACGATGGTCTTCTTCACGACATTGTGGAGGGAATGGTTGAGGGTAGAAACTGTAGAGGGCGCCCTAGACGGGAATATTTGCAGCAAGTGTTCGAGGACATGAGTTGTAGCTCTTATGCTCAGCTGAAGAGGGTTGCGGAGGACCGAGAGGAGTGGAGATCGAGATTCAAGATTCTGCTGCTGCAAACCAATCCACCGGATTGATACTGCGAAGACGATGGTCACCGCAAGCTTCCGCTATACACTTATGTCATTTGATATGATACTTGTATTGTCCTGATGAGGACATGCTACGTATACCTTACGACGGCCTTCAAAGGCCGAGAAGGCAGCTAAAGTATCCTAGACGTATTTGGGAGTTTGTTAAAGAGTTGATTAGCCCATCGTTCCCGAAGCCTGGACAAGTTAGTCCACAGATACATGTTTTTGAATTGCATAACATTTACCGAAATGAGATGGCTTTTATGATCATTTGAAATTCACGTGATCAAGCGTGTAGGCGTAATGAACGTTACGAAAAATTTAAATTGTTTTTTTTTTTTTTGCGTAATTTTAAGTGTGTTGTTTAAATGTCAAATATAAAAAAAGTGTATTATCAAGGCGTAATGGCAACAAAAAGCAAAGTTAAAATGGACTTAATATTTAAAGTTGATGAGTTAATATACTTGCATCACACTGAGATTATTCTATGCCTTAGGCATACCTAAGTACATACTTCGGCTTACTTCACGAAGAACTTTGCGAGGCGCTTCGGCTACAGTTTCCAGCATCGTGTTGGACAATCTTTAGGACATTCTTGATTGCCGTTATAATTTTTATCGACATAGCTTTGTGACTTCAGACTAACTGCTAAATGGATAAGCCCTGATCACTGGTCTACCCAGCTAATGACTGGGCACGGCGCTTTTAATGGCAGATTATACTCATTTTATTTAGTTTCAAACCCTAGCTGCCCCTGTAACGCCCTCTTCCAGACCTCAGAGCACATTCTCTGGGACTGTCCTGAGTTCCACTCGTTAGAAAGAGGAGTCCTTTTCGATGCAGTTTGAGGGAATCGACTCGGCCCTATCGGGCATGCAGATTTTGTGGCCACTAAAAAAAATCCACGCATTTACAATCTTTGCTCGTATTTTCGGTGAGAGAATCTATCTTCCATCTCTTTACAACCCGTGAATGCGATTCTAATCTGTTTCACGGGTTCTTTCTTTTAGCACTTCTGTGCAGTGGACACAATTGTTCAGAGGGGACTCCCACTGGACTTGTCAGTTGCTAACTGATCATTATCTGAATGAGCGAGTCATCAAAGAGAGTTAACTGTCCTCCGGTGTGATGCGGGTGTAAGGCGGGTAAAGTCCAGCTTTGTGGCGGCAGTTCGTGACAGTTATATGCTCCAGCTAGGGGCGCGGAAAATGGTGATGATGATGAAATAAATATCATGAATGACAGCTTTAGTGCAATTCATAATTTAAAGCTTTAGCACTTTGCGTTAATGCGTAACACAATCAACCAATTGTGCCACTGCTTGTATAATCAGATACCCCCAACACCCAGACAAGTCGCGAAGTAGCTTTCTGAGATCCACACAACCTCTCACATCCGGCCCTGAAAATGAGAGACTGCAGCTCTCGCAACAAGTCGCATCAGAGGATTTCATTACTCCAAATGAAGGCCTCCCAACTGACAGAAATCTTGACTAGCGGACCTGGAAATTTCTGCACAGATTAAGAATCGGAGTGTGCTATGGAGTAATGCCTTGGCAGGGAGAGTCACTATTGTGCGACTGTGGAGACCTGCAGACCGCCTCACACCTAAGATCCTGTTCCGTGTGCCCAACAAGCTGCACAACTCAAGACCTAATACTGGGCAACACACTGGCTATCGATAATTTGACGTCGCTGACACGAAGAAGAAGAATTCATAATTGATGTAAATTTTTTGCTTGTTTCCAGACTGCTCTTCTTCAGAGTCATGGTGCTCAGGTTCGGGCATGTGGTTGTGTGCGCGTGCGCTCTGCTGCTGCAGGCGCCCCTGCTGGGCTGTCGAGGGGAAGTGTTCACGGCACTGGCAGACATGGAGGCTCTGCTGGACACCGAGGGCGTGCTGCTGGACTCCTTCCACACTTACGTGCGCTACCAGGAGTACAGGCTGCAGCAACTGGAGAGGTGACTGTCCAACTCTGTCTTCACCCTGCACGGAGAGCATGAAAGTAAACCTGGTCATACCATCTAACATTTTTTTTTAACGTAAGCATATCAGGAGAATACCGATGGTGATAGTGATGCTAGTGATTCACGCATTATCCACTTATTACAGGAATTCACTATGAATGGGCTTTGTTAAAGGGACGACATTCGTCTACCACCAATTTTAATTAATAGGCTATGACTGGCACTTTACGGATTAAGGATCAAATTTACATCAAATATTTACAGAGCATAGAGATCTATTGAAAAAAAAAATTGTAATCTCCGACGGGGATCGAACACACGACCTTCTGTTTCGTAAGCAAATGCTGATACCATTATGCTATACCCGCCGGTAAAAAATAGTATCTTTATTATTTTTACGTAAACTCATGCAGGAGAGTTAAATTCATAATGAATACTAACGTTTTCACAGGTATCCTTAGAACATCACCAAATTGTGCAATAATGATACTTAATTGTTTTTGGAGCAACAAAAAACGCCTTTCACAGCCTATTAATCGTGGTCCTTCCGGTTCTTTAGGGGATTGTCCCTTTCGATTTGTAAGTAACCATTAATGATAATTATTTAATCTTGTTTTTTCACTTTTTCCACTATAAATATTAATCTGTTGGCATCGGTACCCGATATATGCCGTGTAAGATTCCCCTACCGACATCGGTAGCCGTGATATAACGTTTCGCTACTTTATTAGAATATTTTTTTATGCATCATCTGATAGCTAAAGGATACAAAAACCAATGTGATATATGAAAATAGACCAGATAAGTACATTTATGCTTCAAATACTAGTTTTATAATTGACAGTAGAATTTGTATCCCACCGTGCCATAATGAAATGGTTAATAATCTTTTATTTAATATTTTTTAGGAAATATATTGAGCATCTAAAGGAGCACAAAGAGGCCATGAAAGACGTCACAAATTATTTGTCGAACCCGATAAACGCTTTCAAGGTCATAAAGAGGCTGACCACTGACTGGGCCAAACTGGAAGAACTCTTGCCCGATACATTAGGAGAACGTAAGTGAAAAATTATATACACATACGTATCAATATAACTTACCAGATATAATTTTGTATGTTTTCACGGCCAGATTTGGAATAATGATTTTTGGATTGATCCATTTGTGGAAAATTTCACATTCATGTCGCTGTATAGACAACTCCTTTGGCTTTGAAATATCAGAGTAAAATTCTCCACACACCGATCAACTTTAAAAAAAATAGACAAGATGATCATAAAATTAAACAATAATGTAAAAACATTGTTTTTTTATTGCAATATGCATTATTATGATGGTTAGGTTTGTTTTTCATTAGATTTTTGTTCTATTGTTCATTGTTGTTAGAAAAACAATTATTTTATTTATTTATCATTTTCAATTGAAAAAGGTATGTTCTGCGAAACTTGGACTTTCTTCATAGCTTGAGTAGGTTCTGATATTCTTGAATTGGAAATATCTAATAAATAAGGGTCAGCCATTTTATAAAATTAAAAATGTAAAAGTCATTAAAATATTCAAATTTGCGTCATTAACCTCTCCTCCCCGGTGATGTCTATCGACTACACATTGCTTGTAATAACTTAAATATATCTGTAAATATAATACACACAGGGTTCAGATCTTAGGTATTCCTCCTTAATACATTTACGTATTGAAAAAAAAAATATTTATAATAATAGGCACTCGGGAGCAGGAAATATTTTTCTAAAATCCGGAATAAATTCACCACTACAATCAAGACGCGTCAACTGTCATGAATCATTTGACATGCCGGAAGCGTGTGCGAAAATAAAATTAAAAAATACACAGATGCGGCGGCATCTATACTCCTCACTCTCGCTGACGTACTAATATGAGTGAGCGAGACGGGAAACCTCAGTTGGTCGCCTAGTTCGAAATTATATGGATATATCGACAGGCTAAGTAATGTTAGTATCTCTCGGAAGTTCACGCGAGAAGGTGCGTCTGGCCGTTTGAGGTCTTCGTCTGATGTTTTTCATGTTTTTAGCTATTAAATGTCAATTATTACTGTTTATTGACATCAACTATTGTAAAATTAAGCGATATCCTTGAATATTTTCATTTTTTCGAATTTCTACTCATTTTATTCACTTTAAATCAGAATGTTTAATGAGTTGACACCATCGGAAGGCGCGGAAGTTTTTAGCATAGTAAAGCGAGGGTTAACAAAAAACAAAGATAACTGATCTTGTATGTCTCTTCAGGTATGTCTAATATTAGTTTTTTTTTTTCAGAAAAAATGATATTAGTTTTTTTTTTAATTTGTTGTTTTTTTTTCCAGAATATAAAGAGAACTTCAAGTCTTTGAAGGAGAGCATGAAGTTCCCGACTGATGAAGACCTGAGCGGCGCAGCGGCCGCCATGGTGCGGCTGCAGGAGACCTACAATCTGAACACCGAGGAGGTGGCCGAGGGGAAACTTAATGGAGTCCAATACAGGTGGAAATTAAGTCAAAAAATCCTTTTTACTGAGAGTTTATGCAAACTTTTATCACGAAAGAAACGATAACATACCAAAAGTACCGACTACTTTGTGTAATTTCAATTATTATAAGCGTTCTCATTGCTAAACAAGTTTCATTCACTTGGTAGCATTGAACCCATTTGTATTAACGTTTGTCCTTCTCTGTGTTTCTTAATGTAAAGATTTATTTTAATTTTATATTCAGTCTTCTTCGTAGTATCAATCCGGTGGATTGGTTTGCAGCAACAGAATCTTGCATCTCGATCTCCATTCCTCTCGGTCCTACGCAACCCTTTTTAGCTCAGCATAAGCGCTACAATTCATGTCCTCGAATACTTACTGCAAATACTCCCGTCTAGGGCGCCCTCT
The DNA here is from genome assembly GCA_022606575.1 of Glossosoma conforme. NCBI lineage: Eukaryota > Metazoa > Arthropoda > Insecta > Trichoptera > Glossosomatidae > Glossosoma > Glossosoma conforme. The sequence goes on from JAGTXR010000036.1 coordinate 1,441,815, forward strand.
ACAGTTTCTACCCTCAACCATCCCCTCCACAGTATCGTGAAGAAGACCATCGTGGCGCATGGTGTGACCGATCCATCGGGCTCGTCTCTCTGAGATGGAATTTAATATATATATATGAATATTCAGTAAGTAAGTATAATATTTTGTAAGAGTGGAAAAATAACCTTATCAGTCCATCTCGATAGATTTAAAATGTCATAGATTACATACGATTCATGTGTGTAGACCAAAAACTGGCAGATTCTTCAAAATTCCTTCTTAAATGCCACCGGTAAGCTTTGCAATGCTCTTCCAGCGTCTCCTTCCTACAATCTGGATCTCTTCAAGAAACAGATAAATATACACTTGCAATCTCCCTAAACCACACACAAATACGAACACAACACACGTTTCTGGCATGCAGCGTCCAGCCTCCCTGGCTGAGCGTCATAGAGCGCAATGGTCATGACCGGTTGTGCTTTCCTGCATGTGATTACATAAAAAAAATACATTTAGAAAGAACATTAGAAATTTACAATAACTTAATGCATACTACTCAGGTATACTGTTTGAATTCTACATCCATCGTTTTTTATGCTCATTTTCATCATCGTAAGCCTCCCGCATGAGTCTCCATTCTCTTTGATCCTCCGCCTTCCGGTCCAGGTCATTCCTGCTATCCTTCTTATGTCGTCAGTCCATCTTGCGAGGGTCGACCAATGCTTTATTTTTGTTTGCCAGTTCTTGGACGCCATTCCAATACTTTTCTTCCCCATCGACAGTCGCCTTAATTTTGAGACATTATGGAATTTACTTTTTAATTACTTTAAAAATGTACTTTAGTTTTTCAATTGGCCCATCCCAGTTGTATACGCCTGTCGATTTCTTTTGAGAAGTTACTTCGTCGTTTTTTTATGTAGTGTTCAATAATTGTGATTGAATTTGATGTGGATCTGTTTGTGTATTGATAATATTAACCGTTTTCATTTATAATTAATCATTGCGATACAATAGGTATTCAGGGCTTTCTATTTATTGCTTAACCTGTCTATTTCAGCTCTCCCATGACAGCTCACGACTGCTTCGAGTTGGGCCGCATGTCCTACAACTCAGCCGACTACGATCACACGGAGAAGTGGATGAACGCCGCGCTGCAGACCTATGGCGGGGAGAGGAACAAGTCTGTGGAGAAGAGTGAGATCCTGGAATACCTCGCCTTCTCGAACTACATGATGGGTACAATAGACACCATTTTCAATTATTATTTTTTTAAGTAAACACATACAGGAGAATACCGACAGATGGTGATAGTAATTCTGAAGTCTCATCTGTAGAATTCTATGACGCTTACCATGGTGTATATGGCTAAACGCTGCATGTGGAGTGTTGATCCGCCAACGTCATAGACTACAGCCCGAGATTCACGCATCATCCTTTATTATTACAGGAATTTACTATGAATGGGTGGTCTTCACGGGACGACTTTCGTCTACCACCAATTTTAATTAATAGGCTATGACTGACATTTTACGGGTGATGGATCGAATTCACACCAACCGGGAGTATTTTTGAGCTCAGAAATCGATTAAAAATCCTTTTTATTTTTTTAATCTCCGTCAGGGATCGAACCCACGACCTTTGGCTTGCAAAGCAAACGCTTTGACCATTGAGCTATGACCACCGGCAGTAATATCAAACTTCAACACTATCCAGTCCGCGCGGCACGCGATTAAACATTTGCGAGGCCGACTGTTTTTTTAAAGAATTGCTTACAAAAGAATTCGCATATATTTATTTATTTATATATATCCATCCCCCATCATCGTCGCTGTCTTCGATCTCCTCGGCATCATCAGGGAATATCGGACAAAGCATCAGCGTATGTCGTCACCTAATTCTTACCAAAAATATATTGCATTGGAATATAAAATAAAATTTAAAAAAACTGTTTTTTGGGAAATACTTATTTTGTTAACGAACATAAAAAAATTAAATGCATACAATCGAAATATTGATCGAGAAAAATGATCAACGTCTTCCCAAATTAAAAATAATAATTATAACAATACAATATTACAAGCGAGATAAAGTCTAATTTCACATATTTTTTTTTTTTACAAAAAATGCTGGCTTAATTTTTTTATCGTCATGTGTTCAAATAAAATTAAATATGACCCCCACTGAAAAGGTTTGAGATCTTTGAAATATGGTCGAAAGTAAAAACAACACATATGTTGTTTGATCGGCCACTAACGTTTGAAAAAATGTAACACAAGCTGTATATAGTCGGCCACCAAGCGTTGTCGGAAGGATCGCACACATTTGTTGTCGACCCGCCTTTAACGTTCGGCCTGGCGATTACACGCATGTTGTGTAATCGGACTGGATAGTGTTAAGACTGATTTTTTAAAAATATGGTTTTTAATTTTGTAATCTAAATCAAATGTAAATATTTATTATGTGCAATATGGTAAAGAATTTTATGGGCCTTAGTGAGTTAGTGGATTGTTTTTATTTAATAGTATACTTATTATTTCACCAGGTGATGTGGACACGGCACTGACTCTGACTAACGAGCTCCTGACTATCGTCCCCAACCACACGAGAGCTCTCGGTAACATCCCGCACTATGAGAAAGCTCTCAAGGATAAAAGCTCGGAAGAGGTAATTGTTGTAAGTAATAACACGAATGCCAAACTATATCAATCGGCATGTTTAGCTTATTTTTATTGCTCCCCTGCATGTATTTACATGAAACAAATATGTGCTCACCTGGCGTAGATAAAACAAACATACAGTAAAGTTGTTTATTTGCTGTGTATATGTATTCTTACCGAGTGGTTTGAGGACTAAAAAAGTTCAATTAATCCTTTCGCATTGGTTGTCGGCATATGCCGTCAAAGATTCCCTGACCATTGACATCGGTTGACGTGATATATATCGTTTTGCTACATTCAGTACTCATTGTGACATCTACGGTAGGAAATTGGAAGTGCAGTTATTTACTTTATCAACCTGCATGTATTCTTTACAGGAATCTGTAAAGCATGTAAATAAATATCGTTAGGTTTCGTCACAGGAGCGATTTTTCTGTAAGCCACATGTGTCAATGCCACCACATGTATGGAGTTACATAATGAACGTTTGTTAAATATAATAGCTTTTTATGCATCATCTGATAGCTAAAGGATAGAAGGACCAATGTGATATATGAAGATAGGTCAGATAAGTACATTTATGCTTCAAATACTACTTTCAAGCAAAAAAAATGGTTTGAAAAATTCACGCCGTATTGACAGTATAATTTGTATTCCGCCGAGCCGTAACGAAAGTTTTAACAGTATTTTATATATTTTTTAGAAGGAAGAAAGTAAAGAAATGACTACTGATGAGACTGACAAGTTGAGAGAGAAGCTCACTTACCTGGGAATGTGCCGAGGCGACTACGAGCTGGCAGACAGCGTGAAGAAACAGTAAGTTCTTTGATTTGTGAATTTTTTTTTTCATTTATCTTAGAGAGGATACAAAAATTAATGAAATAGTAGACATTGTTTTATTAAATGTTCCAAGAATATCAAAAGTATAAAATTAGATAAAAAATTAGCAACATATTATATATACGAGGGTTATCGATAAAATAAGGTTCCCATGGCGCTACAGTCCTGAAAAGCGCTGTTATGGTACGATAAATTTGGATGGGGTATTGTCAAACACCCACCCTACAGCCCGGACTTAGCCTCAAGTGACTACCATCTCTTCCCTGACATGAAGAAACATCTGGGTGGAACGCATTTTGGCGATAGAGAAGAGCTAGAAGAAGCGGTTCTTAGGTATCTGCGTGGCTTGGCAGCAGATTTTTTAGACTTGGGCATTCAAAAGCTCGTATACCGCATGCAAAAATGCATTGACCTCTAGAAAAATAGGTAAAACTCTCAACTTTCCAAAAATGTACGCATTCATGGAATTAAACATTTTTTACATTGTGAAACTCATTTTATGGATAACCCTTGTATAAAAAAAGTTAGCTACATTTATTCGATATTGAACTTTTATGAGAATTGTGTAAAAGAAGCTTTACGGACTATGACATTTTGTGCTTTTTGCTAGTGTATTTACTGAAGTGTTTGTTCCAGCCTGAAATGCCGTTATGTCAACTCCAACCACTTCCTGCGCCTCGCCCCACTCAAGATGGAGGAGCATTACTTGGAGCCGTACATAGTTCTCTACCATGACGTGCTGTATGAGAGCGAAATGCAGTTCTTGAAGAATTCTTCAAAGCCGCGGGTAAGTCCACTTCATAATAACGGAAATGTGACGGATTAACCTTTCGCATCGGTACCCTATACATGGCGTGTAAGATTCCCCTAACGTTGACATCGGTAGCCGTGATATATCATTTTGCTACTTTCTTAGAATAGTTTTTTATGAATCATCTGATAGCTAAAGGATAGAATAACCAATTCGATATATGAAAATAGGTCAGATAAGTACATTTATGCTTCAAATACTAGTATTAAGAAAAAAAATCGTTTGAAAAATTCATGCCATATTGACAGTATAATATGTATTCCACCGAGCCGTAACGAAAGGGTTAAGGCCTGATCTATTGTTGTATTTTTTTAAATCTTTTATGGCAGTATGATCCTGCTGGATGGTGTATACAGAAGAATAATTTAATTAATATTATGTTGTTTTTAGGTTAAGGTTTGAACTACACTAATTGTTTTTTTTGTCACTTGCAGTTTAAGCGTGCGACGGTGCAAGACTCCCAGTCGGGCAAGCTGGTGGTGGCCAAGTACCGCATCAGCAAGTCTGCCTGGTTCAAGGACGAGGAGCACAAGATCGTGGCGCGCATCAGCCGCCGCTGCCGGGACATCTCCGGCCTCACCATGGACACGGCGGAGGAGCTGCAGGTCGTCAACTACGGCATCGGCGGCCATTACGAGCCACACTATGACTTCGCTAGGGTCATTACATTTTTATTTTATTTTTATCTAATATATATATAATCGTGTCGGAAACAACAGGGTCAGATCCTGTCTGCCCAAAAGTGGGCGATGTCGATGGCGTTACTCCCAGCTATCATCAGGTCTTTCTGGGTGCAGTTATTCAGGCACATCGCACACTCCAAAAGGTGTGACAGGGTCTGCTCCACGCCGCAGTCACATTCAGTCGGTCCGTTGCTAAACTGCCAGGCTTTCATTTGTGTCCTCATCTTACTCCAGTCCGAAGTCTGTTAAGGGACCTCCATATATTCCACCCCTGGTCATGTCCAGGGGCTAGGTCTTCTTTCGGGGCGATCTAAGTATTTCCCTCAGTTGCGCTTCTTCACATGTTCAGCCGCAGTGTGGCCTCAGGTATCACCAGTTCCGTTGTCGACTGTAGGAAACTTCTTTTTGATTTGAGCCGTGTAATTATCTTTTGATACCCAAACATAGGGTGGAGTGCGTCGTGGGTTTTTTTTTTATCTAATCACATAAAGAAAATGATAGACTTGATAATAGCACATTTGAAAGTGAAAAAGTGTTGCTTGAAATAAGAGATATTAAATATATGGAATACAAAGCAGGAGATTATCAACAGATGTCCTTAGATAAATGTCATCGGTGGAATCTATGACAAATAATTTTTAAGCATTGCTATGCACATAATGTATGTGGAGTATTTTAACATCAAAATCATAAAAAGACAGCTTTTCATTCACGCATCGTGAATTTTTAATGAAATCGGTCTACGAGGCAATTTTATTTTATTCCGTGTTTTTTACGCCATTTCCTTTCATTGCACAATACCCATATATATTTATTTTTTACAATTTATATGTTTTATTTGTTTATTTATGTAATATGTATTTTAAAAATATTGTTTTTTTTATAGAAGGAAGAAACCCAGTCGTCTCTCACCAATTTTTGGACATCCGGAAACCGCATCGCCACCATATTATTTTATGTATGTTTGCATTTCTATTTTTATAAATAATCATATACTATGTTGACATCAGTACGATATAGCCCTTGCTGACTGGTACCGAAAACCTCGATATACAATTTTTCGTCTCTTATTTCTGTTCGCTTGTCGTACACGTCGCCATATTGGCATTTTCGACTAGTTACAGAGATACGATTTATGGCGCTGTGCGACAGCCCCATCACGGGCGCGCCAGTCGTGTGCCAACCCGTTGGCGAGATCGCATTGTTAAGTCCAGATCGATCGAGGCGAAAGTAACGCCGTGTAAGGATCGATCAGGGAAACCAAGTTTATCGTAAATATATGTCAATATCTTTCTGAAAAAGTATGTGTCTTATTAATCTGCTCCTCATCTTGCCCTCACGCGACTGAATAACACCTTTGAAAGAGAGGAGGATGTTAATATCTATAAGAAGTGATAACAGAAGAAGAAGATAATCATATATGTATAAAATCTGCTCCCAAGCTGTAGCATTTGCCACAAATTACAGCCTAAAAGTTCTTTCAGCTGCTATTCTCTCTTAATTAATGTCAGGTATTATCGATTTTAAGATTCGTTGTTTACATTATATGTTTAGTTTTTTTGATGGTCCTCTAGAATAAGAACCCAGAGGCAGCTGAAGGATCCGTGGTATACTGGGCAGTTATCGGAAGCTGATTGATGTTGATTTTTTCAGATGTCCGACGTAGCTCAAGGTGGAGCCACCGTGTTCCCTGAGCTGGGCGTGCGCGTGCAGCCGCGGCGGGGCACGGCCGTCTTCTGGCACAACTTGTATCCATCCGGGGACGGCGACTACGCCACCAGGCACGCCGCCTGCCCCGTGCTGCAGGGTTCCAAGTGGGTCTCGAACAAATGGATCCACGCCGGCGGCCAGGAGTTTCTCCGGCCCTGCAACTTGGAGTACCAGGTGGAGGGCACGATGAAGACCTTCCCCTCGCCTGTGATGAAGCCCGCCAGCTCCAGATAGTGCCCCGAGAGCTCCTCGACAACTGTTGTTGAAGTGACTTTCTAGTGATTTTTAAATCTCGTTGGCTCCGTACTTTAAGCCGAACTGTTTTTCCGATATTGTTGAAATACTCATTTAGGTTAAGGTTTGAACTACTTATATATACATATAATTTTGGAGCGTCAAGTCACCCGGCCTCCATACAGTAGTGATTGTATCCCCACCACAACACCAGGAACTTAGGTAAAGTGCATTTTTAACATTTTTCTCTTATGAAGAATGTTTGTTGCAGGAGAGCATAAATTAATTTTTCTTAAAAACCATAGAAGCTCTTTCTTCTCTCTTCAAAACATTGCCAGGTGTTGGGTTATTGAAAGAACTTTGTAATAGAGATTTGAGGTGTTGTTTCTGTACTGACCATATGCTCCATCTTGGGATGAGATGTGGTAAAGAGAGAAAGAGAGCTAAATTTACTTATGATATTATCAAGATACTTTTTTTTGTGAGATAATTAAGAGTATAATAAAAGTAACACAAAAAATATAGACATCTTACGAGAATCTTCAGTAATAATTACTACAACAAATATGTACCACTTTATATGATCCGATGCTTTCATTAGCACAGCAAAAGGTTTTTATTGAAATGTTTCACATGCATGAAGTATTCAAACAAAATGCCCGCCATTTCATACACCAGTGAAAACAATCTATAAATTATGAAAAAAAATTAAAAAGCAAACCCAGCATTTTTTATCTTTAGTTATAAAGTCTACTTTTGTAATAATCAGTATAATTATATATTTTTAATTGAACTTTTAAACTTTTATCGTAGATATGATTCGTGACTTGTTTTCAGGTCCAAAAATAATATGAATCTCATTGGAATGTTTTGAAACTGTGTATTTATAAGGAGAATAATGTAATTGACATTATATTATTAAACAATATGGCTTTTCAGTTCTTCATAATATTTTTTTATATCGTATCGTAAAACACATCCCAAGAGGATGATATTTTAAAGTTATTTAATGGATGTGCCAAATTCGTTATATTAGATTTATGTTATATTAAAGTCCTATGTTGACAAGACTTCCATCATTAGGTTATTTAAAAAATTCCAAAATTAAAAAAAATAAAATCGCTTCAAATACTTACTTACTGACTACTGATGTATGTATACTCATATATTACTTCAATCAGTTATCTATGCTTTACATACTTCATTACAACTTTTTTTCTATTTATTAATACAAAATATTAATTTGTCATATGCTTGTGTAGACTTCTAGAGTGTTGGGCTAATTACCCCATCGCATAAAGGTTATTAACTAACACCCAAATTCACCGTAGATATTTGACTGCCTTCTCTTGAAGCACTCAAGCTTAGAATATGTGCAATCATTCATACGTGTGTTATGTTATTTCAGTTTTATAATATTTTTACCATTTCATTTTTCCATCTCCCAACATTTTCTACGACATGAATTTCTTAGATATAATTTGTATCCTGTGTTTTATATGTATTGTTTGTATTTTTCTTTAAAGCTGCAGCCATATTTGTAAATGAAATGTTTGTTTTAAAGACAGTGTGAAGGCTTTCAACCAAAACTTTTCTAACGATCTGTATATTATATGTATAAGCATTTACATAATTAATTAATATACTTTTATTATTTATAAACAATTGACTTTTATTTTAAAATAAGAACAATCCTGCAAGACATCATGTTTGCTACCAACTTGCAAATTTAACAAATAATTCTTTTTTACCTATTACTGTGAGGTATTCTTTTTTCATATCATAATTTATTAAACATATTATCTTATTATTATGAGTACTTATTTTCATGTTCTCCTTTTTTGTATGCATCTATTCGCTCATATTCTCTCCTGATATTCTATTGTATACTTAAAAAGCTAACACAATCCCTGTGACAGTTCAAATACAACCTTGTAAGGACGTTTAGTTATCTTATTTATTCAACAATAACCCTTTTAACTGCATTTTTTTTTCAAAAGTTTACCAGCAAGTTTAACAAATTAGCTAATAATAATGTTTAAGGTAAAAATAGTTTAAACAAAAAATGTTTTTAGCTTTTACACACTTTTTATTGGGTATTTAAATGACAGACTATTTTTTTTAAATTGATAAGTGTATGATATATATTGAAACAATCCACTGGACTACGATGACCTGGCTTTATGTCTGAATGTACTTTCTCGAGCATAGAGTCCTTATCTATATATATAAAAGAAAGTCGGGTTATTTTAGTTTTTATAACTCAAGAACGGCCTAACCGACTTGGTTGAAAATTGGTGGAAAGGTAGCTTAGAACCCAAAAACGTCCATGGGATACTCAAAATTGATTTGATTAAGAAAAAATATTGAACATTTACGTAAACATGTTTTCATACAAGACTATTGTAACTTGACAGCTGTCAGTTGAGAAAGTGTTGCCATAGTCAGCAACATAACTAAAAATGACGCAATAGTAGGTATTGTAAGTAGGTACATACGTAAGGTACGGAATATTTTGAAACAAAAAAAAAACATAAGGCAGGAAAAAAAGACAAAAACAAAATAAATAGTAGTGAAAATATCAATTTAATCTTTTATTTATTAAAAATGTTATGACAAAAAGCAAATGGAAAGGAATCTTCTTATTCTATTGTGTTATTTTTATTTTTTATTATTTTCTCTATTTATTGTATATTTATGTATACTCTATGTTTCTAAATATTTGTAAAAAAAAAATGGAATTTCGATTCTGTATATAAATAAATAAATAAATATATAGATGTGCCATCTATATTTTTTTGTCTATGGTTTGATAGATATTTTGTCAATCGGTTGACGTTTTGTTTCGACAGCATTTTGCTGATTTTATTATTGATTATTGATAATGCCGACACCAAAACGTTCGAATCTTTCACAACAAAGCCGTCACGCAACAAGGAATCGAAAAATTGTCAATGAAAGGACTGACGAAGAGCAAAAAATCTCGCGTGAACAATCCATCGAACCCATCTAACCTGTGGCGCAAATATAAGAATAATATGTCAGAAGATATTTTACATCAAACTCGTGTTAGATCAAGAAATCCTGATCTTAAGATGAATGAGGAAATACATAATCGGGCTTTGCTCTTAATCGAAGACATGTGTTAACCTCATGTGCGGTAGTTTATTAGTCAGGTTAGGAATGCCAGCACCAAATCGTGAAATGAATGACGCATTTAATCGAGAATTGGAACGGGAACGTGAATATGATCACCAAGAATTAGATTTAGTAGTTCAAACGAATGTACCGCTGTTGAATCCTCAACAAAAGGAAGTTTATGATACATTAATGAAGGCAATTGATGATGGAAATGGTGGTTTATATTTCCTGGATGCCCCTGGTGGAACTGGTAAGACATTCCTCATGTCAGTAGTTTTAGCCACTGTCCGTGCGAGATCCAACATTGCGGTTGCAGTTGCTTCTTCTGGAATAGCAGCCACATTGTTAGAAGGATGCCGTACGACTCATTCAGCATTAAAATTGCCGTTAAATCTTCAAACTATTGAAGAACCTACATGTAATATTTAAAAACACTCCGCAATGGCCAAAGTTTTATCAGAATCGAAAATCATCATCTAGGACAAATGCACAATGGCGCATAAACGTGCATTGGAAGCACTTAACCGATCATTGAAAGATTTACGCAATGACTCGAGATGTTTTGGAGGCGCAATGATTTTACTGTCGGGCGATTTACGTCAAACACTGCCAGTAATTCCAAAATCAACTGCTGCCAACGAAATTAACGCTTGCCTCAAATCGTAGAATCTATGGCGCTATGTAAAGAAGCTTCAACTGACAACAAACATGAGAGTTGCATTGATGAATGATACATCTGCTGAAGATTTCTCTGAGCAATTGCTGACTATCGGTAATGGTCGAGTACCTGTCGACATATCGAATGGATTGATTTCATTTCCTCAGAATTTCTGTTTCTTTGTCTCATCGAAAGACGAACTCATCAACAAAGTATTCCCAAACATCATGACTAACCACAAAAATAATGAATGGTTGAGTGAGGCGAGCAATTTTGGCGGCTAAGAATAAAGATGTAGACGACCTTAACTACATAATTCAGAATGATATCATTGGTACACTGCATTCATACAAATCTATTGACTGTGTAACGAATGAAGACGAAGCCACTAACTATCCAATTGAATTTTTAAACTCATTGGATGTGCCTGGCTTACCACCGCACAATTTAAGACTAAAAGTTGGCTCCGTAGTAATCATGCTTGAAACATAAACCAACCAAAACTGTGCAATGGGACGGCGTTTGGTGATAAGTAAATTGATGAACAATGTGATTTACGCTGACGATACTCAAAGGAAAATTCGAAGGTGAAGAAGTCCTCATTCCGAGGATCCCGATGATCCCAACCGATATGCCGTTTGAGTTTAAGCGACTTCAATTTCCGGTCCGTCTTGCATTCGCCATGACCATTAACAAATCACAAGGCCAATCCTTGAAAGTTTGTGGTCTGAATCTTGAAAATCCATGTTTTTCCCATGGTCAATTATATGTGACATGTTCACGGGTTGGAAGACAATCTGCATTATTTGTTCTTGCGCCTGATAATAAAACAAAAAATGTCGTCTATCACAAGGTGCTTCACTGAAGAGTGCAACCCATGCACAAAAATACATGACCAATAAAGAATCATTAAAATACTAGGATTCAAATCATTGCAAATTAAAGGACTGAAGAAGAACAATTGCACCTGGACGTGTCGAAGAACGAGGATTTAATCTGACATTCAAGGTATTTATTTATTTATTTTTGTACTTACACACAAAATAATTAACAGAATAACATACTACACTTATTACTTTGAATTATGTATGCTAATTCTAAAAAAAAGTGTTTATAAATCAGTAATATTGTCTTTGCTTTTGATTCTGTAGATACAAGGACAGATTCACCATTGAATCGGATCATTCCAACCTCTCGAAGATGCAAAGCATAAATTTGTACAAATATACTTCAATGACAATATGGAGGAAGAACTTGATCGACGTCTACAAAGTCGTGATCAGAGCGGATAAACGACCATCTGCTACACACGTCGTGATACTGGGCAACTACAACAGATATCTGAAACACGTCGTTCATATGACACGTTGCAATACCCACTGATGTCTTGGCACGAGAAGATGGATATTATTTCAATATCAAAATGAAAAATCCATTTAATGGTGAGTAATCAATATATATAAAATCAATATCATTGTTTTGATTCCGTCATGACATACATTTTAAAGTGCTTGGTTTTGCTTTATGCTTCCAATAAAAGACCAATTACACTGCTTATTACCAGGAAAATAACAGACTTAAAGATTAAGATGTTTTTTTAGAGAAAATTGGGCAAATAACCGGCAAACGATTTAAAATCATTTATCTTCACCCCTTTATAATTATGCTACAAATATGGATGTTAGCTTTACATACAAAATTACAAATCTATTGTCTTAATTTCAGGTGAAGAAACTACCAAGAGTCTAAGCTCGATGAATTATAACGCATATCGTTTGACGATTCGTCGAAATGCTGACAACTACTTGCTGAAGTTTCGTCGATTACTGCAATATAATTCAACCAGACCAAATATATGATATCATATGTACCGAAAAATTCAACTTAATAAAATCCAAAATCTACTCATTTAGTGAGTAGTTTCAGCCTTTCGGGTGAAACAAAGTTCACCGGGTCAGCTAGTATTTTATATATTAGGATTACTGTAAATTTAAAAAAAACCTTTTCGATCGGTAAATATAAGCTCCACTTCTACATACAATAAAAAGTTGTATAGGTAAATAAATCACATAAAACAAACAATAAAAAAATCATATTTTTTGTTACAAATTACCAAAAATATGTATATTTATTATAAACAAATAATGTTCTTGGGCGTACATCTAAAGTCACTCCATACAACCGTTTAAGCCAAGAATTGGGTAAAATAATATATTGTTTTATATGTCTTGCAAACTCCTAAAAACATACATAATAGTTATAAGTCATAGGCAATCTTAGTCTATTATCTATTTAAACAAACTAACATTCAATTAAAATAAGGTTTTTTTTAAATATCAACTATTAATAAAAAATATACTGTCTCTTTTGCATGTGGGAGTGTCGTGGAAGTGTTGTGATCAGTGGATTGCTGTGAAGGAATTGTTATACGTGTTGGAAAGGGATCACTGGAATTACTCCCTACATTCCGAACAAGAATGTAGAGAAATAAGAACACGGTATTATGTCACGGGGAATTTAATATCAGTAAGTAAGCTTAATATTTAAACAGTTTTAAAAGTAAAAATTACAGAAGATTTATATTAGATTGAATTGAATGATTAACAAGATTATATTTTATTGGCAAGTTCTAGAAATGATTTTTGGAAATATGAAATGTTACTAGTAGGTAGGTTGTGTCTTGAAGTTCGTAGATCGACACGTAACACAGTGATGTCTCTCAAGGGCGGCTTGATGAGTACTCAGTGTCGAAATAGAGAGAAAAGAGATCTGGTCCGTCTGGATGTCTGCTTATATAGAGCCAGCTCGACTCCCACCTTGATCGGTGCAATAGTACTTGAAGCGACCTCTGGTGACGGCGATTCTATCGACATATATGGAATATTTAAGGTAAAATTATTAGACAGGCATAGAAAGTGAAATTGGTACAATTGATAATACAGAAGTCCGCCACACATATATATGAGTGCTTTATATCAAATAAGCTGTAGGTGTAGCCTACCTGGTCATAATATATATTTCTTAAATATACATTTTATTCTATGGCGAATGATATAAAGTCAGTGAATGATATAATTAATATTGTACTTACCTGTGTAACTGATTGCATTGCTCAGGGGTTGCTTGGTGAAGATGAAGACATAAATATAATACAACAAAAATGTTACATAAAGATCTCTTATATGCACTGTATATAACATGTCTGTTGTTTATATATACATTGCTTAATTCTGAAGGCTGTTGAAGATTCTTGGAAGCAGTAAGCGGTAAAAAATAATTATGAAACTTATTTCCTGATCTCTACAATATCTATATATTCAATCATCATTATCATCATCATCAGCCTGTATCCATCCACTGTTGATCATAAGCCACCCGCATGAGACTCCATCCTTTTCGATCCTCCGCCTTCCGCATCCGGGCCACTCCCGCTATTCTTGTTATGTCGTCAGTCTATCTTGCAGGGTGTCGGCCAATGCTTCGTTTGCCAGTTCTTGGGCCAGTCCAATTCTTTTCTTCCCCATCGACTATTGTTTCTTTGACAGATATGTCCTGCCCATTGCCACTTGAGTGTGTACATACTATTCGTTGGGTACATATTCAATAAATACATACAATCCAAATTTATACAGTTTATGCATTTGTTTATAATTTTACATACGATTTTTGAAACTTTCAAAGCATTTCAAAAAATTCAGTTGTCTGAAATAGTTTTATCAATAAGTTATCATTAAAAAGTTTGTTTTGAGCAGAGAATATTTATTTTGCTATTGGTATGAAAATAATATTTAAAATACTATTTAATAACATGATTTAAAAGATTATTTTCACAACTTATAAACTCTTAAAAGCAGATAAAGCTATACAGAAATAACTCTTGTATAGCTCTTTTGTTTCACTTGTGTGGGCATTTCTTTAGAATGAAAAAAATATTAATAATATAAATAAAATTCAGTTTAAAAACATATTATTTTACAGAAAGGATATACATTTAGTTGAAAAGTATTACAATACATCAAAGTAAACAATGTTAGTACATGCATTGACATTTGAGCATAATACCAAATATTGTTTGCTGGACGTACCGTAATTAATTATGTTTTTTGCTGAGCGAAGAACTCTGATGATCTTTTGGAATGTTTTTTTGACAGTTTGAATACCAATTTTCAAATTCACAAATGAAACAGGCCTTACTTTTGGTTTTCATTGATATTTTAGGTTAAACTTTGTATAATTATAATTGTGAATTTAACTAGACCGTGTTGAACGTAACACTGCAGTTCTGAGACTGATCTTTCGCCGGAGTATTTTTACTGAAGCACACTTGTCCTGGAGAATTCACAATAAGCAATGATCATTTGAAATTTGAAACATTGGTATTCCGCTACTGAAATGACAATAAAATTCCTGAGTCATAATATATACCTTAGCACAATGCAATGTTTTCCAAGTGTTGTGTCACTGACTGCCTTAATGTGAAATTCTACACAGCCAATAATAAAGTAAGTAATCATTCACATGCCGAGCATCCCTATACTGTTCATATCATTATATTATGAGTACTTTAATAATAATGTTTATTAATTTCTTACCTTATACTATCAGGTTTTAAAACGCACTTCCGGTGTCAATATTTTCTTCATCATACGATAATGGATTATACATTTATGACTCTGAATTTTCCGCGTTATAATGTATATTACATGAAAAACATTATTGCTCCTGTCAACTGACAATTGCAAATAAACTGTTATAGATTTTTTTTTTAAATCTGCATCCTGAGTTTGTGTTTGACGCCTATTGAAAGTAGACCACACCATTATTTTTTTAAATTTATAAAATAGGAATTGTGACATTGGCATCAAACAACTTTTGCAACGGGAACGAAAAGCTCTGTGAAAATACTCAATTCTAATTTGAAACAAGATTTGAATTTTGTTTTTTGAAAATTATTGATTTCTTAAATTTGTGTTCATTAGTTTCACAGATTTTTGTCCTTCAAATATTTATGAGTGTAACCAACTGTCATTCGACAATGGCCAGGATCAAGAGTGATTCTCTTGGACTGCTCTTCTTGTGTGGGATAACCTCAAGGGTATTTCACTAACTCATGTCATTGTTTTAATTTTACTCCAGTGTTCTATTTATTTTTCAAATAAACAATAGTAACCTCTAGTTCTGTGGTTTATTTTATTTTGTTCATTGCTATCTACAAAAAAAACTATTTTTTTTAATTAGACCACAATTGTGCTATGAATCGCTCAACCATCTGACATATTCTCCAGCTTTATTTTTTTTATAGTAGGACCCAATGATTGTTTCCTATTTCCAGGCTAGAAAAAATAAATGAGCGGAAAGAGATTTGGCTACAAGATAAATTCACCTGAGCTTACTTTTTATGGGTTAAAACGTTTTTATAATAATATTAGAAAAGGAAGCATTTATAGTTCAGAGGAAACTTATTAGATGCTAACTGATTATAATCTGAATAATTGAATCATAAAGACTCAATTGTCCCCCGGTGAGGGAGGCTAAGTCCAGTCCAGTGTTAATCCTAGATTGTTTATTTTCTCATTCTAGTTTATATTTTAATATTATTGCCTTATGAATCAGCATTATTATTATTATATCAGTATTTGTATAGCGCTTTTTTATGACCGAATGGTCATTTCAAAAGCGCTTCTCTGAGTAAAAAGTTGAGTCTTGAGTCTGCTTCTGATGCCTCCGCTTTAAGTTCTCTTATGCTTTCACTGGCAGCGAGTTCCAGGCCATTGGTGCATTCTATTGAATTAAGATGGTTCTAGTCTGAGTAATGATGCTAGTATGGTTTGTTGCGTTTAGAAGGAGATGATGGCAGCAACAGCTGATGGGTTCAGGAGATGACGGGCATGTAAAATGAGGAATATAATAAAAACAAAAACAGTTCAATGATCGGAATACCAATACGTTTATTTCAGGGGTTGAGTTTTATAACATCAAATGGTTATACACTTTCTTATCTCTATCAATAATCATAAACTTTACAGTAAACATCAAAGATTCAAACACTGAATTGGCACCGAATGGCTTTGCCACACAATTTAACAATGAGACGATAACTACACAACGACGAGTAATGACGAGTACGATGAACAGTTGGCACAAAGGTAGACGCCTGGAGCAGCGCAGGGACACCTAGGGGAAGAGACGGGACTGACCGTAGACAAGGTCCGGCAGATGGCTGCGACTCTCCCGCCCGCCTGCACATTACCGATCATTGCGATACCCTGTTTGAGGAAGAACTAACTTTATCACAACATCTTTCAGATCGAATTATATATTTATTTGATCGCTCAAAACTTGATAGAAAAAAAAATAACGCGAGTAGAAAATAAATGAAATATCCAAAAATACGTTCAGTACTTCATCCCTGTTTGGGGCGCGCTTTAATAATTTATTTAATTTAATTATATAATAAATATATATCTCTCGTTACATTATAGATAAATGTCATCGCGTGACAACGTAATATGATTGTTCATTTCATTATAAAACTAGCTCCGGTCACGAGGACCTAACAATTAGTGCTCCCGCGCCTCGACTCCTACGATCAGCACCAGGAAAGTCATCAAGGTACATAGAGGGACGATACATTCACTTGCCTCCACTACTTAGAGATTCCAATACATCCAACAGACAATAACACCGAGACACATTAACTGCGGATACGCTACTTTAACATTATAATACGTAATAGTGAGAGCTGACCTGATGAATATTGTGCCTTTTCTTATAAATAGAACAGCCGAGGACTCGCAGCCCGACAGTGACTTGTAAAGGAGCCACAAATACTGTCGAGACGCTCGCCCGACCGCCGCGTCACGTACACCTACTTCCTGGCCGGGGGACCACCGGTGCCTCCTCCTGCACCTCCCACACCTCTGTGGCAGCAAAGACGGGCACAAAGCCTTCGCTCCAGCATCGCTTCGACTTTTGAATGTTGAGCATTTCTGCTAAAATACACTTCCCAAGATACACAGGAATGTTTTCAATGGAATTGATTTATCAGGAGACACGGAGTTTTAATAAAGTGCTATAAGTCGCTAAAGATACTGAGATAGTGCACGTTCTGAAGGTTCTGTCATAGTGGAGTGTCATATTGTGCAATAAATACAAATGTAATCACGTGCAGAAATGTGAACATCAGAATCTGCTTCTTGAACGTGTCTCCTGACTGTTCATAAAAATGGCAAGAATATAATTGGCCATTTAAATATGGCCCTCTTCAAATACACTTAAAGCAATTGAATAAATATATCAAATATAAGTCGGTTTACAATAAAATCACAAGGTATACAAAATATGTCAAATCTCACAACTCTGGAGATTTTAGGTAAATATATATAAATTCTGGGTTATACATTTATAAACTTAAATATATAATAAATCACATATAACTAAACTATAAGAATAATTGGACAGAGCACATTATATTAAACATAACAGGTTTATCAAAAATGATATGTTCAAATTGATAAAATTATATTGATCAATATATTTTTAAACAAAAGAATACAGTTTTTTTGGGTCATAGGATAGATGTTTAATGTTTACTGCGGCCTCTGAGATTAATATACGCTTGTTAGAAATACAGATTCACAGGAATATTATAAAACTAATAAACAATTCAAAAATTATTACAAAAAAACAAATACAATTGATACAAATCAAAACAGTTTCAACTGTGATATTATTGTTAATATCTTATCGGATTGAATAGTATTAAACTTTTCATATAAAATTTGTATAACAAAATCATGAAGAATATGCAACAAATGCAATCGGAAAGCGGGAATTGTAATTTGTTTAATTGATATTATTAAACATAATTTTATATGACAATGTCTATTATAAGTCAGGAATAATCAATGATAAAAAAATAAATTAGGGAAATCTAGACAGCGACCGTAGAAAACGATTAAACGTGATGCGTTCCGGTCTTAGATTTCATAGTTGCGGAACTTGGAGACAACCTCAGCGGGCGGCTCCTGCCCCTGCCCGGCCCAGCGCCCCCAGTGCGCGGCGCCGCCCTCGCTGGCGCGGGCGGGCGGCGGCCGGCCCGGCGCCCAGGCCCGGCCCCGAGGCGCCCGCCCCCGCCCCGGTCGCGCCCTGCAGCATGCGGTCCTTGGTCTTGGGGGCCGCCCAGTGCATGGACTGCTGCACGTGCTCCTTCATGCCCAGCCACTGCTTGTAGCTAATGGAGATGCCACTGGAGCGCCACTTGTCGTAGTTGCTGCGCCTGGCCGGGTCGCACAGAGTCTCCTTCGCCTCCTGCAAGTTCCCCCATTGAGTGTAACATATTATCGACTGAAATATTAACTGTCGCCTATTGAACCGCACCATTATTTTTTTAATTTATAAAATAGGAAATGTGACATTGGCTAACTAATGTGACATCATCTAACAACTTATCCAACAAGAGCAAAAAGCTTTGTGAAAATACTCAATTCTAATTTGGAACAAAATTTGAATTTTGTTTTTTGAAAATTGATTTTTTAAATTTGTGTTTCATAGTTACAGATTTTTGTACTTTAGATATTCTCGACAAAACTACAGGTAAATGAGTTAATTGCATTCAAAAGGCTCCCTCAAAGTGAAATTACGTCAGATAAAACTAAATATTTTTCTTATTATCAATACGCATACAAATGAATCTCCGACATACATTATGACACTCTATTATTAAGTTCACCCACCCATTCTGAGTCGCAATCAAAGTGCAAATTATATGTAGACAATTTTTTGGTACTTCAACATGGATTTTTAAGCGCATTTCATTTGCGAGAACAACTTTATTTCCTTTTGCATCAATAATTTTATACTGCATCTATAAATCTTCATTTATTTATAAAATAATATTTTAAGATGTTCTCATCATTTTATATTCTTATTTCATTAAATTAATATTATCTTGTACAAAACAAGTTTGTTGTAAAAAATAAATATAATTTCATTTAAAAAAAAGTTTTTTTTTTTTATGTTCATAATCAAAATAATAAAATCCAACAGGTTTATACTTTGAAAAAATCAAATTGATGTGACATTGCTGTAAATGGTTCAAGTATTTTAAATTGAATATTGCATTACCACTTGATATACGAAAGTTTCCACTCGAGTACACGTTGTTCAATAATGTAGCAAATTAAAATTGCCAAAAATATTATGTTGTAGATTTCTTAATATTCTAACAAAAAGTATCATTGCACAATGTCAGCAACATTGCTTTGAATAATTTAATACATTGTAATTTTGCTCCAGTAAAAAATTACTTTCTCCTTTATATTAATAAAATCTACTGACTTGAAAATATTCCATAGAATAGCATTTACAAATAATATTTCACTCTTAAATATAGAGTCAACAATTACAATAATATAAATGATTATGAAAAATACATTACACACATTGAACTCTTAATGTAGAGGAAAGGAAAGAAAGAATTTAATGTTAAAACATGTTTTTTCCAATCGCATTAAAAAATATATAGTTTTGCTTCTTCATATACTCTTTATAATTTTAAGAGTTCAGTAATTCTTGGACCGCAATGAAAATGTTATCAACTAGTTCGGATAAGAGGTTATCATTTATAACGATATGAAAAATGAAGCAACTATGAAGAATGCAGGGTCTAAAAAAAATATTATATTATGAGTATCGTCGAGTAAAGCTAAAATGTAAAGAAAAACTAACTTTCAATTTCTGAAAAGTGGCTTCAGCTTCTTTGTCTCCATCGTTCTTATCCGGGTGGCACTGGAGAGCTAAAGCCTTGTACTCGGTGGTGATTTGCTCGATCTAAAACATACAAAATAACAACTCTGTAATCCTCTGCTCATCAAAACCTTCCTGCTCTTGCATCGCTTGCCATTTGTTTCTAACATCGATAAGATCATTTATATTTGCGTCGAGTCTTTCATACTTTGTATTATACAAATATATTTTTATGTAGACACATACTATACATACAGCAGAACAGATAATGATGGAGAAATTTCACCTGCGGATTTAATGACATGCCTTTTTTGTGGACAGCTAAATCCTGCATGTGGAGAATTGAATTGTCAATGTCATTAGATTACAGCACAGCATTATGCAAAGTCCATTTTTAACATTTAAAAGAGGATCCACTGCGAATTGGCAGTGTTCACGTTTCACATCGACTAGGGTATATATGGATATATGAGAAACATTTAGAGGTAAAAAAATTATTAAAAAAAAATGTGCTTTAATGGAAATCAAACCATTCCATCAAGCTCTTCGCATGGCAAGCGACTGCTTTATTTCATGGCAAATTAAAATTTCAATGTTATAAGCAGAAATATATAAAAATTGATTATTTTCTATTCGGGGCATCTCACTGCCATTAGAAAGAGAGTAAATTGAAAACTAAAATGTGAGACTTAAGTCTGTTTTTGGTTCCAAGGAGAGTGTTATGTTATATGACTCAAGTGATGTGATTAGCAACAAGCATAAGGTGCATAAATCACTCGGCACGGGAACACCGATTCTTCAACCTTCACTCGTAAAATATGATATTATCATATGGTTATAATCGGCGACAATATGCCTCCTCTGCTTGTCCAGAGGACATCAAGCCATGCAGGAGATCTGTAAACTGGTTCATTACATTTTGTAAGCATCGGATTGAAGACGGATTACAAGGACAATCCGGCATCTAGGGATTGAAGTAATATACTAATTTAATTAATAATGGAACTTGAAAGTCTCCTTTTCTTAGAGTTCCCAAAATATGCATAGATAAAAAGTTTGTGAAAAAATATTGCATCGCAGAAGGCTCGGTATCGATTTAACGGCAAAGGTGTTAAACATTGAATTAAACGTATCGAGTGCATAATTATGATAAAGTGACTTACGGTAGAGTGTTCATCACAGCCGAGCAGGCCGTAATAGTCTTCGTCGGGGCTCTTTTGAAAGTTCAGTATCTCGTCCACGGCGGTCATTTTTAATAGCGTCTACCCCAACCCTTGCCGACCCCACTTTGGCTCTCTGCCCTAGAAACGAAAATCGATTTTGCAGCGCGATGTTATATTATTATGGTGCTGATTCGTACAGCGCAGCACAGAATGCGCGCCGACAGGTAAACACTAACACCCCACTGACACACTTCTGCCCGTCAGCGAGTATAGTGTAGTATCGTGGACATGATACATAAAAGTCTAGAACTGAGAACGAGCATATATTATCTACATAAATTACTACAAAAATTGTAATCTACAGCGGGGCTAAAGGGTTTGACAAGAAAACAAAAATGCAGGGACATAAAATTTCATACCAAACTGGGCTTAATTTTGGTCCAATTTGTATTAGGTTCATGATTACTAACGTTACATATTAAACTAGAAATATGAATGAAAACATATCCTTAATTTAAGACACTCCTTAGTACAACAAAAAAATCTTCGACTGTAGGCCTGCTCTTGTTCCCCTATATAACGAAACAAAAACGCTAGGACATAACGCTGTATGTAACGAGGACTGTTTGTAATTAATGATATACATAGTAGGTTCATGGTTACTTCGGGTTTATGGTAGCACCGTTTGATGTGGGTGTAATAAAAAAATCCCTCCGTTTATTCGCAATGGTAATATATTTTTAACGCACTTTTCATAATATTTTATTATTTTTAATTATAAATCCCTACAACTCGTATTAAGACAAGGATTAAATATAATTAAATTTTGTTTGTCCGACATGTCCCTTGGGTTGTCTTTCATAAGTCTTTTCAATTAGTGAAAAGTAATCGAAGTAAAGAAAATATGTTTTTTTATAAAATCTTTGTTAAGCGAAAGATTTGACTTAATTTGATTAAAACTTATATCTGCATTTAATTGTTATAATTTAGGGGAATGATAAAAATTTCTTATGTGAATAGTCAAAAAATACGAGAATGTTCAAATAGAAAAATTGACGAAATAAAATAAAAATATTCTCAGGGTAAATATAATTTAGATCACAATTGAATGTACCTTAAATATATTTTAAAAAGTTATGATTTGTACGACACACTGACCTATGTCCATAGTATGATAGTTATTTACGTTAATATTTATATGCCTTAAAATGTCAGTGTGTGGCTCTAAGTACTAAGCATGTCCTGAACTAACCTCAATGCTTTTATTTTGACGTTTATTTTTTATAAACGGAATCGTCGTTAATTTAATTTAATTTTATGTATATTTGAATAGTATCCATTAAATATATTAAAATGGGCACGAAAACGAAGAAAAATTCGAATAAGAAGCGCAAAAATGAAGATCAAAACGACGGCGCTCCTGCTGTGAATAAAAAATTCAAGTCTAGCGAAGAAAAAGGAGATTACATTCCGCTAAAGAGTGCTGCTAACAAGAAAAATGACAAATGGAAAAATACCACCCCCTCCAGTGACCCCAAAGCTTATGACGTTGACCAGTTGGCAGAGAAGATTTCAAAGTTGCAGGAGGTTGAGGATCCTAACAAGAAGGTTAGGAAGAAGCTGCGGCAGTTGCAACATCTGCACAGGAAGATTGTGCAGATGACTTTGACGGAGCAGAGCTTAGGTCTCCCCGAGAAGGCCTTCGAGCTGGCGGCGACGGAAGCCGAGGAGGGGGCCGCAGCTAAAGATGAGGAGTCTGACGGCGAAGTCATCCCCGAGCTCGTCAAGGAAGCTTATGCGCCGGGCAACGGCAAGGAGGCCAAGGGCATTAAGAGATTCGTGCTGTTTATTGGAAACATTTCCAACACTACAAAGGAAGAACATGTATGTTTGTAATTTTTCTTTTTCCATATCCACTCCTTAGCTGAAAGATCTTAGTTCTTCTTTGCAGGAAGATAGTCCTTCTATGTTGATTGACATGGTGGTGAGAGCTGGTTTGCTGCTTCTCATTTTGTTTTTGTTGTCGCTGGGTTGAAAAGATTGGCCGGAAGAGGAAGTCCGAAATTCCGTTTCCAGGGGGCACCGCGTGGAGGTTCTTTTCATGCTCCCTAACAAATACAATGCGATGTTCTTTGCATGCAGGAGACCCATCGCGGCATGCAAAGCAAAAGACCATCCATTGAGGGAATGCGCCTGGTCTCGGAAAGACCTCACGAGCAATATGGAAGTGCAATTTTTGTACGGGATGGCCTGACGGTTACCTCGACTGACCACACAGAGGTTAATAACATTGAAATCCTTACGGTCGAGTTGGACCACTGCACCGTCACATCGTATTATAAGCCCCCAAATGAAGATTTTCACTTCCATGAACCAGCAAATTTCCAAAACAAAGATATAAAACTTATCCTGGGCGACTTCAACAGCCACAACATTCTCTGGGGATACAACAACACTGACCCCAATGGAGAAGCCCTCGAAGAGTGGTTTGAGGCTAACCGATTATCTTTGGTGCATGATGCTAAACAACCGGCATCTTTTAACAGCGGCAGATGGAGGAGGGGATACAACCCGGATCTCATCTTTACCAGCAGCCAAATTAGCCAACAATGCACCAAAATAATAGGCACGCCAATTCCACACTCCCAACACAGACCTCTTATTCTCCACGTTATGGCAGCTATCAGGCCAAAAGATACGCCATTCCGTAGAAGATATAATTTCATGAAATCGGACTGGGATGCATACACAAATGCCCTAGAAGAATCTGTCGGACATGTCAAGCCAACACCGGAGAACTACGACACTTTTACAAACATCATTAAAAAAGTGTCCAGAGCCCACATCCCCAGAGGATGTCGAACAAAATATATTCCCGGTTTATAACCTGACACTGTAGCCCTGCTCGAGAAATACACTGACTGCTTTGATACCAGTCCATTTGCAGAGGAAACTGCAGCTGGGCAAAAAGGTGTCAGCTGCAGTAGAGCAGAGCAGACGGGAACGCTGGATCTCGATGGTGGAAAGCCTTGACCTTACCACAAATAGCCACAAGGCCTGGAGACTCCTGCGAAAAATGGATAACGACCCAACAGCTCCTGTTAAGCACGCGGCCACAACTGCCAATGAAATTGCTCATCAGCTCCTCCTCAACAGGAAGCTGAACAATAAAACGAAAAAGCAAAAATTGGACAGAGACCCTCTAATTGAACACAGCGATCTGTCAAAACCCTTCTCAATGGCTGAACTGGAGTGTGCTATCAAAGCCGCTAAAGACAAAAAAGCGGCTGGATTGGATGATATATGCGTAGAACAGATAAAACACTTTGGCCCCCAAGCTAAACAATGGCTCCTTGAAATGTTTGATGCCTGCATGATCGGCAGTCAAATCCCAAAATTATGGAGAAAGTCCAAGGTCATAGCCATTTTAAAGCCGGGGAAAAACCCTGATGATGCTAAAAGCTACCGCCGAATATCTTTACTATGCCATTTATTTAAAATCTTCGAACGAATACTACTCAACCGACTCACCCCCTTTATCGAACCTAAAATGATACCCCAGCAAGCGGGCTTCCGACCCGGAAAGTCATGCACTGGGCAAGTACTAAACCTGACCCAACATATCGAAAACGGGTTCGAACTAAGGAAAGTGACCGGAGTGGTATTCGTCGACCTAACCGCTGCATACGATACAGTGTCGCACAGCACACTCCTCAGTAAATTGTACAGAATGACAGGTGACTTCTCGCTAGTGCAGATGATCGCGGCTATGCTGCATAACAGGAGATTCGCAGTGGATTTTCAGGGGAAAACCAGCCGATGGCGTAACCAAAAGAACGGCTTACCACAAGGCAGTGTACTTGCTCCTATACTATTTAATATATATACAAACGACCAACCCACCCCTAAAGACAGTCTTTCATATATGCGAATGACTTAGGTTTGGCAGCACAAGCAGTAACGTTTGAAGAAGTTGAGGACATCCTAAGCCAGGGACTAAACGAGATGTCCCATTACTACGAAACCAACCATCTCAAACCTAACCCATCAAAGACACAAGTCTGCTGTTTCCACCTTAGAAACAGGGAAGCTAACAGAAAGCTTCGTGTCACGTGGGAAGGTAAAGTACTGGAACATAGCGACCATCCAAAATACCTCGGAGTCACTCTAGATCGCACCCTCACCTTCAGGCGTCATTGCAGCAACACCAAACAGAAAGTTGCAACAAGGAACAACCTCATCCGCAAACTGACCAACACTCACTGGGGAGCCCAACCACCCCTTCTTCGTACCTCAGCTTTAGCACTTTGTTTCTCAGCCGGAGAATATGCGGCACCAGTGTGGGGTCGATCAGCTCACTGTAATCAAGTGGATACTGCCCTGAATGATGCATGTAGAGTCGTCACAGGCTGCCTCAAACCAACACCCATTTCTAAACTATACCCCTTGGCTGGTATCGCACCACCGAACATAAGACGCAAAGTCATATGCGCCGAAGAAATGCGTAAGGCAATCAACCAACCGTACCACTGCTTGTATAATCAGATACCCCCAACACCAAGATTGAAGTCTCGAAGCAGCTTTCTGAAATCTACACAACCTCTCACATCCGGCCCTGAAAATGAGAGACTCCAACTCTGGCAACAAATCGCACCAGAGGATTTTATTACTCCAAAGGAAGGCCTCCCAACTGGCAAGAGCCTTGACTGGCCGACCTGGAAATCCCTAAACAGATTAAGAACCGGAGTTGGTAGAACAAAGGACAACCTCGAGCGGTGGGGAATGCTTCGGCAGGGAGAGACACTATTGTGCGACTGTGGAGACCTGCAGACCGCCTCACACCTACGATGCTGCTCCATGTGCCCAACAAGTTGCACATCTCAGGACCTAATGCTGGGCAACACACGAGCTATCGATGTTGCTAGATATTGGGAAAAAATAATCTGACGTCGCTGACACAAAGAAGAAGAAGCTGAAAGATATAGTTACAATTTTCTGCTATATGTACAATTCTGTAATTTAAGTCATCTACACCTGGATACCTCGAACCAGTCCGTGGTCATTGCTCCAATCCGCACGCAGCACTTGCTATCCTTATGTAGGGATTTAATAATGGATAAGATATTAGCAAGCATCCCAATGAAACATGGATTGCCTACAGGGATCGTTGGTGCGAACTGTCGAATACCTTCTCGTAGTCAACTAAACGGCAATCTAGCGCATTATTCGTCTCGTGATTTTGTTTTAGAAGGCATCTGGTGTGTATTTTTAATTAAATTTTAAATATATATCTTTAAAAAAAAATAGAAAGACATTAAATACAGTCATTATCATTACAAACAACAACAAAAAAAATGGCAAACGAAGCATTGGTCGACCCCCTGCAAGATGGACTTACTCATACACATAAGAATAATAGCAGGAGTGACCTGGATGCGGAAGACGGAGGATCGAAGAGGATGGAGACTCATGCGGGAGGCTTAACATATTTAACAATATTAAAAAATATATACAATTATATTGAATATATAAAAATATTCAAAAACTGCATTTAAAACTACAGCTACAGCCCTAAGTAACACGCTGAAAAATCAAAACTTTTTTATTCTTATTGCTTAGCAACATATGTATCAGAAAACAAAAATATGTTTTTAAATGATTGTTTTTCATAATAATTTGTATTAATTGTTTCAGTTGAAGAAACACTTTGAAAAGGTGGGCAAAGTAAAGTCTGTGAGAATACCACAAATAAAGGAAAACAGGAAAAGCGGGTTCGCTTTTATTGAACTTGAAGATAGCGTCGCTTATGAGGTGATGATTTTTCATTTATATTCCGATAAAACTACTTTTTTGAATTCATTACGAGATGAGGGTATTATTGCTTTATTATTTTTTAGAAAACATTATCCATGCACCACACCATGCTGCATAATAGAAGAATAAATGTTATGTACACTAACCCTGATGGAAAAAATTTAGACAGGAAAGAGATTCAGGTTTGTACTATTTTATTATATCTTACTTTGAATAATTTTACACTACATCACAGAAGATCAAAATGAATATTGATTTTCACTTATAGTGTAGAGAAAAAATATATAGAGATTTAAATTTGTTTTCTCTAGCGTTTCTCTGACAAAAAAAAAAAACAATGTAATTAGATAAACAATTAAGATGCTAAAGAATGTTCAACTTTTACATAAATTCTTAATTACACTTGGATACCAATAATGCATGTCGAAATCATGAAGATAGTTGTATAAATGATTGTTTCTGTTATTAGAAAAAGAATGCAAAATTGGATGCCATGAGAAAGGCTGGAAAGCTGGCCGGGAGCATCCCCGAGCATCAGCGGAGGAGTTTCCGGAGGAAGAAGAAGAGATTGGCTGAAGCCAAAGCTGCTGAGATGTCCTGAGTCATTATAATATATATTTAGTGCCACATTTCATCGGCCAAAGTTTGACTGCTGCTAGACTTAAGCCAACCATTTAAGTGTCTTCCTTTACCGAGCCTCTACCTTTCTTGCCTGACCCTATCCCACAGTTAGTCAAATATTTCATATGCTGGTTCTTTGATTTCATTTCAATAAATATTTTCCCCACATCATTTACTTCACACTTTATATTAAGGATATCATATGTAAAATATCTCTTTGATGACAATTTATTTTAAATATAAAGTAATTGTACCAAAATATATATATTTATTGCAAATTCTTTATGATCTTGTGTTATGTTAAGGTCACATATAAAGATTTGGTGATGTCCCTATTTGTTATGGTATTGTGGCAAATTATCTCATACCAATATTTTGACAGCCATTGCAGGGGTCTTCTTCAGGGTTGATGACTTTGTGACTATTGGTATGAGATAATTCGCCACACACGGCTAAACCCAAAAGCCATAATACCAAATCCGGTGGTGAAAACCTAAGAAGTTATTTCCCTATTTGTCACTTTATAAGTTTATAGGTTTAAAAATGATAAAACGTTGAGATTTTTAAATATAATTTATTGAATTAATTTTGGCAAAAATGCCGAATCCGTATAAGATACAATTATAATAATACAATATTCCTTTCTTATAAATGTTAATATAATTTATATTATTATGTATAATAAGATTCTATATAAATATCTATAAAGTAAAGTTGCTCCTAATGATTTTTACACACAGATTAGGTATTCGGATGTCCCGACTGCGGCCGCTTTTGTCATCCGTCGACAACCTCATCCGAGGCCACTACAAAAATATATAAATATGTTATTATTTATACACGCTCCGAGAAAGCTCCGTTAAACTGCCGATTGATTCACTCCCGGGCGTACATTATTACATTATATTAATTAAATAAAAAACCCGACGGTCAAAAACCAAAATAAAACAATTTGCGTTATTATAAATAAGAGTTCATTATTTTAAAGATCTACATTAAATATGCGTCCAAAGATATCGGAGACAATGTCGAGATAACTCTGAACCTACAATATTCACTTCACACGGTTATTACACGCAAGTGACGCTATTATTTTTATACAATTTTGCAATATTATTAATCAGTCAATGTTGAGGGATAAGAGACCGACGATACAAAATTGTAAAAGGTTACGATGGAAACACACACATACGTCGTCAAAGAGAAAGATTAGTCAATAATTAGTCGACGATTTTCTCTATATCTTATCACTGGGAAACCGGAGGATTGACATTAAATATTGAGTTTTTTTTGTGGTAATTTACAGGCGGATAGTGACTTATTGTAATTAACTTATTGTGCTGCCGATCGGATATACAATGTCCCGGATACAATATATGCGGAACTTCGGAGAACCGAATAATCAACACCCGATGTCGTGTGTCGTATTTCAGTGTCCGACCATCAAAACTGTATACTGGGATTTAAGTGTCGATGTCGTCTTCGTGTTGGCTGGAAAAGTAGCTCACCAGTCCTCCAAATTCACGGGGATCGTCCTCTCCGTGGGGTCCCGGGGGTCCGGGGGGCGGCGCTTCCTGCTCCCCGAGGGCAGGTGGGGGGCGCGGACCCAGCTGCAGGGCGGCCCCAGGCGGGGGCAGGTGAGGTGGGGGCGCCAGGTGAGGCGGGGGTGGCCCGTGCAGAGGTGGAGCTCTCGACTGTAAAGGAACACCTTGCGGAGGATGGATCCTTTCACCGGGAGTGAGGGGAGGCGGTGGCGTTTGCTGCAAACCGCCGAGGTGTGCCGAGAGCTGGTGCGGAGGTGGAGTGTGCTCCGGTGGACCCCGCTCCAGAGGATTGTTCTGAGGAGGTCCTCGGTCCAGAAGAGTGTGCTGCGGTGGACCCCGCTCCAGAGGATTGTTCTGAGGAGGTCCTCGGTCCAGAAGAGTGTGCTGCGGTGGACCCCGCTCCAGAGGATTGTGCTGAGGAGGTCCTCGGTCCAGAAGGTTGTGCTGCAGAGGACTGCGATCCATCGGGTTTGGAGGCGGAGGTCCACGATCCATCAGGTTGTGCGATGGAGGTCCACGCTCCAGTGGATTGTGATGCGGAGGTCCTCGGTCTAGGGGATGAGGCAGGGGACTGCGATCGAGAGGGTTGTTAGGTCGAGGACCGCGATCCAGTGAATCGTGCAGCGCAGGACCTCGATCCAGAGGGTTGCGTGTCAGTGGGCCGCGCTCTAGTGGATTAAGTTGTGGGGGACCGCGATCATGAGGATTGCGCTGCGAAGATCCTCGCTCAAGGTGATCATGCGGCAGGGGTCCTCGCTCGAGCACATCATGGGGCGGTGGGCCACGTTCGATCGGATTTAGCTGTGGAGGTCCACGATCGTGGACATTGTGTTGCGGCGGTCCCCGATCGAGAGGGTTATGGTGTGGGGGGAGTGTCGGGCGCTGGGGACGCATGCCGAGATGATGTGGAGATGCATGCAGTGGGGACATGTGCGGGGGGCGCTGCTGTGGCGGGGGGCCCTGCTGCATGTAAGGATCGGCGCCGGGCGGGTAGGGTGCATAGGGACCGTACTGTGGGGCATACGGTCCTTGTGGATATCGAGCCGCTTGCGTTAGGGCAATCCTTCCACGAGCTTGGCGCTCGGCCTTGCTCTCCGTGTGTTTGAGCTGCGGATGAGCCGGGGGCCGCGCCGGGGGCGGCGAGACCGGAGCTGCCGAAAGCGGTGGCGACTCTTCATCAGCAACATCTTCAGCAGATTCTTCATTCCCGCCTGACTCATCAGGGGCTTCTTCAGGTGATAGCGATTGTTTGACGTGCAGTTCTTGTTTGATTTCTGTTCGTCGAAGGAAAGCTCCTCGGTCGATCGGGGGTTTTCTATCTTCCGGGTCCGGGGATGTGCTACCTGAAGGAGGCAACATGTGCGGAGGGAAGCGGCCCGGTGGGGGGTAGGGGGCAACGTGCGGTGGAGTGGAGGTGGCCGGGTAGTAAGGGGGACCCTGGTAAGGGTAAGGCGGGGCGTGTGGACTCGCTCGGCCTGGGGAACCGACGTTGATCGGGCCGCCACCGGAGGGCGAGGGGTCTAGTGGATGTGGAGGATGGGGGCGGTACATCCCCCCTGGGGGTATGTGCCCGGGGGGACCCCGCGGGTGACCGTACATTGGCCCGCTTCCGCCGTACATGGATGATCCCCTAGAAAAAAGAAAAAATACGACAGTTAAGAAAATAATATTTCAAATCGTCGATAAAATTTAAAGAAGCATTATTTTGTCAATGAAAAGAAAGGACACTTTTTGATAGTCACCTGTAAGGAGGAGGCATCATATGGGGCATCCTGGTGATAACGCTGGGAGCCTCAGCCGTGGGGCGGAAAGGCTGCGGGGCACCGGCCACTGCTAAGGTACCTGAAACAATATTTCCTTTGGGACATAAAATATCATTTAGGTACTTATTATTTTGTTCAGTATTTTTTTTTAATAAGGAGCTTTTCGTCACACGATTTTGAAAAGGATTTCTACAGTACAGGAAGAAAAGAATTGATCTTTGAAAATGATGAAATGTATTCACCTTCGGGTATAGAAGAACTGGAGCTAGTGGGACTTTGAGAGTTTCCATCACCGACAAGTCCCGGCGTGTTAGCCCCAGCTTGCCGCGCCAGGGTCTTCTTGCCAGGCCCGCGGCCTCGGCGCTTGGGAGTGCCGGATCGTTGGGCGGCCTCCAGAGCCCCCGGTGAGTGTCCTCCTCGGTCTCGCATGTCCAGCCCGGCTCGCAAATCTCCGGGACCTTCGCCGGGTCGCAGCGGAGATATGTGCCTCGGCGGGCCTTGGCCTTCATCCATCCCGGGCATCCCAGGCATCCCGGGCATCCCAGGCATCCCGGGTCTCATGTCTCCCATCGGCATCCCGGGTCTCATGTCTCCCATCGGCATCCCGGGTCTCATGTCTCCCATCGGTATCCCGGGTCTCATGTCTCCCATCGGCATCCGGGGACGGTGGTCGCCCATGTGCAGCGGCGCCCCTCGATGGTCTGGGATGTATCCGGGAGGCATTTGTCGTCCGTCAGGAGAGTTAGGGTGCAGGCGGTTATCCATGGGATGACGGTGGGGCATGAGCGGTCTGCCGTGGTGGTCGAGCCCCGGGGGCATGAAGGGATGCGGCCGGTGATCCGGAGGCATAGGGGGACCTCGCCGATCTCTGTCTGAAGGCTCTCCTTCATGCATCGGGTGATCCCGCCGGTAGTTGTACATCTGATCTGGAGGAGCTCCCGGATTTCTCGTCGGATCAAATGGATGACCGATCGGAAAGCTGGGTTGCTCTATCTTGATACGCTGGTGATTGGGGGCGCCTGGCGGGCCGAGGCCTTGCGGGGGCCCGAGGCCCTGCGGAGACGGGCCACGCATGTGCTCCATGCCTGGAGGAGGCCTCAGCATCCCGTGGTGTTGCGGCATCATTCCCCGCGGAGGTCCTCCCGCACCCATGCCCATCATATGAC
This sequence comes from Glossosoma conforme, assembly GCA_022606575.1. Taxonomy (NCBI): domain Eukaryota; kingdom Metazoa; phylum Arthropoda; class Insecta; order Trichoptera; family Glossosomatidae; genus Glossosoma; species Glossosoma conforme. Next base: position 1,474,346 of record JAGTXR010000036.1, read on the forward strand.
GAGGCCCACCCATGTTTAAATTCGGAGCTTGTCCCATCCCCATCATCGAATCTAATATATATAAAAAAAACAATAAGAATGAGGAATATGAAAATAAGAATATATTTAATTTTTAAATTTGAATAAGGATGCATCTGATAATATCTTTGTAGTAGAGGCAGAAATATGGTAATCCAATGTAAATGATTTCATTACTTAAATACCTAAGTTATGAATTTTCAACAAAAAGTACCAATGTAATTGATTCATTAGCTCTGAATTGTCGATCCGTTAAAAAACGTTTACAGAGAAAATCAAAAGCAAGTAAAGGGTCGGCCAAATAACTTCTTTTTTTAAAACAGGGCGCAAAACATCGAGTGTAGCTTCGGCTGTGTGGCACGTAGCGCCGTCCTGTTGAAACCAAATGTTGCCAATATCCTCCTCTTAAATTTTTGTGAACAAAAATTCGTTCAACATGGCAGCGCTGCATGGAAGCGCCATTGATGGCGCTTCACGCACACTTTCTGCCACAGCAGCAATATTCTCGGGTGTACGCACTGTTTTTGGCTTTTCACGCTTTGGTTTATCGATGAGGATGCCAGTTTCTTTCACTTTTTTCACAAGATAACGAACATACGGAGCTGACGGTGATTCTCTTCTTCCAAAATCCGTACGCAATTTTCGCACACATTCTGCAACATTACCATGATTTTCAAAGTAATGTCGCAATATTTCCCAGCGTTGTTCAATATACACAACCATATTCGTTCAGCGGAAGGATAAAACTAATTATCTGTCAAATCAGACATGAGCTAAGTGTTACCATTCACGAAATAAGCACTAGTTGAAAAAAAAACGTTAGATGGCGGACCCTATACATTAGAGTTAGTATTATAGCTACTGACCGGGTGGTTTAGGTTTGCGAGGTTTCTTGTTGAGCTCCTTGTTGGCGATCCTCGCCAACTTCTTCTCCTCCCGTTCCTTGGCCTTCTGTTCCTTCAGCTGGATCTTCTCTTCCTTCTTTTTCAATCTGTCTTCTTTCCTTTTTTCTTTTTCCATCAGTTTGGCTTCCCTTTCTATCCGTCTTCTTTCTTTCTCGGCCTTAAATAAAATTAATTTAAAATAGAAATACAAAACTGAGTACAACAAAATATTAAAACTTTATCTTAAATTCTGCACAAAACTAAATGCCAGGTAATATCCATAACTTCCACCATAAATGTATTTGCCAGATATATAACATGACAAAATTTACAGCTCTTCTTAACAGTTTATATGGCATGAGTTATTCAGTTGTACAAGAATTACACCCGCATTGTAGTTTCAAAACAGTAATTTAGGCTGCCTTTACCTGGAATGGAGTCATGTTTACGGACTTGGTCGGTGTGGATTCCATATCACCCATATCCTCTTCATCATCAAGATCGCTCATCTAAAATACAATGCAAGCAGATAAATTCATTCACAATTTAATTAAATAATATTCTTTGTAAATATATTAATTATTACAACAGTATTGATGCTCACATTCTCTAATTCGGAGAGGCTATCCGAAAAATCTCCAAGTTTCATGTCGTTGGGCAGATCATCTAAAGTGTCTCCATCTACAAAGTAATGTTTTAAAAATGATATTATTGAAATTTGATTTTAATTTAAAAAAAAGTAAAGCTCACGGTCTATATTTTTACATTTAAAAAGGGAAGGAATTTAGACACATTTGTCAATTTTGATCGGTTTCACGCCAGTGGTCGGTGTGGCAAGGTTCATATATATATATTTAAAAGTATAGAATTGATGTGACTATAGAGTTATTGAAATTGGAAAATCCGATTTAAAAAACTAGGTGTCTCATGATGTAAGAGAATGATACTAATAAATTAAAAATAACCTTTAGATCCTTCTTGGCCAGAGCCTGGGGTCTTGACGGGGCTGGGTTTCTGAAGCCTGGGGCGGGTGTTCTTTACGGGTGTCACAGGGGCGCTGGGTCCCTCCCCAGGTGGTTGAGGCCCCCTCCCGGGCCCAGTCCCGGCCCACTGCACTGCCCCGCCGCGCCCCCCGCGACTGCCCCGCCCACCACGCGAGCCTCTAGGTCGGATACTGCCCCTATAAAATAATATGATGTCGATTAATCCCTCTCTCTTTATATCATGAAAGGTTGAACTGCCTGCTGTAAGAAAGTTGCCTAGGACCCTGAATTTGCCTCCATTCAGCAGCCAGCCTTCTTTCTTGTTCCCTTTAGCCCCAATCCTGATCATTCAGTCATTTTAGGTCACCCGAGACGCTCTAAATAGGATCTCTAAGCTCTACCTGCTCACAAATCGGTGTATATGACCGCCACAAACCATTGTCGCTTTTGATAACAGTTCGATTTATCTCACTATTACAAAAAAGCTCTACAAGCTCCAGCTAAAAAAAACATTAATTATTGCCCGGTCTTCTTGATTTCATTGTACATTACTTGTGTTCGTAGGTCTTTGAGCCATTGACCAAGTTATCGGGGAATTCGAGGTTTCGGTAAACGTTTATTATAATTATGAATTTATATGGATTTTTTTAAATTTTTATTAGAATATTATTTTATTATTTCAATATTCTAATCTACTTTTATAGATCATTTTACTATATTATAATATTATTAATAATTAAATATACATATACTATACATAAAATTCTTTTTTCAACGCGTCAATCCAAACACAAAAATAACGGCAGAAGCGGGATGCGAACCGCGGACCTTGAAAACCAACTATGCCCAGGTATTCATACCGCTCAGCCGACTGGGCTATTACTGTGCCTGGACCGACTCACGTTGAAACTAGTATTCATGTCATTGTTATCATCATATGATAGATGTCGCTATAGTATATATTCAAAGTATGTATATTTTTATTTTTTATTATTCAATCAGTCTTCATTTATTCACAAGCTTAATATTATAATATTATATAATTATGAATTTGTTTTTTCTAATTGATGTAAAATTATAATATAAATATGTATCAGTTGGCAGCTTTTATTAGACTTCAAATATCTTCTCAATCAATATATCAATAACTTTACAATCCATTAGTAGCCCGACTATCATCGATTCAGTCTTTTATGGTTACAAATACATGTTATAGATTTTCTCTCAGATTGCCGTTTGAATTTTATAAAAGAATTTAGAAAAAAGTTTTGATCTTAATGTGTTGTACCTGCTGCCACGGCTCCCGCGACCGCCTCGGCCGCGGCCGCGCCCCGGCTGTGGTGTGGCGGTCAGTGGGGACATGTTCATATTCATGACGGTTGTGGGTATTTCACTCGAACCTGAAAATGAATATAACAGTAAGTCAGTGCACTTAAAACTTTCTTTATTTTATAATAGATAATAAGCATAAAATAAAACAAATTTTGTATGTTTATTCAAATTTCAAGATATTTTGAAAATGGTGTCAGAAATAAAATACATTAGTAGAATTATTTATCATTTATATAAGATAAAGAACAAAGCAAATAAGTTATTTTTGTTTGTTTTTAAAGAGATACCTTTTTGAAAATTATATATTGAAATGTTGAAAATAGATGTAAATTCAAGGATGAGGATCTCAGTTGGGTCAGGGGAACAGTCGAGCATATTTTACTATTTTTGCAGGCACTGCTCTTTTGAACATTTCCTATCGATTCCCACTGCATCTCTACATTAACATCAGATCCACATATATAAAAATAATAAAAAGCCAATAAGATAATGAAATTTATATTGAAAAGGCGATTGAAGACCAAAAAAAAATAACATGAACGTATTATCATTTACCATTGTCAATCTTTATTGGTGATATGTCCGACAGTTTGACGATCGGCTGCATGTTGAGAGCCTTGCCGTCGGGGGTGGCATTATTCGGCTCGACAGCCGGCACGGGAGCCTCTGTGTCCCCCAGTGCGGCTCCGGGCAGCGGCAGCAGCGGCATGGGCGGCTCTTCAGGGGCCTTCTTGGGCAGGGAGACATCTGAGTCTGAGTTGGTGCCCGACTCGCCCTTGTACTCATCAGAGCTGTCCATGTGCTTGCCGCTTGGCTTGTGTGCCTCCTGAAACATTCCACCATATCAATGAAACAATAACCTCCCACTCTCGTTCTTCTCCCTAGTATCCCTATGCTTTCTTACCATTCGTTAGTCTCGTAGGAAAATATCTGGTTTTAAACATGCATTCCTTCTCCTTTGTAATTAACACACCTGGGATTCTTCTTCTAGCCAACATCTACGTTCCGGATAATTATACCAGTGCTCGAAGCTATCCATTGTTCTCTATTGCAGTTGATAACTTTGGAGTTTGTAATGGTGCTTCTAAAAGGAGTAACAACACACCTTGATCCTTTTTTTACATTATTTTCCTCTCTTGTCGATATGGCATTGGTTTCCTGGATCTCAGTATTCTGTTAAATATATAAATAAATAAATTATCCTATGAAGTCCAGTAGTTTACCTCCTCCGAGTCAGTGTTGGGGATCTCTAGGTAGTTGACCCTGCGCTGCCGGGTTCTGTGCGCCGGAGACCAGTCGTGTGACTCACGTGAGCTGTCAGACAAGCCGCCATACTTGATCTAAAGTGAACACAGAAACACATCAAATAGTTACAGAACGATCTTTTGTTGAGCTGTAAAAAACAGCTATTATAAGCCTCCAAAAAGTGTCTAAAAATAAATGAAAAATCAGATGTCATTTTATGAATGTATAAGGAAAAGAAGGCCAGGTGAAAATGTCAGCGGATCAGATGAAAATCTTGAAAGTCTACATTAACCCTTCCTTAGCTTACGAACGCTGTCATGAGATTTTCACAGAATTTTTAACCTCATATTTGCAGCTGTATTTTATTGATGTAATGTTTAAAATTAACTGAATATATAATCTTCATCTGGGGAAGTGATGCTACAACCAACAAGGTTTTCTAGATGACAATGATCTTCACACCGGGACTCTTCATCCAGACACAACAGCTGACAGTCCGCGATGCTACTTGGCAGTAACTTCTGACATTCTACCTTAACAGATAGCTATGACGAGGATAGTTGGCAAGTGATCCCAGCTGTCATACTTCCGGGTTGACGTAATCGAGTCCTGTCTTGATTACACCACGCGGTCCAAAGTGTGGTCAACGATGTGTATTGTCCAGCCTTGGATTCAGGTTCACCATAAATACATTTGTTAATATGAAATGTTGAATACATAAGACATTTGTTATTTCTGATTGAACTTCCGAATCGAAAATTGTAGGTTACAACTGAGGTACTTGCTGACCAGAAATAGATTACAATCTATATTGAAAATAGTCTAAAAATTGATTTACAAATAAGTACTGCAGTCAAAAGGTTAACAAATGTTAATATAGGGCAAGTTGACGTGGGACATCATTGTTTAAGCAAAAGAACATACAGTAATAAAATAATCTGAAAAAATATATTTGTATTGTCCTTTTACGAACCTTTGCTTTTCCAGATGATTTGGCCCTTTCTGCTTTCTCTTCTTCAGTCCGCTTGTGTTTTTTATTCTTCTTTTTCCTCTTTTTCTTCTTTTCAAAACTTCTGGCCGAGGATTTCTTTGAAAATGATTTAGATTTCCTGTTAAAAATAAAATTTCAAGTGAGGACATAAACATACACTCGGAAGATAAAATATATTAAATGACACATGGTTCACTGTGAATATGTATAGTGACAGTGAAGGTTTGTGTCCGTACTTGTTTTTGTTTCCCCAGTCCTTGGTGCCACTGGACTCGGAGCTGCTGCTTTCATCAAACCTCTTCTTGCGTTTCTTATTACGGTCAGGAGAGTCAACAATTTTCTTTTTCTTCTTCCCTGTAAAAATAATTAAAACTAGATTACTTTTCATAGAACAAAAAAAAAAACAATTAAATTACCGGCAAATCACAGTTCTTCTTTTATGATTTTTTTCCGTGATTTTACTTTTACAGATTATTTTTAGAAAGCTACTTTTTACGTGACATACTTTGTACTTTTAAAAGTTATATTTTGAATGTTGGAATCCATTCATTGAAATATATGAAAATTTAGTTTTTTTTACAAACCACATTCTGGAAACAACTATCCCATAAAAAAGAATGGGGTGTACATATCCAAATGAAATAATACAATTTGGATGTCAATTATTTTTTTAACTTTTTAAAACATTACAATTTTAGTTTTCATTTTAAAACAATGAAAAACTCAACTCGAAACATTTAACTATATAAAAAAAAAACATTTTGTATATTTACAAAAAGAAGAAACAATTTTTCATTTTAAGGATGAGGATTTACCCCTGGGAGCATTGGACATCCTCTGAGAGCGCCGAATAGGAAGAGAATCTGAAGAATGCTGCGATCCCGAATTTTCGCTATCAGACGCAGAGTTCTCCGAGCTGGATGTAGACCACCTGCAAGTTACACAAACAACCTTTTAATTGATTAATATAATTTATAGTAAATACAATAGTTATCCCCATTTTAATGTTTCATCAAATTGTTGGGATTGCAAGAAAGAGGCCTCTAAAACACAAAACAGGGATCCAGGGTTGTCGACTCCCGCCTGGTAACTAGGATAATCCCATTATTCCTAGTAGGGTATCTTACCAACAGGGTGTCTTATCTGTGCGGTATTAAGGTTGTTCTAGATGTGGTCCTACCAGATTATTATCAGGCATTAAATACCATTAATTATTATTATCTAGGTCGGTTGTTCTTAATCGGTGTGCTCGACAAGAATGTTTTAGTTAATCCTAGCACGAAATTAAACATACGGACAACACAAAATACACTCAATTCACCACCTTTTTTTTTCATTTTGTCAAAAGCCAGTTTTGTATCCTTAGAATTCACCAAACAGAACTCAAGATCGGTTTATGCATTCCTGTATCTATCCTAAATGGACCCAACGGAGGAAATAATTCAGAGAACACATTGCTGTTAGGTCCTGCGGCATAATAATTTTTTTATTTAAGGAGACCGGGTGATTGACCCTTCTCTGCAGGTTGCACTGACCCCGTCTCCTTGAAGTCCTCGTCAGAGTTGTCGTCGCAGTCATCAGAGACGACTTCCAAGCTGTTGAGCTTCCTCGGTCTCCTGCGCTTGCGCGCTGCGACTCGCCTGAAGCTCTTCTGAGCTTCATCCTGATCTTCCTCGGCTCCATCTTCTGAGCCGCTGCCCTTAGCCTGCAAATCACAATGACAATCAATTATATATTAGAGCAGACAAAATAGTCACCAAAAACAATATCGGAGACACGAACCATAGAGTCTTATAATAATATAAGACTGCACGCACTCACCGCTCCATACCTGGAGCATACGGTTTCAAATGCTTAGAGAATGTTTCAAGCATTTCAACTGTGTTGGAAGTTAGTGTGAAGAGGCACATCTAATAAACAAAACTCTATTATAAGACAAGTACTTTAGTATGTCAAATCAGTGATTCTTTCTGCAACTTTCAGTGAATTCCTAAATATGAGCAGGGTGGTACAACCCATTTTCTCTAATTCCAATGGAATTTTTCTTATCTTTGATGAGGAAATTTTATTGATTGTTGGTAAGCTTAATTTTAATTGTTTGCGTTTTGTCGGGGAGCCTTGTTATTATTTTTTATTTTTTTTTATGTAAACGCATACAGGAGAGCACACCCGGTCAAGACCAGTGCACTCTATGACGCTCAGCCAGGGAGGCTGGACGCTGCATGCGGGAAACGTGTGTTGTGTTCGTATTTGTGAGTGGGTTGGGGAGATTGCAAGTGTATATTTATCTGTTTCTTGAAGAGATCCAGATTGTAGGAAGGAGGAAACACAGACGCTGGAAGAGCATTCCATAGCTTACCGGTGGCATTAAGGAAGGAACTTTGGAAGCTGCCAGTTCTTCGTCGACATATATTAACCGTGTATGGATGTTCGGCAAGTGTAAGACGAGTTTGTCGGCTGTGAGTGGGCGCAGGAGGAATTAGTTCTTTAAGTTCCGAAGAGCAGCGACCGTGGTAATAACGGTAGAAAAGACTAAGAGAACCAACCTTACGTCTGTGTTCCATTGATTGTAGATTAGACGTAAGGGTGTCATTGTTTATCAAACGAATTGCTCTTCTTTGAACTGAGTCAATTAAGTTTAGAAGGTATTTTGGGGCTCCAATCTAAAGGTGACTGCCGTATTCAAGGATAGGTCGGATTTGTCCTTTATATAGAAGATGAAGTTGTTTATCGTTGAAATACCGACGTGATCTATATAATACACCTAGTTTTTTGGAAGCGAGACCGGCTTTACACTTAATTGACTCGTAATATTTGACATTATTCGATATTGATAATCCAAGCATGTTGATGGAGCTTGCTTTCGGAAGAGAACAACCGTTGAAAGATACAAGATCCATAGCAGTCTTCTTGGTGGAGAAAGTACATGATTGGGTTTTTGAAATGTTGAAACTGACGAGGTTGAGGTCGCCCCATCGTGAAACCCTTTCAAGAGACATGTTCATCTTCTCCACCAGAGATTCCCTAGCAGCAGATAGTTCCTAATGTTTCGGAGGTTTATGGAAGATTATACTCTCATGGACCCTGCTGTCGTCGGCATAACAGTGAATGTTTGCGCATTGAAGCAAATCATTCACATGCAGAAGGAAAAGAGTGGGCGACAGCACAGAGCCCTGTGGAACTCATGAGTTGATTTTATGGCAGGAAGAAGAAAAACCATCTACGACAGTGATGATGCTTCAATCACTCAAGAAGTTTTCAATCCAGGAGCACAGGGAGGGAGTTAGTCCATAAGACGGTAATTTATTCACCAGACCGCGATGCCAGACTCTATCGAACGCCTTGGAGATATCCAGGGCAACAGCTTGCGTTTCTCCAAAGCATTCGACGGATTTCCCCCAAACATGTGTGACATATGCCAAGAGATCGCCGCATGATCGACTGCGGCGGAAGCCATATTGCCGATCGCACAGAAGATCATTCTTCTCTAAGTAGTTTAGAAGTTGGCTGTTAATTAAACGTTCCATCACTTTGGAAAGTAGTGATGTGATGGCTATTGGGCGATAGTTTGTGGGGTCACTTCGGTCTCCTTTTTTTGGAACTGGGTGAACAAGGGCTTTTTTCCATATCCCTGGGGAACAATACCACATCTAAAGGACAATCTGAAAAGTTTGGTGAGCACAGGACTAAGTTCAGGAGCGCAAGTTTTTAATACCACCGCTGGTATGCCATCTGGGCCACTGGCTTTGTTGGTTGCTAATTGGAGAAGTTCTCGACGTACGGCTTTGAGGCTGAATTTTACAGCCCCCATCTGCTTACCACAGTGAGGAATGGATGGGGGGGTTGGCCCCACCATCGTCGAGTGTGGAATTGGAAGCAAACAGCGAACCAAGAAGTTCAGCCTTCTCTTTGGAGGCTAGAGACAGTGAGCCATCGGCATTAGTCAGTGGTGGAAAAGAAGAAGTGCAAAAGTTGCTGCCAATAGAGTTAGCGAGAGACCAGAATGCTCTACTACCGGCAGGGCAAGCGGACAACTTGTTGCAAATTTGTACATTGAACTTGTCTTTAGAGTCATTAATGGTTTTCTTGCATTTTTTGGAGGCTAAATTGTATGCTGCACGACTTATGGGGTCGTTATTTTTTCGTAGTTTGTTGTATGCGGTATTCCTGCGTTTTACGGCCTCGGCACAGTCACGGTTAAACCAGTTTTTTAAGGTGGTGTCCATAGTTTTTGTGGAGTGAGGAATAAAACATTCCATTCCTTGGATGATTACATCCTCCACCAGATTGGCACATATTGAAGGGTCCTTATTTTTGAAGCAAATATCACCCCACGGGTATCCTCCGTAAAATTCACGTAATCCGTTCCAGTCAGCCGACCTGTAGTGCCACACACGTCGTTTGTTTTGTTCTTTTGGTGGCAATGGAGCACTGATTGTAGTTGTTTTCACAAGGCAGTGGTCGGAGTTGCCTAGTGGCGCTTCGACCTCCACCAAGTAATCATTTGGCTGAGAAGTAAGAAACAGGTCGAGTAGAGCTGGACGATGTGATGCGATGTAAGGTTTACGGGTGGGGTTCTGTACGAGCTGTGCAAGGCCATAGCAAGACGCAAATAATTCAGCACAATTGCCAGCGGAGCTTGTCTCTCCCGACCCCAACCATGCAGTGTGGTGCACGTTGAAGTCGCCGAGAACAACAAATTCCGCTTGTGGGTAAGAAAGCAAGAGACCATCAATGGTCTCATCCAGATAGTCGAAGAGTTTAGATGTTTCTGCTGTGGACATGTTAGGGGATCTGTAGAATCCTGCATAGATCCTAATTCTCTCGGGGTCGTTGACCCTGACCCACAACACTTGGAACTCAGCTCGTTCTACAGAGCGGATTCGGTTGTAGTTGATGTCAGACCTGCTAAAGAGGCAAAGACCGGCTTTGAAATGAAAAGCACCTTCCAAAGTATATTGCGGACAGTTGAGGTAACTATGGTCAGCAGGTGTGGCTATCTGTGTTTCTGTGAGGAAAAGGAGGTGAGGGCGGGAATTTTGTAGGTGGTGGTGTACTGCGTTGATGTTAGCGTGCAGCCCTTTGATGTTGCAGTAGTTGACAGAGGACCGGTACGTGGGGTTTGTGTTATGCTGTAAGGACTCATTTCTATGTGTTCATTGCCATGGTTTTTTTTTGTGTTTTTATGGAATTGGATAGGGTAAGAGGGTAGGAGTCGGCGAGATAAACACACAGTCCTCGCGGCTCCGGGTCAGGCCTAGCGCAGTGGAGGGCAGCGAGGTGGAGGACCCCCAGTGCTCCCCGCACGCAAACAGTGGGACCCAATCCGGTCACTATCCGGCACACTGGATGCGGCGAGATTATACACCGGCTGGTGGGTCAGCCAACCTACGGTAGTTAGCCGCAGGTCGGGACCCTGTACTATCCGGCGGCGCGGCCAGCATCTAACCGCTTTACTGGCTCTCCCTCTCTCGGTTCACTCCACCACGACCAGCCCCGGAGCGGTGAGGCATCAGCGCTCATCCGACCGTCACCAACCTCTCCCCTATAACCCCGCGCCCGCACACGATACGCTCAGAGAAGATCAGCCGAAGCCGAGACTCCTACACACAACCTAAGTGCGAACGGTGGTGTCTTCTGGGGACGACGACTCCATAAATCGTCTACCACTACTGAACATCTTAGCCGCTACTTTGTAGACGTTACCCAGGGTACACCAGCACAAGGTGCTATGCGTGGAGGTGTGTTCAGTGTGCAACCATTATTATGAGAATATACCCAAAAGAAAATTGGGCATGAAATGATTGCGTATCCCAAATGGATTTCTCTTCTATAATTATTTATAAAAAAAAAGCTTTGCTCTACAATTCAACTTTTATGAAATTTTTGATAACAAAACTGGTCCTTGCTAAAATTAGATGAGCATGAAAGGGCCCACTGAAGTGTTGTGCGGTGCTCGGAGACGTACCTGTATGGACGCCTGCATCTGGGCTTTCTTCTCTTCCTTGTCGGCTTCTATTATAGTGGAGATATCTTTTCCTCGGCCTTGGTTTCCTGCACCGCTGTTGTCTACTTCTTTATATTCCTCCTGAAATGTAATTGAGGTCATAGTATTCAAAACGTGTTTTTGAACATAAACTCATTGGATCGTTACATATAAATGTTAATAAAACGTCAACAGTTAAATTGAAATAATAATTCAGTTTAGTTTAAATTTTATAGCAGATTATATAATACATAATAATGAATAAATAATGCTATCACATAGCCTTTAATAATATTGTCATTGATAGGAAGATACCTATTGAATTGATTATGTAATACAAAAATACATTTTTAAAATATATTAAATGATTATTCAAATTAGGAACAAAATTCGAATTTGATTGTTTACAAGCATTTTGTTTTTTTTCAGTTGTGCAGTTATTTTCTCCATCCAACCATTTCACTTGTGTGATGCCAACGACCGCTTATTTTGTCTTAGTTTTTAAGTTAATTCTTGTATTGTGTCTTTAATTTCAAATAAATAAGAATTATGTCTAGTGTCGTAGTTTTCTTTTTAACCTCTCCTCCCCGGTGATGTCTATCGACTACACATTGCTTGTAATAACTTAAATATCTCTGTAAATATAATACACACAGGGTTCAGATTTTAGGTATTCCTCCTTAATACATTTACGTATTGAAAAAAATATATATTTATAATAATAGGCACTCATCGGGAGCAGGAAATATGTTTCTAAAATCCGGAATAAATTCACCACTACCATCAAGACGCGTCAACTGTCATGAATCATTGCACCTGCCGGAATCGTGTGCGAAAATAAAATTAAAAAATACCCACACGAGGCGGCATCTATACTCCTCACTCTCGCTGACGTACTAATATGAGTAAGCGAGACGGAAACTCTCAGTTGGTCGCCTAATTCGAAATGATATCTATGGGCGTCGGCACATCGATATATCGACAGGCTAAGTAATGTTAGTATCTCTCGGAAGTTCAAGCGCGAAGGTGCGTCTGGCTGTTTGAGGTCTTCGTCTGATGTTTTTCATGTTTTTAGCTATTAAATGTCAATTATTACTGCTTATTGACATCAACTATTGTAAAATTAAGCGATATCTTTGAATACTTTTATTTTTTCGAATTTCTACTCATTTTATTCACTTTAAATCAGAATGTGTAATGAGTTGACACCATCGGAACGCGCGGAAGTTTTTAGCATCGTAAAGCGAGGGTTAAATATCTATTGGTATCAGTAATAAAGAACGAACAGTTATTCAAGAATGAAAAAGAGGAGTTGGCTGCTACCTTGATGGCGGAGCTTATCATCTGGTCATATTCCTTGAAGTGATAGCTGACGGGCAGCTGTCGTCGCTCCCGCAGGCGATAGATCTTCTCATCATCTGAGTCGGTGGAACTGCTGCCACTACTGCTGCTTCCGCTCCCGCTGTCTTCTGCAAGATTAAGGTTTGAGATTACTGATCAATAAATACATTGTCATGTAATTTACTTCACAAATTAAAAGAAAAAGTTTTTTAATACTTTCCTATAATTTCTGTAGATTTAATATATTCATGATGGAACTTTAAGGTGTAAAAATTAAAAAATTAATTTGATAGTGTTTTAAATTTATGCTTAAGATATTCACAATACATAGGCAGTGAAGAATAATAAATGGTACATACTGAAAGTAATGCATTCAAATTCCTATATTTTCCTAAGTCTAAGTAGTAATTGCCTTTAAAGTTAATAATATGCCGTGATATCCTCCTCTCTTAAGTTGGGTATCGAATTACTGGGTGACAAGATGCAGGAGCGGATTAATAACACAAATAACTTGTTTTCGAAGCACAATTCGCGTGTATTTTAAATAAAGACTTGATTTCTACGCCCGACCGGTATGGCATTTCGCCGGCCAGGTGCCAGTCAATTGACGACTGCCGAGCACTGTGATATGTCGCGCCACTAATGATCGGGGCAAAAAAGCATATTAAAGATGACGGTTGCACCAACATGAAATGGAGCAACTGTCATAAGAAATAAAATGGCGTATGCAAACGCCGTATAATATTATATAATTAAAACTAACATTATTAGATGTGCATGTCAGGCGAGCGAACAAAAATAAGAGACAAAAGATCGTTTTTCGAGGCTTTACGGTATCAGCCCAAAAGAGCTATATCAAGCTGATATCAACAGTTACCTGAGTCTCCGGAGTCATCTGAACCTGAGCCTTTCTTCTTGTCTGCGGCTTGCTGCTGCGAGATGCTTATGGCTTTCTTCTTCTTGAGGTCCTCAATTTGGACAACCTTAAGAAGCTCATCATTTTCTTCCAATTGTAATTGCAACGCTGCGATCAGATTTTTCTAAAAGTTACAATACACAAATAATTACACATCCGAAAATGAATTCGTTAGTCGGGGGTTTTGCAAGCTTTCGGGTTGAAGTACATTGAATTTCTTCGTCCAAAATGATGTCTACACATTTAAATATCGGCAGCTCCACCGATTACATTATATTATTATGACACGGTACATTCTATGGATAATTTTTGACATACTTTTAAACACATTTGACTGCAAATTTAATCACAATAAATTCATTATTTCATTGTAATATGTTAAGGTCATGATAAAATTGCAAACCCTAAAATTGAAATATCTTAAGAGTGGGAATTTATGTGGGAATTTAAGCTTTATTCTCTTAGTTTTATTATTTACATGAATGAAAGTACATAATATAATATATTTAATAACATCCTATTATGTTGGCAATATAGCTCTTGCTATGTAAGAGGTTTCAGGTCCGGTCCCCAAAAATACCTACTATTATATAAGGATAACAGAATGCCGAATATTGAATTGAATATTTTTTTTTTAATAATTGTCAGACTAGCGACAGGGAGCAGGGCAGATCAGAAGATACAAGATACAGAAGGTAAGACAAATTATAAACACTGACATGATTGCAAGGAGGACAGAACCACTCCCCCTCGGGCACCAGGAACAGCACGGGTTTGAGGCACGAGGCGTGCCAGCCGCTGTCGCAGGAGTCGCACAGCAGGATCCACTCCGGGTGGTCGGCGCGCCCGCAGCTGAAGCAGCCACCGCCAGCCGCCTCACCATCTTCTGGACATCACAAATAATATCATCAATGTAATAGATAAATAAATTTTAACTGTCTCTAGTTTAATGATCGTTTTGACTGTGATGAAAATAATATCTTAAATGTAATCATTTTTCAAGGAATAATGTTGCAATATGGAGAATGTGCTTTAGCGGTCACAATGTTCAATATCTCTATCTTCCGTTATGTTTGTTCAGAAAGTATTTGCATTCAGGAAGGTATTTTTATTGCAACTTTTTATATTTGTTAAGCGATCGTAAATATTCAAATATGATTACTATTTACCTTTTCTCAACGTCCTGGCCCTTCTTGTCGGAGCCACTTCTTCCTCGTCCACATCGGACTCCGGGGAAAACTCATGATCCGATTTGAGAGCGACGACGACTTCTTCTTCTGTAAAAGTAAATAAATATTTTAGTTCCGAGGATTCCGATAACATTGCACGGCTACTAATTTTTTTATTCAATTGAAGACTCGGGCAGTAGTCCGTTATCGTTAAAAATTAATCAAAATAAAAGAATACCTGAAATTGCCTACTACAGCCGGCTACTCTTGGAGCCTGTCATGGAAGCTGGTAGTTAACGGAAGAAAGGCATAAGGAATCGTACCGTGCTCCTCAATGTCGTAGTCTGGCTCCGGTTCCGAGTCGTCCTCGCTGTGTCCGCTGGTGGAGTTCCAGCCGGAGGGCTTCTTGCTCCACTTGGCACGCAGTTTCTTGAGCTTGGCCTTGCCCTTCTTGCCCTTGATGAGTGGCCCATCGGAGCTGTGGTCAGATGGGCTGTGCTGCCAGTCCAGGTCCTTGCTCTTGGGTTCCTAAAAATATATATATAAAATAAATAAGTGAGAACACTATAGAGTTACCTACACTAAGCTAACCCAGCAAATGTTGATTTGTTCTTATATATATTTTATACAAGTGAAGTAATTAAATAAAAAATTTGTTGATTTTCTGACTCAACATACATTTCGAATGTGAGCCAAATGGCAGCATAAATGTATAATGCAATGAGCACACATAACTCAATTCCACATTTTCGTTAATTCATTGAATCCAGTGCAACCTACTAGTTTAATTTTTAAGTATATTTTTTCACTATATAATGTACATGGATTAGAAAGATAGTATGTGTCAGTTGGCAATAAATATTAATTTATGACCGAGCGAAGCACCGGCACCTTCTGGCAGAATCTAAACACTGTTTATAATAAATAAAAAAAACAAAAAAAAACCCCTGGGGGCGCCAATTGAACCCACGGGTGAACATTGTGTAGATGTTTTTGTGGTTTTTGGAATTTGTCTGTTTACATAGATGGTTGACAGTGAGTGTGGACCTTGGTGTGTTTGGTGTGCTTGGCCTTGAGCTCGCGCAGAGCCACCTCCTCCAGCTGCCGCCGCTGCACCTCTTCCTTGATCTTGAGCTGCGCGATGCGACGTGACTGGCGGACCGGCGTGTCCTCATCTTCTACGGCCACGCTAACAGGATCATCCTCTTTGGTTTTAGATTTTTTGCCACCTGCAATTTGAGAACGGAACAATGATGAATATCAAAATAATGACGGCACACAAAAATACATGCCGTCTTAAAAATTCTATTGGATATTCCTGAGTGGAATAATATGGAAATGTTTAATTCATACCCTTTTTTCCACCTTTCAGTGTGCTTTTTTCTTTTTTGCTGGAGGTTTGGGAAAGTGACTTTGTCATTTTCTTCAATTTTCCTACGAGAAAGGCAAATAGTTTAGTACATTTATTTGATAACGGCATTTCTTACAAAAGCAACATCTGAATTGCAGTGATGGGAGATAAATGCATTAATCAGGTGGGTTCATCCATCCTCTCTAGATGTTATTCCCGAGTTCCTCGTTAACATACCTTTGTGTATGGGTTTCTCATCTTCTTCTTCGCTGCTGGATTCTTCCACTTTTTTCTTTTCTTCAACTTTTTTCCTGCGTTAAAAAATAATTTCTTTAATGAATAACAAAAAAGTAGCTCCCAAATTTAATTTTAAAATAAAAGATTTATCATATTTCAATAGTGAATAAAATAATAGTAACCTTTTAATAGAAACTGACCTTAATTTGGCATTTGTAGTTTTGGTCTTCATCTTGAGTCTCTTGCTCTTCTGACCATCTTCAGAATCGTCGTCTGAGTGTGAGTCTGTCTCGTCATGGGTCCTTTTCCTGCCGGCAGCCTTGGCCTTAGTTTCCTTAGTTTCTGTACCAGCCTTCTCCAAGGCCGTCCGCTTCCTGGTGCTCACAGGTGTATTGACGGTTTTGGACTTTTTACTCTTCACTTCCAAAGGATCTTTTTCATCTTTAGGAGACTCTGTTCTTCTGTTCTTTCTCCCTTTAACTGGTTCATCATCAGAATCATCCGAGTCTGATTTACTAACCTTGCTGTTTGAGTGATCTGAACTTTTCTTATTCTTTGCTGGAGATTCAGACTTACATGGAGTCACATACGGTTTGAGGCCTCGCTTGGTTTTTAATGGAGATTCAGATTTCATATCAATGTCAACGTCGACTTCACTTTCTTCGTCCTTTTTAATGTTTAAACATTTAATGGCGAGAGAGTCCGTTTTAATTTTTTTGGCCAGTATTCCAGAGTCATATTTGGACGATTCAGTTTTGATGGATGCCTTTTCTTTACATTTCTTGTCAATGTTTATTCTGCTAGATATAGTATCGATTGCCTTTTCTAGATCTTTGATTGAAGATTTCTTAGGGCCTATCATTACTTTTTTAGTCGGAACTTTTTGAGGTGTAGATTCTGTAATTACTTTCTTATCAGAGTCCTTTTGTGGAGACGGTTCAGGGGTTATTTTTTTCACCTGCTCATTCTGTATTGATGTTTCAGAGACATCCTCTTTAAGAGGATCCTTTTGGAGTAATGACTCTTCTTTGACTTGCATTGTCTGTTCTTTTTGTTGAGAAGATTCTGATGCCACATTTTTCACATGTTTCTTTTGGGATAACTCTGGGGAAATTTTCTTCAACTGCTCCTTTTGGGATGATTCTGGGGCAACTTTCTTCACATGTTCTTTTTGTACCGATGACTTTAAAACATCTCTCTCGCTTGTGTCTATTGTAAGAGATGAATGTGGTTCATTATTTTTCACTTGTTCCTTTTGGGCTAACTCTGGAGCAACTTTCTTCATCTGACTCTTTTGGGATGACTCCGGAGCAAGTTTTTTAACCTGTTCCTTCGACACTGATGATTCTACGTCTTTTTTGATTGTATCTTTTATAGTAGATGATTCAGGTTCATTATTTACCAAATGTTCCGTTGGAGATGACTCTTTCGTTACCTGTTCCTTTGAAATTGAGGACTTAACGTCTTTCTCAGTCATTTCTTTTGTAGAAGATGAATCTGGGGCATTCATACTGACCGGTTCTTTGTCAGATAACTCCCCCACAACTTTATTGTCCGGTTCATTTTGCATTGAGGACTTTAAAACCTCTTTCTTGGTGGTGTCTTTGGTAGAAGATTCCTTTTTGGGGACAGCCGTTTTTGATTGTTCTTTTTGTGGTGAAGACTCCACTAAACCTTTCTTTTCTTTTTGAAGTGCAGATTCAAAAGTAACATTTTTATGTGTATAATTATGGACCAACGAATCCGAAAGAACATTCTTTTCAGGTTCCTTTTGGTGTAATAACTCTGAAGCAACCTTTCTCTTACTAATTGATTTTATGTTTGGCGGAGGTGCCATATTTAAAAAGGCTTCATCTAGAGAATTTTCTGTGCTCAGTTTTGCTCTCTTACTAGACACGGATTCATCAGACTCGAAGCTCTCAGAAGCATCTGTGTTGGCGCTCGTGCCACAGTCGGGCACTTTGTGTTTGCCTGATGGTTTGTTATCATTTACAAGTGATGGCCGAGGAATTGTGGTTTGAGTTTGAAAAGTTTCCTCCTTTTTGGATGCTTTTAACTTCAAATGTGGAATATCTTTACATGAAGAGGACTTGCCTGAAACAAGAGTTGCTTGCAAAATACTTTCTTGATCATTCATTATTGTCTTTCTTTCTTTTGTACTTTCAGAAGCGGTGCTAAAGCAATCCTCAGTTTCTTGTTTGTCCATTACTTTTTCTTTTACAGTCGAAACATCTTTTCTTTTACTCAAAGTATTTTTATTCCTTTCAAAACTACTTTGAATGTCGGCCGTAAGTTGTTCCATTTTTGCCAACGAATCGTTAAGTTTTATGGGAAAAATTTCTTTATAGCCTAATTTTGCTTCAGCAATAGAATCTTGCTTTTTGCTAACAGATCCTGGCTTACTTGGAGATTCTCTTTTTGAATAATCTATAGCTTCGTATGATGAAGGCTGCACTTTATCTGAGATATCCTGTTTTGTCTGAGATTTTTCCAGTCCTTTTTCTACATGATCATCTTTCTTTTGTGATATCGCTTCAATCTTGGCTAATATATTTTCTTTTTTGATCATCAATGAATCCTTTTTAATCTGACTCTCATTAATTTTGTTGGAATTTTCTGTTTCGGCTGAAGTAACTATGGTAAGAGGAGACAGGTCTTCAGAAACAATATCTTTTACTTTGATCGGTTCATCACTGGATATAAAACATTGCTTCTCCGTCTCGGTATGTAATGTTGCAGGAGCTGTTCTTTTTTCGTTCGTTCCCTTTGCTTTGACAGAAAAATCCTCTATTTCCGGTGTCATTTCTTTTTTCTCAACCTTTTCATCACCCGTATCCTTACTTTTAATTGGAAACATTTCATTCTTACTTGTCGACATTACATCAGAAACTTTAATGACATTATCATCGATGGATTTTTTTACATCAGTATTATCTCCAGTTATATTTTGCATTTTCATAGATTCACCCGAAGTTTCTTCCGTTTGAAGAGCTTGAATTACTATTTTAGAATCTTTTTTTATAAATGTTGAATCATCATTTAAAGCGCAGTGATTTTTTATTCAAATGAGTAAGGTCTTCCGGTACACATTTTAAATTTTCTGGCACAGAACTTGCTTCTTCTTTTATAGCCGTCATAGTTTCCATAGATAATGAGGAACCTTCATTTAATTTTGTACAAGTTTCATTAATTTCAAAATCATCTGTCTTCAAATTTTCTTGTACATTTTCATTTGTATTAACCTTATTATCTGAAGCAGTATCTGTTTTTCTATCATCTCCTTTTACATCATTATTTTTTCCGGAGATATTTTTAATATCTTCTAAGGACTTCAAAACATCTTGAGATATTTCTATTTTTTCCAATGTGCTTATATTTACCTTAGATAAATTATTCTTTTCGTCTAAGGATTTTTTAGTTTCACATTCGGCTACGTCTCTCAATACTTCCGGAGTTGAGGAATCATTTGTATTCGAGCTCGATTTTATTTCAAGATTACTTTTAGTATTTTTAACAAAAGATTTATCTTCAGAAATTTCTTTTTTGGGCAAGACTACAATCACATCCGATGACTCCGGTGTTTCTGTCTTATTTACCGTGCTTGACATATTCATAATATCTTTTGTATCTGAAACATTTGCTTGGGCAATTTCTGAAAAGTACTCTTTTGATTTTGAAGAAAGATCTTCACTCTTTAAAACGACATCTACTTTGTGAGAAGCATCTTTTAATTCAGTACTACATTCTTTAGAAAAAGAATTGTCCTTTAGCATCGAGACATTTTGGTTATCTCCACAGTCTTGTTTATTTGTGGATATCACTTCAGTTCGGCTTGAGAGACTCGCGTTATTACAGGATCCACCTTCTGATGTCTTGTCTTGAGGTGAAACGTTTATAGTTTGATCGAGGCCACTTTTACTAAGTTGTGACAATTCTACATCTTTAGAAAGATCAGTTTTAGATATAATCATTTTTGTTTTGTCTTCTTCTTCAAGGGAGACGTTTGCTTCCGAAACTGAGGAACTCGTTTTCAATGATGCGAGAGATTCTTTATCGTCTGTGAGATTTTTTGTGGGCGGTATGTGGGGGATATTTGCGCTATTAGGTTTATCATTTTCTGGTGAAAGTAATTTTGAATTACAAACGGTGGTTCTATTCGGTTCGTCACATAAACATTTTTTTTCTTGTAATCTTGATTGCATTATATCTTCCGTATGATTTTTTTCATGAGTCAGTTTAACTAAATTATCTGAGACATCTTCCCTCGTGGGTAAAATTTTATTGGAATCTTCATTAATTGGAATTTGTTTTGATTCAACTGACATTAAACATTCCTCTATATCTGTTTTGTTATTAGCAATGTAATTATTTTTATTTGATTTTTCGGTTCCCTCTGAAAGAGATTCATCGATACATATATTTTTTCCTTCAACATCCATTTCAATACATTTTTCTTTAGTATTATCCAAAAGATGTTCTTTTACGCTTAAGCATTGACCCTCGCCAGATTGATCTTTACTCTCTGCCAAGGAATTATTAATTTGTTCTGAACTCTCTTTCTTATCAGCTAAATTATTTAAAACTACTTTTTCATTTGTTATATCTTCCTCGTCTCGAGACTTGTCCAAATTTGAAGTCTCTATTGATTTGTCAATGGATGATGTGCACTCACCGACAAGTGACGTGACGGGCAATTCCTCTTTAGAATCTTCAGGTTTCTTTATTTCGGTGGCCGGAATTACTCCTGCATTAGTTTTTAATTCTGATTTATTTTCAATGTCGTCTATTTTATTAATATTAAATTCGGAAGTATCATTATTCGACTTCACCGTTGGATCATTCAAATCCTCTTTGGTGAACTGATGGGAGCTCCGTTTGTCTGATTGTTCATCTTTCTTAATGCTACCAGGCAGTTCTTCAACTTCCGTGAAGGGCAACGATTTAGCTGCAGTCGATGCCAGAGGCGAGCTCAGGCCCGCCTGAGGGGCCGGGCCGAGCGAGGACTTGGGGGACAGCTTCAAGCAGCCGGGGCGACCGAAGAAGAATTGTTTCAAAGTGAGTGACTCGGCTCGTCTGCTCGGATCAGTGGAAGGATCGTCGATAAGGGAATCTATTTTTTTTCCTCGAGTATCACTGTCAGGTAATCGCCCCGGGGGCGTAGCGAGGTCAGCGGGAGGCTGATCAATCGTTTTGTCACTAATGTTTTCACAAATACTTGCATCTAAAGAATAACTTACGCTAACGTTTTGATTATTTTTACTAATTGAACTATCTCGGTTTGCTAATACTGCATCACATGTGATGTCCGGTTTACATTTATCAGTCGAGGTGGATAGCGAGGCGGCGGCTCGATTGCTGCAGAGAGAATCCACGCTCCAGAGCTTGGCCTTGCCGGGAGACGTGTCGCCGTCTGAGCCGACAGCGGATGTGGAGGTCTTGGGGATGTTCTGAAGAAATCTCTTAGTCACCGGAAGTGGCGCCGAAGGGGAGGTTTTAACTTCTCTATCTTGATTTGCTACCTCACAGATAATTTCTTCAGGTAGCTTAGCCGTTGATGCCGTTTCCTCTGTCAAGGTTTTAATTAAATCTACTTTAGGATCACTTTCAGCACCGTTTAATGTCTTTATTTCGCCGGACGACTCAACTTGAGGATTGGATTTATTTGCTACTAAATTTTGATCCGCTTCCTCTTGCTGGGGCGACGAGTCTCGGACATCGTCCGTTTCTAAAATTTCCCTTTCTTGTTCCTCGCTCGTCACGGGAGCTTTCCCGGGGTTGCCCGTACAGCATTCGTTTCCCGAGCCGGCTCCGTGAAAGTACATGACTTCTTCGACGATCTCTTCGCTAAAAAAATCTCCAGGAGTAGATTCGCAATCGTTCCCCGATCCACTTCCAGTGATCAACATGACCTTCTCTTCGATCTCTTCACCGTCGGAGTTGGAAGATTCATCATCCTCAGAGTCTTCCTCTTTTGGTTTTTTATTAGTTTTACTTTTTGATTTATTTAACGGAATTTGTTTATCCGAGCTCTTGAATTTTTTTGAAGGGGATGAATTAGAACTGCCATCAGATAAATCGATCTTATCTTTGTTTCCAGATGGCGGCTTCTCGTTTTCTGGCTCACTACTCTTATCGGTTTGAGGATCAGTGCGTTCAGAGGAATTACGGTTTTCTTTCTCAGGAGATCGTGTCAGTCGTTCTGTTCGTTTAGGCGGTTCCAGTGCGTCGTCATCGTCTGCCGTTTCACCCTTATCTGTTTCCAGGGCAGTTGTCTCTGCAACGGGGGAAGGATTACTCCGTTTCAATTGATCATTCTCAGATTCCGACTTCCCTTCCGCATCAGATTGTCGTGTTGCACTATCATCGACCTGGTGAAATAAATTTGCATCATATTAGTCAGATCCTTATAATATAATAAAAATATACCCAATTAAAATTGTTACGTCACAATAATATTGTGAATTGCGATACTAAACATCTGTCATTACATTTATTTAAAATATTTTATTATCAATTACAAGTTTTAAAAGTAATGTTTAATCACAAGGTTTGACGGTGGCCGATCAAGGAAGAACATACATTTTCACTTGTAGTGTCGACATCCTTCCTTTCCGAGGAGCCGTCTGCGCTGTTGGAGTCATCATTAAGACGCTCTGCAGGGGAGTTCTCAGGACTTTCTCCTCCAGTTTTCAGCTTTGCGATCACTGCACTCAACCCGGCTGCATCACTGGAACATAATAATGACAACTGATCTATCCGTCTTCTACACTGTCTTGAACATTTTCCAATATCCGTTCGAGCCAGAGTAGCCTTTGGTTGGCACATTCCTCGATTCCTTGCAGGGAGTAAGTCGACACTCGTTTGTACTTGGGTACTACTCCAAACTTATCTTCCTCAACGACCATCATCTTATCGGCAATTGCGCCCCACCTGTTTTCAAGCGAGCCCTGATTCTTACAGAAAAGTCTGCGACTTAAACTCTTTATAAAAAAATATTTTAGAATTAGGTTTTTCTGTTTCACAAGATGATACTTTCATCTCACATAGGGTGACATTTAAACATCAGGCTGGCCTGCTACTTGTGGAACACATTTCTGCATGGAATGTCGCAGAGATCAATCCGATATCTTACACACCAGGTCATAGCTTAAGCACTTGGCATTTGATACAAGTCGTCAAGGTTACCTGGCGATCAGTTTCCAGGTCTCTTCGTCCTGATCCTCCCGGTAGAGGCGGAGGTTGGCGCGCCGGTCCCGCTGCAGCCAGTAGCAGCGCCCCAGCACGTCGCGCCCCACCGGGCTGAGGCGCAGCTCCCGGCTCTCCAACTTGTTGACTGCGTTCTTGAATTTGGAGTTGCACGTGAATTGGTATTCCAGCAAATTCTGAAAACAACAAAACGTTCAACGGATTATAAAATAAGAGATATTTTTATGTCCTTGATAGGATTAAAACAGAAAAACTTTAACTATGACAGATTTTTTCAGGAAGCCATGAATTTGTTCGGATACGGCTGCTTATGGTTGTTGTATGCTTCATTCAAGTGAGAACGGATACGGCTGCTTATGGTTGTTGTATGCTTCATTCAAGTGAGAACGGATACGGCTGCTTGTGGTTGTTGTATGCTTCATTCAAGTGAGAACGGATACGGCAGGAAGAAGACATGTAATAAACCTCTTGTAAAACTTAGTGGGCCTGTCAGTCACAAGTTGAATGAAAGTTATTCATCATTTTCAGTGTTGACGAGGAAGAACCATCGACTATCCGGTGATAGGCAACAGATGTTTTGTTATCCGTTAACTTTCTCTTGGTAGGATGGGAGTGGAAATCCTATAACTTAATCACTTATCCTCAGGATAAAGACAAGGATAATGTTTCCACCAGGACGTCCTTCTACACTATGCACATTTGAAGCTTTTTCTAAGTTGGATTGGACCCACGCTGTAACTATGGCGGTAGCCCCTATAGAGCTTAAAGGTACGGATCTGTCAACAAAGGCTCCCGACAGGGGATTGCGATGACCGCATAACCAGGAATGTGGCGCAGATGCATAACGATGTTACCTTAAGTACTTTGAGCTTGACGTTGCAACTGGACTTCTTGTAGCCGAAGCGCTCCAGCTCCCAGGCGTCCTGGTGGTGGCCGCCCTGGTGGCAGAACTTGACGAGCGCCTTCTCCCAACGATCTGCGTGCGTCCCCTTCACCGCGCGGCGCAGCAGCTGCACGTGCAGACTCCGCAGGGGCGCCACCACTGCAAGCAAACATCAAACTGTCATTACCATACTGTATCATCCAGGACACCTCTCTGTTTGATTGAGTCATTTTTATTTTCACTTAACACAACACAATCTCAAATAATATTGTTAAACTCGACATATCAGTAGGAGCGGCCTTAGGAAGAAAGAATTTATAAGAATGGACGTTTGTTAACGTTCTTGAAATGATCCAATTAAAACATTGATGAGTTATGGAATGCAGATCTCAGTTTTTGAAAAAAAAAACGCTAGTAGTATATTTTAAAATTATCACTTAATTTAATGGAATATCAATGGTTTTGTTATCCAAAGCTTGAAACAACTGGGAGATTTATTTTTAAATAGATATTACCTAATACAAAACATTTTAGTTTTCTATTGTTTTACTTATTGTGTAATATATGTTAATATTATGTATAGGTACACATTGGTAATTAATGATATTTGTATACATTGAAGACGTTTATGCCCGGTGACATAATGCGGGGGTATTTAAGCAGTTCGAGAAGTCTCCCAAGGGAGCCTCACGTGTATGAGACGCGAGTGATAGTCAAGTGAATCCCGAAGCTGTCAAATGGAACTTAATTGTGCAATAATATGCGCCGGACAAAAATATCCCGACGCTCGTATGTTTTGATATTCTTCTCCTCGGGATCATTAAATATTTGCGTTTTGAGGTAGTGGTGAGTGACACGCAGCGGGTACCTTCTTGCGTGTTCTCCAGCATCTCGATGAGCTGCGGCATGCTGGGCGGCTCCAGCGCACACGACTCGCTGAAAACATCGAGAAACGAGCAAACTACGGCGAAATTAGGGTCAGAGCTGGTGGAGACTTCACAGTCGGACGCCATATTCGGGGCCCGAGATAACCATCGGCCCGCCGCATAAACGGAAATATAATCACTTGCGCATTTCGAGTGTGTTTCTATTTAGCCGTTAGACAACATTGTTTAAAACTACGCGTATCACTAGTATTATACGATGCACAAAATATTTGTTGGGTTCCGTCTACAACACAAAATGACAACCAAACAAGAAGCCATCACCAAAATTATTACTCGGCTTGATAATGTTGCTGCATCTCAAAATGTTTTGTTGTGCGTAAAAGGCGATTTAGACCTAAACGTCTTACTCTTTTATTATTTTAGTCGAAAGTAGATTTATTATCTGCTTAAATTTATTTCGAAACAAAGATTATTAATAATAAAATTAACTTTATTTAAAAGGTGATGGACGGAAAAGAAAATTATTTTCTCAATTAATTGAATTCAATTATTTATTCTAATTTGTAATGGTGTCAAAGTACAACTTATTTTTAAAGATCTGAAATTTAAAATATCCTTATCCAAATAACGTGATTTTATGATTACAAAATGTAGAAAATAAATAAATTCTTTTGATCTTTCATAACAACTTACCTACCTAACAGTGCTAGTGGTATATATATTTTTCAAATTAATTATTTTCAGTCCACAACTGACGTACATGTCAAAAAGATTAACTGCTAATGATCCGTCAATGTCAAGCCGTTTACCGAATATGGATGATATAATCAATTCAAATAGTGTTCCTCCCAAGTACGGCCTCAAACTCAATCTCAATCACGTTTATCCAGAGAAGAGGAAACCAAAAAAACGGCCGAAATGGAAGCAAGCGCTCCCTTTAGTGCCGTTGGGTATGAGGTTAGCTTCCAATTTTTAAACCATAAGATCATAATCAAATACATGGAATCGCAAGTTGGAATTAGTTTAGCTTTTTTGATAAGATAAAAAGTGTTTCCTTATAAATGGTGTTAATAAATAATTATGAAATATAAGATATTGAACAATAATGTCGATCTTATAATTGAATTAAAATGACTTCGCTTTATTACTGTTTAATTTTATTATAAAATATTTAATTTGTGCAAAATCGAGAAATCCTAATAGTTTATAAAAAATATTTATTAATTGTATTTGTTTTTTAAGTGATATTTCATGTTAAAAAATGTTTAAAAAACTAAAATAAAAATATGTTCTTCTTTTCTGTCTTCTGTGAATGGGAGAAACATTAATGTATCACAACAACATTTATTTATATTAAGTTAGAACACTAGTTTTCAGTTTTTTTCCTGTTTATTATCATTTTATCAGTTTCTTTCTTAAAAAGTGTATCTGCCGTTTACAGCTTTCCCACTAAAAATAGTTTTTTATCTTTACATTATTATTTGTTTTTCTATTTTTAGATATCTTGCTTACTACTGCAAGACACGGAGGAATGGAAGAAAACCTATCATGGACTTTATGAAACAAGAGAAGGGGAAACAAATTTATGGTAGGTATAAATGCATTTTTAAATTGTAAAATGCAACTATAACTTATCATATCAACATTAAAATAACTAATATTTGATGGTAATTATTAGGTTGGATTGAATTACCTTAATTCTAGAAAATTTTAGTCCTGAAAGAAGATGTTTAATACAGAATGTGATTACAAAATTTGAATTAATGAAAAATGATTATGATGCTTGCTGTTTGTTGTAGGATGTCCCCTTGGCGGCATCGGTGGCGGGACTATTGGACGCGGCTTCAAGGGAGAATTTTGCCGATACCAATTATGTCCCGGAATTTATGAATATGTCACGGTTCCTGAGAACCAATTCATTGTCAATATAAGAAATGCAGACAATGAAACAATATTTCAAAGTGTTTTGTCCACA
Organism: Glossosoma conforme; assembly: GCA_022606575.1. Taxonomy (NCBI): domain Eukaryota; kingdom Metazoa; phylum Arthropoda; class Insecta; order Trichoptera; family Glossosomatidae; genus Glossosoma; species Glossosoma conforme. Next base: position 1,501,750 of record JAGTXR010000036.1, read on the forward strand.
TATGAGTAAGTATAAAATTAAATACTAAATATATTTTAATACAGTTAGGCCCCGCTTGACGCTGTCTCGTTTAGCGCTGTTTCGGTTTAGCGCTCTTTTATTTCAATCCGGGGCTATTCCCCGAAATTGTGCATTAATAGTGGAAAAAATAGTGGAATTAGCGAAACATACCATTTTAGATGAGGTAAATGTGGAAGACGTCGAAGAAACAGTTCAAGAAACAGCAGCTAGTCTTTCTAATGATCTCTAATGAGCTCAAGGAATTAACTGAGCAAGAAGAAAACAAAAATATTGATATTAGTGATTTTGAAGAAGAGCAAAAAGAACTTTTGATGGCGTTTGTAAAAAAGAGTTTGACCACTGTAACTGAAATTATGGACCAATTTGTTGAAAATGATCCAAATTTTGACAGCAGTTCAAAAGCAAGACGGGGTGTTATAGATGCTTTATCCACTTATATTAACGCAAAAGGAAAACGCAAACTACATTAGATGCCTTCTTGACAAAAAGGCAAAAAATTGGAAACATAGAATAGACTGAATGATCTGACTGACTTAGAATTTTATTTGTTTTTATAAGTATATTCGTTTATATTGTTTTTATTTTTGTAAGAAATAAATGTTTGGTTTTATTTTTATTAAAAAAAACATAACTATTAAATTTAATACCTAACCCTATTATTTATATGTTAAGATAGCCTCGTTTAGCGCTGTTTCACATTACGCTCTACTTTGATGGAGCGTATCCCCCGCGTTAAGCGGGGCCTTACTGTACTTTATAAATTTAAATACTCTTCGCATTACTCTATAAATGCTCTCGGTAGAAGCATATGCTAGCCACAAATTTTCACCTAAAAGTTTCGTCATCTGCCTCATTCCTCGCCTCATCCCAAGTCAGTTCTGTACATTGTTTATAGTAACCTCCGAGGCGAGATCCGGGGGCTTGAAGAAGAGACCCTATAGTATCTATGGCATATTTGGATATTTTAAAGTGATCAGATGATAAACTCAATGCTACTGAGGCCTGAAATATTTAGGTTCAAGAGATGATACAGTCTAACTGCCGATACGCGGTATTCTCAAGAAGACATCCATTCAAATTATTTTCCGTGCGCAATAGTATTTAACCTAGATGATCGGACATGAACAGGTGTTTCAACATGATATAGAAATCAGTCACTACAGCAAGAAAATACTCATTGGTGTTTTTTTTCACAGCAAACCAAAGAAAGCCCCGGCATCTTGGGAATGGCAGTTGAATGGTGCCGATTGTGAATACACCGGACTTTATCCCCGGGCTTGGACAACTTATGACTTGAGCCTCTACGGCGTGAAGCTAGTGTGTAGGCAGATATCACCTATCATCCCTAAAAACTATAAGGTTTCTGTTTTTAGTTAATATTATATGAAATAAATTTATATATATATATATATATATATATATATAACAATACATAATATAAGAAGACTTTTAATTTACAATCAAGAACTTCTAAGCATTTGCGATACTCGATTGATATCTGTGATTATTAGTAGCTATTATTATATTTGTATAATTTATCCTGGAAACACCAAAATCAATATATATTAAAATATATATAATTATTTGTTTTATTTTTTATTTGAATATATTTGTATGTGATGTTTTATTAGGACAGCAGTTTACCGTGCGCCGTATTTGTTTGGGATGTAGTCAACGTCTGTGAAGAACGTCGTTATGTCAGCATAACATTCACCTTCAAAGACATAAATGTCTCTAAAAACAAAATAAATTCTAAAGGTAAATATTATGATCGCTGCACATTATAAAAGAGCCCGAGCTTTACCCGCCTCACACCCACATCACACCGGAAGACAGTAGGGTCTCCTTAATGATGCGCTCATTCAGATTATGATCAGTTAGCAACTGATAAGTCCAGTGGGAGTCCCCTCTGAACAATTGTGCCCACTGCACAGAAGTGCTAAAAGAAAGAACCCGTGAAAGATAATAGAAACGCATTCACGGGTTGTAAAGAGATGGAGATGGATGATAGATTCTCTCACAAAAAATATGAGCCAAAATGGTAAATGCGTGGAAAATTATAAAAGAGGCCATTATTTTTTCAGTCGTAAAAATATCAGAGAGAAAGAAAAATTTGCCACCCATTGCTCAACCCAAAAGCTATAATTCTAAATTTGGCCGTGAAAACCTATGAAATTATTTTATTTTAGCTCCCAGGTTCAGATCATTAATAACATTGATTTGTTGATTGCATCAATCAATCATTGTCAAGCAATAAACTCATTGGGTATCTAAATCAAATGTAATGTGTAGCTTATATTTTAAATACATTCCAGAAACGGTAAACTTTGAAAGATACAATGATAACTATACGTGTGGGGTATCATTGGAGCAAAGCATTTGTGACATGATGTGCACCTTCACCATTTCTAAAAAGAGGCAACCGGCCGACTCCACAACAGATGGCTTTTGTAAATTCAACACCAAGAAGTCTGCTGCCCAGCTCTGGCAATGTCTCCAAGCTAAAGGGAGACTGCTCCCGGCAGAAATTCCCTTGACCGCCCCTCGTGAGTGCTTACTTATAGTTTGTAGGATTCTTGCTTTTTAAGTCATGCCAATTGGTGTTATAAATTACTTGTCGCTTTAGCCGTGTGATTTATTTTTTACAAATTATTGTAGTTCTGTTTTAATAATCATATTTCCGTGTACATTTGTGTTGTAGTGTCATCAATATCATCAATTAAAATATTGTATCATCCCGTCGTAGGTTTTGTATTATGTTTTAAAAGTAATGTTGGGTTATTGTCACTCAATTATAACTTTTCTTTTCATAGTTTTTTTATTTTGTAAGTTATGTAATTTGTTGTAGGTCATAATGGCTGTTTTTTTTATTGAAAGACATATCACAATCCTATTATCTATAACTGTAACAATATAGGATTACATATTTCATTTACGAGAGTTGATAATTAGATACCAGACTATTTTAATGAATGTTTTTGGCAATAATTCATTTTATTTCTCAACACGGTTTCCTTTGAGCTTCCTTTAACCTTTTCCTATTTTTTTTATCCCTTCAAAGTAATTTGATCTGTCGAGGTCTTCAAAATTGGTATTTTATTTCCCGCATGCAGCATCCAGCCTCCCTGGCTGAGTGTCATAGAGTGCACTAGTCTTGACCGGCTGTGCTGTCCTGCATGCGATTACATAAAAAAAATACAATACCTTTTTTTACGACAATTCACGCTTTTTTTTTTAAAGCTGTCAAATATAAATTAAATGATGCAGATTGCTCAAAACTATAGAAAGTTGACAGTCAACAGGAGCCGTGTTGTTTTTAAGTTACAACTGCTAGATTAAATAAATCATGTACTTAATGATATGCCCTCATATTTGCAAAAAATAATGACATAGCTAGTTTATAGAGCCGCACTGAACGCCTTTCAAAAAAGGAGCTTAATATAATTACAGTAATTGCCAGTTGACATAAGAAATCAGTGTATAATTTAATATAAATTCTATGAAAAATAAGAGAATGTCATATAAAATATTATATTGAAGCAATTCAGATAAATTAATAGTATTTTATAGTTTCATTGCTTATTACAATACATTTATTGATTTTATTTTGATGATATTACAGCTAACGCCATGGGTCTATCCAGTCAGACTATATTAGAAGGAGGCAACACAAATACTTTAGAGTTTTGTTTAGTATGGGACATGCCTGTTGTTCATTTTGGTAATAAAACCCGAAAATATAACAGGTACACCCGTTTACTGTTATTATTCATAAATAATATAATTGGATGATAGAAAGGGTTATTTAATTAAGTAATGTTTGTAATCACACAATATTTTTTATTAGTAATTAATATTGACGTTCGTTAGTGAACATGCAATAACATAATAATAAGTGCAACACTGTGTGCGTGACTGGAAACAAAAAGTTCAGGAGAACAAAAGAAAATATTCAATTAATAGTAGTCTTTTTATACTAGAACTGGTCCCTTTGGGGGTTTGTTCTAAGGTAGTCAGCCTCAAGCTTTTTTGATGTCGGGAAGTACCAGGGCTTTATCCGATACAGTGTTGTATGCCAAATGATGATAATATGGATGATTAATAATGTGTATGTCAAATTGTCATTTTTATATACATTTATCTAATTTATAGATACTACACCCGATTTTTCGGAAATGAGGGGATTGCCGGTCCCGGTATCGCTACTTATTCTCTTTTGACTTACAAAAAATGGGAGAGTGATATTTGTGATTGGCAGAATCCTATATTAGAAGATGAGTGAGTATTTTTTTTTTGTCTAAATTTATGTCGATTCTAGGTTACTTACAAAAAATATATACAGTCCTCGGTCGAATACCAAATATTCGAGAAAACGCTGCTGAAAAATCTTAATATTCATCAAAAATAATATATTATTTTTATCAGAATTGGCTCTGAAATACATAATTTACTAGTCTTTTATTGTCATTTATTTTTAATATACTTAACAATATTTTAGATCACTGCCTAGTTGGTATAAAGGGGCCATTATGAATGAACTTTACTATGTGGCTGACGGAGGCACTGTTTGGTTTGATGTCTCCGACAACTACCCCAGAGATGATCCGAGGTATGTCAACAAATATATACAAATGATACACTGAAATTGCTATCTGAATGTGGCATAAAATTCAGGCAATCCCTTTACTTTTTGATTTTCTGTGAATATGCTGCGATCGTTGACGACATAGAGATTATTTTCTGAAAATTTTTGCACACTCTTCACCATGACCAAATGTTCTCACTTATAGGGTGAAACGTATCAACTCTTAAGAATAAATAATGTGAAATAAAAATAATCGCATAAATGTTTTTTAAATTTAATTAAAATACTATTGTAATATGAATTTTCAAATTGATAATATGAAATAAGACTACCCAAATATTTGGAATAACTTTCAGATGGACGTATGGCATGTTTGGTTACCTGGAAGGTCACGAGTACAGAATGTACAACACTTACGATGTCCATTTTTATGCATCTTTTGCCCTGGCACAATTGTGGCCACGGTTACAGGTTTGTGTACAAAACATAATGTCGCAAAATTAATACTCAGTCATGTGCCTTTATTTTCACAAATTTATTATTAAATTTTAAAGATTCCAAAACCTGCTGATATATCGGTTACGAAAATATTATGATTGTTTTGTATTTTTATTACTTTGCTTATATATTTGCATCCAACAGATATCGCTGCAGTACCAATTCAGAGATGCCGTGAAAAACGAATTGAGCAAACCGAGGAAGCATCTATTTTGTGGCACGTCAGAAAAACGTAAAGTCTTTAATTCCGTTCCTCATGATCTAGGAGACCCAGGTACAAGGATATATATGAGATTTTTAAACAACTAAAATTTTGTACGTTCACAAATAGTGTTATGAAATTAAATTTGTATGCATATAAATATTTCCTCTCATTTTGCATCCTCGCGTTTATATTTTTAGATGAAGAACCGTTCGAGTTGATCAACGCTTACAACATTCACGACGTCAGTCAATGGAGAGACTTGAATCTTAAATACATACTTCAAGTATTCCGAGACATCTCTCTTCTAAAGGCGGAAAGAGTCAAACGAATCACTCTCGATAAGTACGAGTCATTGGAGTTTATCGACGACTGCGCCGATGCCGATGAAGAACTTTACGTTCGTTCCACCGACCAAACTGTGAAGCTTAAGAAATCGGATAGCGAAAACGAATCGGCCGAACAGAAAGAAAAGACTCCCAAAGTCAAACCGCTGAACGGGTACATCAAACATAACGATAAAGACGTTAAACAGAAGAATGCCTTACCGAGAGAAAAACATGTCAGCATCAGCAGCAACGACTACACGGACGACGAGCTCGCTCACAAACACAACACGGTGCGCCACAACTCCTCGGGCAAACCTGCCATTCTGCAAACGCAGACATCTCAGTGCAGTGAGATTATGGTGGAACTCCTCCTGGCTGATGATGTGGTGGGTGCGGACAGGTACCTGAGCGATATGTACCCGGTGTGCCGCGGCCTGGTGGACGTGATGATGGCCTGGGACTCCGACGGAGACGCTCTGATCGAGAACCTCGGCGCTCCCGACCAGACGTTTGACGCTTGGATCATGACGGGACCGAGGTAAAGTGTGAAATATATCAGTTTGCGATATCTGCGATTTTGAAAGTTTGCTGACGTCATCGTTTGTGTTATTTTTCAGTGCGTATTGCGCCGGTCTGTGGCTGGCGGTGTTGCAGTGCATGTACACGATGGCTTGCTTTCAAGGTATTCAAGAGGATATACGTTTTTTTTCAAATATTCTGACAAAAGGTAAGGAATCTTTCGAGAATAAACTTTGGAACGGAAAATTTTACAAGTTCGATTTACACAGCGACGTCATAATGGCCGACCAGCTGTGCGGCCATTGGTACTTGCGAGCTTGCGGGTTCCAGTACCCCGTGTTTCCCAGAGAAAATGTCAAAACGGCTTTGAAGACCGTCTATGAAAATAATGTTTTAAAGTTTGGGAAAGGTATTCTCGGTGCCGTCAACGGATACGTGCCGGCCACTCGGGACAAACCCGGGCACCCGGACTACTCGTCTCTGCAGAGCGAGGAGGCCTGGACCGGAGTCACGTACGGTCTGGCAGCCCTCATGCTGCACGAGGGCATGGAGGAGGAAGCCTACAAAACGGCAGGCGGGATGCACGCGTCTCTGAGCGGCAGGTTCGGCCTCAGCTTCCAGACTCCGGAAGCGGTGTATGAAGACGGCGATTACCGCTCTATCGGCTACATGCGCCCGCTGTCCATGTGGGCCATGCAACACGCCTTGAATATGAAGTCGATAGTTCTTAACAATTTATAGAATTACAAATTAAAATTTACAAAAGTATAAGTGCCTTACTTAGTACTGGGCTCGGAGACTTTTGATCTTCTAGTCGAATGTCTAGTTAAACAATTTTATATAACCAAAGAGTATCTTTGTGATATTTTATCTTAATCTACTTTTATAGTAAAAGGATTTTTTCCCTTATACTGTACGTTCAATTGTTGCCTGAAATATTTTTAAGTGATATATTATGCTTTTATAATTTGATATGAAATATATATTATCCTCTTTTACTATTACTTTAATATTTCCAGCGATACCTCTACGTTCGAGTTACATTGATTTGTTGACATAGCTTATATCTCGTATTTCAAATATACGAGTATATCCCACATTATAAAAAATTTAAATGCTATATTATTACACAAAAATTAACATATTATTACATATAAATTATGTAAAAGCATCTGTGTTGTGAATATACATTTATTATGTTAACTGCATATTATCAAGGGGTATGGCTTAGAAGTAAAGCATTCACCCACCAATCGGGATACTGCAGGTTCCATCTCAGTAGCTGAAAATAAAAAGGATTTTTAAATCATTTATATTTATAACCTCTATATTGTTCAAATAAATATCTGTAAAAATACCCCGGCTAGTGTGAAACTGATCCTTCATCTATAAAATGCCTATCCACTATCTATTAATAAAATTAATGGTAGATGAAAGCCGTTCCGTGAACACCACCCGATCAGTGTCCATACTGAAAATGTAAAATGAAAAAAATCAGCTGAGATCCTTTCGTCCCTGAAAATTGGTTAGTCGAGATACTTGTAAGTAGAGGTATCGAAGTGTATATGGCTCTATATGTCCATCCAATGAATATGTTGTGCCATTTTATGAATCGAGAATATATCATCGCTTACTTTACTAATTTGGTGTTAATATTAGATTCCACATATTAGTGATACTCGTATATGAAATACTTAGTCATTTTATTTAGTTTAAGTCAATCAAATTATCATCTAATGAATTTAAGTTATCATTAATTCTTGTTATTTTTGCTTTCTCTCGCCGGAATGAATTAATCCTTAATTGGTTTTTTTTATACCTTGATAAATACGGCTTAAAGACAGCCAGACTGCTTAACCAAACTCATAAAATCTTACCTTGCATTGTTAATATTGAGACTGGTTATAGCGATTAAAATATCAGCCACTTATGCCGATTGTTACGGTGTTTAAAACTAAATGGGATATTACAAAAAGTATTCAGTATGTAATTTGATAGTTGAAATTTGAGCTATTTTGTAGCGAGTTGTGTCAGAAAATGTTGGTTAACTGTGTATACTTTAGTGAGATAGTTGAACATAAATTATGAATTAATTTATTCAAATAAACATGATTCAATACTTTTTGGTGACAAAGATTTAAAATTGTCACACTATTAAGTCAAACTATAAAAAATTAACTTTGTCAAATCCAAATTATTGTGAAATATATAAATAACTAAATTTAGAAATTAGGATAATTTATCAAAGAAATCAAAGCAATATTTACTTACAAAATAATATTATGAATGCTGTGGAAAAACTGAATAATGTGTTTATATTTTTTAAAACTGGTTTCCTTTGTTGAAATATTAAATTATATTCCATCTTTGTTAAGTATTTTTGAAGGAAACAATTTTAAAATTATTTAATTAATTTTCTGGATTAGCATTCATTTGTGAAGTCCTGTAATCGAGACATTCAGCCGGAGATGTATTACTTGTTTATTGTTCTTAGAAGATATACTATTAGTTGTTGGAGATTCTTATTTTCTAGAAGCAAATTGTACAATTGACAATTTTATTCAAACTATTTGTTTTTTTACTACTCTCCTATAGAATAATAAAGCATACTTTTCTTTGAAAATCTGTTTTTTTAATAATTATTAAATAATAGTGAAATTTCACGTCAAACAGATGTAAGTTTAATAATACATTTTCTCAATTATAATGGTTGGGTTTTCTTTAAAATTAATTAAATTAATCATAGTTCAAAATATACCATAGACCATAATGCCTGATATGGAATGTTCAAGAAAATCATTACATATTTTTGTTTGCATTTTTATTTAAGAGTTATTTCGTGATATTATGTTAGAAAATTAAAATGTGTTGTGTTCAGTTAAAATATATTTCTTTATTTATAGTAGAACAATAAATTTATTTCCAAAAAATAATTTAATTTTAATTCACATCTAAAATAATACTTTAAATAATTCCTTATGGCAACTTAATGGTCTTATGCTCCACCTTCTCTTCTTATGTCATATTTTGGTTGCGGTAAGAAGAAGAGATGTAAGTTTTTTTAAAGGTTTTTATATTTTTAAGTTATTAAATCAATATATTATCTAAATATAAGGGAGTGCATATCAAGTAAAAATAATAATTGACCTTTAAATATTACTATGTAAAGTAAACAGATTAGATTTTACTCATCCAATAACAGCTTACATTGTTACAATTCATACAAAATATTGATAACTTACAATAACAAAGTTTATAGTTTTCATAATAAGAATACATAATTTTAGATGTCTTTGAATATTTACGACAAAGAAACCAAATCATTTTGAAGTATGCTTGCAACATGGAAGTACAGACAAAGGTGAATATACGTCGTCACTCAAGTCACTTCACTATTATACAAGAATTCAAATCTCTCCACAGCTGTATAAGATCGCAAGTCTGACAGTACAAAAATCTTTTGGAAAAACATTGCTTATTTCCCAGTACTTGGTTCCAGTCAATAGGCAGTATTATTATAATTTTATAGCCATATACATGTTTTAATAACCAAATAAGTAAAATAAATTCTCACATTAATGTTATTTTAATGAAATTAATTAATAAATATTTTAATAAAACCTATTATATATTACTAATTTTAAAAGGGTGGATCATAAAAAATATATTTATCATATATGTTTGTGATAAACCGATCATACTTTATTTCGTCTATTGATTTTTGAATTGTGGAATTTATTTTGTTTGCTTAGTAAAAATATATATTCACTGTACATTAGAGGTAGCTGAATAATGTTTGATAGCCATTTCTATAATAAATTGTTAAATTAAAACTATTTGTACTCTAAATGATACAGAAATAAAATTAAACTTTTTACCTATTATATATTAAAAACACAAATCTTAAAGTGAAGAAAATACATAAACTGTTAAAAGAACATTTTCGATATCAAATCAATATAAACGCATATTCAAACTTGAATTGATTTAAAACATGCGAATCACGGATTAAAATCCGTTCATAAATAATGTAGAGTTATATAATAGTAATTTCATTTAATATATAAGTATATAATTTATCAAATAAATATTACTTAATACATACAATTAAACAAAATATGATTACATTCATGCCAGCAGCTGAGGTGTGGGGGAGAGGAGGTAAATTCTTTGGCCCTTTCTATTAATGTTGGACCCGGAGGGCCCAAATTTAGAAACCATTTTTTTTGTCATCAAAGCTTTTGGACCCATGATATTTTACAAGGGCTCACATAGATTGTTTTTTTGGGCTAAATAATATTATCCTTTCTTGGAATATGGAAATGTGCAAAAATATATCATTTTATCGTTGAATCATATTCGAAACACAATTTAAAAGTCATTTATTAACTTGTACAAATATCGGTGGTATTTTTTTCATAGCTTAAAATATTGTTAAAGTCAGTCTGTATGTAACACAAAGTCTTTTGTGTTATGATAATAAATAATATTTCTATATAATTATTATTTATTGTAAAATTGTCACACTTTAAACATAAATTATCTCCGAGTATTATAAAAAATATATTTTAAATACATAGTATATAAATGTAAGGGTTACTCACGAACAATACATAGTATATAAATGTAAGGGTTACTCACGAACAATACAAAGAGCAAATATGCTAAATTTTTGAAAAAAGGTAGAAGGGTATTTTAAGATAATCAACTTTATAACTCCCTTTCAATTTAAACATGGAAATTGAAAAGTTTTGCAGTAACGCTGTGTGTCATGTATTGAGATAATGTTATCCGAAGATAGTTAAGTTGGTTAGATTATAATTTTATAGCTTATTTTCATTATAACAGTTTAGAAATATTGCAATTTATATTGCTCGATTAGACAGCCCTTAATATTTGTATATTAAGGGCTGTCTACAACCTGCTAGCCCTTAATATCTACAATTACTTACATAAAAGAACAAATAATAAATATTTACAAAACTTACAATTATATATTTAAATTTTATACACTTTTTAGTATTATTTAATATTCTTTCTTGAATAATGATGTAGGCATATTATTTAATTAGAGTATTATTTTGAATTGATAAAAACAGAAATTTATCCGAATAATCTAATATTGACACTTATTATTCAGACTAGTCAGGAGTAAGGACTATATAATATTAGGTTATTATAGTCTACAGACTACTTGGGTGAATACAGATTTTTAGGCTAGGATTAGTATCATACATAATAAACATTTAACACTTGCATCGCTGTGTAATGCAATATGTACTGGTATTATTATAGTTCCATTAATGTGTCCAGTAGTGTATTCGTGCATTGTAGAAAGTATTACCACAACTCAAATTCGTATGTTAACAAATCAAAAATGTGGCTCACCCAAGACAGATCATTTCATATTATCTTTTCACCAAATCTACGAATTTATGCTCGCAAATAAATAATAATGAATTTAAATCCTCATATTACCAAATTAAATCTCTTCGGTGTTACACCATTTATTAAGCCGAGGTCGCTATAAAATATGTTATCAATGCTTATTTTATGCTGGAGACATGTTCATATACTGATGCTCGGGCACATCATTTGTCGGGTTATATCTGTGTTGGGGGATATTGTGCATTTGTGAGCACTGCTCTGATTCGTGCAATTGTCCGGAGGCTTCTCGTTCACAGATGGTGTCCATGGGCTGGGGGGAGCGCAGACCGTAGTCTCTCGAGCCCGGGATGGCAGGCAGCGGCTGCTGTTTGCCCTGGAAATGCTGCTGGTGGTGCTGTGTCGGCAGGCCGCTGGTACCGAACGGTCTCGGCGGAGGAGGGATCAGGTAGTCTTCCTGCGAGAAGTTCTCCACGGCACCCTTTGCAAAGCGCGGGCCATTCATTTCCCTGAACATCTGTTAAAATTTAATAATATAAATAAAATATATTATTTGTTATAAAGAATATTGGACTGTAGTTAATTTATGATTATTTTAAAACCCACCTTTACGTCTTCATTATCTGATTGTGTTCCACTATCACCGAGACTACCATTGCTAGCCGTGCTTAATCGACCAGAGGACGAACCTAAGCAAAGACATGTAATTTAATAATTGCATATATTTTGATTACTTTTGCATTACTAATTGCATATATATTCATTTTAATTTAAGTGACCAATATTATTAGGTGATACACAGAAGTGTAACGAGAGGATTTGCTGTCCAAGAGGACCCACAAATTTTCCACCCCCCCCCCCCCATAAAAAATCACACACTAAGGCTTTGCAAAACTGAATTTTGACAAGTGTAGTTGTATTGAAAAGAAAAGTAAAAATGTTGTCAAAAGAAGAATTCAAGACTTTGATAGCTATTTGAATATTAGATATCAAAGTGATCTATTAAAAAATTATTTGCAAATAATATAAAGTAATGTATTGTATAATTAAATCTTATTTTATATATGAGTATATTTACTAGTATTGCTATCCAATTTTGCTCAGAATTCTCTGTGTTTTAAATATAAGATTTTTATTTTAAGCTATTATTTTTATTGTGAAAAAGTAAACAATAATTTTAATTAATTATTTGAATCACATTTCCACTTTTGGTAAATTTGAATGCTTCCAAAACTACTTAACTGCCTATCATAACTACCTATCATATGTATCGGCATTACACACGAAATATAATAATCAAATAAGCTAGTAAACAAACATCATTTTAGTTTTTTATATAAATATATATACAGGTATATATATTTATATAAAAAATGAAACGTCATCTACAGAATCAGCCGCAGTAACGCTAATGGTGTTAAATATTTAAACAAATTTGTTTACTTACTAGAAACACTGTGGATACTGAGACCACTATTGGGTCGTTGCCCATTTGTTTTTGGATCAATAACTCCTGTTTTCCCATCTAAAACAAAGAACATTTTCTATTAGTCTTATTTATATTGTTTTTTTTTTATAATTTTATCAACTCTTTTCAATAAATTGCAAATCGCTTGGTATTAACAACATTTCAAACGAATTGATGTAAAATATGCGAGTCAAAGAAAAAGTTGGCAGACAAGTTTAACAGATTAATAATTATTCAAAACGGTAAAAAGAAAAACACAGAGGCATAACTATGCTCTCTGTTGTGTTTAAACTGTTTACCAGTTTTCTTAAGATCCTAAAGATATCACATCTACTGTTAGAAAGACTGATGCTACATTTCACTTCCCAAGAGAACAGCAATCGTAAATAACGAAACAACAATCTAGGTATAGAAAAATAAGTAAAAACTTAACGTACTTTTTGATTTTCCTTTTGAGAATATTTTTCTTACTCTCTCAAAGGGTGTCGGCCGCTTCATGTCTTCCTTTATACGCCTCTGAAGCTTGTCATATTCCTCCCTCATCTTGTTGAGCTGCTCCTGTTTTTCTGTCATGGACTGTTGAGTCTCGTTCCTGTTGCGCCAGTCCAAGACCAGCTTCTCCACCTCCGAAATGGTAAACACATTATTCTTGAAGTCATTGATTATCTCAGCGAGTTCATCTTGTCCTGTAGGCGTCGTAATATCGGAACTCTTTGATGAAATGGACATGGCCCCGCCGGTTTTGTTTTTGCTACCGATGAAACCTTTGAATTGATTCTTGCTATCGAAAAATTCATGAAACGGTATTTGTTTTTCACTTGAGGGAGAACCGAGGCTTGTTATGCTTTTATTCATAAGACTGAGATCTATTCGAGTCGGTCGATTAGGAGGAACCAATTCTTTGATCGGTTCTACCTTTCTGTTTGAAGGCTGAATAAGATAGTCGTGTTCTATTGCTCTTTGAACGTTGTTCTGGGACTTGAAAGAAGGGAAACACGGGTCCAAATGTTGAATGTCGTTTTCATAAAGCCATTCTGGGTTCGTCGATTTCGGTGAAACCGGAGTCCTCGGACTCTCGGGAACTTTTATGCTTCTAGGTTGCGAGTGCTTGGACTCGAGGCTTTCGAGACATTCTTCGCTGAAGGGATCGGAGCGATTGCTGTCTGGCGTGTCGATCGGCGTCACATTCGATTTGGAGTTGTTGTGACTGAATTTCTCCCACGAATTATTCTGCGGGTTATCGGTGTTGATTATTTTGTTGTGAGAGGCGATAACGTTGGCACCTTCGGGCGATTCTTCGCTCATGTTTTTCAAATAGTAGTACATATTTGAGAACTCGTTCATTTGCTGAAAACAAAAATATGATTTTTAATATTTGATATATATTATATGCATAATAGGCTCCCAGTGTTTTTTTTTTTAATTTCCCAGCTGAAAGGAGAGCATTGGTAGACACTTGTAAAATATCCAAAAGTATGTTACAACACTCTTGAGAGTCCCTTCCATCTATGATTCTTAGAGTGCCTTCCAGCTGTGACAGAAGTGTATCGAAGTAGGGGGAGAGTATTTTAAAGAATTATCAGCAATTGGACAGGTCCAATTAATAAATATATTTTTCCCAGAAAAGGAACATTTTTGTAGTCCACTATGTATAAACTTGTATATTGTGATTTGACTGCCCCATAGATTGTATAGGTCAGTTGTAGGAAGATGGCACCCTCGAGCTTGTAGACTCGCTGGCTGCCTCGCTGCCCGGTCACTCCAGCAGCTGTTGCTCAGCTTCGATAGGTTAGTAATTGGAAGAAGTAATCCTCAAGCTTGTACCATGAAGCCGCGCAGCACGCCGGCCAGCTGCGGGAAGCCGTGAGCCGCTGCCAGGTCGGCGGGCGTGAGGTGGCGCACGTTGCGGGCGTCGCTGGCCGCCTCTCCGCCCGGGCACTCCAGCAGCTGCCAGCTCAACTTCTCTAGCCCGAACCTGGCTGCAAAGTGCAGCAGCGTGGGGTACTCGTCCACACCTGCAACACGACAGCCCCGGTCACTTAGTCACTCATAGTCAGTACACTCAAAAGATAACCACACGGCTCAAATCAAGAAGAAATTTCCTACAGTCGACAACGGAACTGGTGATACCTGAGGCCACCCTGCCACTGAACATGTAAAGAAACGCAACTGAGGGGAATACTTGGATTGCCCCGAAAGAGGACCTAGCCTCTATATGGAGGTCCCTTAACAGACTTCGGACTGGAGTATGCAAGACGAGGACACAAATGAAAGCCTGGCAGTTCTACAGCGGACTGACTGAATGTGACTGCGGCGTGAAGCAGACCCTGTCACACCTTCTGGAGTGTGCGCTGTGCCCGAATAGATGCACCCAAGAAGACCTGATGAAGGCCGGGAGTAACGCCATCGACGTCGCCCACTTCTGGGCAGGCAGGATCTAACCCTGTTGTTTCCGACACGATTATATATATATATATATATATAATACATTTACACATATCGATAATCGGTTAAAAACAGGGATCGCCCAATACAACTAATACCTATATGAAGTATATAGATATATACTTCATATAGGTATAGAATACTAGTACTGCTACCCGGCTTCACTCGGATTGAAGATTAATAATTCTTAAGTAAAATAAAACTTATAATTAAATATGGATTTTTTTTTTTAATTTTTATTAGAATATTATTTTATTATTTCAATATTCTAATCTACTTTTATAGATCATTTTACTATATTATAATATTATTAATAATTAAATATACATATACTATACATAAAATTCTTTTTTCAACGCGTTAATCCAAACACAAAAATAACGGCAGAAGCGGGATGCGAACCGCGGACCTTCGAAACCTATGCCCAGGTATTCATACCGCTCAGCCGACTGGGCTATTACTGTGCCTGGACCGACTCACGTTGAAACTAGTATCATGTCATTGTTATCATCGTATGATAGATGTCGCTATAGTATATATTCAAAGTATGTATATTTTTATTTTTTATTATTCAATCAGTCTTCATTTATTCACAAGCTTAATATTATTACTTTCCGATTAACGCGTTGAAAAAAGAATTTTATGTATAGTATATGTATATTTAATTATTAATTATAATTTAATCATCAAGTAAATAAGAATCCCATCAAAAATATTACTTTACCTATCATACCTACTGGCATTACACACAAAAAACACGATTTCCGTTTTATATATAATATTGAATTTCTATTGTTCTGAACTCACCACGTAAAGAATAGTTTTTTTAATTATCTACAGTGGTGCCTCGCATAACGAACGCCTCGCACAGCGAACGCTGCACACAACGAACTTCCTTTTCGTTCATTTCACGATTCATACAACGAACTTCGCTTCACACAACGAACTTCGCTTCACACAACGAAAATTTTTTTTGAAACAGGAAATAATTAGAAGGAGTGAATGTGGGGTAAAACAGTGTGACCTTGTCAAAGAGTTTGGCCTCAACAAGACCACCATTTTCACCATTTTGACAAACAAGGATGCAATAAAATCAGCCAAAGTAGCCAAAGGAGTATCAAAACTATTTAATGAAAAACATAGATCTTCAATCCACGAGGAAATGGAGAGGCTATTAGCGATTTGGATTAAGGACAGGCAGGTGAAAGGTGACGTAACAACCCAAGATATTATCTGTCACAAGGCCAAGATAATTTATGAAGATCTAAAGAAAAACATCCCTGGAAGTAGCAGCAATCAAGATAATATAGATAATAAAGAAGATTTCAAAGCCAGCAGGGGGTGGTTTTTTAGATTTAAGAAAAGGTATGGAATCCACAGCGTTAATATGCATGGTGAGGCTGGCAGTGCTGATAAAAAAGAAGCAGAAAAGTTCTCTATTAATTTTCAAAAATTTATTATGGATGAAGGATACTGCCCACAACAAGTGTTCAATGCCGATGAAACGGGTCTTTTCTGGAAAAGAATGCCGAGCAGAACCTTCATTACAAAAGAAGAGAAGAAATTGCCAGGACACAAAGCCATGAAGGACAGACTTACCCTTATGATTTCGTCTAATGCCAGCGGAGACCTCAAGATCAAACCTCTATTGGTTTATCACTGTGTATGAAGGAAGGGTGAACGACATCATCACAGTGTCCCAAAGGTTGGAATTAGAGGTAGAGGAAGAGGATGTAGAGGAGCTTATTGAGGAACACAAAGAAGAGCTGACAACTGAAGAGCTCCAAACACTTCTGGCCCAACAACAGGACAATGCTCAAAGGGAAGCGTCATCTGATAACGAGGAGCAACAATCAAACAATCAACCAATTCCAACTGCTGACATCAAGAACATCCTGGTCAAATGGAAAGCAGTTCAGGAGTTTACCAATGCCCACTATCCGGATTCCGCTGAAGCAAACAGGATCAACGACCTGTACTCCGATACTCTTGTCCGTTATTTCCGGCAGATGTTGAAGAAAAGAGAGAAACAAACGACTTTGGACAGGTTTTTCACTGCACCATCGGCCAAAAAGCGGAAAATGGATGAAGATGTGCAAGATTCGATTATTTCTTAAAATTAAAAAATGTGTGCTTTTTTCATTATGTTTTTAGATGTATCTAAATAAAAATAATAACAAAAAAATTATCTTTTTTTTATGTCATCTTACCATATTTTATGCTACAGAACGAATTTTTTTTTTTAACATGTATTGTTATGGGAAAACGCGTTTCACATAACGAACTTTTCGCATAACGAACTTGCTCCTGGAACGAATTAAGTTCGTTGTGTGAGGCACCACTGTATATCTAAATTTAAGTAGACACCTCCATATTCATGACACGGTAAATAATAAAGTATAAAAAGTTAAAATCTTACTCGGGCTGTTCATTTTCAAGTTCGCTTGTAAAGGTGTGGACAATAAACTGAAGTGTGGCGGAATATTCCTCTGGAAGGCTGTCAGCATCCAATTGTCCAATTGGTCGCGGTCTGTGCTCTTGAAGCCCAACGTCTGAAAGTTGAATATAATTTTAGCTTGAAGTTAAGTATTGGCATCGCAGTTGTAAAGGTAATGATGACCCTGACACTAACCTGACACATGAACTCCAGAGGATTGTCGCTGGCTCGCAGTATTTGGTCCAATTCCCTGAGACGACTCTCGCATTTTATTTGCCGGCTTCCGCAAGAGACTCCGTTCTTTTCAATTTTAATCCAAACGAGCATCGACACATCCAGGCAGCAATCTAAACATGGAAATATCATCGTGTTTATTTAATTCATAATGTGTTAAACTAATTGAAAAAACGATCATCTTTCTTTGTTGTTTTTAAACCTGTCGTAACGTAAATCTAATATCAGTAGTATTTTAATCAATCTAAATATAATAAAAAATAATAGAACATACATGGATTTAAATCCCGAGTGGTACTTACTTAAATAAATAGACTGTCGGAAAGTAATAATATTAAAAAGCCTGTGAATAAATGTTGACTGATTGAATAATAAAAAATAATAATATACACACTCCGAATATGTACTATAGAGACATCTATCGTTATATGATAATAACAATGGTATAAATACAACTTATTCCACGCACCAGTTCGGGCAGGAGATAGTCGAGTAGATTAGGGTAATGAACAAGAGCAACGGTTGGTTCCAAGGCTCGCAGGTTCGCATCCCGCTTCTGCCGATATTTTTACTGAATGAATTGATGCGTATAAAGAATTTGATTTATAGTATAATATTGTCGCTAAAGAATGGCACATATTCTTAGTTTGTATTCCATACCTGGAACATCGAACTGGAGCGTGTACGGGTTCCTCTTCTTGAAGGAATTGATGGGCAGCAGTTCTCCCTTCTTATCGACTCGTACTGTGATCACATCGTCACCGGTTATAGGCTCGTTTAAAAGAGCGATTACTCGATTTTGTCCCTGAAAATATTAAAATACATTAATTAGAAAATATTATTTATTGAAAAACCACGTATTTCAAGTAAGTAAGTTATTTACCGGCTTAATTTTCTTAGGAATGATGGAAAAGCTGGCTTTTTCATTGGACGTCCTGCCCTTCTTGCTCAGAATATCTATGGCCGTTGCCAGGAAGTTATCGACAAAGGCATTGTCTTGCTCTTTGACGATCATACGCTGCCATCTGTCATATGAAGGGAAAGCTGGAATAAAACTGTCAATTTAATACAAATGATTTAAAACTGTTATAAAATCAACTGCTTCCAGTTTTAGAAGGCAGAAAGGCGTTTATTTTTTTTTCACAATTCAATTCTTTATTTTTTCCAATGACATAAAAAAATATATTACATTTCAATTCGTCATTAAAGTACATACTAACATAAGTAACATAAGTGTGGCATTGTAAATGTATTGACATACTTAGTGTCAATGACCTCACACTCAGAACTAGTGTCGGGACACTCACGCAAATAGTTGGACTTACAACAACAAAAACCATGTCATAAGTATATCATGTTTGACACACAACTAACACGGCATTATTGTTACAAAATCAAACATCTGAAAAAATTTCGTATCAGTCAACACCAGGACTGAATCTGAAGCAATATTACACTAAAAATGTTAATATCTTCACTCAAGTTGGTTTCAACCACTGTTCACTGCGATTCATTCGTCTTGCAGGTATCCAGGGTTGAACGATGGTCCGAGTTCAGTTTATGTTTTTTAGTTTATGTTTATTTTGCTCACCAAATTTGTAAGGCTTGAATTACTTTTAAACAGTGAAGGCATAGATAAATCATATAAGGTTTGGAACCACGGTATATATCATCATTACCACATATTTTTATAATCAATTAATGAAAATTATGACTCAGGCCTCGGTCATAATACTTAGAACTACATTAACTGCATGTCCAATTATTGCACAATTTAATAAATGTGAATTTAAAAAGAGGTCAATAGAACTGAACCCTGATTTCATGTTTCAAATATAGGTTAAATCAATCAATATCTAGTCTTCGTTTTGTATGGACATCAAGCTTAACGACATCATAAGTGATGTACCAGTATGCTTTCATATTAATATGTAGCCTACTTAATTATATGAATTAAGCTTTTATTTTTATCGACTGGCGAATTAGTCGTCAGGCTTTCTTAAAATATATTATATATTGAACATATTTCCACACATCAGCCTGACATCTTAAATCGATTCGTGATGTTCCTTTGATATTCGGTAACGTTTATACGCTAAACAAATTAAATTATGTGTGATATTAGTCATAGGTGCTACTCGATTTAATTTTTGGCACAGTGAATTATTGTGGTCTCGCTATCAACATAATAGAAAAAAGTTAATATTTCATATAATGAAATAATACGTTTTTAGTTGAATCGTTTAGTTTTAAGTTTGTCCTGATGAAGAAGAATTATCTCCGAAACCGGACAAACCACAAAGTTACTGACAATACCGACTTTAAGCCCTACGGTGCCCTAGGGCATTTTTTTTCTGGCGCCCCATATTGTTTACATTAAAGAAAAATCTAGGCATGACTGGTTGCACTCGGCGCCCCTAGCTAATTCGACGCCCTGGGGCACCGACCCACTTCGCCACCCCCTAAAACCGGCACTGGTTACTGAGTTCAACGAATATGGAATATTTATAAAACAATGGCTCTACGCATGAAATGTCGTAAGTAATGAGGTCTAAATCGATACTTGTTTTTGAATACAATAGTTTAATATTAGATCGGATATATCGAAAAAGTGGGAAAGAATTACAACAAATATGTATATTTAGTACCTCTCCGATGAAGCTCCGAGACGCAGTCATCGTTGACGCCGAGGAGCATCGTCAGAACCTTGTCCGCCTGGAAGAGCTTCATCCTGTCCAGCTGCTGCTCGGGCAGCTCCTCCACGTGGCACAGGAACTTGGGGCACAGGATGATCAGCTGCAGCTTGGCGCACATCACCTGCTTTACCTTGGGGTTCTCTTCCATAGGTTCGGTTAAGTCTTCAACTTTGACTGATATAACCCTATAAATAATAATGTAATCATATGTAAGTACATATAAACGTTAAAAAAAGGGGGAGAGGTACTTTATTACAAAATAACTTAAGATATACATAGTATATTTAATGAAAAGCTAAAAGGAGAAACATAGATTTTTATTTTTTTTGCGTATACAGTTTTATTAATTGTGAAGCTCTGATATGAAGTAAAATATTTTTTTACCAGATCCACTCTATATGTGGAGTATAGGGACAACACAAATTGTCGTTTTACTGTTCTGTAAGCTCAGTTTGTCTATTACTTGTCCCAGAACACCTGCACCCGGAGGTCCACATGGAAACATAAATGGTTCCCGGGAGCCTCCAGGGCAAGAGCCCACGAAGGTTTATGTATAATATAAGTCAGAACTGTGAAAGTTTACAATTTTACTTGTAAAATGGTAAATCTAACGAATGATAACTCAAGACCAAAAGTGTTTTAAAGCTTGATCGCTCGCTACAGGGAACTGTTACGGGGATGCCCCCTGTAGTGTTCGGCTGCTAGTCCATGTTCAGCAGGCCGCTGTGCATACTCACTTGTAGTGCTGGCGCGCGCGCTGGGACATTATCTTGTTGAAGCAGGAAGTGAGGTAATCAGCCCATAGCTCCGCCTCGGGAGACTCCTTACACGACACCACAATAATGCTTTCCATTTCTAAAACAAATAAACAATATCACATTCCATTCGAAATTTCTAGAAAGCACGTCCGATAAAACAAAAAACTGTACTTCTATGTTGGATTGCTGCAAAATACACAATAGACGGGAGTATTTGCAGCAAGTGTTCGAGGACATGAGTTGTAGTTCTTATGCTGAGCTGAAGAGGGTTGCGGAGGACCGAGAGGAGTGGAGATCGAGATGCAAGATTATGTTGCTGCAAACCAATCCAACGGATTGATACTACTACGAAGAAGATGTTGGATTAAAAAAATACCAACAGATCATATTATATGTGCTGTCTATTTAGGTACATATTTCCACTCTCGAAAAATGATTTATTTTTTACACTTATTCGTTTGCTATCTTATGATTCCAATTTAATATCAATAAAATAAAATAATTTGAAGTCAATTAGCTAATTTATTTATTTATTAAAGCTACTCTACATTTACAGTGTGTACCGCTTGTATATAGGTATATTTGTTGGCTGTCGATCAAGATTCATCTTCAGAACTCATAATACAAATTAATTATGTGAATTAC
This sequence comes from Glossosoma conforme, assembly GCA_022606575.1. Classification (NCBI taxonomy): domain Eukaryota; kingdom Metazoa; phylum Arthropoda; class Insecta; order Trichoptera; family Glossosomatidae; genus Glossosoma; species Glossosoma conforme. The sequence goes on from JAGTXR010000036.1 coordinate 1,523,972, forward strand.
AAACGCAAGAGTAAAATATTTGTCAATCATTTTAGAACTTCCAAACTACTTAACTTTATAAATAAATTTAAAAAAATGAAGTATTTAATGTATGGTTGATCCTTTGATTTTTAATATTTCCAGGAATGTGGGTAAGCAATAAAATAATTGTTAAATGCTAATTTTTAACAATTAAATTTACTATCCGAGGTTTAATTTTAAATACCTAAATCTTACACAATTCCAATTAAACGAACCGCTGATAAAAATAAGTACATATTATTAGTACGCTCGGTGATTAATATGTCTTTAGAATGTTGATTTTTAAGGAATGTAATAATCAAAATAATAATACCACTTAAAAATGTAAACAATAGGTATCAATATATTTGTTCCAATTGAATAACTTTATCTTTGTGTATCTTATTCCATTTAAATTTAAAAACCTTCTAAGGAATAAATTTGAAACAAGTAAATCGCATGATTTTCTGTTATAATAATAACATAAAAGTTGTTACATACTGCACGAGGCTCTGACCAGGAATTTATAAGTTTTCGAATTGATATACTACGTCGATAATAAGAATATATAGTAGTAATATTTTGAGAAGCAATGTTCCTATAAAACACATCGTTTTTCCAAGTTAACCATGTACTGGCATGAGTGGCTGTTCGCTCTGTGTTGTGTCGAGACCTTGGCGCTTGACCGACGGTTGATTTTTATGCAGTTGTGGCATTTAGTGTGTTCTTCTTCGCGATGCTTACATTCAGCCATTTTATGATCCCCTGCGCAGTGCATGCACCTCTGTTTCTCAGTGCACTTGGAGGCAAAATGACCAAAGCCAAGGCACTTGTAACACTGAACAAGAGGCGAGCAATCCTTCACGTGCACCCGGAGAAAGCCGATGTTGATTCTTCCAAGTTGGAGAAGAGCGGTTCTGACGGCCGGTTGAACCGACACGATGAGATTTTTTAATTTTTTGTTTCTGTTTTTTGCAGTGCGTATTATTTTAAATGCACATTTCAGGTCGGTTTCCGCGACGACATCGTTGATTGTGTCATTTTGGAAGGCCAAGCATTCCAAAAACTCGTCCTCCGAGGTCTCCTTAGTGACGCCTTTAAATACGACAAGGGATTGTCGACGGCGTCCTTCCTCGGCCTGAAGGCTCGTTTCCTTTTCGACGTTTTCCTTAAGTTTGGCCGCGTCAGCTGCATTCGGCAGAGTAATGACTACACGGTTCTTCGACACGTTAGTCACACCCTTAATACCGATTTGGAGCTTTTGCGGCTTTACCGAAGCGACAATAGCTTTCCTTATAGTTTCTGATGTGTCGCTCTCATTTTTACTGGAAATTACCAAAGCAAATGTTCTTTCCTGTTTTTTGATTTTATTAAGGTACTATTATTTTAAATTTTTGTGATAAAGAAAACACTTAAAAACAATAATAACAATAGAATAATGTAGTAAGCATATACATAAGTATGCTTATTACGATTTGATTATATACAGTTACAAAACAGCGGCATTCTAAAATACAATTTGATAAAGTTGTAGCTGCATGTACATATTAATAATTGTAAACAAACGATGCCGCATTCCATTGTTATCATTATCAAGTAAAGTTAATTGAACTCTGACGCAAGACAGACGATTAATTTTCACTTGTATTTTTAAAATGTATTATAAACTATTATAAATTTAAAATGTTATATATAACTTCATAATTGTATGGGTTCGTGTTAGCAAAATAAATGATATTGATTAAAATTATTGTACCTACTGGAATACTGGTCAAATTGGGTCATTAAAAAAAGCGATTACTTTTTATTGACGAATGTCCTCGTAAAAGAAAGCCTAACATTGTAACATATCTTCCGTGCCATATTAACTCTTTCAAATCGGTTGTCGGCATGTGCCGTCATAAGTTTCCCCGACCTTTGACATTGGTTGACGTGATATATCGTTTTGCTACATTCTTAGAATATTTTTTTATGCATCATCTGATAGTTAAAGGATACAAGAACCAATGTGATATATGAAAATAGATCAGATAAGTACATTTATGCTCCAAATACTAGTTTTTATAATTAACAGTATAATTTGTATTCAAAGGCTTTAAATATTGTTTTGCATCTACGCAAGATATCGAGGATTTTATGTTATATTGCTTGTAGACTTTATCAGACTTGTATTTTAAAAATTATTTATATTATTATTAATTCGATAAGGCTATTTTCGTTTTGGTAAGTTTTCATTAGATATATTGAAGCGTAGTATTTATATGGTTCGTAGAACGAGAAGTATATCCAAGTGTTAACTGTGTTTGCCAGAGCATCGATTGCGGAAGTTTTCGATAAAATAAACAAGACGTTGGGCGTTCACCTTTCCCCGGCATTTCCTCCGCGCCGGGAGCTGCATCTGCATCTGCATCTGCATCCGCCGTTAAAATTAAACCTCGCCAGATTCCGACGCAAAATATGAATTGAAACATCGTTTGTGTTTTGTTTGGGATTTTTACACGTGTGGCGGCCGCGGCACGTGCAGAGTGTTCCAGAAAGTCGGCGTCCATGAACACAAACATAGGAGAGTGAGAATTCCAATATGCCTCAATCGGGTGCTGCTCTGTCATCAATCACCAAACAAATCATTTACATTAAAGCGAAGTGCGCCCACGTGCGCATCTTTATTAATACTTTTTACTGCAGGTGAATACGAAAACAATAACATGGAATTTAATAGACCGGTACCGGGTATTCGAGAATAGATACAGTCTTGAAATACAATGGATAATGCTAGATATATCGTTGAAAATAGAATGCAGTTAGATCAATAATTTATTTAACCTATAATTACGTATGGGTTATGCCGATGCATATATCCTAATGGTAAATAATAAGCGAATAAATAATTATGAATAAATATGAAAATTCAAATTGAAAGAAAAATGGAAAATTTTGTCAATACAGGAACTCTGGACAACGCAACGTCGCGAATTTTGACACTAGCAATATTACTAGTTACGCCTACGCAAAATTATTTATATTCTAAAGAAAAAGATGACTGTTATAAATAACCTTTAAACGCCCTACGGTCCCATACAGGAGTGCTTATGGTTCATTTCACAATCGGATTACCTTAATTTGTAATAATAGTATTAAAGTGAGTTCATGGAAGAATCTATTGTGCGACGAAATATTACTAACATTAGCCTGCTAGGGCATTGAACGACGTAAATTTGCGGTCCCGTATGGGACCACTGGGAGTTTAAAGGATAAGTATGTGAGTATATTATACAAGTATAAATATACTCGTATAACATACTCGCATATATATTTGAAGCGGCTTTATTCAAATTAAATGTGCTAACCTGCGAAGAAGCAAATTATTATCAGACTTTAAAATAGATTTATATACATACGTACGAGTAAATGTAATAAACGATAATTTGACCTTTTGGTATTGCACAATAGCACATTGCGAACTCGGTTCTCATTACACAAAAGTTAAACAACATTTGACGCGGACCTAACATGGATGGGTTAACCCCTGTGGTTAACTGCTTGTCGCTGATGGAAGCAATATATGGTGGAAGAAAAAAATATATACTTTGCTTTTTGATTACCTATTTGAAGATTTCTGCGATAATTAATTTCCCGTATTTATTGTTTTTTCTTCGGACCCCGAAAAATGGTAAATCGAGGTTACACTGTACAAACAAAACGTGTTTGGAGCGGTAATAAGTAAACTTTTTGAATATTATAGTGGAGATGTTTGTAGTTTATTTCTTACATAATTGGTTGAAGGAGAGTATCGTTTTGGTGTAATTTATAATATTCAGTTACATGAAATACATACTCGTACATTTCCTTGGTAGGTATAATTATGTTGTGTGCTGTAAACGAACGAATTTATTTATAATTAAATGCACACATACAATTAAATATACATCAAATTTTATACGTATCAATTCATTCAGAAAAAATATCGGCATACTCGGGATTCGAACCACGAGCCTTGCAACCTTTGCTCTATTCTACACACCGCGCAGTCCACACGACTATTCTCTGCCTGAGCAGATACGCGAAAGTTGATGTATTTATACCATTGTTATCATCGTATAACGATATATGTCTCTGTAGTATATATTCAGAGTATGTATATTATTATTTTTATTTTTTAATCAGTCAACATTTATTCACAAGCTTTTTATATTATTAGTTATCAACAGTCTATGTATTTAGTAAGTACTACTCGGGACTCGAACCGAACTATAGACTGAATGGATGAGAAACAACTTCTTATACGAACGAATTTATATCTATTTTTATTTTATTTATCAGCTTTATTACAAAATAATGTTTATATATTTATTATTATTGTATTTTAGTCATTCATTTCCATAGGTAACTAGTGATAAGCTGGCTAGCAACTAGCTAAGCAGACACCTACTCATACCATAGTCATCCTCAGTAACTAGCACCGAAGAAACGTTGTGAATGTGTAATGAATGTAATGATGCACCTTCCGAGAAGCTGTGTATGACAATGTTTAAAGTAAACAATGTTTTGATTCATCACAATATGATTGTTATTTGTTACGCAACTTTAATTATTTGTAAGTGAATTCGATTGGCTGCACTGTGGCGCCCAACCTTCGTAAACCGGAAATACAAACCGAGAAATGCGTAAACTTATTTCAGTCCCGAGGAAACATGAATGTAATAACTAATTAGGCAGACGCAGTTCAGTCACTGAAACAGAATATGGCTTGCATCGGATTTAACTGCGAAATTAAATTCTCAAAACATGTTTCATTTCTGTAAGTCATAAATTATATTTGCACTCCAAAATGTATTCTTATATATAAAAATGAAATGCAGTCTGTTTGCTTGCTTGTTTATTTTTGTGCAACGCCGGTAAGTATTGAAAGGAAGGTATGAAAGGTAGACATGAGGAATGTAATTTTTTTTGAAAGCATTATAATTTACTAAAAGTATAAATTATATTCGAATATTGAATTAAAATTATTCTTTACTTATGTGGCAAAGAAAACAAAAGTGGAACTATTTTACATTTACGTGTTTTATGGTAATAATATTTATTTTATTTTTAACTCCTTAAATATTCAAAATGTAATTTGAACAATTTTAAATACCTACCAAATAAACTATACAGTTTGTTTGGTAGGTATCTTTGTTTGGTAGGTTTTAATACACAAGTTCCGGCATACCTTTTTAAAATAAATACCTACTTATTATATAGACTGTTAATGTAAAATTATTTTCCGTTTAACTACTATATTTTACATGGAGCAAGACTGAAATATTTACGACGCTATAAGACGAACGATCTTAGGAAAAACAAATGTTCCAAAGTAAATAAAATAGACTTAACATAAACTACCGTCAAAATGGAGTCGTGTACAGTTTCCTGTCTTACCTACAACATGGACAGATTTGTTTATCGAAGTAATGAAGTATGTATACATGTATGTATATGCGGCTAAGAAAGTTGTAAGTATTTAATGTTTACATTCTTGATCTCCTAAAATTTTCCAGATGTAAATTTCTTAGTATACCTGGCAACATTATACCTAACGACTGTTATATTTAGTATTTACAAGGGGTAAATGAGTCATACATTAGTTTACTCTTTTTAAAAGTATAGCCGACAACTTCAATGACTTTTAATTTACGTAATTTAAAAAAATAAAATAAAAATCTACTCATATTAGAATTAGTATATTATTTGATTTTTTAATTAATTTAGAGGAAAATACCGTTTGAAAATTGTATCGGATAAATCTCATCAGTGGATCTATGACCCTTCTCATTTCAAATGTTGTTCCGCCAAATGAATACATCATAAAACAATATTGTATGTATTATTTTTGCACTCATTTATATTTATTTTGATGTATTACATGTATTGAAATACGTTATAATTAAAGTATTTTTCATCGAGAAGATCTGTCCTTTTTTACAGAGATGTCTAACAATATTTTTTATGAAGATTGGCACGTTAATTTACGTGATTTTTAAACAGGCAATCGTCCAACTCAGTCAACAATACTATTGGTACCATTCTTGATAATTAATAAATAGGTTTTACAAAAACTCCATGAGTTCATAACTTATTTACAATGCTTAAAATACATTTATAGTTTTAATAAAATATGACAAGTTAAATATTATTAATAGGTGGGTATTTAACATTTCAATTAATACAAAATACCAAGATTATCTATTCATTTAAATCCACCAAAAATCGTTCTTTTTATATGTCAGGCATCAATGAAAAGCAAAAAAAAATATTATTACATCGAAGATTACCGCAGGAACGAATCGCATTGTACATAATGTTATGTTTATAAATATAGTCACTGGTCATAGAGGAGGCACTAAACATACATATTTTATTTCTTAAAGTAGCTTGACTTCCTTTTTAATAATTTATTTCCTGCGGATTCTATTTTAGGTTACAGTGAGAATAGGGTCTAACTGAAACCACAATACAATAATTTATAACTGTTCATAGATTTTTTTAAAACCATTTATTAGATTATATATATTTTTTAAATAAAGTAGGATAATTAATTAAATTTTCGACAAAAAATGATGTTATTTTATAATATGTAACAAATTAAATGTTTATATTTGCTATCTAATAGAATAAAATACATTAATATTAATAAAACTTACATGTAAATGAAAACCTACCGTAGAATATTTTCTTTTTATTGTTTTTTTTTAATAATAAGATTCAGTTACGGGAAAACATAATTAAGAAGCAAAATATTTTTTTCTTTAATTCTATTATTTATATTTTTTTCAGTGAGTAATTGTAACTTTACATAATGAAAAGATTATTTAATTAAATATAATGTTAATTAACTGTAGCATCAATTATTACTGATAAATATATTTTTAAAAATCTTTAGCCATTACTTTTTTTTTATTTATACCTAGCTTTGTTGATGTATATTTTTTACACAATAATTGAAAACAAATTATAATTTAATTACTATGAATCGATAAAATTATATTTCGTACATTAGTTATAATTTTTTAACAGATTACGATCTCGTTTATACCTTAACACGATCTCCCAAAGGGTCTTGACCTCCAGGTTGAGAAATAATTTCTTCGAATGATATTAGATTATAATGAACTTAAAATATTTTTTTACTAATGGGCAGTGTAGGTGCTGCGGACAAAGCTCCTTATAATGTATTGAAATGAAATATTATAACGAATAAGAAGATATAGTGACGCATTCTAATGTTGAAATAGACGAAAAAAGACTAGTGTAATCCGTGAAACTGGTAAATTTTCTGACTGTGTACATCAATGAATTCACGGAAAATCTAGCATTACATTTACGAAAATTCAGCCGACCAAAATAAGTATTTTTTTGTGACACATATACATAAATTAAAATTCATTTTTTTTTTAATTAGGTTATCCTGCTATACTGTTATAATATGGGATATATTTCATTTACAAAATTTTCCAAAATATTCGAATTACGATATCCGTATTCGAAAAATTCTTAACTTTTGAGATCAATGTTCTTAAAGGAATTCGTAACAGTGACCTTAAGAGTAAGAATAATGATAATGTCTATGCGACACAGAAGCTATCACAGAAAATGAATAAAAAAGCATTCAACCGCGTTGAATTGCTTCTTAATATGCCCAGCAGGTCTAATGATAACAATACATAATAATTTATTCTCGGAAAATAAAAATCATCACTCAGAGAAGTTCTTCTCCACATAAACATCTCAAAGACAGTAAGTAATCAAGTGATTTGTATGTTGATAATATTTATATTTATACTCGTTATAGACCAAGTGGATGTGTGTATTGGCTGAGGGTACATGTAAGAGATTGTCGGCCATAGTCGGCTAGCTTCGGATTTGTATAGCATTGTCTCTGTCATTATTATCGGACTGTAAGCTCTCGAGAACATGTGTCTGCGTAGAATATTAAAAGTAGAAACAGCGATATGTTGTATTATATATTATTAGGTAGGTAGTACTGTTTGTCTTTGTAAGGAACGAATAGTTGAGGGAATGTACAAGTATAACAAGATAATCTTCCATTCTATAATCAGCTAAGAGACGAAAGATGCTAAGGATATATTCTGTGGATTACGCAAGAGAATATACTTATATAACATCAACGATTTATTCAACTCCTCTTGTTCTCGTCGTCATATAAAGTACAGTCTACCCTCTTACAAAGCTTTCATAAGATGGGATGATTAACCCGATGCTCCCGAGTCCAGGACCATTTACTTCTAAGGGACAAAAAATAATTACTACTCTCACTAAATAAAGAAAATCATGCGTCATATGCGAGTTGACTGTACTCGGGTAAGCTTTGGGGTGAAGAGTTGAGTTGCAACGAAGATTTTTAGATTTGATTTTATTGCAGAAATGATTTTGATAATTTTGATGATTTTTTGTACCCTGCAAGTTACACACTTGGTTAGATTATGCGTCTGGGTACGACAAACGGTTAAAGAACGTAGGAGCCTATTCTATGTGAGTCTCGTTAACCACGAGTGTAGCTCCGACGATATCCTTGATGAAGTCTAACACCAAGGGACCGTAAGAACTAAGCAACAGTTCAGGAAGATCCTCCCTAGAAATGTCACAGGTAACATTACAGAACGAGTCTTCTATTCTCATAGATTATGCACTTTTGGTTTTGATGAAAATTGTAATCAATTTCTCCGGTAAATTATTAATTGCTAAATAATCAGGTGTTGCCTACGTGACCGGCTGCACAGCAAATAATGCGATCGACAAATAACAGCTACATCGAGTACAAGTATGGGCAGAGACTGTCCTATCAAAGAACCGAAAATGACGCCCAGAACGAGCATCTACATACGAGAAAGGATTCGTAATTGTATACCGAGACAGAGGAGCATTATCAAACGGAGGATTCAAATTGTTTTATTCCTTTTTAATGGCGCGCCGCCTTGAATATTCATGCGAGACTCTTGCTTGTTTGTGTGCGAGGGACAATGAGTAGGAGATGCGATTGGCGTCAGCGGCTAACATGTCAAATGAATCACAAGTATTTTTTTCAGATAATAATTTAAAGGATTTTATTGTAGACAACGGACGCATTGTAATGTATTTAAAGAGTGAAGAGATAAACTTTATGAAGGGTTCTTGACGGAAATGAACTGAAAAATATTCCTCTTGTGCTTGATAGCATTTACAAGTAAAAAGGCATCGGATTAATCCTCAAACCACCATATAAAATCGAAAATAATGTTACCATTACAAAAACCTACTTTGTCTACCATATTTGGAAAATATGGTCGCCACAAATTGCTGCTGTACAGTTCTGTCTGCTACCACACATACTCTGGCGAGTACATAGTCTAGTGGTTGAAGATAAGACAGCTGTAGTAGTATTCGAGGTATATCTTTGGACGTTTGTTCTTTGTGTTTTTTTAATGAAATCAGTTGATCAGCCTGACGCTCCTGAGGTCTGGTCTATTTAGTTCTAAGAAGAGCCTACCACGGCGCAGCACCCGACTACACCATGCAGATATTCAGGGTCCTTTGGATGGTACAGATTCACAATAACTGAACACATTTTTGTTGGACCAATTTATCCCAGAAAAGCGGTCAACCCGTGCTACACGTATAACTTGGTGGTAAGCATACTTTTCAATGACTATAAGTAAAAATAAAAAATAGTTATCATAGATTTTATAATTGTAACTCCGAAAATAACGTTTTTCCTTTATATTTTTTATCAAAACAGATTCATTGCGTATATCTGTACATTTATTAACATGCATTTACTAATTATACTAATACCAACATCATTAATTACAATATATTTTGTTGTGGTGGTACAATTTATCGTAATGTATTACCAAATATCAATAAACTATGGAAATGACGTGATTCAAAAAATGTTGAGATCTAAGGTCCAAGAAGTCGAATACATAAGGTATAAGTTGAAATTTGTAAATGTAATTATGTTTTGTGACAAGGATATGGAATTTTCAATGTGTTATGTTGACCATATGCTCCAAATTTGTAGTGAATACTTATAAACAAAGAGAGAGAGATTTTTATGATTCAAATTTTCGAATTAATTGATGTATTGTGCTTTGTGTGTCGTGTTCTATTGAGTAACGATAAAATATTATAGGAATCGATAAATCAAATTTAATCGCCTTCAACAGTGAGTACATTGTTTCACTTTGAGAAAAACATACTTGACAGGATAAAATAAGTTTCTTTATCTTAATGTCAATGAACTCAAATATCAATCTTTGAAAAAAGACGTTGAAACTACCATACCATCGCAAAAATAAGATTTCTTAACCCTTTCATTACGGCTCGGATTGAATACAAATTATACTGTCAATTATAAAACTAGTATTTGAAGCATAAATGTACTTATCTGATCTATTTTCAAAAATCACATTGGTTCTTGTATCATTTAGCTATCAGATGATGCATAAATAACTATTCTAAGAAAGTAGCAAAACGATATATTTCGTCAAACGACGTCAACGGTCGGGGAATCTTATGACGGCATATGTCGACAACCGATGCGAAAGGGTTAATTAAATGTTAAATTGGGCGGTTAAAAACGAATGAGTTATAAATTTTAAACTTACAGAAATTAAGATACCCAGTTTATGAAAACTACTTATATGTTATAAAAATACATTTTTCTTTTAGAGTTTTTACATTTCCTACAGTCTTTGCCGACCTGAATTTGTCCCAATCCCCAACATAAGAACCAAATTTAGTTTGATTAGCAAGACATGAAGAATTATAAAAAAAATGTGCTTAAAACCTTTTTTTGAAGCTTTCGATACTTATATTATAATATAATGTTTTAAGATATTTTTTTTTTAAATAATTTATTCTGAATTATTTTTGAATTATTGACTAACCGAAAAAAGCTACGCGAGTATTTCAAATCCACACCACTTCTTCTTCGTAGTATCAATCCGGTGGATTGGTTTGCAGCAACAGAATCTTGCATCTCGATCTCCATTCCTCTCGGTCCTCCGCAACCCTTTTCAGCTCAGCAAACCACACCACTAATTAGTATTTAATCGCTTTTTATTTATTAAGCGTTTTTTTAACGTTTCGTTTTTATCCTCAACATCTTTATGATATACATATAAGCGTAATATTCAACTATTGGCCCTTTATAATACACCATATATGTAGAACGTTCAAAATAAATTACATACTTGTAAATAAAGATTGTATCGGAAAAAAATGTGCACAAATCGTCTGCCTAAAATATTGCAAAGAAATGTATCATAAAAATACGAATATCATTTCAAGATATTATTTGTACTTATTCATATTGGTAAAAAATGTTTTCTGAGTAAATACAGTCGAAATATTAACATTGCTGGGGATGCGGACCACATGCGGTCGGTAAGCATTTTTTTCTTTTTGTTACAATCAAAGATGGGTTCATGCACTCGGGACTTATATATATATATATATACTAGTATTTCATTGGTGGAGACTTCTAAAAAAATAATCTCTATAATCCATATTACGTACACGCATATATCACCATTTGAACAACACTTTAAAAGTGTTTTAAAAGCAGCATCTTCAATAATTTTGCCATCTTCAACATCTTCCAAATTATTCAATTGTCTCCAGGGAGGCCAAATCATGTAATCGTGTAAAATAAATGTGAATCAAAACTAAATATTTTAAATTTGTTAATTTTTAAATTTAAATTAATTTAAAATTATAATTATGCAGTTTCACCAAGTATTGTTAGTTGATAACCTTAACGTAAATAAATATAAATCTCAATATTAAAAATAATTCTTATATTACGTCGCCGCAATAAACAGTTTAAGGTTCAATCGATATCGTAAGCAAATAAATCAATTATATTATAATGTTCACATTTAGAAATATTCATTATCGTTATTGTTATTTTATCACAGAAGTTTCAAAAACCATTTGAATTTGTACAATTTGTACAATTTACTCCCACTTATTTATTACATTGATCATTATAAATAATATAGGCTTACAGCGAACTGTAATTATTAAATAATACTGATACGTATTGTTTACAACGAAAGCTTATATTATAATCAAACCGAATTAAAAAAAATTTGTTCAATTCTATTATCTACATGTCTACACAGACATTTAGTTGCAATGTAAAATAATCAGCAAATCACTTGTAAATATTATGAATTAATTCTTAATTAAATTACATAGTTTTATTAATCGTGCAGAAAGGCGTAAATGATTTGATATAGTTAAATAATTAACAAAAATGTATCGTCTTATAATACTGTGTTTAAGTTTAAAGATGTTTATTTAGTTTATCTTTGTGCCGATTGGTATTATGAATTTATCTGAAAGTTAAGCAGGTAGTCAGGAAATCGTTTAAGTAATTTAAGGGTGGATGCTTACCGACTGGCTCCATATTTGCGATCTTTTAATAATCTTTTCGGCACAGGGCGCCGGGACGCGAATTTCAAATCCCGATGCGAAATCTGTTGACGTTCACTCTACTGGGCTTGACAACTTGTGAGGAGGCGCCGCCAGAACTGCGGCTCCCGAGCATCGCTCAGCCAACCGAGGGGAGGGGACACTATACGGTTAACCCTCCTATAACGCACTTGAAAAAATTGTATCAGAGATTTTTCCTTTCGTATTTGCGGCGATTTTTCACGTAACGTTCCCTACTACGTTGATATTTTGTGTTGAATCAAATTTTAGGACTAAATAGCCTAGTCAATAAGACTGTATGTACTTGAAGGTATTTTATGTTTTAATGAAGGTTTTTTTCTTCTTTTTCTTAGTATCAATCCGGTGGATTGGTTTGCAGCAACAAAATCTTGCACCTCGATCTCCACTCTTTTTGATCCTAACTTGAGATTCAATCATTTTTGCTGATACATGGGATGTCTTTTAGACCTTTAATGTGGTATTTTCCCCTTTATTTCCACATCCTAATGCCGTTGACCGTAAAGGTTCATCTGCCTTTGGAGATCATTTACTACCTCCAGGACAGTAGAGTGCCCTAACCAGCTTGACCTGATGAGGTTAGCTGGATGTTAGCTTATTCCGGCCAACATTCGGTCCATTTTTTTTTATTAAAAGTTAATAATTTACCATAGTATGTGTTTCTTTCGTAATTCATAATGCTTACACTACAGTAAATAATGTAAAATAAAATAATCATAAGTCTTTTTAGAGAGAAGATAAGGGAATATTTGGGGAAAGCCCTAGAAAATTAAATATTATATGTTTAGAACTGCTGAAAATATTTTTTTAATTTTTCTGATAGTGCATTATCATCTGAGCATTTTCAGCAATTGAATTCTGAAAATCAGACTAATTTAACGTTCATTACTGTAATACAGTATGTAGAAACGCCATTTTGAGACACGTGTGAATTTAAACGTGTAATATACTAGTATTTTTAAAATTACTATATAATTGAATGAAAAATACTAATAAAAATAATGAACGACACAAGATGGCGTGGAAAGCGAATTCCAAAAAAACAATAAAAAAAATGAATGTAATACTGTCAATTAAATCTTAAATGTATCCTATTATATTTGATTAAATAAAAAAAAAATTAAAATAATAACGACCGATATTTTGCTACAAATAAAAAATAATTGTGGCACTTTTTGGACCTATAACATTTATTATATATGTATACATGAACATAAGTAATAAACATTTAATCTCTTAGTTCAATGTAGTTTAATTTTGCCCAATACCGAAGTGTTAAGTAAAATGTATATATTACGATTGCAAACCCTCACAGTGACCTGAGCTTGGAGCGGAGGAGCAAGAGGACCACGGATAACAACATTCAGGATGTACAAATGAGTGCACGACCTCCCCACTACTCCCACCAGGCCCCTATTAAACATTAAGAGAGATGTCAATCATGTCAACACTATCTTAACCCTTCACAAAAATACATAAAAATAAGTCCTACTGTTCTATATAAGTCAACATTATCAGTAAGTTTTACTGATAATTTTTTAATATTCTCGTGTATTAATTTATATTGTTTTGAGTGATAACCAACTGATAAGTGGAAATTTTATTTCAGGAATCTTAGGGCTGATCATCCAAACTTCTTAAAAAAAGTTTATTTATTAACGACCAATAATCAATACCTTGGATACTTTAGCTGGAGGTAAGGACAGGACATTTGACAAAAGTTTAAGACGGAAAATTTTGCCAATCACATGTTTCAGCTAGGTAGTGGTAATGAAAGAAGAAGTATTTTATAATAATTGTATTTTATAATACGTGAATGCATTGTAATTTAAATATGCAAATTTGTTTAAATTTTAACATTTACGTACACGCAAACGATTCTTAATTTAAAAACTAGATAAAATTTAAATCGTGTGTTTTCTAAATAGGCATAACGGTTTATAACATCTTACCGTTTTATATAATTTTATTCAAACGGATATCTTGTTATGAGTACCATTATCATTTCTTTGCTTGGTGTGGAAAGCTCCCGAAAGGCAATCGGTGGATATTGTGTGAGATGCGTCTTTGTTCTGATGTAAATCATTTGCCTCATAAGCAACCGCCTAATTATTTAAATGATGTTATCAAAATTATTAAAATCAGTACCGATAATTTGAATGGAAAATAATTGTTTATGTTTAACATACGCTAAAATTATAAATCAAAACCATGACATGGCAATTATATCGATGTATTTTTCTGCGGAATAAAAATCAAGCTTAAAACACCCCACACTTTTTTACGAGATATATTGGTTCCAGAATGTGGCTCGTAAAAAAACTCGGTTATCATAGAATTCAATGAATTGGTTTCGACAGTTAAAATATCTCTTTAACCCTTTCATTACGGCTCGGTTTGAATACAAATTATACTGTCAATTATAAAACTAGTATTTGAAGCATAAATATACTTATCTAGTCTATTTTCATTGGTTCTTGTATCCTTTAGCTATCAGATGATGCATAAAAAACTATTCTAAGAAAGTAGCAAAACGATATATCACGTCAAACGATGTCAACGGTCGGGGAATACTTATGACGGCACAACCGATGCGAAAGAGTTAAAAATTACCATTTAACAACGAGAAAAATATAAAAAAAAAATAACGGTACCGTTCATAACATCGCGTAAAAGCGAATTCGCATAAAAATAAAGTCGATTAAAAAAATACTAGGTGTAATCTAAAAGAAGCTCCAAAACTTTTTTTTAATGATAACTTTAACATTCTGAAATATTTGATGTTTCATTTTATACTGTAATAAAATTATATTTTCTTAGACAATATTGCGAAAGTTTATTCCTCAATTTAACATGTTTCTTATTCATAAGAGATTTAGCAAAATAAGTATAAAATGATTTTACTACCGTAGTTAATTAAATACGTTACGTACTAATGAAAGATGAAAATACATTAAATATCAATTTGCACGTTTCAAGTGTCATTATTTTTGCCAAGGGTCATTCTCGCCAAACTTTTAAAGGGACACGTATAAAATATTAAATAGTGCCTTTGCAGGTTTTCAAATGGCAAGTTTCGGGCCCGCGAAAAGGATATCCGGTTGCGCGCGTTTTGCAGCGTGTTCGCTAATGCACTCCCCAGGAGCTCGCGAATGCTCGACGCCGCGGTGGCGGCCGACAGCCGATGAGATCTGAATGACCAACGAGTCCGTCTGTGGTCAAACAGTTGTGCATATCAACTAAGCAGCGATGGACAAGCATTGACAAATATTATTGGTCAAGAAATAAATCTTTCTTCTTCGTGTCAGCGACGTCAAATTATATTTTTCCTGGAAACATTGATAGCTCGTGTGTTGCCCAGCATTAGGTCCTGAGATGTGCAGCTTGTTGGGCACATTGAGCAGGATCTTAGGTGGTCTGCAGGTCTCCACAGTCGCACAATACTGTCTCTCCCTGCCGAAGCATTCCCCACCGCTGGAGGTTGTCCTTTGTTCTAACAACTGCGTTTCTTAATCTGTTCGGGGATTTCCAGGTCCGCCAGTCAAGGTTCTTGCCAGTTGGGAGGCCTTTCTTTGGAGTAATGAAATCTTCTGATGCGATTTGTTGCCAGAGCTGGAGTCTCTCATTTTCAGGGCCGGATGTAAGAGGTTGTGTGGATCTCAGAAAGCTGCTTCGCGACTTCGATCTTGGTGTTGGGGTATCTGATTATACAAGCAGTGGGACGGTTGGTTGTTTGCCTTACGCATTTCTTCGGCGCATATAACTTTGCGTCTTATGTTTGGTGGTGCATAAATTTTTTTATATACATTGGTAACATACATCATGTGTGTGCTGTTGGCATCGAACCTCTTATCCAACGGGAACGAAAACTCGACGCAATATTAAGATGCAAATTTGGAACAAAATTTGAATTTAGTTTTTAGAATATTCAGTTATTTTCCAACGGTCGCAAAATGGGCGGTCCTGACTGACCTTATAAAGTCGACCCCAAAAATTTTGGTGATCAAAAAAAAAAGTTTCTCGCAGACGGGACAAAGTATTTTTTGTTCTCAAAATTTAAAACGAGCAATAAAATTACGGTCCTCATGAACTTTTACTATTTTTCGTACACAAAAAATGAACTCTTACCGACCATACAAATTATTTCCCCCCCCCCCCCCCCAATATGAGCCTTAGTATTGGCGCAATACCTGGGACCTTAACCCCGTCTCCCACATCCCTCCTCGGACCTGTTTGTACATGATAATATTTATTTAATAACATTAAGGTTATCAACTGACAATACTACTTGGTGAAACTGCATAATTATAATTTTAAATTAATTTTAATTATAAAAATAATAAATTTAAAATATTTAATTTTTGATTCACATTTATTTTAACTGATTGCATGTTTAAGCCTCCCTGGAGACCATCTTCAATAATGTTGTAATTTTAAACATGCAACATGCAATACAACTGTTTATGGATATGGCAAGAAGATGGTCTCCAGGGAGGCCGAAACATGTAATCAGTTAAAATAAATGTGAATCGAAAACTAAATATTTTTAATTTTTCAATTAAAACTAATTTAAAACCATAATATTTATAAAGGTAATATTCAATAAAAATAATTACAACATTATTGTTAAAATAATTATTGTTAAAATAAATGCCAAAAAACATTATTGTTAAAATAAATGTGAATCAAAACCTAAATATTTTTAATTTATTAACTTTTTAATTAAAATAAATTTCAAACTATAATATTTATTTAGTTAATATTCATTAAACAAAATATGTTGGCTATCCCTGTATGGATGTAAATGTTGATTCAGACATTATTCCTCCTTTCAAAATGACCACAGTGAACTTGACGATCAGGGTCAGTATATCTTGAGTATTCAGCCCTAAACAATACAGAGATCTGTTCAAGTATTAGGTACTTCTTTATCAATAATACTCGTACTATGTTACCGTTCATCTGCGAACTAAATACGAGTACAGATCTTTGTAGGCTGATGCCGTAAAGCCTCGAAAAACGATCTTTTGTCTCTTATTTTTGTTCGCTCGCCTGACATGCATATCTAATAATGTTAGTTTTAATTATATAGTATTACACAGCGTTTGAATATGCCATTTTATTTGTTATGACAGTTGCTCCATTTCATGTTGGTGCAACTGTCATCTTTAATTTCCTTTTTTGCCGCGATTGTTGGCGGCGCTGGATGTCACAGGTTCCAGAGTTGTCAGTTAACTAACGAAAAATCAAGTCTTTAATAAAAATAAACGCGAATTGAATTGTACGAGTATGATGGACGCTTTTGCATATTGTATTTGTTTAAAAAAACTGTCGAAAAATAGTTTCAAAACACAATATATTATTATCGTGTTTCAACAATGATTATTTCTCCCTATTTGCCCAGACAAAAAAGTCAATCAGATATGCTTAGGTAAAAACGTGGCGGAGGAGCTTTAAAGCACGGGGTGTTTGCCACGTCCTTCAAAATGGTTATAAATGTAAATAAAAGAAGACTATCGAAGATATATCACATTCACTCGGCACCAGACATTTCAGGTCTGATTTAAATGAGTATCACGTCTTTCGAACACTGCGACATCTTTCAGCGGAGGACAGAGATATGTGAAGGTCGTTTAATTTGGTAAAAAAATCATTTTAACTGACTTTCCCATTGTTAATTTACGAATATGCATAACAAAGGTTTTGATTAAGTTCGAATGGTTAAAATAGATGGGCACACGAATAAATATTTAAAAAAACTGTTGCTTTGCAGCAATGCCTGTCGAAATGCTAATAAGCGCGGGTCAAACTATTGAGAGGGTCGACAGTTTTAGATATAGAGAGTGGTAGTTTGCAGAAGGAACTCATTTCCCAAATTGGGAACGCCGAAACGTCTTTTTACTCCATGCCCAATACCTGGAACTCGCTCCAGTTATACACGATCAAAACAAATTTCCGACTATACAGCGTCTGTCTTCTTTACATTTGTGAATCTTAGAATCACATCAAAAGCCAATACAGACGTTAGCAGCTTAACAATTTCACCATACGCATTTTTAGGCTTCTTTGTAAGGCCGTACAATGGGTTTTGAAAACATATGCCTGAGTAGGATACTCGAGGTACGATGGATTTCCATACTACAGTCGATCGTAGACGTGAAGATACGACGTTGAACCTGGCTGAACATGTATTCCAGATGCCGCAGGAGAGCATAAACTACAGCAGGCTTTTCTTTAACCCTTTCGTTACGGCTCGGTGGAATACAAATTATACTGTCAATACGGCGCGAACTTTTCAAATCATTTTTTTTTTGCTTAAAACTAGTATTTGAAGCATAAATGTACTTATCTGACCTATTTTCATATTTCACATTGGTTCTTCTATCCTTTAGTTGATGCATAAAAAACAGATAATGCATAAAAAACTATTATATTTAACAAACGTTAATTATGTAACTCCATACATGTGATGGCATTGACACATGTGGTTTACAGAAAAATCGCTCCTGTGACGAAACCTAACGATATTTATTTACATGCTTTACAGATTCCTGTAATGAATACATGTAGGTTGATAAAGGGAATAACTGAACTTCCAATTTCCTACCGTAGATGTCACAATGAGTACTGAAAGTAGCAAAACGATATATTACGTCAACCAATATCAACGGTCGGGTAATCTTTGACGGCGTATGCCGACAACCGATACGAAAGGGTTAAGCCCCCAGCTGTCGCCGTTCTTGCCTAGCCGTTAGGAACGAAACACAGAATGTACTCGGCAGAGCTTCAGAATACAGCTGGACTGGGATCATGCAAATACCATAACGGCTGACAGCTTTAAGGCGGCAGTTCGTAGCGTGGTAATACTACAATAAAACATAATATTTTGCGAATGGTCCATGATTTAAGCATCTTTTCATAAGTATTAAAGTCTGGTGTTCAGGGTTACATTTTAGGCAACAAAAAAAACATAATGCGAAACGTGCTAAAAGTCTGTCACGTGGAAACAATTAGAAGCAAAAATATTAAAATCTCGAGAATGATTCAAGGCGGATGTTCCAAGAAATTGTGAGTTTTGGATAAAGATTCTATTAACATCTGGAACTCGGTTCTATGGCGAGGACGGAATGGAGGATTTTTACGTCTTAAAAGTGAGGTCACCATGTTTTTTTGATTTAAAAAGAATTTTGACACAAGACTAATATATTAGTTGTATTGCTACCAATGAAATTGTGAAAATACAACACGAACCTATAAAAATGTAGGTGGAAGGTATTTTTAACTTTATCCATTCAAGGTTTGATAAAAAGGTCACCAACCGATATACAGTGGAACCTCTCATAACGAGTACCTTTCTTAACGAGTAATTCGCATAACGAGCAAATAAAAAAGTGAAAAAATTGCTCCCTTAACGAGCGACATTTCGCGTAACGAGTGACCCAGAAAGGGGAAGTCACATAACGTATGACGCACTTGTGAGGTGGGACTTCCTCGTCGTTGCGTCAGTCTGTGTTTAGCACTCGTACTGTTGGCACGTGAGTGTCGTATGTGATCACACACTTTTCTAAACTTATGTTCAGACGTTATTTGTAATTATTTTTATTTTGGAGAGTTTGGAGGAAGAGGAAGTAGCAGAGCAACAATCTTCTGTCGCAATAAGAGAAATGCTGAAAGCATTGGAAACTGTTTCCTCGTACATTGAGAAGCATCATCCTAATAATGAGGTGGCTATGCGTGCTACAAACTTATTCAATGATAACGCTGTGTCGCATGCATGTTCACCAAATTTTAAAGTGTCGGCCGAAACAAATGTCTCTAGCCAGCTTTCTAGTAAAAAATAATTTATTATTTGTCATAAATTTATAAATAATAAGGATTTTTTTTTAAATGTTTTTATCAAGGTTGTCTTTAACAATTTATAAGTATGTAATTTTATTTGAATAAACGTTAAAAAAATATTTCGCATGGAACGAACGCATTATGGTGTTTTACATTGATTTATATGGGAAAATTAGTTTCGCATAACGAGTGTTTCACATAACGAGCAAGGTTCTGGAACGAATTATGCTCGTTATGAGAGGTTCCTCTGTACTATATATATGTCATTATTTAACACAATAATTTCACTTTTCATTCTAATAAAATATTGGTCCTTAAAAATACTACATACTCGTTAAGTGCTGCAATGTTTTGCAATAAGAAAACGACTGTATTGTTTAACTACGGACTGGCTATTATCTTACATGTAAGGATTATATTCTGATCATTGGTGAAAGGGGGAATAGAAAAAAATATGGAGAACTAAGCTTACTTATTAATGGATTCTCGTTTTTCAGGATTAATCATCGTAATGCAATTAAAAATTGTCCACACGATTGGTAGGAATGATAAAATTGTTCGGTTTCTAAAATAACCTATATAAAATAATTATCTCAACAGCCATAAACTCATACTAATTTGGTAAGTCAGTGCATTATGTACAGGTCATATTTTAAATTACATTTTGTACGTCTGAATTGTATTACGTAGTATGTTACATACGAGTAGGTTTAAATTATGTTGTATTAATTTATGCTTAATTCAATTTTATATAATGTATCGTCATAATAAAAAAAACATTATTTTTATTTATTTTTTAATTATTTATCGTTATTGATTTTAATTTTATAGCACTGGCAACACTGAAATCTAACTATCAGTTCCAAAGACAGTTGTTTAATATCGACTAATAAATTTATTGTGGGAAGATCTTTGTCCTTATTGCATGAATATATTTATTTGTGATATAACTATTTTAGATTTTCCCACTTCTTGGTGGTAATGTGGGGTCACATTAAATCTTGAAATTTATTATTCTTTTAGTAGCCATACATAAATACATTTACTGTTATTAACTGTTGAAATTTATGAAATATCGAGTTATTACTCGTATGTTAGCACTTGCTTGGATATTGTGGTTATAGTGTACATTGTAGTATATTAAAATTGAATTACTTACTAACCGAATTCAATACGAATAAAAATAGAGCAAAATATTATTTTTAAATTATATGGTTTATTGAAGATGTAACATTACTATTAAATTCGATTTGATCATTTTTAGTAATGAATTAAATCATTTAGAAAGTGTCATTAATAATATACAAAATTTTAACTCAGTGAAATATAATTATAATTTATGTAATAAAGATTTTCTTTTATCAGTGTCTGTAAGACATTCCTAGCTGTATATATTGACAAAAATAAATATAAAGGAATGCTTTACGCCAAAAAAAATCACCGGAGCTTTTTTAGTTTTTTACGTTAGCAGTTGTCTTTCTAAATATTTGAAGAAAATTTAAGCAAAAAGGATGATTTAATGTTAACCTACCTTTAATGCTGAGACACCTTGCTCGCTTCTTCCGTTGCATGGAAGA
This sequence comes from Glossosoma conforme, assembly GCA_022606575.1. Classification (NCBI taxonomy): domain Eukaryota; kingdom Metazoa; phylum Arthropoda; class Insecta; order Trichoptera; family Glossosomatidae; genus Glossosoma; species Glossosoma conforme. Next base: position 1,545,883 of record JAGTXR010000036.1, read on the forward strand.
GGAGAAGGCCGTGTTGTTTGAGCAGCTAGTGCAGTTGGACCCCGCGGGGAGCGCCTCGCCGCTGTGCAGAGTGGTCACGGGGTGCCTCTTGCGAGCGCCAACCCCGGGCTGGGCGCCGGCTCTCACGCAGGAACCATCAGCGGGAACCTTGGGGGCATCCATCCGCGGAACTTCGCTCGGAACGGCGGTCACCTTCAATAAGTTCTTTGACCCTGCGAACCGACTCCCATTACTCTCGGTCCGCGACAGATAAGCTCCGATGGAGTGGCGTCTTCTCCCACCGCCCGCGCTTCCAGGAAGCGGCATCGTGTGACACAGCCCATCTTCTGTACCTTCGCTGAAGTGCAGAGTTTTCTTCCTGATGCCGTGCTGCATGTCCTGTCTGATCTCCGCGCAAGATCTGAGAGACGCGTTTCTGCTGTGGGTTAATTTTCCGTTCGAGGCGCGGCGCACTGTGAAAGGAGCTGAATGATCTGGAGGAGCGATGTCAGATGGTCTCGGCTCTCCTAGCAGAATGGATTGAGCGTCTTTAGACGATGCCGCGTTGGCTGACAGTGACCTCAGCAGAGATCTGAAGCTTCTCTTGTTAGGGTCTAGACGCGGAGACGGAGGTTCGCTGGGTATTAGATACGCGTTGCTCGACGCGTTGCTGTTTCTGGGACTGCAGTCTACAGAATCCTTGCCCTTGTTTGATCTGCAGTTGGGAGGGTCTCCGAGGCTGGAGAGGCGCTGTGAGGAGCTGAGAATTGAGGATGCGGCGGAGGAGGAGCCGATGAGGCCGTCACTCGAGTGTCTGGAGCCCATCTTAGTGACGTGGCAGCCGAATGGGTTCGAGGACCCCCGGTTTAAAAATTGCTCCCCTTTCGGGATAGCGAAGTATGAGGGATTATCTGAAAAATAAATACAAAAGAATTGTTTTAATTTTTTAATTATCGAATGCTAGGAGTATGTTATTTTTAAAAGGTTATATTAGCAATAACCCACGTTTTTATAAAAGATTAATACGATATTATATAATTAAATTTATTTATCAAATACAGTTTATATCATAATGTATTGTAAAAGTATATATATAGATATTGTAAATTTAAGCTCCATATAAGGGCATAAAATTTAAATTTATTGTATCGATTTTTATGATAGGTATGAGTTTTATTCATTATATGCCGAGCCCTCTATCGATGCTTTAACATTCTGACAAGATGATTCGTAAACAGCTCTACAAAGAGTTGATAATGAAAACGATTTGGAACATTACAACAGAAGACGATAACGACAGAGGAATTCAATGGACTGCATGTAGACTGGAGCAATACAGACACTTCTCACTGGAGACATCTTGCTGACGTGACCGACTGAGAGAGACGAATCTATTCATCAAGTAAAAATATAAATTCAAAAATTATCCCCGAAGTAATAGAAAAATAAATATTTTGGTCGTGTAAAGAGTAGAATATTTTATTGTCTTTGAATAGTTTACAAGAAAATCATGATCATCTCAATCATTGAATTTAAGGCATTAAGATTGTTAACCGATAACAATTATTGGTGAAACTAAACAATATTATAATGCAAAAATAATAATTTTCTAATAAACATTAGAAGAGTTACTCAAAGAGGCAATACTCGTATATTTTAGAAACCATGATATGCGTGAGGGCCAACTTATTCTTTAAAACCATTGGTTAAACTTGGAATCATTTATTTATTTCACAGAACCGACGTTCCAACGTACAAATAATAAGAAACAAAGTATACATAAATAAACAATACATAGAAAAGAGAATAAAAAATTAAAATAACATAAAAAAAGAAGAAGATGACACGTGTCAAAGATCACAGAGATATAGGAGAACAATACCATCGACAAAAGAGGAAAAGGATGTAAGAAAAGGATCGAGGTGTGCTGGTAGGCCATTTAAGAGCGCCATTGCCGTTGTACTAAATTGAGTGCTCGAAGCTCCATAAGTATCACCTGGGATCAAAAACTTGGTGTACTTATCTGTCAATCATCCCAATGATACAAGTAAAACCATAAATATACTTTTTTAAGATCTGAGAGTAAAACAATATTGTATCACATATATTGTATTCGTATATCTACGCAATATAATGTCAATGTATGTTTATTTTTTATGATTATAGGAAATGACGCGTAGTTGTACTATACATATTTGCTTTACAGTAATGCACACCTACTGTGCGCTCTTTTATCGCTTATGTATTATTAAATCGTGATTATTTTTACAAGGTTAGCACTGACCGACATTAAAGATTTTTTATACGATAATCCTACTAGTTAATATGATTTTTTATGGTTCATCAAGTGGACAAAAACCAAACACTAGCAACAGCAGCGCTTGTCAATCAAATGGAAATTCAAGCATGAAAAATTCAACCATGAAAACATAAATATAATAATATTATTTTTATCAAATTTCTTTGGCCATGAATCTATAATATCAACGGGTACTATCAACATGTCAATTGCAATGTAGCACAAGGTGAAAGTTTTTCGAAGTTTTAAATAAAAAATATTGTCGACTGCAAACTATGCATATTTCTTGACAGCTTTCAGGGCGAGAGGCTGGAGTCTTTAACCACTAGGATTACAAACGTGGTTTCAATATGGTACGATTATGATCGTTTATCAATATGGCATTTTATTCGCAGATTTAAATAGAACTATCGTCGTGCTATTCATCTTATATTATTAGATATTATATGTGTTGTTTTTAATATATATTCTAATACTTTATATTTTTTTATGTAAGCACATACAGTAGAATACCGACTGATGGGAATAGTGATTCTGAAGTCTCATCTGTGTGAATTCTATGACGCTTACCATGTTACATATGGTTAAGCGCTGCATGTGGAGTGTTGATCCGCCAACGTCGTAGACTACAGCTCGAGATTCACGCATCATCCTTATTATTACAGGAATTTACTATGAATGGGTGGTCTTCACGGGACGACTTTAGTCTACCACCAATTTTTATTAATATGCTATGATTGGCATTTTACGGGTGAGGGATCAAATTCACACCAACAGGGGGTATTTTAGAGGTCAGAAATCGATTAAAAATATTTTTTTTAATCTCCTTCGGGGATCGAGCCTACGACCTTTGGCTTGCAAAGCAAACGCTTTGACCATTGAGTTATACACCCGGCTCCCTAGTAGAAGTAGATGGTTTGCACAAACTGTCGCTATTCTCTGTCAACTGATCTTAGTCCCTTCGTATGTATATTTATCGACGGGCTTCAGGACAAAAGCCAGAAGACTTGAATGTGACCGAGAACGTGGTTTCAACGTTATGAAGTCGTTTATCAATATAGCATTTTTTTTCGCATTTTGTATCAATCTCCACCGGTTATTTTTGGGTCTCTCCGTATCAGATTATGATGAATGCTCGTTCATTAATATTAACGAACATCTGATTCCCATACAGGCAGTAGGTACATAATCACCATCCGGATATTATGTTGATCCTTGGGTTCAGGGTACTTTATGACACAACGACCATTCTTTGCGGGGCGAATACGAGACAAGACTCTCAGTGGCAGTTAACCTTTTTCATTCACAATCGAAGTACAGTAAGACTTCGATATAACAGACTAATTGGTGGGAGAGAGTATCCATTGAAACCGAAACTCCACAACATAAAAATTACGCTAAATGCGTCCATTCTCGCTGAGTAATCATGTTAAAATAAACTGCTGTGGAGTTGGGTGAATGTGCGGTCAGAGTGGCAAGCACCAGTGTGCTGCGTTGAAACCTACGCGTGATTATATAAGGAAATCCCCCAACTTATTTATTATCGCTCCAGCTAAGTGCAATCTATGAGCAGGACGATATTATGTCTCAAATTATATTGCAAGACGTATGAAGTGATCATCGTGCAAAAAATGTTTGCTTGCGGCGATATTTGAATTTAGGATGTTTAATATTAACAAGACGTCTTTATATTTTTTTGATATTTCCGAAGTACGTTATTGCTGCTTTTGAGCGCTTCTGCACGTCCGTCTGCAAGAGTGCAGATGTAAGTAATGACTCCTAACTGATGTCTGCCATTCTGCAGAATCCTTTTCCCAGCCTTACCATTTCCTTATCCATTCCCACGTATTTCGTGGTTAGCAACGTGTTACCAAAGAAGGCATTTCGAGACTCGCTGTATTAAAGTAACTTCGCAGCCTTAGACTGTGGTCTATTTGACATCTAACTGATGCACCTAGAATCACGGGAAGGCCTTCGGTCACTCTCTAACAAGTAGCTTTTTGCGTGCGTCCAGTAACGGGTATCTGGGTCTCCAAAAACAGAACGGGACAGGGAGGGTTTTCACCAAGCGAGTCCGTTATGTCGAGGTTTAACTGTAATATGATTTAACATCTTCCTCTCTCTCAGAAAGGTGTTATTCCGTCGCGTGAAGACAGGATTAAGAGCAGATTGATAGCACAGACTTTCTTTTAGAAGCACATTGATTATATTTACGTTAAAACTTTACAAGCTTCCGGCCAAGCGGAATGACATGCCGCTAGCCGTAATGCGACATTCTCGGTCATCAACACATAACTGATTCGTCGGCGCTTAGGCTGTCGCCCAGCGCACAAGTGGTGTTGTCTATAACTAACACACACACGTGAGCGGACAAGCGAACAGAAAATAAGAGACGAAAGATTGTATATCAAGGTTTTCGGTACCAGTCGGCAAGGGCTACATCGTGCTGATCGGTTAGTCATCATATCAATCGTTTGTTTGAAGTGCGAAGATGTCACTGTTGTCAGACGCCGAGCTCATCCAATACGTATCTTGGGACTTGAAAAAGTAGATGTATTCAGACAGATAACTGTGATAAATATACGAAGGACTATTGTACATGTAATCTAACTGTTTGCGGCATCTGAGATGAGGGGCCCAACTCGTATTGGACAATTGTATGCGGGCGGCTCGTCGCGTTCATTAGGTCCCGCGCGGCCCATTTCCTGCGAGCGCTTATAGCAAAACGCACGTGTTCCCTGTTTACTAGCGGTGGAGTCACCCACTAGCACTAGCAACCAGAGCCGTCCGAGACTCTCGAGGTGGAAGCCAAGATCTGAACAAGACTGTTCAATTCATATCTTATACAACCATTATTATATATCTCTGGGTGGGACACCTATCATAATCACACTGTAAGATCCTCTAACTGAAACATATGGTCATTACGATCTGTCGCCACAAAGCTAATAAAAATAAATCTGATTTTTCTTTTACGTTTTCTGTTTTGTAATCCGAATAAATTCGTAAACTTATGGACTTACTCGGTTCATTTCTACGGTCTTCGTCAAAGTCCTGCTATTTATATTGACATCAGCATGATGTAGCCCTTGCTAACTGGTATCGAAAACCTCGATATACAATCTTTCGTCTCGTATTTCTGATCGCTTGTCATACATTTATGTGTTCACCATATTGTCATTTTGGACAGGTCCGCTCACGGGTGTCTTAGTTCTAGAGATGGCCGCTCGAGTATAGAGGTAAGCCCATCACATCAGTCGATCCCCACCCTTTAGCGAGACAAGGTTGCGTCACGGCCACCGGTATGTTTCCGCTAGGCCGAAAGCTTGTAACGTTTGAGGTAAATATAATCAATGTGCTTCTAAAAGAAAGTGTTTGTTTGCTGAACTGCTCCTCATCCTGCCCTCACGCGACGGAATAACTCCCCTCTTTTTGAGAGAGGAGAATGTTAATATATATTTGAGCATTCCCTTTGATCCATTCCAATATTAAATAAATAAATATTTCGTAACGTTTTAACACGCTGAGTACTGTTTAATCACTTGCTGGAAGACCGTAGTTTCGCCTTCAATGAAGGCTCCATTTGTTTCCAACGTGTACGCTTATATGAAATATGGTTATATATGCTGGGAATTCATCAGTCGATAAATCCTTGATTGAAGCGAAACTGCGGCTTTCAAGCAAGTTATTAAGCAGAGGTCGGTGTGATCCGTGTAATAAAACAAAGTACAAAATATTTATCAAAGCTCCTGTTGATTTGATTGATTTATGTCATATTATTTGGTGTGCCGCCAAAAATATCATTTTATTAATATTGATACTCTAGTATTTAAAAAAATACTATCTAAAATTTAAATTAATCTTTGAACGTTACGTAACCAGCTTAGATACATAAAAGGCGGAAAATTCGGGGTATATATATATATATATATATATATATATAACTACTGGCTATAGCTACGCCAGAAGTAACTACCACTTGATTTAATTTTTGTTTCATAAAGCTTAATGAAATACTCTGGATTTTGAAAAATAAAGGTATGTTTAACGTAACATACTATAAAGTTAAATAATAGCTAAGTAATGTGGTGAGAGAGTAACAGATTTGAAACATTAAAAAAAAGGAATCGTAATGTCAAATCTGATAAAAATAAAATACAAGAAGGACCCAGATTAATATTACAATTTAGGTGGAATATACGAGTAAGTACGGATCTGGTAAATCAGGGATGGTTCTGAGACAGGATGTTGCTGAAAAAATACCAGCAGCTGACTGGTGACTACCCGAGGGAACACTGAGGAGCTTCATTTGCTTAGGATTTACAAGAAACGCCTGTAACAAACATGACATAAAAATAGAAAAAGACATTTTAAAGCTCTTGTATGGCTGTTAAATCTCTGCAATGAATCTTTTGTTTATAATGCATGTTTTATACCACACACAACATATTTGTCTACACATTGAGACGGACATATAATTTTTGTAATGACGACCCTCCATCAATCAAATTGTAAATAATTATTTTTATTTAATTAGAGCAACCGGTATAACCACATTTCTTTTCTCTATTTTTATTATTTGTATTATTGTATTGCGTCTTTTAGGTTTAGATTTTGGGTTTGATTTTGATAAAATCGTCCCTGGACCACCATAAGATGCTTACTCCGATCCGTAGAGCATAGCTGGTCTTACAGCAGTTATGTAGATTTTACCTTTGGTCCTAACTGGAATCTTGCTGTCAGACAACACCCCAGAGAGAGACCTCCATTTCAGCCATCCTGTGTTTGTTCTATGCTCCACGTCGGATTCAGTTTTGGCGTCTAAGGATATCACAGAGCCGAGATATTTAAAAGTATCAACCTCTTTTACGGGTGTATTCTGTAGAAGGAGTGGTGTGTTAATCACGGTGCAACCAGAATTGAAATTTAAGTACATCGACTCGGTTTTACTTCTACTTATTCGCAGTCCATTACCAGTCTCCATTCCTCCAGCATTTCCTGAATACTTTGGGCATTCTCACTAATTAGAACAATATCGTCAGCTTAGCAATCGTTTGGTGAAATTCAATATCGAGCTGTCGATAATTTGCAACACTCGGAAATATAATCGACTGTCCATTGTTCGTTAAATTTGGTGTGCATTGGTGTTGCAGCAAGTGTTGTTGTTCAGGAGGTTACGCTGCAGGCGAACGCATCTGACGTCAATCATTTTCAAACGGTATTCTTAGTTGGGAACATTAGCAAGTCGCTGCGGCTCACTCCCAATAAGGGGGTCCCGCAAACGGGCAAGTTCCATAAATACGCTTCATCACTCGATCGGCCAGTAAATGTGGCGGGAATATTATAATACGCATTCCATAGACACAAACATAAATATGTACGATTTAAAAATCTTTCCAGCGCAAGGCTAAAAGCTTGTGATGTTGACGATTATACGAGTATGAGTATGTAACTAGTATTGTTACCCGGTTTAACTCGGATTTTGAAGAAAAATATTTGGTACGCTAAGTATGTAAATTTATTCATTTTCAATATCATACCTACCTATCATTACACACAAACAAATCAGTAAGCAAGTATATTCCATTTCAGTTTTATTTACTTATCTATTTTTTTTAAATCCCTTTACAGAAACATTACAAATTTGAACAACTCAATTTATTTCTGAAGTACAATAAGAATTAATCCTAAGATAAAAAATACAATATATACAATTATATGTACTTATGATTAAGTACTAAGAACAATGTAATAAAAACAGGCAACAGAAGGTCCCGATGCTCATCAAACAGACGACGCCAACAAATTATTCCTCCAAAGATACTCGTGTAGTTCATGTCTGAATTGAGCCTCCCTTACGTGAAATATATCATGTATACTGCGATCAATAAAACGATGTCAAAACAACCGTAAAGTGAGTATTGAGAGTATGTTACTGCGTAGATAACTCGTATTTAAAGGATAGGACCGTCTTTGTGAAGAAAATGAGCTAACGGACAGAGTGGATGCAGTAGTATATCTATATTTGGTCGAGAAGTGGACCTGGCTGAGAGATATTCTTCTGATGACGCAGGAGAGTGTAAACTACAGCCACAAAATGGTCCAGACTCTAAAGCGTTCAATTATTAGATATTCTTGAAAACAAGAATTAACAATCGAATAAGCCTCGGAAGCTTTGTCTTCAAGTTCACGGCTTTTGTCATGGAAGAACGTCGGGAACCGTGAATAAGATAAGCTCGGCAGACCTTTAGACGTAGAGATGCCTCGAGACAAGTCAAATATCATGGCGCCTTACAGAACTGTATGGCAATTACTTGTGGTGACTTTTAGATGGGAAACAAAATTGTAAAAATAACTTGTTTTTTGTGTGCATTTTGGATGAAGTATAAGTGAATATATATATATATATATAATATAAAAATATATGTAATATTCGTAGGTACTTATTAATAGAGGGTTTTGATTTCTAAATATATATATCTTTATATGACATATAAAAGACGTTAGAAAGAAATTGGTGAAGCTAAAACGATGTCCTCAACTTCAAATGTGTTTCCAAATATTATGAATGGTATGTAATATGCTCGTATGTACTGGGTTTGCAGAAGAGGATAAAATAATATAGCACTTGCACAAATAATAATAATTTAAAGCTTCACCGAAATGTGAACGGTTTTTTTTATGTAGTGGGATAATAAGGTACAAAATCATGAAATACAAGAAGTTGTTAATAATTTTAATGATCTTACCATCTGGAAAGAGTGAAATCGGCAATAGCACATGTATTGATTTAAAAATGGCTTACACGAAAAAACCTATTCTTGTTCACTAAAAGTGACCGATCAATATTCGATTTATATAAAAAAAAACATTATTAAATACATTTGTGTCATATGTGAAATTAAAAGGTCAATTATTTAATTAATTTATTTGAACGTACAAAATTCGAGCAATATTAAGAATATCGTGTAATAGGTACTCATATAATTTTATCAGGTAATAATAACCTACAAGTAATGTGTTTATTAAAAAAAATGTTGATGTGTTTTGGTCTCAGTAATAAATTTACCTTCTATTATTTATTTATAGAAATTCACAGATGTTCCTTGTGACTTTAGAATTCAGGCCAATTTTATGACCGCAATACCATTATAAACGTACAGCAGGGAGGAACTGGTTATACGAGCAGATCTGGTGGCATGAAGAAGTCCCTGCTTGTGGTGGCCATACGCTCCAAAGTAGAAGTGTATATGGTATAAAGGAAGAAAACAATAAGTTATTATCCGTTTGAAAAAACGAAGAAAATAATTATTTTATTTGAAAGTATGTCCAACAAATGTATATATTCTATTGCATACATATTATTAAAAATGTTTAAATATTACAAAAGTAAATAATAATTATTAATTATTGATAATATTACATTTATAAGTAAATATTAAAGCAATGCTAACAGTATATTGCTCACGGCATTAATCCTTTCGCATCGGTTGTCGGCATATGCCGTCATAAGATTCCCCGACCGTTGATATCGGTTGACGTGATATATCGTTTTGCTACTTTCTTAGAATAGTTTTTTATGCATCATCTGATAGCTAAAGGATACAAGAACCAATGTGATATATGAAAAGAGACCAGATAAGTACATGCTTCAAATACTAGTTTTATAATTGACAGTATAATTTGTATTCAAACCGAGCCATAATGAAAGGGTTAAGAACACATGACTAAGTGCTATTTATCACTACTCTTCAGATTCGTTAGATTGCACAAATAAAATATGCTCGGTGCACCAAATTTGAAGGACTAAGGATAGAAAGCGAATTCGTTCGTTTGGTCTAAACCAGGCTATGTAGTCTTGCTTAGACCAAATAAATAACCCGATAATAATTATAACGCGGTAATATGACGTATAGTTTTTAAATGATACAAGATTAATGTAAAAAAATGTGTAGATAAACCTTCAATCTACCTTTATCAATTAACTAGTATTTACTAGTCAACATTAAAAGAAGAAAAATTATTACGTATAGAAATAAAATTATAATTATATATATATATATATATATATATTTCTAACTTTATATCATTGTAATATGTGATTAAATTACATTAGTAAGTTATCTAATAATTGATGCATAAAAATAGCAACCTCTATAGTAAATTAACCCCCAGAGACGGAAGTTTTTTTGTTGATAAAAACCAATGTTTTAAGCTATACTTTATCAGCATGTAGTTTTCTTCAAAAAGATTTTTTTTTTAAATACACGATGCTTTCTCGTAGAAAAGCTATGTGACCGTATGGTCACGTTAGTCCTTACTATTGATAACTTATTTTGTAAAAAACATCAAAGTTTTTGTATGGATTCTAACCTTGGCTAGCCTTTGGGGTTGAAATACAGCTACACCGAACATATTAAAAAATATTTATGATATTACCTTCTTAGATCAATATATTGTTATACGAAATGAATTAGTAAAAATTACGTAAATCTTTTTAAAAAAATTTAAAAATGTATTTACTCTTTTGAAATATGCATTTTGTAGAAAAAATATTCAACCCAAAATAAAATATCTTAAAGGGTACTAAGTAACTGTTTCCGTTGCCGCGGCTGCAGAATAACTGTGGTGGAGACACTTCTAAGGGACCGGAGTAGGGATAAATAGACAATAGTGTTCAATGTGACCATACAGTCACGCTCGTCTCTGGAGGGTTCAGAGCGATGATAAATCCACAATACCATCTCTAAAATGAAATGTTTCGGTGCAGAGGTTCTTAATATGTTTTCCGCGGAGCGCTAGTGCTACTTGAGGATGTTCTAGGTGCTCAGAATCGGTCGCATTTCATCTATGATAATTTTGGTTCTCTGTGAACTCAACATCTAAATTCCCGCAAAATCAATATATTTTTGAACTTTAAATCATATTATGAAGTTTGTTTTAAAAATGTTAGGCATTCCTTGCTTATTTTCAATTTAAAAAACGATACTATTAGTACGAATTTCAATCTGTCATAATGATGAACTGCCCGTTATTAGACCGAGTAGCATTGGTGAAGCCCATAGTTATTTTGGTACTTTCCTGTTATTCGGTGGCATTCATCTTTTATATGTTGGTTATTTTGAAACAATCATTACTTGATTAGTTTATGTTAATATTACGAGAGTTTTAGTGTTTTATTTAAAATAAATGACATCAGATAACGGTACATTAGATGTTCGTTGTTATATTTAGTCCATGATAAATAATGACTCCGCTAATAATAGAATGGGATATGGGTTAGGTATGTGATTATTCGAATATTCAAATCATTAAATAAGTGTCCTTTTTATGGTGCTTCATAAAATATGTTTCCGTCACTAGAGTACGTAGAATACTGAATTTCTAGAATTAAAAGAATATCATAGAACATATTTGAATGTTGACAGTGACGAACAAATATTTATTCGTAAATTTTTATGTGTTTCATTCCTTTGATGTATAAGTAATGACGCTTCTACGAGAAGCATTTTCTCGGATATGGGAAAGTTATGAACTTCACCGTATAAGATGAATTTTCAGTCAAGAAATCTTAATGGTGGGCCTTGGAGATAAATAAAAGATTTACAATAAAACTACGACTTATTACTTTTAATATACTTCAGCTAATTATTGATTATGTACCTCCAAATACATTGATATTACAAATATAAAATAATCAAATATAATAATTTATTGTTTTCTACATTTAGTGTATAATATATCAGCAGTTTCCTAAATAGGGTCTTTCCCGCCAGGGTCTATCTCGTAATTTATCGTCCCTTTTATAAATAATCTAATTTTAATTCATCATTCATGTAGCACTAGAAAAATTGTATTGTTAAGTTGGAGACAATGCACCGCAAGCGAAATTTTATTCAGCCATTGATACATTTAGGTACACAATAAAATGAATTATCAATTATTTATGAACTATCGACGAACCGAAAAGAGCCATTGTGAATGTAGGTTAACAATACACATTATTACGAAGTCACATTTTGTATATTTAGTGATTTTGCATGATAAAACATATTTTGACATTGTTTTTTTTTTCTCAACAAAATTTTCAACAATTATTCAACGACTGGATCATCGAACCGAATACACGATCACTGTAGAACCTTTGTTGGCATATATAAATAAAAGAATGTCGATCTATTATCTAATAGTGAAAAAATGCAATAATGACGCGTCCAGACAGTTGGGCTGCTGCGTTTGGTAACCACAAATATAATTGTTTTGAAATGGAAAGTAAATATTTACAAAATAAATATGTGCTAACGATAATTTGAAGACATCGATAGCTAAAGAAATATAAAATAATAAAATAATTAGGTTTGTACATTTTTAAATTAGCTAAAATTAATAAAATATAAAAAACACACTCTTTATAATATTATGTATGAACAAAATTATCAATATTATTTTATACACTTTATTGATAGGCTGCCTCCCCCCCTTATTTAGTTACAACAGTGTTCATAAATGAATGCAAAATTAGCATGTTTGAGGTATTTTTTTTTATATTTATACTTGGATAAATGTAATCGTAATAAAGATTATTAAGAAAACAGAATAGAAAAGGCTCTCAATAGGTAGGTACACAATATTATCAATTTATAATAGAAAAATGAAATAACTACATAAATAAATGTATAGGTTTACCTTTCGGTCGAATTCAAGCATGCAAACATAATTTGTTACTTTCTAACATTATGATCGAAATCAATATTTAATTATTCAATAATAAAACTCTAAAGTAAAAATCACACACGTAAAGTGTATTATTTTGACAATAACTCGGCAATTGTGGGGAATCTAAATTGTCTCCGTGAGAAGATGCTACCAAACTAAGGTTAGCGGGTGAGGGGTAGTGTTAGATAGTTCAGTGTTAGATATTAGATAAACATTTAGTATGCCCGGGGCGCCCGGTGCTCACCCATAGCCATCGTAACATCCGGTCCTCGGCAGAGCTTCCGCTACCCAAAGATGGCCGCCGACTGTTGACGTGATGAGCGTGCGTTATTTTTGTTTTGTGAGCTCGCTGCGAGCATAACTTATTACACGCCAACGCGCGTAAACAACCCACACCACCGCACGCGATTTGTAAACAAAACTATTTACCGCCCGAAGGAGAAAAACGTTACGATTTAAAAGTTTCCACCTAATCGACGGCTGCACTTTTGTCCTGCAACACGATGCTTATTTATGTTTTGAAGAATTTTCTTTTCAAACCAAGAAAACTAATTAAAAAAACAGTATAATATTCATAATAAATAAGATAAAAGCCACACCGTCATTCACATTTAAGATTGTCGTTTGCGATTTAAGTATTATAATGTTGATTAAAAATAACACGCGAATGTTTTTAAAAATGTTTGTTCGATTTTTTGAAAAGTTCCAAAACAAGTTCGCCGCATCTGTCAAAAAGTTTCAAATTTCGCGTTCCGAGAAAATCGCGGCGCTCGAGATCGGCGTTAAGAAGCGCGGTAGCGGAGCGGGGGCGAGTGGCGAGTTTTGTTGTCGTTAGGGGGCCCGAGGTGTGTGGAGCTGCTTCCGAGCAGCGGCCGGGAGAGTTGGCAGATCACTGAAGGCGGCCGCTCAGCGGGCTGGGAGCGCGCACGTGCGGCGGCGTGCGGGGGCAACATGCACGTGCACCCTCACCGGCAACACGTGTGCAAGACTGGCATCCGAACCACCCCACCAGGCCCGAACCTTCTTCATCAAAATGTTTAATAGACATGCTTTGAGATATTTTTAAAATCAATGCCATTGAATCACACAAAAGTTTTTTACTATTTCCGAAGTGAGACAATTTGTATGAACTGGAGTGGTAATTTAGATAGCATCCCGGGTGACAGACATACCATTATTAACATTTAAGATTACCAACTGACAATACTTGGTGAAACTGTATAATTATAATTATAAATTAATTTTAATTAAAAAATTCAAAATATTTTGTTTTGAAATTTATGATGATTTTATTTTTTGTTTTAAACATCTTACGGTTTATCTTCATTCAATTATATAAATGAATACGTATTTTTGTTAGATAATGAAATGTTTCAGCCTGAATACCGCTTTTCAACGAAGCCATAACGTATCGTTAATAATTAAACTAAGTACAATTGCTTACATTTAATACTCGTTATTTAAATACTGCTTAAATTTACACATTTTTAATTATAAATTAATTATGAAATGCATACAATGATTGATCAAAATGGGTTTTGTTTTATTGGATAATAATTTAAGAAAAACAACACAAACCCACCCCGGCGTGATTGTGTTGTTTATAGACTTATTATTTATGGAATTCGCTTTAGCTGTCAACGCTGTGACATGCGAACCTCTACTTATACATACTTATAATATACCCTCGGTTCGTGTGAAACTAGTCCTTCACATTAAAATGTCTGACATAGCTTGTTAAAAAAATGGTAATATATAAAATTTGTCTCATGAATTCACAGTGAGTTGTAGTTTAATGACGCTGGCTGATCCAGCACTACGTATATAATGCGCAGCTATCCTTGCCTATTCTAAAATGGCAGGCATGATAAAATCCACACTATATGCGATAGTTACCCATCGCCATTTATCGGCATTTCAAAACTATACCCATTGGCTGGTATCGCACCACCAAACATAAGACGCAAAGTCATATGCGCCGAAGAAATGCGTAAGGCAATCAACCAACCGTCCCACTGCTTGTATTATCAGATACCCCCAACGCCCAGACTTAAGTAGTGAAGCAGCTTTCTGAGATCCACTCAACCTCTCACATCAGGCCCTGAAAATGAGAGACTCTATCTCTGGCGACAAGCCACACCAGAGGATTTCATTACTCAAAAGAAGGCCTTCCAACTGGCAAGAACCTTGACTGGCGGACCTGGAAATCCCTGAACAGATTAAGAACCGGAGTTGGTAGAACAAAGGACAACCTCGAGCGGTGGGGAATTCTTCGGCAGGGAGAGCCATTATTGTGCGACTGCGGAGACCTGCAGACCGCCTCACACCTAAGATCCTGCTCCATGTGCCCAACAAGCTGCACACCTCAAGACCTAATGCTAGGCAGCACACGGGCTATCGATGTTGCTAGATACTGGACCGAAATAATTTGACGTCGCCTACACGAAAAAGAAGTCGGTATATTCCTGAATGTGATTACATGAAAAACTGAATAATATATACAAGTATATGTACTTATATAATATAAATACATACACGAGAATGTAATAGATAAGTTACTAGTATTAGTTAAAATTGTTAAAACAAAGAATAAGTACCTAAAAGATTTATGTAAAGCTTTCATGTGATGCATACAATATGTATGTAATATTATGGACATGACATGCCCAACAGAATATTAAGTATATTGCTATCAACAATTCCCCCTTTTCTTATTTTTTTCGGAAGCAATAAAGCATGTAACCACGTAGCAGTGTGGTAGTGAATTTCCATTCGACGCATGTCTATTATTATTATGTTATTACCATAGAATCGGATTCTTTATTGTATATTTCTACCATACTTGTATCAAAAGCTCCTTTTTAAAAGCTTCAAATAAATTAATTTAAAACTGGCGTATTTTTATTAACCTTTTCGTTACGGCTCGGTGGAATACAAATTATACTGTCATACGGCGTGAATTTTTCAAACCATTTTTTTTTGCTTAAAACTAGTATTTGAAGCATAAATGTACTTATCTGGCTCATTTTAATATATCACATTGGTTATTTTATCCTTTAGCTATCAGATGATGCATAAAAAACTATTATATTTAACAAACGTTCATTATGTAACTCCATACATGTGGTGGCATTCACACATGTGGTTTACAGAAAAATCATTCCTGTGACGAAACTTAGCGATATTTATTTACATGCCTTACAGATTCCTGTAAAGAAATTTGTCAAGGATAGATCTATCGGAATATTCAAAGAATTAGAATAATATGTAATATATCTTATACCTTTTTTACATTTTTGTCGTTTTTCATATCTCAAGCCAAGCGCGGCGTCTCGCTCGCACGCTTATCGCGAGTTCGAACAAGGAACACTATTGTATTGTAGAAGTTAGGTTATATTAGTCGATGTGAGAAATGCCTTTATTTTATTATATTTTGATTACATTTTATTTCTTTTGTTTTCGTCGCTGGGTTGAAAATATTGGCCGGAGGAGGAAGTCCGAGATTCCGTTTCCAGGGGGCACCGCGTGGAGGTTCTTTTCATGCTCCTCATGTGGCTGGTATCGCACCACCAAATATAAGACGCAAAGTCATATGCGCCGAAGAAATGCGTAAGGCAATCAACCAACCGTCCCACTGCTTGTATAATCAGATACCCCCAACACCAAGATTGAAGTCACAAAACAGCTTTCTGAAATCCACGCAACCTCTCACATCCGGCCATGAAAATGAGAGACTCCAGCTCTGGCAACAAATCGCATCAGAGGATTTCATTACTCCAAAGGAAGACCTCCCAACTGGCAAGAACCTTGATTGGCGGACCTGGAAATCCCTGAACAGATTAAGAACCGGAGTTGGTAGAACAAAGGACAACCTCGAGCCGTGGGAAATGCTTCGGCAGGGAGAGACACTATTGTGCGACTGTGGAGACCTGCAGATCGCCTCATACTTAAGATCCTGCTCCATGTGCCCAACAAGCTGAACATCTCAGGACCTAATGCTGGCCAACACACGAGCTATCTATGTTGCCAGATTCTGCGAAAAAATAATTTGAAGTCGCTGACACGAAGAAGAAGAAGAAGATATTTTATTTAATAATTAAAACGGTTAGAATTGAAGATTTTTTAAAATTGTGACGTTGTTTGATAATTAATGTAAAACTAGACGCCCCCAAAACTTTAGTGAGTAACCAGTCTTACTTACGGAGCAAACGACCGTCTGACCTCCGAAAATTTATGCCTCCAAATAAACCGATAAGAAAGAATTTTCGCTAGATATTTTTGGCGGTCTGGATATCAATCTTTGCATCTAAATGGAAACGCACACGAAAGCTTTTGACAAATTTTGAACATAGAAACGTTAAGCAGTGGATGTTCAAGAGTTAGGGATGATAACAATCGCCATCGCAATATGGGGCAGGAGATACCTCTCCTGAGGCGTCTTCTTCGTAGTATCAATCCGGTGGATTGGTTTGCAGCAACAGAATCTTTCATCTCGATCTCCATTCCTCTCGGTCCTCCGCAACCCTCTTCAGCTCAGCATAAGAGCTACAACTCATGTCCTCGAACACTTGCTACAAATACTCCAGTCTAGAACGCCCACTACAGTTTCTACCCTCAACCATCCCCTCCACAATGTCGTGAAGAAGACCATCGTGGCGCATGATGTGACCGATCGCCTCTCTGAGATGGTTCTTATTAGGTACCTATCTTCCTTGATTATCCTGAGAATCCTAGGGGGTAGGCGCTGGAAAAAACAAGCTAAAGCCACGATTTTATTTTAGTCACACAGATTTTCACCTTAACCCTTTCGCATCGGTTGTCGGCATATGCCGTCAAAAGATTCCCCGACCGTTCACATCGATTGATGTGATATATCGTTTTGCTACTTTTTTAGAATAGTTTTTTATGCACCATCTGATAGCTAAAGGATACAAGAACCAACGTGATGTACGAAAATAGACCAGATAAGTACATTTATGCTTCAAATACTAGTTTTATAATTGACAGTATAATTTGTATTCCAACCAAGCCGTAATGAAAGGGTTACACATAGACAGTAAACATTTGTTGACGGTTCTGGTGTTATTGCCAATAACGAAACATAAATGGCTGAGATACTTCACAAATTATAAATAGAAAGCCGTCAACGCAGTCTGAAAATAGACTTAATAAACAAGGGAAATCCATGTTACTTTATGTCAATATAAATCGGAAATTTAATATAAAATCTGTTTATTTATATAGCTTATATGACTCCCTTAATCTCAGAGATATTGAATCTGCACTAGACTGTACTGGAATTTCCAAGATTCAAGGGCTTGAAAAGGATGTATGTATTGAAAACATACGTATTTGAAAGTTTATAAATTATCAGAAGAACTACCCGAGGCCTGGGCCAATTGGCTATAATGGGCGGCACAATGTACAGTAGTCGTCGCTAATAGCGTATTACAATGATTAATAGAACGAGTATATGTACGTAATTTGATTTGAGCGGCAATTATTGAAAATAGAATTCTTTTGGGTTGTGCGGCAGTTTTGCTTCTAAAATACCTACAAGGAGAAAGAATCATAGTTTCCTTATAATGTAACTCTAAGCAAAGATACATTACAATTAAAGTATACCTGCCGTTGATTGATATTTTATATTATCCTTAATATGTAGAGAAGTCTAAATATTACACAATTGATACACACGTACAAATATACAGCAAACTTTAATATTTCATATATGTCATATGACATCCCCCTCATCAATAAATCGGAGAAAAATAAACGAAAGATGCGGGGATTTGTACCAAAAACTTTGCAACCATTGTTCATTTCATAACTCAGCGCTAGTGCACGACTGTTTCCTCCGCTCACTGAGTCGAGAAATTAACACGTATTGTATATTTATATGCATTATTAAATTGTATTTACATATATTTACTGAAAGTCAATCACTTTATTTATACGCAAGTAGAATTGTTTTTTATCGACATTATATACCCCACCACAGATAAACTCTATGCAGTTTGAGAGAGTGGGGTCAAAATGAAAATTAAAAATAATGTAAAAAATATATATCTGAAATAAAGAAAAATAAAGTAGTGTACTTTCGGGCAACTTGTAAACTATAAACATAACACTATCCAGACCGATTACACAATATGTGTGTAATCACCAGGCCGAACGTTAAAGGCGGGTCACACAACATGTGTGCGATCGTTCCGCCAACGCTTAGTGGCCGACTGTACACAGCTTATGTTATGTTTTTTCAAACGTTAGTGGCCGGTCACACAACATATTTGTAGTTTTTACTTTCGACCATAATTCAAATATCTCGAACCTTTTCAGTGAGGGTCATATTTAATTTTATTTGAACACATGGCGATAAAAAATTTAAACGACCATTTTTTGTAAAAAAAATAATAATGTGAGATTAGACTTTATCTCGCTTGTTATAATTATTATTTTTAAATTGGGAAAACGTTGATTTAAAAAAATATATTTTATTTTCCAATGCAATATATTTTTGGTTAGAATTAGTCTCCTTTTATACGCTGATGCTTTGTCCGATATTCCCTCAGACGCCGAGGAGATCCAAGACAGCGACGATGATGGGGGATGGATATATATAAACAAATAAATATATGCGAATTTTTTTGTAAGCAATTCTTTAAAAAAACAGTCGGCCTCCAGCGTAAGTTTAATCGCGTAACGCGCGGACTGGATAGTGTTAATGGAAACAACCTCTTCCAACTCAACCACCAAATCAACGTTTGCCGTTTAATTTTCTCCGATTAGTTGATGGGAGAAACGTCACAGAGTATGATGTTAGCTGTGAATTTGTACGTGTGTATCAATTGTTGTTAATTTTAAATATTAGAATATTGAAATACATTCTAAAAATCCAGCAAAAATAATAATGAGATCTTACTAATAATTTACAACTGTACTCGTATATGCATTGTGTATGTTGTACTGAAATTAAAAAGCGATATGTTAATAGAATTAATATTATATCGTTGGCGTTAAAGTTTCATTGCGAGACTGTCTGCCGTCCTCTTTAGGGAGAATTTAGAGATTGGGTCGCAAGTCGCGCTGATTGGATGTAATGATGCATACGGAAGACGAGTACTTGAGTAGCTGGGGCCGCGCAGAGCATGATGCTGCCAGCAACAGATGTTGAGACAATTATCATTGTACAGTGTACCAGTGCCGGTTTAAGGGAGTGGCGCAGTGGGTCGGTGGCCCAGGGCGTCGAATGAGCTAGGGGCGCCGAGGGCAATCTCTCTCATATATATGCATTTCTTTCGTCTAGTGCGCGGCGTGTACAGAAATCCTGATATTTTGTTTGAAATTGGTTTGTTTGTCCCTGACAATTATTTAAGGATAAGAAGGCACAGATTGTTTGTTCTTCCTAGAGGTAATACTAACCTGCCAGGGACTATGCCTCTTGGGAGAGTGATCAGACTATTCAACGATATCGCCTCGAATATTGATATATTCCACTTGAGAGAAGCCCAGTTTCGACACGAGCTCCACGAATTTATTTATCAAAGTAATTTCGTGGAGTCTTCTGTTTAGCGGGCTCCGGGACTTTTTTTTTTAAATGATTGTATTATTATTGTGTTATTTATAAATTGTTATTTTATCCTGTTTCAGAGATGAATTAAATATTGTTATTTGTAATGTTTCTGAAAGAAAATAAATTGAAATATATATTTTAAGTACATACAATATGGGGCGTCAGAAAAAAAATGCCCTAGGTCGCCGCAGGGTCTAGAGCCGGCACTGCAGTGTACAATGTACACTGTACATATTTCAAAATATTTTTGTTCAGTCAAAATGAAGAAAGAGATTTTTTTCATATTATCTAATAAGAAATTGCCGACAGTATAAAACCTATATACGAGCATATAAAATTAAAAGTCGAAGGCTAGGTGGCTTATAAATAGATAGCCAGACCACGCAACCGATCATATTTTTTTAACCCTTTCATTGCGGCACGGTTTAAAATACAAATTATACTGTCAATTATGACACTAGTATTTGAAGCATAAATGTACTTATCTGGTCTACTTTCATATATCACATTGGTTCTTGTATCTTTTAGCTATCAGATGATGCATAAAAAACTATTCTAAGAAAGTAGCAAAACGATATATCACGTCAACCGATGTCAACGGTCGGGGAATCTTATGACGGCATATGCCGACAACTGATGCGAAAGGGTTAACCACGTATTGTTAATGTTAAGCAATGGTTCGTGCATTAAAAATATTTTTTTTTTTTTTTTTACATGGTTATTATTTTTGCAAGTTTTGTATTTAATGTTTATGTGATTTTACGTTTTTACCCTATATAATAAAATCTTACAACGTGTTGAAAACAGAAATAATTTTATCTTGAAATTTTTTTTTTTTTTTAAGTATAGTTTATATTCAGCTTTATAGTTATTTTTAAAGTGCAATTTATTTTGCAATTACAATTAATTTTTGTAATTTTGCCCATATATTAAATATCGTTTAATTTAGCTACGGATTGATTAATATTCACAATAGAAATATATCCTTTATTATTTTTTGCTATGCGAGTATAATTTAAATAAATTATAATTGGAAAAATATTTTTACAAACATGCTTTTGCTTAAATGTATTCATTCAACTGTAAAGGAATAAAAATATAAAATAATATAAATAAATATTGTTACTTTACCTATAAAATAATATTATAATTAATATTAAATAATATTATAATTCTCTAATACTGAAAGTAAAAGCTCCTTACGATTATATTTTGTAATAACAATAATAACTAATAGGATCTACCACTAATTAGAATGAAACCTTTTGAAATGTACTGTTTGATATTGTATTATTATTTATTATAATGGACAAATAAATTTCTTAAATCTATTATATTACAAATTTTAAATGCAATATTGTTAATTTAAAAAAATGAAATATATACGAGAATTCGTTCAGTTTTAGATAAATATTACGCTCCGAGCTTTTACTGTTGGTCTTATAATACGAAAGAAATATGTAATATGAATATTTGTACCTTTGTAGTATTTTTAAATACAGGCCTATTATTAAAAATATTTATTATTATTATTTATTTTATACTTTTCAGGCGTTGTTCATTCAAGAACATATCGTGTTATGGAAATATGTATTGTACTCAACATACATAAAATATGGAAAACAGAAAACTGTTTTATCGACCAGATCAAACCAACTACCTAAAATTTTAATGGTCTAAAAAGCCATTTAAGAACTTATGTGTTAGCATTAGCGCTATAATTTTTAACAAGTCGCCTTAAATTTATTTAGCGAATTGTACTACAAAAACAAGAGTTTTCCGATTTTTAACCGGCAAATAATTGGTTTTATTTTTTTTAAATATTTAAATTGTCGAGAAGCATAATTTTTCCATCGACTGCTGGCAAATATTTGAATGTGAACGGTATTTATAAGTAATGCTTAAAAATATATTATTATTAATGATTCAATACTGATTCTTGTTTCATCCAGCTAATTACGAATTTCATTAACAATCTGCTAAGTAAAATGTATTGCATAAAAGAACAAAAATCATTAAAAAATTATGTAATATAAAAATAATATATACTGAGTACTAGTACACTTTTATTTATTGTATTTACTGCATTAATCATAAAATTAACTGTTTCTAGAACACATATAAGAAGTTTCATTTTAAAAGGGCGAGACACTCAAGAAGAATTTAAAAATATGTGAATTAATCGCTGAGAGATGACATATTTTAATTCTCGGTTTAGCAAAATGATCATCCTTGTATGCAGTCATTATGAAGTAAATCCATGGTTTACGGTTCCACAATCTACATCGAATAAATAGGTATATCGAAGAGTAGGTATAATGAAGTCGATGTTGGTAGGACTGTACGTATATGTATTTGCTGCAGTTGCCTTCCTGAAGTTGTGAAAGAAAATAGCCATGGCGTCGAGCTGGTGTGGTACAAAGAAACAAAAGTTGAATAATGTCAACATTGTCTCCAACGGATCTGACAGATCGTTGAATGGCTTCCCGAAGGATTCAGTGGCCATTTCCGAAATGTGTTACTTTTGTTTCGATGTCCTGTACTGCCAGCTCCACGCCATGGACCCACCTCAGCCCCCAAATTTCACAAATGATGCATAGTAAGCAACGTCCTTTGTTATATTCTCGCTCACCTGAAGCCCACAATGTCACAAGTCCAATACGCTCCACAAGACTTGCGACATTGTGGTGATCGCCTGTTTTGTATGAAGGTTTTAATGTACATAATAATTAAATTCTTTGTCTGCTATTAGTTCCTTTATTACATTTGTTTTATTAAATGAATTAATTTATTTTGCCTTCTTTATGTCACTTTATCAAAAATTTAGTGTGCTGTGAATTAAAAAAAATACACAATAGAGAAAGGGTTACATTAGTTTTTGTAGCTAGTAAGATTATAATTTTTATTTATTAAAAATTTAATATTTTTGTGTATTGTCATTTTCAGGTAAAATATAAAAAATAATATGATAAAAATATTGTAATGTTATGAAAGAAATCCTCTTATAAAATGTGTGGTAGTAGAATTATTAAGAAGATCGCATGAAAATCCTGACGATCCTGAAGCCTGGACCATTTGGTCCTAAGGGGCAGCTGAACCCAATAACTAATATAATGTTATTCCTATAGGGACTATAAAAGTGTGTTTTTAATGTTTTTAGAAATTTTGTACAAACACTGGACAGCTTGTTCATTTTATTTGATTATATTTGATTTAGACATATTATTCTGTTTCTTCTCTTTGTTTTCCGATGATCATTTTGTGTATTTTTGGGCTAAAATATTTGAGAATATTAACTCCTGAGAATTACAGCGTTATCTTGATAAGTAAACAATGATGAAATTTGTTAACACTCGGTTTTGTTTTGTAGCCCACTCTTTGTAACATGGAAAATTGGTAAAGAAAGAAGACTTAGCGGCTGTATCGGAACATTCAATCCAATGCATCTGCACTCAGGTGAATATTAACAACATTCTGCGACATTTGAAATATACACAATCATCTGCTATGTCATATAACTACTTTTTGAAATAATTATAAAATTTGCAGAACTAATTAATCAAGTTTTGTAAATACTCTTACTATAGTCAACCCCCTAAAACGTTTTCATAATGTCGTATGATTAGCCTGATGCTCCATAGGCCTGGACCATTTAGTCCTAAGAGGCGGTTCAACCCAAAATGACAACATGAAGGGACTGTTTTCCATTACAAATCATACAGATCAAAAATTACCATTACAAATCCAAAAAAAGTGAGCAATTAGTATTTATCAAATAAGTATTTATAATTACCGTAAGCAATGTAAATGATTTTTTTACTTGTAATCCATTTTTGTGTCGTAAATATATTTTAGGACTCCGTGAGTACGCCATCACAAGTGCCCTGAAAGATACACGCTTCCAGCCCATCGTCCGTGAGGAGTTGGGCCGCCTGTGTGTGTCCGTGTCCATCCTGCAGCACTTCGAGGAGGCCGCCGACTACCTGGACTGGGAACTGGGCACCCACGGCATCCGCATCGAGTTCCTCAGCGAGAAGGGCTCCCGGCGCACAGCCACCTACCTGCCGCAGGTCGCCACAGAGCAAGGCGAGCACCACACTTGTCTACTCTTGTTCCATTGCACAGGGACATGATGGGGCCAGCCATGTCATTCTGATATCATTCTTTAGTTTTTTTAAGGTCACTCCCATCTCAGCTTCCAGTCATGGGACTTCGATAACATAATAAATAAATTCTCTCTTATACACCCTCGGACGTGCTCATTTCTGACTTCATCAAGCAATGATCCAGTTTTGGTTTTGTTTTATGTTAAATTTTGACTGAAAACTTTACACTTTTCTTGAGGACGCAGATCCTAACACATGTTAAATATATTTTTCAGGGTGGGACCAAATACAAACAATAGACTCGCTGCTCCGTAAGGGCGGCTACAAAGGTCACATCACGTCGGAGACGCGGCGCAGCATCAAGCTGACCCGATACCAGTCGGAAGAAATCTCGGCTTCTTACCAGGAGTACAGCGAGCAGCGCTGCTAGCGCCACGCCTGCGCCACCGGGGGGGCCACTCCTCGCCACCACGATACGCTCTTCAACACTAAAACAATTCTCCCATTGTCACGTTTCCCCGTTATCAAATCGCAAGACAACTCCTCAGCGATCTCGATGTCATTAATAGACTCGCAGACATCCAACACTGCCAATTTTGAAAGATATTTGTGTCATTATAGATCTATCCATATTCCATCCTATTGTAGTTTTAATAGCAGATTTATTCCATTCACCGGCAACTTGAACGGATATCATTTGCTTCCCTTTGTAGATCGGTCCAGAGCTGTCATGAACCAAGACCGTAATGAACTATATCCAAGTTACAAGTTGCCTCGTGACAGATTGCCGATTTGAAATATGACATTCCCCAGCGCTTGATTTGCACCGCCGGGCTGAGATTTAGAGTCGACGTTATGTTTGAATATTGTATCTTGTGCGGTGAGTGACTGTGAATAATTTACGAATAAAAACAAAACGTTATATGTTAGGATAAATATAAATTATGATAATTGAATGATTCTGAATAATTGAAGAGAGAATTGAATTTTGCGTGGGATCCGAGTGACTCGCTGTGGAATCATTGAACGAGCTTCTAAGGTTACAATAAACTTATCAAAATGAGACTTCGGCGGAAGAATGTTTGCCTGTAGTTTCACAGCGCGTATAGGTTGGTTAGCGACGTGGCACTTGTGAACATTTATGTATTTGAATCCTGGCAGGAATGTTCCACTTCATTTGAATAAATAAATCTTACATCTAAATGCTTATCAAATGCAACTGTACAAGTGCTGCGAGTGACTGACCTATAAGCATAATATTACCTGCTAATTCACGGAATAATTGTTTTTGTCAAAAGATTTTTAGCACGGTGTTTAATTTTGAAATAGAAAAGGTTTTTCTTCAAAAAATGGCTGCCGTATTTTATATTAAGCATTCCCATTTTATACCAATATTTATTTTATTGTGGAAAAACGATCTCTCACGTGTTGCTTAATCTAATGATCAACATTACCGTATGCTGTGTTCATCTCTCTTTGGGTGGAGTGTTGTGTGTATCAAGAGAATGCGAGAGTGTGCGTTTCTGTGAATATCTTCATGTGCGGAACTGCGGCAATGCCCGGAAATAAATGTGCAAGATCTCTTCAATTTTAGTGTGCAATAGTTGATTAATTATATAAATTACGATTTTACTGTTAACAAAAGGAATAGATGAGATAATAATACTATCCTAGAGCAGATAGCCACTGAGTTTTTTTTAAACATATCGCATGTTTATAAGTTATATTAACTTTCTACAAGGATTTGCACCCTCCGGTGATACTTTACCGACTTAATGGTTGGATACAACTAAAAAATGGACAAAACTTTTTGTCTGTTGGCTAAAAAAGGTCAGTGTTTTTCGATAGATTCGTTCAAGTATAAATTTGTTTATAATTACTTGTGAAGAACACTGACCCACTCGCTGTAAAGTACAAAAAGTATGGGAATCCCTGCCTTATAGTAAGCATTTGATGGCAAATATACACCTATAAAATTAAATAAATTACCTTTCTATGGAAATTCTTACTTGAGAAGAATGATTTTTTTCTTTGTATAATTATTAATACATATATTGCTTCTCTAGTGTGACATTAACTGCAAGTTGACAAGTTGCACATTCTTCAGAAAGTTTGTTTAACATTTTTTTATATAGTTTTATTGTAAAGTTTTTTTTATCATATAATTGCTATTATCACAAAACTACTGGAGCAGTGGTTCTCATTTTTTTTGCTCCATGCACTTTTGTCACTTTTCAGAAGATAATGCTCCCCTTCAAATTTGGTATCATTTTTTTGGTGGGTTTAAAACAAGTTCTTTTTTTCTTTATTAATTTGATAAAAAATGCATTGCTTTATCTTTTTTTTTTCAAACGTAATGTTAAAAATAAATATTAAAATATCCATGCAGGTAAATGGATTGATTTGAATATTTAACTGTACCCTCTGCCATTCACTGAATTATTTACAATATGATCATTATTTGATACGAAAGAGGGTTCTGGTAAGTTGAGTGGCAGCCACTTGGTTACAGCTCAAGCGGTTATAGTTTGGTTCCCATTCACCAGGATGTATATGATACTTCGTAAGGATGTATTTTACAAAATGTTATTTTAACATACATTTTGGGCATGTTGTTTTCTGTTGGGACTTCAATAATTATTAGACAAAATAAGATTTCCAACACAGATTATAAATAAAAATCATTTAATAAATTAAAGTCGTGTGAAAAATAGTATGGTTAGATTTTGTTAATATATAAATGAAAAAATGTTGCTAGCGAGGCTGGGCCCCGCTGACTCGTCTTCAGAAGGATACGCTTGAAATAACCAAATATTGCTTGAGTGTGCCAGTGGTTTTTTTATATTCAACTCGAATATTGCACTTATAGGTATGTTTAAACAGTAATTCTACATAAATAATTATGATAACCATTAGAGCCAGATATCAAAAAAGTTTTTTTTTAATTGTAGCATAAAGTTTTCTCTAAGAATATACAAAATAATAAATATCAGCCAGTGCAGTAGTTGCCAACTCTTTATGATACATTCATCCCTATTAATTTTAGATAGTAAAAATATTTTAAAGAGCTGAATACGAAAAACGCTTTAAACCTCCATTTTTGTTTATAAATGAAGTGCCTTTTTGCCTCTCAAGTTAAAAAAAAAAAAAAACTTTGCCACATAAAATGAGGAGTAAAATACTAATCTGATGCCCAAAAAAATTAAAAAACTAACAAAATTATTCTCAACATTCACTCTCTGGAACTTAATTCAACTGTAAAGGGAAATTCGTCACCGGTTGGGAACCACTGAGCTGGTGTGCTATGCACTATATACCCTTAGTCTTGGATCTATTATTTCTACATAGATATAAAAAAAAAAAAAATCAATTGAATTGCACTTGCTCAATAATACAATTCCATAATTGTCTTCGAGACAGTTTTATGAGATACGAGAGTTATCCGTAAAATAAGGTTCCCACACTTCAAATCCCTTCCCTAGCGAGCTGCTTGCGGAGCTCAGTCTTGGCTTGGTAGTCGTACGTGATGGATCTCCCCCTCGCTTCGCCCGCCAGGTGTGAGCTGCGCTCGGTGATCCGTTTATTGTCTGCAAAAAATATTGCACCGGTAGAAATCCATTCCCAGCTATGTGAAATCTATGGAGATATGTATGAGCGTACAACACATGTGTAACTGGTGCAGAGAGTTCAAGAACGGGCGTACTGGCGTCCATGATGAGTAGCGTTCGATGCGGCTATCTGTTTTCTGACGAAACAATCGCTGAAGTGGAGGCAGCGATGCTCTCAGATCGAAGAGTGACGGTTCGTAAGCTCTCTGAAATGATCCCTGATGTTAGCTAAACCTCTATTGACAAGATTTCGACAGAGCATCTAGGGCAGTGCTCTGCAACCGGTGTGCCTCGGCACACTGGTGTGCCGTAAGCCGATACAGGTGTGCCGCGATCAAATAAGGCAATTTTATAAATAAATAATTTTACAACGGTCCTCAAGCTCCCAGCGCCTATCTATGTAGACATACAACGACGTACTTGCTTTGATTAAGTTCTAAATGAAGTAAAAAAAAGTGAAATTGATCAAATTAATAGCTATTTTTGGCTTTTGGTGTGCCGCAGTATTCAAGGTGAGAACTTTGGTGTGCCGAGAATCCAAAGAAGTACTTTGGTGTGCCGTAGATGAGAAAAGGTTGCGGAGCTCTGATCTAGGGTATGCTAAGGTTTGCGCGAGGTGGGTGCCAAGAATGTTGACCGTACGATAAATTTGAATGGGGTATTTATTGGTCAAACAACCACCCTATAGCCCGGACTTAGCCCCAAGTGCAACAAAACTACCATCTCTTCCCTGACATGAACAAAACACCTAGGTGGAACTCGGGCATTCAAAAGCTCGTATACCGCATGCAAAAATGCATTGACCTCAGTGGCGACTATGTAGAAAATTAGGTGAAAGTCTGAACTTTCCAAAAATGTACGCATTCATGGGATAAAACATGTTTTACACTGTGAAAAATCACTGGGAAACTTATTTTACGGATAACCCTCTTAACTAATGAATATTACTCCGATTACATACTTATATAAATATATTACAGATCTGTATAAATGTGGTGTATTAAGAGTATGTGTTAGTACCTCCACTATGAGGTAGTCTAAGAATGTGTACTTTCCATTTGTCATTAGTGTACTGGTATATTTTTTAATTATATGGAAAAACACAATGAATGTGATGCTTGTTGATGTATCCTTAATTTTTTACTCGGAAATAATTTCGTTTATTAACTTATGTTAAACTTTCTTTTAATTGAACATAAAGATTAGCTTTTACATTATAAATATTGCTGTTAATTTTGTGTAATTAATGAGAAATAAATACTGAATTAATATTAAACTGTTGGGTTTTACATTTACTATTTATTTATATTGTTCTTTTAGGGGTTGTAAATGAGTGTATATTTTGACCTGTTACAGATCCTAAGCAAATGCTTTTGACACCCCTGTTTAAAAAGTATACAAAAATGAATAATGGTGTAAATGTTTTTTTTTTTTGTAAAAATAATTGAACCCATTCACTTTGCATGACATTTCTAGCAGTTATGAGCTTTACATGTATTTTGTGGCGTCCTCTTACGGCTTTATTCTACTGGTAAATTATTACTAAATATTTATATCTTGTATTCTGGTGAAAAACTGTATGTAACAACTAATAAATATTTGCTTAAAAAATATCTGATATATATTTTTTTTGGAAAATATATTACAATCTATATTAATTATCTGAAAAACGATTAATAAATCCACCAAGATCAATTGTTTATATATTTTTAAAAATATATAATCTTTTGAATATATTGGGGTTGACATAAATAAAACGTTTTTCGATTGTCAAAGAGAGATGTAAATATTCTTATTTTTCTTCCATATTCACTCCTTAGCTAAAACAGCTGTTAGCCATAATTCACCTCGTCTCAGGTTAGCTTTTCGAACCAGAGCTCTTCAGGTAGATCTTGTGTATAGTTCCTGGCAGCCTTCCGGGACAGTGAAAGCTAGGAAGCCTGAACAAAAGTCCGCTGTAGTTTAAGGAGAACAAGTATCTGCAAAGTATAAGCTAGTATGACTTTAGTGAGCAGAGATGGCGCCTTCCATCTAACAGGCAGTTAATAGATGAAGGTGGAACTGGTGGGGACAAATAAAATGTATGTATTAAACAAATATGATAATTTTGTACCATACACAGATAATTAAAAAGTAATTAATGTTTTAAATCTGCATTTGTCTGGATGGGCAGTTAAAGGGTAGAATTGTAAATATTAATATAAATTAATAATGTTTTACAATGCAATGCAAATAATAAAAGAAATATGCCTATTTTATAGTATTTATTACACTATCATAAAATTAATAAATATAGTAGTAGTAACCATAACAAAACATGTAGTACTTTGTATCAATCACGAAATTGTATTCCTTTTGCAATCATTTCTTGTTCAATTTCTTCTACTCTAGCGTGGACCTTGTAGGTATTTTTATATTCCCAATATGTAAATAATGCTGCCAAAATTATATTGGCGAACAATAGGTATTGAATACTACTAAGTATCGGTTTTGTAGTCTTTTTGTGGAATTCCCAAAGTTTTCTTGGGGTTTCATGTATGGCGGGAATTCTCACTGTACCGTACCGGGTAGCCATCTGTAATGATTTGAACAAATTAAAATTGATGTTTTAATTAAATTTTTTTGGTGAATCAGAGTGATTATTAAAAATTTTGAAAGATGTTAATTACAAATTGATGTATTTGATAATTTTACATATAAAACAGAAAATATATTAATGAAGTAACTCAAAGATACTACTATCTTAAAAATAAAACCTACTATCAAACTCGTATCGACCGGATTGAATCAGTCCAACATCGCTTCCTGTCAAGAGTAGCACGACTAATCGGCCTTGATAGAGGTAGCTACTCCTATGAAGATATAGACAGGCGACTTAATGTATCTACATCGGAGAGACGTAGAACAGTGACTAACTTGCTGTTTATTTTTAAAATTATGAACTCCATAATCGATGACTCAACATTATTGCAGGAAATTACGTTCAATGTTCCCTCCCTAGAGGCAGTAACCTGCCACACGTAAGGACATCCAAAACCAAC
The DNA here is from genome assembly GCA_022606575.1 of Glossosoma conforme. Taxonomy (NCBI): domain Eukaryota; kingdom Metazoa; phylum Arthropoda; class Insecta; order Trichoptera; family Glossosomatidae; genus Glossosoma; species Glossosoma conforme. Next base: position 1,577,205 of record JAGTXR010000036.1, read on the forward strand.
TACAGTTTCTATTCTATGTTGAGAATATGTAGACTAGTCAACTCCTCTAGTGACTTGGACTTTTTCGGGCAGGACCTTCTGGCATTTCGCAGATCCCTCTACTGATGTGCGTGATATCTGTTTTATTTACGCATGTTTTGTCCAAATGTATTGTCTTAGCTTAAATATTTATTCTGTATTACCGACTAAAAAACAACTATAGTCCATCCAGTGTATGAAGAACCCTATGACACATTTATTGCCCCTTGTAAAAGGGATGGGGCAAAAATATTTATTTCGATTAGGTCGATTTTTTTTCTCTTCTTCTTTGAAAAAAATCGAATTTAAATTCGAAGTGAATCGTATATAAACATCTCTATTTTAAAATAATAGAATTTAAAGTGCAGCGAATATTATATTTGGGGAGTTTTAGCTTGATACATATGGCACTTTTATTGCTCTGTGTAAAAGAGATGAAGGGAATATGTTTTATTCTATTATATCGATTTTTCTTCTCTTCTTCTTCGTAAATAATTATATTTTAGTATCATTTTTTCCCGCATGGCGGCGTGTGGATCAGTACAAATGTCCGACTTTTAGTAGCGCGTTGTTCTTCGATCGATTCGTGTTTTTTGTTGTTGTAATTATTATATTTATTGTTAGTATTGTTAAAGTTATTTCATTCGAGATCGGGTCGCGGATGCCCTAGGAATCGGTAAATCTACAGTATCTCGGATCACAGAGAAGAAATACGGTGAATCTTCATTAGAAGAGAAAAAAATATTAACACCAAATAAGAAACGATAGAGAAAATGCTCAATTACAAAACCCGATAGCTTTAATTTGGCGGCAATCGGAATCACGTGTATGCATACTATGACCGCAACGAAATACCAACACTTCTTAAACTGGTAGGTTCTCTAAAGTCAGTCGGATTATTTCAAGGCAGTGCAACGTCTCTTACTAAGTGCTAAGTTTAGCTTAGTTATGTGCTAATATTTATCTCTAGACTCGCTTTTCTTCATAATTTTCATATTAGTAATATTATTATTTATAGTTTGTTTTACATGTCTTTTAAAACCTGTTAATATTCACTTATAATTGATAATAATTCTAATATTTTATTTTAGTAGGTATTTACTAAAACAATCGAAAATACGATTATCTATACCCCAACACTGGTTTTCGCAGTAATGTGAGATGGCGTTCTACAAGCGTCAGATATTGTATTATTATTTTTACAAATTGCCGTATTTTTTCTAATTTGTAACAATATGCATATATTTTTTATTATTTTGTTTTTATTACGATATATTTACCTAAATAACTTATTATATATAAGAAGAGAGGCTTTTGTTTATGTTGATAAAATTAATATAGGTAGCGAACGTTTTTACAACGTTATATCGGACGATATTTAGCACAGGGCAATAAATGTGTCATAGGGTTCTTCATACACTGGATGGACTATAGATAGTATTACAATGAGGTAATAAATCTTATTAATATTTAACAGTACATAGTTACGATCATAAGGCTTAATTCAATGTTAAGAAAATATTGAAGGTGATTTTTATTACCATGTAGTTTACAACTGGGGCTATAAGTGCTGGATAAACAACTCCCAGAGAGCTTTGAAGAGCTGCTGCTTTAACTTCAGAGCAAACAGCACAAGGTTCCCTTAGAGTTATTATATTTTCAGTAATAATCTATAATATAAACAAATTTCATTAAAGAAAAATTCAATAATATGTAGTATTTATCTACAAATTTATTAGTTATTAAGAGGGTAAGGAGGCAAACGCACAATTATATTGCAAAATATTATGTATTGCGTGTGTGCATTTCATACGACCTGCTATGCAATACACATGACAGCCGGGTCAGCATGACAACATGTGGAAAGAAATGTGTAGTGGTTGTGAATATAAGGAATGAAATTAATTATTTTTATTAGTAATTAAATATACACATACAATTATACATCAAATTTTATATGCATCAATTCATTCAGAAAAAATATTAGCAGACGTGGGATTCGAACCACGAGCCTTGCAACCTTTGCTCCGTTCTACACACCACGCAGTCCACTCGACTATTTCTCTGCCTGAATAGATACGCGAAAGATGATGTATGTATACCATTGTTACCGTCGTATAACGATAGATGTCTCTATAGTATATATTCAGAGTATGTATATTATTAATTTTTATTATTTAATCAGTAAACATTTATTCACAAGCTTTTTTATATTATTACTTTCCGATAGTCTATTTATTTATTTATTATTATTAATTATTGCTATGCTTCTTAAAGAGATTCAAAATGTATGACGGAGGTAACATAGATGCTGGGAGAGGATTTCAAAGTCTACATGTTGTTTAACAACTGGTTGGAAAACTGTTCATTTTAAGTTGATATGTGTAACCATGGAGAATTGCAAGAAAGGGTTCTAATGATGACATACCAAAATAACATTTAGAAGAGCGATCAAATTATACAAGTGAAGAGGCTGATGTCTGTTACATATATTAGGTGTTGGGTTGCTAATATTTATTAAATGAAATCTCTCGAGTTAAAATCTGATCAAAAAAGTACCTTAGGGCTCTTTATTTCAAAACAAGCTACATTGTTTTTTTTGTTTTCTCCATATGTATAGTCTACAGATAGATAATAAATAGCAGTTTACCTGTCTATGAAATACTATTGCAAATACTGATGGCATTATGACAGCAGGTAGGTATGATGAGAAATAGCCGTAGTTCTGCAGTTTTAGTTTATGTCGGTAGTGACGATTAAGAATAAAACCTCCAAATGCAGCCACACTTCCCATGATTGCTGAACCAGTATGCACAGCCCATCTGAAATTTAACTTAAATTTAAAGATTTAAAGTGTACTGTGACACAGTCTTATGTACCATGTTGCAAAAAGTGTTGTGAAGTATTGTGTGATGTCATGATAACACTGCTTGAAAACAGGCAAAGCTACACATATAATTTTGTTGGTATGGCTGTCTCTTCGAAAATTGGGAAATGATATGTGGCAACACTATACGGACATGCCACTAAGCACGAGGGTTAACGCTAGTCACTCCTCAGAACCCGGCACGTCAGGACACGCTACAATCCTCGACATCTAAAGGCCCCACGAATCTCGACATTACATCGCTTCCATCGACGATTAGTTAGCAGAACTAACAGATACGATCTGTATCGCCCGTGTGGGAAGCACTTTAATCTATATCCCTGTGTCCCGTCTGTATTGTAGTCAATCCAATAAGTCAATACAATAGCTCTGTAAAGGTGCGCTCCAATGATATTTAAAAATATATTTATTATGGCCAACACAATATAACTTGTAAGAAATGTAAAATGTAAATCATTATTCTTGCCTTGTCCCAAGTTATCTTTCCAGACAAAATGATTATTTTATCTTTTATATAAGATTTTTCTCGAATATGTATAAAGAAGATTACATGTCATGTAAAACATTGATTCGATTTTATTAAGCTTGATACACTACAGTGTAGTGTTAACATTACTATACTTACACATCACTCCAAGGTTTCCAGTCACTGAAGATTTGCCATTGCAACATCATGGCTTCATTTTTATTCTTTTTAACTGCATCACTTGAAATGTCGACCCGGTAAGACATTTGAAATGAATTCAAATATTTGACTTAAGGTTGAATGTATGACATATATTAACGAGTAACTTTTATAACGTACCTATTGTTTTTTTTTAATATAATTAAAAGTCAGTTTATGTTATTTAATGGGGGATTAAATGAAATAATTACCCACTTCATAATATGATAGATATGTACTAGATAAAACGGTTCCGTCAAAAATTGCAGGTTATAAAAAGGAACATTATTGCCATAGCTCAAATTTAGATTTATCAGTACACATTGAAAATATTAAATAATTTTTGTCATCAAAATTATATTCTGAAAATTAGTCAAACGGTTATAGAAAGAACAGTCAGGATACCGTTTTTGCAAAATTATTATAGTTTTATTAAAAAAAAAAACTGAATATTTTATGAGTAGGTATTTTTCAATTATATTGATAGCATATAAGCATAGACACTACAATAGCAGTCGTGCCAACCTTACGTTGCGCCTTCCATATTTCCATTTTCCTGTCATCCAGACCCCGAAAGAAAAGTAAGTTTATTCATTGTAAATGCAAATATGAATATAAAATCAAGACAATCTATCGTATAATTTTAAATCTTAATGCATGCACCTTAAATTTAATCCGTTTAAAGAAGCCGATATAATGTGAAAAACATAACCTTATATAACATTACATAATGGTGAACATAGACGTTAATGTTTTTTAATACTTCATATTTAAATTATCAATATCAGTAAAAGGTAATAAAACACATCTATTGATGGAAATTTATTCATTGTAGTAGTTTGATATGTGATTTAATTGCGATGAATTGTCTCACAAATGTCACAATTATGATCCTTTATCTCCGGCATTTGTGCAATACACCAATAACTAGAAATGTGGACATTATTTTCTTTGGAGATTAGAATAACATTCTTATAAATACAATATTCTGACAGCTATTTCAGAATTTTTTCTTAATTTTGTTAGTTATTTCTTGCTGTTGGAACACAGAAATATCAGAATTCCACAAAATTGAATGGAAATCTCTTACTTTATTGTTTCTTGACTAATTTATTTAACCTTAATATTTCCTAATGGATTTCAGGGTAAAGAAGCGGACTGCGATCATTATAGTCTCTAGTTTACGTTCATAAAATTCACTCATCCCAGTACTGCAACTTAACCCTTTCATTACGGCTCGGTTTGAATACAAATTGTACTGTCAATTATAAAACTAGTATTTGAAGCATACATGTACTTATTCTGGTTTATTTTCATATATCACATTGGTTCTTGTATCCTTTAGCTATCAGATGATGCATAAAAAACTATTCTAAGTAGCAAAATTATATCTCACATCAACCGATGTCAACGGTCGGGGAATCTTATGACGGCATATGCCGACAACCGATGCGAAAGGTTTAAGTCATGTTACTATAGAGAACTCAATCACAAACCTTCATACTCGTACACTACATAGAATCCTGGACAAAAATATAATTTCACATCTTAAAAAACTTTGGCCACTAAACCAATGTTAATATCATAATGAACCATTAAATACTATTTTATGTTAGCTATGATCATTCATACATTTGTTTAGGGAAGTCCAAAAATATTGTCTACAAACATTTTATGTTTAATCTTACATGTTGACACTAAAATTAATATTACAACTGAAATTTCTCATGGAATTTCACAAATATTTTTTTTCTTCAAATTAATACAAAAAAATAAATATATTATATTGCTTATATTAGGTTAGTCGTAATAAACTGTTGTTTTAGTTTCAGTTAATATTTTTCAACTTGACCTTTATTTATTTAGATGTTCCGGTATTTTTTAAATTAACCTTTAAATGCCCAGTGGTTTCCTTATGGGACCGTAGATTTGCGTCGTCCAATGCCCTACGGTCCCATACAGGACAAGTCCTTATGGTTCATTTCACAATCGGATTACATTGATTTGTACTTACAGTATTAAAGTAAATTCATGGAAGAATCTATTGTGCGACGAAACATTACAAACATTGGCCTGCTAGGGCATTGAACGACGCAAATTTGCAGTCCTGTATGGGACCACTGGGCGTTTAAAGGTTAAAGCTCTAGAAACTAGTTAGCTCCAATGTTTCTTTGGATTTCGATGACCATGACTTACAACTAAGAAGTGACTGCAGAATAACGAAAACTGACTATTCTTTATGCTACAATTTTATTATTTCAGGCTAATCATGGCATTCTCAATCCGGGGAGTCAGCTTGCTGGGCAGGCGCATGTGCGCCGTGCGCGCCATGCAGGCTCGTGGCTACGCAGATGAGATGGCCTTCACCTTTGCAGCTGCCAATCAAGTAACATAACCTTTAAACTATGATTTTTTTTTTTCAATTCTTTATTTCAAATATATTTTTCTTACATTATTTTGCTTAATATTTTAAACCCCACATAGTCAAACTGTATGCAGTTTATCTGTGGTGGGGGAATATGGTTATATTTAAATTATCGAAAAATTTACAAAATTTGAATTCAATAATTATTGTGTATTTTGTAAATTGTTCAACATTCATTTCAGGTATTTTATGACAGTGCCAGCGTCAAGCAGGTGGACGTTCCTTCCTTCAGTGGTTCCTTTGGTATCCTCCCCAAACACGTTCCGACTTTGGGTATGTAAGAATTAATTTAGCTCAGTATTTTATTCCTTAAATTTTTACATTAATAACAAATACCTTAACATTAAATACAACTATATGATGGTTACTCCATAATATCCAAAGCAATCCAGAATTTTTCTCTCTGGTATTAACTAGAACCTTCTTTATGTTATCGGCACACTTCACATGTGTGAAAACTGGCATATCCCAGCTTTCATTTTAGGGCTCTTGTTTGAATTGTTTAACCCTTTCATTACGGCTCGTTTTGAATACAAATTATACTGTCAATTATAAAAGTAGTATTTGAAGCATAAATGTACTTATCTGGTATATTTTCATATATCACATTGGTTCTTGTATCCTTTAGCTATCAGATGATGCATAAAAAACTATTCTAAGAAAGTAGTAAATCGATTTATCACGTCAACCAATGTCAACGGTCGGGGAATCTTATGACGGCATATGCCGACAACCGATGCGAAAGGGTTAAATGTCATGTTTCTACAATGAGTGATTTTCACTCTAAATCCTTGCAATAACTTCAGATGATGTCTCATTGAATTCATTAATACGTGTAATAAGATAACACACAATTCAACTTATACATCAAATGAAATAAAAATGAATTGCATCATTGGAAATCATTATTTTCCTGAATAAATCCTTTTTTTTTCAGCTGTTCTGAAACCTGGCGTTGTCACCGTTTACGAAAATGATGGAAAGGTTAACAAAATCTTTGTTTCTTCTGGAACTGTCACAATCAATGACGACTCCTCAGTCCAGGTGAGATTTGTAAAATAAATTAACTCATTTAAAAATGCCTTACAATCAGTGCCGGTTTTAGGGGGTGGCGAAGTGGGACGGTGCCCCAGGGCATCGAATAAGCTAAGGGCGCCGAGGTCAACCAATCTTGCCTAGATTTTTTTTTAATATAAACATGGGGCGCCAGAAAAAAAATGCCCTAGGGTCTAAAGCCGGTACTTCTTACAATAAATAGATTGTATTAAATGATTTTTTTGTTTATGGTTTTAGTTATTAGTTAATATTTTTTCATTCTTTCTAACATTCCATTTGAACTTTATATATTATACATTAATTTTAACAAAAGTTCTATAGATTAAAAAATAATATATTTGGGTTATACATTATCATTTTCTTATATATTAAATGACTTCCTTATTAAAAATCAAACTGTGTAATATCTAAGATATTTTTACTTCTTATTTATTAAAAAAAAAATTATAGAGTAATATATTCACATATATAATAAGCCACTAACGTGATCTATAAGAATTATGTGTTCCAACAATTTTTTAAAAGAGATTATACAGGCATAATTACCTCTTTAGGTATATCTTTCCATGCACACTGCTGCATATCCTTGTTTGTGTTCGTGTGAAAACACTGTTTATCAAAGAGAAACTAATTTAAATAGGTGTTCCTTTCCATTAATCGCTCTTGTGGATAGACAATAGTATAGTTATGATATATATAGACGCAAATTTACATTAAATTTAATATTGAAATATATTTTCATTCATTCATATTCACAACTTGACAATGAGTTGTATTACTTAAATTTAGTTAATATTTTCTTTTTTAAGGAAATCATAACTATCATGAGATTGAAAACAAATAAATAAAACGACTTACATATATTTTGTAGGTTTTGGCTGAAGAAGCCCATCTAATTGAGAATATTGACCGGTCAGCTGCCCAGGAAGTACTCAGCAAAGCGCAACAAGAACTCAACCAGGCTTCCACTGATTTAGTGAGTATCTATGATTCCCTTGACTATCATTTCATGCTCTGAATGTGATTGAATTGCAGACTCCTATGACCATTTTTCCTATATTAATTAACAAATGTTTAAATAGGGTTCAGTAACCATGTGTGGACGACACAAAAAACCTTTATGACTTCATTTACACATTTTTAATCTCATAATTTACAGTTGGACATATTTAGTTTTACCTTTTTTGTAAATTGAACAAATTTAGATTAAGATCGACAGCACGGAAGAACCATTACTAAATGTCAATTTGCAACTAGGGTTTGTTTCTTTTGCGGTATTGACATTAACAGGGTGTAAGCTGACTTTTGATAAATTAATTTTGGAAAATACACTAATATAATTTTAATAATAATGAAACATTATGATTTTTCTAACTATTTATTTTTAATCATTGGATGAGTTGATGAAGAAAACATTATGTTACAGTTCTGATATTTTTCTAATTAATTTCAGGCAAAAGCTGAAGCTGCCATCGCCGTGGAGGTCGCTGAAGAAATAGTCAAAGCCGCATCTTAAATGTTTATTACAGTGTTATACCTAACTTACAATATTCATGATAGCATAAAACTTTAAAATAAATTATAATTTAATCATTCTGAGCGTTTTACTGGAACATATTGCTACTGAAGGATAAAAACAATCTATGTCATGAGAACCAGTCAATCCAATTAGATGAAACAATTATGTGAAACATTATGCATTTAAAATGGTAATAAAATAAATAACAACATATTTTTATGGTAATTATTTTATTGACACAAAATTAAATTATAAAACACTTTGGTACAATTTGCATAGTAGTGGTTTTCGATTCATCGTTTCATTATTTGATTATTATTAAAGTTTCCTTTAATAATGTCACCAATCTCATTTAGATGGATTTTAAGAGTCTATAAAGTAAACTCACTACATGTAAATAATAATTCATAATATAGCATTATGATGTCTTACTATAGATTACCGTTCAATATCTAAAATTCATGCAAATACAATATAATCAGATATTTTAAGAGTAAGAATATTTGACAAAATGTTTGATTAACAATAATAAAATGAAACAGTAAAAGTAACATTATCTGTGATTGATTACTTTTCAAAATAATAACAAATAATTTATCAAGGTATCCTTGACATCCGGAGTTAAAATTCATTTTAAAATATTGGAGCATTACAAAAGGTAACTTAAAATACTCATAATGGTAAAACAGCAAGCATCTTATTATAATATGACAAAACACTCATCGAAAAAACATTTATTTGTGTATATTTGACATACATAGTATATTTTTAAGACTTAATTCCAAGTATCTTAGCTAATATCGCTATAATTTGAGATATACTTTTGAAATAGAACAGCTGGGATTAATTAATTATAAACCTCGTTCCAACCTTTACGTTATGCGACAAGCTACGATATCAAAGAGCAATACTTTCAGACTTCTTAGTTCACTACGTGCGTGTGATCACTCACACGACCACACACCTTCAGGGCTCCGAGGGTAACTTAATATTATCATTATATTCTATACACATAATTCGTACAATCATTGCCATCTGAATTTCTACTACGGTAAAAATCATTTAATACTTCAAAATGAAACACATCAGATCAAGACTGTAGAAACTGTCTTGTTTATGGTAATAGTGACATCCACATTCACTTGGAGACAGTGGGATGTTAGATTGTATGAAATCAAATGCAGATAGTCAAGAAAATGGTTTTAGTATTAAAATGTTGATTAGGTATTACAATACATAGTTAATGGAGTATGGATATTTGAATACTAATAATAACTAGGTAAAGCTACAATATTGATTATAACTATATAAGTTTCTACATTTATTAATCTAGTTTATTTTATATTAGAAGTGTCAAAATCAACTTATAAGTTTAATAATTACAACCAAAATGTAATAAAAAATTGGCGATATACCATTTTGAGGAGTTTGAGGTTATACCATTGTCGAAATTAGAATAATTTGTTATTCAATTTCACAAAAATACACCTTAAATAATTAGAATAACAAATAAATGACTAATAAACAAATGATACATCACTTAACAAATGCAGGATGAAAAATATCACATGTTTATTGTTGAGCCTAATTTATAGAAAAACCAGCAAACCGTAGTCACAGGAAGTAATTCATTATTAAATTAAGCCAAACGATATCAAATTTACACAATAGCGCTAATTAAATTACTTACAAAAAAGCTTTAAATAAATCATAGGATAATTTAGTTTAAATTCCTAATATGGAAGATACAAATATCAAATGGCTCTTTCCTTACTTTACAAAAATTGCATGAAATGATTCAGCCAAATAATATCATTGAACATTGCCATTACTTAATATTTTCATTAATACTAAAATAATCACAAAAATTAGAGTTTATTAAAATCACTGATAAAAAGCTGTTGCGTATCAAAATGTAAAATATATTGTAAAATACAACTAAACTCTATGTAAATATTTGAGCGATAAAATAATAAAGGGAATACACAACCTCTGCATGTTAAGGGGCGTTCCCAATCATGCAAGTTCTCGTGAATATACATTATTATATATTCAGAGTTGCATTCTAAAATGTAAGAACATGTCTTCTAGGTATATATTAAAAATATACTAAAAAACTCTACCGTATGTAATAAAATGAATACACATTTATTGGCATATAGAAGTATAAAACTAATGACACATTATTTTATAAGATATAATTAAAGTACATTTAGGTATTTTATTTTGACTTAACCAAAGAGAAAATTTATGCTTTTTAATATTGAAATAGTTACGGATTAAATGGGTATAAATCAAAACACTACTGGTGTTATATCTCACTCGAAATATTTGAAATAATAATAAACATTGGCCAAGTCATTTCAATGCAATCAACTTAGCACTGCCCTTCACATTTTAATTCATAAGCGGAAAACATGTACAATAGTGAGTTGTAATACTTCTTCACATCGAGAATTAAAAGAACACGTAATAAATAAAATATGGCACAACTGCCAGTTGGAGTTGCGCTGTTCCCGGTCTGGTATGCCACAATTGAAAATAAAGCTATTTCATATAAAATAATAGTCGAGTTATCAAATATTGCTTTTGAAAAGCTTCACACAACCTTCTCTCATATCATAACGAGTCTCGCAGGATTGCCGTTCACAATAATGCCGGATGCAAATATTCCCAAAGTAATCCTTCTCTTAAAAGTAGGAAATCTCATTGAATATAATTTAATTTGGCTAAATTTTACGATTAATGATTTCCGAAATAGTAACTCGAATGGAAAAAATTTTAAGCTAAAGAGTTACATGTTTAAACATCTAATCTGACTATCAGCTTCATTACGACATTACGTATAGTTATATTATATTAATAATATGTTTCAAATAGAGCAAATAATGTTCGCTATCCTAAGATGTTGGATTAAAAACATCAAATATCAATCGACTTTTTTGAAATATCAATAATACATGTATAATATTATTTAAGAGAAACCTTTTTTTTTAATTTAAACATATATGTTTAAATACCATGCGAGAGAGGCCATGACATAACAGCAAAACATTCAATAATAACTAAATGCAAAATGTGGCATAATGACACCGCGTTAGACGCGAATATCAATGGGTAAATTGTTGTGAGCGCAGGTCTTTGATCATGGCATCCGGTGGAGAGAAGATACTTCTTACAGATTACACTGCCACAGTATCGTAGGTTGTGAGTCCCCCCCCGCTTTGGAATTGTTGATGGGAGCCGGCTGCTTCGTTTCTGCAAATTATACGGAACGGGACCACAAGGTCACAGATGTAGCGAGGGCTTCATACGCGTGTCACATGTAAAGCTGCATTAAGCCATCGGTTATATATTATGTAAGTATTATATGTGTTAAATAAATTATTTATGCAAAATAAAAAGAATAAAGATACACGACTCTCCCTAGAAATGATGCATGATTATTTACGACGCCTAGTAAAAAAATAAATACAAAATATAACCTAGGTTTATCACCGGTCTGCGGATGCTAATTTTTTTTGAATGCTCATATATAAAGTACCATCTGGCTGGATATTATGTATTTGAAATTAAATGGTATTTTAAAATTAACAATTTGTTAGTCAAGATAAATGAATAAAACTAATATAGTTGAATGTAAGAAATCAATGTATAAATTTTATTATAATGCTGTATCATAGTTGTCTATGATTTGTAATCTAATTTAATAAAAGCAATAATGATTTTAAAAATATACAAATTTCTATAAAATAAGTCTTTGGTTGAGCCGCGCCTTCACCAAATAGTTCAGGCTTGGAAACATTACGTTTATCACCCAATTTCCTAAAAAAATCATTAAGAAACATCCAAATATACCTTAAATATAACAAGCGCCTTTTCTTCAAGCTTCTGGGCTCTTGTCTCGGAAGACTCGTGAAGTATTCATATATTGTACTCGAGTACATATATGACTTGTTGTGAGGCAAGATCATGGTAGCTTATATAAATGTGTGGCGGCAATTTGTGTACACCATTTGCTTCAGATAGGCGGGTGATATAGAAGTAATAAGTACTTATATAATAAGTGAAATGTATACTCATTACACTTTTACAACAATATTATATGTATATTGATATATAATCAAATGTTAATGATCATTTTCAATTATTTATTACTTTTGAAAAATGAATTTGTTTGACCTTTAATTAGTGTCAATTTAACTAGTTCGATGTCTTTTAGTTTAGTTATAATATTAAAAATGTCAGCTCAATTACACCATGATGATAATCTGCATCGGGATTGAATCATGTACCTCTGTAGCGTTTAAAATAAACTGTAATAGTATGGAGTCACATAATTAATGCTAATACTATATTTGCTATATAATAAAAAAACAGCAAGCCATGCACTTAACAATCAAGGATGCATTCATTGTTTTCGAAGGGAATACAAGCATATAATATAACATATTTTAAAGATTTAATGGACCTAACTATTATAGGATATAAAATAATGAGGCTATTTATCAGCTATTTATATAATATTAGTAAAAAGTATTTTTTCCGCACTTCCCAAATATTTTTTTGTTTAAAAAATACAAGGCAATATCTTTAGGGGGTCTTCACAAATTGAATTATAAGGTGTAGCATTCAGGGTTATATGCTGAATTATATAAGGTGAGAAATAAACCTACAAGGACCTGCAAATGTGTCTCATTCTGTTTACGATATTGAACAGTTGAGTATGGAAATTACTGTAATTGGAATGGAAGAATATTAATAAAGTATTGGTACTTTTACAATCAACATGGATTTTCTCATAGTACAACAGTACATGTGCGTGACACTGGGAAGGAATCAACTTTAAAATAAAGGTTACTAGAAATACGTATTATTATTTGTTATGAAAAATTATACCAAAAGGAGTTACGGGATTGAAATTATAGTTATACGGTTAAAAAATATAAGCAGCTAAGCTAAACATTTAATTTAACTACCATGCAACATTAGACTTACGGTTTCCTGTTAAATGATTTGTCATGAAACCAAAAATAAGATATAACACCAAAAATATCTATGAAATATCAATCACTTCATTACTTAACAATTATTGTATTTTTTAAGATAATTGATAGTATTGCAAAAACCATCATAATTAATAAATAAACATCCTCAATTAGAATAATTACGTTTGGCAATATTTTCACCATAAAAAAATTATAGAATGATAATTTATACAAACTAATATTGACAATATACATATTATTTGTACGTAAACAATTAATTGTGTACAAAATTGTTTGACAATTCATTATGGTATGTATATATATTTTGCATAGATCGGTACACTTTTTTTAACATTATTTTAATAGTAATTAATATGGCTTTACATCTAAAGTAACATTAATTTTGTTAAAATTTACATCAAGAGAATTGTTAGTCTAACATATGTGAATTTATCTAGAAAATGTTTAACAATATGATTTAATAAGAGTTAGTTTATATAATATGTTGAATAATAGAAAGGTTGTCTCAATAGACTGACCTTTCAATCAGTTTTCTCATTTCCTCGGTGGTCATGCCATCCTTGGTATTGTGTGCTCTTACTGCAATAATTACAACAACACATTACATCACAAAACAGGAACAAAACATTACTCCAACAGAATACAAATGTCCATCAACAATTGAAACTAGTAACTGACAAACTTTCTGTTCATGTTTTATTATAAAACATCTATTGCAAAGGTTTTTTTAGTGACTTGAAGCAGCATTGTATATTATTACAGGCTACATAATATTTGAATGACTAAATGATTTATATTTAACTGAATTCTAGTGGTAAAGCACTAGCCTATCAAGCGAGAAGATAAGGATTAGATCCTCAAAGACCCCTTAATTAAAATTACTTTTTAGTATAGCGTGGGTATTTATAATATATAAGCATATATTATAAATACCCACGGTATGATCCCTTACCCATAAAATGTCTGTATATTAGCATATTAACCAAAAGTTATAGTAGATCAGTGTAATCTCATGTGCACCATATATTCACATTCCTTTTAAAATAGATAATGCGTGAATACCAGGCTGTAGTCAAATGGTGTTGACATATCAACACTTCACATTCATAACTATCATAGCAATGAAATTGAAATATAACATAGTATTAAGTGTCCATTGTAAAAAACAAAAATACTAATATTAATTGTATTTATAAAAGCTTAAATTGTTGATAGACATGTGATGAATTGCATAGAAAATATAAAATACTGAAAGCCTGAAACATAAAAAAAATAAAATATATAAAAATGTTATAACTGTTTTAGATTTTCATTCCAAAAAAATCGTGATCAGCGGTATGTGGGTGGGTCATAATGGTGATCGTGTCTTTGCTATGGTGTTAAAAATAAAGAACAAATCACTGCACCATCTCATGAAAAATGGAAATTTAACTATAAATTGAAAAATTTCATATATCATGCTCTGTTATTTCATTAAGGACTTAGGATTATCTCAAAAAAATAAAAAGACGGCTTAGAAAAGTATCAATGAAATTGAAATGTGAATTTCATCCAAATTAATTTGAATGTAACCCATGCGTATTAGAAAAACCACTTCCGACTGTTCATGATATTATGCTAAAATTTAGAAAAACAATTTATGTATAATAATATATCATTATCACAAATAAATAAGTAAAGAAGCGTTTTTAAACACGAATATTAATAATTGACCATTCACACAACATGCACAATTAGTCACATGATTAATATTATTGCAATAATTATAACAAAACATAAAATTACACCAAATAATAAAATACAAGAAAATCCTGGTTTTGACTCAAATATATTTTCGAAATTGTAAAGAAATGGAAAAACTAAGGATAAGGGAAAAAATAATACTGATTTTTCAAGTTATGAAAATATAATATTCACAAAAACACATCAAGTTCACTGAAATGGTTAAATTAATTTTTGCATTAACCCTTTGGTTAGTAATCGTCGAATATTCGACGGTCGATTCTCGTGCGAAAAAGACGAAGCGTCAAACATTCGCCGCTCATTTAAAGATTTTTTAAGGTTTATTTATCAACCACCTATGGTTTTTTTTTGGTATTCCATAAAAACGTTTGGACCTTTGATATTTTAATAATATTAGTTTGAAACATATCATACGTATTCATACTTCAAGCTTTTAAAATGTGTTGTTAGAAAGTCATCATAAATAACTAATGCATAAATTGGATCCTTTGGTTACTAAGCGTCCAATATTCTCGGCTCAACTAAACACAAGTTGACAGTAATAAAGATTTATTATTTACATCATATATGATCTCAAAATCAAAATGTGAGTTTGGATATTTTATTTTTTGATGTTTATATTTTTTTATTGGCAAATATAATTATTATTGATTAAATTTTTATTTGCTTAATTTGAAGTATGAACTGCTTGGAATGAACTTTATTTTTATTTTTACAATCTAGTGTAAAAAAGATAAAAATTATGTTAAATTTTTAAAGTACTACAAATACTCTAAAATCGCTTCGTTTTTTTCACAAATTCGCTAAGAAAATTCTTAGTAACCAAAGGGTTAATAAAAAAAATACAGTTTTATTAAGAATTGTCAGATAACAATTATAATGTAATAAAAATAATGAAGAATGAATATGTAATTTTCATAACTTTATGATTATTTAATCTGAAAATAGATGACAATTTCATTTAATTATGCTGGCTGATAAAAACAATATGTGTTTGTAAATTTATGATTTGAGGGGATATTTGTAATTACTATTCATGCTCATTACCTGAAAGGGCACGTGGCTGATCGCACTCAGCCTCAGAGATCTCATTGGAATCTTTGGAATCGTTGAAGGAAGATCCGTTGGCGTCTGTTCCATTGGGGGTCGGGTGCTGGTTGCGTGGGGGCGGTGGGGGAGGCTCAGGGGAGGCATTCAAGTTGCGACCAGATCCAGCTGAGGATGAAACATACATTACTTTCTTTTTCTTATAACCGTAATAAGACTGAAAAAAAAATAGTTTCTAGCATCAGTATAGAAAGTCATTTTTAACTTTTATTAAGTTGAAAATTGGATGAAAAAAATAATCCTGTTTAATATATATAATAATAGACATGTTTTATCGCCTGTACCTGCGATGCCAGGGGTTACAATCGTGTTCGTCTATAGTTTGTATACACCCAAAATACGGTTTGTGGCAACACTATACGAACACACCACTAAGCACAAGGGCTAACAACTGTTAGTTCTGCTAACTAATCGTCGATGAAAGTGATATAACGTCGAGATTCGTCGGCGGTTCGTGGGAGTCTTTAGGTATCGAGGACTGTAGCGTGTCCCGACATGCCTGGTTTTGGAGACTGACTTGTGTTATCCCTTGTGCTTAGTGTTGTGTCCGTATAGTGTTGCCACAGGTTCATAAATCAGTTATCGATATTAAGTAAATCAACATACCGAAACTGGGGCGAGATCCATAGTGTTCATAGGGAGTTCCATACTGTCCAGTGTACTGGTCATCTTCAGGGGCGCAAGATGCGGGGTCATCGTACTCGGGACCACCGGCACGTCCATAAGTGGGGCGAGAGTAACGGTTGCGCTATAAAATAAAATTATTAGCTTCTCCTTACTAATTACGATCTAAGCATAAAATATGCATGAAAATTTATAGTTTAACTATTTACATAGAAAAATCATTTCAATTTTAAAAAAATGTTTTTTCTCCAGATAAATTGTTCATTTATTAATACAGATGTATTAACCTGTTAACCGGAAAAGCACCATTTTAATTTTGCAACATACAGCGGGCGTGAACTCTTCTCTATACATATATTTTTTGTACAAAATATATATTATAAGTGAATATACAATGCATTGAAGATGCACATATTAAATCATAGATTTTTACATATTTTAAATTTTTTGACGAAAATATACGCCTTGACCTTTCCAGGGCGCAACATACATTCTAAGGACGTATTCACATGTCCTACCTGTACCCGATATTGTTTACGTTTGACGTATTTAAACGTTTTGCCAGGTTAATTATTACTTTTCAGCTCTTAACTCATTATTTGCAGTTAGAAGGTTGAAATTGGAACCAAGGATCTGCTGAAGTAATAAAAAAACAGCACATACGTATTGATCTTCTTCGGCGCAGTTGGCTGGGTCATCGTATTCAGGTCCAGGGGTGTAGATGGAGCCTCCTTGGGAATTCTTGCGAGCATAACGATTGTTCTGACGGGGCTGTACGAATAATTAAAAATACATAAACATTATTTTTTTAAGTAAATATTTCGAAAAAAGCTTAACTGGTTAATATTAGTAGGTTCTAAAATGGTTTGCCACTACGGTTGGACAGTTTAAATACCAGAAAAGCGTCCCAATAACTATGATATTGTCACTTTTTACCTAACCTTGAGGTACAGTTCATATAAATACTATTGTTTAAAATACACCTTTCATAGGCAGGCACTACATCTAAATTTAGTCCACGATAGTTAAACTTAATTAACTTAATCTTCACCATATAATTCGTGGTACAACTGAACTTAAATGAAATACAGTTCAAGTAATCTTGAAATTAAATTATTAAATATTATTTTAAATAAAGAAAACTCTAACCATGCTTTGTGATCCAGATCGGGAGTGAATGTTATGAGAGTTGTGATGGGGCGGGCCCATTGTTCCAGCGTGGGGGAGTCCATTTCCATGGGGGAAGGTTTGGAAGTTCAGTCCAGCCTTTGAGGGATCCATCTCCTCACGGAATCCAAGCAAGTGGAATGTTGCATAGGGGCATATTTCATCCTCCATCCCAGCTACAAATATGCAATTTAACAGTGTTAATATATACACATTATGGCAATACTGTCTTCTTTTAACATGAGATACAGACAGAGAGAGAACAGACATAAAATTTCATTTATCATCATGTACAGGAAGCGGCAAAAAAAATGACGGTTTTAAATCAAAACAACGACGAAAACCGTCAGCTTTTTTTGGCGCTCCCTGTACATTTATAAATATATTTATTCTATAAATGAAATGAAGATAGTCAGCTAAAGAGATTATGGTTACAATATTAATATTTTATGTGAATCTTATAAATCTCAATAAACTTGTGTACATTTAATTAAAAATTAAATAAATATAAAATGTGTTGCAGGTTGTTTCATAAAATAATATCGAAATCATTTGAAATTGAAAGTTTTTTTACATAATAATTAATAATTCATCATCTAGGAGTGAAATCATTGCATTCCATAAGAAAATATTGAAAAATTAGCGGAAAATCATAGACACTAAGAATCATAGATAATAAATAGGTATTCAAATAAATATACTTACCCCAGATTGATTCCCTTCACTTAGAAAATTCAATTATAATTAATGATGATGTCTTAAGTATCTTTAAATCAAGTAATAAGTTTGCACGCAATGTTAATGGAAAATATGAAAAACAATTATTTTAATTGATATTTTCTTCACATATCTTTAGTAATTTTGATTTTGGTTTATGAGCAGAGGTTGTTACTATTACCTGTTCTATAAGCGTCTCCGTGGTCCTTCCTCCTGATGTGTTGTCTGCCAGAGTTGCGCAGATCCTCATAGTGATGTCTCCGAGGATCCCAAGTGGAGTGAGGGGACCGCATAGAGTTACCTAATGCCATAATAATGAGAGCAACCAAACTAGCAACAAGCAACACAACATTTAACTATGAAGCCACAAATTATCTTCTGTACGACAAGTGGTATTTTAAAATATGGTTATTTATCTTGAAAGTGTTTTTAGTGCATCATATCTCAATATTAATAGATATAAAATTGTTATTTTATTTTAATTTGCCCCCCATCTATTTGCCCTGTGAATTAGAGCACTTTACAAAAATTCAAACACAAATAAAAAAATGTATTATTTTATTTTATTATTATGAATACTTATGTTATTGTCACTATTTTAAATAATCGTTTTTGTTTTAAATTTGTAAATATATTATCCAAAAAATAATTTGTAGCTCATGGTATAAAATATAGGAATTTATTAAAGGGAATAATAATATTTAGATAAATTTATAATTTCAGTCTTAAGAATACCTGATAAAATATTTTGACAATATAAATTCGTGCTTTGAAAATATATAAAAAGATATTTTTTACAATAGGAAAATATATTGAATTTAATAATCATGTTCTAAAAAGTACGATCTACATTCTACAGTCTAAAATGTATATATCAAATACATATATATTTAACCTGTCGACGAGTAAGTTTTATGGAACATTTCTGTACAAGGGGAGTATTTTTTTTTATATTTATCATATATTTACTAAAAATAAAAAAAATATATCATGAATAAAAACATTACCTACATTAATACACACAAAAAATATGAATAAAAACTGATTATGATTTTCAGTGATCGTCATCAAAGTATGAAAAAACAATCAAAGATTTTTAACCCTTTCGCATCGGTTGTCGGCATATGCCGTCAAAGATTCCCCGACCATTGACATCGGTTGACGTAATATATCGTTTTGCTACTTTCAGTACTCATTGTGACATCTACGGTAGGAAATTGGAAGTGCAGTCATTCCCTTTATCAACCTACATGTATTCTTTACAGGAATCTGTAAAGCATGTAAATAAATATCGTTAGGTTTCGTCACAGGAGTGATTTTTCTGTAAACCACATGTGTCAATGCCACCACATGTATGGAGTTACATAATAAACGTTTGTTAAATATAATAGTATTTTATGCATCATCTGATAGCTAAAGGATAGAAGAACCAATGTGATATATGAAAATAGGTCAGATAAGTACATTTATGCTTCAAATACTAGTTTTAAGCAAAAAAAATGGTTTGAAAAATTCACGCCTTATTGACAGTACAATTTGTATTCCACTGAGCCGTAACCAAAGGGTGAAACCCAAACTGTATAGTCAGTATTATAGATTAATGTCTTAAAACCTTCGTCAAACGATGCTGAAATGTCAATGGATGACACAAGTCTTTTATTTTTAATAACTTGGACACACTTTACTGACCATTTTTTCTCTTTGCCCAACTGTTGCGGCCACACTCACACACAGGTTAATGCACAAATTAAAAATAATAAATGAATTAAACGTTTAGAAGAATAATAAATGTTATTTTTACCATGCATATAAAAGTTAGTACAGGGGTTAGTAAAAAAAACAATCATAATGCTAGCATACAAACAACATAGTTGCCATAGAAACATTCAAAATAAGAAGGTAACTATTTTAATAATATGTAAATATATAAGAAACTAATAATAATATCTGTAGATTTATTATCAAATTATATTTACTTAGTATTTTACAAACTATTATTATAGTGAAAATAAATAAAAAACTATCACAGCAATGCAACTTTTATAAAATAAAGAATACACACAAAAATATTTTTATCATGTACAATATTTAGGTTACACATATTATTTTTGTAATTGTATCGGAACAAAATATATTATCTTGTCAATAATGTACCTACCTCTTATGGTATTCTTTATTTTAAAGTTCAGCACAGCTAATTTGATTAGTACATGCGATAATTTATTACCTCATAGTGATGTAGGTTCATCATCTTCCAGAACTCTCATGACTTTTCCTAACTATATATGTTATAATGTAAATAAGTAAATATAAATAATAAATATATTTTAGTTGTATATACTAATACAAATATGAATACAGTGGTATCTTGACATACGAGTGCCCCAACATAAGAGTTTTTTGAGATACGAGCTGTCGAGCGAGCGATTTTTGCTTTATAATACAAGCAAAATTTGAGATATGAGCAATCGGCTTAGCGGATCGACCGGTTGCACACGAACCACGGTCAGAGAATCAGTTATCAGTGTGCTCTTGATGTCAAAGTAGTTGGCAGTTCAATTAATTTTAATGGGGAAATTTGCTTTGAGATACGAGTAATTTGAAATACGAACAAAGTTGCGGAACGAATTAAACTCGTATGTCGAGGTACCGCTGTACTATATTGTAATATAAATATAATTTGTGTTTAACATTAGTATAAAATATTTAACCTCTATCATAATTAGCTGACGATATTCATGTGATATTAGATTTCTTTGTATAATGATATGTTTTAATGACACAAATACACAGTCATGACATTTTATATATATTTTAATACATTAAAAATGTATTTATTAGTATTGTTAATCAGCATAATGCATTTAGCAAGTCGTACTTATACATCCAACATGAATTTTTATGCTTGACGCAGTAAATTAATCATTATTTCATGCATACTGTAAATATTTATTGAGATAATGTAATAATTTTGATTACATTATCTCAATTCAATACAAGAATTAAAAAATTATATGTTCGACGATTGTATCCTTTTTAATTGTAAGTATTCAATTATGAATATTGTTGTTGTTTTTCATTATAAAATAGGCTCTTACTGATTACAGCGCCTCGCTTGATCCTGTCGCAAGTGTTGTAGTTGGAGCCGGGCACGGGAGGAAGCTTACGGTTGGGAGGAGCAATGTAACCAAGTTCATCTCGCAGAGAAGGACGACGCTTGTCCAGAGTTCCCGCTGGGTTCATCATAGATTGGTTGTACACTACATCATCTGTTAAATATAAATACAAAAGGTTTTACTCAAATTTTTCACTCACTTGTTACATAAATATTGACAATAATTATTGTAAAAATACTTCATAAATAATATGCATTCTTATTATTTATTTATGACTTTGTGTTGAATATTAACACTATCCAGTCCAATTACGCAATGTGTGTGTAATCGACAGGCCGAACGTAAAAGGCCGGTCACACAACATGTGTGTGATCGTTCCGCCAACGCTTAGTGGCCAACTACACACAGCTTGTGATGTTTTTTCAAACGTTAGTGGCCGATCACACAACACATATGTTGTTTTTACTTTCGACCATAATTCAAAGATCTCAAACCTTTTCAGTGAGGGTCATATTTAATTTTATTTGAACACATGACGATAGATTTAGCAATTCTTTAAAAAACAGTCGGCCTCCAGCGTAAGTTTAATCGCGTAACGCGCGGACTGGATAGTGTTAAAATGTTTTTTTTTTTACATAAATAATTTCGGCCGTCAGTTGGATTTTGGTAACTTGTATTGGGGTTTGTATTTCAAGATGCATATAAAACAATGTGTATATAATCCCCTTTTGTAATTAAACAACCATAAACAACACTGAATAGAAGATTAAATAATTAATAGTCCTGCAGAAGACACCTATTATTCTTAGACAATCATTTGAGGTACAATAAAAATGACAGTGTAATTATGAGTATATCGAACTGTATTTTCGTATAATTTAATAAACCTTTTTTAAACAGTATTATAGGTACCTTATTACAGTTAAAACACTTAAAAGTGGAAGAAATAAATAGTAATTAAAAATACAAACATTCAAAATGATAACGTTAAAGAAGAAATTTGAAAGTTAGAATATTAATAACATTGAAATAAAATGAACACATAATTGTCTACAAAATGACTTTTTATAAAATAAAAATATATTAACTAACATTTACAACTATTATTGTTCTTAATTAATTAAATTATTTTATTACTCACAAACTAGAGAGCAAATTAAAAATGTAAAATAATGTCAAAATTATAATTATGAATTAATTTATAATTAATGACATTGAGTAAGTAATGCATGTTATGGATTAAATTTTTGATTTAGTAAGATATTCAAATAATAACAGTTAATTAACAATTTAATAAATAAAAGTAAATGACAAATTTCTGAATGTTTTTAAGGTATTTATAAATTATTATTTTATGGTTCGAATGATATTAAAATATTAACATCATAGTGAATACTTAAAAAAATATGCACATTATTATTGTGTACTTGTAACACTTTCATAAAGATCCAAGGTCATTAAAAATTATTAGCGATGACTTTGAATACTCATGTAGTAATTAATCAATGTATTTAAGCAATGTTAACTATTTGATAGAATATTATGACTGGTTACGAATGATAAATAAGTCATTATAATATTAACGTAAAAAGAAAATTAGATGCTTTTTAGAATTAAGTTTTTTATTATAAATTAAAAAGAATTGTTGAAAAAGGATTAACTGTAATTATTGTGAAGAGATTCCTTTTTCTTAAATATGAAGTATATTAGTGGATTTATATTTTTATGCACATATATTTTTTTAGTAACACAAAAAGATGTTGTTACAGTAAACCCCTAATTTATAGAGATATTTGAATAATTAAAGACTTCTTAAAATGAAGAGATGAAGATAAATATCTTGATCCTACAGAAGTATAAATATTTTAATGCTTGAAAATTTGTTAAATTGGGGGTTCAATGTATCGTAAAGTAAAATATAAAGAGAAGAATGAAAAAGCTAGCAGGCGCCATGCCACATAGCATACATACAGTACACGTCCTTCTGACCTCGCAGCCGGTGGGGCTGATGCCTCCTGGCAAGGGTTACGCAGATAACGACAATACCCACAATGAGCACCACAATAGTTGCGAGGATTGGCACAATCACTTCTGGCTCCAGCCAAGCTTTCAACCAAACGGGGATTTCTGCCGTTGTGATGCCAACGATGCCACCTCCGGGCAGAGGAGCCACAGTTCCTGTCGCAAGTAAACGGACACAGACATGTGACTACATATGAATTAGTAGATTCCAACCTTTGCCCTGATCTCGACCGCCTCGTACGACGCATATTACGACAATGGCTATTATGATGACTAGAACGGCCGCCACGACGGGCACAACGAGGTTGAGATTAGCGAGAATAAGTCGGATGGTTTCCTCAGTTGTCAGAGAAGGAGCGTCGTGGGCTGGTGCGACCGTACCTGGAAATCATTCACACCGCATTAGCTTATCACTTGAAGCCAAAGAGGCTTTAAAACAAAAGAGAAGATAAGTTATTTTTTCTATTTTATGAAAAAATAATACCAATGAGGAACATAAAAACTCTTATGAAGGAATGAGTAATAATGTTTTGATTCATTTAATTTTTTTTTGCATTGGTTTTAAATAATTTTGTATTGAATTTAAGCTTGCGGTATAAAATGATAACATTTCAGGTACGGTGCAGCCTTTAAGAAAGGTTAACAAACGTATGTAACTGCACTCAAAATACAATAATAGTGAGGTACTTGAAATCAATGTATTAAAATAACTTGCTAAAATATAACATGTGTGGGGGTAACTTAATATAGAGTGATAATTTTTAAAATATATTTGTTACTATATAAATAAAAATAATAATAATCATATATAGTAAATGTATATTTAAACGTGATTGAAAATATGGGTGAAAAATAATAATATAGTCATACCTCCTGTCACCGTAAGAGTAGCAAATTCATATTCGGCGACATTGAAGCCGGCATTGTTGTGAGCAGTTATTCTGAGCAAGTACCAAGTGGCAGGTTCCAGATCTAGCACAACAAAGTTACCGCCGGGCTTCACGCTGTTAGATATTTGATTCCATTCTGCCACGCCCCTGAAAATAAAAAATATTTTACTAGATATCAGTAATCTAATATTACAAACTATATACCGTGCTGATTATCTTCAGATTATTTACTTTTTCTTATTCTCGACGACAAAGTGTGTCATGGGACATCCGCCGTCTTGCCATTGCTTGAGATGAAGAGTGACGCTTCCGCTGGATACTTCCATGAAATCGGCTGCTCTGGGAACGATTGGCTTTGATCCTCGGGTCCTTGCGTTGAGCACATCACTAGCTTCTCCGGTACCGATGCTGAAATAATTACAACAAACATTAATACTAGCAAATGTGACAGTAAAAAATGTTCTTTAGCAATTTAATAATAAAAAAAAAAGTTACCTGTTGTATGCGGTCACATAAACTTGATATCTTGAGCCGCAATATAAGTTTTCAAGGGTGTATGTAGTAGCTTGATTCGAAACCTATATTCAAAATTAAAAATGTATCAAATTGATAAAATACTTCATGAAAATGTTGTAAAATAGAAGTAACATGTTATTTAAATCAAGAGTGTGAACCTGAACAGTTTCCCAATCGCCGAATTCTTGTTTGTAGTGAATGGTGTAACCATGAGTGGGTGTGGAATTGACGGACCTCAGTCTGAGAGAAAGAGCCGACACACTGCTGGAAGATAGAGTGACAGCCGGTGGGAAAGGAGGTGCTAAAATAAAAAAAACACATACATACTACTATATAATACAATGATAATAGATTAATAAAATATGGATTAGTACCACTTAAGTTTAAATTTAACACTTAATATAAAATAATTACACTTCTGATTCAAAAGTTAAAATAATGTTAATATTAAGCCAAAGGTAATAATTATTGGTTTACCATGGACAGTAAGTTTATGTGTAACGGTGTCAGTTCCAAACTGATTCTCTACAAGACATGTGTAGTCTCCAGCATCGTCTCGCGCCACTCCGGCAATCAGCAGAGATCCTTCGGGAAGTTGTCGGACTCGGTCAGATGTTTCGAGGGGGGATCCTTTAACCTAGAATAAATGTTTTTTTTTAATATTTAAATTTACATTTAAAAACTGTCTCCATATTATAGCTTAGTCTGACAGGAGATTGGTCGACACGTTTGTCAGTTCTGCGCATCCCCCCAAATCCTTACTTGAAGTGTACATTAATTAATTGTATTCATTACCTTCCATGTGATGGTTGGGATGGGAACACCGACGGCGAGGCAGGGCAACTTCACATCTTCCTTATAAGATGCTGTGAATGAATCATCGAAAGAGGCAATCTTAGCGGGTACTGAAAATTAAAATGGAAATACATATTATTTTATGCAATTTATATTTTTAGCATTCACATTGAGATCCGTTTCAAATATAAAATAGATAATGTGAAATTACCCTGTTGAAATAAAACCACATTTTCCTAGGACACTAACTAGTTATTGTTAACTAGTGAATAAATGAGGAAATGCACAAGTTGAGTGAAACTATGGTCTCATTTTTATATGAGTTTCTCAATGTGATCCATATTAAAAATATGTATAAATATATTATGTATTTAAGATATTATGTAATCGAATTAGTTCATTATATGAATCTTTATGATATGATTATAAAAATAAAGTAATCCTTAAACATACAGCTACTTTATTGATTAATTATTTAGATATTATTCATACCTTTCATGTTAGGGCTGGTTGAAACGGTGGGTGAAGATTGACCTTCTCCAATAACGGTAGACGCCGTCACCCAGAAGTCGTAGCGGGATCCTTTAAGGTCTGTTGCGGAATAGCTCATTTGAAGTGCGGGTACCTACAATTAAATTTAAAAATTAATCAATTAAAACCAAATATTTTGCATAAAAATAATAAGATAAAATTTATTAATTATACTTGGTAAAGGGTGGATACCTTGTGGCTGATGGGTTCCGAGCTTGGCATTTGAGTGTAAACGGTATAATGTGTAACGACTCCATTAGGCTGTGTTGGGGCTCTCCACGATACGAGAATAGAATCCTGGCTCATCACCAAAGCCTTAACAGCAGTCGGTGCTTCAGGAGCTATAGGAAAAAAAAACACATAACAAAATATAAGTAAAGCAATGATATAATGATGACTGGGTTAAATAAAACAAACCAGTATTTTAGATAAAAAAAAATATTAAAAAAAACATATGTATGTATAACACCTATGGCATTTTTTTTATGTAACCGCATGCAGGAAAGCACAGCCGGTCAAGAGCAGTGCACTATGACGCTCAGCCAGGGAGGCTGGACGCTGCATGCGTTTGTTTGTGGGTTGGAGAGATTGCAAGTGTATATTTATCTGTTTCTTGAAGAGATCCAGATTGTAGGAAGGAGGAAATACAGACACTGGAAGAGCATTCCAAAGCTTACCGGTGGCATTAAGGAAGGAAACTGGCAGTTCTTGGTCGGCACACATTAACCGTGTACATGAGTATCAACATAAACATTACTTTGTGGAGTACAAGGTAGGGTTTTGTCACTCACCATCTTGTTCAGTCTGGCAATGGATTGGAGTGGAGCGAACACCGTCACCTCCGGATGTGGTGGCCAAAACTTCCATAGAGTAATTTGTAAACTTCTTCAGTCCGTGAAGAATGGTTTCACTGCTGGATGTAATTTTAGTATCCTTGGTCTTTTCATCTAAAATGAGATAAAACATATTTATGAACACGTAAGTATTTTTAAATGTATTTGTTTTACCTGCCGAAAAAACCCTTCTATCTTACTCTCATATCCGGGGTTAATTAATTTTACTTCTTGATAATTAAAATTTTAATTTAAACAAGTGGGCAGTAAAGAAGAATTATTTAAATTTATAATCGGATTACTACTAGGTGTGATGGCAATACTTACCATACCAGGTGTCGCTGGGTCCATAGATAACTTTGTAGCCTTTAATTACTCCATTGGCCGAGGCGAGGGGCGGGCTGACCCAGGAGACGCGGATGGTCTGTGCCGTGAGGGTGGTGCAGGACGCGTCATGAGGAGGAGCACTCGGGACGCCTTCAGCCGTGTAAGCTTTGACCTCTTCAGACATGGGGCTTGAACCTATCCTGTTGAATGACTGGACTACCACAGAGTACTGAGTGTAAGTCCTGGAATAAAAGAAATAATATAAATTAAATTAAATATGTGGAATGAATCCTTTTTTTATATGTATTTTTTAATTTTATATTATTAATATAGGTGTACATTTTATTTTATATACTTATATAATTTACAAAGTTACAATTTACTAGATATAGATAATTTTATATTGACTACATATAAAATTGCAATACAAAAAAAGTACATACTGGAAAATATAAAATTAATTACTCACTTCAAGTTAATGATTTGCAAATGGTGTTCCTTAGCAGTTTCCTTTGAAATATCAACAGTTTCAAACACGTAAGCCTTGTCGCTTGATCCCAATTTGTAGCCCACATAGTATCTGAAAAAAAAATATGAACATGAAAATAATTAACAATTTTACATTATTAAAAGCTAATTGCATCAATGAAATAATAATATTTACCCTTGAATTTCACCGTTCCAATCTTCCGCTGGGGGAGGCTTCCATGTCACCTTGAGGCTGTGTTGATCCAAAGGCTCTACTTTCAAATCGTTAGGAGCAGCAGACGGAGCTAAAAATATTAATCAAGACGATAAATTAAAAATGTTTTATATGAAAAAATATTACAATTTATTGAATGCAGTCGTGGGTTACCTTCTTCAGCAGTAATGATTGTCACAGTGTCAGACGGTTCGGATGTTCCTAGTTCGTTTTCAGCTACGATCCTCAAGTGGTAAGTGGTGGCCGGGTGGAGGCTAAAGACGCCAGCTTCTGTTGTGCTTCCGGGCACCAGAACTCGGTCAATGTCCTTCTCCCAGGTTCCCTTGGCGCGCTTGTATTCAATGAGGTACTTCTTGATGGGAGAGTTTCCATCGTAGGGAGCGGCCCAAGACAGTTGAACGGTGCGACCAGACTTGTCGAGGACTTTAAGACCGTATGCAGCTTCAGGAACCTCTGATAAATTGTAAAAAAACAATTAAGATTTAGATTAATAAATAATGATATGTATTTTTGCGATCTGAAATTGAAGTCTTTATTTTTAATACGTTGCTCTGTATTTCAGTTATTCTGGTTAGATATTAAATAATATACAAGTATAATGGTTATAATCCAACATTTAGAATAGAGAGGTAAGAATAAATAGTTAGTTTAATGTAAATAGTGTTACGGACGTCCGATGATATTAATAATTAGGATTAAGGTTGTTGCAATATTAGCTTCTTTTTTTAGATTTATCTATATTTAGCTTAATTTATCTTAAGTTCGTTTAACGTCCTGCGGTCCTGTGAGGTGGTCTGTCGAACCCTAATAAAGAAACATTTACTGTCGAGTTCGGAGACCACCATGCCGCGGGACATAAAATATAAGAAAATACAATACGTGTACGTAAATTGTTAGAGCGCTTCGCTGCAAGGAGCGAACCACTCCATAGCGCCTCGCTGCGAAAGCGCGTCGCCACAATCCCGCATTCGGCCGATCTCCTGATTTACACCGAGCCCAAGGCAAAAACCTGCCAGCGGCTCGGAACCTAGCGACGAACGTCGACCAATCGGAGAGCTCGAAACATGTAGAGAAATTTCCTCTCTTGCCGCCGGAGCATGTAAAAAAAAGTATATAAATAGAAGCAATCGGCTCGAAATAAACTAGAGTTGAACAGAACGAACTTGCGAGTTTTTACTTCTCTTATGACCAGCTGTCCGGGAAGCTGAGCCAAGAAGACAAGGATCCACACCCACCGCCCGTAGAGCGGTTCGAACAGTCGAGGCAGACTGGTCGTCTACAAATAGAATTACCTTGAATAATCATGTTGATGCTGGTATCATCTGAGCCGAAGGCATTGGTTGCGACGCAGGTAAACAGTGCGCTGTCTCCTCGCTCAGTCCTCTTGATTGAAAGATCCGACACGACGCCACCGATTGAGTTTTCCTCGCGAATGGTGTACCGACTGTCGCTCTTGGGGTCCAGACGCTTGTTGTTCATGTTCCATAAGATGCCGATGGGTTTCTCTCCGCGGGCTTCGCACTGCAGCACGGCCGGTTCGCTTCGTCGAGCGGTTTGATTTCTTTGCTTGATTTCGAATTGCGGGGGAGCTAAAATACAAATAATTTACATGTAAATGCGATAAATTTAATAAAACATATAAAATAGATAAAAAATTCAAATATATTATAATTGTACCTTGCACACTCATGAGGATAAGAGCCGACAGTCCGGCACCGATTCCATTAACGGCCTCACACAGATAGTATCCTTCGTTGGTCTTTTGAATGTTTGTAATAGACAATGTTCCATCTTCTACTTTAATGTTGGTATTGTTTGGCTTCAGGTCTTTATAGTCACCGGGTTGGTCACCTGAATTAAAAAAATAGAACATATATTACTGTCGGATATAAATAAAATAATTTTTAGAATTTATCCCACAATATATTTGTAGATGACATGTTTTGGCCATGTAGAATGGCCATTTTCAAGTCTACAAATTATTTTATTTATATCTGATATTATGGAATTCCACTAAGAATTATCGATCGAAAAAATCGAAATAATATATTACTGTATTTTATAAGAAGCCATAAATAATTTGAAGCACATTTATTTTTATAAATATAGTTATTTTTAGAAAAATACATAAATACATATACTACACACACAAATGATGATGAAAAAATCTCGTTTTGTCATTTTAATGAAGCTTATTTGGAAGTAAATCTATCAACATAACTAGATTGACATGTCTTCCCAAATAATAGTGATTTATTTTTAACCTTTAAACGCCCAGTGGTCTCATATGGGACCGTAAATTTGCGTCGTTCAATGCCCTAGCAGGCCAATGTTTGTAATGTTTCGTCGCACAATAGATTCTTCCATGAATTTACTTTAATACTATTATTACAAATTAATGTAATCCGATTGTGAAATGGACCATAAGCACTCCTGTATGGGACCATAGGGCATTTAACGACGCAAATCTGCAGTCCCGTAAGGAAACCACTGGGCGTTTAAAGGTTAAAGGGACTTAAATGTTAGTAGGTGGTGATTATGACCAACTAGAAGGTTTTATTCTAACACCTGCTTGGTTTTAGAGAATATTGATATTATAATGTGTATTACCTGCAGCCCTTTTCCATGTAACTTGAGGCTTAGGGAAACCATCGGCTTTACATTCAACCTGAGCGTCAGAGCCTTGGGCAAAAGCCTTATCAGTCGGTTCAAGAATCCAACGGGGAGGAACTAGAAATGGACATATTCATTGTAGTATTCTAAATGTAAATGTTTTCAAATACTTCATTCTCAGCAGTGTGAATGATTGATTCAAATAATCAAATTATTTTATGTAATCATGAATTGATTTATTACATATATAATATTTAATTAATTGACAGGGTAGGTTAGGTTAGTTTAAGAAGTTGAATGAATCATCACAACATTTAAATACTTAAATAGACTATAGTGGTGTACATAAAAACTTTAAATAATTTTGAATAAAACTAAATTTTGAATGGATATCCAATAATCCAACCAGTAAATGATAAAACAGGAATCGAACCTTTGTTTCATTGCGATGAATACTAAAAATATGATTTTTAAAAAGTGCTATTATTTTAGTACACCACATTCAATAACATCAAGAGAACTTTGAGTTAATAATTGCCACAATTATGCTTCAATTGTATTATTTACTTTAAATAAACTAAGTTAAATGTGAAAAAAATGTATTTATTTACTATAATAAATTAACTACATTTCACATATTAATAAATTTCAAATAAAAAACACACATATTTTTAAATACTAATGTTTTATAATTGCATTACTTGAAGTTTTGCTGTATAATGATAAATAAACAAAATATATTATATCATATTTTAAAGTATTTTATACATAATATTAATATTTAATTAAGATCAATTATCAACTTGGCAATTATAACTCAAAGCTCTTGAATTTAAATATTTATCAAATTGTAAATAAAACTTAATATCAAACAAAATAAATTAATTTGTTTTAATCCTTTGAAGGAAGTTAAAATTTAAAAAAATATGAGCATTTTTAACATATACATTAAAATAATATTAAGTTTCATTTACAAAACAGAAATCATGTATAAAAAATAATAAAAATGATAGTAATAAAGGGAGAATAAAAATGAAATAATAATAATAAATAATAACATAACAAGCTTGTCAATAAATTATATATATATTTCATATAAGCATGATTTGTTATATTATGGAATTTATAGACAATATTAATACAGCATGCACGCCAAATATTAGTTAAAAAATATAATAATTAGGGAGTAAGAAAAGGAGGAAAAGGATGCCCTATAATTGTCATAAACCACCAACTGTTTGAATTTAATGTCGAATAAATGATACCCAAGAAATTTAAAAAACATACAGTGCATAAACACTGCGTATTTATATATATATTTAAAAATAAAGTATACTCTCTTAATCTGGCCATTTGAAATAGATTAGATCAATGTTCATTGTACAAAATAACACAGTACTTTCGATCATTGTACAAGTTTATGTGACGAAGTGATTGGTACAAGACACTCCAAGTAATGGAAGCCATGTTAACTGTTATAGTTGGCCAGCAAAGTTGTGAACACAACTGCTGTAAATGCCAGATACCTATACCGATGTATATACATTCTAATAATGACAATAAGGATAACTGTTTGTTTGCTACTCCCTAACAATTAGATTAGATAGAGTTAAATATATACAATTTTTAATCGCACAAAACTATTTAACAAATCTCCTTTATTGAAACAGATGATAAATCAGTGCATTCTCATAGGATGGATAGTCAGATGTGAAAGACATGGGAATCTGCAAAGCATATATATTTCCCATAGTGTATTATTTAACAATAACTTTAAACTTTGTATGGACAGAAATCAAACGGCTACCAAAACAGAACACATGTGAATTTGCTGCAAAACATTAAGCAGATCAGAGAAGCGATCACATAGCGAACCCTCCACTTGACACAGCAGAGACGTGAGACCTGCGAGATGTAAAGCGATGCAGGTGAAAGAAGCTGCATTCAGCAAGCTCACCTATCTTAGGTCAATGGGCAGTAGAATAATCATCATTCTATGATGTTTGAGCAGCGATAAAAATGCTTTTAATCATTTTTCACTCTGGTGGAAGACGACGGGTGTGTTACCTACAGAAACGGCTCTCTTGAAGTCACATCACCATTGCACTTGAAAATGACATGGCTCTATTTCTGGTACAACTAAATTTGGAAAATACAATACTATCTGATTTCTTTATATTAAAAATAAACAAATTCTCTTGATGCCACCTGGTTTTTATTAATTTGGTCGCCTCAGCATAAATATTACTGTTAAATTTGAATACATATTACCATTAAATATTATAATATTTCCATGCGGATACTATGCACCACCGGTTTGCTGCACAATAAGCAGGGATCAATAAAATAAATTACAACTCTCAAAAAAACAGCCGTTTTACAATAAATGGAAGCAAAAACAAAATATTTATATTTATATAGATCGATAGCGATAATAAGATTATCAATTTCTGAATTAGCGATACAATGTTCTACGACAGTCATGAAATGTGTAATATAATATGTTGCGAGTCGAACAATTGCAATAAAAGAAAATATATAGATCTGTTAATGTGGAAGTTTCATATTATAATATTTAATGACCAGAAGGACTCATATGATACAGTAATATGTTGTGAAATAAAGTATGAGCTTTTTCCGAGCTTTATGAGGTTCAACATAATGTAGGCATCCAGATATTCCTTGATGATAAATACCGTGAATCTGGAGGTAAGCAGTATAATTGACCAATCCGACAGGGTTCCTTACGGTGCACGTGTAATTCCCGCTGTGGCCCCAGCTGGCCGGGTCTACTAATAGTAAGCTAGTGCGTTTCCCTATTTTGTTTGTGGTGATTCCGTTCTGCGTTCCCGAATGAGAAGCTTGAAAGCTCCAGGTGATGTCCATCGGAAGGTCTCCCTCCGACACCAGGCAAGTGACCTGCGCCGCCTGACCGTCATAGATGGGGGACTCAAACTCGAATGGTCTTATACGGGGAAGTACTGCAAACAAAACTTTATGATTTAAAATCGTTCCCGATCGGATGAAAGTACATTTCGGGAAGAGAATATATTACATAATATTTGGAGAGGTCTATGAGAATCGTGAGAAGAGTTAGTCTTATCAGTTTGATGTTTGTGCCAGTTTCAATACGGATATTGTGTAATCAGAGGTTCGGCAAGTGTTAATGAGTTCGAGAAAAGCGATCGTTTCAATAAATTACATGCCATTTACAACTAAGGTCGTAGCGAACTCCGCTCTCCCGGCGGCGTTCTTTACTATGCAGGTGTAATTGCCCTGGTGGTTGGCCGTCACCGAGTTGATCATCAAGACGTTGGACCGCGGACTCATCGCAGTCGTTTCAATGTCTTTGGGGAGCTTGGAGTCCATCATGTCGCTACTGAAGGTCCACGAGACCTCGAGGGGGGCGTCTCCTTTAGTGGCGAGGCACATTATCTGAACAGCGTCGCCGGGATTGTAGGGAAGATTACCAAACGTGAAAGGTACTATCAATGGAGGTACTGGGAATGAGAAATATTTTGTGCTGCATATAATAAATGAAAATACAAAAAATGCATAGCTATTTAGTAATATAATTATTTGTAACAGTTTGCGTGTGATCAAACCGTTGACTATCAAATTGGTCGAATGCATCGTTAGGCCTGCGACATTCTTTCCGACGCAAGTGTAATTCCCGGCGTGCTCCCCGGCTATGGCGTCGATGGTGAGGACGCTGCTTCTGGACCCCATTTGATTGACAGCGATGCCGGACACTTTTGTGATTCTCTGGTCGTTGAACAACCAATATATGTTTATCGGCTGATCTCCGTGGATCATCGAGCACTGGAGAGTAAAGTAATCTCCGACGAATGCTGGATCCGTCCCGGCCGCGAACGGTGCTATTTTTGGTGGAACTGGAGGAATAAATTTTGAAAGGATAACTTTAACATCATGTTTCAACAGCGTATCGCGTAAAAGGATGGATCTTTGGTTGGAGGATATAAATTATTCAAAAATTTATTAAAAAGTAAGGCGGCTGTTTAAAATGACAAACCGTTAACGATTAAAACTGAGGCCTGAGTGCCTTGCCCGGCGTTGTTCTTGCCTACACACGTGTAGTTGCCGGCATGGTCTCCGGACACGGCATCGATTATCAGAGTACTACTTCTTTTCGAGTTAGAAATAGTGAATGCCGAATTCCGAGACGATATCACCTGACCGTTCAAACTCCACGTTACGGTAATAGGAAGGTCTCCGTGAGAGGCGGTGCACGAGACTTGCAAATAGTCTCCCAGGTGAGACGGTTCATCACCAAAAGAAATCTGTCCAACTTTAGGTGGAACTGTAAAATGTAATGCGATAAACGAATATTGAATATTCAAAATTTTCACTGTTCTAGTATTAAAGAAGAAATTCGCATTGTTATTTGTACACGATTTTTTTAAGTGTATAAATATTATTTATGATTTACTATTCCTGCAATCTCAAGTAATTGTTTTTGTAAAATAATCATGAATAAAGAAGTGTAACCCTTTACTTATTTTATTACACCAATGAAAAATTAGATAATTAGTTATGAGATTGACACGAGGTATATCTTTATTTATTCCCTATTCATTTGAGAGTATTCAAATAATGTCTTCAATCTGCAGTCATAATGCTAATACTGATATTCCACCCATGAATTATTTATTGTAAAGCTATTTATGGATACTTCAATTTGACATAATTACTCTTCTTAATAACTATTGAAAATATATTTTCAAATTATTACATAGAATATTTATTTAATATGGCAAAGATTAAAGAAAACTCTTAAAAAATATATAATTTAAAGAACTTTCTGAATTTCTTAACATAAATTACTTTGGTATAAACGAGAGTTCACCGTGTTTTTTTATTTTTATCAAAAGTAAGCATAACCTTCATTTCACATTACTCTGTAACCTCTAGCTCCTTTCATTTTAATTAATATAAAATTATATTTGCGGATATAAATAAAGAAAAATAATTAAAAATATATAACTAACGAAATGCTAATGTTATATATTGTGTGCTTGTGGTTATGTTGTAACTATAATTGAAATACCATTAATGATCAATTCAGAGGTGTACGTAGCTTTTCCTGCCACATTTTCTGCGATACAACTATACAGTCCGGCGTGTGAGTGGGTCACTGATCCAATACTAAGAATGGCGCTTCGTTCTCCAATGTGCACTACAGACATGCCCAGGTGTGGCTTTATAACCTCATTGCTGTAAAGCCAAGTCAGCTTCATGGGGCGGTCTCCCTCAATAATGGAGCAAGGCTGAGTCACAACTTGACCCGGGTTTAAGGCTTCTTCACCAAATGAGAAAGGTTGTATTCTAGGTGGAACTGAATAAACAATAAAATCCTTTCAAAAAAAAACAAGTAATATTTTTTTCTCAACGAAATCGATTCACCCCTAATCTACTTACGTAAAAAAAGAATATTGATTATTGATTATCTATTGTTTTTTTTAGTAAGTATGAGTATATATTTAGGATATGGCAAGGGGATATATGTGGCGTATATATTTAAATATTTTCTAAATAAAATAATAAAAGCAATATACAGTTCATTAAAATATTAACGAAACCGATTTAAATGTTTACCATTAACATGAAGTGTGGCAGTGTACCTAGCGGTGCCTGCCAGGTTCTTAGCTATGCAAGTGTAGTTGCCACTGTGGTCGCCCACAACCGATGATATCGATAAGAAAGATGTTCGATCCCCCATTTTCCCAGTGCTTATTCCCAAGTGGGTCGCTTTGTCTTTGCCATGAAAATTCCATGATATTTCTACCGGTTTGTCGCCTTTAGTTATATGACAGGTCATCTGCACGGATTCACCGGCAAATACCGATTCTTCTATTTCGAATGGCATGATGTGCGGTGCGACTGTCATTTTAAAGAAGAAAAAAATAATTGCAATGGGAACAGACACAAGGTGAGAGGACAAAAGGATCTGAGAAAGAAAAATGTTAACCGAGCAATAAATAGCGGGCGTCTTAAATACAAAAGTGATTAGACTTAAATGATGAATACCGTTTACGAGCAGAGTCGTCGTGTATGCGGAGGACCCGGCGTGGTTCCTAGCAATGCAAGTATAATTCCCGCTGTGACTCCCCATTATGGATGAAATGGCCAGAAGAGATGTTCTATCCCCTACTTTGGTGGTCGTGATTCCCAGGTGTGTCGACATTTCTTGTCCGTGGAAGTTCCAAGTTATCTCGACGGGAGTGTCTCCTTTGCTAATGTGACAGGTGAGCTGCACCGATTCTCCCGAAAAAACGGATTCGTCTATTTCGAACGGCATAATGTGAGGTGCGACTGGATGGTGATGGATTTCGAACGAGCATCAGGGATTGTAAAAATAAAAAGAAACACAAATAAACGAGTGCAATAAATGAGTCCACTACCGTTGACTTTTAAGGTCGTCGTATATGTGACCTGAGCCACACTGTTTTTGGCGACGCACGTATAATTTCCACTGTGACTCCCCTGAATTGATGAAATCGTAAGGATCGACGTTCTACTTCCCATTTTGGTCGTGACGATCCCCAAATTGGATGTTATATCACGGCCGTGGACGTTCCAAGATATTGCTAATGGCAAATCGCCCTTCGATATGTGACAGGACAACTGAACAGATTCTCCGGAAAACAGTGACTGATCTATGTCGAATGGTAAGATGTTCGGTGCGACTGCAGAAAATTATAAGGTGCATCATAAAGAAAGGAAAAGGTAAATCACACAACAAAAAAAGTTTAAAAAAGTAGCACTACAATCATTTCAATGACAGCATAGCATAAAATAATAACTTTTGTACCGTTGACATGTAAGGAAGTCGTGTATCTAACAGACCCAGCTTTGTTTTTAGCGATGCACGTGTAGTTGCCGCTGTGACCGGCGTTGACATCGGTAACGGACAAGTACGATGTGCGATCGTTCATTTTTGTAGTCGATATTTTCAAATGAGAAGACACTTCACGACCGTGGAAATTCCAGGAAATATCCAACGGTACGTCGCCCTTCGATACGTGGCAACTCAATTGCATCGACTCCCCGGCAAACACGGAGCCGTCGGCTTCGAACGGGACGATGTAAGGTGCAACTGTGATGATGAGAATGATTTACTGCATTTGTGGTATTCGGAAAGGAGACAGATAAAGCGTGCAAGTGCAAGTAATATAGCAGAGGTTAGTTATAAAGACACCGGCCGCAAGATGGATGTACCGTTAACGTGTACTAAGGTGGAATACGTGGCGGCGCCCGCCTTGTTGCTGGCCGTGCAGGTGTAGACTCCGCTGTGCTCCTCGCCCACCGACGAGATACTCAACAAGGATGTTTTATCACCGACTTTCATGGTCGTGATACCCAGGTCGGATGACAGCTTGCTTTCTCGTCCGTGGAAATTCCAATTGATTTGAAGAGGGCCATCTCCCTTCGACACGTGACATTGAAGTTGCAAGGATTCTCCAGAAAAAACTATGTCTTCCGAATCGAACGGAACTATGTGGGGCAAAACTGATGACCAAAAAAATGTAGATATACAGGAATGATGATTACACTACTTTTAGATTTTTTTAATAACTCGAGTATGTCGATACGATTAGATAACATTATTAGGATAGGTTGTTTTAAATCATGAAAAGCCAAATTAAAGTAATAAAACAATAAAAGTAAATGTACAAAAACGAATATTGTGCATTTGATACCCTTGACATATAAGCTGGCAGTGTAGCTGACCGTGCCGACAGAGTTGCTGGCCGTGCAAGTGTAGTTGCCGCTGTGGCCGGCCATGACGGAGGAAATAGTCAGTACGGAGGACTGGTCACCCACCTTAGTTGTTACGATACCGAGATGGGAGGACATTTCCCTTCCGTGAAAATTCCAGGTTAACTTAAGCGGTTTATCGCCTTTGGGGATATGACAGTTCACTTGAACGGATTCACCGTGATAGACCGACTCGGCAAACTCAAAATGTGAAATAATGGGAGCCACTGTGAATTAATCAACAAATATTATCCAGCAAACGTTTCCAACGCTTCCACGTCTTATTATGGAAGTCCATTGTTGCTGTGTCAAACTTAGGAAATACATATTTAGAATAAATTTCATCCACATTCCGTCAATGCTAAAAATATATATTATTAAGTGTAGTAAATATATAACTATACAAAACTTTAGTAACGGGGGATAATAAGTGGAATAAAATAAAATAAATAAAAATATATACACCATTACAAGCTTGGGATTTAAAGCGACAATTATAAATGTTTGAGACACAAATTACCATTGACAATAAGTTCCGACGAGTGATTGGCAAATCCCGCATTGTTCTTCACGATACATGTGTAAATACCCTGGTTCTCGTGAGATACGGATTCTATGGAGAATTGACTTATTCGCTTTGATGTCGAGATCGATATGCCATTTTGACCCGTCTTAACTTCTTTATTATCACGAAACCAAGTTATTTCAATGGGAAGATCGCCCTTACTGACAGAGCAAGTGACCAACACCATGTCGAGGGCATTTACCGGCTCGGTTCCAAATTCGAAGGGTATTATTTGAGGAACGACTACATGTAATAAAAACAACAGAAGGACAATTTCATTAGAGGGCTCGTAAAAGGATAATCAATAGTGGGGAAAAATTAAATAAATCTATTATACTAAGCGACGGGACAGATATTCGATACTAAATAAAACATTATGTATTCTACCATTAACATTGAGATGGGCGGTGTGGGATGTTTTTCCAGCTTCATTAATGGCGATACAAGTATAATTTCCGACATGGATCGCTTGCACTGGATCAATGCTAAGCACCGAAATTCTTTTATTGTTTCTGCCGATGGCTATTCCATTGCTGGAGACCAAAGCTTTACCATTCAGTTCCCACGATATGTTTAAGGGAAGGTCACCTTTGTTGACCGTGCACATTAGGGAAACTGTATCCCCCGCATTTAATGTTTCGTCACCGAAATCGAATGGCGTCATTTGAGGAGAGACTTTGAAATAAAAATGAAATCAAAAATTTATATAATTTAGAAATCATAAATTTTAAGCCATCTATACATCTGAACCTGAAATGTCTTGTTTAAATACCGTTGACAACCAATGCTGATGTTAAATTCACATTGCCGGCTTTGTTATAAGCGGCACATGTAAAGACCCCACCGTGCTCGGCCGTAACAGACTCAATACTTAGTGTACTAATTCGATTGCTTGTTCTCGAGATGTAAATGCCGTTGATTTGTTTGTCTGCCTTTATTCCATTTATGTACCAGTCAATTTCCAGTGGAAGATCACCCTTGTTTACAGTACACTGCACAGAAGTCATATCTCCAGCATTGGCGGGCTCGTCACCAAACTTGAATGGCATTATTTGAGGAGAAACTGATAAAATACAAAAAGTTTTTTTGTTGTTGACAAAAACAGTAAAATTCTTTTTGTATAATATAGTGGAAATGGTAACTAAGAATATGTGGTAAATATGAAAGAAATATAATTTAATTAAAAACTACAAAAAGACGAATAATATGATATATAGTGGT
Organism: Glossosoma conforme; assembly: GCA_022606575.1. Lineage (NCBI taxonomy): Eukaryota > Metazoa > Arthropoda > Insecta > Trichoptera > Glossosomatidae > Glossosoma > Glossosoma conforme. The sequence continues at coordinate 1,618,052 of JAGTXR010000036.1, forward strand.
TATATATTAGAATACCACTAACCACTTTTGTTATATGTATGAAATAGCTCGACAGTCAAAGTAATAATAAAAACATTATTTTAAAACTAAGATGATGTCCCTGAACACCTTCAAAAGAATGTAGCACTTGTTTTAATATATATATTTATTACAATACTAAAAGATGCATAATTGTAAAATTTTCTATATGTATTAATAATTTGAAATAAAAATATAATTTAATTTAGTTTTGTGACACAATTCAGTAAATAAACTGAAATTTTAGTGACTGTAAGATTAAAAAAATTGTTCTTAATGTATAATTGTATATTTTCTCATTTAAAATCGTTATTTTTTTTTAAATGTCTCAGGGAAGTGGTTAACACTGTTTGCTACACAAATTTAAATGCCGCTGTGAATAACTTGGACAGACTCAATACTCAACATCGAAATCCTTTTACCGATACTGTCAATTGATATACAATCATTTAAAATGATTTCACTTCTGTAAAACGCCATTATTGGCAGCTCAAGTTAAAGAAACTGATTTATTCTCATCGAGGGTTTTGTCAACAAAGTTAAAAGTGGTTATTTGAGGAAATATTTGTGTAAATATAAATCATATGATAATTATCAGCTGATGTATTTTTCTAGGGACAGGAATGTAATATTGATATCTAAAGTAAAATATAAAAATTACAAGGAATAAAGACAACTTAAGAAAAAAAAATTAGAGGATTCAAATTAAGGCAATTAATAATGAAGAAAACTAAAATGAAAATACTAAGCAGCAGGACAAATATTCAATAAGATAACATTTGTTTATTCTACCATTAACATTGAGATGGGCGGTGTGGGATGTTTTTCCAGCTTCATTTATGGCGATACAAGTATAATTTCCGACATGGACCGCTTGAACTGGATCAATGCTAAGCACCGAAATTCTTTTACTGTTTCTGCCGATGGCGATCCCATTACTGGAGATCAGAACTTTACCATTGAGTTCCCATGATATGTTCAGGGGAAGGTCACCTTTGTTGACTGTGCACGTGAGGGAAACTGTATCCCCGGCATTTAATGTTTCGTCACCGAAATCAAATGGCGTCATTTGAGGAGAGACTTTGAAATAAAAATGGAAAGAAAAAATTATATAATAAAAAAAAAAAACAAACAATCTAAACTACCAAATTCGGAAATGTCTTTTTTAAAATACCATTAACAACCAAAACCGATGTTATGTGAACAGTTCCAGCTTTATTAGAAGCCGCACATGTGAAATTGCCTCTGTGCTCCGGCTTTAATAGATTCAATTGTTAGTGTACTAATGCGGTTGCTTGTTCTCGATATGACAATTCCATTGATTTGTTTTTCTGCCTTTATTCCATTCATGTACCAATCAATTTCCAATGGAAGATCACCCTTGTTTACAGTACACTGCACAGAAGTCATATCTCCAGCGTTTGCGGCCTCCTCACCAAACTTGAATGGGATTATTTGAGGAGAAACTGATAAAATATAAAAAGTTTTTTTATTAGAAATTCTCTATTTATCTTGGACATGTAAAAGTTAATACATATAAAAAGTCGAATAATGTATTATAAATAGTGTTGTTATAAGATTTGATGTTTTCAGAATACCATTAACCATTAACCACTTCCCTGATGTTAATGACTTGGTCATCAGATAATTTGTGTCTATTTTAAGCATCAAGAGGTAAACATATAAAAATAAGAATTACTTTGATGCTAAAAACACTCCAAAAAAATGTGGGCATTGTTTTAGAATACAATTATATTTATTATGCTTAGTAATATCATATCTGTACAACAAGTATATTGTATAACGTAACTAAATTGTTTTTTTTTAACTGATCTCTTTATTAAATCTAGCCTTTATTGTCAGTGCAAGTCCAAGAAACTGTATCACCCGCATCAATTGTTTCATCATCGAAGTTGTATGGGGCTATTTGTGAAGGAACTATTTAAATAATATAATATATAAAACAAATCATATGATAATTATACGTCGATTCCTTTTTTTTAAGGTGAGGAGTGTGTAGTACAAGATGGATATCCAAACTAATATAAAAACAAATACTAAAAGCAATAAAAACAACCGAAGGATGATGTAAGGGGCTCATAGAAATGTAATTAATAATGGAGAAAAATAAAAATAAATATATCAAGCGGCATGTAAAATACATATTACTAGAAAAACATTATTTATTCTACCATTGACATTAAGGTGGGCGGTGTGTGAAGATTTTCCTGCTTCATTTATGGCGATACAAGTATAATTTCCGACATGGATCGCTTGGACTGGATCAATGCTAAGCACCGAAATTCTTTTACTGGTTCTGCTCATAGCGATCCCATTATTGGATATCAAAGCTCTACCATTGAGTTCCCATGATATGTTCAGGGGAAGGTCACCTTTGTTGACTGTGCACATGAGGGAAACTGTATCCCCGGCATTTAATGTTTCGTCACCGAAATCAAATGGCGTCATTTGAGGAGAGACTTTGGAATAAAAATGGAAAGAAAAAATTATATAATCAAAAAATAAAAATCCAAACAATCTAAGCTGCCAAATTTTGAAATGTCATTTTGAAATACCAATAACAACCAAAACAGATGTTATGTTAACGGTTCCAGCTTTATTAGAACCGGCACATGAAAAATCCCCTTGATTATAGTACACAGCAGTGAAGTCATATCCCCAGCATTTGCAGGCTCATCACCAAACTTGAACGGCATTATTTGAGGTGAAACTAATAAAATACAAAACGTATGTACATGTTTTTGTTGTTGTTGACAAAAAATCTGTTTAAACCTTGACATATGTACATTATAGGGATAGGAGAAAGAGGATTATATATAAATTTATAACATAAAATAACTATTAAATGCAAACGATATATGAAAAATATTGGTATTATAAAATCATGTGTTTTAGAATACCATTAACATATAGATGCGCTGAATGCTCAGTTATTCCGGCCGAGTTACTTGCCACGCAAGTGTAATTGCCTCTGTGAATGGCTTGGACAGACTCAATGCTCAACATTGATATCCTTTTACCGGATCTGCCGACCGTTATACTATCGCCGGAAGTGATTTCCTTTGCCATTTAAGTCCCATGATATTTTCATCGGCAGATCGCCTTTGTTGACGGTGCAAGTCAGAGAAACCGTTTCACCCGCATTGAGGGTTTCATCGCCAAAGTTGAATGGAGTTATTTGGGGAGGAACTACATAAATAATATTAAAACAATCATACGATAATTATCAGTCGATTCATTTTCACCAAAGGTCAGGAGGGTAAATGATAGATATCTAAACAAAAATATGAAAATAACACTACGTCAACGAAAATGTCTAAGGAACTCTACAGTACCATTGACCGCCAGGACTGCCGTGTGATTAGTTTGCCCGGCGTCATTCTGAGCGATGCAGGTGAATGACGCGCGGTGGTCAGAGTTTACAATGTCAATGCTCAGGGTTGAAATTCTTTGACTAATTTTACTTATCGTAATTCCTGAATGACCACTTTTGAAAGGAGTGTTATCCATCAACCATTGAAAGATCAGAGGTAAGTCTCCTTTGACTGTGCATTGAACGGAAACCGTATCGCCAGAATTGATTGGATCCGAACCGAAATCGAAAGGAACGATCGAAGGGGGCACTGTCATAAAAATAGTAAATAAAATAAGATTATAAAAAACAATAAAAAATATATAAATCCGACAGTGGATAACTATTATTTTAATAAAGCGACTACACAAAAAATATATAAGGGGTTCTTAACAAATGTAGGCGTTTTTTAGAAAATTATTAAATATTACATCTATAAAGTGATTTAATTAAGTTTTCTCTGTGAATACCGTTAACTGATAATTCGGCAGAATAATTAGAATGTCCGGCTGCATTTGCCGCAGAACAAGTGTAAACTCCCCGGTGCTGCGCGGCCACCGACTCTAAGCTAAGAGAGCTCAGTCTCTGACTCATCTTGACTACGACTATTCCGCTGTCAGCCGAGCTGATGTCTCGACCGTTAAGAGTCCACGTTATGTTAATGGGCATATCGCCCTTCGTAAGCATACACTGCACAGCCGCCATATCTCCTGCGTTAGATGCCACATCTCCGAATGTAAAAGGCATAATCTGAGGAGTGACTAAAGGACAGTTTAGGTTAGGTATATTTAAATGAATCGATAAATAATTCGGTTGCCAAATTGTAATGCTTAAAGAAATTTTTGCCGAGTATTGAGTTTCGGTTCTACCGTTGACATTTAAGTCGGCAGAATAGTCAGTGATTCCGGCGACATTCTTTACGGTGCAGACGTAGTTCCCTCTGTGTCCGGCCTTTACCGAATCGATACTCAGCGTAGATATTTTCTGATGGACTTTGTTTATTATTATTCCGTCCGTGTTTCTTGGATCGATCAATTTTCCATTCAAGCTCCATGATATTTCAACCGGCAGCTCTCCCTTGTTGACGGCGCACTGCCCGATAGCCATGTCTCCGGCGTTGACGGGCTCAGAGCCAAAATCAAATGGTAAAATTTGAGGTGGCACTAATCAATCATTAAACATGAATATAAAATATTAATCTACTAGAGTCATGATACATCATTAAACAGATTAGAATTATATTAACCGAGTAGAATATCCAGCAAAATATACCTACGGATACTTTAAAATATAACCTGGAACAAATCTTACATTTTCATTAATTTCACGTGACACAACCTTATTACATTAAGAAAGACATGTTTACACTCATATGCCTAAAAATATTTTCTCAAAAAAGTATTACGCTGAAAAAAATCGATATTGCAGAATGTTTCAAATTCTCTTTTATAAAATCAAACTGTGAAAAATAAACATTATGGTTTTTCAATTGAGAAAATTTGAAGCAAGCTGAATATGTATATGCAATGTGCATCTTGTAATAATGTCTGCCAGAACCTTCTGAAAATAATACATCATTAAATAATGCCAACTGAATGAAAATGATATTGAACTTCTATTACAATAGGATATTGTTAGTTAGTATTTTTCTGAAAATGATTATAAATAAGATTTTGTTGTAATTTCTTATTAAAAAATTAAATTGCGAAAACAATTTCTCTCAACTAAGACATTACTTTTGGCAATAATAGATGGAATTATAAAATATGCAATATATTTATTACAAAAAAAAGTATCATACACATTTTTCCATGAAAATGTATGTTAAAGTAATCATTTATTAATATTTTAGATTGTTTTCCTTTAATTTGAATTTGATATAATTAAACATTGTAAATAGAACTTCAATATAATTGCAATATTTTTTATTTTTCAAGAATAAGAAATAATCATGAATGAAAAGTGTCTTCAATATTCCTTTTTTTAATGAAAATAATATGATTTCTTCTGTTTTCAGCTTAAGAATAAATTCAAAATAGTTTACTTCACACTAAAGTTTAATACATATCTTTGAAAATATTAATTTCAGTCTTTAAAATAAATTTAATCATTGTGTTGTCGAAAATGCTTTTCATATCATATTATTCTCATAATCCATAAATTTAATAATGCAATGTACTGTACAAAACTTCATCTCTTCTTGGGAGTAATGGCACTTGATATTAATGTTATGTAAATTACAATATATAAGCTATTAAATATATTTTAAGTTTCAAAGCTAACTTCAAAGTGACTGTTTCTAATGTAAGAGTACCATAAACACTTCATTCAAAATTAAGAAGTCTTTGAAGAAATATTTTCCATTGCTTTTAAAATTTATGAAACACAAAATGTTAAGCATTTTTAAAACATTATTATATTACACCATTATTTATGGAATATTTTTAATTTATTTTCAAAATATATTTAAATAAAACTACTTTTATCAATGAAAGTTAAGTATTTTGATGTCTAAAGAAAACTATATATTGTTTCAATTTAATTATAATTTTAAATTAATTTTAATTAAAAAATTTATAATATTTAGTTTTGATTCACATTCATTTTAACTGATTACATGTTTTGGCCTCCATATAGACCATCTTCAATAATTATTATTTATTAATTTAAAATTATAATTATGCAGTTTCACCAGGTATTGTCAGTTGATAAACTTAATGTTATCAAGTTAATTACTTTATGTGAGGATATATGAGAGGCATAATGGTGTAATATAGATACAATGTTTGTGTCAATTATTTAAAATGAACATACCCATAACTTTGACTTCCAAATTGCCTCGCGCGCTGTAGCCTTGGGTGTTCTTGGCAACGCAGGTGTAAGTGGCTTGATCGCTCTGCCGTTCCACATTCTCAATGACCAAAGTCCCGTTGGGGAAGACCTTCTGTTTCCTATTGATGGGAAGAACCCTGTTGTCTCGTTCCCAGATAATGGAGTCAATGGGGTAACCGGCAACCGGGCAATGTACGACAAGGGTGTCTCCAGCGACAATAGGGTGTTTGTCCATGGTGCGAATATGAGGAACACCGTACACATTTACACGTCCTGAGTGAGAAGCACTTCCAACCTGAAATTAATTTAAATAAAATTAAAAAACACTTTAATATATGCAATGTATTTCTATACTCTTCTTTGAGTACATTATTAGCTTTAAAAAAATAAGAACAAAACTAACTTTGTTATATTAAAAAAAAAAAAAAAAACATGTTTATATTAAAAAATATATAATCACTAGAAGAAGAAACATGTAATTGGTTATTTGGGGCAAATATGCAAAAAAATATAAAAAATATTAGTTATTTATGTAAATGCGCTGCTATGTTTTTAGAAATAATTGATGTTGATACTGTAAATTACAATGCATAATTATATCAACAAAAAAAACCTACACAAAGTGAGGTTCGGCAACTACATTTTAAATGTATTTTATTAACTGCCCCAGTAAGTGTAGTTTTGTCATAAAATTACTTATATGCTGGTGACTTATAGAAACTTAATGTTTATACAGTGGTATCTCGACATTCGAGTTTAATTCGTTCTGCAACCTTGCTCGTATTCCAAATTACTCGTATCTCAAAGCAAATTTCAAAAAAGTCACAAAAAGCGAGCACATACTTATCAAAGATGCTTTGACAGTGGCTGAGCGATTCACGCGGGAAAGCGTGACGCGCGGTTCGTGTGGAACCGGCCGACCCGCTAATCCGATTGCTCGAATCTAAAATTTTGCTCGTATTTCAAAGCAAAAAATCGCTCGCTAGACGGCTCGTATCTCAAAAACCTCGTATGTTAAGGCACTCGTATGTTAATATACCACTGTAATGATAAGTTCTTACCTTGATGCCATCAGTCCATGGTCGATACACATTCAAAATTGATTTGCCCAAACCAACGTGCATAATAAATGTGAGCCAAATCGGAGTATTCAGTATATAATTCGATATGTTTGGAATATGAGTCAAATCGGACCATAAATAATAATATAAATATAATTTTTAAGCCTAACAACGGAATAAGTAATCAAATTTAAAATGTGAATATGTCATTGATAGATTTGAAGGTATTTGTGATTAACGATCATGAACACACGCACTATCTTTTTTATATATAAGGATAAGACTTACCTTGCTATTAGCGATACATTTGTACAGACCACCATCATTGGTGTGAATAGAAGAGATGTTCAAGTGGGAAACCATATTGCCGTCAACTGTTACATACTGTCCGACCTGTAAGTAAAGTTATGCATTTGTACAATTAAAATGATTGAATCTTTGAACAAGTGTCCTGCGTAAGGCATCGGTTTATCATATTAATCCACCACAAGTATGCATGTATAATTTTCAATACAAATATTAAGATAATTGTACCTGGAATCTTTCAGTGTTTTGCAGTCTCTTTCCATCAAGTTCCCACGACAGCTCGGGTGTTGGGTTGCCAGACGCGATACACTTCAAGACTACTGCTGGGCCAGGGTTCAATGTTTGCTCAGCAAAACTGTGCCTAATCTGGGGTGGCTCAACTGAAAAATATAGTTTGTTTATTGATTAATTAGGAAAGGCATGCTTTGACCCTTTCATTATGGCTCGTTGGAATACAAATTATACTGTCAATACGACGTGAATTGTTCAAACCATTTTTAAAAAATTAAAACTAGTATTTGAAGCATAAATGTACTTATCTGGTCTATTTTCATATATTTTACATGGGTTCTTGTATCCTTTAGCTATCAGATGATACCTAAAAAACTATTCTAATTAACAAACGTTCATTATATAACTCCAAGCATGTGGTAGCATTGACACATGTGGTTTACAGAAAAATCGCTCCTGTGACGAAACCTAACGATATTTATTTACATGCTTTACAGATTCCTGTAAAGAATACATGTAAGTTGATAAAGGGAATGACTGCAGTTCTGATTTCCTACCGTAGATGTCACAATGAACTGAAATAATACTGAAAGTAGCAAAACGATATATCATGGCTACCTAAATATAAAGCCAATTTTCTAATACCTAATTATTAAAAATAGTGTTTTTTACTAGGGTGATTCAATTATTTTCTGTAAATAACGAGTACATTGTTATTTTCAAAATGGGCAGGGGATTAATTATTTAGTTATCGAGTAAAAAAGTATATTCTTTAATCCTGAATTTATATATTTTTTTATGTTCAAAACATCAAATATTTGGATGTTTCTTGTTACTTTGAAGAGACAGATGATGAAAAAACATAATGTCAGGAAACATTTTCCTTTGTTTACATTGTCTTTTTTATTCATGGACCTAGCTGATGAAAATGTAAACATAACTTAACCTTGACTTATTATTTAAAAATCATCTTAATATTTCACTAATTTTTAATTAAGGACTTCTATAAATCCTATTTATTCAATTAGCGACATCCATGTTATGAGCTATTGAAGTTTTCTTAAATAAATATGTAATGGTTTGTTTGAGAGCTGCAGAAATTTGTTTTTGTATAATCGGCACAGTGCAGTGCCCGTGAATGGTTCAGTGTATTATTAAGTAGACAAAATACACCCAATTTGCAATTGGCATTACTCTAGAAATTGGTACAAGTATCCTCACATCGTCCTCCAAGCTTCAGCTCTGCACTAGCGCCTGCACTTTCTTGATCGTTACGAATGAAGCACTGATACATTCCTTTATCTTCCTTCTTCACTGAATCAATCCTACAATCAATGATTTACACATTATGTTTCAAAACAAATACAAAACATGGAAAGCGTTAAATGAAAATATACAAACATAAGACACCTTTTTTAAGTATATTTTCTCACTAAGCTCAGATACACTTAGCTAGTTGCAATTGCATACAAATTTTCATGTGAAAATACTAATATTAGATTCCGATCTTCGAAATATGATGAATATATGAGCATGAACACTGGACATAAGTGAGTCGTAAATGTTTAATAACATAATAATGGTTGCATAAAATACTAATACACATCTTGAATGCAGGTAGCCTATTTAGAGCTAATTGTTTAACCCTTTCATTACAGCTTTGTGGAATACAAATTATACAGTACATCAGGGGTCGTCAACCTTTTTATGCCTAGCGCCCACTTTTGTCTATTTTTTGTGGTAAAATTTCCCTACCGCCCACCAATCTCGCTATATTTTAATTCGGTATATGGGTGGAAAAAAATCTAGAAGGAATGTAGGAGATTTGAAAATCTACAAAAATCACCCACCGCCCACCACGGAAGCCCGTATCGCCCACTAGTGGGCGGTATGGACCAGATTGACGACCCGTGCTGTACATTATAAAACTATTATTTGAAGCATAAATGTTCTTATCTTGTCTATTTTCATATATCATATTTGGTTCTTGTATCCTTTAGCTATCAGATGATGCGTAAAAAACTATTCTAAGAAAGTAGCAAAACGATATATCACGGCTACCAATTTCAACGGTAGGGGAATCTTAGACGGCATATATCGGGTACCGATGCGAACAGGTTAACATCTATAGAAAATCAGTGAAAGTGTGTATTAATCATGCTATCATTGAAGAAAAAAAAGATGTAATTATGTCGCCAACCTGAGAATAGCATCGTGATGGTTAATGTCCTTTCCGTCCTTCAGCCAGCTGATGGTCTTGATGGGATTTCCTTCAAAGCGGCAGGTGAATAGAGCTGGTCTCCCAAAGTCAACAGTTTGGGTGGCGGGCTCGATGGTCGTCTTCAGGGGAGCAGTCACAGTGAGTACAGTCTCAACAGACTCGCCTGAAAGATACAACATATAAAAATTATTGACTCTTGTACATTTTAATACATGTAAACACATACAGGAGAATACCGACAGATGGTGATAGTAATTCTGAAGTCTCATCTGTGGAATTCTATGACGCTTACGATGGTGCATATGACTAAGCGCTGCATGTGGAGTGTTGATCCACCAACGTCATAGACTACAGCCCGAGATTCACGCATCATCCTTATTATTACAGGAATTTACTATGAATGGGTGGTCTTCACGGGACGACTTTCGTCTACCATCAATTTTAATTAATAGGCTATGACTGGCATTTTACGGGTGAGGGATCAAATTCACACCAATCGGGGTACTTTAGAGCTCAGAAATCGATTAAAAGTATTTTTTTTTAATCTCCGTCGGAGATCGAACCCATGACCTTTGCAAAGCAAACGCTTTGACCATTGAGCTGTACCCGCCGGCATTTAGATGAAATTTACGACAAGTGCGTGCTCAAGGGAAACTAGTCAGCGCGCCCGCTGGAAAGGTTAACTATACAATTGAATATTTAACCAAATTTTTTATGTTGTGTTTATAAAGTGAACTCACCACCAACAGAGTTATTAACGACGCACAAGTACTTTCCAGAATCTTCCACCAGAGCTTCCTTGATGATCAGAGTTCCAGAAACTTGTTTCACTCTGTCGTCTAAGGTTACAGATTGCTTTCTTGTTGTTCCATCAATAAACTTGTACCATCTGCAACAAAAGAAATCCATATTAAAACACTTTTCACATAGAAAATATATCATTATTACATACGTGTACACCTATACCTAATATTAATAAACTGCAGTCAAATAAACTTTTTCAGAATTACTTTTTTTATGAACCACTAATCTTTCAAAAACAAAGACTGTACTGAATTTTTGTTGTTGTATTTTATAAAAAATTAAAAATTGTGATATTGTAGCTTTTGGGTTTAGCCGTGTGTGGCGAATTATTTTCTTCCACTGCAATGGCGGTGGAAGTATTAGAAAAAATAATTCGCCACACACGGTTAAACCCAAAAGCCACAATACCAAATCTACCTGTAAAACCTAAGAAGAAAAATTGTGAATTTTATATAATTATTCATGTTTTTAGAACTGCTATTTAAGGGTTACACCTTATGTGATCATTGAATACTCGTACATCAAGCAAGAAATTATAATTATATAATCTATAGCTATAATATGAACTATAATTTATATGTTGATAAAAACTTATATATATATAAAGTGAAATATTTTAGATCTGACTTACCTTAATAAATTTTGTTGGTACCCATAATAAAAAAATAAGTGTGTTACAAGAATACTTTATTATTTATTAGGCAAATACCGATGTATGTTTTTATTAATTTTGTATTAAAGTCAAAGGCTTTATAAGGTTGAGCTGTGTGCAGCGATTTTTTTACATTTTCGATATTTCGACCACCCTGTAGATTATACTTTATATAGACAGCCAGACTATTGATAACTCAGCAGCGTATCAAAATAACAAAGAAAATTCGCTTCATGCAGTTCAACCCAAAGGATATGCATTTAAAATGTTGTCAGGAAAGACCATCTTGTAATAAAAGTAATTTATTTTTCAAAACATTGCACATACTTATTATTAATAATGTCTTTAACCCTTTCATTACGGCTCAGTTTGAATACAAATTATACTGTCAATTATAAAACTAGTATTTGAAGCATAAATGTACTTATCTGGTCTTTTTTCATATGTCACATTGGTTCTTGTATCATTTATCTATCAGATGATGCATAAAAAACTATTCTAAGAAAGTAGCAAAACGATATATCACGTCAACCGATGTCAACGGTCAGGGAATCTTATGACGGCATATGCCACCGACAACCGATGCGAAAGGGTTAATTAAAAAAAATTGAGATAATAATATAATACATTGGTGCATTGTTATTCAAATTCCTCGCCAAAAAGTTAGTTCTTTAATAAGTAGATAGTATTTTTATGATTATAAGTAATTATGAAGTTTCCAGGTAGCCTTGAAGATCCACGATTTTTAATAAGTACAATAGATTTGAGAAATATGCAGGTTAATTAATGAATAACACAGTTTTACTTACATGTATCTCGGGACTGGATATCCTTGACTTATACATAATACTGTACCAACTTTTCCTTTAACAATGTAAGTTTCCTGAAGGCGATCTCCCGACAGTTTTGGACCTACGCTGCTGCTTGGTTCTTTGGTAATATTTTACAAATATTTAAAAATGATTATATATTTTTTTAATTTATAAGAGGAGAGGGTACCTTGATTCCAATGTTTTTTAATGATAAACGAATAAATCTTTCCCGAGTTGCTCATCCAAATATTTTTTAAATACATAAGAATTATGTTTTATACATATTTTATACGTTTAATACTCATATAAATAATATGTAAAAAATATGTCATTTATATAACTGATTATTATTAAAATAATATGTTCTAAAAAATCATAATGAACAATCGTCACCTGAGATCCTGCTCCATGTGCCCAACAAGCTGCACACCTCAAGACCTAATTCCGGGCAACACACGGGCTATCGATGTTGCCAGATACTGGGCAGAAATAATTTGACGTCGATGACACGAAGAAGAAGAAGATGAACAATCATCAATATACTAAGTTCACGATAGATTTGCCAGTGATGACTTTGAAAAATTAATATCTTATGGTAAGTATGCAAGTGTGAATTAAAGATAGAAATTGTAGTCTTAATTTTCCAAGAACGGAAGCACTGAATTAGATATTAAATTAATGTAATATAATTACTTACAATTTCATTTTTTGCAAGAAATTCTGTTCTAAGATCGTAATCATAAGGGCCAATATTTGTTTTTGTTGATACTGGGAACATTGATTGACAATCGCAACTAAATCTGTCGGATTAATATGTGTTAATTGATTGTATTTTAATGTAATTAATATTTTGCCCATTCCAAACTTTAGAATAGAAAAAAGTTAAGAACCATCTCAGAGAGGCGATTGGTCACATCATGCGTCACGATGGTCTTCTTCACGATGTTGTGGAAGGGATGGTTGAGGATAGAAACTTCAGAGGGCACCCTAGACGGGAGTATTTGCAGCAAGTGTCCGAGGGCAGCTCTTATGCTGAGCTGCAACTCGAAACAGATGAAGAGTGGAGATCGAGATGCAAGATTTTGTTGTTGCATATCAATTCATCGGATTGATACTACGAAGAAGATTACATTTCAATTTCGTTTTACCTTTTCAGTATTCAGGGCTGGTCCGTAAACTTAGTGGAATTATTTGGTTCATTACGGAATGCTTTAGTAAATATTGTAATTATTTGTAAGATAGAAATATTATTATTGATGGATTTAAACATTTAAATGTTAATCATGTCGTCAGTACAATGCATTTTTCCATTTAACAGCCATAAGTCCCGACACGAAGAAAGAAATTAAAAAAATAATAATTTTTGGTTATGTTGCACAGAAGATGAGAAGGCAAAATGGTAATTATGAAGTTGATACCTGAAGCTGGGCACCGGGTATGCCTGACTGAGGCTTAAAATCACACCAGAAGAGCCGAGGGTCAAGCCTACTTCCTGGAGATGACTGCCAGCTAGGGAGGGACCGACACTACTGGACGGTTCTTTAAAGACATTTCAAAAAAATATATATTTATTAATTATTTCAAAGAGGAGGATTTCATTTCATCAAGAATGTTGGAATAAGAGTACCTCAATTTGGAAAACACACGGAGTTGTAAATGTTGCTTCCAAGAATCGGTGACAATTAAGGTGAACACTTTTTTTAAAGGGTGAAAATTACGTTTACAGTTTAGTTTAAAACAAATAAATGCTCTTATAGCTTTTCAAAGAAATTCAGTGAGCAAAAAAAAACGTCTCTTTGGCGATCTCCCGAAAATTAAATGTCGCTTTGCTTACAGAAAATTTGGTGAGAAAAACGAACTCATCAAAAAATTTGACCTAAAAACGGTACATTCAAAAGGACAATGGTAGATCAAGTTATGATTATTCTTCCTTAAATTTTCTTCCTTACTTCGTTCTTTGGGTTTATGACTTCTAAACGGTGGCCACGATTATAATCCAGAGGGAATAGAGTTTGACTATTATAACTGAGACATAAACAGATGAAAAGGGAAAATTTATAGAGCAAGAACACGAGTGAGGACGAAGTAGTGTATGTGCATTCTCACTGGCTTCTTTATTCATAAATATTCAAAGCTTATATTACAAATATATAATAAATATATTTGGTTATAGCTTTATATAAGTAATGGTATTAACATCAGCATTATGTAGTCCTTGCTGACTGCTATCTAAAACCTCCATATACAATCTTTTGTCTCTTATTTCTGGTCGCTTGTCGTGCATTTAGGTGCCCCGTGTTGTCATTTTGGACAGTTCCGCTAACGGGTGTGTTAGTTAAAAACACCACCGCTCGTGGCGCGAGTGAAAGCCGAGACAGAGCGCGGAGATCGGTAGTCGGTCCCCACCCTTTAGCGAGACAAGGTCGCGCTACGGCCAGCGGTATGTTTCCGCTTGGTCGGAAGCTTGTAAGGTTTTAAGTAAATATAATCAATCGTGCTTCTAAAAGAAAGTGTTTGTTTGCTGACCTGCTCCTCATCCTGCCCTCACGCGACGTAATAACTCCTCTTTTGAGAGAGGAGGATGTTAGTATATATGAACCAAGAACATATACGAAAACACTTCACCTAACCTTACATTTGATGTAGATTTTATATGCATATTCTATTCAGAATTGCAACGTTAAGGGACTTGTAGCAGTCACCGTAGCGGTAGCGAAACAAGTCTACGAAGGCATTTACTCAACATATTAATACTATGTATATGCTTCACACCTTCGGGCATTAGAAGTGTTGACATTGATACCTGAAGCTAGGCACCGGGTAAGCCTGACTGAGGCTCAAGATCACGCCGGAGGATCCGAGAACCATGTCCACGTCCTGGAGACGACCTCCAGCCAGCGAGGGTCCGACACTACTAGAAGGCTCTTTAAAGACATGAAATAAATCTTGTTAATATTTATTCAAACGAAAATGTTATTCTAATTACGAATGTTGAGATACCAGTACCTGCCGTAATATAAAATTCACTAAAATAATTATAAATTTATTTAAAAGACAATTAGGTAAATAAACAACTGTAGCAAGCGCCGATAAACCGATATATTCGCAGATAACTCTTTGTAATTTTACACTTAATCGGACGAGTTTAAAATTGATCAAAAATTTAATGCCATCAATCTTTAATTCTTTTCTCAAAAAAGTAAACTCCACTAATGATTAAGCAGATTATTTATTGAAAATTAGAAATAAATGTATTTAAATTGTTTATTTTATTCATTAGCAAAAATAAACCTCGCGTAAAACAAATGGCTCAAAAATTGTGAGCCAAAAATTTACCCCGATTTAAATTCTTACACAGTATGATGTAACATAGTTAATATGTTAATACTTTTTGAGATTAACTCATAAGTTAAACAAAAATAACTATCTTCGTTCAGTATAGTTTAAGAAATAAATTAACTTTGTCTGTCTAACTCTGGATTTCAAATGACTTGAAATGGAAGGGCCACAATCTCTAGTTTTATTGGTGGCTAAATTTTCCAAACAGGAAACGGATAATAGTAGCTTTTCATACAAGACTACCGACTTACTACACATGAATCATAATGTATTTGGTGGACTTTTTTGGGATCCAGAGATGATTTAGGAAGGAACGAAGAGTGTCAGTTATTTAAATGTATAGACGCTGTTAACATCTGATGGTTTGATACGGTTCGTGGTGGCAAAGTGCTTCCAATTTATAAAGGAATATGGAATATATTATATAAAAATTATTTCTAGTCACATTTCATTGACTTGAAGATTGTTTTATGGGTTCAGTTTTCCAGATACCTCTTAAGAATTCAAATTCTGTTTATCTTAAAAGAGTGAGAAAAAAATGTGAAAGCTTACAGTTTGTCGTCTGCGTCTTTGAAACTAAGCTGAATAAAGCAATAGATATCAATAAAATGTTATCTAACATTGATTAGAGAAGTAAAAACAAAATTATTTATATAAATTAAACTAAGTAAGTAATAAAATTTTGTGATCCTATTAAATAAATCATAATAAGGTAATCAAATCTTAGTTTGTAATTATTATATTTTTAAAGCCATTTGATTTCCTTTCAGTTATTTGACATGCAATTTAAGGTAATAAAAAGCTACAAAAAATAAAAGTCTTTCATTAATATACCGTGATCACTGCTTGGTAATTTTTTGAAATATTTTATTTGTGTAATTTTTGAAAATAAATAATTTCCTAAGAATATAGATATCGGTAATTTCATATTAAATGCTCTCGAGTGTAATTATGTAGAAGTATAAATTTCTCTTGCACCTACAAAGTTTATCTTTTAACAAAATATACTGAATTTAATTCCCAGAGATTTATATGTACTATGTATTTGTTATTTTTGTGGTCGAACATTTTTCTCATTTTCTCATTGATCATTTCAAAATGGGAAGAGGATGAATAATTAATTAAGTTATCAAGTACGAAAGTATATTCTTTTATCATGAATTCATGTAATTTTTATGTTCAAAAAATCTGATATTTGGATGTTTCTAGTTACTTTGAAGAGTCTCATACATAAAAACATAATGTCCGGAAACATTTTCCTTTGTTTACATTGCCTTTTTTATTCAATTTCGCGGACCTTGCTGATAAAAATGTAAACGTAACTTAACCACGACTTATTATTTACAAACCATTTTGATATTTCACTAATTTTCAATTAAGGACTTCTGCAAAGTCAATTTAATCAATAAGCGACATCAATGTTATAGCCTATTAAATATTCTTAAATAAATATGTACATAATGGTTTATTTGAGAGCTGCAGTTTTTTTTGTATTTGCATTTTAATGACAAACTCATATAGTTTGTTCAAGGTAGGAAGATCCCTATGACACATTTATTGCCCTAGTAAAAGGGATGGGGCAAAAATATTTATTTCCATTATGTCAATTTTTTTCACTTCTTCTTCGAAAAAAATCGAATTTGAATTCGAAGTGAATCGTATATAAACATCTTTATTTTTTAAATAATCGAATATTATACTTGAGATATTTTAGCTTTATTCCTTATGGCACTTTTATTGGCCTGGGTAAAAGAGATGGGGGGAACATTTTTTATTCAATTATATCGATTTTTCTTCTCTTCTTCTTCAAAAATAATCATATTTTAGTATCATTTTTTCGGCAAGACGGCGTGTGATATCAGTACAAATGCCCAACTTTAAGAACTAGAAACGCTGCCTTTTGTTGTACATTAGAAAAGTGTCCACACACAAAAATAAACAATGGCCTTTTTTTACAATTTGTGAATTATATATTTTATCATCAGATAAAAGGTGAACGGAACTATATAAGAAAATATTGAAAAATCTAGAGATATAGTAAATACGAGACCACTACAATAGAAAAAAGTACCTGTATGTTGAGTAATTTCTTAAATAATTTCATGTTAAAGTCTGGCTACCCTATCACGTCGCAAAGCATCGATAAGAAAAGCAGAGCAAGACTACACACGTATTAGTGAAAATTAAAAAAAAATTAAAGGGTGAACAGAAGTTGCAGAAAAAAAACTAGTTTGGCCGCCCGTTCACTTACCGCGGGCGAGCTCAAGGACAATAAGGACTCGAGGCAGAGCACAAGGCGGCCTGCTCAGCCAAACCCACTGCAACACACCACACAATGTATGACACATCACTCAAAACAGAGATCGATCTCTAAAGATTACCAGCGAATCAATATAATGTAAGGTAACCAGAAGAAAATAACTAAAAAAAGATATTTTAAACAGTTTCCGTTGAGAGAATTCTCTATGCGATATGGGACTCACAGCTCTACTCGATGAAAAGAAAGTGCCGGCTCTACAGCCGCTGTATCGTAACTATTCTTCTTTACAGCTGTGAATCTTAGCATCTCAGTAAGAGCCAATGCAGCCGTATAATGAGATTTGAGAACAGATGCCTGCATAGTATACGGGGGTACAATGGTTTTACTTTGTGAGGAATGACGAGGTGAGAGAGCAGACAAGGCACTCTTCCAGGCTGTAGTTGATCAAGAAGCAAATGTGCCTTTATTGGGACATGTCTTACGAATGCCGCGGGTAAGCATAAACTATAGCTGCATTTTTTTCATGCACAAAAACTCGCGCCGTCCTGGAAAACCGTCGGGAACTATACATATAATGTACTCGGCGGAGTAGGGAGATGCGGAGGCGATGACATGGGATGAGGCGAAGACTATGGCGGCTGACAACTTTGTAGTGACAGTTCGTGAGTGCTATATGCTTCAGTTAGGGAGCGGACATGATATTATGATGATGATGATGATGATGTCGTTAAATCACAAAAGTATGTTCGATAGAAAGAAAGAAAAAATTGACGTGGCTAACAAGTGCGATGAAACAACGCTTACACAATTCCCCAAACAAAAGTGTCACAACTAAAAAAAAAGTTTTGTGATATTAATGATAACTCGACAATTTTTAATTAAAGTTAAGGGAAAATTAACAATGAATTGTCAAGAAGAGAAATATGTCTTTATCTAATCACGAATCTAGCTACATATTTCATAAATGGCCTTTTTCGGAGAATTTTTACAGACAGGGCGATTTGATAATGACTTCTGCGACCTCTCAACAGGGAGTAAATACTTCTATTACCTACCCGTATGAGTATTGCCGAAAATTCAGACCATCGTCAGCAATATAAGATACGTAAATATTGTTCTGGCATGCAATGATAAAGCCAATAATAAGCACTAGTGCGTTTCTAATCACTTCTAGACCAAGGGTCGTCAACCTGGTCCGTACCGCCCACTAGTGGGCGATACGAGCTTCCGTGGTGGGCGGTGGGCGTTTGTCAAATCTCCTACATTCCTTCTAGATTTTTTTCCACCCATATACTGAATTGAAATATAGCGAGGTTGGTAGGCGGTAGGGAAATTTTACCATGAAAAATAGGCAAAAGTGGGCGCTAGGCATAAAAAGGTTGACGACCCCTGTTGTAGACTATTGTAAAACCCCATTTTTAGACACTAAATCTGTTGCATTGTACATGATTTTTATATGCCTTTATATATGATCTTATTGAACGTACAATACGGCGGGTATAGCTCAATGGTCAAAGCGTTTGATTAATGAGCTCTAAAATACCCCCGGTTGGTGTGAATTTGATACCTCACCCGTAAAATGAAAGTCATAGCCTATTAATTAACATTGGTGGTAGACGAAAGTCGTCCCGTGAAGACCATCCATTCATAGTAAATTCCTGTAATAAAAGGATGATGCGTGAACCTCGGGCTGTAGTCTATGACGTTGGCGGATCAACACTCCGCATGCAGCGTTTAGCCATATTCTCCTGTACAGCCGCTGTGTGATAAATTCTTACAACTATAAATGCACGTCAGTTTCTTGCTTGGGGTTCTAGTATTTTTTTTAATCAAATGCGAGACTATGAAAATACCTCATGTTGGGGGCAGGGAAGGCTTGCGCGTCGCACAGCATGACTAATGGAAGGACTGAGCTGCCCACTTTCTTATTGAGCCCATCTCCCTGAACCTTGGGAGCCGTCCTACCGGTGGGCTCTGCAAAGAGACAAGGTTTAAGGTCTGAGTGACACGAGGTCGCGGAAAACTTAACTAAAAAACAACTGGATTTCCAGCACACTTTGGGTGCGCATTCGGACGAATGCGCTGTGCGAAAACTTACGGAATCGCACGATTAAGCACAATATGTCAAACCTCCAAGTAATGCCGGCGCGTTTGGCTCAGCGATTAAAGCGTTTGCTGGGCAAACCGAAGGTCGTGGGTTCGATCGCCGACGGAGTTACAAAAAAAACTATTTCTGAGCTCTAAAATACCCCCGGTTGGCGTGAATTTGATCCCCCACCCGTAAAATGCCAGTAATAGCCTATCAATCAAAATTTAGTGGTAGACGAAAGTCGTCCCGTGAAGACCACCCATTCATAGTAAATTCCTGTAATAATAAAGGATGATACGTGAATGTCGGGCTATTGTCTAAGACGTTGGCGGATCAACAATCTGAGACTTTAGAATCACTATCACCATCTGTCGATATTCTCCTGTATGTGCTTACATAAATATATATATATATATATATATATATATATATATATATATATATTTAGCTTGAGAATAATATTACGGATCGAACCAGCGACGTATCGCATATTAGACGAGCGTTTTATATACAGGTCATACCTTTCGTCATATGTGTAGTCATATTATCATTATTATGGATTAAAATGTATGTATTTCAAACTATATTTTATTGTCAAAAAAAATTAAAAAATATTATCCAATGCTGCAATTGTATAAATAACTGATTGATTTGTAATATATGTTATTGATTTATTACAATTCTATTCTATTTGTACGCAAAATTTAATTACTCGTTTTAATTAAAATACGTTGAAGTAGGACACACACTGCACATCGTTTTATGATACAGATGAGTTTACGCTTCAATTCAATACAATTCAATTCAATGATAAAGACATTAAATATTCAGCTTCATTTTACGAAAATAATTTTCATCATTCGTGAAGAATCAATACCCACCTCAGCAAAATATATTTGAATGTTATATTTATGTACAAATCTAAGCATAAACTAACTAAAAAGCGGCGGTGGATAACTGACAACTTCGCACGTCAAGTAAACAACTCTGGAGTGCGGGGAACTGATAATCTTCCACCCTTGGAAAACATCCCCCAACTGCTTTTTCGGGGCAATATCATTCGTGGGCTCTGTACAAAATGTGATAATTGAATGAATTTTAATAATCCTAATCAAAGGTAGCTAGAATGTTGAGATATTGACAATGCAAACAAACACTACTTGATCAATTTATATTGTGGAACACTACCGTTTATTTACGAATATGCCTTGTTTCTTGGACTATACGTGGAATTATATAGGAAGCCATAAATAATTTAAATCACCTTTATTTTTGTAAATATAGTTATTTTTACATAAATACATATACTACACACAAATGATGATGAAAAAATCTAATTTTGTGATTTTAATGATGCTAATTTGGAAGTAAATCTATCAACATAACTAGATTTACGTGTCTTCCCAAATAATAGTGATTTGTTTATTAACCTTTAAACGCCCAGTGGTGTCATACTGGACCGCAAATTTGCGTCGTTCAATGCCCTAGCAGGCCAATGTTTGTAATGTTTCGTCGCACAATAGATTCTTCCATGAACTTACTTTAATACTATTATTGCTAATTAATGTAATCCGATTGTGAAATGAACTATAAGCACTCCTGTATGGGACCTTAGGGCATTGAACGACGCAAATCTGGGGTCGCGTAAGGAAACCACTGGGCGTTTGAAGGTTAAATACGTTGGCTTATCGATAGTTCAACATTCAAAATATTGTATAACATTGAAAAATATTTTAATGCGAAAATGATACCGTACGCAAATCATATAAATCAATGGTAATTTAACTTTTTTCCGTGCCATTTCTCCATGCGTTCACATAAATAAAATATATAAAAAAGGTCAAACTCAGACTGACCTAAACAGCGGCGTAGGATAACTAACAACTTCACATGTCAAATAGACAACTTTCGACAGGGCGGTGTTAATTATTTTCCATCCTTGGAAAACCTCTCCTTGCTTTTTCGGTGCAATATTATTTGTGGGCTCTGTAGAAGATTACTTCATATAACACACTCTTAAAAACTAACAATTACTAACTATTCACAAGTATCGATCAAAGTAATAGAATGTTGGGATAGCTACACAGTCAATTAAAATACAATCAGTACCGGCTTTATACCCTACGGCGCCCTAGGGATTTTTTTTCTGGCGCCCCATATTGTTTATATTTAAAAAAAATCTAAGCAAGATTGGTTGCCCTCGGCGCCCCTGGCTCATTCGACGCCCTGGGGCACCGACCCACTTCGCCACCCCCGAAAAACCGGCACTGATTACAATGATAAATAACAAACCAAATTATGCAACCCTGGGTATTCTATTTTTTTTTGAAAATCTTTCTTTAAACGTCGGTCATAAAAATATTTAAAAAACGTTAACCAGGTTATAAAATGTCTATTCCGAGACAGTTTGGTCGATACGATTAAATGGCTTAATATCCGTGCGTTAAAGAATATTATCTCCCTCAAAAATATATTTACGTATGATTTACATCTGCTGAAAAATAAATTAATCAACGCCACACTAACCTGAAGAGTGGAGAGGGATAACCAACGACTTGGCACAGCAAAAATACTCGTTCATTTATATGCGGGTTTAAGAGTTTTCCACCCTCGTACTTATCGCCGAGGGCTTTGGGAGCTATGTTGTTGGTAGGCTCTGCATGTAAAGTAATATAAAGAAGGAATAGTAAAAATATTTAAAAAATTAAAACCTTCCTTTGCTAGTGACGTTTGCCATGGGTCTAAGGTACCTTATTATTTAACACGGAGCAAATAATGTAGTGAAAACCGATTCGTGGACCAAAAACACACCTATAGATGGGAGCAGGATATCCGATAATTTGACACAACATGTAGATAGTTTTTGTAGACTTGGCTAACAATATTCTTCCGAGAGATCTTTCACCCACGAGCTTGGGAGCTATGTTATTTGTCGGCTCTGAAATATGAATAATATGTAAATTTTTCTAATAGATGATAACGATTAGTCGTGGAATAAGGCAGCCCGCAAAATTAAGATTTATCAAAAATTATTGACGCATAATAAAGATGCACGAATTTTTGTCGAAAATTCAATAATTAAATGAGAACCGATTTGTAAGACAGAACGCACCTATAGATAGGAGCCGGATATCCGATAATTTGACACAACATGTAGACACTCTCTGATGACTTGGTCATCAGTGTTCGTCCGAGGGACTTCTCATCAATGAGTTTGGGAGCTATGTTATTAGTTGGCTCTGAAAGGTATAAATTACAACTAGTTTATTGAGAAGTTTAAATTATTGTTCCCCATAGAAAAGGATAGCCCGCAAAATTAAAAAAAAATGTTTTATCAGTAAGAGTAAATAAAGTCTTACTTTACTTCCAAATAATTCCTGTAATTCTTAAATTAAATGGATAAATATTTCGTACATTGATTTAACATTGATCACACTGAGTACTGTTAAATTTTAAAGCACTGATTTTCCATGTTAAAACAAGATACGAAATATTTATCCATTTCTTAATCAAATAAATGTCAAAAGAAATAACCAGTAATCCACTTTACACTGATAAATTCAAATAAAAAATATACGAAGATTAAGTATAATAGGAATATTTATATAGTGTCAAAAAATGTCTTGCTAAAATGTCTTGTTTTCTAACGTTGACGAAGGTATTTGGATGAATGATACAAACCTGAAGAAAGGAACTGGAAATGCTTGAGCTGGACAAATCATAGCAAGACCAGCGCCCACCAGCGCGGTAGTGCTCCAAGAATTTACAGTTGTAGGAACTTTTGGTGATGTACCGCTTACGGGCTCTAGGAAATTCATCATGTGATGAAGGTAAACCATAATGATTTTAAATAAGTTAAGGGTTTCAAAGTGCCATATATAAACTTGTCGACTTGCCTGAAGTGGGAGGGGGAACGCCTGGACTTGACACAAAAATCAGAAACACTGGTCGATTTTCCGGAATTGCTGCTTTAAACTATCGGTTGAGGTGTTTGGATTGTGACATACCTGAATGAAGGAACTGGGAAAGCTTGAGCTGGACAGAGCATGGCCAGGCCATCTCCCACCAGTGATATCGTGTTCCAAGATCGGACTGCTGTAGGAACTTTAGGAGAAGTGCCGCTTACGGGTTCTACGGTAAGCATCACGCGATAATGACCACAACACAAAATCATGGCGGTAAAATAACTTTGTACGTAAGAAATACCAACAACTCACTTGCTTGAATATATAAGGTGCGCCTGTATTTGACACAAAAGCCCGATATTCTGCTCAATGCATTTTATAAAACTGCTGATTTTTATTATTGATCTTGGGCAGTGATTAGCAAAGGAAATCACAGGAGCCGTGTGTAGATTTTGTCGTAAAAAATCGCGTCTATTACCCATCACATTTTTTAATTAAAATGTTATGGCATACATACTTACATTAAATCAGCTTTGAAATAATTCAATTCTGTATTTTCTTAATGTGGTGTTATTTAAATAGTCTGTCGATCACTAACATAGTTGCTTGGGTGAGATTTACACAAACCTGAATAATGGAACTGGAAAAGCTTGGGCTGGACAAAGCATAGCCAACCCATCTCCCACCAGCGACAATGTATTCCACAACGCTGTAGGAACTTTCGGAGAAGTGCCGCTTACGGGCTCTATGAAAAGCATTAAACGATACTAGTAATGGGCACACCTCATTTATCGGTGGCTCAATTTTTTGTAAATATTTTCAATAGGTGTTAAATTAACATTAAGACAGAGCACGCCTGCGATTGACACAACAATACAAAACTATATACGAAAGTTTTTACTAAATTACTTTGCTTGGTATTACAAACCTGAAGGAAGGAACTGGAAAAGCTTGCGCCGGGCAAATCATGGCCAGATTCGCTCTCACTGGGGTTGTAGTGCTCCATGAATTGACAGTAGAAGGAAATTTCGGAGACGTTCCGCTTACGGGCTCTATGTAAAACGTCACGCGATAATGGCCACAATGAATTCATTCACGGTGGTGTTATTGTATAGGAAATCAACAGGTGCTAAATGCTAACTTGCCTGAACAGTGGAACAGGGAACGCCTGCGCTTGACACAACAATCCGAAACTCTGCCCGATGCCTCTTACAAAAGTGCTGCTCTTGGAATCGCTCGAAAATGCGGGAGCTTTTGCTCCAACGGGTTCTACATTTGTCATTTAACAAATGATGATTATATTTCTCTCCTTCACCATGTCAACTCTGTATTTAAAGCATGTCCTCATCACTAAGCTTCACAATAGACCTGTTTCGCTTTATCTTGATCATTCGCTTACTCTACATATAACTTACAATTTCGAACGAATACATGTGTGGTCAAAAGTATTTTAGGGTAGTAACAGTCAATGTTTTAACCCTTTAGATGCGAGGTGCGGATATATCCGCACCAACTTGAACTGCTCTTAAGTGCGAGGTACGGATTAATCCCACGCATTGAAAAAAACACGTCGCTTCAGTGCGAGATGCGGATTTATCCGAATACTATATTGAATATAATTTTGATTCGTATTACGACTTCGTCAATTTTATTTTTTGCTATATGTATTGAGTTTTAGGTCGTTCTACACATGTTTAAAATTTGCACTTCTTTTGAAAATAATAATGGACTTATTTAATTTAGTTCTGAAGGTGAATATAAATGCAGCACTGACCAATCAAAACACATAAAAAAATCGTCCTTAAATATTCAACTTTATTTTTCATTGACTAATTGACTTATTTCGTGACTTTTTATGAAATCTTATTCCGCACGTAAAGTGTTAAGAGTATTTTAGAGAAGAACGTTTTTTCAAGATGAAATAAAATTATATAAACACATCATGAGTATGTTATATACCAATTAGGTCAGTGGAGTCAGAAACTGCTGTGGTGGGAACATACTTTTATTAAGGAAGCGAAATAAATAGCCGACTTGCCTGAACAGTGGGACAGGGAAAGCCTGTGCTTGACACAACAACCCGAAACTCTGCCCGATGCCTCTCACGAACGTTGAGCTTTTCGCGTCGTTTGAAAACGCGGGAGCTTTCGCTCCGACAGGTTCTGTATTTTATAGATTCGACACAAAATATGCCTTCAGCATTTGACAATCTTGCAGACGGTTCAAATTATAATGTAAGCCAAATTAAAAATTAACGTGAAGCGAGTTTAGCAAAGTATATTTAATTTTAAAGATTTTCTGCATGATTTTCAAAATACGTTAACGTTTCCGATGAAAATGTAAAACTTGCCTGAAGATAGGTACGGGGTACCCTTGCGCCTGACACATGACACCGAAGCCGGAGCCCACGTGGCGCACGAAGGCGATACTTGTTGCGTCAGATGAAAACATCGGTGCCTTTGATCCCATAGGCTCTATGTGTTTTGTAAGATTAGTATTAAAAAATATTTTATATTAAATAAACGTATAGGTAAATCACAATGAAAAAGTTATTTATTATATAATTATCGTCAATTGTTGCAAATAATTAAACAGTCTGCCACAAAATATCGTCAAAATGTCCACCATCTCAATAATCCTCGAAAGCTTAAAAAAGCTACTCATTTAAGAATTTATGCCGATTTAGTTCAATTAATGTTATTAGTATTTACTGAAGTTATTTTGTAGGAAATTGTGATTAACCTGTTGCTTCTTTATGCCGTCTTTTAGGTTTTTTTTTCGTGAAAGCTTTACAGTTTTTGCGTCTCACGACTTTTTAAAACCTAAAACGTCGCTTTATGTTGAATTAATTAATGATAGACTTGCCTGAATGAAGGAGTGGGATAACCTTGTGCCTGACACAGAAGTCCAAATCCTTGTCCAAAATTTTTCCGAAATATACTTCCCATAGATTCAGTCGAAAATGTGGGAACGCGGACGCCAATGGGTTCTGACAAAAATTTAAAAAGCAAATAAGCGATAGCACTCGTAGTTTGTATGATGATAGTGAACTTGCCTGAATAGTGGGACAGGAAATGCCTGAGCTTGACACAAAAGACCGAAGCTTTGTCCTACGTAGCGCCTTATGCGAGATAGAGAAGAGTCGGTTGAAAATGTTGGTGCCTTTGCTCCCACTGGTTCTAAATGGTTAATAATAAGACACATGCCATTGACCATTGCTTTATATTATTTATTAATAACCAATAAAAGGCATTTCGATTAAACAAATGCAATAGTTGACTGAAATCGATTGGGATAGATATACCGAAAATGGATTACCTTAACTACCAAATTTATTCTAACAATACCCATCCATCATAAGTTTTTTTAATGTTACAATTTAATTATATAAGAATAAATACTTACGAGTATATTTCTTATCGGTTATTATGACAATTTATAATTGACTCTCGCGCGATCAAGGAAACCTATACCGAAGTTATTGGAATTTAAAAGAGCAATAGTGATGTGTGTTTGTTATAGTTTATATTCTTACCTAAACGATGGGACTGGAAATCCTTGTGCCGAGCACAATAGAGCAAATCCTGATGTCGCTTCCACAGAATATGCAAACGATGTTGACACACTTGCAAAAGCGGGCTTTTTACTTCCCATGGGCTCTGTTTAAACATTCATTCAATTTCTATTGAGATGTACAATACAAATGTATCATTACTGTTATGAATGTGTACCTGAATGTTAGGAATAGGCAACACCTATCTACATATTCGCAGGAAGTAATATAATGTTACCTTATTTGTTATTAAGTCGCACGATTATATCTTTCCCGGAGTTTACTGTTAGTATTCTTACCTAAAAATGGGTATAGGAAGAGCCTGAGCTTGGCAGAGAAGAGCGAAATTTTGGCCTTGATCTCTAATGAATATACTGCCTTTTGAATCCGAGGAAAATGTAGGCGCTTTCACACCCACGGGCTCTACAAATAAACAAGGAATTGAATTGTCTCTTTTTATTCTAACGAAATAATTAAATGTTTGCCTAAATGTTGGAAGAATACTTATTTTTATGTATAGTCATGTCATTGTGGTTTCTACCACTCAATATTTTCTCTTGAATAATAAATGGAAGGGGGGATATTCTACGTAAAAAGAAAACACAGAATTACGCATTGTTCCGTTAGTCAACAGTTTTCGTGGTAATATTTTTGATATCTTTTACGAAATCGGTTTAATAATACATTATATTTGTAAAATATAAATACTGTAATTAGTACAGACCTAAATGAAGGCTGCGGAAAGCCTTGAGCTTGACATAAGAGTGAAATTCCAGCTGAAGCAGCAATCATCTGTGTATAAGTGGTAGCTGCAGAAGGAAAAGCTGGTGCCTTTGCAGTGACTGGCTCTGAATTTAAATATATACGCAATGAATTTTTAAAAATTCCGCAATACGAGAAAATTGGAATCAGGGTACCGTCAAAATGTTCAAAATTCGTCCATTTAAATAGTTTGATTATTTGTAAAACTTACCTAATTGAAGGTACGGGGTATCCTTGAGCTTGACAAAGAAGAACAAAACTGTGTCCCCATTCCTTCGACAGTGCCGTGCTTTTGTATTCCAACGAGAACGTTGGAGCTTTCGCACCTATCGGCTCTGGAGATACAATTTAAGTTAATATTGAATGACGGTTGATTTTATTACCTGAATGAAGGAACCGGGAAAAGCCTGCGCAGGACAAAATAACGCGAACGGCAAACTGTGCTGTCGCTCTATCCATGATCGCTTCACATCACTGGACAGAGTGGGAGCTTTCCCGCCGGCGGGCTCTATTAAATGGATTTGTTTTTAATTTGATTGCGTTTTTGTTACACGAATTATTGGGATACAGTATTTACCCACAAATTATTACGAGTAGCTGGAGTTTAGAATCGCACGGAATACCTCGGTATTCCATAAAGTTAGTACTATTACCTGTAGGATGGAACAGGAAAAGCTTGCGCCGGACAAAATAAAGCACACGCGAAGCTATGCTGTCGCTCTAACCATGTCTTTTTCACATCACTTGGCAGAGTGGGCCCCTTACCGCCAGCGGGCTCTAACAATGCATTTATTTTGATTTAATTAGAGTTACGATACACGGTTTACGAAAATTGGGATAGAGTATTTACCTACGAACTTAAAGAGACGAGCCGAGCATTTTGAGCTTATTACGGCAATGCTACGTCAAATCGATGTTTTTAATTTTAAAATTACCTGAAAGACGGAACTGGGAAAGCTTGCGCTGGACAAAATAAAGCACAAGCGATGCTTTGCTGTCGTTTTATCTTGGACCATTTCGCATCATCAGGCAGCGTAGGAGCTTTTCCGCCAGCAGGTTCTAATAATATTGTTTTATTTTTAAGTTTTCAAAACATGGATTATAAAAATTGGGATAAAGTATTTACATGCGAACTCAAAGAGAACATGGGATGTCTTGACTTCATAAATATTCATTATGTTACCTGAAGGAAGGAACTGGGTAAGCTTGCGCTGGACAGAACAACGCGTACGGAAGACTTTCCTGTCGTTCTATCCTCAACCATTTGACATCACTGGGCAGTGTGGGACCTTTGCCGCCGGCGGGCTCTAATAAGGCATTTGTTTTATATTTAATTTGATTTCGTCGTCGGTACACGAATCACGAAAATTGGGATAGAGTGTTGCATCAAAATTAAATTCGACAAACCTGAATAGCGGAACAGGGAAGGCTTGGGCTTGACACAGCAGAGCGAACCCTTGACCGAGATTCCTCGATATTCCAGAAAATTTCACATCCGATGAGAATGTCGGAGATTTAGATCCGACCGGTTCTAACGGAGACAGAACAAAACGATTAATCGCCTATTGAGTTTTTTTTGCATTTCATTACCTGAATAAAGGTACAGGGAATCCTTGCGCGGGGCACAAAATTGCGAAACTTTGGTCAACGTTTCTGACGAACCACGAGAACTTATTGTCGGTGGAAAATGTTGGAGATTTTGAGCCGACCGGTTCTACAAACGATAAAGAACACGATCATTTTTTAAGGGTAAATTTAAATTAAATGATTGAACGTTACCTAAATAGAGGGACGGGATACGCTTGCGCCGGACAAAGTAAAGCGAAGCCTTGTCCAGAAAGCCTTACGAACCAAGCGAGTTTGTCGTCGGTCGAAAAACTCGGAGATTTAAAGCCAACAGGCTCTGCAATAAGCGAAGATTAAATTCATCAGTTTAATAAAATAACCGCAAATGTCGGGAGAAGGTTTTTGAAATGCTAACGTTATAAATTGTATATTTTAAAGTATGCATTACCTAAATAATGGAACAGGATACGCTTGCGCCGGACATAATAATGCGAATCCTTGATTGACGGCCTTCACAAACCAGGCTAGTTTGAAGTCTGTAGAGAAAGTCGGCGATTTGGAACCGACGGGTTCTATAGCATGAAAAAAAAACTTATATAAGAGTATAAATATAATTTCCTCACATACCGACGTAGTTGATGAAGGGAGAGAGACCGTGACAAAGAAAGACCGAGAAAATTGGCATGTATGAATTTTAACACATCAGTACCTAAAAAGTGGCACAGGAAAGGCTTGGGCAAGACACAGCAGTGTTGTGCTGGAATGTACGGAATATTCCACCAGATCGATGGTCTTCGACGGGACTTTGGGGGCAGCACTACTGACCGGTTCTAGACAATCGTATACAAAATGAGTAAAACATTTATGACATATCGGAGACGTTACCTGAACGAAGGCACAGGGTAAGCTTGCGAGGGACATATCAACGTCAGACTGCTGCTAGCTTCACTCTCAAACGTTCGACTTTTATCACCTGTGGGAAATTTCGGCGGCACGCGACCGATAGGCTCTAAGCGAAAAAACATTAAATAAATTATAAACTCTGTTATTCATTTACCTAATCATTGGTACCGGGTACGCCTGTGCCGGACACAGAAATGTAAGACTGGTGTGGATCGCCGAATCGAATCCTCGCGTTTTGTCCATGGTCGGAAACTTAGGTGAAACCCTTCCGACCGGTTCTAAATAGAAATTATTCAAATTATTATTCCATCTTACTGTTTTCCTGCCCTGAACGTTAGGTCATAGAATACCAGAGACTTTTTATTAATACTACATTTTCTTTGAAAACTTACCGGTATGCCGGAAGCGGGTATGCCTGGGCGGGACATAATAGCGTTACGCTTCTTCCGTAAATGTACATGTAGCTTCTTCCAATTTCAGTCGTTGGGAATTTGGGCGAGACTCTGCCCATCGGTTCTGTTAAAATTAACGCGGAGATGTGTACCATAAATAATAGTTACGTGTACCTGAATGACGGGACGGGGAAGGATTGCGCCGGACACAAGAGTGTTAGACTATCGCCCATCGAGCTTCTGAACGCTCTACTGGTGTCTCCGGTGGGAAATTTAGGGGGCACCCTTCCAACCGGCTCTAGGGAAATGATCAATTTCTATTATAAAAAGGCTCCTTACTTTTGCACTGTTGTGGGATAAGATCGCACGCTCTCAAACATCTAATAAAGATAAGACTCACCTATACGATGGAACAGGGAACGCTTGCGCAGGACATTGTAAACTCAAACTTTCTCCACTTTTAGTATCGAAACCGCTTGTCTTCAATACTGATGCAAATTTCGGAGAGACTCTACCTACCGGTTCTGCATAATGCAATAAATATTTTAATTTCCACAGAATAGATTACGCAGTAATTACAACCCTTACCTGAATGCGGGAACGGGATAAGCCTGAGCAGGACATAAAAGTGTCACGCTTGAATTGAATGAAAAATCAAACAGACGACTTTTCTCAGATGTTGGGAATTTCGGAGATACTCTTCCCATTGGCTCTACGAGAATTGAAGCGGGACAATCATTAAATTGCATAAAAATAACGCAATTTTAATCAATTATCGCATAATTTTACGCAATTTCGTTAAATCTTCATAATCTGTATACCTGAATGCTGGTACCGGGAAAGCTTGCGCTGGACACTGTAGGGTGAAGGAGTCATTCATTTTGGTACTAAACATCGTCCCGGTGAGAACCGAAGCGAACTTTGGAGGAACTCGACCTACGGGTTCTGAAGTAGAAATGTCTTTGTTTCATTACAGTACCCTAAAGAATGACTTAAAAATGATCTTCAGGTGAAACTGCTACGATTGTATCTTCCAATAAAATATTGAGACAATTCCGTAATAATGTATTATCATTATAATACAACGCTAACCTGAACGAAGGAACTGGGAACGATTGAGCAGGACATTGGACGCTGAATTTTTCTCCGCTTTTAGCTTCAAAGCCACTCGATTTCAGCAATGAAGAGAACTTAGGCGGGACTCTACCTACCGGTTCTATATTATTTACAAAAAAATTAAAAACGTTACACGAAAACCTTTTTAAATATGCAATACCATATGATTTTGCCGCCCTTACCTGAATGAAGGAATGGGAAATGCTTGAGCAGGACACAAAAGAGTCACACTCAAATTGCACGGATAATCAAAGATTCGGCCCTTGTCGAATGTCGGAAATTTAGGTGATACTCTTCCCATTGGTTCTGTGAGAGTTGCATAAAATATAATGTTAGAGCCAACGTGGTCGTGTCGTATTTTTTATTAGTTTACTATATAATGTGTAATAAATATTATAACCAGCAGTCTACCTGAATGCTGGTACGTCGGATATGGATAAACAAACCATAATTTCCTTACCGATTCCAGTGGCAAACCTAGGCGCACTTCAATGGTTTTAAGTGGCAAACCGGAATTTACTTTTCCTTCTAAGAAGTAAGTAAAAAATTATGACAAACAACTAGGCAGATTACTTATATTGATACTCAACTTAAAATAAGCCCTTACACATATATAATAACAAATTTGTTATGTTTAGGTACCTATTATAACTGTAGTAAGCTAACGAACACTTTCATATTCTTGTCCTGAATATATTAAAACCGTAAACATAAATATTCATTATTGAAACGTACGAATATATCTTACAATTTCGATAGGATATCAATATAATAAAACTAAGTATGTAGTAACCATTTAACGTCATCATACGCATCTATAAAAAATAGTCTAGTGCAAACTATATATGTTGTTGTATACAGACCATTGGAGAACTATACAGCAGAGCCATGGTTTCGTATTTGACCATATGTTACATTATAAATATAGGCTTACCGAGACATGGGTACCGGGAAAGCTTGAGCTGGGCATAGCAATGTGAGGTCTTCGCCAACCCGTCCGCGAAATCCGCTGGTCGTTTGCGCGTTAGGAAATTTCGGAGGCACTCTTCCCACAGGTTCTGTTCAAATGTTGGGAGAGGGAAATGAAAAGCTTGGCGATGATGACTGTGAGAAAGCGCAGATGAAATAATCAAAACTTACCTCAACAATGTATATTGTTACGTACAGAAGATCTAGACTTAACTTACCCCAGCATGAAATGATGATAAAGCCAAAAATGAACCGAACCGAGATCAAGGCATAGACATTTTATATCGACTTAAATGGATGAGTGGTAGGAAAAGGATTTTTTTTTCAATCGCGTAACTACGCCCATTCAGGCTTCAAAAATCGTTTCAAATTTTCTTTATACGGTTTTTGCATTTAGTAAAATTTCGTGTCAATTTTGCAGGGTACCCTATCCCAACATTCAGGCAACGTTTGTTTGTGGACATTATGGGTTAGAAAAATATATTCAGTTTTATAAACAACGGTCATTTAAATTTTATATTCAAATTAATTTATTTTTACGATTTTTCTAACCCACAATATTAAATTATCATTAATAATATTATTATTTAAACAATAAACAAAGAAATGTCATTTACATCTCTGTATTTATTGATTAAATATATCAATGTTACAAATTAATTATATGCATAGAAAATATATATGTGTAATGGAATAATTGTTGTTAATATTTATACTAATTATTTGAGAAGTCATTGATAAAATTAAAAAATAATTTGTAACATTGAAAAATATATTATAAAACATGGAGTGTATATTGCAAAGTGAATATGAGCCAAAACAAACATGAATTGGGTATCATACAATATAATGCGGCTCTGAAAAAATAGTACCCAATTTGGATTCGTAAATTTATTTATAAAAAAAATACTAAAAAAATATATATCTAATATTGTTTTTAAAAAAAATCTAGTGTAAATTAGTCTGAAAATATTTTTAATGAATTCAAAAATTTTTAAAATTGCAATGAAAAGTTGTTATTGTATATTCCATGTGTGTACATAAAAAAGAAGGTGAAAATAAGTGCATTATATGGCGAATAGTAAATATATTTAAAATATTAAGTCAATATTTTACTATTAAATAATTCAAAGTTATTAATACAATATGAATTACTAAACTTTTGTTAAAAGCAAGTAATAATGTTAAAAAAAAACTAATTAATAAGTTTTTTTATTTTGCATTAAATTTTTACGTATAATTAAATTATATTTAATTTATAAAGAATATTTAATAGAAACAAGGAATTATTTATTTCTATTTAATGAAAAAAAGAATGCACTCATTTTCACAATAAAAAACATGTTAAAAGCACAATTAATCATAGCATTAACACCTTATTGATATGAAGAGGTATTTACAATTGATTTCTAAAATTTTCCATGGTATTCTCGTTTTATATTTTGCTGATAAATCGCAATAAATTATAAAATATCATAGTGTTGCATAACATAAATGTTGTTTGAACTTGTTGTGCTAAAAAATGGACCAGTACTGCTGACACTATTGGAATTTTATTTACTAAATCAATTGCTATTAAAATTTATTACAGTCCCCGATAATAATTTCGATCAATTTAAATATTTGGCTGATGTTACTCGATATAAATACGCTCTTCAATGTGGAGGGAAAAATACAAAACATTGAAACTTATATAATCAAACCTAGTAGTCTACATATATACATTTTTAATCCTTTCATTACGGCTCGGTTTGAATACAAATTATACTGTCAATTATAAAACTAGTATTTGAAGCATAAATGTACTTATCCGGTCTATTTTCATATATCACATAGATTCTTGTATCCTTTAGCTATCAGATGATGCATAAAAAACTATTCTAAGAAAGTAGCAAAACGATATATTACGTCAACCGATGTCAACGGTCGGGGAATCTTATGATGGCATATGCCGACAGCCGATGCGAAAAGGTTAAAAAATACAAAAATCTAGATGCATCGTTCAAAACATTGTGCATGTGCAACTGATGTCAAAAAAGATGTTGTCAATCATCAATGTAGCATGGTTAGACCATGCATACAGAACGATAGCAAAATGATGCTAATTCAAAGCGAAGATTGACAAAAACCATTAAAGGGGACAATAAATTTGTCATCGTAGACAAACATGTAGCATGGATACAAGTCTTCTAAATACTAAAATCCACAACGAAGTAGTGTACATCAAAAAATGATCATATTACTAGGAATTCATCAGATTAATGTCAAGTAAATTGTGCTTTGATTAATTGTTCTTTTGAAATAAGATAATCTTTAGAAATTTTATTATCAAGATTATGAATGTTTGTGTTTTCTTACCGGTGATGACCAGTCTTCCTTTTGTGGCGCTAAGACGAGTTTCCCCGGTAAGACGGTGACGAGTTCGGCATTGGTAAGATTTGTAACCATCCTCAGGTCCTACATCCCTAATATGCAATTCTCCAGAAGGTAAAACCAAATATTTTCCATCTAAAATCACAAGAACAAACGGTCATTAGTAATGTGAAATATTCCTTTCTCCAATAATTATATGCACATTATAAATACTTTATTTTTAATTAACGAGTTTAAATAATTCATGTTTTATTGTAAATATTCAATTAATAATTGATGATATGAAATAACTGTAAAATAATAACAAAAATATAAATTATTATCTTCAATTTCACAATTATTTTTGGCCGTGTTTTACCTCTTTTGAGGTCGCTTAATTAATTGCGAAACAAAATTAATAATCATATTTAAGTTATAATTGAATTAATTCGTAAATTTATTTTGCGAATGCAAGGTTGTGAGCATTCAAAAGTGAAGTTAAATAATTCATGACATGCGATAATTAAAACTAAGTGAAGAAAGGACAAGTGGAAGAGGCAGGCCGTGAAGCCTTCGGAACGAAAGGAAGTAACAAAACATATTCCAAGGAGAAGAGAAAACATAAGACTCGATGGGGAAATTAAAAATGAAAAAATGCTCAAAGAACAAAGCGACTGCTTGCGGCTTATGAACGAGAACTGTGGAAAATAAATAATCTGCAATAATAAGAAGACACACAGAATCAAAAATAATTGCCTTAAGATGTTGTGATGGAATTAATCACCGTCAAATTGGAAAGAAAATTATTACAAAGTAACTATCAGTGAAAATCCATCCACAAGGGAAAAAGATCATTTGTAAAATCATTTAAAAGTACCGACATTCAATTAAATTATAATCAAAGTATTTGTTTACACTTTTCTATCCAGTGTAATACTAATTAAATTACACAATTCTTACGCCTTATAATAATACGAGTACTACGATTATAACGTAGTTGGATCAACACTCACAGGCAGTGCTCATCTTAGAATAAAATACGAGATATTTCTCAAAATACAATGTATTTCTTCCTCTGTCGACATTATCCTGTATGTATTTACATAAACACAAAGGACATTCGATACGAGGATTAATATCGACTTGATGATATGACATATTACTGAATTTCATTCGCCTACAATAGCTATAAATATATTTTTAATATCGCAGATATAATGAAATGACAATATTGCATCAAAAATGGTTGAATTAACAATAAAAAAAACATTATTCAATTGTAAAAAATATGTATTAATAAAATGAAGCATGTTGAAATAAAGTTCGTGTTTTCATATTATACTTCAGGCTGGCTGAAGCAACAGGTGGAGAGTGGCGACTAAAGAAAATAGAACAGTCAGTAGTATTAAGCGAGGTTTGCGGAGTGGAGCATAAATGAATCATGTTGCAAGCGCCTCTTCCAGTCATATTCAATTAGAGGCCAATTCGCCAGCTGGAGACCTGGAAGCCATTCTGCGCCTGCGGAAAAATAGCTTTAGTAAATCGAAAGTGTTCCAGAATCACTTCAATCTAAAATTATTGTATCGATGAGTTTTAAAGTGGCTATTTTTCAGTAATGTGGTGTGTGTTCATAGATTGTTTTTTATTAACTTCTTCTTCCATATCTGCTTCTAGCCTGCACAAACGATCGTTAAAAAATTTCCGCCACACATTTATTAGCTGCCATTATCATTGATCTGTATACAAGAAACTTAGAAGAGTACTATGTCTTATTAACGTACGACCTAATGTTTCTAATTACGGCTCCCTTCTCTTTTTTATACTGCGTGATTGTTAATCATTTATCTCATATATTAATTCAAATATGTGCAAACTTGTCTCCTGGGGTGAAGTTAATAATTATATTAATTTATGCATTTTTATTCAATATTTTGATATTCAAAATATGTCAAACTAGTCCCCGTGCTACTACACGAAGAGCTTCAAACCTATTTTTGGGTGCGATATTTATAATTATTTTTTTGACAAATTACACTTTTTTAGATAAATTATAAAAAATAATAACTATCTGCGTTTGAATACTCTGAATTATATAAAAACTTAATTCTTCAAAGTGTGGTCTTAACAATGTTTGATATGTTATAATCAACACTAAATGATAAAGAACTGAAACATAACTGATCAACCACGAATCGCCACTGTTAAGTTTGATGATCGGCTAAAAATTTTCATGAAAATGTGAAAGAAAGCGTTTAATGTAATTTTTCAATTCAATGGGGCAGTCAAAACTCTGTGAGTAAATGAAAAAATTGAAGTGTAAATCAAATTGAGCATTCGGTTGAAAATAATGAAAAGGGACGAGATTGTTCATTTAAAACATTAAAGAGAGCGAGAGATGGAGGGGAAGGAGACAACACGGGAGGGAGGGGTCACGTGTTAATAATACGCTAGTTCACGTGGAGTACCATAGTCGGAGAGGTAAGCGTACTCCCCGCCGTCGGTGTCGTGCCAGGAGACAATTTCCACGTGATCGCTGACAAAGGAGGGGATGTGACACTTGAAAACGGCCGCGTTGCCTTTGATGACGAACATGTCGTAAACCTGCGCCTCGTAGTACTGGTTCACGGCTGCAACGCGAATAAACAACAACAAAACGTTTCAATAAAACAGACTCATTCAATTACATTTTTACGTGAAAGCTCGCCATGAAGGGGATTAAACAATTGTCAGTCGGGGACAAGAATGAGAAATGGCGTCTGAATAAGAGAATTGTCTTCAATTGTCTAGTGCAGAGCTCCGCAACCGGTGTGCCCCGACACACTAGTGTGTCGCGAGCCGATACAGGTGTGCCGCGGTCAAATTAGACAATATTAAATTAAATAACTTTACAATGGTCTTTCTGCGCTTATCACCTAGTTATGTAGACTTACAAATGCGTAGTATGCTATGTACACGACCCACATGAAATAAAAATGTATGAAATTATATAATTTATCAAATTATTATCTATTATACTGGCTTTCGGTGTGCCGCCTTAATTTTATACAGAACTTTGGTGTGCCGTAGGTGAGAAAAGGTTGCAGAGCACTGGTCTAGTGTATCAAATCATGGAGGTGAAACACAACTAACAAATAAATCGACTGAAAAAATACATAACCGTACATGCATTGAATTGATAAAATTTGTAATGTTTCTGCAAGGAAAAAAAAAAATTTGAAAAATGTCTGATATGAGAGAATCTTAAAGAATCGTCTACTGCGATACAGACAATACATTTAGTTTTCTTTATTGTGAGACATAGTGAATTATGCGACAACTGAATTTTTCGGTTTGTGATGGCTTCAAAATGTCAGTACGAGTACATTTCTGAAATGAAGTAAAATAATTTGGTCGTAGGACAAATTAAAAAAGGGCAGGGATGGAGTTGGAAAATCGAACAAAACATCGCATAACGCCTTCTTTACCAGATGCCGGTTGCACTTCCGTGGAAGCGGACGGCCTGTACGACTCCCCATCGTCCATGACCCACTCTATGACCTGGACATAATCGGCCACAAAGGACGGTATGAGGCACTTGACTATGGCCGTATTGCCGCGCAGCACGTACTCGTCAATCACGCGCGGCTCGTAGGTCTGGTGAACAACTGAAGAAACCATGCTTTAATATTATCCATTCATAACAACAGCACCCTCTGACATACAACGAACGTAATCACCTAATAAATTAAGTTAACAGGTTGTGAAGAAATAAATACGGAAAGTAATGGAGGGGATTCAGGATACTATGAGCAATGGTTAATATATCTGTTGTCTATTCTCTGTGAGAGTTACCGTCGTTGGCATTAGTTATGTTTGCCAAAAATACAGCTCCGTCATCCGTGTGCCAGCTCATCACTTGAACAAAATCAGCCACAAACGATGGCACGATGCACTTCAGGAGGCCGGTGTTTCCGCGCAACACGAATTCATCGTTGACTCGAGCTTCGTAGAACTGGTGAACGGCTATGAAAAAAAAATCTAGCAATCTTATAACAAGAAAATAAATGTATCAAAACAAAAATAAAAGAGGGATGCGAGACGTAACGGGAGGGGAGGGTCATCGTGGTGATGTGTGCTTTACCATCACCGGCCCCGGGGTAGTAGGCGCCGCCTTGAGAGTCGGTCCACATCTCCACGCTGACAAAGTCGGACACAAAGCTCGGCACCTCGCACTTCATTATCGCAGCGTTGCCTCTGATGACATATTCGTTGTCGGCTTCTGCCTCGTACGACTGGGCCACAACTGAGTTTAATACAAGCAATTATTCAATAGGAACTTACACGATATAAAGGGTCGGTGCAATAACTAAAAGTATTACATTCGCGTTCAATCTAAAGTGTTCGCCTCCACGTAAAATGCCCTGAAATAAAATTATCGTTAAAAATCGGGAAATTAATAAAAGGAAAGGAAATGGCCAGTGCTGACTTAGTAATGTGTAAATTACCGTAGTCCGTTTGTTGATCAGATCTAGTAAAAACTTCGTTCGTATCCGAAATCCAAGATTCCACGAATACAAAATCGGCGACAAATGACGGAATCTTGCACTTCATGACCGCCGCATTACCCCTGATGACATACTCGTTCTCGGCTTCCGTCGAAAAAAACTGCGACACCACTGCGAATTAATGGTTTTTTTATTAGTCGAGTCAAAATAAGGCAGATGCGGGAAGATGAATGGATCTAGGAACCGGACGATGGCGTAAACGACAAACACAATCGTTACCGAGATCTTCAGACACTGTCATAACATTTTGGTTTTCGTCAATCCAAGACTCGACTTTGACGAAATCTGCGACGAACGAAGGTATGGAACACTTTAATACGGCGGTATTTCCTTTGATCACGTACTCTGTTAATATCTCAGCTTCGTAGAATTGGTTTACAACTGTAAAAGGTACAATGAAAAGAATAGTAAATAATTATAACATTCTTCGATTCATTTCAATGGTGAGGTGCGAATACAGGTATGTACTAGGATGTAGCGTAATAAGTGGGCGGGATGGGATGTCGCAATGAGGCATTGTCGAGCGGTGAGGTTACCGATGTCTTGTGATGGAGTGTACTCTGACGCATCGGAGCCGGTCCACGCTTCGACCTTTACGAAGTCAGCCACGAAGGAGGGAATGTTACACTTCAGGACAGCCGTGTTACCTCGGATAACATACTCCGACACGACTTCCGCTTCGTAGTACTGGTTCACAACTAAAAACAATTTCATCATAGAAAATACTGAAAAAAACACGGAAATATGGATTTGGAATTGAACGAGGCTCGGGATTAAAGAATTCTAATATTTTTTTATGTAATTTTGGAAAAATACCATCTCCCATTGTACTTGATTGCGTTTCGATTGAATAAGTGTTGCCGATATCGTCTTGCCATGATGTTACAGAAACGAAATCAGCTACAAATGATGGAATGGAACACTTCAAAACGGCCGCGTTTCCTCTTATGACATACTCGTTGTTGACTTCGGCTTCGTAGAATTGTTGAACAACTGATGAAAGAAATAAAATAATAAATTCATGACTTAAAAATAATAATATCTACGGTGAATGAGAAGGGATCTTGAGGATGAATAAGGCTAGGGATAAATGAGACGTAATAATTTAGATGGAAATTTGGAGAAAAATACCATCTCCCATTGAATTTGATGGCGCTTCAATCGAATATGTATTGCCGATGTCGTCTTGCCATGATGTTACGGATACAAAATCGGCTACAAATGACGGTATGGAACACTTCAAAACGGCTGCATTTCCCCGTATAACGTACTCGTTCGCAACTTCGGCTTCGTAGAATTGTTGAACCACTAGTGAAAAAATAATACTTTTACTAAAAAATATATTTAAAAAAAAAACGACGATGAATTAGTATAGGACTTGAGGATCGATAAGGTTCGGGAGGAGAAAATGAAAATGGTGTA
Source organism: Glossosoma conforme (assembly GCA_022606575.1). Lineage (NCBI taxonomy): Eukaryota > Metazoa > Arthropoda > Insecta > Trichoptera > Glossosomatidae > Glossosoma > Glossosoma conforme. Next base: position 1,659,534 of record JAGTXR010000036.1, read on the forward strand.
GGATCGTAATGACAGACCGTAGTTGTCTCCTGGGTAAATGTCTTCTTTTGTATCCGTGTGCCACGACAACACTGTCACGAAATCGGCCACGAAGGATGGAATCTGACATTTCAAAATCGCGCTATTTCCGGCAATGGCGTATTCTTTGTTAACATCCGTATCGTAATGCTGGGATACGACTGCACAAGAAACATATTGCTTAGTAAATATAAAATTCCACGTATATAATGAGAAAATATTAATACATCATTACACACGTATAACAACAAATACAATGAAGTAAATTCTAGTTTATAAGCAGCAATGATAATGAACTCTATGTGACCTGAAAGAAAAGTGAATAGTTAAGGCATTAGCTAACAATGAGCTGAAAAAGTTTAACAATGAACACAACATTTATTGCACTAATTACAATCGACGCTCGAGTGCAACTTGGCAGTGCACGATGCAGCTGCTATAAAAACTGCAAGTCTGTAGAAAACTGCGATATTCATGGAAACAATTGTGGTATGCATAATAGAAAAATGCACTACTTTTTAAATTTTATGAACATCATCAATTGAATGTGTTTTAAGTAATGAATATGTACAAATTTAATGCATCATCTATTTTAAAAGTTAATGATATTATTCATAAAATACATTCCATGAAATTTTCAATGTGTATATGACTAATACATTGCGCGATTCCAAGAAACGAATGTGAATCAGAACGATATCTTAGATAACCTTGAGCTTCTTGTAGAATACTGTATAATAAAAACAATAACCAGTGGGTACGTAATAGTAGATTAATCTGCATAAACACCAAGCATCCTTGCATTTGATTTCAATACCATCGCAAATCGTTAATGTTACGAGTATGACATGTGAGGCAATTATTATGTCATTTCCACATTGAGAAATGTTGGTAATAAAAAATTAAGAACGTCTTATTTAAATTTAATAATTACTTGTGTATAAAGATAATGAACGTAAAAAATGGATTCATTTACACTGTTTCTTCGTAAAATATTATATTCAATGTTTATTTTAATATACGAGGTAAATATTCAGATTTTCAGATATTCGAAAGCTGAAATAATCTCATATTTATTATCATTTTGTATTCCTTTGTAATTGTTATATTTTCTTTAAATTTTACGCGTCCAGTGATCATTGGTTTTACTTGTGCCCAAAATTATGTAAGTGTCATAAGTCATGTTTCTTCGGTTTTGGATTTTTTTGATGAAGAGTACATTAATTTAGGTATCACGACCTATCATTCACAGACAATTCATTCAACGATTCATCGGTAACGAAGTTGGGCGCACTGGACGTCTGGTGCACGGGACATTTGCCGCACGGGATCACTGGTGCAATGGATGTCTCGCTTACTTAACCTAACCTAAAGATTTGTCCAGTGATCGTAGAGTCCAGAGATCCATAGATCTCGTTAACGAAATAAATTAGGTTAGGTTAGCAAACGAATTGTCGGTGAACGAGATACGGCTGAACCATTAATTTATAATTATATGTGAACTAAAATAAATTAATAACTATTTTTTTTCCCATTTCATGACTTATGAAATTATGGGCACATTTATAATACGTATATACTCGTATTTTCTATTGTTTTTTAAAGTCGTAAAGATTTTTTTATTAATAAAATTTAAATATATACTATATATAAATCACTCTGGACTCAAAACTAATAAGAAATGTAAATATTATATTATTACATTATCAATGTTTTCTGTTACTAAAATAATTGTGTGGTACAGTGTTGAGCTATTATCACTGTAGTTACACACGTTTCTTTATTGCATCGCTTTGATAACAGATTTTAAGCAAACATTTTTTATCTTGAACAACCTGACACTTAAACACACATTTAAAATGCACATTGTGTACACAACGCATTTCAGAGTGCAACGCATTCTTTAAGCGGCCACCAAAAAAAGCTCCAAAAACATAATAGAATTCTACGGCATAATCCCGTGAACTCTTTTTATGTGTTTTCGTTATGAATACTGTGACAATAAAAAAGTTGTCCGAACAACGAAATTTAACTCACAAAAGCTTCGGTACATTAAAATCTAAATTCTAAAGCATTCTATACAATGTTATGTACATAAAAAGTGTTTATTTAATTAATGTTAAAACATCGGAATAGACATTACGTGTTTTGACATTTTTGATGTACAATGAACTGGTGAATTGTGTTGATTAGTGTGTCAGTCGTTTTATTTTATTTTATTATTATAAATTAATGTATGTCATAGTTTAAATTGAAGCAGCAATACGCAATGTATGTCGACACTCTTGATAGATACGTGACGTCATTTTATATCGAACCGATAAAAATACTGGTTAGATACCATATATAAAATATCTAATTATATACATTTATAGAAATTTACTTTAATTATTATTTTTCAATGCTTTTAATATAGAAATTAAAATGTAATTCAGTCATGAATGCATAAATAGTATTTTATTATTGTACTTTTCGAAATAATTGATGCAATGAATTGATTTTTTACAAAATCAAATATATCTCATAAAACTACTAATTGTATATTTTAAATTGTAATATAGATATTAAAATAAGTTTAATGATAACTATATTATATTCAATTGCTACAGAATTCCTAAATGACACACAATTGAAATAATTATCGTGTTTAGCGACAAACGATTAATTATGTTATGCGAAATATTCGTGTACATGAGTGCCAACTTGTTGCATGTACGAATAATACAATATTTCATATTTGAAATTGTGTCAGCAAATTAAAAATGCAATTTCTCTAAAATGCAGTATAAGCACATTGCAACAATTCGTCATTCAGATATTTATATTTAATGTTGGCTAACACAATACAAATAAATTGCACAATATTTTTATAAGACGATCTTACCAGCTCGCACGTTAACATCCTTGGAATGAATGGACCCCACGGTGCTCCTGGCAAGGCAGACATACACCTGAGCGTGGACCTCCTGGCGATAGTCTTCGGCTCGGAATGGTGGAAAAACAAGATTTCCATTCGGCAGCACCTAAACAGAATAACAAAATTTAATACAAATAAATACAGAAGTAAATAACAAACATCATTCACTATCCAGTCCGATTGCACAATATGTGTGTAATCACCAGGCCGAACGTCAAATGCGGATCACACAACTTGTGTGTGATCGTTCCGCCAACGCTTAGTGGCCAACTATACACAGCTTGTTTTTTCCAACGTTAGTGGCCGATCACACAACATATGTGTTGTTTTTACTTTCAAACATAATTAAAAGATCTCAAACCTTTTCAGTGAGGATCATATTTAATTTTATTTGAACACATGATTTGGCAATTCTTTAAAAAAACAGTCGGCCTCCAGCGTAAGTTTAATCGCGTATCGCGCGGACTGGATAGTGTTAAAACAGATTATGGGGAGAAGTTTATCCCCAATATGATTACGCAGGCAAGACTTAAGTGAAGCCTGCACGTGTACAACTCCCTTAAGGCAAGCTCTAGTAATGAGTTATCCAATACAAACGTTATAACTCTAACTCTAACTAATATTAGTTGTAATTATTATTTACATAATAACGGCGATTATGAAAAAATATTTTTATTTTGGTTACAAGGTTGTTTGATTTAATTTATTTAGTGATATTGCTATATATATATATCTCTTATCATTAAAAAAAGTAAACCATATTTTTTCGCAAGCAACAACCATATGAATTGATATCAAGGTAAACAGGAGAAACGAAGGCACTCAGGTAACTCTTATTTATATGGAATAAAAGATAATACAGTAATTTACTTAAATGCCATGTACGAGTATCATATACAAATATAAAATCTTTACTAGCATTATAAATTCGGTATCATTACCAATCATTTTCATATAAATTTCGTATCGCAATGATATGACTAACTATGATGCTATGTTGGTATTTCTTTAGGAATAGTATATATGTATTCTAAATCGCAAAGGTAATAAGACTAAAAATTTACGGGCATTACTAATCCTGTTAGTTTTTAACGCAATAAATAAGAGGACAAAGCAGGTATAAATGACAGTTAAGCTTTTTAACGATCTCAAATAAAGTTAAAATCATGGTGCATGACTCACACTCGGATTAGGATGATGCATACTTGTAATACAACAGATTAAATCTCATCAACTATACCAGGAAACCTCAACCCGACAATTGGTATTTTTATAAAACTGTTTACGTAAAAATCAGAGCTATGAGCAGCATCCGGTATTTTTTATGATACCTCAATAAACTATATAAATTTAGATAACACAATGCAATTACAAAATCAGAGTTTTTTTTGTCTGTCTATTGACCGGATTCTTGAAATATTTAGTGATGTATTAAATGTACAAAATATATTGGATATCTTTATTTTTTTTAGATTATTGTAAGGGTAAATAAAAATATTCGAGTGTACCTTTCATAATAGTGAAGTTTTGATTGTTATTTGTTAATTGAAAAAAAAGTCAAAAATAGATAGAATTACTACAAATAAATAAAATATAACAAGTCTTGTCGAACGTAACACATTCTTAACAAATCACATGTGAATATTACAAACAATAAAGAGTAACATTAACTATATTAGTTTTAAAAATTGCGATCAACGAGTATACATATAAGGTGTATACGGTTAGTAGCAAACAGCTTAAAAATAAATATAAAAGTCTCTTGGTTACCACGGCAACGACAATATTAAAAGATCAACAGAGCAACGAACGTAACTGCCACATTTTAAACGTTTTTCAATTTAATGGTTTTCGATATATCGGCTAAAAAATGCATAGGAGTGCATTGTCATTGACATCTATGTGAAAGTTTCAGCTATATTACATGACAGAAAATACGTCATTATTCACTTCCTAATCCTTCGAAGTTAATACAATTTATTTATAAGCTATGATTTATTGTATTTATAATTGGGAATACACCATCTTATTTTCCTACCAGTAAGAATCGGAGGAAAATCGTAAACTCTTAGGAAATAATTGGAGCTACGATCATCAGTCATGATTCGCATTCGTATATTAATAACATAGTATAATTATATATAGTACGTACTAGAGTTTTGATATGGCAAAACGAATTGATCTTAAATCAATTCATCACCAATGACGAGAAACATTTAATCCTACTGATTAAATTAATCGTACATAGCAAACTGTGCTAATTGCATTAACAGACGGCAATCAAATTCATAAATACTCTCCTGTAATATGAGATGTAAACACATGAAATGTACACTTATAACTCAAATTAATTTAGAAAGATGGCGACACGACTGGCGTGCACAACGCACACACTCGTAAATAATATCTACTATGAGATTATGATATTAAAAAAATCTCTGTGGTTAAGCCGAAAGTCAACATTCATTTCATAATAGCCACATTATGTTTTATCATTTCATGCTACCCACTTAATCACATTTTACGACTATTTTACATATAAGGGAGCTTTGCTTTATCGATTCAAGTACTTTTTTTTTTAATTCAAGCTATTCGTAATTAGAAATCGGTTTTCATATCCGTTATTTCGAAATAATTTCAGATATTTTGTAATAAATTCAAAACTGCAAAATGTATCTGAAGTTGGATAAAGACTAGATACAGATCGTGATTTAACTTGGCGTAGAATTATCGCATATACGAGTACATATTGTTTTTTGACAAAACATTATAATGTGGAATTATCTCGGTGCAGAGCGGCTTTATAATTTTCATTAAATCATCAAAGTTAAGTAACTTGGGAATTGTCACTTGTTGCTAACAGCATGTTGCTGATAGGGTTGATACGTTCCTTGGGACCAAATAGATCAACAGAAGCTTCGGAGTAATCAAACGATTTCCTTAAATACTCTACCTAACTTAACCATAACTCCCAAAAATATGTAAGGATCTATGGCTACCGTCTCTTTAATTGATTGGGATTTCGCATTGGAAGTCGTCGGTAACCATATATGCTCCCATGTGAGCCTTCGGGGGCAGTGATGTCTTGGGACGAGGCAAGGACAATGGCGAATGACAGAACTGAGAAGCGACAATTTGTGATAATAATATGTTTCAGATATAGAAAAAAAAAAGACCTGAAGGTGTGCATGAGAGCTGCATGTAATAAGAATATGCTCCAGATAGGAAGCACACATGAAATATAAGATGAGAATATTTGAAAAATAACCGTCGCAGATGACTTGAAAATTGTTTTAAATTCAGGTAACATTCTACTGCATGTGTTTACATAAAAAAGCTTTATTCTACAGGCGTTACCCACTTTGTGGACAATAGTCAGGGTTCAAAGTACTGTGCAACATGCAGTCAAAAGCTCCGGACATAATTTTGTTCTTATCCGTCTCTCCATCGCAGAGCCGAGAATCTCCTTTGTGGTTAACATATTTCAACGGTGAGATATGCATTTATGTATTCAGAGAACATCAGATTTAACATCTCCTCGAATGACAGAATAGATACAGCTCACAGTTGGTACATGTGTATTTTTTAAATGCTAGTAACACATGGCTATAATAACAATTATCCCCATTCAAATTATTCCATTTGGCTCGCATGTACTGGACTAACCGACAAAATATTGTATTACTAGTGAACTAATTGAAGGCAATGTGTTTTTTTGTACGTAAGTGAAATATCTCGAGAATATTAACGGTTTATTATATATAGAATGTTAAGGTTTTTAACTGTCAATACTTAGTGAAACTGCTTAATTATAATTTTGTATTAATTTAAATAAAATAAAACAATTCAAAAATATTTTGTTCTAATTTCTTTACCATAACCGATGGATTGGTCACATCATGCGCCACGATGGTCTCCTTCACGATATTGTGGAGGGGATGGTTGAGGGTAGAAACTGTAGAGGGCGCCCTAGACGGGAGTATTTTCAGCAAGTATTCGAGGACATGAATTGTAGCGCTTATGCTGAGCTGAAAAGGGTTGCGGAGGACCGAGAGGAATGGAGATCGAGATGCAAGATTCTGTTGCTGCAAACCAATCCACCGGATTGATACTACGAAGAAGAACCTTTGATTATACATATCGATCGAAAACGTACAAATGTGAAAATATTAACAATCTGTTTTATTGGATAAAGGATGTATCTTGTCTCAATGAATTGAATTCGATAGACGTAGAAATGGGAACAATGTATAATATTACATTCTGGGATGACAAGATCTCTATTGTTCTAACCATATTATCTAGTCCAGTGGTATATTAAGAAACTTAATTTATTTCATTAATATATATAGATCTCATGATTTTTTAATTATTATATTCACTTGATTGTCAAGAACGAACGTTCGATTTACAATATAATATTTATATTATATTACTATTATTGGAATAAGTTGTGATTAGACCAGCAAACATTTCAACAGGTTTTTCTAGTTTATTTTAGGCTATCCCATATTATGTCATTCCTAGTGACTAAAACTAATAAGTACTGTTACTCTTCATATGTAAAAAAACATCGCATCATACTGACTTAACACAACCATTATTGACATCACCAATTGGCATCATAGCCTCGACAATATTAATTTGTCAACTAGATTCAACAATTATTTCAACCATCATCTTTCATAACATGATATTATTATTTCATTACTTCGTCTTCTTTAGCCTCGCCATTTCCCATCATCTGGGGTCGGCTCTTCTTGTGCACATTCACCATGTCTGTCTGCCCTGCGTTGCATTCTCGGTCAAGCCCAGAGTTTTCAGATTCTTGTCTACAGTTGCAGTTCAGGTTGCCTGTGGTCTTCCAAGTCTTCTTCTTAGCGTGGGTATGTTGAGGGATTTCTTCACCACGTGGTTCTCATCTCTCCGTGTCACATGCCCATACCATATTTTATAAGCGGTTTTCCTTTATCTTTTCAGGTTTTTTTTTTATGTAAACGCATGCAGGAGAGCACAACCGGTCAAGACCAGTGCACTCTATGACGCTCAGCCAGGGAGGCTGGACGCTGCATGCGGGAAACGTGTGTTGTGTTCGTGTTTGTGTGTGGGTTGGGGAGATTGCAAGTGTATATTTATCTGTTTCTTGAAGAGATCCAGATTGTAGGAAGGAGGAAACACAGACGCTGGAAGAGCATTCCATAGCTTACCGGTGGCATTAAGGAAGGAACTTTGGAAGCTGCCAGTTCTTGGTCGACATATATTAACCGTGTATGGATGTTCGGCAAGTGTAAGACGAGTTTGTCGGCTGTGAGTGGGTGCAGGAGGAATTAGTTCTTTAAGTTCCGAAGAGCAGCGACCGTGGTAATAACGGTAGAAAAGACAAATTGAAGACAATTCTCTTATTCAGACGCCATTTCTCATTCTTGTCCCCGACTGACAATTGTTTAATCCCCTTCATGGCGAGCTTTCACGTAAAAATGTAATTGAATGAGTCTATTTCTTCCTACCACTAAATTGCAAAATATCTGAGTTGGTATTTTATCCATGGCTTATGGATAACTAAATGACGAATACTTAATACCGATATTTTTAAATTAAAAGCATTCATGTAACTTATTATTTAATTTTCTCACAGGACATCTTTTTCGTGCCAATTGGAGCATATCCCCATCGAAATTCTATCATCATATTACTATAGGGTCCGCCATCTAACGTATTTTTTTCACCTAGTGCTTATTTCGTGAATGGTAACACTTAGCTCATGTCTGATTTGACAGATAATTAGTTTTATCCTTCCGCTGAACGAATATGGTTGTGTATACGCTTGAACAACGCTGGGAATTATTGCGACATTACTTTGAAAATCAGGCCATTTTTCTTCGAAAATGAGCAAGGAGTGCCCGTTACAGGCAATGGCGATCGTTATCGGGCCATTTTTGTTCACAAAAATTGAAGAGGAGGATATTGGCAACATTTGGTTTCAACAGGACGGCGCTACGTGCCACACAGCCGAAGCTACACTCGATGTTTTGCGCCCCATTTTCAAAAAAAAAAGTTATTTGGCGGACCCGTTATTAGGTTTGTAGTGGGCGCATAATCAATATACATATGAGACGGCTATTGAAATGATAAAAATATTCCCAGAGTTCCAAAAAATATTTTTTGACATGAAATAATTATGTACGTATTTATAAAAAAAGATAAAGATACTCCTAGTGAGGGTTTCTTTTTCGTTCATTCTATCGAAACGAATCTAGGAATATGTAGATGCTTGTTACATAGTTATATCTTGACACGTGTCCGGGTGTCATAAAAGCTCATGTACTTGTTACTAGTATGTGGTACAGTCATAATATGAAATCATTTGTAGTCGCATTATATATGTAATACGGTGTATACTTGTAGAGTCATCCACTTGCCCTATTAGCCCCGCTTATAAGGTGGGTGGGGGCAAATGGGAATATTAACACAAGTGGGAAAAAATAAATTGTCAGCAGTGAAAGTATATTTTAATAAATGAAATTTTGATAACGAAGGCATTAATAAAACATGAATATTTATGTTTACAAATGGGTCAGCAAACTCTTCGCAAATTATTTAACTTAAATAAAATAATTAGTATTAAAAGTATAATATTTCAATTACACATGTAACGTGTTAAATAAATGTTGAAAATTAAATGTTACATGAATGTACTCCGCAAATTTTACATGACTTTAGGTCGTACAACGCATTACTAATTAACAATTGTAATAAACCATTTTTAATAGTCCAAAAGTGAGTAAAGCATGTGGTATGTTATATTCTACTTAATTATATTATTTTTTTCTTTCATATCTGCTCGACATCTGAATATATAGTCACCAAAAATAGTCACTACTCAAGTCTCTTAGCTGTCATTGTCAATTTCTCGTCTCAAGTCATTCTGCATCTGAAGGACTGGACACCAGATCATCAAGAACGTTTCTTCGTAATTTTATTAATTGATTCTTTACATTGATTAATACTGATTGTTATTAATATGGATTATTTAAGGAGATCGAGTAACAAGCCCGATGTTCCTGAGCCCTGGACAATTCAATCATCGTAAACGGCAGCTCACCCCTACAGGATGGGAGAAACTATCTGGAGGAGTATATATCGGATATATCTATTTTGTTGCCACCAAACCCAACTACTCCGCCTTTGAGCGCTTCTGCGCATCACTCAGTCAAGTCGCACCAGCGACTGACCACTAATCCTTACGCTCCTCACGATTCAGCAAAAAATAACCAAGGAAGGCAACTCGAGGCACGCTTGTAGTGCACTAACATCAACGAAACTAGTCTGGGGTCAGTTTGTTGTTGCGCTGTGCGCTGCATTAGAGTCGCGGGTAAGCTTTCAGCAACTTTCAAAATGTTTGATTTTTTGCGATCGTCCGTTGTGATGCGTCCCATATAGACATCAATACGGGACAGGAAAAAGACGGAAAAGCGTGATATGCTCCGGTAAGGGGAGCTCTGAAATGGTAATAATGATGAAAAGACATTTTGATTAACACCTTTATCATGTGTTTTCCAAAGACAGGAAACTCATTTGATGAAATATTGACACGCTAACGTCTGATCTCCAGTCCGTGTAAGGGTTTACCTGTCTTAGTCCCGGGACATCACCAACGGCGCTGCCGTCGGCGCGCACCCAGATGAGGTCGGGGGCCGGGGAGCCTCGCGCGCGACACTCCACCACGGCCCCCGTGGTGTTGGAGAAGTCCACCCTGTTGGAGGGCTCCTTCACGAAGATAGGACCGACGGTCTCGTCCTCGCCGGCGACTGCAACAAACAAGAACAGGCATCAGAACAGGAACAGACATCAGAACAAGAACAGACCTCTTAACAAGATCAGACGTCAGAACAAGAGCAGACATCAGAACACGTAGACATGTCAGAACAAGAACAGAGGTCAAAACAAGAACATACTTTAGGACAAGAAAATACGTCAGAGCAAAAAGCCAATTTACACAACTATACACAGAATATACTGACATCAGCATGATGTAGCCCTTGCGGACTGGTACTGAAAACCTCGATATGCGATCTTTCATCTCTTTTCTGTTCGCTCGTCATACATTTGTGTCCGCCATATTGGGATTTGTTATATAGACCGCCGCTGGGTGCACCGGTGCGAGAGCGCCGACAAGCGCGACCTTGTCCGCCCTTTAGCGAGACAAGGTCGCATTACGGCCGGCGGCATGTCATTCCGCCTGTCCGGAAGCTTGTAAAGTTTTAACGTAAATATATGTCAATGTGCTTCTGAAGAAGTATTTGTTTGCAAAACACACGCAATTAAGCGGACTGGCAACAAATCACCAAGGAAGGCAATCCGAGACACGCATGTAGCATACTAACGTCGAAACTTCTAGTCTGAGGTTTTGTTGACGAGCCGTATGCTGCGTCAAAGACTCGGGAAGGCCCTCAGCCACTTGCAAACATTTAAGCTTTTTGTAGTGCTCTGTGAAGTGTTTCCATCAGAAACACATGTACAGAGCGGAGCCTCAATCAACATACATAAAGAAATGAGTAAACACGCATAACAAATTTTTGTTTTTTTTTTTGTTTGAAACTGTTTTTTATATTTGGTCTACATTGCCTTACCTAGTTACCTATATAAGCCAAATATACAGTTAAACTAATGATATTAAATTCTCACGGCGCGACAAAATCAGTGGGAAGCTATGCCACAGATTTCGCATCGATTCATACGCCTACAACTTTACTCTACCAGCACCTGTGCGGAGACTTGTTCACAAATGGCGGGCGGATTCTCATTATATTTTGAATTTTGCCCGAAGAACAGATGTTTCGAAACGCAGGACGTTGATTGGCTGGCGACGCGACAGCTGCAACGCGCAGCCGCCGTTTAAAACTCAAATCTTCAAGAACAACAAAAAAAAGAAAAAAATATACACAACACCAATGGTCTTGAAGATTTGAGAATATTTTTACCATCAACCGTCGCGACAATAAGTTTTTAAGAGTAGCTCGTTAATTTTTTTTAGGACAGAATAACCGTTGGAAATAATTCCCAGTAATGTCTTAGTATGCATGTGTGCGACCATATTATTGTGAGATCATCATAAAATTACGTAGGCATCTATGTATAAGAAGTATGGCTTGAGAAAAAAGAGAGGAGAAGCCATCTGATTAGAATTCAATACGTGTATGTACTTGAATTTCCATTAAGAAACATCCATTAAATAAAAATTGATGGAAAAAATACACAACTATAATGTTTAGGATACGTTTATACGTCAGCCCCTGGTGATGTTTTCATTTTTAAGTGTGTATATAAATTATGTAAACTCTTCTTCTTTAGCCTCGCCATTTCCCATATTTTGGGGTCGGCTCTTCCTTGTGCGCATTCGCCATGTCTGTCTGTCCTGCGTTGCATTCTCGGTCAAGCCCAGAATTTTCAGATCCTTGTATACAGTTGTAGTCCAAGTTGCCTGTGGTCTTCCAGGTCTTCTTCTCAGCGTGGGTATGTTGTAGGCTTCCTTCACCATGTGGTCCTCATCTCTCCGTGTCACATGCCCATACCATCTTAAGCGGTTTTCCCCTATCTTTTCAGGTACGGGGGCCACCCGAAATGTGTATATTAAATGTAATAAAAATTATGTAAACTATTGATAAAAAAAGAGTTAATTATTAATTATTAATTTTTACACAGTAATATCAGGATAATTTAGGTATTATACGAATGATTCTTAACCAATTGACCATAAGGGACACCAAAACATTATTGATCAAATTAAATAACTTTAAATTCATGTCCGCATATGATCATAAAATCAAAACACAAAACATACGTACACATGCGAAAAATTGCAAAATAGTGCTGAACATCAGTCAATTTTAAAACAAAATGTATGTCTGTGTAGTATGTGTTTAATAAATTTTTCATACAATGTCATATTTTTTAGTCTACACACGTCTATACGAGTATATCTTTAAATATTGCACTGAGCACTTTGCAGAGCTCGTGAAGAACCAGTGCTCCACAGAACACCGGTCAGGAACCACCGTACTAGTATAGTATCGATTAAAATAATGACATAAATTCGTTGTATTTCTGAACTTTATAGAGTGAGCAACTCGGCAGGTAACATTAAAAAAAACATGTACGTATGTAATTACATACCTGTTAGACTAAGCGAGTATCTACTTATGTCGGCTCTTATTACATATCTACTACACAAGTGTCAATTTAAATCTAAAAATCAAGCTGACAGTAAAACATCAATCAACGATCAAACATCAAATAAGGCAATGACGTGGGCAAGACTTATTTGTTCAAAATATTTAATATAAATATACCTATGTAGGTGAATCTTATTATTATTTTTTACAGATGATAATTTTTTTTAAATCAATAATATTATGTCAAACAGTAACCTTAATCCTTTCGCATCGTTGTCGGCATATGCCGTCATAAGATTCCCCGACCGTTGACATCGATTGCCGTGATATAGCGTTTTGCTACTTTCTTAGAATAGTTTTTTATGCACCATCTGATAGCTGAAGAATACAAGAACCAATGTAGTATATGAAAATAGACCAGATAAGTACATTTATGCTTCAAATACTAGTTTTATAATTGACAGTATAATTTGTATGCAAGCCGAGCCGTAATGAAAGGGTTAACAAGAATTGTACGAGTATGTTAAGCATGTTAAATATTATACGAGCATATTTAATGTTTAATTGCGAATTCTTTTACTACGTACTACTATTTTTTGGAGTTAATATTCAATTTATTTGTCTCATAAAATTGCCCTAAAAACATTCCATCACTTTTGGTCCGCAGGCGATTATCAAGGACCATCAAGTATTATTAATTAAATGGATTTTAAAAAAATATAACACTGACGTGGGATGCAGATTGTGACAGGTTCCTAGTGCTGCATTGCGATGTTCATATGCTCCAAAATGGGAGCGCATATGGTATAGAAAAATTACACATTAGACGTGTCACGCCGAAAAAGCTCAAAGCATCTAAATGAAAAGTATTATTGAAATGTTTTTCAGGCGAAGAGAATAATACTCATTTAAAATGCATCATTACGAGTACCATTATTGTGGTCGGGAACGGAAGTGCAGGACAGGCAGTAATAACAATACAGCTATACCTCGAAGTTACGCGATAACTGAGACCAAGACATTATACGCGATAACTGAACTTACTGTAGTACATTGGGACCGACATATTTTATTAATGTAATAGTTTGCAAAAAACCCTTTTTTACTAGAGCATTCGCTGCATATAGGTACGAGAATATACTCTAGAAATCCAGAGAAATGGCACTGCCTATTTGCATCTTTGGGTACGTAACGTATTTCATTAGGTATTAAATAATGCCAATTATTGACACAACAGTTTATTGATATTTATACACCATTGACATACAAATATCACTGTAAATTTAACAACAACAAAATATCTGGCGTTATATGCGTTTTTTTTTAATTTTCAGCTTCTAGAAATCAATTTTCCATAACCAAACAGTTCAGGTCTCGGGGAGTAAGACTAATCATCCAATTCTAAATTTTAAAAAATGTTTATTATATCAATCCTCCTTGCTCTCGTCTTGAAAGCCATAAAAAACTAGTCTTTACCTGCCTCACATCCGCATCACACCGAGAGACAATTAAGTCTCCTTCATGTGAACTTTTTTTTTCAATGTTCTTTCTTTTTTTTCTTTCAGAAACATTACAAATTTTATTAAATACGATCCTGAAATAAGATATAATACAAACATTTTATAAATATTGGTATTTATGATTATTAACAACAATTAATTAAAAGTCTCGAAGCTCGCTAAACAGAAGACTCCACGAAATTACTTTGATAAATAAATTAGTGGAGCTCATGTCGAAATTGGGCTTCTCTCAAGTGGAATATATCAATATTCGAGGCGATATGGTTGAACAGTCAGATCACTCTCACCAGAGACTTAGTCTCTGGCAGGTTAGTATTACTTCTAGGAAGAAAAAACATTCTGTGCCTCCTTATCCTTAAATAATTGTCAGACAAACAATCCGATTTCCAACAAAATATCATGATTTCTGAACACGCCGCGCACTAGCCGAAAGAAATGCAAGCACACATCTCTTCAAGTTCTCAACTCATTGTATCCTAACATACCCCGTATAAAGTTGGATGGGTACAGCCACGAATAATATCCATACATCCTCATGTAAAGGATTTCTTCTGAACTCTCTCCAACATGAGGTCATATTTATGCTCGTGGGGAGTCTAAATAATATGAATTATGAAACGATAAGTGCAATGCGAGTCAGAAAATATACATAGTATTGTGTGTACTTCAAGTGGACAGTATTCCAAGAGCAGAGATAACATGTTGTTTGGCGGAAAATCGTTTCGACCACATGTTACAGATAGGAAACGGATATAGAAAAAAAAGAGATTTTGGTATTACTCGTAGATGAATACTTTTAACCTTGCATTACTATAGATTAAGTGGAGTACTGTTTATTCATGCGCGAGAAGTCTGCGGTCTCGTCTTCAATAAAAACTCCGTCAGTTCTCCACGGACACAAACATACTATGTTGGAAGTACTCGTAAGTCGGAATGACTGTATAAGAACGCGCAATAGTCATCCACCGATGAGCTTGACTGTGATTTCGCTACCAGAAGTTTCGATTGTATTCCGGTCACGTTACTCACGAGCTGAAGAGCCGTGAACCAGCCCAACGGTCGTTTTAAATGAAGATATAGCCATGGAGACAAAAAGGGCATGCGTGTCACCGCCTACTGACTGCTTATTTGACGATTGAGAACATCTTAGCCCTTCCCACACATGAATCTAAAAAATAAAACTAATCTAAACAATTGCAGTAAGAACGAGTACTTCTGATTCTAAAAAAACATTGATGAATTCCGAGACGCTCTCCGAAGGTTTCTTACGAGCAGCTGATTTAAACCTTTCATTACGGCTGGGTGGAATACAAATTATACTGTCAATTATAAAACTAGTATTTGAAGCATAGATGTACTTAACTGGTCTATTTTCATACATGACATTGGTTTTTGTATCCTTTAGCTATCAGATGATGCATAAAAAACTATTCTAAGAAAGTAGCAAAACGATATATACGCCTACCGATGTCAACGATAGGGGAATCTTACACGGCATATATCGGGTACCGATGCGAACAGGTTAAGCAGAAGTTTATGGTGACCGTATGCTAAAAATTTGAAGCAGATGCATTCAATAATATAATATTTTTTACCATTTTCATTGTTGTTATTATTTTGTAAATTAAATAATCTTTGGTATGTAGTAAAATTTCTTAATAATAAATACCACTTTCGTTTACAAACATCATCACGTTATGTACTCGTACTAGTAAACTCCTCTGATATTTAATATTAAGTTATTTAAATTAAAATAAAAGTAAATTCAATCGGTTTATATTATTAAATAGTAATCGTTAAACCTTACAATGTTTAAAACAATACAACTCTCATTTATGTTATTACTTGTCTCTTCTTTATTCATTCCCGCTCAGTAACTAGAGCATATACAGGGAGCGGCAAAAAAAGCTGACGGTTTTCGTCGTTGTTTTGATTTAAAACCGTCAGCTTTTTTGCGGTTCCTGTAGTATGATTGACAAATAGCCGCCATTAGTCATCACATCTACCTACCCAAACTGCATCAAATACATTTTGTATGTAGATATCGAAGGCCTTTCAAAACTACAAGTCTTTAAGAGTATTTAAAACATTTGTAATAATTAAAATCAGATGAATAATCAGACGTACTGAGAATTGGACCGTTTGGTCCTTGTATAGCTCAACTCCTCCTAACCCTTTTTTATTACATTTATCAACAGAATATTCTTTACGATGTATGAAATATTTACAAAGTAAATTGTAAAGCACATTATTAATATGAAATTTTACTGAAACGTGTAGTTGAATACTCTTTCCGAGATGGTGGATATTGAATATGATGTTGAAAGGATCCCCGAGTCTCAGGTAGTGCGTAGAAAAAATATAAAGCACCAGGTGTTCGGCACATATGGACCGTTGTAAACAGCATCCGATAGGTCCCATAGATCGAGAGAAAAGAAGGCAGCAAAAACACATTGTATTTTGATAATTATAGATCATTATTACCGGACAAAGCAAGCTTAACCTTAAACGCAATATAATGATCATGTTTTTGTTTTGTTATCTATTAATTAACATACTTTTTCGTAAAAATATACTTAAAATCATAATCGCAGGCTGCCCTGTCATTAAGTTAACCCTCGCCTTACTATGTTAAAAACTTCTTCGCGTTCCGATGGTGTGTACTCGTTACACATTCTGATTTAAAGTGAGTAGAAATTCGAAAAAATGAAAATATTCAAAGATATCGCTTAATTTTATAATAGTTGATGTCAATAAGCAGTAATAATTGACATTTAATAGCTAAAAACATGAAAAACATCAGACGAAGACCTCAAACGGCCAGACGCACCTTGGCGCGTGAACTTCCGAGAGCTACTAACATTACTCAGCCTGTCGACATATCGATGAGCCGACGCGCATCGATATCATTTCGAACTAGCCGACCAACTGAGGTTTCCCGTCTCGCTCACTCATATTAGTACGTCAGCGACAGTGAGGAGTATAGATGCCGACGCATCTGGGTATTTTTTAATTTTATTTTTGCACACGCTTCCGACAGGTCGAATGAATTCATGACAGTTGACGCGTCTTGATTGTAGTGGTGAATTTATTCCGGATTTTAGAAAAATATTTCCTGCTCCCGTTGAGTGCCTATTATTATAAATATATATATTTTTTTTCAATACGTAAATGTATTAAGGAGGAATACCTAAAATCTGAACCCTGTGTGTATTATATTTACAGAGATATTTAAGTTATTACAAGCAATGTGTAGTCGATAGACATCACCGGGGAGGAGAGGTTTTAAAGAATACCCAGTGATATAGACACTACTAAGTATCAATTAATACTAATAACGTAATCTACATAATTTTTTAATGCTATATATTTCATCTTCTCCTTCTTTTTCTGCTTTCTATAGGACTGCGTTCTGTTATTATTTGTAGCATGCTCCTGAATGCTATTCTAGAATTTTCTCAAGTATAAAAAAGAGTGCAGTCTAGTATAATGCATAGTGCACTTCGAACATTCAATCAAATGATTAAAAAACCTTATTTAACCCATTAATCTATGGCAATACAAGGGATTACTATGTATAAAGTCCTTTCTTTTACCTCTATTTTTAAATTACAGGCATAACATGTATTGTAAGGGCGAGATTTCAGTCACACTTCAACATATATATATATAGAAATTAAAAAATTAGGTAGAAAAATGCTAATGTTGAGCTTCATCGAGGATGGAACCCGAGGCTTCTTATATGTTAAGCTACAGCATTATTTCTCGGCTAAACCCTTCAATAAAATTATCACAATTATTATGGTACAAAGAGAAATATAATCGTGAGAAATCAGCTCAATATATTATATTCAATGATTTCAGGTCCGTATAACAAGACTGAAATTAATACTCTTGTGAAACGAAAACAACGACCAAAGTCACTTAGCTAAGGTAGCTCTTGTTAGTCTTGCACAAACATTTATTTCAGTAACGTGAGGAGCAGATGATATTACATATAAGATGATATACTCGTATACCGATGAGTAAATATACATCTTTAAAATTACGATTGCATAATAATGCTTAACCCTTTCGCAACGGTTGTCGATGTATGCCGTCAAAGATTCCCCGACCGTTGACATCGGTTGACGTGATATATCGTGTTACTACTTTCAGTACTCATTGTGACATTTACGGTAGGAAATTGCAAGTGCAGTCATTTCTTTATCAACCTACATGTATTCTTTACAGGAATCTGTAAAGCATGTATTATAAATATCGTGAGGTTTGTAAGCCACATGTGTCAATACCACCACATGGATGGAGTTACGTAATGAACATTTGTTAAATATAATAGTTTTTTATGCATCATCTGATAGCTAAAGGATAGAAGAAACAATGTGATATATAAAATAGGTCAGATAAGTACATTTATGCTTCAAATACTAGTTTTAAGCAAAAAAAATGGTTTGAAAAATTTACGCCGTATTGACAATATAATTTGTATTTCAACGAGCCGTAACGAAAGGGTTGATCCTTTAGGTTATTTTATTGGTTTTTATTTTAAATACAATATTTTCAAAACATTAATTTTATTTTAAGCTTAATCGGAAATCGAACCCACGACCTCTGACATAGTAAGCAAGCGCTTTATTTCTAAGTCTAAGTCTAAGACAAATCCGTTGGCAATGTTAACCTTAAATGTTTTGGTTTATTTAGCGTATTTTTGGCTTGTCAAACTTGAAACTAATATCGCCTTCTGCTGAGAATCACTGTTGCATTGGAATATAACTAGTTACAGATTGTTAAAGATTAATAATGATATTGTTATGGATATTTTTAAAGTAACAAATGTTTAACGTGTCAATACTCCCTTTCAGTACCGGCTCTAGACCCTGCGGCGCCCTAGGACAATATTTTTTCTGGCGCCCCATATTGTATGTAGTTAAAAAATATATATATGAAATAGATTGCCCTCGACGCTCCTAGCTCATTCGACGCCCTGGGCCACCGACCCACTGCGCCACCCTCTAAAACCGGCACTGCTCCCTACAATAGTAGATTGCCAAAAAAAACATTCAAAACGGCATAGCATAAAAGCCGGCGGTTAATTTTTTCAAAAATAACACAAATACACAAATAACTGGTTTTATAGCACATATCATGTAGGTATGTAATAGGTAACACGTGTGCATGGAGGAATATCATGAAGGTACATGTATGTATGGCAAAATGATTTAAAAGTAGGGCATTTTGCTCCCCTCGTAAGCTTCAATAGTTCTAAATTGCACAATACGAAACGCACAAAATAACATATGTACTTCATGAAATAGTAATTTACATAGATAGGGTTAGATTTAATCGCTCTTACTCAATCATGTACATGAATTACAAAGATTTTTTTTTAGTTCATAATACGATATTTTAGCTACACGAAAAGGCCTCTCTTCCTACGTCATACCACTCCTAATATAAAGCAAATGACCACTACAGTTGTTACAATAAAACCTCCATCACTGAGGTTTATTATATATAGAAGATCTCGAGTACTGGGCACTACTGTAATAATCGGCTAATATAGCATTGCGCAGTACACATCTGTCGAAGAAGCGACGGTCGATGGGGAAGAAATGTTGGAATGGCGACTAGAAACTGCAAGATGAAGATTCGAGACTCATGCAGTAGGCTTACGTTCAACAGTAGAGTGATAATGATTTTACGAATTGGCATGTCTAAAACCACCTTTTAATGAAGATTCAGATATACTTGTGTAAGATAAGATGCCTATTCCTCGTTCTCGAGAACGATAATCGACAACTGACAGAACTAAGTGGCAAAAATATGTGGTGACCAGATATAAAACGGATATGAGGATGAAGATACGGAGCATTAAAAAAATCATTGACGTTCCTTACGGCTCGGTGGAATACAAATTATACTGTCAATACGGCGTGAATTTTTCAAACCATTTTTTTTTGCTTAAAACTAGTATTTGAAGCATACATGTACTTATCTGACCTATTTTCATATATCACATTGGTTTTTCTATCCTTTAGCTATCAGATGATGCATAAAAAACTATTATATTTTACAAACGTTCATTATTTAACTCCATACATGTGGTGGCATTGACACATGTGGTTTACAGAAAAATCACTCCTGTGACTAAACTTAACGATATTTATTTACATGCTTTACATATACCTGTAAAGAATACGTGTAGCTTGATAAAGGGAATGGCTGCAGTTTCAAGTTCTTACCGTAGATGTCACAATGAGTAATGAATGTAGCAAAACGATATATCACGGCTGCCGATGTCAACGGTAGTGGAATCTTAGACCGCATATATCGAGATCCGATGCGAAAGGGTTAATAATATAATAAAAGTTTATAATTAATTCGTCAGTGTTTAGAAATATACTAAGTAATTGCATCATAGTATAAATATTACGAGATTGAATACTCCACTCACATGACATTAAGATTATACTTAACACAGTCAAAAAAAACAATAAAACGGTCGCACTTTATATTCCTTAAAAGCCAAGTGTCGTATATTTTTTTCGTTCGCCATTTAAAGTGATAAAAAGTGTTTCAATTAATGATGCTTGACGTGTGGTGACCGACGAGCCATCACGCTCGTTATGGCGTGAGACTTTTTGAAAACGGCCGACTGACTGTCACCCTAACTTAATGCTACGTACAATGCATATGCCTGAGTGAGCACTACACTTGTATTTTTGTAAAGGGTGATTTTTTAATAGCTATAGGAAACTTTTCCAAAAAAAGACACATAAAATTAAGAAAAATGCATGAAATCTTTATTTGAATCGATAGTACAGTCCATATAATTTAATGTTTGAAGATTATTTCATTCAAATGTTGACCACGGCTGCGCCTCAAATGGTCCATCCGCTTAGTCCAATTTTGGCATACACTTTCCAACATTTCGGCCGGTATCTCACGAATAAATGCTTCAATGTTGTCTTCCAATGCGTTAATCGAAGCGGGCTTGTCAGTATAAGTATGAGCCTTAACATAGCCCAGAAAAAATAATATAAAGGCGTTAAATCGCATGATCTAGGCGGCCAATTGACCGGTCCCAAACGTGAAATAAAGTGTTCACCGAACTTGCCACTCAATTGGTTTATTGTTTCGCGTGCTGTGTGGCATGTGGCACCGTCTTGTTGAAACCACATGTCATGCAAGTCAAGTTCTTCCATTTTGGGCAAAAAAAGTTGGATATCATCTCACGGTAGCGCTCACCATTCACAGTTACGTTGCGATTCGCATCATCTTTGAAGAAGTACGGTCCAATGATGCCTTCAGCCCATAATCCGCACCAAACAGTAACTCTTTCTGGATGCATTGGTAGCTCTTGCAATGCTTCTGGCTGATCTTCACTCCAAAACCGACAATTCTGCTTATTTACGAATCCATTCAGCCAAAAATGAGCTTCGTCGCTGAACACAATTTTTCGATAAAAATATGGAT
This sequence comes from Glossosoma conforme, assembly GCA_022606575.1. NCBI lineage: Eukaryota > Metazoa > Arthropoda > Insecta > Trichoptera > Glossosomatidae > Glossosoma > Glossosoma conforme. The sequence continues at coordinate 1,681,637 of JAGTXR010000036.1, forward strand.
CAATAAAATTCAATGATTTGCAAGCGTTGTTCGTTTGTAAGACGATTCATGGTTAAATTATAGACCAAACTGAAGATTTTTGACAGTGACACAAAACACGAAACGTACGCGAGCTGTCAAAATCAGTGTTGCCAAAAATAAAATAGTATAAAATTCACCCTTTATAAACACGTCGTACGGGAGAATTCCGTCAGTGGGTGAAGTGTATTCTCCTATACAAATGACGAATTTGATGAAAAATGATGAGGTAGCATTCCTAGAAAGGCGCTTGTAGTAATCAATTTAGTTATCGTGCGATATGATAGGTGCCACCATGATCAATCACAAACAACACAATTGCGAATATAAATAACGTATTTACAATAAAATACAATATTCATTAATTATCCAGGAAACAAGGAATCGATCTTGAAACAACATATAATATCGATGTTTATAAAAAACTTTTGTTTTCCTACTTGTACTTTGTTAAAATAACCTATGTCCGATATCAAAACAACAATTTGAAAATGGTGAAAATATATATAAAATATCATCTATATTTTTTAAAATTCACTTCGAGATTCCTTTTTTAAATATTAAACAACGGTTTCACCTTTGTTTAAATTGATCACATTCAGAAACTACTGATAGCGACAGTTGGTAATAGTGATTTTGAAGTCTCATCTGTGGAATTCTATGACGTTTACCATGCTGCATACAGTGTTGATCTGCCAACATCTACACTATAGCCCGAAATTCACGGATCATCCATTATTACAGGACTTCATTATGAATGGGTGGTCTTCACGGGGAGACTTTCGTCTACAAACATTTTTTTTTATTAATAGGCTATGACTGGATGTTTACGGGTGAAGGATCAGATTCACACAAACCGGTGGTATTTTAGAGCTCAGAAATCGATTAATTTATATATATGAAAACGGAAGTGTATAAGTGACTGGAAAAAAATATTTTTGATTATTTACAAACTAAGATTTATTAACTGATTTATCATAACTTAAGATTTTCTGATGTTTGAGCCAGGAACTGTTCACACGGCAGTCGAAAACTTTACCACTAGTTAGTTACGACTCGTTGACTGTAATATGTTGGTACGTATTTGTGTTGTTATACGCGAGCACATGGCGGGGTGTGGAGTGGGCGACTGTGGGCAGAAGGGTGGCCCAGGTGGGCGGTGGGCGGGTGGATGACCTGGGTAGGCGGGATGACTAGAAAAAACCGAGCCGCTCTTCAACCAAAATTATCTCAGCTAAGGGCGCTCGTACGTTCAAGACGAGTTATGAAAAATGAGTATCCATATAGTAGGTTAAGTTATGTTATGTACGAGTATCTATATGCATGATGTAATTTTATTTTATAAATATATATTTTATTTTTTATGTAATCGCATAGAAGAGAATACAATCTGGTGGAGACCGATGTACGAAGGTGATCTGTAATAAGAGGGTACTGGGAACGGATTTCTACCGGCGCAATGTTTTTTACAGACAGGAAAAAGATCACTCACACCTGGCGGGCTAAGCGAGGGGGAGATCCATCACGTACGGCTGTCAAGCCAAGACTGAGATCCGCAAGCAGCTCGCTAGGGAAGGCATTTGGAGTGGGGGGACCAAGGTTCACTATAGAATCGGGGGATCCACCATAACAGCGCTTTTCAGGACTGTAGCGCCATGGGAAACTTATTTTACGGATCACCCTCGTACTCTAAAGAGCCTGTCAAAACTGAGTTGACACTTTCATTCAATTCAATTTTCAATTCAATTTTGTTTATTTTTCCTTGCAGAAACATTACAAATTATATAAACCCTCGCTTTACTATGTTAAAAACTTCCGCGCGTTCCGATGGTGTCAACTCGTTACACATTCTGATTTAAAGTGAATAAAATGAGTAGAAATTCGAAAAAATGAAAATATTCAAAGATATCGCTTAATTTTACAATAGTTGATGTCAATAAGCAGTAATAATTGACATTTAATAGCTAAAAACATGAAAAACATCAGACGAAGACCTCAAACGGCCAGACGCACCTTCTCGCGTGAACTTCCGAGAGATACTAACATTACTTAGCCTGTCGATATATCGATGTGCCTACGCGCATAGATATCATTTTGAACAAGCTGACCAACTGAGGTTTCCCGTCTCGCTCACTCATATTACTACGTCAGCGAGAGTGAGGAGTATAGATGCCGCCGCATCTGGTTATTTTTTAATTTTATTTTCGCACACGCTTCCGACAGGTCGAATGAATACATAACAGTTGACGCGTCTTGATTGTAGTGGTGAATTTATTCCGGATTTTAGAAAAATATTTCCTGCTCCCGATGAGTGCCTATTATTATAAATATATATATTTTTTTTCAATACGTAAATGTATTAAGGAGGAATACCTAAAATCTGAACCCTGTGTGTATTATATTTACAGAGATATTTAAGTTATTACAAGCAATGTGTAGTCGATAGACATCACCGGGGAGGAGAGGTTAACTCAATTCATTTGTGAAGTACAATAAAAATAAAAAATACAATATATACAAACATAGGTACTTATGATTAAGTACTATGAACAAAGCAATAAAGACAAGCAACGGAAGGTCCCAATGCTTATCAGACAGACGACGCCAACCAATTATCCCTCCAAAGAAACTCTTGGAGTTCTTGTCTGAATTGGGCCTCTCTTACGTACCTCTTCATAAAAAATATACAACGATAGAAATTTACTGTTTACATTAAGAAAATTCCAAGAATTGGAGATAAAATGCTTGGATGCTCGTTTTATCTAAATGCACCCTTAGAAGTCGTAAATTTGATTATTACTAGAGGATTGCAGATGGAAAATTCTAGAAAAATTCTTGTATTGTTACACCAATTGATGATAGAAATTGACCCCGAGAATATTATATGTTATGTTACTTATAAAATAAATTAAGGTATTATTGTTTACAGTCTTGATCGAGTGTTCATTTAGCAATCAAATACAGTTTACAAATAAAAAGTGTAAATAAATAACTGTCTTAAATAAATGCTATTCTCGATCAAGAATACTTTTTTATTCAACTTTTCGGAGATATCTTCTTCGTAGTATCAATCCGGTGGATTGGTTTGCAGCAACAGAATCTTGCATCTTGATCTCAACTCCTCTCGGTCCTCCGCAACCCTCTTCAGCTCAGCATAAGAGCTACAACTCATGCCCTCGAACACTTGCTGCAAATACTGCCGTCTAGGGCGCCCTCTGCAGTTTCTACCATCAACCATCCCCTCCACAATGTCGTGAAGAAGACCATCGTGGCGCATGGGAGATACATAAAAGTGAATAACTTAGTATAACTAAAAATGATATAATTATGTTTTAAAAAAAATTCGAAACATATTAAACTAACATTAAATTATGAGATAAATATGTTACATAATATGATATGATTTCCATGCGAGCTTCCTTATCATAATACTACATATTTACATAATGCTGAGTGCACATTTATAAAATAACAATGTAGCGTGATTAATGATACACTAATGAAAGTACATGATTTAATGAATTTAATACATATTTTACTATTTTAGTCGCGGTTAACGACCCGCACGTTTATGCCACCGAATCAAAACAATGCAAACAATAGTACCAGTTTTTACTAAGTTGTTTTATACGCGGTTTTTATTGTAGGCGATAGCTAAATGTGGAACGATAATAAAAACAATACGTGCGCCCGATACACCATACATGGCCGACCTTGAAACTATTTACATCGCACGATTTGTAAATCATCCCAAAATACAGTCCCATGATGTTGAAATGTGCGTTCAGAATCTAAACGATTCTAATAAAGAATATAAGCCGCATTGATAAAAACATACTTTAAATATATTATATGAAGACGTTTTCCTTTCAATGTTATCATAACTATTTATATACAAATTTGAATTTTTAGCCAACATACAGAAAGCATCATCAGACGGTTTCAGAACTCTATGACGCATTGGAACCACGTGTGAAGATGTTTATTGATTGTGTGCATGTAGAGATTTAAGATATTCTAAATGTTTGTTATTATGATTCTTAAAGAGATAAATATTGTATTAACCTTTAAACGCCCAGTGGTTTACTTACGGGACCGCAGATTTGCGTCGTTCAATGCCCTACGGTCCCATACAGGAGTGCTAATGGTTCATTTCACAATCGGATTACATTGACTCGTAATTATAGTATTAAAGTAAGTTCATGGAAGAATCTATTCTACGACGAAACATTACAAACATTGGCTTGCTAGGGCATTGAACGACGCAAATTTGCGGTTCCGAATGGGAGCACTGGGCGTTTAAAGATTAAAGAATGACTGAAATAATGAAAGATGCTGTGAGAGCATTCCAAAGCCTATGGTTCTAAATGAGTTTTATAAACTGTTTGTCCTTAGTCAATTTATGTGAAAAAATATCGCATTGGAATGATGCCTATTAGTAACATTAAGGTTATCAACTGACATTACTTGGTGAAACTGCATAATTATAATTTTAGAATTAATTTGAATTAAAAATAATAAATTAAAAATATTTAATTTTGATTAACAATTTATTTTAACGATTACATGTTTAGGCCTTCCTGAAGACTTATTATAAGAACCTTCCTTGATTATTGAAGATGGTCTTCAGGAAGGCCGAAACATGTAATCGTTAAAATAAATTGTGAATCAAAACAAAATATTTTTAATTTATTAATTTTTTAATTAAAATTAATTCTAAAATTATGATGCCTTAGGTTGAGCCGTGGGTGACGAATTTTCCATTTTCTCCACTATTTCGAACCGCCGTTGAAAGGGCTTCAGAGTTGACGAAAATGACAATCGTCAACCTTTAAGATGACCCCAATGGCAACCATTAAAAATATCGGAAAGCAGCGAAAAATCGACACACACGGTTAAAACTAAAAACCATAATTCCAAATCTTGCCGTTTAAAACTACAAAATTACGCAAGTATTGCATTGAGACCATTAAGTATTTATTATATCAGCATTTATAGAGCGTTTTTTATGACCATTATGGTCAGTACCGACATTAGACCCTGCGGCGCCCTAGGGCATTTTTTTCTGGCGCCCCATATTGTATACATTTAAAAAAAATTAAGCAAGATTGGTTGCACTCGGTGCCCCTAGCTTAGTCGACGCCCTGGGGCACCGACCCACTTCGCCACCCCCTAAAATCGGCACTGATTATGGTCATTCCAAAAGCGCTAAATCAAGTTTAAATATATATGATTTTTAAAGCAAAATTTGGCAGATTATTAACGTTAATAGTATATAAAAAAACAATGGCTTTATCAGTTGTAATTTACAATAAAGAACTTTACAAGTGTTTTTTGATAATGCAATACAACGCAACAATGTCTAAAAAATATAGAGTGTTGTATATATTTTGGGTTATTATGGGCATTTAAATGTTTCGGATGAACGCGGGCGGCCACGGTGGGCGGCAAGGTGGGCGGCAGGTGGGCGAGGAGGGGGCGCCAACCAGCGTGACTCCAGGTGCACTTACTTTACACAACAAACAGCTTTGTTTATGGATAATTATCATCCAAGCGCCTAGCTATTTTTCTTTGGCCGTCAATCTACAACAGAGCTCCGCAACCTTTTCTCATCTACGGCACACCAAAGTACTTCTTTGTATTCTACGGCACACCAAAGTTCTCACCTTGAATACCGCGGCACACCAAAAGCCAAAAATAGATATTAATTTGATCAATTTAACTTTTTTAAGTTCATTTAGAACGAAATAAAGCAAGTACCTCGTTGTGTGTCTACATAAATAGGCGATAGACGCTGAGAGCTTGAGGACCGTTGTAAAATTATTTATATATAATATTGCCTTATTTGATCGCGGCACACCTGTATCGGCCTTACGGCACACCAGTGTGCCGCGGCACACCGGTTGCGGAGCACTGATCTACAACACTCAATCGGAAACCACGCCAACTAAGATCATACTTGCTAGTCTTTTACTTAACACATTATAATGACAGTCCATATAGTTCCTATATAATTAAGGTAAATAAAAAAATCGCAGAGAAGAGAAGAAGAGAATTCCATTCGTAACTTTTCCATTACATAGATTGGTATACATATTAATAAAACATACAATAATCCATTTGAACTGTCTTCTAATTGTCATCAATATGTAATTTTTTTTCAATATGACAAAATATGACCGCGAGTACTTCACGGAGCACCTGCTACATCCCTGGGAGACAGCAATTAAAATCACTGATTTTAGAACAAGAAAAATAGAAGAAAAATATTCTTTATTTATATGTATATATATAATCAATAAAATTTAGAATGAACCCTGACTATTTAACTAAATAAATTATATTGCTCTCAATCATTCATTCCTTCGTATTCGCGGTGCAATTCAACCAAACCCTGGGATACTTGAATGTTTTAACTTCTATGTTCCAGGTAGGTACACCCGTGCTCGTAGCAATCCATTGTTTTCCATCCCAGTTGGTACTTATAGAGCTTCGACAACTCAATTTAGTACATCGGCAATGGCGCTCCTAAATGGCCTACCAGCTCACCTCAATCCTTTTTGTTTTTTGTCGATGGTATTGTTCTCCTAGATCTCTGTGATCTTTGACACATCTTCTTATTTTTTATGTTTATGTATACTCTATGTTTCTTTTATAATTATATTATTTATTTTACTATGTACCTTGGAACTGCGGTTCTGTTAAATAAATAAATATTAAGTAGAATGCGGTCTAACATAAAAATACTTAAAATCACTGAAAATACTATATATAGGTACAAGCTATTATTTATTTGGGGCAAACCTGTTGTAACCATAAAAAATTGTAATAAATATCTTATTATTTACGTAAATACTTAGAGATCACGCTTTATATTCTTGATCAAACTTCATTGTTGTCTATAATTGGGTCTATAATTAGTTTGGTAGAAATTCTTATTTTGATAGAAAAAACAGTGTGATCGAATTCATAACAGTTAATTAAAAACGACTAAATATTCGTACCTCACTATCATTATATTTCGTTTGTAAGTACTCGTATGTACTGATAGATGTATACTATACAGCGGTATTAATAATAATACATGTGTATGTGATTGTGTACATCCTGTTTTTAATTTTGGTCCTGGTGTATCATGAAGCAGCAAGGCGTCGTTAGAAATTACATTCCGTTTAAATTCATTAATCATTAATTCATTAAATTAATTTCCTCTGGTCCGGCGACTTCAAACAATAAGTTCGTTAAGTCAAACAGCCACTTTAGCTTGACAATCGGCCGCCATTGAATACGAGACTATTGTTATAAAATCAATTAATTAATTAACGTGCGTCATAATTATTATAAATAATTGTCAGGTTAATCACCTTTTTTATGTAAGCACATACAGGAGAATACCGACAGATGGTGATAGTAATTCTGAAGTCTCATTTTACAACGGCAGTGGCGCTCCTAAATGGCCTACCAGCACAGCTCGATCCTTTTCTTACATCTTTTTCCTCTTTTGTCGATGGTATTGTCATCCTAGATCTATGTGATCTCTGACACGTGTCATCTTCTTCTTATTTTGTGTTACTTTTATTTTTTTATTATCTTCTATTTGTATTTTTTTTGTACCTTGGAACTTCGATTCTGGGTGTGAAATTAAATTAATTAAATGTCAATATATATGATAAATATGTATATCCATTGTCTGTCTCTATTCTGTATTATATTGCCTCTTATATTTGTAACATAACTATATTATTTTGTGTAATACATGTACTACTTGGAACTCGATTCCGTTAGTAAATAAATAAATTTGTGGAATTCTATGACACTTGCCATGGTGCATATGGCTAAGCGCTGCATGTGGAGTGTTGATCCGCCAACGTCGTAGACTACAGCCCGAGATTCACGCATTATCCTTATTATTACAGGAATTTACTATGAATGGGTGGTTTTCACGGGACGACTTTCGTCTACCACTAATTTTAATTAATAGGCTATGTGGCATTTTACGGGTGAGGGATCAAATTCACAAAAACTGGCGGTATTTTAGAGCTCAGTAATCGTTTTTTTTTTTTTTAATTTCCGAACCTTTGACTTGCAAAGCAAACGCTTTGACCATTGAGCTATACCCGCCTAGACTCACCGCAGCTCTGACAGTATGAGCTTGACTGAAAAATAATTCTCCGAGTTACAGTGACCACAATATGTGGTTGATAAAAGAGGTTGTTTTGGCATAACATAAACCAGAGTTCAATTTTATTTAAACGAAGTTCTGACCATTCACTATAATAATAATAATAAATCCACCATAATGTGTATAAGTAATAACCAAATTCAAAAAAAGTGATATTTCAACAAAAATCAAGATCATCATCATCAAGTATCCATCCACACCTAGCTGGAGCAAATAGTCGTCTTTAAATTGAGTCCTCTATTTACTTTAAGTGGCTGGATTTGCAATCAGCAACAATGCTCCTCTCCTCCATACCATGTCAACTTTGCCTTTCGAAGCTCCACCGAGTACATTCTAAATATACTTCCCGACAGTTTATCTGGATAGCGAGAATCCGTGGGTCTGAATAAAAGGAAGCCATAGTTAATGCTCTCCTACGGCATTTAAAAACATGTCCCAGTCGGGTTCATCTTCGTGTACGGAAGGCTACCGTGTCCGCTCTCTCACTTCGTTATTTGTCATAAAATTCAAATCATTATACCACCAATATTCGTTCTCAAAACCCATTATACGGCAACATTAGCTTTTGATAACGTGTGAAGATTTCCAGCTTATACAAAAATGACGGGTAGTACAGCTTTGTATTTATTGTTATATTTTTAAAGTAGATCATGTGATCAGCCCGATGCTCCTACGGCCTGAACCATTTGGTCCTATGGGTTGGCATACCCAGACCTTATCGTGACCTATAAAGTGAAAAAAAATACTATTTAATATATTTTTATCAAATGAGGGCAACCCATTCCATTGCTTGGAAACTAATTTTTGCAAATAAATAAATATTTCGATAAGTTTTTTTTTCTTTTACGAGTCATTAGTCAGTTTATTGCAACTTATTGGTACGTATCTAACATGCAATGCCCAAGGCCAATTTGACACCAATTGGATTATTTATTAGGCCATTATGTGCTAATAAAAAAGTGGTTAACCCCGCTAAGGCGAAGAAGACACAACAATCCAAAATAATACAACATGAAGCATTAAAAATATATATTTTACTGCGGTATTAAATAATTTTTTAATGCAAACACGTAAAGAAAAATATCGCTAAAGGATGCAAATATTTATCTCAATTTTCTATGCAATGACGTTTACCAGATTTTAGGAAGACTAAGCGCTGGTTAATAAAAAGTAAAATAAAACATATATTTTCCATAAAGAGCATCAAAAACTTGTGGTAAGCTCGTACATTATTATTTGGTGATACATTTATACGATAATATTGATCAGCCACGTTATTATATGATATTCACGCATCGTTTAACTGTAATAATAAAGTACTGGTTTACCACTAAGCTGTTTCAGGTGCTTCATGAATCTCATATTTGTTCCAAGGGGTCTTCTATGCCGAATTTTTAGCCTATTCTGTGGAATGTTTAATACAATCAAAATTGATCCATTACCTCAAAAAAGTTAAGCACTGCTCTAGAATCTAGATTGATCTTTTTATAACTTGGATGTATATGAAATAGAGCACTAGCTATCTTTCCATCTTATGTAAAAATCATAAGACCTACGAATATATTCATGATCACAGTTTTCAGTCCTAAATATTAGCCTAAGCATTAACGAAAACAAAATTATTTGAAATAAATTCATATCCTAGTTTTAAGTCAGTACTTACTATAAAATTCCACCAAATATGCAGTCGACAGGATAACAAAAGACCGGTGCCCAACGAAAAAATAACTTTGGTTTTAGTATTCCTGCGGCAAACGTTCCCCAGTTACAGCAAACGATCACCATAAAGCAGAGAACGTCCAAGCTCATATCTGAAGGAGATACATAATGCGAATAAGTCAAAAAGTCCAAATTATAACGTCTGAACTACTAACTTTTACACCCACGTTTGGTTTTGCTCACCAAAGCACGTTACTTGTATAACAAGAAAGTACTCTGAAAACAATGCCTTGGTAAGTGCTCCCAAGTAGCGCAGGTACAAGGCGACCGGCCTTGGGGCCTTAGGCCCAAAAAGAAAGTTACATAATGCAGAAAAGTAATGGAAGGCGAGTGATTGACCCGACGCTCCTAAAAATAGCACGAATTTAATTAAGACACAGTAATATTTCATAACACATACGATGTACAAAACTAAATTATTTATTGTTAATTTTAGAATGTTTTCATTGTGTTACTACGAGGACTAAAGAGTCAAGCATTTTCTCGTCATGTTAAAATAACGTCAAAGATTTTTAATATGATGCGTGTCTATTGACAGACATGCGTCAACATGACAAACTTCATCAATGATGACAGGAAACGTCATCTTCATAATATGTATATTAGACCAATCACGTCGGTTATGATTAGCATATCATATAACTTTTATGTTTAGCACTAAAGTTGTCAATCAATATTAATAGTTTTATTTTTGATAGCCGTGTCGCTAATTGTCAAATTCTCAAAAAAGTAGAATAAAGATCTTTCCAATATATTAAGGTGCGTCAGCACATAATATTATATCATAGTTTGAACAAGTGTGGTAGGAGAAATCGATGCTTCGTTGCGTGTCAAACATGATACAAAATCACTGGATACCATCAGGTATTTTATACATAATTTAGACGCACCTTTAAAGAGATACTAAGGTAATAAATAGATCAGCAGGTCCTTACCGTTAAAACAAACCAACGAACTACTATGGTGGGGAAGAAAAAATTAAACATTCCTATTTTTCTTAAGCTACTACACTTTAATATTATAAATATATTGAATATTGAGTTACACCGAATCTGTAAAATTGCTTATTCCATTTTTTAAATTATAAGTGGCTCTAGGTTACTCTACTATAAGTAAACATAAATATCACTAGAAAAACACGTTATTAAATTCAATCAGATATGTTAGAAAGTTTTACTTAAACCAAAATTAATTGTTTTGGTAAGGTTGGGTTAAGTAATATCAGCACAGATACTAATACATTTATTTACGAAAATTACTTTCTGAAAATACTGAACGCTGCGTCAGTAGAACTGTCAAAAGTAACTTTAAAATGTGAAAACGGAGTATTAAATGGTAAAATCTGGCAATAGCATTCGCTATTAATGTACCAATATTCGTTGGATATAATATTGTTTTGACTGTGAGGCCTTTTTAACTACATTTGATAAAGTAATTCGTTAATGTGAGCAATATGCAATTTTTATAGAACTTACTGATAATAGCTTGATATTACTCCTTTAGGCTAATGCCGTGAAGCCTTAAAAAACGATCTTTTGTCTCTTATTTTTGTTCGCTTGCCTGAAATGTTAGAGCGGGCAGGCAGTCGGAACTCGCCCGCCATCGCCATCACCATCAATAACGTCGCCCGTTATAGGAACGCCAAACGGCGTCCCTATAACGGGCGACGATATTGATGAATAAACCAGTAATATGTGAAACAGAAACAAGTGTTTGTATTGTGAACCTGATCCTGCATCCTTCATCCAGTAAACCGATGTCCTAAATGGAAGAGGAGGATATCATTACATTGTACACACCTTCGAAATACTCTCTGTCCAATGTACATAAAAAGTAACACAAATTCAGCGTAACACATTAAATAACATGGAACAGATATGAAATCTTGTTCTATTGATCTGTGAATTTTACACATACTGGTAGGATGTCTTACATACAATTACACATAATATAATCAATGAATCGGTATATTCGGTTACACGCATGGCTCCATTCGCAATTTTAAGTACATAAGTACTAACACGTAGGTAGTTCAATCAATGAAAGACCTTCAATGAAGTAATTCATGCGCATTTTTTATACGCACTTAATACCGGCAATAATATGCGCTTACGAGCAAATAAATGAGCAATAAAAAATATTATTGTCTTAAAATGCAACGTAAAGTAGCTTATGTACGACATTATTTAAATTTGAAACGCATGCAAGAGAATTCTTGTATAAAATTCAGAAATGAAAAATAAATATTTATGAGCTAAGCATCATTAACTAAAACAATCAAAACAACATAAAAACATCAGGCGAATATCGGGAGAAGGCTGATTTCGTAAGAGTATCTGCAGATTTTCTATTCCTTCTATATCTGGAGCATACAGCCACCACAAACAGATTAAGAACCGGAGTTGGTAGAACAAAGGACAACCTCAAGCGGTGGAGAATTCTTCGACAGGGAGAGCCACTATTGTGCGACTGCGGAGACCTACAGACCGCCTCACACCTGAGATCCTGCTCAATGTGCCCAATAAGCTGCACACCTCAAGACTTAATGCTAGGCAACATACGGGCTATCGATGTTGCCGGATACTGGGCAGAAATAATTTTACGTCGCTGACACGAAGAAGAAGCCACCACAAATTGTCCCGCCACACAGTTCTGGTGTCATTGTCCACGCTTTATCACAAGATATTTCTACACCCGTACGTCCACATGAGAATATTGTATATGGGGAACATTGCCCGAACAGAACACCTATTTTGGTAAAAACAATTTTATCATTTGCACATGTTGAACGTTATATCCATCCAAAGTGATTTTGCAATATAGACTGAATAAATAACAGCCAATTTGACAGATTTCGCTTCAACAATATGGGCTCTATCAACTATCAAAGTTCGAAATCTACACATTTATAAACTTCCGTGAATTTATTATGTGCCTTATGTTAGGTTTAGTTAGATTAGGTTAGGTTAAATCAGAATCACTTACTTTCATTAGGGAAATCACAATTTTAACATCTTCATTAAGGTGGTCATATTCCTTACGTTTTTTTACCAAATCTCTGCTTTAATCAATTACCTGAGACAAATGCATTATATATAAACAGGTATATTGTATTAAAACTTGTATTTAATGCGGAAATGTTGATAAATAATAATGATATTTTAAACATGTGCAATGAATCATTTAATCTTCGTCATATCTATATATAGTATCTTTGTTATGATAAAAATAATAATTGTCGGTAAAACGTATATGACGTAAATACGTATATATGTACTATAAGTATAATAATATCAAGTATGATTTCAGCCCTGGTGATGTATGAGTTATACTGATAACAAATGTCACCCACGAGATACTGGTGAACTGTAACTGTTAAATGCACCGAAGAAGCGTGATTTGAATGAGAATAATGCGATTGCAAAACATACCATTCATTCCTCCTTGATACACTCTTCGGTAAATTTAATGCGACAAGCGAACTGGACTGTTCCCACAAACCAAGGAAGACATTAAAACATATTATGTATTCATTCATATGTATTTACTATCAGTATGAAACTGATAATATCTAATAGATAATGTTGTTTACTCTGTTTTAACGTGGATCATATTGCAACTGTTAATCACAGAAATTAACGAGACCGCGAAATCGTGTTTACCGAAATGTTTCATCAGTCTTTCGTTTTAAAACCATCAAATTTAATTATATTTTGAATTTGTTACATTCAAGGGTAGTGATTATTAACCTTTTTCTTCTTCGTAGTATCAATCCGGTGGATTGGTTTGCAGCAACAAAATCTTGCATCTCGATCTCCACTCTTCTCGATCCTCTGCAATTCTCTTTAGCTCAGCACAAGAGCTACAACTCATGTCCTCGAACACGCTGCAAATATTCCCGTCTAGGGCGCCCTCTGAAGTTTCTACCCTCAACCATCCCTTCCACAATGTCGTGAAGATGACCATCGTGCGTATGATGTGACCCATCCACCGGGCTCGCCTCTCTGAGATGGTTTTTCTTTTTGGAGCCACCAAAATCATCATGATTCAAATTTAATGTTTAACCCTTTACGTGCGGAATAAGATTTCATAAAAAGTCACGAAATAAGTCAAACAATGAAAAATAAAGTTGAATATTTAAGGACGACTTTTTATGTGTTTTGATTGGTCAGTGCTGCATTTATATTCACCTTCAGAACTAAATTAAATAAATCCATTATTATTTTTAAAAAAGGGCAAATTTAAAACATGTGTAGAACGACTTACAACTCAATATAAATATATCTTAAAAAAAAAAATTGACGAAGGAATGTCGGAATACGAAACAAAATTATATTCAATATAGTATTTGGATAAATCCGCATCTCGCACTGAAGCGACGTGTTTTTTCAGGTCGTGGGATAAATCTGCACCTCGCACTTAAGAGCAGTGCAAGTTGATGCGGATATATCTGCACCTCGCACGTAAAGGGTTAATGACAAAAACGGCTTTAAATTTATGGTCTCAGTATTTACTTGGATTTTCAATTTCTTCGAATAAAAGCTGACTTACATATTTATTATCATTTTATCAAAAATGACGCAAATCTAATTTAGATAGCCTGTCTGTTTGGCCTTTAGGTTTCCCACAATATCCTTAATTAAAAGCACACACTGACTGGCTGTAGAAGATAAAATAATAGCGTTGATGTTTAAGCTTTAAAAAAATACTGTCCATGATTTACTATATTTTATGTTTTTATTTTTTAATTTACACTATATGCTCTGGGACTTACAGCTTTACTCGATCAAGACAAAGTGCAGTCTATAGTCCCCATTATAGGATTTTCTTTGTTTTTTTATTCTTTTTTTTTTCACTTAAAAAAAAAAAAGAAAAAATATATAGTTGCGTATTGTACCCTGCAAGTTACACACAAGGTTAGAATATACGTCTGAGAAATAGTTGCAGAACGTAGGAGCCTATTTCATGTCAGCCTCGTTAACCGCTCTTGTAGCCCCGACGATTTCCCTGATGAAGTTTAACAGCAAGGGACCGTCAGAACTAAGCAGCGATTTAGGTAAATCCTCCCAAGAAACGGTATAGACTCCCAGGCGACAGTACAGAATGCGTTCTCATGGATGATACACTCAACGAGAGTGTCTCACCGTCTGTTGCATGCCTGGATCACATGGATATGCGTCGCAAGAAGAGGGGAAAAGTTTTATACAAGTCAGGATTATCTTGACGTCTCACTAAAAGTAAATGAAGCCGTATAATGGATTTCGAGAGCAGATGCCAGCGTAGAATACAGGGTGAGAGAACGGACAAGGCAGCCTTCCATACCGCAGTCAGTCAAGAGGCGTGATGGTAAACCTGGTTGGGACAAAGTAATACGAAAGAGAGCATAAACTAAAGCTGATTTTTCTTTAAGCTCCCGGCCTCACACCGTCCTGAAATGCGGTCGGAAACTATTCATATATTGTTCTGTAATGATGCACAGCTGACATGGGATAAGGCAATCAACCAACCGTCCCACTGCTTGTATAATCAGATACCCCCAACACCAAGACTGAAATCGCAAAGCAGCTTTCTGAGATCCACACAACTTCTCACATCCTGCCTTGAAAATAAGAGACTACAGCTCTGGCAACAAGTCGCATCAGAGGATTTCATTACTCCAAAGGAAGGCCTCCCAACTAGCAAGAACCTTGACTGACGGACCTGGAAATCCCTGAACAGATTAAGAATCAGACTTGGTAGAACAAAGGAGAACCTCGAGCGGTGGGGAATGCTTCCGCAGGAGTCACTATTGTGCGACTGTACAGATGTGCAGACCGCCTCACACCTAAGATCCTGCTCCATGTGCCCAACAAGCTGCACATCTCGAGACCTAATGCTGGGCAGCACACGGGCTAACGATATTGCCAGATACTGGGCAAAAATAATTTGACGTCGCTGACACGAAAAATAAGAAGATGGGATAAGACGAAGACTATGGCGGCCGACAGAGTTTTGTGGCGGCAATTAGTGAAAGCCATATACATATTTCACTTAGGGGAGCGTACATGGTGATGATGAAGTATGAACTTACTACAAACTGACACATTTTCCCGTTTTTCTAGCGCATATTGCCGTATACCATTCATCTCACTACGTTTATTTTAAATTGCTCACTTTCGAAATTTTAAAAAACTTGCATAAAACATTGCGTATCTAGATGCATAAATGCATACAAGGGCAACGCTACGAAGGCTGGCATTGGGCTCCCGGCCAACCAGACAGAGCCATTGCACTCGTTCAGAAACTTTCAGAATCAATGTACGTAGACACAAGTTCACAGTCACGTGGGCCAAGTTCACACCAGTACGTTGTGGCTATTTTTCTGAACGTATTAAATAAGGATTGCTCCGAAAATCCGAACACTAATCGAAATTTTATATCGACTTTAGCAGTAGTTTATAGCAGTTTCTACATCTCTTGTTAACACGTTATATAAAATTTGAAATGTTCTTTCTGCTGTTTTTCTAAAAGCAGATTGTCACCGTTATTATATTTTGTGGCGCCAATGATTCTGCACGAATATACCGGTCTCCTTAACCCTTTCGTAACGGCTCGGTGGAATACAAATTATACCTGATCTGAGCTATTTTCATCACATATTACATTGGTTCTTCTATCCTTTAACTATCAGATGATCCATAAAAAACTATTATATTTAACAAACGTTCATTAGGTAACTCCATACATGTGGTGGCATTGACACATGTGGTTTACAGAAAAATCGCTCCTGTGGCGAAACCTAACGATATTTATTTACATGCTTTACAGATTCTTGGAAAGAATATGTACATGTAGGTTGATAAAGGGAATGACTGCACTTCCAATTTCTTACCGTAAATGTCACAATGAGTACTGAAAGTAGCAAAACGATATATCACGTCAACCGATGTCAATGGTCGGGGAATCTTTGACGACATATGCCGACAACCGATGCGAAAGGGTTAAATCCTATTCATGTCTGCTTATTTGGAATTATAGTACAATACATATAACGGTTTTCCAAAACCTTCCATAACGCATTATCTATTAAATACATTTACCTGCTATTAATTTACACCATGAGATATTAATGGTGGTCTACAACAATTAGATATACGCAAAATGAAAGCTTTTTATTTATGAATATACGCGATCAACTCATACTTATGCTAAGCTTTTGTAAGTTAACACTTTCAGGAGAGCACAAACCTGATTAAACCAGTGGGCTCTATGACGCTCAGCCAGGACGGCTGCACATTGCATGCGAGAAATAATTTTTGTTTTGTATATGGGCTAAGAGATAGCAAATGTACATTGATTTATTGGAGAAATCGTACAACGAAATGTGTTTTCATGCGCTTAAAATAAAAATATTATCATCCTCCTCTCTTTAAAAAAGGTGTTATACAGTTGCGTGACGGCAGGATTAGGAGCAGATTGATAACGCAGACTTTTTCAGAAGCAGATTGACATATATTTACGATAAAACTTTACAAATTTAGGGCTCGACCTAGTCGCAGCATTAGGCCGAGCCACAATACAATATGCTTTCGCCAACGGGCGGTACACAACTGGCTCCACGCGCTCGACGAGTAGCGATGTATATAAATAACACACCCGTGAGCGGACTTGTCCAAAATGACAATATGGCGACACATAAATGTATGACAAGCGAACAGAAATAAGAGATGAAAGATTGTATATCGAGGTTTTACGGTAACAGTCAGCAAGGCCTACATCATGCTGATGTCAATACATTGCGATATTTATTAATGTGTGAATTTAAGTTAATCGTGATAGTATGGTTTTTAGAATATGAATTTAAAAAGTATTAACAATTTTTTTAGCGGCCAAGCCAAGTTGAAAATTTAAATGAAAATTGGTTTAAATTGTACTAAAAATATTAATTGTTAATCAACTATTTTATAATATTTATACGCACAATAATAAGCAACCATTTCCGTTGTACATTATATGTGTTTAAAGCATAGAGAAATTGAATAAATAATGCTTCACCGGCTGCTACTAAAAGGCAGTTATCTCAACGAGTGAGGTATTTTTATTACAAACAAAGATTCAAAGGAACACTTTGCTCCGCCGAAACTATCCGTCTGAAAGTATCTACAGGGGATTTAATATGCACCTAGACGCATCGACTTCCGGACCAAAGTGTCTAATTATAGTAACGTTTGAAGCGATCCGTGAATAAAATATAAAATCGTTATTGAATCGTTGGGTCCTAGACAAGCTGGAAGTAAGATAGTGTGGTCAACGACTTTGACGACTCTCGATGTATAAAAAGAAACTCTTTGTCCTGCTTTGATGGTTTGAAACATTAAATGAATATATATGAGATATATCAATTACTTAGAAATAAACTAAAGAAAAAAATATTCCTTCCGTCTTGCCATTTTGTCATATCCGCTTCTTGTTGGAGTATACAGCGTGTGCCTACTTCAAAAATGCTTCTTTACAGTGCCGGTTTTAGGGGGTGGCGAAGTGGGTCGGTGCCCCAGGGCGTCGAATAAGCTAGGGGGCGCTGAGGGCAACTAATCTTGCTAACATTTTTTTAAATATAAGCAACATGGGGCGCCAGAAAAATAAATGACCTAGAGCGCCGAAGGGTCTAAAGCCGATACTATTTGACTTTTATACCTTTCATTACGGTTCGGTGGAATACAAATTATACTGTCAATTATAAAACTAGTATTTGAAGCATAAATGTACTTATCAGGTCTATTTTCATACATCACATTGGTTATTGTATCCTTTAGCTATCAGATGATGCATAAAAAACTATTTTAATAAAGTAGCAAAACGATATATATCGTCTACCGATGTCAACGGTAGGGGAATCTTACACGGCATATATTCTTCACGCAGAGTCTTACACGGCTACCGATGCGAACAGGTAAAAAAAAATGTTTATTTAAAAAATACTCCTCTTGCTAATTTGTAACAATAGAAATTAATTTGTCTTTATTGATAGTGTTCAAAAATGACAGATATTATTAGAACTGAAGTTTATAGGAGTATATAATATTAATAAAAGATAATAAAATCATTGAACAATCTTCCAAGGTTGCATTGGTAAGAAAAACTAAAGTATCATACCAGTATATCTCAAATATGCTTGTTATATTTATTATATCATTGGTTCTCCTTTCATATTAACCAAACTAAAGTTTCGACAAATGCATTTAATTATGTTAATCATAATATAGTGTAAATAAAAAATAAAAAAGCACGGAGTTTTAAGGAAAATACAACTCTAGTTCATGCTGCCCAGAGTAAACAGTACCTTAATTGGAGCGCAACGCATCTATAATAGGTCTATTGTGTTTTAATCAAAACAAATTATAAAGAAGAAGAGTTATTAAACCTTACGCTTGAAATTTATTTATAGTAAGTAATCCCGAATTCAAGGGAAATTGGTCCACATATTTCGAAATTTTTAATAAGATCATTAATTAAGCTACCGTGTTTTTTTTAAAATATACATGAACCCGTTCTAAAAAAAAACATTGACCTTATAAAATAATATTGGCTTATCTCGTAGTTTTTGATAATAATTTATTTAAACAGCTGTTATCTACTATCGTAACTTTAATGTAATGCAACAAGTGTCCGATAACAAAGAAAATACTACTGTTAAGCAATTTTCAGCCAAATGTGGAATTTTGCAAAAATTCAAATTAACTATTCGCTATTGATCGCATTAAGTCATTACACAATGAAGTAACAAGTATTTAAGTGGTTATTTTAGAATCAGACTAGCAGTCACCAACCTACATAATCGAACCAACTTATTTATTTGGTCATGATATTTTTTTCTCCTTAAAAAAATACCGTTTTTTAGTAAGAAATAGATGTTTTTAAATAGTTTTTTTTTTACTTTATAAGGGTATTAGCTTGACGATTTTAAGGATTTAGGTTTGGTAATAAGGGACGGCTCTCCTTTATAAACTTATTTATTATTTTTTACTTTATGGAGTCACGATTTGAAATCAAAATCATAGGGATTCTACTTAAAGGTGTATGTCCCGCGTATTTTTCTCTGCACAATTAATTATTAGTAATTAACAATAATTATGATATTATTTTTATAAATGTGTTTGAAACACAAGAAAGATGATTCTGTTATGTACGCAAAAATAAGCGTGTCCAAGAAACGATATAAAACCATATGAATAGCATTCCAAGTCAGAAATTACAAATACCAAGAGCTGGAGGAATTTGCTACACACTTATTTGTTTGATATTTTTCACATGTTGTGCACTCGAGGAACGCTGGGAATCATAATTATGTTCATATATCTTGCGGAAGGTGCTGACTGGGCATCTGCGAATCCCAATAAAGTTGAATGCGATCTCGAATAAGATCGAAGTGCCAGGTTAACCACACGGAATCCTAGTGAAAAAAAAATACGACCTATTAACAGTCTATAACAGTATATGCCGTGTACGCACCATGGATTGGTTAAGAAAATTTGATCCCTGGATTATGGTTGTTTTATACTTCTTTCAAACTTGTTATTTTTATACGAGTATTTACATACAAGTACGAGTATATATCTATCGCGCATTCATTATATACAGCTTATCGATGTGACAATCGTCCGAACTAGAGGACCCCCTGAAGCAAACTGACTATATTTTGAAAGCTACCATCGTCAATGAGACCTCACTGTCCGCAGTGTGATCCAATTATGTGTGAACCAATTCTACATATTTATAAAACTTCTATCATCACCATGTACGCTTCATTAATTAGAGAATATGGACGTCACAAACTGCCGTCACAGAGCTCTGTCAAGGCGTTTAAACAATGCATCCTCCCTGTATTAACTTATGGCGCAGAGACGTGGAATCTGACAGCAAGTCTTACCCATGAAATAAAGGTCACCCAGCGTGCTATGGAGAGATCCATGCTCGGAGTGTCGCTAAAAGATAGAATCCGAAACGAGGAAATACGCAGAAGAATTAAAGTAGTGGATGCTACCCAATGAATAGGCACACTCAAGTGGCAATGGGCAGGACATATCTGTCGAAGAGACGACGCTCGATGGGGAAGAAAAGTATTGGAATGGCGCCAAGAACTAGCAAACGAAGCGTTGCCCGACCCCCTGCAAGATGGACTGACGATATAAGAAGAATAGCGGGAGTGACCTGGATGCGGAAGGCGGAGGAGACTCATGCGGGAGGCTTATGTTCAACAGTGAACGGATACAGGCTGATGATGATGCAATTGCTCGCTGCGCATGGACAGTACTAAATATATATTTATATTACGTTCTGCGCATGTGCAATGTGTAGTATTGATCAGAAGAATCGAGCGAGTGTGAAATGTATCAGAATATCAAAATACAGAGATCTTCTTCTTCTTCGTGTCAGGATGCAGAGATGATTTTAAGCAATGCAATGGATATGGTAGCTTTTCAAAGCCCTGATGCAGTTATGTGAATATTAATCAAATAGCGAACGAATATGGCAAAATGAAACAATAGTAATAAAACATGTGATCGTCTTGTTGAAACATTAATTGAGATCTACTTTTAGTGAATGGCTGCCGATGGTGAGTGATGCACTAAGGATACGGCCGCTCGAAGCTTATTCCGTTTTCTTTCGTTTTTTGGAGAGTAAAACCAAAGAGAAAAGTCTTGCCAAGAATAGCTTCGCGGCGCGGGTGGAGGAGGAAACCCATCTCGTATGCGGCCATCCAAGTAAGTGTGGGGGGAACGACGAACAAGCGGACTTTTGCTCTAAAATAAGTAAACCAGAGTCAACTCCTGTAGACGTAGGTGAACACTTCTTCTTCTTCGTGTCAGCGACGTCAAATTATTTTTTCCCAGTATCTGGGAAAAAAGTTGCCCAACATTAGGTCCCGAGATGTGCAGCATGTTGGGCACATGGAGCAGCATCTTAGGTGTGAGGCGGTCTGCAGGTCTCCACAGTCGCACAATAGTGTCTCTCCCTGCCGAAGCATTCCACATCGCTCGAGGTTGTCCTTTGTTCTACCAGTTCCGGTTCTTAATCTATTCAGGGATTTCAGGTCCGCCAGTCAAGATTCTTGCCAGTTGGGAGGCCTTCCTTTGGAGTAATGAAATCCTCTGGTGCGATTTGTTGCCAGAGCTGGAGTCTCTCATTTTCAGGACCTTTGCAGGTGAACATTTCACAATGTTTATATGCATTCGAATTATTGGCATATCAAGTAGCTAACTTAAACTAATTTAATTTTATAACAATGCTAATGCTTGATAAAGAGGTCATTTACCCTTTCGCATTGGTTGTCGGCATATGCCGTCCAAGATTCCCCGACCGTTGACATCAGGTGACGTGATATATCGTTTTGCTATTTTCAGTAATCATTGTGACATCTACGGTAGGAAATTGAAAGTGCAGTCATTCCCTTTATCAACTTACATGTATTATTTACAAGAATCTGTAGAGCATGTAAATAAATATCATTAGGTTTCTTTACAAGAGCGATTTTTCTGTAACCCACATGTGTCAATGTCTACCACATGTATTGAGTTACATAATGAACGTTTGTTAAATATAATAGTTTTTTATGTATCATCTGATAGCTAAAGGATAGAAGAACCAATGTGATATATGCAAATAGGTCAGATATATACATTTATGCTTCAAATAATAGTTTTAAGCAAAAAAAATAGTTTGAAAAATTCACGCCGTATTGACAGTATAATTTGTATTCCACCGAATCGTAACGAAAGGGTTAAAATGCGAAGTAAAATATGTAGAGCAAATTGATTTAATATATGAAATCTTCTTTGTAGTATCAATCCGGTGGATTGGTTTGCAGCAACAAAATCTTGCATCTCGATCTCCACACATTACGATCCTCTGCAACCGTCTTTACCACAACATAAGAGCTACAACTCATGTCCTCGAACACTTGCTGCAAATACTACCGTCTAGGGCGCCCTCTGCAGTTTCTACCCTCAACCATCCCTTCCACAATGTCGTGAAGAAGACCATCGTGGCGCATGATGTGACCGATCCATCGGGCTCGCCTCTCTGAGATGGTTCTTACTAGGTGCCTATCTTCCTTGATTATGCTGAGAACCTCATTGTTCGTGACGTGGTCTCTCCAGGAAATTCCCAGAATTCTTCTGTATGACCACATCTCAAAGGCGTCTAGTCTTTTTTCATCACTTTCAGATAAGCACCATGTCTCACAGCCGTACATCAAAATGCTCCAAACAAATTTTTCGACAAGATGCTTTCGGAGCTTTAAATTAATATTTTTTGACTCAAGAATTTTCGTTTTTTTATTGAACGATAGACTTGCTTGATGTATGCGGCTGTTGACTTCTCTTTTTGTTCTGCCATCCCAGGTGATCTTACTTCCAAGGTATACAAACTCTTTTGCATCTTTTAGGGTTACTCCAAGCATTGATATATATTTAATAAATCAATGATATTCAATAGCTTATACACATGAAGAAACATATTTACTTCCAAAGATAATCGGAAAATATGATGCAGAATACTATAACAACATTCGGATCAATTGTAACGTAAGTGAATTACATACCTACATTAATATTTTAATCTTTGAAATCTGCTTTAAAATGGCTATCGTCTTAAAGTAAATTACACAGAATGTGGCAACACCAATGACATATTTGTGGCCCATTAATGTTGCTGCCATGAAAAAGAATAACATAAATTACACCTCGCTTCAATGGATGTTATTGTAACTTCAAATGTAGAATTAAATATATTGTATAATGTTAGTTAATCTTATTAGCTTACACAGTAAGTTTACAAGCATGATTAATTTTGTCGATTATTATAAATCAACAAAATCATTGTTATTGTACACAACAACGATTCAATTTTTTTTTATATGTATTACAAGTATTTACATAAAAATATTTGCATGGTATTAATCTTTTTATTCTTCATCATCATCGTCATCATATCCCCACTTAAATAACTTTAAGTTTTAAAACTAAAAAAGGTTCACACGGCCAGATTTGGTATTGTGGCTTTTGGGTTTAGCCGTGTGTGGTGAATTGTTTAGATCCAATACTTCGACCGCCACAAAGTCGTCAACACTGAAGAAGACCCCTACAATAGCCCAAAGCCATAATACCATATCCGCATTTCTATTTTATTTTTTTGCAATTGCATTCAGAAGAGCACAACTAGACGGGACCAGTGCACTCTATGTCGTTCTGCCTGAGCGGTTGGACGCTGCAAACTGAGACATATGGTTGTCACGAACTACCGTCACAAAAGCCTGTCAGCTGACATGGTCCTTGCTATTACCATATCAACTCTGCCTCCCACACATTCTATGTATGATTCCCGACGGCCTTTCATAAATTT
The DNA here is from genome assembly GCA_022606575.1 of Glossosoma conforme. Classification (NCBI taxonomy): domain Eukaryota; kingdom Metazoa; phylum Arthropoda; class Insecta; order Trichoptera; family Glossosomatidae; genus Glossosoma; species Glossosoma conforme. The sequence continues at coordinate 1,705,935 of JAGTXR010000036.1, forward strand.
ACTAATTATTTTAAATTGCAGCTGATTATTTTTTGCCATAAAAAATCCAAAACAAAAGACTTTCCCACTGGTTGCTTTACGGCCAAATGTGATGTAAAGTGTATCTGACATGAAAATTCTAATTGAATATTGTAACTAAGTATGTACATTGATTACATTATTACATCTTTCGTCTCTTATTTTCGTTCGCTCATCGGACACGCATGTGTTGTCAATTTTTTCTTTTTTTTGGGCCTAAGTATATGTGCTTCTGGAAAAGTATGTGTATTATTCTTCCGCCCCACATGCTGCCACCACGCGACTGAATAACTAACTTACAGAGGAGGATGTCAACTGGTTAGCTATTTTTTAAATGTTAGACTTTATTGCAAATAAAACTTGAAATAACAATAAAATATAATTTAATTATTGCATTATATATGCTGAAAATATGTATTATATAAAAATAACGATTTGGAAACGTATTCGGCCTACTTTGGCCAGCTTAACATAAGCTGATGAGTATAAAAATAAAATCCTCTTCGTAGGCTGGCATTTTTGTGTGAGCTAAAGACGCGCCTCATTGAATTGTTAACACTTTATTACTTCATCTAGAAATACGAGCCATCCGACACACGATCTAATAAGATCAAGACATCACTGCGGGTCAAGCGGCCATTGATGGCTCCAGTGCAGTTGAAACAGTTGTAGATTAGGGGTCATGAAATGCATTTATAGCTCAATAATAGCTACGAGATTAATCGAGTTAGGTCGAATCAATTAAGTACGTGCCCAGTGATGAACAAAACGAATTCTATCATCATTAAAGTACGGTGATAAAGAGATACAGGAGGCAGAGCTGATGAAGCGAGGACCATGGTTGAGCTTTGTATCGGCGGCTCGTGATGACCATTTTTTTTATGTAAACACATACAAGAGAATATCGAAAGATGGCAATAGTCATTCTTAAGTCTACACTACATTATTTGTTCAATATAACAATGGATGGATCGGTCCCATCATGCGCCATGATGGTCTTCTTCAAGACATTGTGGAAGGGATGGTTGAGGGTAGAAACTGTAGAGGGCGCCCTAGACCGGAGTATTTGCAGCAAGTGTTCGAGAACATGATTTGTAGCTCTTATGCTGAGCTGAAGAGGATTGCAGAGGATCGAGACGAGTGGAGATCGAGATGCAAGATTTTGTTACTGCAAACCAATCCACCGGATTGATACTACTACTACGAAGAAGATAACAATATTTTGTATTTTATAATATTTTATTACAATTTTTGACATCATAATATACATACTTTGATGAATAATTCATATTATCGGTGAGAAAAAGAGTGGGCACACTGTGTAATCGTACACGTTTCGCAAGCATATACGAGTAATTTTAAAAATGGTACCGTAATATAGTTTTGCCCATTGACTAATCCGAGATAATTCGAAATGGAGGGATACGGTGTGGCCATCTCACAAATTAAGCGCACCCACGTTACGCTGGTAGGTACGTTACAGTTTCGATTGTAGTGTCGCCCACAGCACGCTTCCTGTGACATGCGAAGAAGAGGGCTCGTCGATCGCGACCTCAGAAAACTCACTACCAACCTTTTTTAAAAGTTATTATAACAAGATAAAATTTCAGTTTTTGAAAGTTGGTAAAAAACTAAGCCTCTTAATATTTACTTGTGAGGATTTAAGTACTTCAGTAACGTCATATGATAACCTTTTGGATGCCATAACCCTGAATAGATCTATGCAACGCCTCGTGGATTATCGAAGATTTGAACCCCTAAATGGTGTCCAATTTTAACTATTTTTTTTCTTGGGCAGACGATAGACGTGGCTATAGACCAAAGCTATATTACATTGACCGAAAATATACAGTTTTATAACACACCAGTGTGTTCACGGCACTGGCGGGCTTCCCGCAGCGGACCCATATTTGTTCATATGCTTAAGATGATTATTATGAAACTAGTCCCTTTGGCGATTGCGATTCTACTCTTGTCAAAGACCCTCGCCAAAGTATGTACACGGTAAGGATAGCCGAAATTGGCACGAAGCGACACGAAGTAGCACGAAGTTTAATACACTCTTACTTTGCTAACTTAGAGCAGCTTAGCAAATAGTGTAGAGATAATACTGATATTAAATGTATCCTGCTTCCATTCGTCCCTTTTGTGAGGTCAAGCTTGGCCAAAGCTACCGACGAAGAGCACTATCAATACATTCTATACACAGTTCCGGCTTTAGACCCTGCGGCGCCCTAGGCCATTTTTTAGTGTCTCATATTGTTAATATTTTTTAAAAAATCTAACAAAGATTGGTTACCCTTGGCGCCTTTAGCTTATTAAACGCCTTGGGGCACCGACCCACTTCGCCACCCCCTAAAACCGCCACTGTATATACACATCGATGTTATGCTCTTCGCATTATATATGCAGTTATCAGTGTCATTTCTATATAAACCAGATAATGTCATGTCTTTAGCCCTCATATGATGTGACATACATATTACAGTAAGCATAATATGCTATTGCTCTCTAAATTTGGGACGAAACTAATTTTTCTTTCTCGAGGAGCGTAGAAGCACGAGGGATGATCAGAAGAATCTTAAAAGAGTTCTATTGATTAAATAGGCTTGACCGAACCCTCGTGTTCCATGCATATGATAGGGCGCCAGCAAATATCACAGTATATGTTTCACAAACACATAAACTTCTCTCAAAATCGCCCTGAGCACGTTTCTTGTAATGTACGAGAGCGAGTTGTGAGGAGAGAGCCGACTATCGATCGCGACCTCAGAAAACTCATCACGAGCGGTCTCCACCGAGGCATTTCCTCGGAGCATAGCGCTATTATTATTTTATATGTGGCCGTCTGGAGCCAGGGCGCGTGCCGAGCATTCCTGCAGACAGCGTGGCTCTCTCCACCCCCGGAGGTGACGTCACACCTTCACGCTGCATTTGGCGGGAAAACTTACAGGTATTCGGCGTCACTAATTTACATGAAAAACGACACGAGAGAAACGCCACAAAGCGATCTAAAACTAAACGAGTGTACGTCAAAGAAGAAACCAGAAACGCATTGAACTAAAATGAATAAAAACTGCATGTTTCAATAATATTTTTGCACAGTAAATAATTGATTTACATTAAAAAGAGTGTAATTATTATATCTATATGATGACATCCTTGTGATACGAGAAAATGTGAATAATGGCAACTAAAAATGTGAATGAGATTCGCGATCGTTGAAGTAAATTATGGGTTTACGACATAACTATTTAAAAAAGATTCAGTTCTCTTTTATCATTATTTCAATCTCAATCTGATAACGCGTAATATAAAGAAAATGTTACAACAAGAATCTGAGAAATAATAAATATTCAGTTGGCAAGGAATAAAAAATAAGGACTACATATAAGACAGTCGTGGAAGGCATAACTCATATAGTCCGATAAAAAATTTTCACCAATCTATGGTATATATTAAATGACTTACATTATCGATTATATTAAAGGGTTTTTTCTCTCTCATTTCTGCGTCTTTTTAATAGTATTGACATCAGCACGATGTAGCCCTTGCTAACTGGTACCGAAAACCTCGATAGACAATCTTTCGTCTCGTATTTTTGTCGCTTGCCATACCTTTATGTATGGCCACATTGGAACTAGTTACATAGTTTTGCCACCGGCGGCGCTGGTGACCGACCACGGGCCGCGGAAGTGCCGACGGCCGGCAGTTGGTCCCCACCCTTTGGCAAGGCAAGGTCCGCGTTGCGGCCGCACGACATGTCGTACAGCGTGGTTACAAACTTGTAAGGTTTTTAACGTAAATATAATCTGTGCTTCTAAAAGAAAGTCTTTGTCTGCTGACTTGCTCCTCATCTAACCCCCCTCGCGACGTAATAACGCCCCTTTTTTTGAGAGAGGACGATGTTAGTATATTCCCAGTAAAACACATCAAAATCATTAAAACTGTTTAAAAAAAACTGATAGTTAATGCCTTTCATATGAGGATCGTATATATAGAGTTAAAATAAAACATGAACTTGTCTAACCTTTTATAGAAGAAACGATACAAAGAAGGTAAGTACAAATTTATTTCCTTATAAAGCGTGTGTGAAACTATCAAGTATGAAGTACATTGAACACGTTCTCATGATATTCAAGCCAAGATCAAAAAACAGACTCGTTTTTTATATGTTCATTTAATAATGTAATTTGCACATTAAAAAGTATTTATCACTAATTATAGAATTAATGAGAGTCCATACGAGATCATTCAGGCCGGCTCAGCCGTGACCGATTTGATGTTGTAAAACTGCACTTAGTCTAACGTCCATACTATCAACTAGTTGCGTATTATTTGTCATGAAACGATTCAACAGTTTATATGATGCGATAGATATATTTATGTATTATTTCTTATGTGAGAAAGAAAAGTTATCGTGAGAGTGGTGACCAAGACCTGGCTCCAAAAGCTTAGACTGGCAACCGGCAAGATGGGCAGGCAATATTACCAATACTGCTAGAGTGTGTGGCAACACCGCGTTCACAACACGACGCTGTAGCGATTGAACGAGACGCACAACAGACGCCAATCACGCTGCAGCCCTCGAGACGCAACGTCTTTCCCGAAACGCTCACCAACCACGACGCTACATCTCATCCATGAACAATGAGTAAAACTAACAAGTGGGAAATAAAAAACTAGCTGATGTTACCCCAGATTCAGGGAATCCATTTGATGTTGTTGACACGTCGTAAAAAAATATAGGGAAATCGAAATAATTACCATTGGTCACCAGTCCGACGAGAATGGCCGCTAGCAGCCACACCACACTACACCCACACATCTTCAACTTCACCCACATGAGCTCTGCGCTCTGGCACTGGGCGCGCACGGCGTGCACCGACACTGCACTTGACACTGGCAACACTTGCCGGGCACGGGACACTGGCACGAGCACTGGCACGGGGGGGCACGATCACTTGTGCAGGGCACGCAGGCACCTGAGCCGCGCGATGGTCGCGGCACCACTCGCGACGAGACGCGAAGATCTGAAAAAACGATAAATAAATTTAGTATCGATAAAAAAGTGCAATAAAACATACGGTTAGCGTATTATCGACTACGAGTACTAGTGAAGACGAAATTATTATTACTTGGGGCTATTGTTTAAGCAAGCCTATGACCTAAATTGTCCAGCGACAATAGCACATTATAAACGCGGTTGTCGTTAAATCACCAAACTTAGCAACATTGGGTGAGTACCTAAACTTGAATTCAGTACCGGCTTTAGACCCTGCGGCGCCTTAGGACATTTTTTTTCTTGCGCCCGATATTGTTTATATTTAAAAAATCTACACAAGATTTTTTGCCCTCGGCGCCCCTAGCTTAATGGACGCCCTGAGGCACCGACCCACTTTGCCACCCCCTAAAACCGGCACTGCTTGAATGGGTTCGAAGTCCGATTAAGAAATCACCCAAAAACATGCCTCCGATACTACAGTCGTCTCTTTAAATCCCCGACCTACTGCATAACTAGGCATGGATAATCGCAATTTTAGAACTGAGAGGCGGCTATTTGTAGTGACCATATGTTCCAGATATGGAACGGATATTGGAAGAAGAAAAAGACCTAAATAAACAACAATTCTTCTAAGTAGAATATCACCGAGCGGCTGTAAATATGTATACAAGTATATGAATGCTCCGTATGCAGAGATGACATGGGATGAATAATGGCAGCTGACATAAATGTGTGGTGGCAATCTGTGGCTACCAAATGTTTCACCTAAAGATTATAATAGTTATTATTTTTTTAATTAAAAGTATTAAAGAGAAGATCTTGTGGGGGAGGTGTGATGGGAGTTTTAAGTACAAAGATAGCTGTGAGGGAGTTGAAGGAATGGTAACGTTTCTTAACGATTTTCTGTGCTTCCATCCTTACAACTTTTTGAGGGAGGAAGCAAACGTGCTGACAGTGCATTCCAAAATTGACTGCTGGCCGTTTGGTAAACAATTTAAAACATGCTTGCTTTTAGTCGAGATAATGCGAATACACATATACTATGGCATCCGCATGATGTAGTCCTTGCTTACTATTACCGAAAACCTCGATATACGATATTTCGGGTCGCTTGTCGTGCATTTACGTGCGCCGTGCTGTCATTTTGGACGGTTCCGCTAACGGGTGTGTTAGTTAAAAATAACACCGGTCGTGGCGCCAGCGGCAGCCGGGACAGCGCGGAGATCGGCAGTCGGTCCCCACCCTTTAGCGAGACTCGGTCCGCTTTGCGGCCGCGCGGCATGTCATCCCGCGTGGTCGGAAACTTGTAATGTTTTTAACGTTAATATAATCAATGTGTTTCTAAAAAGAAAGTGTTTGTCTGCTGACCTGCCCTCACGCGACGTAAAAACTCCCCTTTTTGAGAGAGGAGGATGTTAACTAGTATCAAGCGTTTATGCTTCTTCAACAATTTGAGTGAAGTTCAACAAGAGTCTGTCGGTTGTAAACCAACATATTTCAAGGATTTGAAACTACATATAATTAAATGCTTTATTAAATCTAAGTGTAACCAAAGATAAGTTATTAAATATCACTTTTCTATTTATGCATTCGATCTGAATAATAACATCCGGTCACGAAGAATCTTAAACAAGCATCGTTCATTATTTCACAATCCATCCTCGGGCACTTCCGTCCTCTTGGATCATTTGTGTAATGTTGATGATGCCATGCCGTAACAATGGTCAATGCCCGGCCATATCTTACCTGGCAGCTTTTATTTGGACGTGCTCAATTAGTCTATATCTACCTTTCTATGGTGAAGCGATTAGCTGTCACAAAAAGTGTAAGACTACGAAGTGAACGCTGATCTATTTTAAATTGTACCATCGAGCGTTCATTTCAAACAAATGTTTTTGACAATAGTAAGATTAGAACGTCATTTAATTGTTGAATTGTCCAACAAGACTTACTTATTTAAGACAATATTATGTAAATCGTAAACATGCCGGAAGACTACTATTTTCAGGTAATATATAATAAAGTATTAACTCTTTCGCATCGGTTGGCGGCATATGCCGTCATAAGATTCCCCGACCGTTGACATAGGTGACGTCATATATCGTCTTGCTACTTTCTTAGAATAGTTTTTTATGCATCATCTGATAGCTATATATAATCGTGTCGGAAACAACAGTGTCAGATCCTGTCTGCCCAGAAGTGGGCGACGTCGATGGCGTTACTTCTGGCCATCATCAGGTCTTCCTGGGTGCAGCTATTCGGGCACAGCGCACACTCCAGAAGGTGTGACAGGGTCTGCTCCACGCCGCAGTCACATTCAGTCGGTCCGCTGTAAAACTGCCAGGCCCTCATTTGTGTCCTTGTCTTGCATACTCCGGTCCGAAGTCTGTTAAGGGACCTCCATATATTCCACCCTTGGTCATGTCCAGGGGCTAGGTCTCTTTCGGGGCAATCCAAGTATTCCCCAGTTTTCTCCACATGTTCAGCCGCAGGGTGGCCTCAGGTGTCGACTGTAGGAAACTTCTTCTTGATTTGAGCCGTGTGGTTATCTTTTAAGGGTAGAGTGCGTCGTGTGTTGCTTTGGTGAGTTCCTTCTTGGTAGTAACTTCTCGCCGTATGTTTGGTGGGGCAATGCCCGAGAGTTGATATAGCTTTGATATTGGGGTAGGTTTTAGGCACCCCGTAACCACCCGGCACGTTTCATTCAGAGGAGCAAAGAAGGAACCTCCGCGTGGTGCCCCCTGGAAACGGTTATTTACAATGCCGGCCAATCCTTCTACTACGGAAACAACATCAACACAACATCTGATAGCTTAAGGATACAAGAACCAATGTGATATATAAAAAAAGACCAGATAAGTGCATTCATGCTTCAAATACTAGTTTTATAATTGACAGTATAATTTGTATTCAAACTGAGCCGTAATGAAAGGGTCAATAATCAAAAATATGCTGTCTTATCATTTTTCATTGTTTAAATAATCGTCATTGAATTCACAGGTTAAATTCAAATTTATAATATAATATATATTAAAATCATATTTATATTCAAACAAACAATTAATTTAGACTTTTTAATTCGATTATCAAAATCCTCCAAGTATGTATTTCATTTTTAATGCATGCAGTAAATACATCGAATAATTAATTAATGATTCGATAAATAATACGAGTATTATTCAGGTTAATTATTTATGTCAAGCACATAATAATATGAATGTAAAATGGCTGCAATTGGTGATATATTTTATTATAAAGAATGTCTTTTTCGTTTTTACACAACTTCGTCTGGACATTTAGGCTTCTGTACTACTATACTCCTGAAATCGGATTAGCGTTTTGGAATTTAAGAGCAAGGAAAAGATTTTTAAGCTTACGCGTTATCCATATGCTATTTCTTATTATATTAACTGGTGCATAGTATGTATTATAACTTGTATCTCCAGTCTATGAAACACAAACGTTCTGTCTTAGTTTAGCCTATTTCGTTGCAACAGTGCCGGCTCTATACCCTGCGGCGCCCTAGGACAATTTATTTACAGGCGCCCCATATTGTATGTATTTAAAAACATATATATGAGATACATTGCTCTTGGCGCCCCTAGCTCATTTGACGCCCTGGGCCACAAACCTACTGCGTCACCCCCTAAAACCGGCACTGCATTGCAACTATCATGAACAACTCTTCCGAACATTCTCAATTGATCCCGCCCTGCATCTACATATCAATCTCCGAGTTGTCGAACACTTTCCTAGCATCCATACTCGATTCACATACTGTATGTATCGAATTAAGGAGAGCAGTTTTTGTTCCTTCTTTTACTTTCCTTTACGGTGCTAAAATAAAAACGCGCGCTCAGGTGTTGAAAATCAGTACACAATCAAAAATCAGTATTTTTAAACCGGAAAAATAAGAACATTCATAGCTAATCCCCTTAATTGATTATAATTGAAGTCAAAAATTATAATAATTGATTTATTGGGTGAATACATTAAAAAAACCATCTGGCAACGCTTACGGAACGGGCATAAGTCCACTCTCTTTTCGAGCTCGATAGCTACTGCCGCTAGTCGTATTAGTTGCCGGAGTTGCTCACTCCCACTTTTTTCTCTATTCCTTCACAGTGCAGTATGAAAGAGTGAGATGCAAATATTGATGGTGAGAGAAGCAATGTGGAGGAGATACACATCACAGGGAAGGAAATTTTAACATCGCGGATGGCTTTGAAATAAATTTGTAATATCAGTTTCCTCTCTCACACAATCTGAACATCTTTAAGAAGCAAATTATTAAACACCTCCCTATACAAACAAATACTTCACATATATCATTTCCACTTGCAGTGTCTAGTCGTCGGTTTACATACAGATACAAAACCATAGCACACAACGCGTAAAAATACTTTATCGTCTTTATAATATAATTCCACTTATTAATGCAAATTTTTGGTGAAGATGTTCCTCATTTAATGTTTACTATACGTGAATGCCGGTAAGTATTCAAATGACGTTTGCGGATCAACACACCACGTGTAGCAACCAATATCGAATGTCATTAAACTCACAAATAAATCATTTAATATGTTTATCTCTAGTGATATTTTAATACACAACACTATTGTTTACGGATAGTAATGCGCCCACTAAAATAATTCGGTTATAATTTTAATTACTTATACGATGCACTATGAAATGCAAATATGTATGAACTATTAAACGCATATTAATCACGATATATTTCATACGAATCAAGGTATTTATATATAGTATACGAAGAACTTATCTAAATATTAAGCACAATAATATACACGATGTTTATTTACATTTGTTATGATGATTATCTATATTTGATAGATATTTATATGTTTTAACATATTTGCGGTTATTTTGATATCATAAACACCAACTGTTTACGTTTAATATTTAATTAATCACATTTTAGTGATAGGATACAACGATTTCATCCCTAAAAGCATTAGTCATACATACGCACTAGAATACTACAGAACCTATAAAATACAACCACGTGATATTTTTAGGGTGAGGGGCGTTCATCCACTCATACTATCATCGCTTTATAAACAATACAACATATTAGAAATTTATAACGTTAAATATCGAGTGCACTTGCACTTGTCATTAAATTTGTGCAATCCGTTAAATCAACAATAATCATTATCAGCTAAAATATTTATGTTTATAATAACGCGCGGCGTATCGCAAACATACGTTATAATACTAAATTAATTGACTTATAAATAAATGCACTCGAGTAGCTAGCTTCACAGTTCATATAGTGCGAGGACAACGACTCGCTGGGAGCACTTTCGATGGTTACCCTTATAATATCGATCGCTACCGCACGTTGACAGCCGGGCGTTTACCAGAACAAAAATGAATAAACACTTTAATTTAAAACGACATTCAGACACATTGTTCATTGGTACACTGGTGCGATTAATAAAATAGCAAACCTTTAATTAATGCGGCAGGAAATGGGAAACGCACAGTAGTAAACACACACGGGAGTTAAACAACACGCGCGCAGTACACGGCGAGAGACACAACCGACCGACTCTGCGACCGGCGGATGAATGATTTCGTTTTTTACGAGCGCGGCCGACGGGAGCCGAGTCCTCTCGAATGGAACACCCCCCTTTTTAAAAACAACGAACAAATTTGAACGGCAATTCGCGCGCCTTTCCGCACGTGTTTAATGGATTCCGAACGGAAACGGTTCCGCAACAAAACGTAAACAAAATAAAAAATTTCGCCTTCACTCTTCATACGAGAGAAAGTGATCAAGTGCAACACAAAAAATTCTAGAATAGGTACTTAAGTATAATCACCTTACTAATTAACGTTGCTGTTTATTGTTATCTAATGCTGCTTGTAACTGTATTTTATTAACTCTATCAAAGTTTCCATTACATTACACTATATCTTTATCAACACCATGTCCACTCAACATACTGGAGCATATAGTTGTCTCAAACAGTGGAAGTTAAAAAAATATTTTTAAGTCTCTTCAAACAATTCGAAATAATAACAAACACATCTACTGCACATTCCAAATATTGCACTGTATACTTCGTATTTTTGAAAATACCGACATTTTCTCGTATTTTTTTTTTCATTGGTGGCAGTGCCCTTCGGTACTTTTTTTTATATACATATAACTATATCACTTGTCACGAAATGCCGCCACAAAACTCTGTCAGCCGTCATAGTCTTCGCCTCATCCCATGTCAGCTCTGCCTTCTGTAGCTCTGCCGAGTACATTCAATTTATATTTCCAGGCGGCCTTCCAGGACGAGGCTTGAAGAAAGAGCTACTATAGTTCATAATCTCTGAGAGGTTCTAAGTATCATCGTCATCTTTCATACATACAATTATTTTTTAGTGGCTGAAATTTTTTAGATATCTTGGTGTACAAGTCACTGAAAACAGTGGCCAGAGAGAGCTTGCTTCCCGCCTTAGGGAAGCTGTGTCAGCTCTATGCGCAATAATTGGGACGCACAGTTATTACTTTTATTATTTTATATATCCTTAAATATCACCAAAAGCTAATGCAGGTGTATATTTCTTTTTGAAAGCAGGTTCATAAAAAAAATGATGGTTTGATTTTGTAAGGAGTAACGAGGTAAGAGAGCAGGACGCAATTCTATCATCAGTCAAGAGACGAAGGTAAAGCTGGCTGAAGGACATGTTCGCCGGATGCCGCAGGACAACATGTTACATATACTACAACTGTCATTTCTCTAGGACGTCAGGCTCTTACCGTTCTGGTAGATCTTCGGGAACTATCCGTAAATAAGGTCGGTGAAGGTCGGGGAGGCAGAACTGACAAGGAATCTTTCGATGCGGCAAATGCAGTACCGGCTTTAGACCCTGCGGCACCCTAGGGCATTTGTTTTCTGGCTACCCATATTGTATACATTTAAAAAAAATCAAGGCAGGATTCGTTGCACTCGGCGCCCCTAGCTTATTCGCCGCCCTTGGGCACCGACCCACTTCGCCACCCCCTAAAACCGGCACTGGGCAGACGACATTACTTTATGGCGACAATTTGTGACATTCATATTCTCCATCTAGGGAACAAGAATGGAATGTTAGTGGTGAGATATTTTTTTTCGAATATTTCTCAATTATTTTTGAAACTATATGAGTATGTACATACATTTTTTGACATGTTATGTGTAATGATTTTTTCAATAAATCTCTTAAAACACTTTAATTTTAAAAGAAATACTTTTAGTGCAATCTCAAATAATAATTTGATAAAAGAAATAACTACACTATTTTTTCGAAAGAAAACCAATGAAGAGAAGTGGAGCTCACTTAGCAGACGTACGAAATCATTGGTGCCAAGGTACTTAATTATCGGCACACAAATATTAGAGGGATCTTATGACTTTTAAAACGTAGGGGATCATCGTTGTCTTGTAAAAATCGTATCTTATTTTATTATCTTTAGAGATAAATCCGGTGGTTTGCCCTTGCCTTAAAAACAACAATGTAATAAAAATAAGATGAAAATCATCGCTTATTGGATTGAGAATGAATTTTATCTAACATAACGAATTTGTATCATGTTTCAATTGTGATTATAAAAATAATGCAAGTTTACAATAATTATTGCGAGCAAGATATTTTGAATCACTGTCCAGCCCTGATTAAGCGTAATAATGTAACTCACAAGAACACAGGTTTTTTTTATGTAAACACATACAGGAGAAAACCGACAGATGGTAATAGTAATTCAGAAGCGAATATGGCAAAGCGCTGCATGTGGAGTGTTGATCCGCCAACGTCATAGACTACAGCACGAGATTCACGCATCATCCTTATAATTACAGGAATTAACTATGTACGGGTGGTCTTCTCGGGGCGACTTTCGTCTACCACCCATTTTAATTAATACACTATGACTGGCATTTTACGGGTGAGGGATCAAATTCACAACAACCAAGGGAATTTTAGAGCTCAGAAATCGATTTAAATTTTTATTTTTAATCTCCGTCGGGGATTGAACCCACGACAATTGGCTTGCAAAGCAAACGCTTTGACCATTTAGCTATACCCACCAGCAAATAACAACTTTATTTCTACAAGCTTTTAAGAAAAAAAAATTCGCAGACCGGCAACAATTAGATCGGATACTTCTGCATACATCTTATAACTCTTTTCAGGCATACGACGCATTTTAATCAATAAAGATAACAATAAACGTATTATATTATATTTTTAAATATGCTCGGAAAATGAAAACTGCGCCACAAGAGTTTTTTTATTGGAATAATTTATTTATATGTACCTCTTTTTCATAATATCGCTTAAACTTTAAGCTCTACATATTTCGATGTGGTATGATAGATAGAACCAGTGCGAACGTGCAATAAAACATCAAAGATTTTTTTCAGCAAGTATTGATTACAAATGTATAAGGGTATAAAAGATAAAACAATATACAGGATATGCTATTGCAATTAAGTTTAAATAAAAATATTATTCATGAACCAGCAATAAGTTCTCGTGGATCCCAGTCTGCGAACCACAGGTTGAAGACCACCGCACAATAAGGTTTCGAACGGCATTTCATGATATCCATCAAGGGTTTATTTTTTAAAAATGTATCTAATTTTTAAATGCTCAGTTCGAACTACATGTCAACGCATGTTATTTTGTAGAAAAATAATCCGAGCTAATTTTAAAAAATGTAATTAATAAAATATTTAGTCAGGATAAGTAATATGGTTTGTTCAACGTTGGGAGAACCCTGTGACACATTTATTGCCCTATTGCGAATATCGTCCGATAATAACGTTGTAAAAACGTTTACTACCTATATTAATTTTATCAACCTTAACAAAAGCCTCTCTTCTTATAAATAATAAGTTATTTAGGTAAATATATCACAATAAAAACAAAATAATAAAAAATAAATACATATTGTTACAAATTAGCAAAAATACGGCAATTTGTAAAAAAATATTATAATATCTGACGCATGGAGAAGGCCAACTCATATTGCTGCGAAAACCATTATAGTAAATATATCTTTTATACCATACCATTTAACTATCAATGAGTATATTTAATTATGGTCGTTATTTGTCTGACTAAAATTTATAATAAATATTGTACTTATTTATTTGTCTGTAAAAATGGGTTTATTCAGTGGATTTATCTTAAGGTTTTCATCGGCTTCCAAAAACCAATATATAATAAAGTTCATTTTAATAGAGTTTCTACTTTTGACCAATTTACACATTGTGGTTCTATCATTATTACTCTAATTGTATAATTTCTGTAACATACTCATTACATGTTATTTTTATCAAAACTAAATATAATCCAGTTCAAAACAAAAATCGAATAAGATTTTTTTTAAATCACGTTCCGAAAATTTGATGAAATCACCGGTTTTATCTCCAGATAATTACTTATAAATAATGTATATTACTCGTATTTGGCTACTGACAGCATGCATTACACGGGTTAATCGTCTGATTTATTTTATTAAAGTCACCCGTCAACACAACATACTCGTATTTTATAATAAGTGATAAGCCAAGGTAACGTTTAATGTTATGTTGTCGGTCAAATACAAACTAGAGTACAGTGGCGTAATAAGCCAGTACACCACCGTTATTTAACCAATTTTTTTGCTATCTCAAATAAAATTTGTGGACAAAAAAAGACTCCCTTTCACGTATTAAAGGAAAAATATTTAAAAACCAAATAATTACGAAAAACAACAAAAAGTCTTCGTTTTTCACTAGGGTTGCCAGATATTCGTTTATCAACAGTTGAGAAAACCTTGGATAACCAGAAAAATATTTGTGATTATTTAAAAGTTTCCGCAATTACTAGGACTCTTTACAGTCCAGATGTCGCTCTTAGTGATTATCATCTCTTTACGGCCCTCAAAAAAACCTGGGAAGGCGAAAATTCGCGAACGACGAGGGAGTTTAAGAAACGGTTCTTACCTTTCAGTTATTTACAGTATTTTCAATTGAAAGTTACAACATTTGCGCATCTCAATACATACATTAACAATAAATTTCAATAACTATGAAAAAATGCAGAGATTATATGTTGTAATATTTTTAATAACGTACTCATTTTATTTCCATACAATATAAAATATGTAATTGAAATAAACATTATAATCGGAAACAACAAACAAAAAGCTTTTTTTAAGCATTAATCCGCTATTCCGAAATCGGGATGGTACCACTGCTCTTATGTTCAGTTTTTAAATGGACCGTCTGGTATTTTGGGCTTAATACAATTTATTTACGGCGAGCTCTTCTAAAATAGGATGATGATTGAAGCCAGGTGTTGTAAGTGTGGTCCAGTGATATCTAATGACGTTGTCAGATCATCATTAGACATACAAAGATTGGTCATTTAAAAAAAATAAAAAACCTTATAATATCCATAAATATGATTTTTTTTAATTCAATTTGTATATTTTGCAATGGTTTAGTTGTAAAAGAACTTTTATGCAGTGGTATGCGTCAACTAACCATAATAGTATACGTTTACATAATAGTCAAATCATATTATTTTAATAACACTGATTATAATTAAGAATATAAAAAATATTTTACGAAACCTTACTTATTTTTTCTAACGTTGTTGTTTGTATTATACCTAATAATTATTTTGTACGTCTATGTCAAAAGTATTATCGATATTGCTTATAGTATTGACGTCACACTAGTTTATTGTCTATTAATTTTGGTCGGCTGTCAAAATTTGTCTAGTGTCAAAAATTGTGTTAATTTTATGCTAAAGACCGACAGAAGACTCAATTATCACATTTTACAATTTTAATTAAAGGTAATTAACATTTTGAAAGTATTTTTTTGGAAGGCATAATCTGCCCCTAACATAAAAATGATAAAATACCATTTTCTACATAGTTCTTATGTCAGACAAAAAATATTATGACTCAATTTTATGTATTCGATAAACAAATTCACTTAATAATATAAGTAAATAATGTATTAGAGATTTAGAAAACTTAAATTATTAATAGTAGGTTTATGTAATTACTGTCGCTGAGAGGAGTTCGCTATAGTAAGATACAAAAATTGAAAAAGATACCCGAGTCACAGTTCCATTGTTTTCAAAACTCTTAAATTGTTCCATTTTTTTAAAATTACAATCTTCACAATAGATTATCAGATCTCGCATATTATCATTAAACCATATTTTTGTAGATTTCTATTTTATTTTAGAATATTATTTTATGGTATATATATGTATGTTTCTTAAATTTATTATGTAAAAACATATCAATGATTATTAATGATTTAACAAATTCCAGTATCAACAGCTTTAAAAGATACAAATGCACATTATCTTTAGATTTGGCCTTCAATATGTTTAGAATATTTTGATAATATTTGTGACATAATGGGTTTTCTCTTCACCGGGAATATAAGTAATAGTCGACCTCATAATCTGCAGTCGTTGACCATGAATATCTTGATATTGTTACATAAATTTAACATATTATTGCTATTTTATTATTAGATTATTGATTAGGTTATTTTTAGATTTTCATATGTATGATATTTTACTGACAAGTAACAATCAGTGAATGTAAAAACATAAATTATAAATAAAAATAATAATGGCAAACAAAAAATGTTAAGTGAAAGCAATATTTTTAATACCCCTGTAATTATAAAAAGTAACTTCACATATCTTAATCTTTTATAATGTTCCCAGCCTCCTGCGCCATTCTTCCCCATCTAACCTAGTCATCCACATCTAATAGCCACTAAGCTAAACTTAATATACTGTAGTAATTATGTCATAATTTTTATATGCTTAAATTGACATAAGATTTGACAAATATGAAATGGTTTAATTATTTTGACATATTTATGATAATGTGTAACAATATCTATTATTTTGTCATTATTTTTAGATTTATGAGATGTATTTACCTGAATAACTTAATATTTATTAGAAGCGAGGCTTAAATTCATATTGTCAAAATAAATAAAATTTAAATGGTTGTATTGGGAAAACTATCTGAACTGTCATAAGAATCAAAGTATAATTTATTATGTATAATTAAGTATAATATAATTAAGTAAAGTCTCATTTATCAGGTATGTTCATATTGTTGAAGATCATTACTCGTATCCCATCGACTGACAATGTGAACACCATTTTCTCTAAAGTTTCAACTGTGTTCGGCTACAAGCCTACATTCTATGAGACCCGTCTCTCCACGCTCTCTCGACTCATTCATAACAGAAACCACATTGATACTTTTTATATCAAAGTGTTTAATGTCAAACACTTTTCAATAACATATTTTTTTTAAATAATGAAACCACATCCATATCACTACAGATCTGACCACCCAATCGTTTTCCAATCATGCGTTTCTACGTACATCGGTATCATACGTCACTAAATATATTTATTATCTCATATTTTCAGCACCGATAAAGGATGTTTTTTGTAAATTAAATTATCTTTACAACATGCAATTCATAAAAACGTATTAATTATGTTTTTATGATCAATTATATGTAGCGATGTGCCTTTGAAAGGTCCGATAGGATTAAATGAACAATATAATTTAATCTTTTTCCATATTATTATTCTATTCTAATACACATTTCAGTGAATTATTAATAATGGTTGACGGTACTCCACTACACGTGATAAAAGTAAGTCGACTCCCTAAAGACTGTCTATCAATGTGTAGAAAGGCTTCATCGTTTACCTTCAATATTCTATTTTACTTCTTAATACTTCATTTATTTATTTATAGTGCCTATTTTTTTTACTTCTAGATGTCTGAGATAATTTTGAATAATTTTATTATATTTCGATTGCAATGTTAGGATTCTTGCATGTAACTGGCAGTACATGTTGTGATTTATCAAATTGGTTGCTTTGTACTTTCAATTATTGCATTTGTCATATTTGCATGAACACGTTTAGTGAACAATTTTAAATTATATACAGAGTATGCGATCATGTTTTTCATGAATGGATCACACCAGTGGAAAGTTTAGGCATGTTGGTATTTTATTTTATTAACTGTACCAAGGCATAATAAATTACAGTCATGTTATTAGATAGAAGTTTATTGATTTTATTATTCATAATACTGTTTTATAAATTTAATGCTGAAATGGAGATTGTACTTATCTCTTGACCCAGCAATTTTTCCATAGCATTAATCAAATGACTTAATAGTGATATAACATGATATTTAAACAGGGACACAACTGAGATTACACTCAGTTCACTTCACATATTGTTTCTAAGAGAGTGAAATCTTGTAAATGTTTCTATTCATAATCAATTTAATATTAGCATTATAAGATTGTGTTTTTCTTACTTGTTAGACTATTTTTTCTTTGATTAATATTGAAAAATATTATTAAAACATCTGTGAAAGTTGTGAACTATTCAAAAGTCACATATCTAATATAAAATTTGTTAATTTATGCTTCACTCCATACAATAATAAAACTGTGATGTAATTAAATCTGTGATCATGTGCTTTTAATAATATTGTATAAATATAAAAGTGGTAACCCTGAAAAAACATACATATCAGTTTTTAAACAAAAGAGTTTCTTACTCACTTGCATTCATTCGTGTTGCACGTCTTTTGTTAATAAGGACACATACACCTAGTCATCCAATGTAATGGAAAAGTACTGATAAATAATAATTATTTAACAATCATTCAATAATTAAGTTTTAAAATTGGTTTTTAGACCATTTTAAAAATGGGTTTTAATGTGGTAAGTTTATTATTAAAATTATGTCGACCAAATACTTTTTATTACTAATTAATTTTATTAATAATTTTTTCACTAATTATTGTAGCAGCAACAAATTTATTTAATATATTTGATTATATCTTCTTAGCTGCATGTTGCATTTTTATAAAAGAAATATTGGAAAAAGCTTTATTTGTGAAAAGAAAAATTAAATTGTCATCTTGGAATGAAAAAAAAAAACACTTTAAATTATTTCTTAACCAAAATAAAAATAATGGATATTGAGTAATGTTTATTTTCAAACATCTATATAATGCTACTATTCGGCCTTACAGTTTCTCTTAAATAATTTAATAGTCTTTCTAAGAGTGTAATAAAAACCAGTAGAGATAAATCTCTTTTTAATTTATGACACTTTTTTAGAAGCTCCATAAGAAGTCTCATTGTAATTAAATATTGTAAAAGTAACAAATTAATGTTCATTTTACTATATAATATATTCAATTCATTTCAGTTGAAAAATTCATTTGAAATTATTTTGTGAGTAAATTAATGTGTGCTCAATTGAATTTTATTGTATAATATTTTTTCAGAGTAAGATGAAGGAGGAGCGCCAACCTCTGCTGATTGGACCCAGTGAGCCCGACGTCCCAGAATTCACCCCATTCGATGGACCCACATCACCTGAAACAGAAAACAAGAAAGGCAATGTGGGAGATTCTGAATTGGGAATCCCTCACAATGATCCGAGGCCTAATTACAATCCTCTATTGGACCGAAACCTGGAACATCCAACATCCAACATGGACACGTTGATACATCTCTTGAAAGGAAACGTCGGAACCGGTATTTTGGCTATGCCAGATGCGTTCAAGAATGCAGGCTTAGTTGTAGGTGAGAATTGACAAACAATGCTCAGTAATTAGTGCCTAACTTAACACTTATTATATAGCATAAACATCATGATTTGAGTCAGTTTGTTAGTACTTCATTATAACTGTTTGCTTATTTTAAACAGTGCTGTTAAAAAATATTAGATTTATTATAGATTAAAAATACTTTTATATTGTATGCATACGTTATTAACGTTAAAGATATTAACTGACAATAGTTGGTGAAACTGCATTATTATAATTTTATATTAATTTATATTTAAAAATATAACAAAATTAAAATATTTAGTTTAGATTTCACATTTATTTTTAAGTGATTACATGTTTCGGACTCCCTGGAGTATTTATTGAAGATGGACTCCAGGAAACCGAAACATCAAATCACTCAAAATAAATGTGAAATCAAAACTATATATTTTGAATTTGTTACTTTCGTAATTAAATTTTTTAAAAAGTATATACCAATGAATATATATATATAATATATATATATACTTTTTAATAGATAATGTCATTTTACCTTGTTTTATTGTGAATAACATGAGTAATTGTTAACCGCAGAAATGAGACTGCAGTTCCAATGCATTGTAAACTTGATCACTTTATAACTGTGAATAATCACAAGCAGTATCATTTATTTGATTAACAAGATCCATCCTAAAAACAAGGTAAAATAACATTATACATTTAATATTGTAAACGGATCTTAAAGACGCAAAGTAAAACAATTTAAATAAATTTTATTTATTTTAAGGTTTTATTGGCACCTTGTTGATGGGAATAATATGCACCCACTGCATGCATGTGCTGGTGGGTTGTGCCCATGAGCTCTGCTTCCGCTCTCAGCAGCCGTCACTGGGGTTCTCTGATGTGGTTGGTGTTGCATTCGAGACGGGTCCAAATAAACTTCGAAAATATTCCAAGATTGTGAAGTAAGATTCTTACCAAATAAAGTTAAATTATTTTTCAATTTTGTTTATTTTTTTTCCTTTCAGAAACATTACAAATTATATTAACTCAATTCATTTCTGAAGTACAATAAAAATAAAAAATACAATATATACAAAAATAGGTACTTATGATTAAGTACTATGAACAAAGCAATAAAGACAAGCAACAGAAGGTCCCAATGCTTATCAGACAGACGATTCCAACCAATTATCAAACCAAAGAAACGTTTGGAGTTCTTGTCTGAATTGGGCCTCTTACGTGAAATATGTCAATTTATATATATCAATTTATCATTATAATATATATATATTATAATATATCAATTTTTAATAATCTTAACACTATCCAGTCCGATTACACAACATGTGTGTAATAACCAGACCAAACGTTAAAGGCCGGTCACACAACATGTGTTTGATTGTTCCGCCAATGCTTAGTGGCCAATTACACACAGCTTGTGATGTTTTTTCAAACGTTAGTGGCCGATCACACAACATATGTGTTGTTTTTACTTTCGACCATAATTCAAAGATCTCAAACCTTTTCAGTGAGGGTCATATTTAATTTTATGATGACACATGACGATAGATTTATCAATTCTTTAAAAAACAGTCTGCCTCCAGCGTAAGTTTAATCACGTAACGCGCAGACTGGATAGTGTTAAATGGCAATTATGGGGCTTTGTATTTATGGTCCTTTAGAAACAAGTTGCATTTAATTAAAAATCGAAATTTTGTATATTATTATGATAATCAACTACTGTAAATATTCTGCTTTGAGGGTTAATGTGACTAGTTAAAATAAAAAATATTTCGTTATAATGAAATTACTATTATAACTATTAATTTTCACTTAGAAGCGACAGTCAATAATCTTAAAGCATTGTAATTTTTTTTTGTATGTTTCCCGATTCAATTAAACTTCTAATATGTGTATTTTAATTTTCAGAAACACCATTAACATATTTTTGTGTATAACTCAGCTCGGATTCTGCTGCGTATATTTTCTTTTTGTGGCTGCAAATATTGAAGATGTCGCTTTGCATTACTTGTCGTATGACCTCGGTGTTCATTGGTACCTCGTCATCATTCTGGTTCCTATGATTCTATTGAATCTGGTGAAAAATCTGAAGTACCTCACTCCCGTGTCGTTGATAGCGGCCATTTTCACAGTGATAGGTCTGGCCATAACCTTCTATTACATGTTGCAAGACCTGCCCCACACCAGCAGCGTAAAATCTTTTGCTTCTTGGAGTCAACTCCCCCTGTATTTTGGAACAGCGATGTACGCCTTTGAAGGAATCGGAGTGGTTAGTATTATTTTCTTAAAACAAACTTTAATTCATTATTTCAGAATGTTTTACATTGTTAATGGATGAAATATTGATCTATATTCTAGGTGTTGCCTCTTGAAAATAACATGAAAACTCCCCAAGACTTTGGTGGATGGAACGGTGTTCTCAACACTGGAATGGTTATTGTGGGATGTCTGTACACGGCAGTGGGATTTTTTGGCTACTTGAAATATGGAAATGATGTCAAAGGCAGCATTACTTTAAATCTTCCAGCCGATGAACTGTAAATATACAATTTATATTTTATATCTTAATAACAATTTAAATTTGAATATTTTTTTGAAAATTATTTGTTCATTTTTAGAATGGCTCAGAGTGTTAGAGCTATAATGGCTGCGGCTATATTCATGTCATACTGTCTGCAATTCTACGTGTCGATGAATATCATTTGGCCTCTTCTTCAACCTAAATTGGAAACCGAAAAGGCTCAAAGGATTGGAGAAAATGTTCTACGAATCAGTCTTGTTCTGTTCACATGTAAGTGATATATTAGACAAAAAAATATACTAAACAAATTAAATCAGGAGCCTTTTTTCTTTATTGACAATATAATTTTTGTTGTTTCTAGTTGCATTGGCCGCTATGATACCAAACCTCGGAGTCGTTATTTCATTGGTGGGTGCCGTGAGCAGCTCAGCATTGGCTCTGATTTTTCCACCGATTATTGAAATTGTCACATTTTGGCCCGACCGTCTCGGAAGTCGCAATTGGGTTCTTTGGAAGGATATTGCAATAATTATGTTCGGTTTGGCTGGCTTCATCTTTGGCACCTATGCTAGTTTGTCTAGTATACTATCACCAGAAGAGTAATCTGTATCCGATTGCCAATAATTGTTACCGATATGTGGCCGAGCGGTAAAAGGAATCTGTTACCGATATATTGTTTAATTTTTTTATCATTGCCATAATATATTTTAATTTTATAAGCATAGACAAATTTACATATTATATTTAATTATTTTATAAAAGACAGAGAATTTTATGAAACACATTTTTTTTTTTAGTTAAAGTAGTAAAAATGGCTTAAAGATCAACCAATAAACAATTAAATGTTTGTGATATTTTGTGTACCTACTATGATTTTATATTAAGCTTGTGACGCAATAATATAAATATTTATACGTATGGGTATATACTATTTTTTTATTTGTATGTTTATGTATAATGATTTTTTATTTACATTTTGATTTGATAAACCCTTTCCCCATTGATGTATAAAATATATAAAAATGTTTATAATAGTTTATCATATAATATAGCTTATACATTCATTTTGGATATATCTTGTATCTAACAAATGATTGATTCATGCATATTCATTTATGTTGCTTTGTTGAGTTTATTTTTTGTTGGAATCAAATAATCATTCAATTTCAAGAGTAGTATTCCACAATTTGTTAATAATTTAATATATTATATATTACAAAAAATATTCCAAATGTATATTTTAAATAATTAAAAAAAATCTAATATTACCGGAGTCAGGATAGAATGTGAAATGAATCAAACATTAATACTTAAAGTAAACATAATAAATGTTTTAAACATTCCTTAAAAATGTAATGACAGTGCATTCCCACCCCTCAAATATTTAACTGTTAGTTAGTACTTTAGTAATATGTATAAATTATTGTAGTCAAATGAAATGCTTTCGTTCAAATATCCTACATGTTAACTTATACCAATGAATGTGCGCATTTCGTTTCTGTGATATGCTTGAAACATCGATAGTCAATTTATTGAAAACTTGAAAGTTTTATGTTATTTTTGAAAAAAATAATGCCAATTATAGCAATGGTATTTCATTTTTAAGAAATATTGTTTGATATAAAAATGATGTTAATTCATATTTTATAAACTGTTTTAAAATATCATTACCAGCTAAAGAAATAAAACATGATCCAAGATATTATTTAAGAAAAAAGTTAATTGTCCAGTGCAACAGTTTTCCTAGCATTGCCCAGTGTCCCGTATAGTGTTAAGCTTCTTTCTCACCTTTCTTTACTCGCAAAAAGTAAAAATAAAATGGTTTACAGCAATTCATATTTATGAGGTGTCATTTATTTTATTTTATTTTAATTCTTATTTTATCTTCACTTAATTAAAACTTTGTTCAATGCTATGTATTTAAAATATGGCAGATTGGGTATTGCACAACCCACCCAATCCTGCTGGAATAAAAACTTTATTATTATTATTAAATAATATTAATGGTAATATTAATTGTGAAGTATTTTGTTTTTCTTTACAAAAATACAGATCTCTAGGATGTATTTCTTAATAATATTACTATTTTTTATTATATTTACTAATAAATCAATTTAAAAAATTGCCAAATATTGTATATTTGAGAAAAGAGAAAAGGATCATACTTCAAGTAGTAAATGTTCTTGCCTTAGAACTATTTATGACTTGTATTGTTGATATTATTATGTCTTTTGTACAAATACTTACATAACATAATTGTTTTGTATTTTTTTTTTTTATGTAAACACATACAGGAGAATACCGACAGACGGTGATAGTAATTTTTTTGAAGTCTCATCTGTGGAATTCTATGACGCTTACCATGGTGTATATGGCTAAACGCTGCATGTGGAGTGTTGATCCGCCAACGTCATAGACTACAGCCCGAGATTCACGCATCATCCTTTATTATTACAGGAATCTACTATGAATGAGTGGTCTTTACGGGACGACTTTCGTCTACCACCAATTTTAATTGATAGGCTATGACTGACATTTTACGGGTGATGGATCAAATTCACACCAACCGGGGTATTTTAGAGCTCAGAAATCAATTAAAAATCCTTTTTTTTTTAATCTCCGTCGGGGATCGAATCCACGACCTTTGGCTTGCAAAGCAAACGCTTTACCATTGAGCTATGACCGCCGGCGGATTTTAGACTACTTATTTTGTTATTTAAGTAAAATTTCACATCAGTAAAATGATTAAAATCGATTAAGATGTCAAAGTTTATTATTAACTTAAATATAAAGTAAATAGCATTCATTATCATTTTTTAAATATCAACTTTGCAAATGTTTGTTTTTTCTTTGCATTGTATAAATTAATCAATATTCCCTACCACAATATTATGATAAAAATGTAGTTACCTGAGACAATTAGACTCCTATATTGTATTTATAATATTTATAAGTAGTGCAATTTAAAAATATTCCTTTAATGACATTAAATGTTTTATTCTATTTTAGAGCTTCAATGACATATGTTTCAAGTTCAAACTGTAATTTAAGAAAGTCAATATGTAATTTTTATTAGATCTAAAGAAAACCATTGTAATTTTATTTATTAATTGTTAAAAATACTGATATTTTTGTTTAAATGTACAGATAATATCATAAAATTGTATTATGAAACTGGGTCCAGTTAAAATGCTAAGACATTTGAATCTGCTTCTTGCTGGATTTTTTTATTCTTTTTTTTTTATATTCAAATCTTGCATAGATCACTGATTTAATTTTAAATTATTGAATCAACTTAAATGTAAAATAAAATCCCATTTATTTTTTATTATGAAAGTACAATTATATTATGTTAATACATATAGGGCCTTGAACATGTGGCAGTTGTACATCTTATTTGTACCAAAGTGTTCTCTGCAATTGTCATAGTCAGTTCCAGCCATTAATACTGAAATTTAAATAAAAGATACATTGAATATTTTATTCCAAGAATTTCCAAACTATATTCTGTGAAACTTAAACACACTGACCGCGAATACCGTACTTGTAAATTGTCATTTTTTGTGGTTTTAGGTCGTTACGAACATACTGCATAGCAGTTTCTACAGACCGTACGATGTTTCTTGATAGCCATCGTAAATACAATGGATTCACTTCATGAAGCTGATAATTAAAAAACAACTGTCTTATTCTTTAGCCTCGCCATTTCCCATCATCTGGGATCAGCTCTCCTTGTACACATTCACCATGTCTGTCTGTCCTGCGTTGCATTCTCGGTCAAGCCCAGAGTTTTAAGATCCTTGTTTACAGTTGAAGTCCAGGTTGCCTGTGGTCTTTCAGGTCTAATTAAAAAACAACTGTGTTTTTTAAATTATAAATGTGATATTATTATGAAAAATCATCGCCTCTACTTATCTTATTTTCCATTAAATCGATTTATTTGGTCTACTGCGGTTAGTCGCAGTCAAATGTCTATATTTCAAGCAAAGGGGTGTAGAATAAAATTGGACATAAATATTTGAAAAAATATTTATTTATAATTTAAAATGCAATAAATGCTCTAGACAACAAAATATGTTTTTGTCACAAACGCATTTATTACATACAATAATCTTATCAGGTAATAAAAAAAATATTTGATAAACTATTGCATATTATAAAAAAAAAAACCTTTAATTAATTATCATTTGTGCAGTGTTACAATGCAGAACAAGTTTGGGAAATCCTGGTTTATTGTATAAATATACTTTAATCAGAAAATAAAATTATAATCATATGTTTTTGATCCCAGTCGATGCTTGTGGAGCTTCAAGCACTCAATTTGGTACAACGGCAATGTCGCTCCTAAATGGCCTACCAGCACACCTCGATCATTTTCTTACATCCTTTTCCTCTTTTGTCGATGGTATTGTTCTACTTGATCTCTGTGATCTTTGACACGCGTCATCTTCTTATTCTTTTGTGTTATTTTTATTTTTATTATTTTCTCTATTTATTGTATATTTATGTATACTCTATGTTTCTAAATATTTGTAAAAAAAAAATTGGAATTTCGATTCTGTATATTAATAAATTTGTTACGCCATAGCAGCGTTCAATATAATTTATTTCATGTGTTCAGTTGCTTAGCAAACTGTGATAATATTTATGTAATATGTTAAATAATTAGCAAAATTTCATCAATTGAGAGAATACAACATCACAATATAAAGTGCATTTATTGGAGGTAGATATGTTAAATTTATAATATTTTATTAACGTACTTTTGTGTTATTATCAATTCAATCGATGTTTTAAAAAACCAAAAAAAATAATGCTTGATGTGTTGTACCCTATACTACAATTAATTTGTAATTCACTCCCTAGTATCTTCTGATAATATCCTTGAATAACTTAATAATATAACTGTAAAGGCAATGATTCCTTCATGTTATAAAGTAAATTATTTTAGTCATATATGTTTTTATAGATGTCATATTTTTAGTTGAAAAATATTTTTTATATGATATTTTAAACGATTCCATGACATGTATATTTAATTGCTCCAAATTTCTAGACAAACAATGTTAGTTGTCAACATCGGCGGTTTAATTATTGAATGTTGTAGTTAATTAGCTATTTATTATTAGCGTGACAATATACTCGTAGCTAAGATATTGCTTAATACATAAGTACTTATTTTTCTCTCTATTATATGATTTAATGGAGCTGTCTAATTACTATGCGCAAGTCATTTATCCACGTGACAAACCTTATGTCCTTAATGTATAATTTCATGAAATTAATTTAAATTTTTGAAGTCTTTAATCTGATTTACTGACTGTAGACATTTAAAATGTATATTCCAGTAATGGCGAATAGATTGCAGTCATTTTATTTTTCCCATTTCATGTCAAACATATCCATTAGAAATTGTTGAGTTGCAGGAAATTTAACATACTATTTTTATATTCAAGTACCTAATATCTTGTTAATTTTCATTATGTATATATTGATTATTCATATATATTTATCATGTGTACATGTATAAATATTGAAGTATATTATGATACATAAAAACCATATTTTTTTGTATTATAAAATAATATTCATAGGTATTATTTATAATTTTTAGTACGCAAAATCAATTCAAGAATACAATTCTTGTAAAAGGTACATAAATCGTAATTCTTTCGTTATTGTAGAATATGTGTATGCAAAAATATAAATAATAATTGATAATGTCTGTGCTAAACCGCGACAATAGGTGTGCTAAGACAATAATTTTGATGTATTCATTAATTATAATAAAATTAAAAAATTGCACATAAACCACGCACTCAGAGAGCGTAAAATGCTAAATATTATATTATACAATCTTGTAATATACAGAAGTGTACAATATTTATCAATATTAAAAGTAAATAAATTATATTACTATCATAACTTATTTTTTTATTTATTATATGAGAATAAAACATGTTTAAGGCAACCGATTCATCAAATTACTCTTCTTAGACAACAACAATACTGATACACTCTTAATATGATCTCAGGTATAAGAACTAATTATTAGCTGCTTTACCAGGAGATATTTTTATCTGATAAAATATCTTGAAGAATGTTTTTTGTGATAAGCCTGGAAGTCAAAATAAATTATTACTATAGTATAATATCTTTAGACTTATATATGGTTCATATCGATAATAAATTATATATTTTCTCACCTCATTGTAGGCATTGGTACTACGGATGCATACAAAACACAGCAGATGTTGTCATCCAATTTATAGGCATGGCATTTGTGGTATTCTGAACACCAGTAAGTTTCCAACATGTTGTCCTCTCTATCTGTCATAAGAGCGTTATTTGTCTCTTGCGATGGTGATTCAAAACCATCCTGTGGTGTCACCGATTCTTCAGCGCTCGTGCAAAACTCCTAAAAAAAACATTAAGGTCACAATAATCCAAAGTTCAATAGGATAAGGTCCCATTTACATTTTGATATACATGATATAAGTAATAATTAGATTTAATTGATGGTTATATATTTTTTTTACGATACATAAGTTAGTTCTAACCTGTACTGCTTGTAAATAAAATGTTCGTAATATATCGAGGCGATGAGCGCCACTTAACGCTCTTCTACCGCTGGTAGGTTGCACACTTCTCGATATAACATATTTTTGTTCATCGCAGCGTAAAATCATAACACTGAAAACAAGTTAAACAATGAATTAAAGTTAAATAACTTAGATTAACTGTTGTAATTTGGAAAGAAATCGACAGGCGTATACAACTGGGATGGGCAGCATTTGGAAAACTAAAGTACATTTATAAAGCGAAAATACCGCAATGTTTTAAAACTAAGGCGTTTAAACAATGCATCCTCCCTGTATTAACTTATGGTGCAGAGACGTGGAATCTGACAGCAAGTCTTACCCATGAAATAAAGGTCACCCAGCGTGCTATGGAGAGATCCATGCTCGGAGTGTCGCTAAAAGATAGAATCCGAAACGAGGAAATACGCAGAAGAATTAAAGTAGTGGATGCTACCCAATGAATAGGCACACTCAAGTGGCAATGGGCAGGACATATCTGTCGAAGAGACGACGGTCGATGGGGAAAAAAATATTGGAATGGCGCCCAAGAACTGGCAAACGAAGCATTGGCCGACCCCCTGCAAGATGGACTGACGACATAAGAAGAATAGCGGGAGTGACCTGGATGCGGAAGGCAGAGGATCGAAGAGGATGGAGACTCATGCGGGAGGCTTACGTTCAACAGTGGACGGATACAGGCTGATGATGATGAACTTAGATTAATAAATTTAAGAAAATATTGATTTCATTACCCCAATACGCCGGAAGGAAACTGGACTGATGCGGGAAAGTTTCTTGGGTAGCACAACCGAGCGGCCTTCAGGGTGTCTGAATGTTGTTGCCAGCAGTTCAGGACAATAGCGTCTACTTCAGCCAGCACGGGAGTTGGACCACAGATCACAAGCACGTGGACATCTGACAAGAGTTTACATATAACAGCCCGGAACGCAACCTATTTTTTTTTTAAAACATTAATACAATTCACGTAAGAAATTTTGCAAATTTGATGGAATTTTAAAAATATTTTTTTAGTAATAAATAAGAATAAGTAAGTTTTGCAGTGTGTTATTAAGTAGAATGTCAAGTGAAATGGAGAAAAAACCCTAGTACAAAAAGAGAGTGAGTCTTTAGAGAATGAAATATATCAAATAAACAACGAAAAACAATTTCATAAAGAAATAGAGAGTTTGGAAGCAGACTTCCACACAGATATTTATGAATAGAAGGCAATACTACTACATATTATTATTTAATAGTCTAGTTATAGAACAGATTATGCCTTTTTTTAACATTATAAGTTAAGCATGAGAAAGTATTTTGTGAAAGTGGAATACACATTTTAATAAATAATTTTACTAAATATTTAACCAAGGCACTTTTCTATGCCAGAGATTAATTTCATCACAGCAGATAAGACAAAAAATAATTACATTAGGGCTTCGATGACACAAGTAAATTGGTGTGTCTCTAAGGGATGCTTCAGTGTCAAGAGAAATTAATCGGAGTAGAAGTTGTCTCTCTTGCAGCGAGAGAGATCGCCAGCCGGCCGTGCCGCAGGCGTAGCGCCCCCACACACACAGGCAACCAAACACACTGCCCATGCGGGATGTAAACGACTCCAAAACACCCTGTAAAATAAAAATAAGTCAAATAAATATTCTCCAAAATGATAATATGTATGACGTTTTTTAGCTTTTCACAGGTAGATTTTAGATCCATGGCATTTGAATTAAGCTTTGTGCGGCAAATTGTTTCTTCTTATATTTCTGCCTCACACAAGACGATCACTATAATCCCAAGCCAGCACTTCACACAACATTTAAGGGGGTATGCTAAGCCGATAACTTAGCTTACCGGTGACATAATTTTATCAAACACATCATACTCTGATAATGACCTCTGCAATGGAGGCCAGTGATGAATAATCTGTGACATACATGTTAAAGATTGGGTGATAATGGTGTTTGATTAAAAACTAAAGGTAGAAAAATATTACAAAAAACATTTACACCCAAAGTTAGTTAGGGTTTTTTTTTTAATTTCAAGGTGTAGACCACAAAGTTGTAGCATCCGTACTATTGGGCAGATCTAAAATAATTTAAAATAAATATATTATTTATTTCATAACAGATACTAATGATATAAACAATGGTAAAAGTTTATTAAATTACCTCCAAAACATTACTTTCAGAACAAAGTATTGCTTCGATAGCATTTATTAATAGAGTCGGATGAGCCGTAGAAGCACTTTGGGAGTCCAATGATTCCATCAGTCGATCGACCAGAGGATAGCACGGGCGAAGTTCTCTCTTCAGTCTCTCCAGGTTGCGAGGGTTCTTCAGCTCATCCAAGCCAACAAACATTATCATGGCATTGAAGACGGATGTTAAAAGAACATTTAAATCACTCTCGAGACCTCCACTGGAAATTCCAATGAGGGTTATACTGAAAAAAGAAAATTATAAACTAAATAGAATAAAAAATCTATCGCAGGTTTAAAAAAGTAAATAACTTGTTTATGAATATATTTTAGAATCCCTTTGTGTAACATACAAAAGTCCATTCGAAGAGTCATCCATAGTAAGCAATAATCATTAGGTCATCACAAATTGCCTCCACACCATCATTATCCATACTTTATTTCAAGTCTTCTGCATTCAAAGCTGAACCGAGACTTACTGTACATATTTCTGAAACAATTTTCAAGAAAAGGTTTCGGTGCTTAAAAAGGAAGCAACGGAAGTGTCTGGCACATGAGGGTTTGTTTATCAGCATTTTTAAAAAGATCGGACGGTTAATCAGAGACCTAAGGGAAACCTCAACCGAAAAACAAATAATTTACCTGCCAAAAAACTCTCTCCACAAAACAATGCCATTTTGAACTTTGGTATTTTTTAGTATGACATCCTGGCATTTACTGAACATGCTAACACCATTCAAGGACGCCATCGAAGAAAAAGGTAACTAAAAAAAATAGTTTTCAAATTAAATTAAAGTATTTTAACTTTGTTATTTAACATAAGGATCCCACCCCATTCTCGGTTCAGTTAATTTATTAATTAAAGCTGGAAATGTTTCGTTTAAGAGCAAGTTTGAGAGAATACACATGATATTATATTATTTCAACAACGAAAAAGGAAAATACACATAGAAAAAAACGAGTGTAGGAGCCGTATGCACCCCTGTTAGTGAATACAAACAGGCTAATTATTTATATACAATTGTGTACATATCTTTGATCAACTTTATATTTAATTTAACGGTATATTTCAAATAAATACAAAGTTATCTTACATTTTCGGTATCACCCCTTTTTCTAGAAAATATAGGAAGTCCACTTAGAGTGATTAAAGCCAATACATGGAGAGACATTTTCTTTTTTGGTTTGTTCTCTTTATTGAAGAAATATTTTGTAGTGACTACTTTTATATAACATAGTATTTGAAAATCATTTAAAGTTTTCAAAACGATTTCAAGTTAACATGTCGCAAGCGTTACAAAAACATAAGTTGCAGAATTATGAAAACATAAAATATTAGTAAACAAACTTTTAAGAATTTGTATTTCTTTGACAGTTAGTGGATTAGGTATATTAAAGTCTATGAAAGTAAAAAAATATCAAGAAACAAAAAACGTGGGCGTAACACATAATAGACCAAACCAGATCGAGTTTTATATAAAAAATATGTTATTCTTCAATTTTGGTTTTTCTACAAAATAACATTTTAGAATTGACGGAAAAATGTTTCTTCCTTCGTATTTGCAAATAAAAATTAGATTTAAGCTTTACTACTTTCACAAAAGATAAAAAAAAATAACAAAAGATGGATACTGAAAAATTATTTTAATTGTGATTTTTATTATCTCCTTAAAAAATCTATTCTCACAAAATAAAGTAACTTAAACATATCATTATAGACGTTTATGCGTCCGTAATAAAATACATAGCTTATGATATAGATTTTTTTTCATTTTTAGAAAGATAGACTATATGTACTGGATTTGAACTTCTTTGTTATTAAATAATCGAAATTATGGTACTAGGTAATACTCTCATTACTCTAAAATGCCAGAGGGAGAATTGAATTGTTGAAGGGAAAGTTGTTTTTGGTTGTACCAACACTGTGAATAGCGTATCGTGATAAGATATTGCGCGGAAAAATCAATAGTTATAAATTACAAATTATTTTACATTGACTGCGGATGTTATTTCAATGAGTATTTTAAGTATTTAATGTAAATTATAATCATGTACCTCAGATTCAGAGTCAAAATTAAGTAAAATACGTGATATCGTTAGTAAATTATACTGTCAAATACATTTTCTTTGTTTATTTATGTAAGAAGGAACATTTCATATACTTTTATTTAAAACACAAAATAATTTAATTTAAGGTAAGTAAATGTTAAAATCAAATAAAAATAAATATATGTTATGAAGCTATATTATAAATCTGACTTATAAAACTTTAAAAGAAAACTGTTAATTCTGACATATAAATTTATGAATGCAATATTCATTAAAATTGAACTTCATCCTTTTAGTGTTGGCCGTTGAGGAAAGGACAAACGGACACACTGTGAGACCGCGGGTCTGTAAGGCTAAACCACGGAAGGCCACGGCAAGAGCACGCTGGAGAGCTGTTTGCTGTCAGGGGAGTACACGGGTGGCTTAACGCTGTGCAGTAAGGTGCACCCGAGCCCCGGGGCGGCTCGCGGCGTGTGGGCGCTGCCGCAGCCGCCCGCCTGCAACATGGTGGCCGACGCTGACAATCTGGCCAGCCAGGACGGCGACGGCGCCATCCTCAGCTGCTCCGAGTCAACAGATCTGCTCAGCATACAAACCTCGGAGCTTATCTTCGACGCTGTCAAATCTGGGTAAAACATAGTTACTACAACTTCGAATTCTGTACATATTTTTTGAATAGCATTCTAAATACTAAATATTTATTATAATCATTACTTGTATTGTGGCTCTTGGGTTTAGCCGTGTGTGGCGATTTTTTTGCACCAATATTTCGACCGCCCTTGCAGGAGTCTTCCTCAGGGTTGACAATTGGCTCTAAGCCCAAAAGCCACAATACCAAATCTGGCCGTAAAAACCTACAAAGTTATTTAATCATTGCTATTATGCATAAAACATATCCATAATATATATGCATAAAGGTCTCCTGTAGGATCTTAAAAGTTATATTAAAAATAAATAAATACAATAACAGTTTTATTACTATAATCTTGATGAGTAATGACCTATTGGCAATGTGTATTTTCAGTGATGTTAGCGACATAGAAAGATTAGTGGAGAAGCTTGGACCGGAGACACTGTGCGCCCGAGACAAGCACGGCTACACCCCGGCGCACTGGGCCGCGCTGGACGGCTCCGTGGAGGTCATGCGACACCTGGTGGAGCGCAGCGCCCCCGTGGACTTGTCCTGCCTCGGCACGCAAGGCCCCCGCCCCATACACTGGGCTTGTCGCAAAGGGCACGCCGCCGTGGTGCAGGTGCTGCTGCAAGCCGGCGTGGCTGTGAACGCGGCTGACTTTAAAGGTTTCAATCATATATCAATCTGAAGATACATATATACCAGCAGTCGGGGAACTTTTTTAACCATTACCCCAAAATATTTAATAATAAAAATATTCAATAATAAAAAGTCCAAATTTTAACGTCTGAACTACTAACTTTTACACCCATGTGTGGTGTTGCTCACCAAAACCAGTTACTTGTATAACGAGAATGTACTCTGAAAACAATGCCTTGGTAAGTGCTCCCAAGGAGCGCAGGTACAAGGCGACCGGCCCAGGGGCCTAAAGCCCCCCAAAAAAAAAAAAAAAAAAAACCCCAAAATATTTTTACGTAAGTCGATATTACCCCAAAATATTTTTGCGTAAGTCGATATTACCCCAAAATACTTTTGCGTTAGTCGATATTACCCCAAAATACTTTTGCGTAAGTCGATATTACCCCAAAATACTTTTGCGTAAGTCGATATTACCCCAAAATACTTTTGCGTTAGTCGATATTACCCCAAAATACTTTTGCGTAAGTCGATATTACCCCAAAATACTTTTGCGTAAGTCGATATTACCCCAAAATACTTTTGCGTAAGTCGATATTACCCCAAAATACTTTTGCGTAAGTCGATATTACCCCAAAATACTTTTGCGTTAGTCGATATTACCCCTTCCCCCCATTTTCAAAAGAAGACAATCAATGTATATTTAAATAAATATTATTTATTGAATTAATTTACACGGAAAATACCAAAAAAGTTACATGAAAA
Source organism: Glossosoma conforme (assembly GCA_022606575.1). Classification (NCBI taxonomy): domain Eukaryota; kingdom Metazoa; phylum Arthropoda; class Insecta; order Trichoptera; family Glossosomatidae; genus Glossosoma; species Glossosoma conforme. The sequence continues at coordinate 1,741,006 of JAGTXR010000036.1, forward strand.
TAGTAAGTTTTATGAAATAGCAAACTAGAAAAATTTCCTTATTACCCCAAAAAAATAATTTTACCCCATTTGGGGTAATTTACCCCGGTTCCCCGACCGCTGATATATACCTACAACCAACTCCACTCCTACCTGTAAGTAGTGAGTCCTATATAGGCATGTCACATCAAGATTCTGGTAACCAATCCCTTTGGCGATGTGACGTGATGAACTGACAGTAGAAAGGAGAGCTCTCAGCTTCAACTGGACATGGTATAAACCGGCCATAAACTCACCAAGCCGCCTGGCAAGCGTGGCGTTTTAAGCCAAACCACACGACAAAAAAAAATACATATTAAAAAGTTAATTAATTTTGCTTTTGCTGATGGAAACTAGATGATTTATAGAATTTATGTAGTCAGTATTAAGATATTTTAACATTTTGATGTAAAAGGTCTACAACAGCTGAATTTTCTTATGTCCCGGGGGTCTCGCTGCTTTTGAAGGGCGTTAGGATTTATACATTGAATATTATCTCAGAGCTTTGTGATCCAGAGCTGACTTGGGAAGAGGCGAGGACCGTTCCATGTAATGTTCCAGCCAAAGAGTGATGTAGATGTGCTTTCTACAAATGCTTATCTTCATATTATTCACAGTAAGATTTAGTTTACAATTGTATGTTTTAAGGTCTGACACCATTGATGACAGCTTGCATGTACGGGCGCACAGCCACAGCGGCCTACTTGCTAGGTATGGGAGCGCTAACGCACCTGACGGACATCAATGGTGACACTGCATTGCACTGGGCGGCCTATAAGGGGCATGCTGATCTCATAAGACTCCTTATGTACTCAGGTGTCGATCTTCACAAAACAGATAATTTTGGGTCAACTCCGTTGCACCTCGCGTGTCTTTCTGGAAATCTAACATGTGTTAAACTACTCTGCGAAAAGGTTTACATGACACTTGTTTACAACCTTTTTAATCAAGGCTTTCATAAAATCAAATAAATCCCTAACTATCAATAGCTAACACATATTATTTTGGTAATACTTTACTTTAGTGTTTATGAAATCAATACATTCTTTATATAATTAAAGCAATGATATAACTCAAGAACAGTGGTCTTTAACAGCCTTGTTCATTGCCCAGTTTAGTATTTTACCATTAAAAATAGCATTTTCCACTCTGGCTGTTTATCATACCTATCAATTATTTATGTGGGATGGAAAAAACCACATTTCTACATTAAATTGGACGCATCTAATGTATGTCACTTCAAAAATACTGTTAAAGTCATCATATAAAGTGTGTAAAGGGACTTAACTATAAAAAGATGAAACTGACAGTGATAACATAGTATTGATTTAACAAAATCATTCAAGTGAAGATTTACCATTATTTCAAGTAGATTAAAGTATTACTTACCAAATTTTGAGTAATATGATCAGTAAACATTTATCAATGTGTATTTTTTTTTTAAATATTTTAATAATAGTTTTACTTTTCAAGATAAAAACTGAGTTAGAACCGAGGGACAAAAATGGGAAAACCCCCCTCATGTTGGCTCAGAGTCATCGACGCACGGAAGTTGTGAAGATGCTGCAGTCGGAAATGAAAAGAAAAAGTAGATGGCTTCCTCCAATATCGGAACTCTGGGGGCTTATGTTTGGTGGCGCAGGAGATTCTAAAGGACCATTACTTTTATTTCTTATTTCCGTTCTTCTATGGGGATATCCCATGTACATCATACGGGTGAGTTTCTAATTGTCATTCAAACTTACGCGCCTAAGAAATACTATTTTATTCCTCTAATACGTTTGTCTCTTTCAGTGCATACCGATAACGTGGAATACTCTCAGAAGATCGCATTATTGCTTTATATACTGGAACATTGTGATGTGGTTGAGTTGGGTAATTGCTAATCGCAGAGATCCCGGTTATATACCTCTCAATTCGGATACATACTACAGGGCTATCAAACAGATTCCTTACTTTGATAAATGGAAAAAAAGAAATGTGACGTTATCAAGACTCTGTCACAGCTGCCGTTGCCTGAGACCCTTAAGAGCCAAGCATTGCCGTGTTTGTAACAGATGTGTGTCCTACTTTGACCATCACTGTCCTTTCATCTATAATTGCGTCGGTTTACGAAATCGTATGTGGTTTTTCCTGTTTGTGATGAGCATCGCCATAAACTGTTCATTCACAATATACTTTGCCTGCTATTGTGTGATGATCGAAGGGTTCGGCCTCTTATATATATTGGGTCTTTTGGAAGCTGTTGTATTCTGCGGATTGGGATGGATATTGACTTGTACATCGGTGAGTTATTTCAAAATTAACTTGCATACCGCCTTACTATTAATTTTGTTAAAAATATTAGAAGCAAAAAAAACATAAACATAATATCTCAAGCTTCATAGATGTAATAAAAAATATATATTTTAGATTTCCAATTGATCGTTTAATTCTTGCTAAACTTAAATAACTATGAGTAAATTAACTTTGGTTTTTGTAATTTTTGTTGCAGATTTTACACGCCTGTATGAACTTAACGACAAATGAAATGTTTAATTACAAGAGATATCCATATCTAAGAGACAAGAGGGGTCGTTATCAAAATCCTTTCTCGAGAGGACCCATTTTGAATTTAATTGAATTTTTCGTCTGCTTGCCGGATAAATATGACGAGCGAGACGTCCTGACAGAAGATCAACTCTAATTGACAAGACGGTTGGAATTATGTAAAGCATATTCACAAGGTCTAATCTATAATTCAAGCATTAAGTACTTACACAATATAACTATGCCTTAAAATTTACAAATCATTTAAGATTTAGATTTTACGAACCCGCAGATGGCTGAATATTTTCAGTGCTGATATTACGAGTATTAATTACTAGTTCTTAACATTATTTGTTATCTACTTTTAGCATATTTACTTATTTTTTTAAGATAATTGTTATTAAAATAACAAATCTACTGCACACAGTATGAGGTTCTTGTGATAAAAATAATATTAAGTTAAATTGCTATTATAAGGGTTAAGGGCATAAATTGCTTATAAAAACTGATATTTATTATTATTACGTACAAACACTGCCGATACTTTTTATTTTGTGCATAAATATTTGTATCGCATTACCTGAATTATAACTTTAAGGTAGTTAGCTACTTGGCTTGAAGAAATATAATAATTCATTAAACATTTTTATTACATTCCGATTCAATTTAAAACAAATCAATAAATATTGTAATTTTAAAAAATGTGTGATTTTATACTTTGACTGGTTTTACTTGATATTCTCTGCATTGCTTGACCACTTCTATTACATGGAAAACTGTTTGAGTTAATATGTTGGTAACAACATTATTGCATTCATTTAAATATTCAATGACTACAATTAACACATTTACCAACAGTATAGACCAAATAAGTTTTCAATTGTATTATGTACTAATAAACGGATCACCTAATCATTATTTATTCTGAATAACAATTCTGTGTTTTACTTATTATATAAAACTTAACCCTTTCATTACGGCTCGGTAGAATACAAATTATACTTTCAATTATAAAACTAGTATTTGAAGCATAAATATATTTATCTGGTCTATTTTCATATATCACATTGGTTCTTGTATCCTTTAGCTATTAGATGATGCATAAAAAACTATTCTAAGAAAGTAACAAAACGATATATCACGGCTACCGATGTCAACGGTAGGGGGAATCTTACACGCCATATATCGGGTACCGATGCGAACAGGTTATATTTTAAACTATTCTTAGTTACCATGTTAAAAAATGATAAGGCAACATTTTGAAGGACTTTAGTCCCATTATTCTGCGCATATACTTTACAAGTACAGTTTTGCCATGACGATTACCGAAACATGGCATGCGAAAAATAAAAATTGAGATCATTATGTTTCTATAAGTGTATCTTTCCATTAATTCAGCAATGCAAAATTAGGAATACTACTGAATATAATAAATATATACTGATAACATGTGGATTACTCAAATTTTAAAGGGTTATTTAATTTAAATATTTGGGTATTATAGAGTTAGATATAAAGGAACCAACTGAAATATTTCATTTTGAGATTTTAAGATCAAAAGATTGCACATGCTTTTATTTAAAATTCATTTTTCTTCCAATTATTACTATTTTACAATATTGTAACAATAACACTCTTACGTCTAACCTGCAATCAATGGAACACAGGCGTAAGATTGGTTCACTTAGCCTTTTTTACCGTTATTACCACTGTCGCTGCTCTTCGGAACTTTAAGAACTAATTTCTCCTGCACCCACCCACAACCGACAAACTCGTCTTACACTTGCCTAACATACATACACAGTTAATGTGTCGACCAAAAACTGGCAGTTTCCAAAGTTCCTTCCTTAATGCCACCGGTAAGCTTTGGAATACTCTTCCAGCGTCTGTGATTCCTCTTTCCTACAATCTGCAATCTCCCCAACCCACACACAAACACGAACACATCACACGTTTACTGCATTCAGAATCCAGCCTCCCTGGCTGAACATCATAGAGTGCACTGGTCTTGACCGTCTGTGTGCGATTACATAAAAAAAAATAAGCATTAAAAGATTGACTATTTTTAATATATGTTTATCACCAGTTAAAAAATGTATGTTATTTTGTCAGAACAAGTGGGCTCTATGAAGCTCAACCATGGAAGCTGGACACTGCATGCGGAAAGAATATGTAATGTCTGATGGAAGAGTTGGGGAGATGATAGTATATAAAACTCAATAGTTACGTCCATTTTAAAAATTAACAGTTGGTTCCTTGTGTTGATAAACTGTAACCATGGTTATAAATATCTAAGCAAAGAATATAAAAATATAAATACTCATTAGGAGTTGTCAGATATTTAAAGAAAATAATTTAATTACTTATGAAATGTATTTTATTGGTCATGAAAGCCTTATAAATAAATTATAATAAACTTAAGTCACATAAAATGATAATTGACTAAAAAATTTATTGTAATATGAAATAATACAAATCAACATCTTCAGTCTTACACAAATGAAAAACATTTGAATTTTAAAAATACAACTTCAAATAACATGTTATTTAGATAATGTAGTAAGCGTTACTCTCCAGAGAACTCTCGGAGATCAATATTGCAGTTCATGTGTCATTCAGTCGCTCTTTATATCGAAATAAATAAACACCCTTGCAAATCAATTTATGTACTATAAAAAAAATATAAAGGAAGAAATCGTTAAACAAAAGTATTATAACGAGGTGAGCATATCTGATAGTGCGTAAACTGGATTTCCGATAGGTGTCTTGTGATTCAATCTTGTGTAATAAACTTAAACCTATTTACTTGAATACCCACTGTACTTGGACAACACAAGCTCCATAGGTTTAGTAATTCAGGTTGAAATTAAAATCAATATATTTAATTGATATGGTCGTAGATAATTTTTTGAAGGAAAAAGACACATTTATAAAATAACAGTGTATACTTTAATGATTGTATTATTTACGCTAGTTAATTTAAAGTAAACACAAAAGACATCATTGATTTCAACGCAATGATTTTAATGCTCTAATAAAAGTATAATATAAATTTGGACTAGTAGATAAAAATAATATCTATCTTTCAATAATTCACCAAAGCTACTAATTTTATATTTAAATATTAGTTAACTTTGAGAAAACTCAAATCTCTCTAGGTATCGAAAAATATAATTAATGTTTATTAAAATAAACGGGAGAAGTTTGATAGCATCCTCTTCTCATTGAAAATAAAATATATGTATGTATGTATAACAGAATAATACATTTGGCATCAGCTTAATATTCAACACTATAATATTAACGCAAAAATATTGAGTGTTAAGATAACTAAATAAAATTAGATATAATAAAAAACTATAAAATGTGTTAATAAAATCCAAACTGGGGGTTAGTAATTAACACAGAAAACATGTTAAGGGCAAGGATACAAGGTGTTAGTTAAAACTAAATAATTTTATTACTCTAGATAAATATAAATGTTTAAATAATACCACAGTAATACTTTATTCAGTACATTTTTCTTTAAAATAGAAAACTTTTTTGACTATATGTTATTTTTAAAAATAAGGGTAGGACACATAATTAATTAGATTTTGAAGCACACAACCTTCCAATACATAGAAAAAAAGTTATATGGCTATGTTGAAGTAGTATATAGCCACCTTATTAACAGTTTAAGTATGCTGTATCAAATAACTAGATAATGAAAAAATCTTTATTTTAAGATGCCATTTGAAGTTTTATAGTATTTTGGCCTTGTAACACTTCCTTAATATAAAGTAAAAAAAGAAACAGCTGGGATCCCAGCATCTGCCATTTCTTTTAATCCGAAATTGACGAGAAAAATGTCTTACAAAATGAGAGTATTGAAACATAATCTAAAAAATAATCAGAATTGGAAAGTCCTCTTTGAAGAACTTTTCATTGAAGTACATAATCTTATTATCTAGTTATTCCATACAGCCCATGATATAATGGTGATGAGTCATCAAATGTTTTTTTAATTTGCAATAATATGTTTAACATTAGCTGAAAATTCCGACATCGTAATAATGATAAGTTATGATAATTGCTAGAACTTAGACTAAGGAAACATAATTCAAATTGCAAATAAGAAAAAAACATTGTACTCTCGTAATGTTTCAATGAAATTAAGACTTCATTATGCGTAGATGGACAAAAAAAATGTATTCTTCATTCTATTGCCCACGCTGAGGTTCCTATTCGATGCTCTTGAAATAATATATATTAGTGCATTTTCCTGCACCGATGTATAAAACAAAAATAAAATAAAAAATCTAATGTATAATAAGTGGCGGTTAATTTTCACACAAGTGTTAAGTGATATGACACCACAGATTATATAATTATAATATGCAGTAAAGATACACGGACATGTGAACACTTTTGTTTATAGTAAATAATATTATTATGTTTATTTTGATTACCTACACACCTTATTGAATAATCATAATTATTATGAACACTAAAACTTATAAACTACCAACAAAGTATTCGTCTTAAATAAATACGACAAATTTTTCAAAATATATTATGTTTTACATAATAATGACGTGCGATGCCAGATCCAGAATACGATTATTATTGACTCCATTCCTCTCGACACATTTATGAACAATGATTTATATTAAACCTAACGGCGGATTAAAAAATCTATACGTTATTCTAAAATGTATCCTCACACTAACGGCGTAGGTAGGCTTACATTTGTAATAGATAGATATTCACACACCAAAAAAACAACACGTTAAATATGTTTGATTAAATATCATACGGTTGAGACATGGTATTAATTTTAACGACCGTGTCTCTTGTTTCTCGCATTCTGTCGCCGGCTGAGGACTGACTTTCGAGGAGAGATCCGCAGCTCGCTTTCTTCGTTCTTATGTTGGGCTCGCGGTTGTCTGAGCCTGACGTTACGTCAGAGCTGGACATCATGAGGCGGGTGGAAGCGTGGCTCCTTACTGATCCTGCGGCGCTGAGTTTGCGGGGCATGGAGCCGGCCAGGGAGCCGTTGGAAGAGGAGTGGTGACCGATGAGTGGCATCCGTTCTCGAGGGTCTCCGATGGATGGCAGTGCACGGTGACTGGACGCGGCTCCACTGGAGTCAGAAGTTGTGTCGCAGTGAGCAGCACCGCTAGGATGCATCCATCCTGCCAGCCTAAAAATACAAAAATGCTCCAAAAATAAAGACCCAAAAGTAGAAGTCAAGTTGATAGCTACATTATTGAAAATGATTTAGTGCAAATAATTATACTATTTCAATAATAAAAAAGGCATTGAGCTGTAAAAAGCAAAATGTAATTTTTTTAACAGTATTTATATTAAAATATTACTCCCTAGAACAATATGAGCAAAATTAAAACTAAAATAAAAAAAAATGGTAAGTAAAAAAAGGAGCATTCCAAATAATCATTATTTTTATTTGATAAACAATGAGTTGAAACTAACTACTTAAGGAATAATGGTTGGTCGCTATAATTTACTAGATCATAAGTACACCAGAAAAACTAGCCAACCTAAATATAAATGTTTCTTAAAATTATGCTAAAATTAATTTTGTAGTGAAAAAAAAAATGCATTTTTCTTATAATTTAATATTATACCTATTGGTTATAATAGAGAAGTTGGGTCTCCTGGCAGGAGTCTGATGCCAGCATTCTCTCATGAGGCCATAAACAATCCGGGGGCACGCGGAGGGACACTGCAGGAGCTCTCGACCCCGCACCATTGAAATTACTTCCTGGTTGCTATAGCTGTGTAAATGTAAACATAAATAATAAGCAATAGAATAATACTTTAAGTTTGATTTGCATATGAAACGTAGATACAAAATCTCACCCATAGTACGGTTGTAATCCATAACTGTAAATTTCCCACAAAACCACACCGTAGGACCACACATCACTCTCGGTCGTGAACTTTCCATATAAAATTGATTCCGGTGGCATCCATCTAACAGGCAAAAGTGACTTCGATTGTACCTGTTAAATAAAATTAAAGTCATCAAAATGTTAATAACGGGAGACAAATTATTATATTATATAGCTGTTTTAGATATACTAAAAATATAAGAACATAGATAAAAGAAAAATACTCACTCTATAGTAATCTGAACTATAGATGTCTCTAGAAAGACCAAAGTCTGATATTTTAACAACCAAATTATCAGCAACAAGACAGTTGCGAGCGGCCAGATCACGATGTACGTAGTGATGAGCTGCGAGGTATTCCATCCCGGCTGCGATGTGTCGGGATATGGACAGGAATTGGACAGGAGACAGTCCCGATCCCTCAGGAAGAGCTCTTTCCATTAGAAATTCGTGAAGGTCACCTTTAGCCATAAACTCGAAGAGCATGCACAGCGGCTCTTCCCTCAGCACCACCCCCAGGATGCAGACCACATTTTCATGTCTCAATTCTGAAATCAATTCGATCTCCCTTCGAAAGTCCAATTGAGTCTTTGGAGAAGCATTTTCTTTCAAAGCTTTAACCGCTACAAAGATGGTCTCGTTATCCCTTATCAGCTCACCTTTATAAACTTTTCCGAAAGCACCTTCTCCCAGTTCTTCGACGAATTTGATTTGAGATAAAGTGTACTGGGGAAGATTTAATATCCCATTAGTGCGCGAGCTCGAGGACTTGCCGAGGCCAGACTGGCCGCTGAGCAGATCTGTCAGCTCGATCGGAGAGTTAAGTCTGGAATTGCCGTAAATATTTTTATCGGCATTGGGTAAATTTATATTTCTAATAGCGGCCGTATTGTTTTTCGCATTACGATGTCTACAGCAGACGAGCGTCATCGTCATTGTGAATAATAAACAGATTCCGATCATGCTCGAGATTATGTATATCCATAACTTATGAGAACAATTTGGGACGTCACAAATTTGTTTTTCATTCTTCGTGCCCGTCTCGACAAAACACCACGGTTGAGATTCTTTCCCGCCGGGGTTGCGACAGTGGTTATGGCTGCCGGAGAGTTCTCGATGGTTGGCCAGCTTCTGGATAATCTGATGGGACCATTTGATGCAAGGCAGTCCGGTTATTGAAGTATTTACGCTCCCGCGATAATGGATGCCGGTCTCCCAAAAGCACTTCTCATCAGAGCTGACGTGTTTCTCGATGCCGATATCCAAACAGTCGGGTGAATCTATCGGCAGATTGATGCATTCTTCTAATGTGAGTTTTTTACCGATCTCCGGATGTCTTTTCGCTATCGCATATTCTTGCTGACAAAGTTCATTTTCTAAAATTTCACAATCTTCTCTGCAGACTCTCCGCAGAGGGATGGACGACCTGAATATGTTGAATTCTCCTAATCCGGGTTGAGCTTCTTGTGTGTGACGATCAAACTTAGGATACATCGGCTCCGAAAATACTTTCTTCGTTTTCGTGTTGATATGGAACTCGACATCGTAAGATTCAAATCCCCTCTTCGCCCTCGATCGACTGTTGTGCCTGAGCCTGTCTATGGTGGCTAGAGACAGCGGAGGCTGGCGTCGGGGAGGGTCCATGTTGGGGTCCAGGTGTGCGGGTAAGCCACTCGCCGGTAAGTTTTCAAAGTGAACAACATTTTCCTCATCTTCCGCGTCTTCTGATATATTCTTGTGAGAACTCTTCTGAATGTTATTTCTCAGTTTGCTGCCTTTATAGAAACGCTTAAAAAACATTTTATTTGTCTCTTCGGGAGTGCGACAGATCGGAAATGTAGAAAAGCATAAGCTAGGGAGGGCGTAGCCCTCACAAGTGGAGCTGATTTCATTAGAGTACTTGATAACTTTAAAAGCGTTGGTCAGTTTGTCTTCGAGATCTGTTTGCGTATCCGGGTAAGGAATATAGACATACTGATTCTCCAGGAATGTTGCGCAATTAGCCCCCGTATACAACTGGCAGAGCCCCTGCAACGGCTCGGCTGGAACTTTTTGATTGAATTTTGGATATATTTTAGTAGTCACTATTTTAGCTACCGGGTCTTCAGATTCATCTTCATCTGTCCCCATCGAGGGAGAAAATTCTTTTTTGGTAAATGAAAGTTCAATATTAGTGCCTGAAAATATTTCCGTGATCCCGGAGGGAATGGTGGTGTCCGGAACATGCTCCGCCTTGGGGTAAGTCGGCTCCAGCGGTGTGGGGCGGTTGTCTTCAATGAGACTATCACGCACCATCAGGAGAGCCACCGACTCGATCTGTTTCTTGTCGATGCTCGCGATGCATGAGTAGAAGGCTTTGTCGTGGATCTCAAGGTTCCGGATGTTGACAGTAGAAGAAACTGAAGAGTTTTTAATACTGACATGCCTTCTGATGGATATTCGGTTATTATCGGTCTCGATGGGCGCTTCACTTTTCAGCCACTTGATTTTTATTTTTTTTATTAAATTTGACGTTTTGTTTGGAGACACGACAAATGCAGTATTGGAGAATGTAAAGTTTCCATATCCATCACTTTTGGTCAGAGTCACTTCGCAAACGAGCTTGAAGTTGTTTCCTGTCGATTCTGTGTGATTGTTGAGTTGTTTGGTGAACTCCAGGATGTAACCGAATTCATTTGGAGCCGAGACGTTCTTTGGTAGTTCATCTCCGTAAGATAGTTTACCCGTCTCATCGTCGTCAAAGTCCACTCCATCGCAGCGGATTATTCTCAAGCGGAGGATCACGAGAAATGAAAGCAGAGCGATGTTATTCATATTCAAAATAAATACACGCCAGGATCTGTGAAATATATTTCACCGTAAAACCTTTTCATTCAATACGGGCGCGTTAAGAAGCATGTTGAATTTTACTAGACTGTGAATTCCTACTTTGGTTATGTATTTAAGGCAATTACTGAGGACACTCTATTCATAAGATGAGGAAAATACAACAAATAAGAATTCTAAAAAATTGGGCAGTGCAAGGAGACATTTAAATAATAGACAACAATATTATTATTTACGTTTCGTCCAAATCAACGACACGTGATATAAATCTTCAAAAAATATTTTTTAAATTTATTATAACCATTATAAATTGATTTAATTTTGTATATTTAATATAAACGTAATTAGTTAATTTATCTTAATGAGTAATTTTTCCATACTGAAAATGTTAGATAATTATTGAGGCTTTTTAAAAATATACTCAATAAAACTTTGCATCGTTGTCGGCATATGTCGTCATAAGATTCCCCGACCGTTGACATCTGTTGACGTGATATATCGTTTTGCTACTTTCTTAGAATCGTTTTTTATGCATCATCTGATAGCTAAAGGATACAAGAACCAATGTGATTTATGAAAATAGAGCAGATAAGTACATTTATGTTTCAATTACTAGTTTTATAATTGACAGTATAATTTGTATTCAAACCGAGCCGTAATGAAAGGGTTAACAATCTGTGCTTTTTCTATTATTTGTGTGTCATATTATTATAATTGTTTCCGTTAATTATAATGAAAGGGATATTATTTTCTGTTGTAATATAAGCTGCTGGCTACACTGCGATCGATAATTTTGTGACTTTGACACTTCCCTTGAATCAGCTTTCAGTCGAGTTTTGACATCATTGTAAATAAAAATAGATGTCGAATAAAAGTGAGAGTTGCGGGAGCTTCGTAACGAATGATCTAAATTTAATTGTATCATTCAAATTTAAACCATGGCGGGCTCTATAAATAATGACATATTAAGTTCTGTAGAAAATGAGGAAAATTTCGTAGAAGAATGCGAAAACAAAGAATTAGTAGACAGTGATCTTTTGACGAAATCGTCGAGTGAACCGACCGATAATTACAGAATCGTGTATTTATTATTTTATTTATATGGCATAATTTCATTGATGCCATGGAACTTTTTTGTAACTGCAAATGATGTAAGTATTATTCATTCAATATGTATTTTAGTATTCCATTATTTGGTGACTAATTGGTCCGTATCAATTACAAAAAAAAAATTACATGTAAAAAACCACACCATAGAAATAATATTTCCAATTTTTAATAAAATGATTAGATTTTCACAATAATATTTTTTATCTTAATCTCGAAAAATGACCTTCAGTCCATTTTCAAATAAATAATTATTTAATCCTATGAATATTTGAAACCAGAAAATATAAGAAATTGTGTCAAGCTTTAGAAAAACTTAAATATGTAATATAAATGACTGGTATGTTCTTTAGTAGCATTCCTCATTATCAGATTTAATGTTAAAAATATTGCTTTTCGCATTTTTTTAAAGATGACTGACAATAAAAAGACAAAATATACACTGATGAACTCATTTTCATTTTAAAAATGACCGATTACTACAAAACTAATAGAGATTCGATAATGGACTTGAACTACTGCTACAAATTTACCTTATTCAAAATACTCAAAATACTATGTATAAAACATGTGTGGATTTATATATGCATAATACACTCATGTGAATTATTAACCTATATTTTGCCTTGTAATTATTTGAAATTTGTTTTTTAGTATTGGATGTATAAATTCCGGGATGTGTCACCTCACAATGATACCATTCGCCTGGGAAAGACTCAGTTCCAAGCAGAGTTTACCTCCTACTTGAATGTCGCTGCCTCCGTTCCAAGTACTCTCTGCTTGATATTCAACTCTCTCTACAGCCATCTGTATGTAACATATTAACATTTCCTATTTAACTTTTTGTTGTAATGCTCTCCCAGGACCTATGTTTCCCTCATTTCTTCAAGAAGCTCATTTAAAAGAATTTACAATCTTCTCAATCTTTCAACCACTACACATCGTTCCGGTCCTCCTCCCGTAAAGCGTCATATATTCCACGGAAACTATCCACCAGTGATATCCTATGTATTTGTTTATAGAGTAACTGACAAACTAATTTTATTGTTTTAATTATAAAATAATTTAATTTAAAAACTTTATTTTTTGTAGTCAAATTAATTATTTAGAAACAAACAATATTATTTGTTATATACTATTTCAAAATAAGTCCCTAGCAAAAAATAGCATACGTACGCAACATCTTCTGGTGGTTTAAAAGTGAGCATAATTACATCAATCATCTGTATGTATTTCATTGCTAGCTTAATGAATGTTCAATAATCTGTGGTGTTTTTTCCATTTGGAATTATTCCACACAACTCTAAAAATTAAATAACTTGTAACTCTAGTGAGTTTGATGGATAATACTCCCCGTATAGTGCTTAGCTGTCTTCAAAATGGCAGGCCTCATAGTACATGCAAATTAGATATCTTCTTCATCGTCATCTGTCGGTGTTCTCTTGTGTGCGTAAAAAAACTATACATTGAGTTGACCTTAGCTAAAATTATCATACTTGTATGTATATCACTACATGGAAGCCAAAGAAGTGTCAAGAGTATTAATCCATTGTTTACATGTTTATTTCTAAAAAATAAAATCTGATTTCTAAATTTAGATATATATTATATTAAGTGTGTCAACGATACAGGAATATTATATATCCTTAAATGCATAATAATAATGTTATGCAAATAATGAGTCAGGAGTATGTGCTACCATAAACAACATTTATTGCCTTCAATAATAACAGTGATTAATTTATATCAAAACAAACTATGGCCTCAGCACATGGCACTCGCTAATCAGATGTATACACAAATTAAAAAAAAAACTAATAAGGTCATATTAATTTATACAGCAAATAATTATGTACACATGAGTTGAATAGAGATAATGACTTGTGTTAGATAAACCCGTTTATGGAAATTTTCAGAACATTTGCGCATTCAATTTATTTATCATATTAAAAAAAAACAATATTTATTTTTCAGAATTCCTTTGTCTGTGCGAATGGGCGGATCTCTCCTTATGATAACCATCTTCTTTATAATCACAACTGTTCTGGTGCAAGTTGACACCGATGACTGGCAGGATGGGTTCTTTATCCTCACCATGATGATAGTTGTCATCATCAACGGTAAACATAAACACATTTCAATAATTATAATGCAAATTGACGTAATAAGATTTAATGTGTTCAGAATCAACATTTTAATTTTGATAATTCAATAATCTATCATCATAACTATAAATATTTTAAATTAATGAAGAAGAAAAAACATATAATTAATATACACGATTACAATAAATACAATCATATCAAATATATTTATCGTAATGTACACCCAGGCCTTTTTTATGCAAATTTGCTTTTACACATTTTTTTTGATGGCACTGTTACTTTTTTACACGATTTACTTGGTACTTTGATTGCTTGATCCGATTCATTAAATTATAAGATTGGAGTTTTTTTACGTGCCACTTTCTAGTCATTTATCACGTAAAAAACGATGGGGTGAATAGATATATTGAAATGTTTGTCTTACAATATACATACAAATAATTTGATATTATGTTTATTATTTTACATAGCTATCAAGTATACTTCAACTACTTGACTATACTTTATACTCACTGTAATGTGTGTACATACAATTACTGTAATATTTTAGTCAGCTTGCATGAATATAATACTATAAAATTTTCAGGTGCCGGAGCAATTTTTGGTGGAAGTTTGTATGGAATCGCTGGGAAGTTTTCCACTCAGTACATGGCTGCTGTTGTCAATGGACAAGCTCTTGGAGGCATCATTGCGGCCGTGGCTCAGATATTGTCTCTGACTTTCAAAGTCTCTCCATCGCACAGCGCGATGATATATTTTATTATCGGCGATGTGATGATCATAGGATCGTTGATCTCTTATTTCTTTTTAAGGAAAATTAAATTTTTTGTATACAATATTTATGGTGCTTGTCGAGATACTGGATTATCCTCGAATAACCGGATGATGTTCGTTTCCAACGCTCAGATATTGAAAAAGATTTGGATATATTGTGGCTCTGTTTGCTTAGTATTCTTTGTCACCACTGCGGTGTACCCTGGCGTGACCGTACTCGTAGAATCTCACCACAGTGGCGCCGGGGGAGATTGGAACAGTGAGTTTGATATACATATAATTTAGTTATGAATACAAAATATAAAATAATGAAAAAAATCAATTTGAAATCATTCATTATGACAACTCTGTTATTTATTTTAGATATCTATTTTGTACCTGTTGTAAACTACCTCATTTATAATTGTGGAGATTATAGTGGAAGAGTCATTGCTGGCTTGCTGTTGAAGGTTTGTTCATTCATTACATTCTTAGTTTTTTATAAATACATCATTTGGACGAAATGTACTTCCTATGTATTTTAAATAATTAAAAGTAGTTATTATTTACCACCGAATGGTCGTCCACTCAAGTGATAAAGCATATGATCTGTAAATGTGCATCTCTTTCCAATCATTTATGAAACACGGAATTTGTATTGCTAATTTCGATGGTCTCTTAGTGGAATACAAGTGATGTCATTGTATTATTACTTATCAATAAATCATTATTTAATTTGATAATTTGATGACTGTTGCAAACTATAAATAAGTGATTTGTATATATCATAAAAGAAATCATTCCACTTCATACCAGTGACATCATGGATCATTATGTTATATTACAATTTTAAATCAAAAATATAAAACATTTTTTTTAATCAATGCTAATAATTTATTCCTTCAATTACTAATTTATTTAATATGATACTTTTAATTACAACTTCATTTAATGATGAGTAGTGAAAAAAAATACTATTTTATTTTTATGAGGTTGGTCTTTAAAATTAATCACACATTCAAAGCATCATGCTAAGAAAACTTTAGTAGTTTTCATATAAAGCCTCACTTTCTCTGCCTCTAAAACTTATTTTTTTTATACACTAACTTATCTAATTTTTACAGCCTGAAAGGAAGTCATGGATCATTGGAGCCGTTGCGTTGCTGAGAATATTTGCTATTCCTCTGCTGATGATGTGCAACGCCCATCCTCGGACTCATTTACCGATAATCATCAATTCCGACTGGGAGTATATAATACTGATGACTGTATTCGCCATTTCAAATGGCTATATCGCAAACATATCAATGATAAATGCGGCAAGGTATATATAATGCATTTATTAGTTTGACAGTATATAAATAATAATTACATACTATTATTATAATGTACTTCTTTTTACAGTTTTAAAAATAGAATGGTCTAAATTAAAATATATACATATATTATTTAACCTTTTATGACATTTTTAGTGCATTATTTTGTTAATTCTAATATCTTCAAGTAGTGAAACATGTCAGTTGTCATATATAGTTTCCAACGTAAATATAATACAATAGATTATGTATACAGTAATATATTCTTCTAAATTTGGACATTATCATAGTACAAAATAACTGTAATATTAGACTCGAAACAAAATACACGAACGCTTAAAGACTAAACATTAATTCAACAATATGTGACAGTAATACAAATCATTTCCATTGAGTTTTGATAAAAAATAAACATTGACCATGTTTTGAGTAATTGCAAAATAAATATATATTTTGGTGTTCTTTTTGAAAACAATATAAACTGGCCTCTCAAGCTGTATATATAGTTTACCTAGGCTGTTTTATCGTCCTATAGAGCAGAGCTCCGCAATCTTTTCTCATCTCCGGCACACCAAAGTACTTCTTTGGATTCTACGGCACACCAAAGTTCTCACCTTAAATACCACGGCACACCAAAAGCCATAAATAGATATTAATTTGATCAATTTCACTTTTTTTCAATTTCATTTAGAACTTAATAAAGCAAGTACGTCATTATATGTCTACATAAATAGGCGATAGGCGCTGGGAGCTTGAGGACCGTTGTAAAATTATTTATTTGTAATATTGCCTTATTTGATTGCGGCACACCTGTATCGGCTTACGGCACACCAGTGTGCCGCGGCACACCGGTTGCGGAGCACTGCTATAGAGTTTAAAGTTACTAAGTAATTAAACCATATTTTTTGTATTTCAGGTTTGTAGAACATCATGAAAAAGAAAGAGCTTCCTCTATAATGGCAGCGATGCTTGGTATAGGTATCTCAGTGGGGGCCTCTTGCGGAATGCTTTTAGTTAAATCTTTATAAATTACTTAACGTAATTGTATTTCTACAATCTCATAGAAAACTCCTTCAGTTAAATGTACCTGTATAAATATCAGACATTCCAAATACTTACTGAAACTGACTTAAACTTTATAAATGTCTCTATTTTTGTGATAACTATATCCTATTGTATATCGTACTTATAGTAATTAATTTAAGGCATAGATATTTTATATTAATTTTACCTTATTATTTAATAAATCAAATGTGTTTATGTAATACTGTTTGTAAATTGAATGTTGATAATGTATACAATATTGGAGAATAAAATAATATCTCGGATACAATGTACAAATAGTTTATATATTAATCTTTTCACATTCACTGTCTATTTGGAGTATATAGCAACATTTTTGACTCAAATCCCATAGATTAAACAGAGTGGGGCAGGGAAGTATCCCTGATTTTTAAATTAGGGACACTTACCTAAATTGAAAAAAAACATAGCTTGTTGCTCATTCGACCAAGCCATGTCTACAACTGACGGCAGTACTAATAGAAAATTCCATGGCCACAACGCCATCTCAAAAGTAGGGATACTTCACTGCCCACCCTGTATATTCTGTAATACATTCAGCTTATTTTAAATATTGCAACAGTAGGATGAGGCTGTAACATAAGACACAGCAAGCTAAAAAATTTATGACAGCTAAAAAGACGGCATCACGGGTAAAGGTGTTAACACATTGTTTGCAGGAAACGAGTAAACTAGTCATATCGCTTTTTAAACCAAAGCGCGGGAGACAAGTTTTATCATTTTGTTCTGCTAAGCGGTGGGGCGCGGTAAACTTGTAAACAAGAGCACCAAATGGGTGACGGACTACGCATTATTGCATGTCAGCAGTACCCTGTACGTTTACCTGCCAAGACAATCAATTTGGGACTGAACAAAAATGCAGGAAAATGCCCGCTTTCAAAGTGTTAATATTGTTTAGAAATTCTTATTAATGACTAATATAGGATAATATTTATATATATTTCAATAAAATTAAAATTATATATAAGAAATATAGGCGAACTTAACTATTTAACATATTACAATATGATTTCAATAAAACATTTTTGTTTTTCAAATAATATATTTTACTAATAGGTCTTCTTTTTTTAAAATTAAATTATTATAATAATAGGACTCATTAAATGAAGTATTTTAATTTTGTCTTATGAATATATATATATATTTTTATTACATTTAAGCCTTTAACTAGGACTATTGTTTTAATAAAGTCTTGTGAAAAATGACAAGAATCCATTAAAAAATAAAGTATTGATTTTATACTTTTTAATCATAATTTATTATTTTATGCTTTTATACACACCCATATCAGTTTTTAGATTATTATTTTAATATTTACAAATTTTTAATAAATATTCATTTTAATATTATCATATATAGTATGTAGAAAAACATTTTAGGCGTATAATTTTACATAAAAATATAAATAAAAAAAATATCCGTTTAATTTGGTAAAAACATGCTTTTATATTCGACTTATAAAATACTTGCAAATATACATACAACAATTAACGTAAATATTTATCTATTATGGCCCGGACTATAAATCGGCATATCGTAGTTGGGTGACATGAAGTGTTACGCCGATATATAGGCGTCTCGTAGTTGAAGGGCTAATATAGGTTCTTAATAATTGATGAGCACATCAAAAAATTAACCACAATACAGGTATATTATAAAATATACAAATGGGTTTTAATTTAATTAACTCGTTCATTGCAATGTCAACCACCGTTGGCCGACACTGATTCATTACAAACATGCCACAAACATAAATTTGACTTTTCGTTTTGCGCTGTCAGCCACGCGCTCCATACAAACTGCTATTCAGAATGTCAGACGCGGCCCTAACACCTAATACCCCAAAAACATTTTCCGTGACTTTACACAAAACGGTGTCGGCGATGAATGTGTAAATATTAGTTCATTTATTTATTTACAGTAGCCTGCTAGAGCCACGGAAAAGTATTAGCTACATTTGTATTTCTTCTATAGGTTGGCTAATCTGGTTGGGCAAGATCATTGATTTGATGTCCCACCTGAAAATAAATATATATATATAAAGCGACATCAATAATCAAATATTACAATAAGAACATTAAATGATATAAATTTAAAAATGTAATCAATTCTGACAGACTATAAAATACTTAATTTATAATTTTAATATATACTTCTTGATTAATTGATTATGAATACTCATAACTTGTAACATAGATTACACTGAGTTCAATGTGATCCATGTTAAAACAAAATACAAAGTATTTATCTAATTAATATTAGAAATGGATTTTAAAGTGAATGCTAAGAATATAAATATAATTAATGAATTTATGTTTATCAGTATAACAAATACATATATTAACCTTTAAACGCGCAGTGGTTTCCTTACGGGACTGCAGATTTGCGTCGTTCAGTGCCCTACGGTCCCACACAGGAGTGCTTATGGTACATTTCACAATCGGATTACATTAATTTGTATTACACTTTGTATACACTTTAATACTATTAAGTAAGTTCATGGAAGAATCTATTATGTGACGAAACATTACAAACATTGGCCTGCTAGGGCATTGAACGACGCAAATTTGCGGTCCCGTATGGGACCACTGGGCGTTTAAAGGATAAATAAGAACATGATATTTTAGACTTACACTATATCTTGAGGTAATTTTTCAAAGTCCAATTTGTATTCTAAGACTGCATTGATACAAAGAGTTTTCAACGTCGGTTGATAATCTAATACGTGCAAATCACTGTTGTCTATTAGTTCTTCGTAAGGATCTGTGTGAGGTCTGAAAAATTGAGAAAAAAATTCTAAAACATGTCATTTTTAGTTTTCTTTTTCACTTTAAAGTAATATTGTAAATTAAAAGGTATTTAAAATACAGCACTATAAATTTATTACTTCAAAACTTTGATTACCTGGTACCACCGAATAAGTAGAGTTTATTTTGGTGTAAGACGCAGGCTTGTCGTCTTCTTTTGCATGGGACTTTTCCGGGTATATTTAATAATGTCCATTTACAACTTAGCGGAGAAAATTTGTAGAGGTCATTAAAATGGTCTTCAGTTATGCTGTTGTATCCTCCAAATATGAATATATTGTTATTGTAATACCCTGAAAAAAAACATTTTTAAAAACAACTAATCACAATTTCGAAATAGTACTACAGCCCTAAATAACACACTGAATTTAAAAATAAATTTTTAAATTTCCTCAAAGGTTTTTTTGAAAATGTTATATATAATAAATACAATAAAAACGCTTGGTACAGACACCTAAAATTATACACACGAATTTTACAATTAAGCTACCGAACAAGGTGATATAATGATGAAAATAAGACTAGTTAACAAATCTATAAATACTTAAATAACGTAAAAAATTATATTATTTAGAAAAAAAATATCTTTCAAGTTTACCGATGACAAAGTAACCGCTAATACATGCTGATAAATGAAGTAAATACCAAATATTTTAGTACCGATAATAGACTTACGATGATAATTATAAACTGCCTATTGTACTTATTTTTTCAATATATAACAAAGTTGTATTTTTCCAAAATCACAATGAGTTTTGGTTGACTAGCAACAAAACTATTATTAACAACCCCATCTCTCTTCTGGATTATTTGAGAATCTACATTTATTAAAACGTATTTTCATTTATTCCATTTTTCTTATACTGCTTTCTGTGAAAGCTCGAAATACCCACCTTTCCTTGTATAACATTTCTAGATAGATTGATAAAAATTATAAAGGTTCCAGAAATACATACATGCTGAATGACTGCGTCTCCCTTGAGGATGGTCACCGTGAGTATCAGGCGTGACCCATTCTTTTGTTACAGTATCCAAGTAATATATCTCTGGACAGTAAACCTCTTCCATGTTGTTGTTGGGACTTCTTCCCCCGAAGACGTACATTCGGTCCCCGACAGGTGTGGCCGAGTGGAAGTCTCGGTGAGAGAGCGGTATCCCGGTCGTGTAAATAAAGGTCCACTCAAAAGTCCGCAGATCTAACGCGTGGACATCCTGAGAATACTCATCGCAAAAGTTCTCAAAGCCTCCGAATATGTACATCTTGTGATTGATGACGCAGGCCGAGTGACCGTCTCTTGCCAGGGGGTTTGCTCCGGACACTTTCGGAGCCGTCCATTCCAACTTTGATGGGTCAAAGCAGCAAAGAGTTTTAAATGCGACTTTGTTATTTCTTCCTCCCCACATGTAAATCTAAAAAACGATAAATAAAATTAATACACATACAAATTCATCATCATTAGCCTGTATCCATCCACTGTTGAACGTAAGCCTCCCGCATGAGTCGTCATCGACCGTCGTCTCTTCGACAGATATGTCCTGCTCATTGCCACTTAAGTGTTCCTATTTGTTGGGTAGCATCCACTACTTGAGTTCTTCTGCGTATTTCCTCGTTTCGGATTCTATCTTTGAGCGACACTCCGAGCATGGATCTCTCCATAGCACGCTGAGTGACCTTTATTTTATGTGTAAGACTTGCTACATACAAATTCATAGCAAATATTAATTAGATAATAAACGGTGGACAAGAGCTTCTAACCTCCGGTAGTATACCGAAGTCACGTCTATTACATGCGCATTGACCAGGGAGCTATTCCATCACCTTATTTATAATAATAATACATATACTGATTAGTCAAACTTTGTTTAATAAATGTGATTTTTGTAAAACATAAGTAATTCTTGGAGTTGGGTTACAATAGGTAAGGTACAATTAAAAAAGCTAGGCGACTGGATTTTCTAGAATATTTCTATTAGTGTAAACATTTTTTTGTTTGTATCACTATTATCAAAACAGGCAGAGAAATTGTAATCAATATAATTTTATTCACGTACAATGCTAACCTTATTTATTATAATAATGAATAATATAATTATAATAAGTAAGAATGAATAATAAATTCAATAATGGTGAATAATATTAAGACCCACTATATATAAATCATAGTTTTGATTTCTTAAAGCATTTATTAATTTAATAATATGTTTTACAGCTTTATACACTGTAAAAAAGTGGTACTGAATAAAATTAAAGCTTTCTTAGTAAATTACAAAACAAACCTTGTCATCATAGGCAACAACAGTGTGGCCATAACGTTGGAAAGGCTTTTTTCTTAATTCGTCAGCTTTCTTATACTGCACAGCCGACCATCTTAAATTCTTCGTATTCAAGACGTGTATAGGTATCGGTACTACATCATCGTAGTCTTCAATGGAGGAGTAACCGCCGAAAGAGAATATCTCATCACCGACACGAGTTGCAGCGTGATTTACCTTACGCGGGCCGCCTTCCAAGTGCACAGTCCAATACATTATTAATATTTGTAAACTTTATTATCCTATAAATAAGTAAATTAAATAAAAGTAATCATTACTATTCTTTAAAATACACGTGCTTTATAAATAAAATACTGGTATTAGAATTACAAGGCGCGTAGGTGGTTGCCGAGTAAAAATGATATAAATTGAAAAACAATTCCGCTGCGAGTCTAGCTAATGAAGCGCAAGCCGATTAGTGACGTTATTGAAACGTTTATTTTTATTCTGTGATTAATATAGATATTTTGAAGTCAACACTAAACATAAATAAATATAATATTGCTTCTCGACGAGTGACAGTTCTTTGACAGTAGGGTTTATTGATAGACAACGGACATAGCTCAAAACAAAAAATGAAAAATATCAATTACCTACTTCCATGGACTTATTACGTATTATCTAGAACCAAGAATTTCCTCATTTACTATTAGTACAAAATATTTTCTTTAAAAAAATGTAATTAACAATCTAACCAATTTATTATATTTTTGATATACTTGTAATTATCTTAATTTCTTATATATTAATTTTAATTTAAAAACAATATCATATTGTTGCATTTATTTATATTTTGTACATTTATTTCACAGATATTTATTATATATGTTTTTTGCACAAACTTTTTTTTTTACATTTATTTCAGAGATTTCACATAAATAAATGTGAAATAAAAACAAAATATATAAAATTGGTTAATTCTTTTATTCAAAATGAATACACAATTATAATTATGCAGTATTCAGTTGATAATCTTAACCTTCTTAAAAAAATTATAAACTCTAAAATTAAGCAGAAAATTGATCTAAAACTCGTTTTTCAATCTAATGTTGTTTTCTTTCTCTAGGACAAGCTTCTGTTATTAAATTAGACCCTGTTCTTACGACACAGATGATACAATATAATGCTAAATCAATTCAAATATAATATTTTCGCTACGTGCTTGTACTTTTAGTAACATGAGATAATTATTACTGAAATTCTGCTTAGATCAGGTAATTATTCTAAGGCAATTGTTATTTTTTTTAAATATTTTGTGCACATTATATTACAAACATGTCTTTTTTAAAATAACAGAATTAAATATTATGGTCGTCACAAATCACTGCCATATATTGTATATAAATGGTAGTATTAGGTTATTACCATTCAGTAATTGTATCAGTAATTAAACTCATCATAATGTAATAAACATTAACTTTATTTTAAGAAAATTTAACATAATTAAAATATTATACATTTAACTAAATATAAACAACAATAAAAAATTACTTAGACGTAGATTGCACTCCCCAAGGTAATTGACATGTCAATGCTGAATTATCTTCTATCAACGCAGTTTTTTTGTTAACGATTAAATTTTCCCCATGAACTTTCATGTGAACTCGTAGGTTATGTCCACCAGTAAATCCTTTATCGCAAACCTTGCATACAAAGGGTTTTTCTCCTGTGTGAGTCCGTGTGTGTTTAACAAGAACAGATTTGGTGAAGAATGCTCTGGTACAATATTTGCATCCATATTTTCGCTCTCCCGTGTGGCGTCGGATGTGGTTTAAAAGCATTGTGGATGTTGTGAAGCTGGCGGGACAAATCTTACAAGGATGAGGGCGCTCACCAGTATGGGACATCATATGAACTTTCAGCTGAAATATAAACAAATTACAATAAAACTTACTGGTATTATGATAAAAATATAAATAATTATTGCCATTTACCAAATACCACCCAACTCATATAAATTATTTTTTACAGAAAGACAAGAACTGCTGGAAATTACATTAAATTCATGAGGAATTCACTGTTTTAGTTTTTAAAGGTGTGAAATAAAGGATACACAATTAATTTTCAGGGGGTCTGTACTTTATTTGAGTTTGATGATTTATTTTGAAAATCAAATTAGTCTTGTGCGGTGTTATTACCTAATTTAATCTACTACGTAAAACAATATATAAAGAAAATAAATGGTTCGAAAATTTAAATGAATTTGCTGTCAGAAATCAAATATTCTTTTGAACTGTTTGAATAAAATGAATAGAAAGAAAAATGAAATGTCACTATAAAAATAAATGTTATGTTAGGTTAGGCATGTTAAAACTAATCTGATTGTATGTTATTAAGTATGGCAAATTATATTTTGAACTCTGACCAACAATTATTAATTGACTTAAAACTAATCTAACTGTCACTTTTTGACAATTTACATTAAATTCAGACCAATATAATAAAAATTACAAGCAAAACAATATTGAAATCAATACTGAAAAAATACAAGACTATCACGTGATTGATTGTTTGAGGCTAGAATCTCAAAAACTACAAATAAATAACATTCAGTATAACGCTGAAAAATATAATTAGACAAACCGATATTTTGCTGACTGATTTCCCACATTCCGGACATATGGACTTAACATTGTGAACTCTTTTGTGGCAGAAGAGACCGTCCTTTGATTTGAACTTCTTTGGGCATTTGTCACAATCGTATAT
Source organism: Glossosoma conforme (assembly GCA_022606575.1). Lineage (NCBI taxonomy): Eukaryota > Metazoa > Arthropoda > Insecta > Trichoptera > Glossosomatidae > Glossosoma > Glossosoma conforme. The sequence goes on from JAGTXR010000036.1 coordinate 1,766,466, forward strand.
CTGTTCAGGGCCATGTGACTTTAGCTCGTGACACTGCAGAATTTAATACAATAACTTGGTTATGGTTGTGATATACAATAAATCGTTAACCTTTAAACGCCCAGTGGTTTCCTTACGGCATCGCAGATTTGCGTCGTTCAATGCCCTACGGTCCCATACAGGAGTGCTTATGGTTCATTCCACAATCGGATTACATTAATTTGTAATAATAGTATTAAAGTAAGTTCATGGAAGAATCTATTGTTCGACGACACATTAAAAACATTGGCCAGCTAGGGCATTGAACGACGCAAATTTGCAGTCCCCTGGGCGTTTAAAGGTTAATAGAAGAGAATAGAAACATAATATTACTTTCATAAATATATTTTGTATTGTTTATTTCGAGGTAGCAAAGGTTCCCAACTGGTGGGAAATATGATTTTTAGATGGTTCTATTTTTTTAACAAATAAAATTATTGATTTATGTGAAGGGATGTATGTTTTTATATAAATTTACCCTTAAACCACCCGGAAATTTGAAACTTGATCCACATTCAGCGCAAACATATTTTCTTTCAGTGGTATGCGTTCTCAGATGACTGTTGAGTTGAGATCCTGATTTAAATCTAAAATAATAAACGAAAATATACATTTAGTATTAAAATATTTAAAATTGAACACATATTTAAAGTCAATTTTAAATATTTAAGTTTAAAGTAAGAATAGCAACAATTTCAATGCTTTTTTAGGCGTGAGTTGGAGTTTTTATTAGATAATTAAATTATAATCACAGAGAAAACAGATATATCGCACCGTTTCAAACAATATTCGCACTCGAAATTTTTCTCATCTACGTGCACATGTCTCATATGTTTCTTTACATACACAAGCCTATCAAATGTTTTATTACATATTTTACAAGCTCCGCCCTGCAATCAAAAGACTTTGAATTAAATACTTATCTAATTGAAAAATTATAATTTCAACAGTCCATTGAATATATATAATATATATTTAAAAATGGATTAATTTTGAATAAAATTAGAATATGTTTAAAAATTTCTTACTAGACCACCGCAGTGATGTTTTCTTATATGAAATTCCAATCCATCTATGCTCCGCGACGGATGTTTACAAACGTAACAGAGATACAATTTTTTTGGAATTGTCATAAAATGACGATACCTTAAAGAAATTGAACAAAAACATTAATTAATATGTTTTATTTTGTAATATTTTAAATTTATGATGAGATGAAAATTTACACTATTTCTATCAGTACAGATACAACCTAAATGTTCAAGATGTTATTTATAAAAACAAATTAACTTTTTTAGATTTAATAATAGATGGGAGGAATTTCAGATGCTAACCTATGACACACCAGATCTGGCCAATCGTATGCCTCCTTTTTGCAATTATTACAACATTTATCATCTTTATGTGTGTCGATATGGCTGGAGAGTTCCTCGAAATTTTTATACACGTTTGGACATAAACCTGAAACATGAAATAAGTATAATCAATTAAGTGCAGTATAATAAATATTATTGTATCCTTATGTTGATTAAATTATTTACCACATTCCAAGTCATTTGATACGTGTAATTTTGTGCCTCGCGGTTTCGATTCTAACTTGTGTTTTTTGCTTTTTACTTTTTTTTTCAATGATCTTTTAGTTTTATTTTTATAATTGTCATCATCGTCGTCTTCATCATCGCTATTACTGTCTGCAAATGCAATTATTAAATTAATGATAAATTGTAATACAATAACACCTCTAGGAAATGCAACAAAGCAGCAAGATTAATACCAAAATTATTGAGAGTTTCTACTTGATTGGACTTTTTGATTAAAAATATACTTTTTTATTTGAAATTTATTTTTTAGTGATTGAACATGTTTCAGACCAGTTCACGTCCATATGTCTACTAGAACAATACTACAAAACTGACATATGGGGGTGTAATTGTGATTAACTTTTAAACGCCCAGGTTTCCCATACGGGACCGCAAATTTGCGTCATTCAATGCCCTAGCAGGCCAATGTTTGTAATGTTTCTTCGCACAATAGATTCTTCCATGAACTTACTTTAATACTATTATTACAAATTAATGTAATCCGATTGTGGAATGAACCATAAGCACTCCTGTATGGGACCGTAGGGCATTGAACGACACAAATCTGCGGTCGCGTAAGGAAACCACTGGGCGTTTAAAGGTTAATGAAACCGAAAACCCACCCAAAAGTATTTCTGATTTGTCCTGACTGCAAAATTAAATAAAGAATTGATGCCATTTGAGTTTGTATGTACTTACCATTTTCTGACTTAAGTACAAAAGAGTCTGAATCATCATCACCAACATAATTTTTAATGGTGCTGAGAAAATAATCGTCATCAGAATTATCTTCAGCGTTTGGAATATCATTAATGCTCTCAAAGTTAATATCCATGCTGCTTTTTATCTAAAAAAACAAATATAAATATGTATCTATTTCAATGATATGTCAATTAATGAAATAATTTAATATGAGTGTTAGGTGTACTTACTCCTTCTTTAGTATCGATAAGGTATCTGAGCGTTGTATCAGATGTGTGGCACATCAATCTGAATTCCGACAGTTTTGAAATTGTTTCCGAGCAGTTTATACAAACTTGGGTTGGAAGATTATCATTTTCTGAAATCTTAACATTAAAGAATGTAGATATATTTTTGGTGAAAGTAGATAAAACTAAAATGAGAGGTTATATTATTTTTCTCCTTTGCACATCTTTTCCATAAGGCAGCATATGACCAAAAGTAGGTGGCTTGAAAAATGGGTATTTTTAATTTGCGACTCCCACTCCATAGGTGAGACTATATAATATTAATCATTTGAATAATAATTTTAATAAAAGTGACTTACATTCAGATTTGTGGTATCATTGAACATGTCTCTCATTCGACCCTCAAATAATGAAGACATATTTTTGCAATCTGTGTTCAGGCAAGCTCTGCACACTTGGGATATATTTTCATATGAAAAGTTTTCAATTTTTAAAAAGCCATTATTTTCATCTGATAATTTAGAGTGCTTGCTTCCTTTTAGAGAATTATTGTCTTTGTGGTGTCTCTGTGAAGTAAACATTATTGAATATATAATTAGTTAAGCAATTACAACACATTTTAGCGTAATTAATGGTGGATATAATCCTGTGAAAATAGATGGTATTTTGGAATAAATAATCTTTTCTATCTACTCCTCAGAATTCGAGGAATTAATCTATTCTGTGCCTATCTACAACACACAAACTCGTCTCACACTTACTCAACACACATATACTAATGTCGACAAAGAACAGTCAATTTTAGGTAATTAAATTACTAGAATCCTGTTCTATTATCAGTTTTTTCTTGTTCATCCAATCTAGATATCTTTCAGAAACAAATCAGTATACAAATGCATCTCCCCAATCCGTACATAAACATAATACTGAGCCGAATTTAAAAATTCCTGCATGCGATTGCATAAAATATATATATTTATAAAAAATTACCAATACACTAATAAAGATTTTTTTTATAAATAAATTACCTTTCCCTTCCTGTGCTTAGGTGATTGTGAAGGATTTGGGTTATCGAATAATGTAGGAATGGCAGATGATTTTAATACCATCAAACCGTCAATAGGATTTTCTTTGATTTCGCTGTCCTCAAAGTGTTTCTATAAAATAAACAGAAAAAGACAATTACACTCAGATGAGAAATAGTCATTATTTCTATAGTAATTAATTTTATATTGACTTGCATTCCTGGACTAATTACATATTAAAACCAAGGATGCACATATGTGGTTACTCAATAAGGAAGTAGTCATAACTTTTAGAAAGTAACTAAAGAAGCTTTGTTGATTATGACATATGCTAGTGGAGTTATAATATTACCATGGTTCAAATTTTCTTGCATTAAATTTACAAAAAAATATGACACAGGGAACAGACATTAAAATTTATAATGAAATTTCAAAATTTTGGTATTCAAACTGTCAGCCCAATATCATCTGAAATATATGTTGATGAGTCCATTATTTCCTTCACTTACACTGAACCACAGAGCAACAGAAAAATCGTTGCATTTGCAATCCTTACAAAACATACAAACCTCGTAAATACGTAAATCTCCTTGAATCGAGCCTCATATAAAAAGGGGGTCAATTCTAGCGCGAAACATAGTAGATTCCATGCTTTTGTTGCATTTGTTCATGGACATACATATAACTATTTTTCTTATTAAAATTTATTTTACCCGGCTCACTATGAACATGAAAAGAAAATAAATTTATAGTAATAAAATATAAAAGAAATATATTACTGAGCACAGCCGGCTTGATGGCGAAGGAGACCAGTCTTCTCGGTTACAATTTTTGATCCATTTATTTTTCCGGGTAAGATTTGATGGAAATCTGAAAAATATGTCAATTGAATACACAATTCAAAAAAGTGTACAATATTTTTTGTATTTCAAAACAATAAAAATATCTCGAGATTAAAAGTAAAAAAAGATACATAAACCTTATACTAAAACAGTTTAATTAAATAAAAAAGGCTTCAAATTAGTTATAATAAATAATCAATAATAAAAAATAATGTCATTAATTTAATTTTATAGGTTAGTAATACAAGAATTGTACAATTTATAAAAATCTCACCTGTACATCGTATAACCATCTATCGACCTACTTGAGCAATTTGAAGCCGAACATTCCGTCATCTTAAAAATCACTAAAGAACAGTTATAAAAAACAGAGTATTTATTGGAAATATTAATCCACACAAGTAAACAAATATTAATCGTCTGAATTTAATTGAAATGTAGAGTAATTTATAATTTTACTTCAAAAAGATTTTTGAAAGTTTTTAGACCTAAGACAATTTTACTTTATACGCCAAATAATAACACTGCTTTTTAGAACGGGATACGCCTGACATTTTGTTTGACAGCTCAAATGCCATAAGCAATGGGAAAAAATAATAGGTACATAATTGTAATATTATGTACTTATTGAACAAAATTATTTCATAATATTAAAAAAGTTCTAACGGTGGCAATATTACATAAATAAAATTGTTCAAAATACTTTTTTCATAATTATTTCTTAAGAAGTCTTGCAATTATTTAAGTGAATACATTATTCAACGCATTGACTTTGAAATTAATTATTTTGTGATAGTGGGGGAAATAATATTTTCACATCATACTTAAAAAATAGATTATAAAATAGATTTCATATTATTGAAAATAAAAAAATAGTTATTGAAAATGTAAGTAATTTGTTAATTAATTTTTATTCAAACAATGTAATAAAAATATTAAATGTAAGGGAATATGACTTTGTCAACCTAATGAAATAAAAAAGTTTCAAAATAATATTTCATACGAAACTGGATCGAATTTGGTGTTACGTCCACAGTTGTTATTATACCTATCAACTCGGTAATAATGGTGAGTATGGCAGCTCGGCGCGCGTGGTTCTGGCGCTGGCCGCGGGGGGCGGAGCAGTGCGCGGTGTTTACACACCGCAGTCGCAGGGAAGTCCCTCAGCACGCCGGTCCGCGAGCGGTCGCTATTAAACTGTTTGACAGATGTCATCTTTCAATTCTCGCCGATTCCCGCAGATCGCCAGTGCAAACCGCGAGTCCCGAGTGTCTGACGCGCGAGTGCCCGCGCCGCGAGTGAACGGTGTCGTGAACGCAATGGAATATCTCGAAAGTCTCGTTTTTAATTGATTACCTCCAAAATGGTGGGAGAGAGTGCGCCGCCTTTCAGCCGAGAGATGAGCGCTGAGGAGAGATAACGATGCGATCTGAAACGAGTCGATCTGTTTCGTGAGCCGCCTGCGATGGTGGAGAACGGCGCGTCCAGCGGGGGCAGCGACAGCCCCGGCGGGTCCACGGCGCACTCGGGCTTGCTAGAGACGCTCGTGCGCGGGACCTGGTACCGCGTCCACTGCTCGTTAGAAGACGACTACCTGAGTGTGTGTTTAGACGATAGCTATGACGCTTCCACGGCACTCAACGGCACGCTCAATAACAACGTCGAGACGCCGAACGGGGACTTTGCGGAAGTTCCTGACTCCGTGGCGAATCAGAAGAGGCTGGTGCAGGTCGTCAAGTCTGACAACAATGGGCTCGGGATCTCCATCAAGGGTGGAGTCGAGAACAACATGCCCATTCTCATCTCGAAGATATTCAAGGGCATGGCTGCGGACCTCACGGAGCAGCTGTACGTGGGGGACGCCATCCTGGCCGTTAATGGAGAGGACCTCAAGGACGCCACGCACGAGGAGGCCGTGCGCGCGCTCAAGCGCGCCGGCAAGGTCGTGCAGCTGGAAGGTAGTGCTCGCCGTCTGCTCAGCTTAGCTTCTGTTTACCTACTAATCAAATAGCTCCTCATAATATTATGATATGCCAATGCGTAAGGTGACCAACCGTTGTTAACTGTCAGATTTACCATTTAAATGTAGTTTTCACACTCTTGATGACGACTTTGACAGCAAAATCAAAACAAAATACTCATCCACAAAGCGACTTGCAATTTTATCAAATTTATGTGTTTTTTCGTGTTCTTACAATAAAATTGTTAAACCAAAGGATGGTCATCGTTATGATATATTATCTGTGTTACCATTGAGGTACAAATATAGTCACCACTTGTAGATAAACTATGATAATATTACATCATTTAAATAGGTTAAATCGTGATGTTCTATGCCCTGCATGTGTTCCGCTCTTATTTACGTATTTTTTTTTTAACCCGGAGGTAGTTTTTAATCACCGTAATTATCTGGTAGTTAGTCACTACTATACTTTCACGTTTATATTATATAATATTTAGTAATATGTACACAAAACACTAAGCGACTAAGCACTAAGCTATCATTAATTAACTAGTTATTATATTACAGTAAAATTCGATTGAAATATTATTTTATTCTCGCATAATTAATCTACAGTTTATTGTTTACCCTCATTTTATTTATTTATTTAACAGAAACAAGTTCCAAGTATTATGCATACATACATACTCATACACAAGAGAGATAATATTCGTTAAACTTCTTCGACTTTAATTCTAATACATGTTGTATGTATTTAGTAATTGTATTATTAACGATATGTTGATTCGTTATGCATATATTTTGTATTGTTTTATCCGCCATGCATCTTGTCTCTATGTGTAACCTATGTATTACTTGATTCAGGTTATTAATAAATAAATATTTAATTGCCAATTTGTGTAATTGAACTGTTGAACAAAAAACGTTTTGAATTGCATATAACTGATCTAGGTAAACCAATTTTATATCCACGGTTTGCAACATTGCCTATGAAGAATACGCTTAGCATCATTATTTTTACATTATCTTTTTCATACTGTATAAATGTCTTCAATAAGTGGATTGAAAAGCACTTGAAAATATTTAAATCCGTGCTCTAACATGGGATATAATAAAATGATAAAGAATTGAGATACTCTCTGCTTAAAAGCAATAAATTACAAAAATAAAGCTATATTTTTTCACGAATAATAAAAAAAAACAGGTAGGTATTACGTTAAATTACCTGTAAATACATAGTATTGTATGTAGTTCTGTAAACTCCACTCCTTCACTATCTGTGGATAATGGGTACAGTGCCGGTTTTAGGGGGTGGCGAAGTGGTGCTCCAGGGCGTCGAATAAGCTAAGGCGTCGAAGACAACCAATCTTTTTTACTATTTTTTAAATATAAACAATATGTGGTGTTAGAAAAAAATGCCCTAGGGCGCCACAGGGTCTAAAGCCGGTACAGAATGGGTGAATGCCGGACTATGGCATATATCTAGCCAGGATTACAATGGCAAGCGTCAAATGAGATTTCTCCGACAACTTACTTTTGGCGGTATTCTCCTATACGTGTTTACACAATTCCATGGAGTATTTCATTCAGTTTACTTATCCTAGCCAAATACTATATTTCAATTCGTTCATTTATAACGTTTTTACAGTGTGTAAATTAAATATGTTTTTTAGATTGAAACTTCCGTGTTTTTATTTATGAGGACATGTTCAATCCTTAAGTGTTTTAAATTAATGTAATTAAATCGTATCGATCAGAAATTTAAACAAAATAAACTTATTCAATTCACACATTTTGAATTATGGAATTACACCAGTCCACTGATCGAGAAAAAAAACGAACATATTCATAATGTTTCCATTGGCTGTACTCCTACTCCAATGTTAAATATTGATGGGGGCCTAAATGTTTTAATACATTAAGGATTCTATGGAATCCCTCATGATTTATCAAATAAATAGATAATGGTTTGAATTGTCAAGAGGCGCTGGTGTTACCAGGTGCCGGAATTTCTAAAGAATAACATACCACCAGACACACTATCTTATTTGTCATTTTAAGAATTTACAACGTTTTACTTTAATGACTATGAGATTTCACGTAAGGGAGACAAACGTAATCGACCATCTATAAACACTTAATATTGTAAAATATGTACTGATTCTTATTAAACAGTCGTACATTTCAACTGTTTGAAAAATAACGAAAAATATTATATTACACTGTTACAATTACAGTAGTGCTAATATATTATAACCGCCTCCACCCCCAATTACTATGAGGCTGATCTTTTCATCCATTTAACCCTTTCATTACGGATCGGTGGAGTACAAATTATACTGTCAATTATAAAACTAGTATTTGAAGCATAAATGTACTTATCTGACCTATTTTCATACATCACTTTGGTCCTTGTATCCTTTAGCTATCAGATGATGCATAAAAAACTATTCTCAGAAAGTAGCAAAACGATATATCACGGCGTAAGGGGAATCTTACACGGCATATATCGGGTACCGATGCGAACAGGTTAATTTTTGTAATAATCTGTTCAAAATAAAACTTTTTTTTTTCTTGTTAGAAGAGTTCCTTATCTATGTTATTTAAAGTTATCTATGGGAATAAAATAACTGAATTATTAATTTGATGTAGTGTAATGACGTTAATGCATTATTAATCAATCATTACATTTAGCGTTCACATTGTATAATGCCATGGAAAATCATTTTTTCGACAAATATTTTAAACACCTGTGGCATCTATGAATCGACGTCTTGTGGTTCTGAAGTTCCTTTGTCGTACAATTACATCAAATATATTGCAGGGATCAAACTCGAGGTTAGCGAGGCCGTATCGGTGTATATTTTATGTTTATTTTTAATTTTCAGTGTCCATAATGTGTTAAATTTTCACAATAACTTATAGCGTGTATCTTTTCCAGTTTCTAGGAAAAATAAGATAAATCCTTCATTGTAAATATGCGACGTCCTTCCTAACGAATTTCAAATAATAAAGTATTCCATTACGTTTTCAAAACCTTTCGATTTGTCAAGGGAAATAAATTTTGGTTTTAAAAAATATTTGTTTTAAATGTGTAAACGGTTGGTAGTTAAACGCTTTAAAATATGTTTTAAATCGTCGCTGGTTACCATGGCAACGATAATATAAAAAGAAAACTATCGAATCGCAATGAATAACGAGAATGACTTATTAAACTAGAACCCCTGAAAAAGTGTACAATATATTGGAGAAAAAATTAAAATGCACTAACATTACCTGTAATTGTATGTCCAAAATTTTAGCACGGTTGGGTGACGGGTATTGGGTTAATTTTACAAAAAAAATCTACGTTCATTCTATCAATATCAGCGCTCAAGAAAAATAAAAATTATATAATAAAAAGGATTTTTATCTTATTTGTGACACTAAATATCACTTGTACTTGTACTTTATATCAAAAATCATCAATGAAAAAATATTCGGACCATTATGCTTGCTAGATGCTCTAAGACTCCAGTCTATACTAATTCTTCTTCGTAGTAGTATCAATAGGGTGGATTGGTTTGTAGCAACAAAATCTTGCATCTCGATCTCCACTCTTCTCGATCCTCTGCAATCCTCTTTAGCTCAGCATAAGAGCTACAACTCATGTCCAAAGCTCCGCAAGCAACTTGCCAAAACATTTGCTAGGAGCATCTTAATGTACGGCTGTGAGACATGGTGCTTATCTGAAAGTGATAAAAAAAGACTAGAGGCCTTTGAGATGTGGTCATACATAAGAATTCTCGGAATTTCCTGGAGAGACCACGTCACGTGCAATGAGGTTCTCAGCATATTCAAGGAAGATAGGCACCTAGTAAGAACCATCTCAGAGAGGCAAACCCTGATGCATCGGTCACATCATGCGCCACAATGGTCTTGACATTTTGGAAAGGGTGGTTGAGGGTAGAAACTGCAGAGGGCGCCCTAGACGGGAGTATTTGCAGCAAGTGTTCGAGGACATGAGTTGTAGCTCTTATGTTGTGGTAAAGACGGTTGCAGAGGATCGTAATGTGTGGAGATCGAGATGCAAGATTTTGTTGCTGCAAACTAATCCACCGGATTGATACTACGAAAGAAGATAGCGATGTCTATGTTTTGTTAGATAGAAATTGAACTTTTTACGAAAGTATGCTTATTTATGTTTTATATACATCATACACATTATATAATATGTCAAAGTTCATTGATTTGCGCCATGCTTCTGCACGTGGCTTGTATAAAAAATGCCTAACATAAAAACTCTAACAGATGTTCGACTTTTTATGACTGAAGTTTGTGGGTAGAAAGCCGTCCACTTATTTTCACTGGTCATAATTGTGTTTTTTTAAGTTTTTATTATCTGTGGCATATTTTGCGACGTCACCCGGTTCTAAAACATATGCATTGTGGGCAGGATGTGGAGTTTGTTTATGATTTTTTAGACTTTTATGGTCTCAGACATTCCAATAAAAGTATTAATATCTCTTTGCGTCCATGCTCTTAATATGGTATCGCATTAATTCTTTTATCGCATCCGCTTTCCAGGGTGTCATAAATATGTCATAAATCGACTGCATCTGGTTTTCTACGTCGACAACTCAGCATGCCGAAATGTCGTCAAAAATGTATATTGTTTTAGAAGGCTTTACATATTGTATTAGAGAGAGCCAATAGCTCGAATATAAGGCAGCTATAGTTTGTGATTTCTTAAGACAACTACTACATGAATAATATACGTAAACTAGGAAATGCTCCCCATGGTTCCGCCGCATTTGGTTCACAGACAATTCGTTCAATGACTCATAGGTAACAACGGTGGGGCGTACTGAACGTCTGGTGCACGGGACAACTGGTGCACTCGATTTCTAGCTAACCTAACCTAGGTTATTTCGTCAACGAGACCTAAGGATCTCTGGAATCTACGATCACTTCGCAGCCTTAGACTGAGGTTTATTTGACATCTAACTGATGCACATAGATTCACGGGAAGGCCTTCAGCGACTCTATAACAAGTAGATTTTTGCGTGCGTCCAGTAACGGGTCCCCATCTGGGTCTCCAAAAACAGGACAGGGAAGGGAAAGTTTTCACCAAGCGAGATCACTGAACAACAACTGACAGCCAGTGCACCAGTTGTCCCGTGCACGCCTGTCGTTACCGATGAGTCGTCGAATGAATTGTGAGTGAACGATAGGTCGTGACACCATGCCCCATGCCGCTACACGACCCATTCACAGTCAAAAAATATCTAACCCAAAACATCCGATAAAAAATGTATACGAGTATAGTAAAATAATACAGGTTTTTTTCGAAATGTCTAAATATTTACTTGATTCTTGGCACTTTGAAAATCGTTTAATTAAAAAATAAACAATTTATATTTCTTATAATTTAAATTCTGTAAGTTTTGTCGTCAAATAAATGTTAAAAGGCATTACAGAACGTTATATATGTAACCCATTTTAATTTAACTAGAACATTAATTGACTAATTGGGAATATACAAGTAAAAATTTATTTTGTATTTTGAAGAATACTCTTTGACCAGCTTATCCATTTACTCTTCTTTGTCTGATTATCAAAATAGATGCGCAGTCAGAAAGTTTATCTTATGCTTTAGAAAGATAGCAGCTTAGACTTTACTTTAAGTTTTCTATAAGCGAGGGTGTATCAAATAATTTGATAAGATCGCTATCTTCTTTTGTCAATGGAATTTGATATCATTTTTGAGAGACGGCGTCTCCGGTTTGCGCTCTTTTTCATTTCGTATCTTTAATTTGAAACGCCGGCCGGGGCAGGTCCCCGCCGGCCCCATTTTAATTAAGTGGCGCCCCTTTGAAGCCTCTGCCCCCGCAGCGGAGCGCGCCCCCGTCCGCCCCTGGTTTAATACAATATTAAAGATTTAGCAAACAATTCGCACTGATTTAATTGCTCATAATATATTCTTCTTATCTGTTATGCGCTTGGTGTTGCTCTTATTATGCCCATTTAAAAAATAGTTAAGTCAACTAAGCAAGAAGCCTGTTGAAGAAAATGCTCTCCAATATACAAGAGTACTTTTTTTTCTTCTTCTTTCCATATATGGTCAAAGCGTTTGCTTTGCAAGCCAAAGGTCGTGGGTTCAATCCCCGACGGAGATTGAAAAAAATAAAATTAATCGATTTCTGAGCTCTAAAATACCCCCGGTTGGTGTGAATTTGATCCATCACCCGTAAAATTTAATTTTTAATTTCCATCGGAGATAGAACACATAGCCGTTGGCTTGCAAAGCAAACGCTTTGACTATTGAGCTATGCCCGTCGGCAAATATAGGTTGAAAAATTAGAAAATATTTTTTCTCACGGTTTTTCAATCGACACATCATTACGAAAGATTTCAAAGAGCTTCAGACACTTGCTGGTGATCATCATCAGCCTGTATCCGTCCACTGTTGAACGTAAGCCTCTCTCTTGTCTCCATCCTCTTCGATCCTCCGCCTTCCGCATCCAGGTCACTCCCGCTATTCTTCTTATGTCATCAGTCCATTTCGCAGGGGAGTCGGCCAATGCTTCGTTTGCCAGTTCTTGGGCGCCATTTGAATACTTTTCTTCCCCATCGACCGTCGTCACTTCGACAGATATGTCCTGCCCATTGCCACTTGAGTGTGACTATTCGTTGGGTAGCATCCACTATTTGAGACCAATCTGGTGATCGACTATCAAATTATGTGACTGTAAAATATTGTCATATTTTTAATGATCGTCTAAAAAAACGCCACAAACATAACGAAAATCCGGTACAAATTAATTAAAAGTGTGCGTTTTAGGAGGGTTGTCTGTATTCATTGTTTTTAAAGGGTTTTTTCTGTAACTATATTTCTGTCCTGGTGATTCGACAGCGCAAGTGCATTACCATTCTATTTATTGAAGTTAACTTTTCCAATTGACCCTTTTTGACCTGTCTAGCCTTGGTGACCTTTTTGCACTTAGTGCATTTACATCTAATTGACTCCAGACGGTCTCCTCTTATTAAGCATTCAACGAGAAGTATACTTTTAAAAGATGTACATAATCTGTATCAAATAGCTATAAAACGTTTCGTAAATCTCTATACGCATTATATATTCTAACATTTTGATTTAATTGCTTCAGTTAACAAAAACTCGATTTTGAATTAACATTCAATATAAGTTAACAACCTCCTCTCTAATTTAAGGTTGTTATTCAGTCGCGTGGTTGCAAGACGAGGAGCAGATTAACAACACAAATACTTTTTCTGAAGCACGTTGACATATATATTTTGATAACTTTACAAAATTCTGGCCCGGACCACAGCATTAAGGCCGGGCCACAACACAACACAATGCGATCTCGCCGACGTTGGAACACGACTGAGTGCGCTCGTGATGGGCTGTCGTCCAACGCCGCAAGTGGCGATCTACGTAACTAGTCCTAACGGCATTAAAAAATGACGACACAAACATGTACGACAAGCGAACAGAAATAAGAGACGAAAGATTGTATATCGCGGTTTTCGGTACCAGTCAGCTAAGGCTATATCATGCTGATGTCAAAGTTTATTGAAATTAATGTATGTTTATATAAAGTTATATTTTACTATTTAGTTTAATTAATTGATTGTTTTCTTATGTTTAAAAAAAGGAATGTAAAAGTTACAATAAGTCTTATTTCTTATAAGGTATTCCTGTATGTATATCTCTGATATGGGATCAGGCGAAAACACAATATTTTTCGGGATATAGATTCTTTAAACATTTAGAACAGTGCTCCGCAACCGGTGTGCACACTGGTGTGCCGTAAGCCGATACAGGTGTGCCGCGATCAAATAAGACAATATTATAAATAAATAATTTTACAACAGTCCTCAAGCTCCCAGCGCCTATCACCTATTTATGTAGACATACTTACTTACGTACTTGCTTTATTAAGTTCTAAATGAAATAAAAGTGAAATTGATCAAATTAATATCTATTTTTGGCTTTTGGTGTGCCGCGGTATTCAAGGTGAGAACTTTGGTGTGCCGCAGAATCCAAATAAGTACTTTGGTGTGCCGTAGATGAGAAAAGGTTGCGGAGCACTGATTTAGAAAGTACTTTGTCTATAATAATTAGATATTTTTGACTCCATATTAAATCAAAGTAACAATTGATTTAAAATCTTCTGAACAGTCTTTAGACCCATAATTAACGATAATGTGATAGATGACGTCAATTATAACAACATTTTCACGGATAATTACAATATATTCAAATCATCTGATGCAATAAAAACGTTTGATTGGTATTTGGCGCCATTCGTACGGTTCGGCATTGCAAAAAGTATAATGCCAGTCTGTGTTTTATAGGTCGACATGGTAATTACGTATTATTTTTGTTCGCTTTGTATGATACAATAACATTTATAATAATTATTACCCGCATTTGGTCGGACATTACGACCTAGATCGGCTTAGTATAAAAGCCCCTAATTGATATTTAATTACTGATACATTTCATGGTGCGAATGACCTTCTTGTTTCTCTGTCGCATCGTAAACACAAGGGAAAATAATTTGACATTATAAGTCAATGAATAGGTTATTCATATTATTTAAGAGTATGGGCGAGAGTTTGATAATCAATCGATCTGTAATCTTAAAAGCACTGTTATTTACAGCTTTTCAGAATGGCACTGCTCAGAAGTGTTCACAAACATCTATACATATCCCCGGTTGTTGTGTGTCTGTCTCCTCGACCGTAAAAATACGTTTTATACCGATATAATCAAAATTAATGGTAGATTAAAGGAATAAATTTTCATTTAAAGTAACACTAAATATTAACGGTTTCAATAAAAATGGATGATGCCTACACGCTAGGCTTTAGTGTGCCAATTTCAATATAGCGGATGTCATAGAATTCACAGGTGAAGTTTATCCATCACCGTCTGGCGGGTGTTTTTATATTTTTTATTGTATTTAACACATTGTTTGCAGGTAATTTCGCGCATTGTCTCAAGCATGGCGCGGCCCATTTTTTTTGCAGCCGCGCGCGTATTTTTACATTTTCGGAAACTCGCAATAACTTTTATACTATACACTATAAAATTATGAAATTTTAAACACAGACTTATCATAAACAATACTATCAAATGAAGAAGAAACATGGAGGATGAAAGTTTGATATTCACCGGAAACTTGCGTTTATGTAATAAAAAATCGAATTAAATACACTAAATAAAACTAAAATATGTCACAATTTGTTTTTATGAATAGTTTTTCAACGTATTATAACTCGAAAAACACGTACCTCAGTGTGGAGGTACGTGTATAGTTCGTTATTTGACTTTTATGTGTCATATAATACATTTGGTGGAACTGTAATAAATGCGAAGACGAATAAAAAAATGTCTTCATTTAATATCAAAGCAGTGACATCTAGCTACTGACAACAACAAAAAAATGCAGTTCAAATTATATGGATAAACACGTGAGCCGACTTCTAGCTACAGATTACAAATCACGGATTTTTACAGGTCCCGCATTCCAGCAGCAGTCCCGCAAAAACGGAAAAATCCGTGTCCCGCAAACAATGTGTTAAATGTTCATAAAAGTGTATATGTTCGCGTCATGCTTGATTTTTGGTCGATTTTAGTCGATATGGCTAATTGATTCGCGAATCATGGAGCTACACTGACTATTGTGATAAATGAAATGACATTATCACAGTACCTTGTTTTCGAGGACTAAATTCAACATTATCTAGCTCTTATATAAAAATACATGTATGTATAGTAAATGTATTAAACTAGAACAATTTTCTTTACACGTGCATTTTTTTAAACTTTTGGTGAATAACTGTTTGTTTTTTTACAATAAATGTTTATTTGCACTTATATACGCTTATACACGCAAAAAATATTTTTATACAACATTAACCACTTTATCGCCACACTTTTGTAGACAAATAAAAACACTGCTTTTACTAATGACTAAATTATTTTAATACTTTTAACTTAATTTTCACGAAAAAACACATTTTTTTCACTAGGGCTGTCACAAAATAGATTATAGATCAAATACTCGACAATTTAACCGCCCTAGCTGCAGGTGTAATTCCAAGATATATTACATAACTGTTGTTGTAAATATTTAAGATACATAAATATACTATAAAATTTATAATTGTTTTCGAAAAAAAAAATTATTCGGTGCTAGCCCTTGACACCATCTCATGAATATCTCCCAAACTATCGAAAAATATCGATCCTTTTTGGTTTGTTAATATTTTAAAATATTCATAGATATCGTTGTGAGAAAATCGGAATTAATTTTGAAAAACATCTTTTGAATATTGCGAAGCGCCCACGGGTGCGTTTACGGCGATCGTCGGGTTAAACAACATTAAATTTACCACAATTCATGCTTGTTTTTCGTCAGAACAGTTGCGGTGCTGGAAAACGTTAAACTAAAAAAAAACAAAAAAAAACAGGAGATCGTGATTCCAATAAAATGGCAGGGAATAAATAAAATCGTTTATTTTTTCCTCAATTGGATTCGGTTTGTCGCAATTGTACTCACCTCGATTGTGTCGGAGATCACACAAAGTATTTTTTATTTACTTGAAGCGTATTTTAAGCGCTGTATAAATACAGGTTGTGCCTCACAACAGTTTGAAGATCTTATTTACCGCCTTGATGATAATCACACGGTCACGATGTTTGCATTACCTGTTTTTTGTATAAAAAAATCATCTTGCGGTGATGATGGCATTTTAATCTACGTTGACATCGTTTTATTTCACACCATATAACCTCCTTAAATCAACAATAGTGATACGTCCTTTATAGCTGAGTTCGGGCTTTCTATACTATGAGTATATATTAACATCCTCCTCTCTCTCAAAAAGGTTGTTACTCCGTCGCGTGATGGCAGGATTAGGAGCAGATTGATAGCACAGAATATTTCAAAAGCACATTGACATATTATATTTACGATAAAATATTGCAAATTTAAGGCTCGACCTATTCACAGCATTAGGTCGAGCCACAATACAATACGCTCTCGCCGACTGCCGCGCTCGTGATGGCTCTCGGCCATTGCCACTAGCGGCGGTCTATATAACTGTCCCAAAAATGGCGAACAGAAATAAGAGACGAAAGATTGTATATCGCGGTTTTCGGTACCAGTCAGCAAGGGCTACATCATGCTGATGTCAACATCTTCTTTAACCTCTCCTCCCCGGTGATGTCTATCGACTACACATTGCTTGTAATAACTTAAATATCTCTGTAAATATAATACACACAGTGTTCAGATTTTAGGTATTCCTCCTTAATACATTTACGTATTGAAAAAAAATATATTTATAATAATAGGCACTCATCGGGAGCAGGAAATATTTTTCTAAAATCCGGAATAAATTCACCACTACAATCAAGACGCGTCAACTGTCATGAATTCATTCGACCTGTCGGAAGCGTGTGCGAAAATAAAATTAAAAAATACCCAGATACGGCGGCATCTATACTCCTCACTCTCGCTGACGTACTAATATGAGTGAGCGAGACGGGAAACCTCAGTTGATCGGCTAGTTCGAAATGATATCGATGCGCGTCGGCTCATCGATATATCGACAGGCTAAGTAATGTTAGTAGCTCTCGGAAGTTCACGCGCGAAGGTGCGTCTGGCCGTTTGAGGTCTTCGTCTGATGTTTTTCATGTTTTTAGCTATTAAATGTCAATTATTACTGCTTATTGACATCAACTATTGTAAAATTAAGCGATAACTTTGAATATTTTCATTTTTTCGAATTTCTACTCATTTTATTCACTTTGAATCAGAACGTGTAACGAGTTGACACCATCGGAACGCGCGGAAGTTTTTAACATAGTAAAGCGAGGGTTAATGTATACATTTCATGTACGCTTTTGCAACGTTCTGATGTATTGGAAACAATTGCAATTCTTTGAAACACAGCCTCGACAGAATATATCATGCATTAATGGCATGTCTCGCATTCATGCTTTGTTACGTCGATTAGCGGAACGAATTATACAAATTGAAATCGTTTCAGTTAATTTGTACTCGGAATTTCAATCTAACTGTTCAATTAATGCATTATTCCTCGATGTCGAAAACTATCGCGTAGAGCTGAAATCCATCTCGCTTTGTCACTAAGACAATGGAAGTTATTTTTAATAATAATTGATATTTTTTATCTTGTATAATCGCTCACGCGAGAATACCAACAGACGACGATGAAGAAATCTCATTCTTGTTTTGCATGACGTTTGTCATTTTTGAGGACGGCTAAGCGCTTTATGTGGAGTGCTGATCTGCCTACGTCGTTAGACTGTATTCAACCATCGTCCGCTTTGAGGGGGTTCACTGTGAATGTTATTTCGGGATGACTTTCGTTTGCCACCGATTTTGATTGATAGCAGACTCCTTCATTTTACTTTTGGTGATTGAGTTTTACAAAAATCTCGTGTATATATAGATAATTTATACAATTTTGAGCTTATAAATTGATTAGTAAACTTACATTAATACTTCATTTGAGAGCTTCTTATACAAATGATACAAGCAAAATTGATCATCTTTTCAATAAAAAAAGCCTTATACAACCATCATATTTATCGCTCATTTATTGTATAAATAACATTGTTATCTTTTATAGCAACATTCCTTGTCATAATTACAAAGTGATTGGAATAAGATGGGGTTAAATCAGTGTTTTCTAGCCTTCTTTATGCCATGCCCCACGGTAGTCTTTTCAAAATTCATATGTCCAGCCGGCCTTTACCTATTTTTTAATTAAACAGTAGGTAAATTTTCAAAATATATATTACAACTGAAATTATTATAAAACACAAAAGACAATTGAAATGTAATTAAGTAAAATAAAATAAAAAGTAAAACAATAAAAAAACACTTATCCAGTTACGCTCGCTAAAAATATTTTTTATGTTAAGTTAATGAGTAAATCGCTTATGGTGCTAAAACCACATTCCACCAAATAAGCCGATGGAAAGGGTAATAATAAATTTCTTGCATGCAAAGTAATATTAGGATATTTTGTGTTAGATGCTTCCCACATCCATGCCATTATTCCTTTTATATTAAATAAATTTGTAATCGAATCGTCATTTTGCATTTCTGAAAGTTCTTCTTGATACAGTTGTTCATATGAAATATCTACCAGCATTGGTTGTGTCAACCAAGCTGGATAAATTATTTCTTTTAAATCAGCAAATCCTTCTTTAAAATCAGTTAATAAAGTTTGCAGATGGTCGAAAATAACAACTTTTGCATTATCAGTCACTTCACATTTTTGGAGTCAGTAAAATTTTTCAAAATTTTTGTGAGTAATTACTTATTAAAAAGCTTACTTGCCAAAGAAACATTCCGCAATTATAAGAATTCATCGTGAGTATTGGCTACATCAAAGGAAGCAGAAAATGTTTTACGTGTCTTTGTAGTTTCTTTTTTTTAGCTCAATGAAGTAATCCTGATGTTTATTTACATAAAAACGCATAATATTGAATATTTTTCAGATAAATGTGTGGGTTGTATTGGCGACCCCGCAGGAAACCCTTCAACCTATGGGCCATACCTTTTGATGAAAAGATAATATCTTGGTGTATCTAATACGTCTGTTTATTGTCAACAGTGAAGTACCTGCGCGAGGTGACGCCGTACTTCCGCGCTGCGAGCATCATCAGCGAGGTTGGCTGGGAGCTCCAGCGAGGGTTCCTGTCGGGGGCCCCTCCTGCGCCCCCAGCGGCCGCCGCCCGAGCAGCGCGCCGCCCTGATGCGAGACACGTGCCATTACTACTGGCATACGTGGCAAGAGGGCTAAGGCATCCCGACGCAGGTTAGTCCCAATATGTTGAATCACTAGAGACCTTGAAACATGCCACCTTAACTCCCATCTCTCATCAAATACCACTTCTCACCTTATCACCAAATATGCTGAGGCATTCGTTCGTTCAACCCGGATCTACATATTTCTGAGTAAACACCTCCTATTAATTGCTAATATTGATGGTTTTAAGACTTCATAGACCAAAGGTTTCCAGCAGCATTGGCAATATAATCGTACATAAGTTTAATTGAGAGATTAAAAATCCCGAAGCTTTGAAGCCTGAAGCATTCGGTCCTAAGAATCGGCTCACCCCGTCCATTTTTGGGATACATGGATGTGTTGTTAGAAAGCAGTATGTTTCGCTTGGTGAAAACCCTCCCTGTCCCGTCCTGTTTTTGGAGACCCAGCTGTGGACCCGTTACTGGACGCACGCAAAAAGCTACATGTTAGAGAGTGGCTGAAGGCCTTCCCGTGATTCTAGGTGCACCAGTTAGATGTCAAATAGACCTCAGTCTAAGGCTGCGAAGCTAGTCTATTACAGCGAGTGTCGAATTACCTTTTTTGATAACACGTTGCTAACCACGAAATACGTGGGAATGGGGAGCCAGTTAGGAGTCATTACTTGCGTCTGCACTCTTGCAGACGGACGCGCAAAAGCAGTATGTTTGTGTACCTTGTCGATGATAGGAGAACACTGCCTGGAGGGGGATGTGGGATGCTAAGCAGTCATTTTTCAAGCCCCTGTTCTCATGCCGTCCTGGAAGGCAGGATTGTTATGTGACATGACAACGACCACATCCGCTGTCACATCATTGTGTCGACCATATGCTCCAGTTAGTTGTTTTTATTGTACTTATTGTCTTTTTGATTTCCAGAAATCATTTTACCCAGTTTTTAATTGTGTTCGAGTTCGGTGAATGCCACCCAGCTTAACACTACCATTTACTTCATGTTCTATAATGTTTATAAAGCTCACATAAAGATTGCTTTCCTTAGGCAGTGTTATCCTGTATAATTTTATATATTTACATATTTTTTAAGATCATTATTGTTTTGGTTGCGTAAAAACATGATATAGCCGTAAAAAAATATCCAATTAAGAAAAACATTTAAAATATAATTAATATTTTAACAACGGATATCAAAACAAATGCTAAAATATTACGTAAACGTATTATTTATGCCGTACCGAATCAAGCATTTTCAAACAGTTTTCCTCCTTCGTATTTTCAAACTTATACAGCCTGTATCAGCAGTGCCTCTAACTTTTGACACACAGCCTGAAATAATTAACTCTCGCGGCGATTTTATTCACGCTGAGTTTTTCTGACATCTAATCACAACACCTTAATATTAATTAAATGGTAATGGTATCGGGTTTCGGATCCGAGGCCGTTTGAAATTCTTGTGTTTTTTACCATCGGACAGGTGAACCGTTAGTTTGACGTTGAGTTGGGTGAGGATTAAATCAAACTTTCCCCAGATCCTGCGCTACTTTCTAATGGCCGTCCATACGCTTGTTCCTCGTATTGCAACTCGCAAACTGGCGTATTTTTATTTCAGACGCTTTGAAAGGTGTACGCTTGAGAATATTTGGCACATTAATCACCAATACTTTTATTGTTCTATTAAAAACATCTATATACTCGTATACCCCTTACACGTCCCTTATATATTGACATCAGGATGATGAAGCCCTTGCTAACTGGTACCGAAAACTTCGGTACACAATCTTTCGTCTCTTATTTCTGTTCGCTTGTCATACATTTATGTGTCGTCATATTGACATTTTGGACCAGTCCGCTCACTGGTGTTAGTTATATACATCGCCGCTAGTGGCGCTGAGCGAGAGCCATCACGAGTCGTGTTCCGCCCTTCTGAAAAAGTCTTTGTTTTGCTGACCTGCTCCTCATTATGCCCTCACGCGACTAAATAACAACCTTTTGAAAGAGAGGAGGATGTTAATATTTACTTTGATAAACTGTTTATACAGCAGTATGCTTATACACGTTGGGAACTGATGAAACCTTCATTGAAGGCGAAATTGCAGTCGTCAATCAAGTGATTAAACAGTGCTCAGTGTGATCCATGTTTAAACACACGAAATATTTATCTATTTATTATCTATAATCAACTTTTGTATTCTCTTTTAGTCCATATTTCCTCCTTTGGGGATGGTAATTGACAGTAGATGAATTCCTCCATCTACAGCAGCTAGCAAGGTTGCATCACCTGACAGAAGTACGTCCGCATGATCACCTTTCCTCGATTTTTTAACCAAAAAAATAAGTGCATATTCGTGTTTGGCACCTATGGTGTAAAAACACATTCTTGAAGCGTATTTCTCTCTCAGTCCTAGAAATATCTCCTCTTGTTCTTTTATTTAGCTCAATATAGAAGACTTAATTCCTCGTAGTATCAATCCGGTGGATTGGTTTGCAGCAACTAAATCTTGCATCTCGATTTCTACTCTTCTCGATCCTCTGCAATCCTCTTTAGCTCAGCATAAGAACTACAACTCATGTCCTCGAACACTTGCTGCAAATATTCCCGCCTAGGGCGCCCTCTGCAGTATCTACCCTCAACCATCCCTTCCACAATGTCGTGAAGAAGACCATCGTGGCGCATGATGTGACCGTCGGGCTCGCCTCTCTGAGATGGTTCTTACTAGGTGCCTATCTTCCTTGATTAAGCTGAGAACTTCATTGTTCGTGACGTGGTCTCTCCAGGAAATTCCGAGAATTCTTCTGTATGACCACATCTCAAAGGCCTCTAGTCTTTTAAGATCTATATTATTAGTCTATATAGAACACTTTATATATGCTTTGAACAAATTTAACCTTTATATTCTTCTTCGTGTTATACCTTTATATAAATTATTATTCCAGACTCACATTTATATACTGCTTGTAAATAGACTTTCGGCTATAATTGTAATTGTAGAGCATTGAATCTGTCTGACGAAGGCGAATCTATACAGAGCCAAAGTTAACTGATTATGGCTGAGAGTCTATTTTTAAGCCCAATTCAGATTCAGTATACATGCAAAAAACAATCGAATTTTTCTAAAGTAACAAAACAAAAAAAAAATGCTCACAAGTTTTCACACAACTGGGCCTGATTTTGGTCCATTGTGTATTTGTTTCGTGGCTGTTATGATATCCCAACATCGATTATATCAAATACAAACTTATAATAACTCTGTTTCAGACTAACTGAAATAAGGAGAAAAGAAAATATGTTTATCGAAAAATATTCTAAAAAGTTATTACATCATTCATTTCTACTGAAGTCGATTAATCACATTAAATTAGTTCGTTGCTTCAGATAAAAAATACTATATTATTACTAATAATTGATATATAACGTAAATCGTTTTAATTAAAAATATATATAAATGCCTTTGGTTTTCCTGTTACATAAAGATACTTGTTGCTTCTGGAATCTGAAAGAAGAAAAAAAATATGTATTAGAATAAGAAAAAAACCACAAGATAAATTAGAATAAAATGAATAAAATCACAATTCATATAATTTAAATTTATTATTATTAAAATATACAATATATAATAATATTATTAAATCTATAATATTAGCATTATAATGAGATTAAAATAGTTTTTCTGAAATCCATCAGTCAGAAAGTAAATTTTTATTGGTCAACGTCCATATCTGCCGGCGGGTATAGCTCAATGGTCAAAGTGTTTGCTTTGCAAGCCAAAGGTCGTGGGTTCGATCCCTGACGGAGATTAAAAAAAAAGGATTTTTAATCGATTTCTGAGCTCTAAAATACCCCGGTTGGCGCGAATTTGATCGCTCACACTTATTAAATGCCAGTCATAGCCTATTAATTAAGAATGGTGGTAGACGAAAGTCGTCCCGTGAAGACCACCCATTCATTCTCCACAGGAGAATACCGACAGATGGTGATAGTAATTCTGAATTATCATCTGTGGAATTCTATGACGTGTACCATGGTGCATATGGCTAAGCGCTACATGTGGAGTGTTGATTCGCCAACGTCACAGACTACAGCCCGACATTCACGCGTCATCCTTATTATTACAAGAATTTAGTATGAATGGGTTGGTCTTCACGGGACGACAGTCGTCTATCACCAATTTTGATTAATATGCTATGTCTGGCATTTAACGGGTGGGGGATCAAATTCACACCAATCGCTAGTATTTTAGAAGCTCAGAAATCGATTAAAAAACTTATTTTTATTAGTCTCCGTTGGGGATCGAACCCACGACTTGTGAAGCGAACGCTTCTACCATTGGGCTTTACCCGCCGGCATGTTACAATTAAACAATTTACATATTATTTTAAATTAAATATTAATAACATAATACCATTTTCAATTAAAAGACAATACTTAGTAAAACTACATAATAATTATAATAACTGCTAACTGTCGACGAAACGCGTTCTTATTAATGTTACGTCAAACAAAAGATTTATAATTTACTGAACTTTTAAAAAATAATATATTTTATTACTTTTCATAGCTTCATAGCATGTAAAAGAACGTATTTTCTCCATGTCCCGAATACTGAGATGGAGTTATGCGCTTCAATCATTTTCGGATCTGATTTTATTTGGTTCCTCTCGCATGACCCACCTTCACATCCTGCCAATAATTGTTAAACGCCTGGGCGGACGTAACGCCAGACATCCTTTATCGAATCGGTAGTTTTTACCGGACTTATATCATGCTCAAAATATAGAACATAATGAACACTGAAACATTTCAGCATGAACAGTTTTTTTGTACTATCCCAAGATTATTAAATCAAATACCAATAGGATATAAAGACTCATCAGTTTTATTATGGCAAATTCCTAGATACTTGTTGTTTTGGACCTTGATCCCCTCAATGTACATAGAGTGGCAAAATATTGTGATGTTCAATGCCCTGTGTCGTTCCCGACTGTACGAGTCGACAAATTCGAGCTAAGATAGAGAATTTGATTATAATTTGATAAATAATACTTTAACGCTTTACGTGCTGCGGAATAAGATTTCATAAAAAATCACAAAATAAGTAAATTAGTCAATGAAAAATAAATTTGAATATTTAAGGACGATTTTTTTTAATGTGTTTTGATTGGTCAGTACTGCATTTATATTCACCTTCAGAACTAAATTAAATAAATCCATTTTGATTTTAAAAAAGGGCAAATTTGAAACATGTGAAATGACCCACAACTCAATACATATCCTAAAAAAAAATTGACTTAGGAATGTCGTAAAACGAAACAAAATTATATTCATTATAGTAATCGGATAAATCCGCATCTTGCACTGAAGCGACGTGTTTTTTTTAGGGCGTGGGATAAATCCGCACCTCGCACTTAAGAGCAGTGCAAGTTGGTGCAGATATATCTGCACCTCGCACGTAAAGGATTAAAGACTTTTGGTTGTTTTATACAAAATAATTATGTTCAAATTACATTTTAAACACTTATTTTATTATGTTTTATAATTACACGTTTAACGGTATCTGTGTTACAGCTGTTATGTCTATACTGTGGACGACATGAAAATAATGATAGAAATTCATGTCGGTTTTTTGTTGTTATTAAATCCTTTGACTAGGGAGCGGATATGAAAATAATATGTGCGAAATTGTTGGAGCGTCGAGTTGATCACATTGCCTAGAAAATATTGATTATTTTATCACAAGTGCAGCCTTTTACTTCTGTGCATCAGTTAGACACAATTATGCTTTAATTAAGCAGGTAGCTGTGAGAAAGAAAAGCATCATTTCAAAATGGCTTTTCGCGATGAATCTTCTACCTGTAATAACTAAAAAATCACATTTAAAATACATATTTTTAATTAGCGCGTTGAACTCAGGACTTGTGTAACAATGACATTTAAAGAAAGAAACGGATTTATTTTAAATCATACATAATTTTTGTAATCATTAAAATGATTATTAATTTAAATCCCTTAAAACCAATGTTCGTCGTCCCTTACGATTAGACTCTGTATGTACATCGAGTAAGAATCATCTCAGAGAGGCGAGCACTACAGTCTAACGACGTAGGCAGATCAGCACTCCACACAAAGCGCTTAGCCGTCCTCAAAAATGACAAACGTCATACAAAACAAGAATGAGATTTCTTCATCATCGTCTGTTGGTATTCTCGCGTGAGCGATTATACAAGATAAAAAATATCAATTATTATTAAAAATAACTTCCATTGTCTTAGTGACAAAGCGAGATGAATTTCAGCTCTACGCGATAGTTTTCAACATCGAGGAATAATGCATTAATTGAACAGTTAGATTGAAATTCCGAGTACAAATTAACTGAAACGATTTCAATTTGTATAATTCGTTCCGCTAATCGACGTAACAAAGCATGAATGCGAGACATGCCATTAATGCATGATATATTCTGTCGAGGCTGTGTTTCAAAGAATTGCAATTGTTTCCAATACATCAGTCAAGCAAAGATATTTTACCAAACACATATGCATGTGTATCCTAGCAATTTTGAAGCTACTGAGCACAAAAATCATTACAGATTTAAGTTAAGTTTAATGGTAAAAAACGTCACGAACAATGAGGTTCTCAGCATAATCAAGGATGATAGGCACCTATTAAGAACCATCTCAGAGAGGCGAGCCCGATGCATAAGTCACATCATGCGCCACGATGGTCGTCTTCACGACATTGTGGAAGGGATGGTTGAGTGTAGAAACTGCAGCTCCAGACGGGATGATTTGCAGCAAGTGTTCTAGGACATGAGTTGTAGCTCTCATGCTGAGCTAAAGATGATTGCAGAGGGCCTAGAAGAGTGGAGATCGAATTGCAAGATTTTGGTGCTGCAAACTAATCCACCGGATTGATACTACAAATAAGAAGACGTACATCGAGTATGATTCTATGAATTTCTTGCGTAACTAAGGCGACTAAAATAAAAAAAACGTCAGATTTTCGACACTTAGTACTGGATTTTTTTCCATCTTAAAATTTAGTTAGCTCGTGTTGTGATTGTGAAATAGTTTTAAATAATACAGAAACGTTCCAGTTTGCGCAATATTAGCATATATGATTAACAATTCGCACTACTATTTCTTTTAATTACCTACTATTAACTCTTAAATTAATTTACAAAAAAGGTATAAAAAATAGTCTCAGATTGAGACATATTCAGTATTAAAAAGAATAATACACATTTGATAATGTAAATTATTTAAAAATTGGGTTACTATAATGTCGTGTCTGCCTCGACATTGGAGCTGCTGGAAGAAATACAACGACATTCTACATAGGAGTGATAAAGGTTAACATATTTAGAAATTTCATCGTGATTTACATACAAATGTATTTTAATTTGTATAGATACGAGTATAACAAACGGTATCCATGTTGGTTTCATGTAAAATTTATGCTCCGATAATAAACCGTCCGTATCCATCAGTTGACGCCTTGTGCTCGTAGTAAAACGTTTCCCTCCGTAGTAAATGTGCGGTGTATTAGTTTGCCCTGATACACCGTGGAGCGCCGTGCAATGTGCCCGATATCTAATTGCACGCTTCACCACTAACTAATGATATCTTCGGCTTATTCCCTCCCCCCTCTGCCTGATCAATTATTTTGCTATTTAATTTGCGATCTCTTGTTTCCTTTCCCGGGAA
This sequence comes from Glossosoma conforme, assembly GCA_022606575.1. Classification (NCBI taxonomy): domain Eukaryota; kingdom Metazoa; phylum Arthropoda; class Insecta; order Trichoptera; family Glossosomatidae; genus Glossosoma; species Glossosoma conforme. The sequence goes on from JAGTXR010000036.1 coordinate 1,794,341, forward strand.
GCTCCAGTACCAGTTAGGGTTGTCAAAATTATACAAAGCCAAAGAACTGATCAAATGAGATAACTTTCTCTATGAACAGTGATGTGTATTTTATATTTGGATCAAAATTATCATTTTGTAAGTACGGTTTTCATTCTATTATCGTTGTTAAGTAACATTGCTTGTGAACTCGTGTTTAGATGGATCATCGCCTGGTGTCTACCATGTGTAGTTAAAGTATTTATATATTATAAGTCCCGTCAGGGCAGAATTGCAGCAAAATGCACGATCAATATTGGTATTTGTGGTATGGGACTTAAAAGGCCCGTCAGTAAAAGGCCGTTTCAAAATATTCAGTACCTTACGTTAATACCTACTTAAAATACCTACTAAAATTACCTACTTAAAATAACTTCAGGTCAGTAAATAAAGGGTTAAGAAACACCGAATTTTGCCTCGTCTTCTATATTGAGCTAAAGAAAAGAACAAGTGAAGAAATTTCTAAGACCATCAAAAAATCTGAGAGAGAAATACGCTTCAAGAATGTGTTTTTACACTATACGTGCACACGAATATATATTTTTTTGTTTGTTGAAAAATCGAGGAAAGGTGATCATGCGGACGTATATCTGTCAGGTGATGCAACCTTGCTAGCTGCTGTAGATGGAGGAATTCATCTACTTTCAATTACCATCCCGAAAGGAGGAAATATTTAGCCGGCGGGTATAGCTCAATGGTCAAAGCGTTTTGCTTGGCAAGCCAAAGGTCGTGTGTTCGACCCCCCTCGGGGCTGTAGTCTATGACATTGACGAACCAATACTCCACATTCAGCGCTTAGCCATATGCACCATGGTAAGTGTCAAGAAAGAATTTCACAAATGGGACTTCAGAATTACTATCACCATCTGTCAGTATTCTCCTGTATGTGTTTACATAAAAAAAGGTATTTAAATTTTTCGGACAAACCAGGTTCATCCTGGACAGTTGGTAGCCCTGGTCCCGGATCGCATCTCCCGCGGGCATAAGACTCCGCCGCCGGCTACCAATTAGGTTTATGTGCTTTTCATAATACATTACCGCTCCATCAATAGAGTCAATTATCGGATGTGTGCCGCTTTAAATTTATTTATCGACTTTAACGAAGCCCCTCTTAATTAATTGGAGAACGGAACAATTCGAATTAAGAAACGCGGTGATGAGATAAAATGTAATAATTTCACGATAAAGAGTATGATGTCACTCGCGTTTTATTGTTGGGTCGTTTGAATGATTTTGTAATAATTTCCCTCTTCCGACAGCTGAATGGCGGCCGCTCTACGCGCCGGCGCTGCCGGAGCGATTTATTAACGAATTTCACAATAGAGAATGCCTATTCACTTGAAAGGTTTCCGAGGTGAAATAGAATACCGAATCTGGATGAAATTAATTTAATTTTATTATTGTATTCCGAATGAAATTCTCAGCGGTGAAATGAGTCTTCAGAAGATTTCAGTGAGGTTAAAATTAAGTTTTATTTATTTAAAAAGACTGAAGATTACATTTTATTACCCTATTGAGAATTGTAGTGTAGTACAATTTTATTGCATTGCTCCGGAACCGAGGTCACGGTCCCGAAAATACAGCATCAGCTAACTGGTGATGCCGGAATATCAAGGTTCCGGCACTGAGGATAATACCAAAGACCGGAGTTGAGTTGGTACTAGTTTATTTAATACGAGTCTCCCCTTTATACCCTAATTTACAACATGAGTAAGCAGTTATAAAGAATAGTAATACATTTGAATGTCATACACTGCACATTACTCGATACGGTTTTTGGACCTTGATCAGTTTCGGACTTTGGTCCCTGACTGTATGAATTGACAGATTCCATCTAAGATAGAGAGTTGATTATAACAATTACTTTGGAGGTTTAATACAAATATTTATGTTTAAAATAACTTTATGAACATACATTTATAACCTTTTTATAAATTTATTATATATAATTACGTTTGATTGTTTCCCTGTAAAATTCCGGTTATAGCGTATTCCTCACAGTTGATGATAGACACATGATAACTGACCATTCAATTTACAATGACTACCCATAAATATGGACAATGTATAGCGCTTAGTCTTTCTTAAATGTGGCAAGCGAAGATCAATTTAAATGTGGTTTTTAACGCAGTTTTGATATAACACCTAAAATTAAGATAAAAAATCGAATATTTATCAAACAGTGTAAAAAAATAATACTATCTGGTTTTTAAATCTCCTTCATCCATGCAGAAGTATGCGGGAAATTATTTTTATTAATGTTGTAATAAACTTTGTCGTATAAAATTAAATGAAGTACAATAAACCGTTTTCATTTTAGTCACCCCATAATACATTTAAAAGGTAATATTCATATTTTTAAATATATTTTTTTACATAGTTTTTAAAATGGCATTGCCTTGGAACATATCTAACATGTAAAGTTATCAGTGTATGCATATCTGTACATTCACATTACTCTCCCAATCTATCATATATGTTTTTAAAATTATTTGCAATATACTTCACTAACTAGATAAATAACCTTTTGCAATTGCAAAAAGGTTAAGAATCATTGATTTTTTCGAGCTAGTTGAACGTCAAAGAGTTAACTTTAGTGCCAAATACTACTACTGTTACTCTCATGCTTACATTCGTGCCTTTTGTATTAAAAATATTTTGTCGCATTGTTTGGTTATAAAACTATGTTTCAAAAGATTTCCTCTATTAATGGTCAGCGAACAATGCTCCCGGAATGAATGGCCTCCTTGCCGTTTCCACCTGCGAGCGCAGTATCCCTGGGGAACTGCATTAATTTACAAAGTACTCTGCGGTGGCGTTATTACGCTTTCAAAAGGAGAAATAAATCGACCAATCTTACCTCGCTATAGTTGCTCTCATTGTGGCGGGATGGCCAACGGCCGCCATTCTTTATTTTATTAATGGGGCTCTTAATCAAAGGCTTGCTCCCTGCACCGGAGAACGCTCGGAGGATCTCCATCCGGGACAGGCGGCGGTCGTGGTGGATGATAGTGAGGGCGTCGCCTCTGGACGTCGCGGCGCCCCCGACGCTTTGAGTCCCGCCTTAATTGAATTCGCTTCAAAGCGGGTCGTTTTATTGAGAATAGATCGACACGGAGCGGAGCCTGTTTGATTTCACGCGAAGGTGTCAAGTTAAAACGCTCGTTCGATTAAAAGCTTCATTCCGTCGGCGAGAACGTTCGCTTTGTGTGTAAAAAAAATCTTGTCGACGTTCTATCAATTCATCTCTAGAACACAGACGTGAGGTTGATTAATTTAAAATGTACTACAGCTAGCGTAACTTCTCTGAAAGTGAAATAATTAATTCCTTTTCACCTACAAACGATACCTACATAGTTAATGCATGTCGCCCAAGACCAGAAATCTTAGATAATTTCATTCATATGCCACTAGTAAGTTCTAGAATGCTCTTCGGCATACGTGGTTTTTTTTTCATAAAATATGGATTTCTTCAAGTATTATATTAATGTATATTTCTCCTTATTCTAAAATTCAGCCTATCAAATCCATGGTCCTCAGCCAGGGCGGTTAAGGACCATAGAGTCTATTGCTTTCGTCCAGCTGTACTATCAATCACGCTTTTATATAAAAGATATATCAAACAAGCATTATATATATAGTTTTGCGTAGTTCTTTTAATATTCTTTGGTGTTCAATACTGCATGCTTAGGCATAGTGCGTATCGAGTAAAATAGTATGCAAATATAATAGGTTGGTGCAAAAGTTTTGACCGTTTTTTACATAGACAATTAAACATATTTTTTTTAGATTTATATTATTATTTTAATCAATTATGTAATTTCCGTCAGTTCTTATAACCTTCTTCCATCTTTATATCAACTTATAAATACCATTAGTGTAAAATTCCGTGGATTTTGATGCGAAAAATGTAGTAAGGGATGTTTTTACCTGCAATATTGTATCAAAAATTTTATCATTATTTTTTGTTTGCAGTGACCGGAATAAATGAAAATCGGAAGGAGTAAGATCTGGACAATACGGTAGATGCTTAATAGCATCCCAATTCAACTTTTTTAGCTTGTGTTGGGTCATCATGCCACATGTGGTTGCGCGTTGTCGTGATGATGACACACAAGCTAAATGAGTTGAATTGGGATGTTATCAAGCGTCTTTCGTATTTTCCAGATCTTGCTCCTTCCGATTTTCATTTATTCCAATCACTGCAAAAAAAAAATAATGATAAATTTTTTGATACAATATTGCAGGTAAAAACATCCCTTACTACATTTTTCGCAGGTAAAAACATCCCTTACTACATTTTTCGCATCAAAATCCATGGCATTTTACACTAATGGTATTAATAAGTTGATAGAAAGATAGGAGAAGGTTATAAGAACTGACGGAAATTACATAATTGGTTAAATAAATAATGCAAATCTAAAAAAAAAATGTTTAATTGCATATGTAAAAAACGGTCAAAACTCTTGCACCAACCTAATATAATGGTGAAACCGTTATAATTGTCGTTTATATTCTATGATGTACGTTTTTCGCTTTACTGGGTACCAAATAAAGATAAAACCACAATCGATATTATAGAAAATTCTTGTATCAAAAAAGTATTATTATACCGCCACACAGAGCAGAGCTCCAGGCTGACTAACTTTACAAACTCATATTATAGTATATTTGAAATATTGTCTATAATATTGTAAAAATCTTTGAATGACATAACTAAAAACATTTTTTTATGCTCCTTGAGACGGTTATATATTGACTGATTAAAAGAACAATGACTCCACCATTTTAACAAAAATCGCGTGGGAAGATTCAATCAACTCATACATCCAACGCATGTGCGCGTACTTATCTGCAATGTATGATTATTGTCTGTCTTGCTTTCTAATAAATGACAATGGTAATGATCACTGAAACATTGTAGCGGTTTCTTTGAATAAGTTTATTTATCAATCAACTGGCGGTCACGTAAATCCTTCATTATGAATTTGCATTACTTGTAAGATGTGTTAATTAACGTGTTCGCATCGGTATCCGATATATGCCGTGTAAGATTGCCCTCCTGTTAACATCGGTAGCCGTGATATATCGTTTTGCTACTTTCTTAGAATCGTTCTTTTATGCATCATCTGATAGCTAAAGAATACAATAACCAGTGTTAAATATGAAAATAGACCAGATAAGTACATTTATGCCGCAAATACTAGTTTTATAATTGACAGTATAATTCGTATTCCACGGAGCCGTAATGAAAGGGTTAAATTACGTTCTATTTTAATACGCTTATGACTTTCGACTATTAACATTTAAAAAAAATGTTTTTGATGAAGCTCACAAATGTAAATCGCTTTTGCTGTTAGCTTTTCCCTTATTTTGTAAAAAATATATCAATGTGGTGCTGTGTAATCAATTTAATGAAAAAATAATAGATTTATTGTTAAAAAAAATCACAGCTAATCGATCACACGAACTGAATTGTATGCATTTCAGAAAAATACCTTAAATCTAGAATTGCTTGTGTAAATAATATTTTTAAATTTCAATGGATGATAATTTTTACTTCGTTTGTTATATCACGTTAACTAACTGTTAACTCAAAGAAATAAGATTGCGGCATCGCAATTGTTAACAAGCAAAATATTGGTAACATTTCAGTGAGTAAGAAACCGCTGTCTCATTTCTGTGATTAACAGCTGAACGTAATTCATCTTAAAACATAAAACTCATTACCCATTTAGGAATTCATTATATTTACATATATGTACATAACTTGCAGGCTTCTATAATGTTTTCATATGCTTAGATGATTAGCCTGAGGTCGGGACGATTTAGTGCTAATAGGCGGTTCAAACTAAAGTAATAACATACATTTATTAGAAGAAATGTGTATTGTTATAATTTATTAAACATCACAGTCAAGTAAAGGTCCATTGGGTGACAATATTTCTATATAGGTTTTATTTATTTTATTTATTTATTTACAGAATCGAAATTCCATTTTTTTACAAATATACAGAAAAATTAGTATACATAAATATACAATAAATAGAGAAAAAGAATAATAAATAAAAATTACACAAAGAATAAGAAGATGACATAACAAAGATCAGAGAGATCAAGGAGAACAATACCATCGACAAAAGAGGAAAAGGATATAAGAAAAGGATCGAGGTATGCTGGTAGGCCATTTAGAGCGACATTGCCGTTGAATCAAATTCAGTGCTTGAAGCTCCACAAGCCTCGACTGGGATCAAAACAATGGATGGTACATCTGGAACATTCAAGAATCCCAGGGTTGTGAATTGAACCGCGAAGAAGAAGGAATGAATGTTTGAGTGCAGCAATTTTCCTCCGGGACTCTAGCGAATGAAGAAAAGAGTTGGGTAATGTTCGGAATTAAATGAATTGAATGGATAGTTGCCGTAAATATAAAAATAAAGACGTCGGAGAAATTTTTTTATGATTTTTTCGAGCATGAAAATGTATTTGGATTTATTGGGATTCCAAACTAAGCTCCAATCTAAGTTTTAATGGTTATACATTTATGTATTTTTTGTATTTTTTTGTAATTAGAAATTTGAACATAATATCAAAGAAGCGACGTCAATTTTTCGGCAGGTGTCGCCGAAGTGAGCCAATCCATTTGCCCGTTTTTTACATGTGTGGACAAAGCTAAAGGTTTCCTTCTGGCGGATCCACACGCGTCTATAGAACCCGAGAGGAGATGAGAGAGAGATGCTTTAAATATGAGCTTGGCTGCGGTCGGGCGGCCATTAATCTCGGTACTGCCATTTTCCGCGGGACGACTAAACACACAGAGGTGGGCAGCCATTTGCGAAATGAGCGGAGGAGGCATAAAGGAAGGCAAATACCCTTCTAATATAAATATGTGAGGCCGCTTTCAAAATGGGAAGCGGTCAGAGTTTTTCGACGCGAGAAAAACGGGCGCACACGCTATATACACACTTTCATAGAAATCGTCATTACTAGTATATGCTCGTACATGTAGGAATTCAGCACTTTTAAACATTACACATTTCTTGCTTAACCCTTTCATTACGGCTCGGTGGAATGCAAATTAAACTGTCAGTTATAAAACTAGTATTTGAAGCATAAATGTACTTATCTGGTCTATTTTCATATATCACATTGGTTCTTGTATCCTTTAGCTATCAGATGATGCATAAAAAACTTTTCCAAGAAAGTAGCAAAACTATATATCACAGCTACCGATGTCAACGGTAGGGGAATCTTAGACGGCATATATCGGCTACCGATGCGAACAGGTTAATTAAGTAATTCGTCAATGTAAACACCAATTAATTTATTTTAATGTGTTATATCAGTTGAGGTTTAAGGTCCAATAAAACCACTCACCTTTATGTTGGTGACCAAAATTACCTGTTTGATTCTAACGATCGATTTCATCAAATTTAGAAGAGTGGTGCGTCTAATAAATGGCACCAAATAATATAATGTTTAATTTTTTAAACATATACGTTCAGTCAATTCACTAAGCTTTTTTAAACGTAACTCTTAACGAAAACCTCGATAGACAATCTTTCGTCTCGTATTTTTGTCGCTTGCCATACCATGCATGGCAACATTGGGACTAGTTACATAGTTTTGCCACCGCCGGCGCTAGTGACCGAACACGGACCGCGGAAGTGCCGACGGCCGGCAGTTAGTCAAGGCAAGGTCTGCGTTACGGCCGCGCGGCATGTCATACCGCGTGGTCACAAAGTTGTAATGTTTTTAACGTAAATATAATCTGTGCTTCTAAAATAAAAGTCTTTGTCTGCTGACCTGATCCTGATCCTGCCCTCAAGCGACGTAATGACTTCCCTCTTTGAGAGAGGAGGATGTTAGTATATATATATATTATTTTGGATTGTTCTTTAACGTATATTTTTTTGTATTGTTGTAGAGGGGCGCACGATAGAGCTGCACTCGCCAGACGGCGTGCACGCGCTGCGGTTGTTCTTTAACGCGGCGTTGTAGAGGGGCGGCGCGCTGGCACCGCCAGACGCTCGCTGCGGGCGGCGCGGCGCGCGCTCAGCGCTCGGCCGCGGCCCATGCGCGCGCTGCGCTAGCACCCCTGGTTGGAGATCTGCGCCACATGGGCTGGCTGGCCAGGAGACACGCGGACTCGCAGGTAACATCACTTATCCACCTGCCGCATCGCTAGATGTGAACCTACCCTCAACGTTTTGGTCTTCTTCGTAGTATCGATCCAGTGGATTGGTTTGCAGCAACAGCATCTTGCATCTCGATCTCCACTCTTCAAGATCCTCTGCAATCCTCTTTAGCTCAGCATAAGGGCTACAACTCATGTCCTCGAACACTTGCTGCAAATACTCCCTCTACAGTTTATACCCTCAACCACCCCCTCCACAATATCGTGAAGACCATCGTGATGCATGATGTGACCGATCGCCTCTCTGAGATGATTCTTAGTAGGTGCCTATCTTCCTTGATTATCCTGAGAACCTCATTGCTCGTGACGTGGTCTCTCCTTTTGGTACATTAGACATATTGCATACTTACTAGCGTGGGTCAGACCATGGAGAGGGTTGAGAGTATCTCGGCGTACAGGTCACTGAGAACGGTGGCCTGTAGAAGGATCTCGCTTTAGTGTCTTCTAATTCGCCGTCTATATAGCCCCTGTATCGTCCTCATTATTCTTAACGGCTATGAATATTGGCATCTTAATAAGAGCCAATGCAGCCGTATAGTGGGTTTCGAAAGCAGATGCCTGCGTGGAATACTGGGGATACGATGCTTTGACTTTGTGAGAAATGACGAGGTGAGAGGGCGTCCTGGAAGGCCGTCGGGAACTATACGTAAATATACTACACGGTGCCCTGGGAGGCAGAACTGATATGGGGCCATTGACCAATAAGCGGTTGGCAGAGTTTTGTGGCGGCAGTTCGTTTCGACCAAACGCTATAGTTACGGGAGCGCACATGATTATAATGCTTATTCGTTCACCTCGCTCATAGCATTCAGCAGATTGCATTGATTATGTAGTCCTGTGACACTTTAAAATAGGTGCGTCCATCTGCTGGGCGATCTTATTTTGCATCGTCGACCTTCAATGTTACCGTTTTCACAAGTTCCTCCATATTTTTATCCTTCCTTCGCGCTATATATGTCCGTAGATTTGCAGAACACGTCCTCTCCGGAATATCAAATTCATCAATGATGGATGTGTTCGTGCGCTTTTTACCACATATCCTATGTATTTATTAACTTTTTATATTTGTGTTTATATGTAGAAGGGAAGTGGCAGCTGACAAAATTTTATAACAACTTTCAGCTTAAATAAGAGAGCGGATGTGGTAAAATAGATGTGCTCGTACGTATATAAGATGTGCGCAAATGATTCAGAGGTATTACGGGAGTAGACTCACTTGACGTAGAATACTGTACCTGGGTTACATTCTTTGGGTATGTATTGATATCCTCCTCTCAATGTTCGATATCGATTTACTGGATGACAGGACGTTCACAATATAAAGAACTTGTTTTTGTTTCACATATTATAACGGTTTATTTGTCAAACACTTAAGCAACAAAAAGACCGTTGCGGCGCGCGCTGTTAGGCGCACGCCCTAACGGTCGCGAGCTCCAAATGTCAACTGACGGCGCGCTCTGACATCTCGGCGCCGCCAACCGTCGCTGCAGAAAAAGCGAATTCAAGATGACAGTGGTACCAACAGGAAATGGGTCAACTGTCATAACGAATATTTTGGCGTATGCAAACACCGTTTAACAATAAACAATTAAAACTAATATTAGATGTGCATGTCAGGCGAGCGAACAAAAATAAGAGACGAAAGTTCGTTTTTCGAGGCTTTACGGCATCAGCCTAAAGGAGCTATATCAAGCTGATATCAGTATGTACTGTGAACTGGTGCAACCATGTTCTCGTGTTTATATTTAACGGAGGCATGCGGGGTGGCTGACTGTGCGGCATACCGACTCACTAGAGATTGCACACGGAATTCGTGGGATATTTTGGGTGTTGATCATTATACACTTCCACAGGACATAAACTAGTACACCGACTATCATCCGATAGGGATTAATGATTCATTAAATGTTTGTTAATGAAGCCGTTTATGCTTATAAGGTTTATTTCTTCGTATGCGCTCCCTAGCTAGAGGAAATGGTCACCACAAATGACTGCAGTTCTGTTATATGCCACGATCGTTGTCTCGTCCTAAATAATCTCAGCACCCAAAGTTTCCCATATATTGTTTTTATAATTCGTTCTCGACGAGATCCAGAATGAGAGTATTGTTCAAAACGTTATTTTGAACATAACTGTGTTGTATTAAACATTGTTATAATCAAACTCTTTATCTTAAAGTCAGGTATGACACAGGGTATTTTGTGAAAATCGGAAACAAATTCGCGCTGTAAGTGCCTCGACCTTGGGTCTCGACCATGTGCGGGAAGCGCGACACTATATTCGCATCTCACTCTTTCATACTTCACTCTGAAGAAAGAGAGTGGGAGTGGGCCACTCCGGCAACTACCACGACTAGCGGCAGTAGCTCTCGAGCTTGAAACCAGAGTGAACCTATTCCGTGAACGTTGCCAGATGGTTTTTTTAATATTTTCAGCCAATAAATCTCAATTATTATAATTTTTGATTTAAATTATAATTAATTAAGGGGATTAGCTATGAATGTTATTTTATCTTACTTTTCCGATTTAAAAGCGCTGATTTTTTATTGTGTACTGACTAACACCGGAACGCGCGTTTTTATTTTAGCACCGTAAAGGAAAGGTTAAAGTAAATTTCTTTAATTATAGATTTCATATTTGTCAATTTAATAGAAAAAAAATACAATTTCATGCATAATGAGTTCTAAGAAAAGTAAAATCTGGATGACTTATTGCTTATTACAATTAATGTATCACAATTAATATTTACTTAAAATATTTATTTTTTATGTTATAATTATATATAAGACTATGGATATTAATATGTATTTTATGAATTTATTTTCTCTGTAAAAAAAATAATGTTTTCCTCAACAACTAGTCTTTAAGGCAGTTTTCTTAGTATTTAGTCCCAATGTTGACTGTTTTCCATGTAAATGCTTGGTAATAATTTTCTAGGAATCGCAAACGTATTATATCATACATATTATTATTGACGGAAGCCTTCCGCGTGGGCGTGCCCTTAAAATTTAAGCTCTGGGGAGAATTGATTTAGGACTTTAATTAATAACTAATAGTCGAGTTCGAGACCAAGTTGTGGCGGAGGGGCCCAGAAAAGTTATATTAGTCTGGCATTTCCGGCCCGAAGCCATTCATTACAGTAAACGTCTTGGGGATATTCAACAATACCAATTAATTTACCTGTAAATTAGCAATTAATTAAAAGTATATCTATATGCGTAGACTCAGAGATCATCACTTTTGAAGTATCTTATATATATTCAATATTATGATTTAAATTTATCGTTTTATAACGCGGATGTAAATAAAATTATGTTGTGAAAACTGTCCAGCCTTTTTTTATATAGGCATTCAAGTTTGAAATTTAAATATATGACTTAAGCCGCCTATTAGGACCAAATGGTTCAGACTTCTGGGATATTCTGGATAATCTGTTCATTCATCGGATTAACAAATATTATATGTATGGGATATATTAATCGCTTCGCCAACACTGACACAGCGTTAGGAAAACCGCACGCGGGCCGTTCCACAACGGAGCGAGATGCTTAATGCAAAACGCTGTTACATACCTGCGATTTACCTGCAATCTATTTGCAAACTACCTGCATATTTTGTTTGATCCGTGCCCACAAACTGGGCCATACATTGCATAAAATCATTTTATATACATAATAATATTACATATTTATATTGATATCAGCTTGATATAGCTCCTTAAGGTCGATGCCGTAAAGCCTCGACAAACGATCTTTTGTCTCTTATTTTGGTTCGCTTGCCTGACATCTACATCAAATGTTAGTTTAAGTATATAATGTTAGCGGTGTTTGCATACGCCAAAATAATTGTAATGACAGTTGGCCCATTGCCAGTTGGTACGACTGTCATCTTGGCGGTTAGTACCGCCGATATGCGAGAGCGTGCCAAGGGCTGTCAGTTGGACAAACGCTCGCGACCGTGATGGCCATGCCTATAGGGCGTGTGTTTGACGAATAAACGTGTATCGTGAAACAGAAAGAAGTGTTTGTATTGTGAACCTGATCCTGCATCCTTCATCCAGTTAATCGATATCGAACTTTAAGAGGAGGATATCAATAAGTACTCATCATACAATATTGTCGATTGAACTATATTTATAAAGATTAAATTTGAATAGCAATTTATAAATATCTCTGAAGAAACATCCTTTTGTATATCATATTAAATCGTGAAAATCAATACAACACAAATTGCCCAAAAATGACCAAGAACTGGCAGCTTCCAAAGTTCCTTCCTTAACGCCACCGGTAAGCTATGGAATGCTCTTCCAGCGTCTGTGTTTCCTCCTTCCTACAATCTGGATCTCTTCAAGAAACAGATAAATATACACTTGCAATCTCCCCAACCCACACACAAACACGAACACAACACACGTTTCCCGCATGCAGCGTCCAGCCTCCCTGGCTGAGCGTCATAGAGTGCACTGGTCTTGACCGGTTGTGCTCTCCTGCATGCGTTTACATAAAAAAAAAATATATATGGCACAAACTTTAGAGCTTTGCGTAAATTGATTACAACTTTTTATCATGTCCATCATCAGACTGTCCGTCCAATGTTGAACGTTGGGTTCTTGCATGAAACTCCACTCCTCTCGATCCTCCGCTCCCCGTATATAGCCTCCACTCTCTATTCTTCTGATGTCGTCAGCCCGTTTTGCAGGGGGCCGACGCTACGTTTACCGGCTCTTAGGCGCCACTCAATAGTATTCTTGCCCATTGATTTTCGTCTCTTAAGCAGATGTGTCCTTCCATTACGACTTAAGTGTTCCTATTCTTTCAGTAGCGTCTACTACTCAAGTTCTTATTCGGATGTCCTCATTACAAAATGTAAAATTACCCCTGTTAAATTACACTTTATTGTTTTATTATTGCATTGTTGAATTTCAGTTTTATAAATGTACTAAACATTTCTAAAGGCTGCCCATTACAGTTGCGTTTTTCTTAAGATATATGAAAGAAAATTTAGAGATAAAACTGAGATTGAATTGTATTCACTGACAACTTCCGTCTATCATGAGTTATATAATAAATGACGATATGTACTTGAAACGGAACTCACTTTTCTTCGCTCTATTAGAGGCGGCTTTTGAATACAATTTTAGATATGTCTTCAATATACGGGTATGAATTACATCTGGGCTATTTGAATAGGACCAATCGTTGTTTAATTTAACATGGCGGTTGGGTGAACGGCATTTTCAGTGCTGAATTTCACCCCATATCAATAAGTGATGTATAAGAGTGGGGCAACTAACCGTTTCAGGAAACGTTCAGGATTAGGGCTTGTACGTGTGTAGCCGGCCAGGCCCGCCATTAATCATTATCAAGTGTCCTTAACATGTTACCCCATTTGAATTATTCCAGTTTAAAATTCCGCCGTGATTTAATCACAATTCAGTATTTTATGTGAGAGGATATCGGGGTATTCAATTCGAATTTGCAGGATATGTAAATTGATGTAGATAGAACATTAAGATTACTTCTAACTGACAATTGTTTGTGAAATTGCATTATGATGTGTTATACAAAATATATTATTACTATACATCCAGTCCTTTATTACGCGATTTTTTGGACAGCGTCGTTACCTTTTTTTACGCAATTTACTCGTTGTTGGTACTTTTTAACCCTTTCATTACGGCTCGGTGGAATACAAATTATACTGTCAATACGGCGTGAATTTTTCAAACCATTTTTTTTGCTTAAAACTAGTATTTGAAGCATAAATGTACTTATCTGGTCTATTTTCATATATCACATTGGTTCTTGTATCCTTTAGCTATCAGGTGATGCATAAAAAAACTATTATATTTAACAAACGTTCATTATACCAAGCACGTGGTAGCATTGACACATGTTATTTATAGAAAAATTGCTCCTGTGACGAAACCTAAATATATTTATTAACATGCTTTACAGATTCCTGTAAAGAATACATCTAGGTTGAAAAAGAGAATGACTGCACAATTTCCTACCGTAAATGTCACAATAATTACTGAAAGTAGCAAAACGATATATCACGGCTACCGATGTCAAATCGGTAGGGGAATCTTACACGGCATATATCAGGTACCTATGCGAACTGGTTAAAGAGATATTTTGATTTTTGGGCCTATCATGGAATTAAATAAAAATTCAATTTTTTACTCGCTACTTTTTGGAATCAATGTATAGCGTAAAATAGTAAACAGAAAGTAAATATTTAATTTTTTAAATTATTTAATCATAAACTTACATTACTATTACAATGTAGAATGTTAAAACAGAAAATTAAATATACACTCGATTAATTTTATTCTGTTATTTATGACATAAATGTCACAAAAACTGATTCAAGGTTAGAAGTTATGTTTTACTAAAAATGTCAAGTAATTAATAATTTTTTTATGCTTTTAATCAGCGTTGGGTTTTGGTGAATGGTTCAGTAGAAATTGACAAATACGTACCGCTAAAATCTATTACACAAATTTAATTATTTTATTAAATAAAAGTTATTATATTATTAACATACAACATTAAACGATGTTCGACCTTCCCTTTGCTGGATGACCTGATACCTTAAGAAAAATAACAGGAGGATACTGGATGTGGAAGGCAAAATATAGATAGGTTTGAAGATTCACTGGAAGGAGGCAACTGATAAAACTGAAAAAATGAGCATTTATGGTGGCCATATGTATTCAGATTTGCCAGTAGGTATAGTTTAATGGTCAAAGCGTTTGCTTTGCAAGCCAAAGGTCGTGGGTTCGATCCCTGACGGAGATTAAAAAAAAAGATTTTTAATCGATTTTTGTGCTCTAAAATACCCTCGGTTGGTGTGAATTTGGTCCCTCATTCGTAAAATGTCAGTCATAACCTATTAATTAAAATTGGAGGTAGACGAAAGTCGTCCCGTGAAGACCACCCATTCATAGTAAATTCCTGTAATAATAAGGATGAGGCGTGAATCTCGGGCTGTAGTCAATGACGTTGGCGGATCAAAACTCCACATGTATCGCTTAGCCATATGCACCATGGTAAGCGTAATAGAATTCCACAGATGAGACTTCAGAATTACTGTCACCATCTGTCGGTATTCTCCTATTTATTATTTTTAGTTTTCATGTCATACAAGGATCATTCTATCTTGCAATTGGAACCAATGAAATATTATTTATATTTTTACGAGAATCTGGCAACGTGGGAAATTGAATTGGACACGTTTGCTAACGTTATTTCCCTGCACATCTGCACAAAACGTGTTCTACATCACCTAATCCAATATCAGGGGTTCGCTCCATTTTTCCTTCCAGAAACATCGATTCCCCTCGTACTGATTCACCCAGTGCGACAATTCTGCTAGTGATTGATTTATACGCTGATATTCTCTTCCAAGGGTGGATGATTTGGTCTGTCGAAAACCAACTTACGAATGAAAAATATTATTTTTATTTTTAGTATTCACTTTGAGACCAGTTCAATTATTACAAATTTTATTTAATACGATCCTGCAATAAGAAATAATACAAACAATTTATATTAAATAATTATAAGTCCCATAGCTTGGTAAACAGAAGACTCCACGAAATTACTTTGATAAATAAATTCGTGGAGCTCATGTCGAAACTGGGCTTCTCAAGTGGAATATATCAACATTCGAGGCGATATGGTTGAACAGTCTGATCACTCTCCCAAGAGGCATAGTCTCTGGCAGGTTAGTATTACTTCTGGGATGAACAATCTGCGCCTCCTTATCCTTAAATAATTGTCATGGACAAACAAACCCATTTCCAACAAATATCAAGATTTCTGAACATGCCGTGCACTATTCGAAAGAAATGCATACTCAAGCACACATCTCTTCTAGTTCTCAACTCATTGTATCACAACATAAGCTGTAAAAAGTTAGATGGATACAGCCACGGATAATATCCATACATCCTCTTGTAAAGAAACCTCAAAAATTTCTTCTGAACTCTCTCCAACATGAAGTCATATTTATACTCGTGGGGAGCCCAAATAATAGATTTTGTACCTTGTTGTAAAGTCGATCACACTGAGCACTTGCCGGTATTCCGCAGTTTCGCCTTCAATGAAGCCTTCATCAGCTTCCAACCTGCCTGTATAAGGATACTGATGTGTAAATATAACAGAGCGTGCCTTGGAATGCATTGAAACATGAGAAATTTTATTGTGATCGTGTATGTTGATGGCATTTTAAGATAAAATGTTTTGAATTGTTCATAGAATTATTCATTTCAATTTAAAATGATCAAATGATTTATGTACGTTTACACATATTGAAGCATAGTGTTAGAAAATATTTCGCATTTGTATTCTACGACACTTATCATTTTTAACACTTTCGTTACGGCTCGGTGGAATACAAATTATACTGTCAATACGGCGTGAATTTTAAAAAACATTTTTTTTGCTTAAAACTAGTATTTGAAGCATAAATGTATTTATCTGACCTATTTTCATATATCACATTGGTTCTTCTATACTTTAGCTATCAGATGATGCATAAAAAACTATTATATTTAACAAACGTTCATTATGTAACTCCATACATGTGGTGGCTTTGACACAGATGGTTTATAGAAAAATCGCTCCTGTGACGAAACCTTACGATATTTATTTACATGCTTTACAGATTCCTGTAAATAATACATGTAGGTTGATAAAGGTAATGACTGCACTTCCAATTTCCTACCGTAGATGTCACAATGAGTACTGAAAGTAGAAAAACGATATACATATCTCGTCAACCAATGTCAACGGTCGGGGAATCTTTGACGGCATATGCCCACAACCGATGCGAAAGGGTTAAGGCTATTTTGAGTTTTGACTATTTAAAATGATCTTTTGATTTAAGCTTTTCTTTAAATTATTACTTTTATTTAATGCTTGCGAATTAAAGTAAAATATTAGATTGAAACATCAAGATATTATACATTATATTAATTATTAGAATACCCTAAGCGTAGGGACGAATTACAATATCATTATTAAAAAAAAACTCCATTTTGTATTCTAGGTATTTTTGCTGTTGCTATGTTACTTAAATCATTCATTAGCTTTTAGGTATTTTTGCTGTTGTTATGTTACTTAAATCATTCATAAGCTTTTAGGTATTTTTGCTGTTGCTATGCTACTTAAATCATTCATTAGCTTTAGGTATTTTTGCTGTTGTTATGTTACTTAAATCATTCATAAGCTTTTAGGTATTTTTGCTGTTGCTATGTTACTTAAATTATTCATTAGCTTTTAGCTGAATGTCACAAATTATTGGGTATAATGCTCATTAATTTATTCAAAAACTAGTAATTACTTCATTTTAACATTCACAATAAATGTTCTTGTCTTTGTTTATGTCTAGTCGTTTTGAATAATTTTGCTGTTGTAAAGTTGTTTTGTCAACATAAAATATAATAATTATTTGTTTACAGTTTACCTTTTTGAAATGCAGATTCTCTTGACCTTTGTTTGTGAGTATTATGTATTCACCAAACTGGTATCTCGTAACACCTTGGGCTGGGTGTTAAAATCTCTGCGCATAATTAACTAATCATAATTATTAATGATTTTGCGAAGTGTTTTCCTCTCCATGCATCGGCCATAACATGAACCCAAATGCATTATTTAAGACATGTGTAGCTACATTATTTCATATATATGACATTCACCCATATTCCTTCCATGGTAAAATCAAATAGGCGTCACGAATTTTCAACATACAGTTGTCTGCTGCCATTTTGAATACAATACCTTATCCCGAGTCCTCGTTACATCCTGAGGTCTACCTGAGAACATATATGGTTTGTGGCTCATCGGTTACTGTTATCCTAGTATAATCTAAATTTATAATTACTTTTTTAAATTTCATCTTCATCAAAATGCAATATATTTAATATATAATAACATATTTAAACATTATACATATTTATTTATTTATATACAGAATCGAAATTCCATTTTTTTAAACAAATATTTAGAAACATAGAGTATACATAAATATACAACAAATAGAGAAGATATATTTTTTTTAAATAATAATAATAATAAAGAACATTCAATTTAATATTTTTTTGTTCAATAAGCAATTGAAAAACACAAAATATCAATGTTTTATAATATCAGACTAGACATAGACTTTTTTTATGTAAACACATACAGGATAATACCGACTAATGGTGATGGCGATGCTGAAGTGTCATCTGTGCATTCTATGATGTTTACCATGTTACATATGGTTAAGCTCTCTATATAGAGTGTTGATCCGCCAACATCATAGACTACAGTCATTTTTACAGGAATTCACTATGAATCGATTTTTTTAAAATCTCCGTCGGGAATCGAACCTACAACCTTCGGCTTTCCAAAAAAACGCTTTAAACACTGAGCTATGCCCGCCGGCAAACCCCATTCTTAATTTGTTATATCTTATTTAAATTTTATTTCTCCATCTTATTCTATTCGTTAACGTTCCCTTTTGTATGTTAAATAATAGTGAATTACTTGTGAATTATCGAACCCACACTCTTCAGGTCGCCGTTTTGTGATGAGTAATGAAACCGTTTAAATTGTTGTACAACTCTTGATTTGCGACGATGATTGTGCAGGAATGCAGTTTCGTCATTTTGTCGTCCCAGCGAATTTTAGCGTGGGGCGCTTCTTCACGTTAGGAGCGCCTCATTGTATGGAGATTGCTTCTTGCAGCAGACGAAAGTGGGTCAGGTGGGTGGGTTGACGATAGTACGTTATATTACGATACGTTCACCGAAGAAATGCGGCTCTTTCTACGGGAACGTTCCTATTGTGTTAATGCTGCATAAATGAAAATTAACATATTGTTTGCGGGTATTGTTTTATGCTGATTGCAGCCTGGCGCGGGCGATTTTTGGGTTCGCGCGCGAGTTTTTTTTATAATTTTTCAAAAGTCTATAACTTTTGCAATATTCGCGATAATTTTGTAAATTTTAAATGTAGCTTAACTTATTGTGCAGCAATGATAAAATCATGTTAAAAAACACAAAAAAACGTCCTTAAAGTAACACTTCACATAAACACAAATATTTTGTAGAAATATGAACAAAACATTTCTACCATTTATCCCTTCGTTAGGTAGAAAGAACCCCGATTCTCCGTAAAAGTTGGAAACAAGTACTGCGCACTGAAGGTCAAAAAAAAAATCAAGCCAACGGGATCTGCGTCAAGGTTTCTTCGAGCACACATTTTTAAAAATATTTTAAGACATCTTTTTTCTTTTCATAATTTATTAATAAATTAAAACAAAAGCATAATAATTACAAATTTGTGAGTGAAGTGTGTAGTTTAAAGCAAGATATACGATTTAGCAACAAAATCCGTTACTACGCAACACGTATTATTACGTTACCCGACGTCCACCACCAGAGAGTAAAAAACGTATTACTACATATGTTTCCCGCATTTGAGCACCAAACTAAAAAAAAAGTATTAATACGTCTCCCGCAAACAATGTGTTAAAACGATGCTATAAAATTTAATGTCCGTTTTTAATTTATTTTTACTCACTGCATATCCGGTAGGTGTGCTGCTACCGGAAGTTTGAATGAACAATTATATTAAATAGAATGTCATTGTATTTTTTATCATTAGGTTATGAACTGCAAATGTGGTGAAACTGCGAATTGGGTTGAACTGATCTTAGGAACAAATGGTTTAAATCTCGTGAGTATTGGGTTAGCCCTGCGATCTCTTATAATAAAAATTACAATTCAAAATCATCTTAATTGTGTCTAGTATAGACATACTTGTGCAGAATTGATTGCTCCAGATATGCAATGGTTATGGCAAAGTTCATAATTTATAGACTTGCTCAAAATTTGAAATTATGTAATGGGTTGTCAATATAATAATACTTTGATTGATTAGGACTTTCACCGATAACCCGCTATTGATTAATTACAACCCAATAGGCCGGAGGTCACAAATTCATTTGCAATAAAAATGAATTTATCGCTTACTGGGCTTTAACTGGGGACATGCAGTTCATAAAGCTTGAAACACATGTAATTATTACTCTCGTGCGTCCACGTCAATAGCTGGAGATATGAGGCGGTAATTTATAGAGGGGCCGCTTTACTCTATTGTCGGTGCGATCTACATATTTTCGCAGTTTATGCACTATGGTTATTTACGATTGGCGCGAATAACTGCGGCCCGTATTTAATTTATTAAATTTCGAAAATATTAATCAACCAAAGAAATGGGCGGCATGTCAGTGCATATTTCACACACGCTAATGCAGAATAATTCATCGAAGAAAGTATGAATAATTATGATTTTCTATCGTACACAGTAGTACTACACTCTATCTCGACATCATTATATTATATCTTTAATATTTAAAATACATTTTAAAAAGTATGTCTAATATATTAATACTAATACAAATATATTTAATATAAATATATTTCATCGCCGAAGATCTAATAATATAAGTATTAATTAATTATATATCTGTCAACGGAAGATAATACATTGTCACATTAAGCATCTCGCTTACGTAATATTAACGACGCTCTGTTTTATGTATGGGCTTCTCTTTTAAATGTCGCTTTATGTTTTGTGGAGCCCCCCTTGGGGCCGCCGCCCTGCCCGCGGTTTTAATTGTCTTGACCTTTGCGGGCGACCTCCAGACAAATTGGTAAAACCATGCCAACTGCTAAACACATACAACACGTGAACGTAGCTAATATTCCATCGGCCAGAGCAGTCCGGCCATTACGGCCGAGCCGGATTACCATAACACGGTATTAATGCTTATTTTATACGCACCGGTCAGGTGATCATTAAATGTTATTGTTATTGATTGCGACTGAAACACTAACAAGTCTTAACAATCTACGATCGGCTATTAATAAATAAGATTTTGAAAGCTGTAAACATTTCTTATTCGTAATATCAATCCGGTGGATTGGTTTAATGCAACAAAATCTTGCATCTCGATCTACATTCTTTTCGATCTTCTGCAACCCTCTTTAGCTCAACATAAAAGCTGCAACTCATATCCTCGAACACTTGCTGCAAATACTCGCATCTAAGGCGTCCTTTGCGATTTCTACCCTCAACCATCTCTTCAATGTCTTGTAGAAGACCATCGTGGCGCATGATGTGATCGATCCATCGGGCTCGCCTCTCTTAAGTAGTTCTTATTAGGTGCCTATCTTCCTTGATTATCCTGAGAACCTCATTGTTCGTGACGTGGTCTCTCCAGAAAATTCCGAGAATTCTTCTGTATGACCCCATCTAAAAGGCCTCTAGTCTTTTTTTTATCAATTTCAGATAAGCACCATGTCTCACAGCCGTACATCAAGATGCTTCATACAAATGTTTTGGCAAGTTGCTTGCTAGGCTTAAGCATTGTATTTCTCATATTTCAGCACTTGTATTAGGCATTCTTAATAAGCTTGCTTAACGTGACATTATATTATGGTTGTCATGTCATCAAATCCTTAGGCATCTGCAGGGCGTTGGGAACCATATAATGTGAACCTTCGCATGCAGAGGTATTGGGACGAGGCATGGACACTCGCTTGGTGAAAACCCTCCCTGTCCCGTCCTGTTTTGAAAGACCTAGATGGAGACCCGTTGCTGGACGCACGCAAAAACCTACTTGTTAGAGAGTGGATGAAGGCCTTCCCGTGATTCTAGGTGCACCAGTTAGATGTCAAATAGACCTCAGTCTAGACTGCAAAGTAAGTATACTACAGCGAGTCTCGAATTGCCTTCTTTGGTAACACGTTGCTAACCACGAAATACGTGAGAATGGATAAGGAAATGGTAAGGTTGGGAAATGGATTCTGCAGAATGGCAGACATCAGTTAGGAGTCATTACTTGCAGACGCAAGTAATGAAAAAACTAATGT
Organism: Glossosoma conforme; assembly: GCA_022606575.1. NCBI lineage: Eukaryota > Metazoa > Arthropoda > Insecta > Trichoptera > Glossosomatidae > Glossosoma > Glossosoma conforme. The sequence goes on from JAGTXR010000036.1 coordinate 1,816,488, forward strand.
TAACATATCATTTTCGTGCCCTTCCAGAATTTTCATAGCCATTTAAAATTAACAGTCATATTTTTTAAGAACTATCTATTTGGTATTGGGAATACGTATCGATACAGGTAAATTAATTATATATATTTTTCGAGCGTTCTTGTATTTCTGCTGTACACTGAAATAAAATGGCTAAGGTGGCGCCACACTCTTCTCCGGATAAACATCTGCGATCTCTTACTGCAGCGTGTCGAGTCAACATTTAGAGCGATAATTCGGGCGTCCGCTTCGCCGGCAAATATTTGTCCAAGTGCTCGGTCGGCTTCAGATTATTTCGGAAAGGTGAACGCTCAGCACATTCCAGAACGTTCCGGAACGTTCCGACACTTTGCAGACGCGGTGTATTCCTAGGGTCACATGAAGACTATCTCTTGAAGATGGTGACACCCGTAATTATCATTTGTCATTGTCACTTCTGTGACGACTATTTGTGTTATCATTTCACGTAACGACTTCAACACTGCTGCTCTAAGTGGTGAAGTTTTAAGTGTAAGAGGTCTCTCGTACGTCTATCAATATTCATTGCTGTGTCGGTACCAATTTATGATGACATTTTGAAATGCTCTTGTTTTGCTTCGAGGTCGATTGAAGAGAAGTATTATCTTTTTTACGTTAGCATGAGAAATGACGAAAAGGCAATGCAGCCGTATAATGGGTTCTGAGCAATAGAATACTGGGAAAACGATGTTTTGATTTTGTGAGGAATGACAAGGTGAAATAGCGAAAACCTTCTGTACTACAGTCGGTTAATAGATGAAACTGGTTGGGACATGCACTATGGATGCCACAGAAGAGCATAAACTACAGCGGCAAGTTCTGGGCCTCGCGCCATCATAATAGGGCGTCGGAAACTATGCGTATAATGTACTCGTTGGATCATGGTGGCTGACGAACCTTTATGGCGACAGTTCGTTACGTTTATATGCTCAAGTTAGGGAAGGGGACATGATGATATTCATGATGATTTAAAGCGTTAAGGAAGTAGTTTAATTTCGTATAAATAAACCAAATTTTCCCGAAAAATAATGCATATTTATATATTTACCTTTAATATTTATATAAAAATTACATGTATCTCATACTGAACCAATAAAATACAAACATTTATGAAACACATATCACTCACTCTTTGCTTTATATAGAGCCAAAAACATTTCACTAATTGACTTGAAAATGGCCACACGACCTGGCTGAAACATGTCGTCAAAAACAAATATGTGGAATAAATTCTAAAAAATCTTTTATATATATCTGATTTATGAAACCATTTATTGTATTTTTGCATACCTGAGAAAATAAAACTGGTTAAACACTCATTTTTAGCTTGACATTAATAAAACATAATACTTTTAAATTTGTTTTTTTTACATAGATTATAATTTTAAGAAAATTATACCAATTAGAAAAAACAACTAGTTACTAGAGCACCGTGGTCGCGCGAATTCGACATGAAATGTTTCGCACAGTTAAATTTCCGAATCTTTTTAGCTCACGTTTATACCTCGATAAATCATTGCATTGACTGAAGCATATTCTACCACAAACATAATATTTTAGAATCCCTTCGTTATAAATCATATCGCGCCTAATTACGGCTCCAAAATTGTGCTCCAGGTAATCACGCAATTTATATATGAGACCGTTTCATTATTCTAACCGCAGTAAATTAGATGATATGCGAGTGGGCGGAGGGCGGTGGGTCGGGAGAGTTCCTCTCCCGAGAACCGTCTCCTGCCCGTTTGACAAATCGATAGGACCCCCGGGGACTTCGCAGGACCTCCGCGTAAATGATAAACTGTCACCTGCTCGCACTTATAGTGAGATGCGTTTACGTACGAATTCGAATTGTACGAAAAATCTTGATACTCTTTGTACTATAGGAGCTTTCACACTGGGTACAAATTATGCTTCATTTATACGTATCCAGTAGAGGCGAGTAGAGATAAGCAATGCACACATCATCAATGTTTAAACACAAATAATTTACATTAGTATGAAAGATCTCGGTGAGCAAATATTATAGAAGCGCTGTCTATTTATTCTTTGAATAGTAGCTTATACGAGTTTTTATTTATGTAAACATAGTAATTATTCATGTATATAATATATGTGTTTGGTTTCGGCGTCTGTTTCTTCTCTCGAAATATTGATGACACCAGATCAGATCCTGTCTGCCCAGAAGTGGGCGACGTCGATGGCGGTACTCTCGGGCATCATCAGATCATCCTTGGTGCAGCTATTCGGACTGCTCCATGCCGCACTCACATTCAGTCGATCCGCTGTAAAACTGCCAGGCTTTCATTTGTGTCCTCGTCTTGCATACTCCGGTCCGAAGTCTGTTGATGGACCTCCATATATTCCACCCCCGGATGTGTCCAGGGGCTAGGTCCTCTTTCGGGGCAATCCAAGCATTCCCCTCAGTTGTGGCTCTCCACATGCTCAGCCGCAGGGTGGCCTCAGGTATCACTAGTTCCGTTGTCTTTCTGTAGGAAACTTCTTCTTGATTTGAGCCGTGTGGTTATCTTTTGATCATCTTACATTACATATTTAATAATCATATAATCACGGAAATGATTGCCACATGTTGCCTAATGCATACTTTTCAAGCATACTGAAAACATTCAAAGTGCATCATTTTACGAATAATATCTTAAGTACACGACTTCAATGGTAAAAAGTATGTGTACTCAATTCGTACTACGAGTGTCGTATATTTACGTACGATACAAATACGCAACCAAAGTACGGTTGTTCATATAGACGGGTCACCTGGAAGGCTGCGCTGGACGTGAGAAATTCACGTAATACAATATATTTGTCAAATCACATCAAACGGATGAAAATCCCTGTTGGCGCCATTACCGCCTCAGTCTGTTGTCGACAATATTGTATCTCATATTGCATATAATACTATCGCTATATTATGTCCTTAGTTCCAATATTTGTCGTACATGAATGTGTCCGCCAATTTGGCATTTGGGACCATTTATATATACCGCCGCTAGTAGCGCTGGGCGAGAGCCATCATGAGCTCGCCAGTCGTGTCCCGCCCTTCGGCAAGAGCGTATTGTATTGTGGCTCGGCCTAATGCTGTGACTAGGTCCGCGCCACAAGCATGTAAAGTTTATCGTAAATATATGATATCAGATATAATGTTGACAAATCATTGTAATTGTATTTTTCCATCTTTCATATAAAACATTAATTTTAAATTTTGTTCCATTATTAATTTTTAAAGTGCTATCGGAATTGAAAACCTTATGCCCGTTGCACTTGGATACGTATTACGTAACGTACGTGAACTCATTAATGCTTATTACATACTCTTACGTTGTTTCGAAGGATCGTTATTGGATATTGGAATTATATAGAGGTGGGCAGTATGCATGCTTCTATTACAGTACTTAGAGGAACGTGTTCTATGAGTATTGTGCTTTTCCTGTGTATATGGAATATAAAAAATATATGCCGGCGGATATAGCTCAATGGTCAAAGCGATTGTTTTGCAAGCCAAAGGTCGTGGGTTCGATCCCCGACGGAGATTTAATTTTTTTTAATCAATTTCTGAGTTCTAAAATAGTCCCGGTTGGTGTGAATTTGATCCCTCAAAAAAATCCCACAAAAATGCCAGTCATAGCCTATTAACCAAAATTGGTGGTAGACGGAACATTAAGAAAAAACATATACATATTGTAATAATAAGTCGAATCGGACCGCATTTACCAAATTTAGTTCTAATATAGCAGCAAAGTTACCCGTCGGAACCTATTAAAAACATAAACGAATGGGAGCACCGACGAAACCTATGCTATGAAATGGTTTAAATGTCTTTTGCGGTTTCCGATATTAGAGATTATTTACGTACATACGCAGTGACATCAGCATGATATACCCCTTGCTGACTGGTACCGAATACCTCGAAACACAATCTTTCGCCTCTTATTTCTGTTCGCTTGTCGTACATGTATGTGTCGCCATATTGGAATTTTGGACAAGTCTGGTCACGTGTGTGACGTTAGTTAAATAGATCGCCACTTGCGGTGCTGGTTGTCACCGACCACGGCGCCCGGTGCAGTCAGTTGTGTGCCGACTGGACAAGGTAGTATTATGGCCGGCCAGGCATGTTATTCCGCCCGGGCCGAAAGTTTGTAAAGTTTATAAAAAGTATATATATGCTTCTGAAAAAGTCTGTTGTTCATCTGCTCCTCATCCTGCCATCACGCAATTTAATAACTAACATAGAGAGGAGGATATTAGCAGAAATAATACATTGTAGGCACAATGTACAAGTCAATAATAGTCGTACAGTCTATTCACTATTAATTCGTTACAGCGATAACTCTTTGCGTTTGTTTTTGTTGTCTCAATGTGACTGATTACCACTCATGTTTATTCATGTAAGAATGCTAAGTCATGACTGATGTTCTCAGCTCCAACAATAATGCTGCTAATTGCCATCTCCAAGATGTCTCGTCACCCCGAGAGCCTCTCGAAGAACACATTTCTGCCTTCTCCAATGATTCATGTGGTGACTAATCCATTACGAGCAAAAAATAAAACAATTTGAAACGCCGAATTCTTCTCGTTTCTTACAACAAGCAACAACGACTAATGAAACGTTTGCAAAAAACACTACCTTTTAAAATAAATTTGTTTGTTACTAAAATAAGCTACTGAAGTAGCCATTTGTTCTTCTTCTTCGTAGTATCAATCCGGTGATTGGTTTGCAGCAACAAAATCTTGCATCTCGATCTCCTCTCGATCCTCTGCAGTCCTCTTTAGCTCAGCATAAGATCTACAACTCACCTCCTCGAACACTTGCTGCAAATACTCCCGTCTCTGGCGCCCTCTAGAGTTTCTTCCCTCAACCATCCCTTCCACAATGTCGTAAAGAAGACCATCGTGGCGCATGATGTGACCGATCCATCGGGATCGACTCTCTGAGATGCTTCTTACTAGGTGCCTAACCTCCTTGATTATGCTGAGAATCTCATTGTTCGTGACTTGTTCCGAGAATTCTTCTGTATAACCACATCTCAAGGCCTCTAGTCTTTTTTTATCACTTTCAGATAAGCACCACGTCTCACAGCCATTTTTTATTTGTGCAATTATTAATGCATTTAAAAAAACAAATATGGTGACATATTCCAAGCTTTGTATATCATATGATCAAGCATAATATTAATGATGACAAAAATAAAAAAATACGATAAAATTTGCAGGATAACACAGTCAATTGCCAGGCCACCCCCGTTTCAGCAATTTTTCACGTTTTAATTTGAAAGATGTCAGTATTCGCCAGTGAAGTACTTAATTATTGTATGTGTGTTATGGTGAACAATCAATTATTCCTTTATAAGAAATTCATAATAATGAAGACGTAAACGTAAAGCATTTGTAATATGTCAAAATACTACAAATAAAACAATGAAGAATAAATTTGAATTTAATAACAAAAAAATAATTTAATAACTAACAGTAACAAATGGGCAATGCATGCTTTGTCCAGCGACAATAGCACATCGTTAGCGCAGCTCTCATATGCGCCGAAGAAATGCGTAAGGCAATCAACCAACAGTCCCACTGCTTGTATAATCAGATATCCCCAACACCCAGACTGAAGTCGCGAAGCAGCTTTCTAAGATCCATACAACCTCTCACATCCGGCCCTGAAAATGAGAGACTCCAACTCTGGCAACAAGTCGTATCAGAGGATTTTATTATTCCAAAGGAAGACCTCCCAACTGGTAAGAACCTTGACTGGTGGACCTGGAAATCCCTGAACAGATTAAGAACCGGAGTTGGTGGAACAAAGTACAACCTCGAGCGGTGGGGAATGCTTCGGAAGGGAGAGTCACAATTGTGTGACTGTGGAGACATCACGACACACCTAAGATCTTGCTCCATGTGTCCAGCAAGCTGCACATCTCAGGACCTAATGCTGGGCAACACACGAGCTATCGTTGTCGCCACATACTGGGCAAGATTAATTTGACATCGCTGACACGAAGAAGAAGAAGCGCAGCTCTCGTCAGAACGGCAGATAGACAGAACTGAGTGGCGGCAATTTGTCGTGACCATATGTCCAGATGTGGAACCGGATATGGGAAGTATGCTTCAGGTTGATAGCGGATATGCTAGAAGAATAAAGGGAGAGATACACTTATCTAATTATAATACCAATATTTAAACATAACAATCATTCTATAGCGCTTCGCATTTTCAAACTGTGAACATTTTTCATTTTACGGAACGTAACAATAAAAAATACGCATTCCACATTCACGGTTGTAGGTAAATAATGTGTATTTTCCGTGTTTCTTTTCAAAGCCGAATGGAATTATGATTTTTGCAGCAGTTTTGTGTGTTTTCGGCGGTCCGCATTAAACACGTGTACGTACAATGCTTTTCGCGGCGTAAAATTGAATATGAAAGCTCTGGCAGGTCGGGGGCCCGCCTGTTGGGGGCGCTGCCTCGCTGGAGGGGGGCACGGGGGCCCGTGCATTATTTCCCGACCCCGGATCGCGCAGGAATATTATATTTCTACATTTCCCAGCTGAGCAAAAATGATTAGTGACCGTGGAAGTATCAACCTGCAAATGCAAGCCCTCGCTCCCTGGCCGCTCGCGCTGTATTTGTCTAACACGGATTTGGGTTACGCGCACCGGTGAATACATTGTGGCAACACCGTTTGCCGAGAATACTCTCATTAATTAATGCACTGTTCGTATGCATATGTTAAATAGTATGTAGTTGGAATCGCATTACACGTATATTCATTATTTTTAGATTTTATTATGTCGGAATTCCGTAATATTAAATTGAAATAAAATATTTTTTATTGTACAATATTTATTGGGCGATGACATGCTTAGACTAAGTCGGGTAGCCATTGTCAAATCAATTAAATATTACAAACAACTTACCTTGTTTAATTGAGTCAACAATGGCTACCCGACGTAGCCGAAACATGTCGTCATCTAATAAATATTGTGGAATAAATTTATTTTTTAATTTTTTATTTCTATTTGATATTTATTATCGAATAATAATTGAGTGTTTTTTTATTAGTTCAGGTTACGGATATCGCTTTGTGGTAAAGCATTTGCTTGTCATACATCGTGGGTTCGATACCCAATGGATATTGTAATAAAAAAAAATGAATCGATTTCTAAGCTCTATAAATACCGTTGGTGAATAAGGTCCCTCATCATAACCTATATATTAACATTAGTAAAATCGTCTTGTAAAAACCACCTACGCATTATTATTTGCATTGTTTTATAATGGGTCCGCCATCTAACGTTTTTTTTCAACAATTGCTTATTTCGTGAATGGTGACACTTAGCTCATGTCTGATTTGACAGATAATTAGTTTTATCCTTCCGCTGAACGAATATGGTTGTGTATACGCTTGAACAACGCTGGGAAATATTGCGACATTACTTTGAAAATCAGGCCATTTTTCTTCGAAAATGAGCAAGGAGTGGCCGTTACAGTCATTGGCGATCGTTATCGGACCATTTTTGTTCACAAAAATTGAAGAGGAGGATATTGGCAACATTTGGTTTCAACAGGACGGCGCTACGTGCCACACAGCCGAAGCTACACTCGATGTTTTGCGCCCCATTTTCAAAAAAAAAAAAGTTATTTGGCGGACCCTATATAATTGCACGGAATAGCGATGTTTCAAATTATGATAAACCACAGCAGTATATGTTAGACTAGTCTGCTATTTAGACAGGTAATCAAAACATAATAGGTCTTTTTTTCTTTACAATAATCGGTTGCAATCGACAAAGATTGATACTCGTATATGCGGACTCCATTCTCAGAATATTTTGTTTGGCCGAACAATTGTTCATTATTGTTATGCAGGACTATGATATCATACGAGTGGGCTTATGGAGATATCGTTTTTTGTTCCCATCCGTCTCTCACTGATGTCATGTGTATACATTTATATACGACCCCAATTGAGTATATTGGCGATACACAAACATGGTCCATTATGTGCCACAACTTACCCACTTTGTTCAATTGGAGGAGCCGTAGCTTGAGATGCTTATTAATCGAGAACGTCTTGGGCCAACAATTGAAATTTGTACCGTGCGACTGCCGACCGACTTGGCGGAATGAATTTCGGGAAGTCGTGTGTGGGATGGATGGTATGGAAGCAAATTAATATTACACAAACGCGCGCGTTCTAATTTGATGAATTTGAGCAGTGTATAAATATATTGCGTAAGTGATGCTAGTGTATATGGCAAATGCAGTTAATTATTGGAAGTACTAGTAGCTTGATAGTACGGACAATTAAAACGGTTCTTATTAAAGTAAGTAGTGCTACGCTCGCGTAAATCTCGTGGGTGTAGTCAGAGTATATAGACAGGGACCGAATGTTGGCCGGAATAAGCTAACACCCAGCTAACCTCATCAGGTCAAGCTTAGGGTTAGGGAACTCGATTGTCCTGGAGGTATTAAATGCTCTTCAAAGGCGGATTAACCTTTATGGTCAACGGCGTTAGGATCTTATTTTTATGTTTTTCTATACTTAGGATGGTGGCTTCCAAACTTCTTTAGTCTCACCATATCCCATCATCTAGTGTCGTCTCTCCTTGTGCACATTCGCCATGTCTGTCTGTCCTGCGTTACATTCTCGGTCAAACCCAGAGTTTTTAAATCCTTGTTTACAGTTGTAGTCCAGGTTGCTTGTGGTCTTCCAGGTCTTCTTCTCAGCGTGGGTATTTTGAAGGGTTCTCTTCACCATGTGGTCCTCATCTCTCCGTGTCACATGCCCATACCATCTTAGGCAGTTTTCCCTTATCTTTTCAGGTATGGGGGCTACCCGAAATGAACCCCGAATATGCTCATTCCGAACTCTATCCACTCTAGTCACACCGCCCGCCCACCTCAGCATCCAATATGATTAATAAAAATCATTAGTAGCAAGAGTAGATCATAGAGATGTTGTGTGAAAGTTTGCCATTCCCTTTCACACTGAAATAGTGCAGACGTATTTTACTTCAAATGTATTGAACCTGTTACTTAATAAAATTATCTTAACACATTCGCATCGGTGACATTCGCACTCAGCTGTTACTCTAATACGGGCGATAAATCAATGTCGCGCGTAAAAAATATGTTTCTACATAAACTGCCATAACTTTTAAAATATCTAACATAACTACATATTTTTTTCAAAATGATACTCAACAATTATAGCAACACCAGTAAAATTATCGAAAAGTTGTAGATCTTCTACAATAATTTAAAATTATGTCCACAACTTGAAAATACACATTAAAACTTTTAAGGGTACGTTTTTTAGGGTTATAAATATTTTTTAAGATTTAAAATATGATGTGCATGGTAATAATAACCCTCATAAAGGGTATTATCACAAAAATATACATAAAATACTAGCGACTATTCATTAAAATTTAAAATATATGTTGATTTTACAAAATAAACAAACATTATTTATTCTAAAAATTGAAACGAATTTGTAGTGACCTTGTGTCTTAAATATGCGTTTAGTTTTGTAAAATTGATAATGTCGAACCTTATAAGTAAGAAAAAGTCAAATACTTGTAGAAAAAAACAAGTATAAATACCCTACCCGACTTTAAAGATCAGAGTGCGTAAAAGGTAAAAATACCCTTCCCGCAATTAACCGTCAATCGATGTAACGGGTATTAATACCTTTGCCGATGCGAATGTGTTAACATCATTATTTAATTATTAATTTTTAACGGTGTATTCAGGGGCTTAACCGACAAATTACCTCAAAAAATCATTTTTTTCGAAGTTCGCACAGAGCCACTGTATTTATTTTTCAGATGAAGTATATAGTCACAATAAAATGTCCATATTTGATGGTGACCAGCCATTGTCGTCCAGTTATGAAACTTCATTTTAATTTACTCGCTAAATTCCCGCCAGAACATTATTTTGCAACAGCGAATTTCGTGCATAGAGAGTGGGCACGTTATGTTGATGCCGAATGACGTGGGCAAATTTAGCCCACGTGTTGCATTTAGCCATTTTCGAATGGCGAACGTTATTGCAGCACACAAAGGTTTATTATGTTTCCTTATGACTCGTATTATGTGCAATACCCATCCTAGGTTCTATCTCTATGGGAATTCTGCGCAGCGGCGATAGTCGTTCGGGGAACCACCGCTGGACTAATCAGTTACAAACTTGCAATATTCCGAAAATGAAAAACACGAATCAATTTTTATAATACGTATTTAAATAAAAAAATATGTTTCTCTATTATTATCAAGAAAAGCCCTAGACGGGAGTATTTGCAGCAAGTATTCGAGGACATGAATTGTAGCGCTTATGCTGAGCTGAAAAGGGTTGAAAGGACCGAGAGGAATGGAGATCGAGATGTAAGATTCTGTTGCTGTAAACCAATCCACCGGATTGATACTACTACGAAGAAGATCAAGAAGACAGTTAATTAACGTATACGTATATGTTATTATACATCATTCCGCGAGGAATATAATTGAGTATCTAATTTACGGTTTTTAACCCTTAGCGTTTTTCTTCTTGGTTAGATATAACTACTCGATTCTTCACCTGCATTCTGAAGTTATTTTTGACAGCTTCCTGAACCTGCAGATTGCAAATTTTTTAAACTTATCAATTTAATGTGTTTTCTTCGACTTACTTGAGGTAGGCGAGCAGGCAAAAGGTTTTATACCTATTGTACACATAATTTGAGTATATGTTCTATAGAGACATGCGACCATAACTCACATTTATCTTCTCGAAAGACGGCTTCAATTCGTCCTAATACAACCTTGAAATATGGAAGGTAATCCTCATTGTTATCAGTCTGATTTGCGGTTCTAGGCTTTTATGATTATTCTGACAATTTCTTCTTCTTCTTAAGCCTTGCTATTTCCCATCATCTGAGGTTGGCTTCTCGGTCAAGCCGTTTTCAGATCCTTGTTTACAGTTGCAGTACAGGTTGCCTGTGGTCTTCCAAGTCTTCTTCTCAGCGTGGGTATGTTGAGGGCTTTCTTCACCATGTGGTCCTCATCTCTCCGTGTTAATTTTATTATATATCCTCATTATTCTGTTTATTTCTATTGAAATGTTACTTAATTTATGTTTTTTTTTTTACTTGTTCTGTCTTTTGTGTGATATTCTGTAGTGTATATTGTTGTATTAATTGAGTTTTTCTGTTTCCAGGCAAGCCTGTCGGCCAGCTCGGAAAGCTCCGAGGAAGCGGACCGCTGGCAACCTGTCTTCGCCGCCATAACCGACACCGAGCTCAGGTATGTCAAAAAAACGCCGACATCATCTTTTTGTAGAGTCCACTGCGTTTCTTTGTCATCCGTTTTTACATTATTTTCTTTAAATTAATAACGGACACTGCTTTTCAAATATTATATTTTATTACTTTCTACGGATAATTGCACATTGTAAGCGCGGCTCTCGTTAGATCACCGAAGATGAGCAACATTGGACGCTGACCAAAACGTGAAATGGTCCAGGCCTTCATCATCAGATTTCTTTAACCCTTTCGCATCGGTTGTCGCCATATGCTGTCGAATATTCTCCGACCGTTGACATCGGTTGACGTGATATATCGTTTTGCTACTTTCAGTACTTATTGTGACATCTACGGTAGGAAATTGGTAGTGCAGTCATTACCTTTATCAACCTACATGTATTACTTATAGGAATCTGTAAAGCATGTAAATAAACATCGTTAGGTTTCGTCACAGGAGCGATTTTTCTGTAAACCACATGTGTCAATGCCACCGTACGTATGGATTTACATTATGAATGTTTGTTAAATATAATAGTTTTTTATGCATCATCTGATAGCTAAATAAAAATAGGTCATATAAATACATTTATGCTTCAAATACTAGTTTTAAGCAAAAATAATGGTTTAAAAAATTCACGCCGTATTGACAGTATAATTTGTATTTCACCGAGCCGTAACGAAAGGGTTAAAACATTCTATAAATATGTCTTGGACACTACAGCTCCTGCTTTTTAGACTCCTTTAACCTTCTGCCTTGGAGGTCATCGGGAACCTTATATGTTCCTGGTTGAACCTTTGGGTACTGAGACGTATTGGGAAAATTCCTGGACAACAACATGTGACATAACTTTAAAATTATGACACACGAGTTGATTTATTTTTTTAATTGAAAGCATGTTCCACTCATTAGTCGGTCGACAAAAACAACCTGTTCGCATCGGTAGCCGATATATGCCGTTGTAAGATTCCCCTACCGTTCGGTTGACGTGATATATCGTTTTGCTACTTTCTTAGAATAGTTTTTTATGCATCATCTGATAGCTAAAGGATACAAGAACCAATGTAATATATGAAAGTAGACCAGATAAGTACATTTATGCTTCAAATACTAGTTTTATGATTGGCAGTATAATTTGTATTCCACCAAGTCGTAATGAAAGGGTTAATAAAAACACGATTCGGTTGGTACTGTTAGTATATAATATTTCTTATGGTGTGGTACTCCGAATATACGGCGCTTCAAATCACCGCATTAATTTAATGTCACTTTCCAGTTTTCATACACTCTCGTCCACACGACTAATCGCAAATGGAAGTCTTTTAAGTACTAAATTGCCTGTCGCTGGGTCGCATGGGATTCCCCAAAAGCTCGAACAGTATATGTTTTTTTTCATTTTATTCGGTGCCTTCAAAATATTACAGGAATGTTACGCCTTAACCCTTTCTTTCATTACGGCTCGGTTCGAATACAAATTATACTGTCAATTATAAAACTAGTATTTGAAGCATAAATGTACTTATCTGGTCTATTTTCATATATCAAATTGGTTCTTGTATCTTTTACCTTTTTACGAGCGTTATTGATATCTCCATGGCAACTTCATGTCAATGTGCTTCTGAAAAAGACTTGGGTTGCTCATCTGCTCCTCATACCTCCACCACGCGATACGATAACTATCCCGGCGACGTGTCGTTTCATCCTTAAGTAAAGCGGAACGTCACAACATTGAACCGTGCGATTAACAGTAATTTGTGTTGTAAAGTCGGTTAGAGATTGCTCCGCTGCACACCTCGGAAAAGGATACAATTTATTTAGCGGGCGTGAGCACAGTGAGCAGCGGCCCGGTTCGCTCATCCGGTGCAAGGGAATGCTCGCAGGTCCGGCGTGTCTCCCCGGGAAGAGCAATTAAAAGTTAACCGCCCAAGTTTAATCAAAGACCCTTCCCCGCCCTCGGTGAAGGGGGCGCGCGCTCGCTTACATCAACAAATTTAAGTTGACTCGTGAAGTTTGTATTAGCTTACGATTACAGGTTTAATGCTTGCCTCCGGGCTCGATTTTCTTCTCTCGGTGTAATGCCTAGGTGCCTCGCGACAGCCGGGAGACGCCGAGTCATTGTTATTCACTCATTTAAATAATGCGCTGTTTCGGCGCGTCACACTTTGTGAAGCCTTGTTTTTCATAAATAAAAGGATTAAATGTTTATTTTGCTACGCTCAAGAGGTCGCTATTTGCCCAATTTCGCTACGCGGAATCTTACGGATTTTTAAACACGGGCTTATTTAAAATAAGCGATTACGACATATTTGATGCGAGATTCCCTTTTAACTGATTTTATATTTAATAGCAAATTTCAATTGTTGGCCCAAGACGTTCTCGATTAATAACGGCTCCTCCAATTGAACAAAGTGGGTCAATTTGTAACACATAATATACCATGTTTGTGTATCGCTACTGCCGTTTAAAATAATACCGCCAATATACACAATTGTCTTCTTCTTCTTCTTCTTCGTGTCAGCGACGTCAAATTATTTCTTCCCAGAATCTGTCAACATCGATGGCCCGTGTGTTGCCTAGCATTAGGTCTTTAAGTGTGCAGCTGGTTGGGCAGCATGTGCCTAGCAAGATTTAGAGTGATTTATATTATGATCACTTTTTTATTAGCTTATCCGCTCCATATTCGCAGAATATGGATACCACAAATCGTCGTAGAGAAATATTTAGGTGTTTAATTATCATGGTATTTTTGAGGAGATATCATAACATATAGCGAATAAAGGGAGGCTCGAAATAAAAAATAAGAAACTTATTAAATTTTATAATTAACTAGAGTGTATGTTGCGTGTGAAACATGAATGTAATGATGGTTTTCCCTTATCATCTCTGTATCAAGATGCTGATATAACCAAAAACCATCATGCAAATATATTCATAAAATATACAATATCATCATAATTACATGATGCAGTATATATAGTGCCCGTACATGTATGTAGTAAACAGTACAATATATGTATAGTAATATAAAGGGTCCGCCAAATAACTTTTTTTTTTGAAAATGGGGTGCAAAACATCGAGTGTAGCTTCGGCTGTGTGGCACGTAGCGTCGTCCAGTTGAAACAAAATGTTGCCAATATCCTCCTCTTCAATTTTTGTGAACAAAAATGGCCCGATAACGATCGCCATTGACTGTAACGGCCACTCCTTGCTCATTTTCGAAGAAAAATGGCCTGATTTTCAAAGTAATGAGAAATAAGCACTAGTTGAAAAAAAACACGTTAGATGGCGGGCCCTTTAGTACAATTGATATTTTCAATGTTTTGAGCATTTACTTTGAGATCCATAATAAATTATAAATATTTATTTATTTACCTTGTTTTCACATGGATCACGTAACAAAGTTCTCTATTAGGAGACTGCAGTTTCGACTAACTCGTAGCCTTTTTAAATCCTTCTCTAGTTAAGAGATAACTGAGCTGCGTTGTACTTATAAGTGGTCTAACCCATTTTTGTAGGAGAGGGGGTGGGGGTGTGTCTACGAGTTAGTCGAAACTGCAGTCTCCTAATAGAGAACTTTTGTTACGTGATTCATGTGTGTAATAATGTAATAACTCCCCTCTTTTTGAGAGAGGAGGATGTTAGTAGATGTTACAGCGAAAAACTGCAACAGAGGAAAAATTTAAACGGTGGAATCTGTGTCAATCCGTGCCCAATTTCGGCATCGCAAAAAACTCTACAAACAACGAGAGAAGTGCACAATGCTCTGATGGAACAATAAAAAAAAGCGACGACAGTTTGAAAGTGGGCGGCCGAATGAAATGCGAACGAAACGAATATCTGAAGAGCGGCTCATTGTTTCGGGAAAACAAACGGGGCAGCTGGGATCTCTGGCTTCGAGGCTCTCCGGCCGGGAGTGCGCGGTCCGGGAGCGTTCAGCCCAAATGAAAGCCTCCCTTTCTGCCCTACTTCGGCCACTCTAAAAATATATATGTCAAATTTATGCAAAGCGTAAAATATATCGCGGAAGGAGCGGGGCCCAATTTATGATTACATTTTATTATGCCGCTTTATTATCCGCACTAAGGCGCGCACAGCCTCGCCGCTACCGGGGACACGTGTCTATAATATATTATACGAAAGGTGATTGTGGGACACGTGTATACTATACAAGAATGAAACCGTTATTACCACGGTCGCTGCTCTTCGGAACTTAAAGAACTAATTCCTCCTGCACCTACCCACAACCGACAAACTCGTCTTACACTTGCCGAACATCCATACACGGTTAATGTGTGTCGACCAAGAACTGGCAGTTTCCAAAGTTCCTTCCTTAATGCCACCGGTAAGCTATGGAATGCTCTTTCAGCGTCTGTGTTTCCTCCTTCCTACAATCTGGATCTCTTCAATAAACAGATAAATATACACTTGCAATCTCCCCAACCCACACACAAACACGAACACAACACACGTTTCCTGCATGCAGCGTCCAGTCTCCCAGGCTGAGCGTCATAGAGTGCACTGGTATTGACCGGGTGTGCTCTCCTGCATGCGATTACATTAAAAAAAAAAAAAAACGTTATGGCTTTTGTGTGTTGTGAAAAAGTGTTCATAATAGCATCCCGAAATCTGCAAAATACACACTACAATTTGTCGCACACAATTTGGATATTGTGCGATGCTGGAGGGCGCGAGAATGAGGGTGCAAAATCTGTAAAGCAAGATGAAGTATGGCACATTTGGGCAGGTTCACAAGGTGTCACCCACAGGTGTGTTGACCCTATTTATTTACTCTCTCCCTGGAAGGCTTTGCGCCATTCTTCCTTAAGCCTGCCGCACTTTTGGACGTATATATTCCACTCTCATCGAGTTGTGTCTGCATACATGTCGCGTATTTGTCCTTCGAAATCATTTAATTACAATAGTCTTTGACGGTCTTCAACGTTTTAAGGTATTAGCATCCTACTCTCTCAAAGAGGGGCGTTATTACGTCGTGTGAGGGCAGGATGAGGAGCAGGTAAGCAGACAAAGATTTTCTTTTAGAAGCACAGATTATATTTACGTTAAAAACATTACGAGTTTGTGACCACGCGGTATGACAAGCCGCGCGGCCGCAACGCGGACCTTGCCTTGCCAAAGGGTGGGGACCTACTGCCTATCTCCGCGCCGGCTTCCGCTCGCGGTCACTAGCGTCGTCGGTGGCAAAATAATGTAACTAGTCCCAATGTGGCAAGCGACAAAAATACGAGACGAAAGATTGTCTATCTAGTTTTTCGGTAGCAGTTAGCAAAGGCTACATCGTGCTGATATGTCAGTATGTTATTTCAGCGGAGATTTTTATTTATTCGTATCCTTACTTTAAGGCAGCGATAGAACAGTTGTGTTTCTTTAACTAAATATATGATTATTATATTTCAGATATAAAATAAAAGATTTTTTAGAATTTATTCCACATATTTTTTTTTGACGACATGTTTCAGACACGGTCGGGTGGCCATTCTGAAGTCAATTAGTAAAATGTTGTTGGCTATAAGACAAAGAGTGAGTGTAAAGGTGGATATATATTGTGTGATGGGTATATGTGGTTTAGGAAATCATTAATGTATAAGAGAATTCATTAATGTCACAGCAAAATAATATTTATAATTACACAGGCCATTAAAAAACCATTAACAATTACATCAAAATGCACTTAAGTAAGAATTGTAGATAGTTTTAGCAAATAGATGGGGAAGCTATACAATTCTAAGTAAATATATAATTAATTGATGATACTGTTGAAGGCGTTTAGAAACCACATATACCCATCACACAATTCATATCCACCTTTTCACTTTCAAGAAATAACCAAGTCTTTCTTTCCATCCATGAAAGAAAGACTTGGTTATTTCTCTCGAGGTTGATTCTTGATATGCTGTATTCTAGGCAGTATTATTCTTGCATTGGGATTTTTCGTGCATTTTCGATCGTATTCGCACGATTCGACATCGTAAGACAACGCATCCTAAGTGCGGATGGCTTTACACTCGTGTCTTTTCCGTGTTTTTCCACGCGGACTCTCACGCTGGCCGGAATAAACTCTGGGCGACAAAAGAAATTCGCGACACGTGTCGTAAAGATGGTCGCCGACAATGCGGCACGCACACTGCCAGTGGGACCAACATGCTCACACGTGCGTTATTGTTATTATCATCAGGTAAGAAGGTTCCGAGGTTGCGCGACCAGGAAGGAGCGATGAAGGTACACGGGACGCTCTCTTTATGTGACCGCCGAGTAATAAAATATTTCGCCGATGATTTATTCAGCGCCGGATGAATAAGCAATACTGTGCGTTTAAAAAAAATAGTGTACATGTGAGGGTAGATCCTTAAGTCTGAGATCTAAAAATATAATAATCTAACTCTTTTTCTTTTAGGGATGTTTTCTTTCCATTCGTTAGAGTCCCGGAGGAAAATTGCTGCTCTTAAACATTCATTCCTTCTTCTTCGCGGTACAATTCACAACTCTGGGATTCTTGAATGTTTTAACTTCTTTGTTTCAGATGAGTACACCCGTGCTCGTAGCCATCCATTGATTTTGATCCCATTTGTGGAGCTTCAAGCACTCAATTTGGTACAACGGCTATGTTGCTCCTAAACGGCCTACCAGCACATCTCGATATTTTCTAACATACCTTTCCTCTTTTGTCGATGGTATTGTTCTCCTAGATCTCTATAATCTTTGACACGTGTCATCTTCTTCTTCTTTTACGTTATTTCTATATTTTATTAACTTTTGTATGTATTGTATATTTATGTATGCTCTGTTTCTTATCATTTTGTACCTTGGAGCTTCAGCTCTGTGTAATAAATAAATAATATTTATATATTTTACAAAAACGTGTTTGTAAAATACCAACTTCTCTCATCAGTGCCCTTTGAGCTTCATACACTTCGTCCAATGTTTTGATATCTAGGCGATTCACGTATTTAAATTTCTGAAAATAATACACTCTTGTCTTTTTTATAAAGCTGTCAGACGCAAAATGAATTAGTAAAAATTCTTAAAATTTCGCAAACAAGTATATTGAAAGATCTTGTGGGATATTCTTTAAAAAAATCAGTGACTTAATAAACCGCCTTCGTAGAACGTGGGTGGATAGTTCCCGGGGTTGAGGAATTGTACGCGCTTGTTCTTGCCGTATGCGGAAAAATCGTAGGGTCGTAATATATTTTGGAAAAGGAGGCATTAAAAGATTTATGTTCCGGCTACATGCGTAAATGAAATCCCCACTGAAACAACTTCACGTTCTATAGTTTTTTTTATTGAGCAACGCGTATCGCGAACACATTTGAATATTTACTATATCATATTATTATACACGTAAACATATTTAGTAGAGACCTTTCTTTAGAAACGGCCATCAGTTTTTGCAGTACTCAGCAATATATATATAAATATAATCGTGTCGGAAACAACAGGGTCGTGTGTTGTTGTTGTTGTTTCCGTAGAATGATTGGGCGGCATTGTAAGTAACCGTTTCCAGGGTGCACCACGCGGAGGTTCCTTCTGTGCTCCCCATTCGGCATTAATTATACTATACATCGGAATTAAAATAATATGTTGAATTGGCTATGTTTTTATTTGTATAGTACCGTCTCTGACCGCGTTTACATAAAGCCAGCGTCAGCCAAAGCTAACCGAAGTATGTCTGAAGCGAAGCGAAGAAACCACGCAGTATCCTTTTACACTCTGTTGTCCGTCCTCGTTTAACTTCGAGTGATTATTAGTAATAATGATATTTAAATTTTATTACGCTCACAAATAGAAAACAGAGAAGTCCATAACATATGACCGATGCTGCTCTATAGAAGGATCTTCTATCAACTTCACATGATTAACTCTTGTTAGTTTACAAATCAATGCAAATATTTCTCAAACCTCTCTTTACTTACATAAAATTTCAGCGAAACTCTTGGATTATTACATGTTCTCGTATAAATATTGTAGTGCGTTTTATGTACGAGCGACGGAGACAAAAAATATATTTTTTAATCGATTTCTGAGCTTTAAAATACCCCCAGTTGGTGTGAATTTGATCCCTCACCCGTAAAATGCCAGACATAGCTTATCAATTAAAATTGGTGGTAGACGAATGTCGTCCCGTGAAGACCACCCATTCATAGTAAATTCCTGTAATAATAAGGATGATGCGTGAATCTCGGGCCGTAGTCTATGACGTTGGCGGATCAACACTCCACATGCAGCGCTTAGCCATATGCACCATGGTAAGCGTCATAGAATTCCGAGCGTACATTTTAATTTGACGAATTCTAGTAAAAAATCATATATTCAATTTATTGAATAACAATACATTTTTTACTATACTTTATACGCACTCTCCATATTATTTAATGTATCTTTGTCGCCATAACTCTTTCAATCCCGGCGGTAGCTTCCTCCTCCGCACCCACCTGCGACGCACCTGATATATTTTATCACGGGTCCTACCTGCTCACAATGCGCTGTATTCAATTCACCTGGCGATCTGTCGGGCGCTTCGCACAAGTAGGCCGAATGACTGACTTAATTCGGGAAATAAGAAAGAATCTTTTTTTTTGTGCGAAACGCATACTGGAAAATCCCGCTGAACTGCAATCGAGCGATCTTATATGTGGGTTATATTCATCATCAGCCTGTATCCGTCCACTGTTGAACGTAAGTCTCCCGCATCAGTCTCCATCCTCTTCGATCCTCCGCTTCCGCATCCAGATCACTCCCGCTATCCTTTTTATGTCGTCAGTCCATCTTGCAGGGGGTCGGCCAATGCTTCGTTTCCTAGTTGGGCGCCATTCCAATACTTTTCGACGTCTCTTCGACAGATATGTCCTGCCCATTGCCGCTTGAGTGTGCCTATTCGTTGGGTAGCATCCACTACTTGAGTTCTTCTGCGTATTTTCTCGTTTCGGATTCTATCTTTTAGCGACACTCCGAGCATGCATCTCTCCATAGCACGCTAGGTGACCTTTATTTTATGGGTAAGACTTGCTGTTAGATTCCACGTCTCTGGGCCATAAGTTAATACAGGGAGGATGCATTGGTTGAACGCCTTAGTTTTAAGTCATTGCGCGAGCTTGTAATTAATATGAAAATTCTCATAACTAATGGAGCACTTAATAAATAAGGTTGTTCGCTTATTTATGCAAGATCATTGGTGTACTACACTCAGTAATTTACTTTCTGCGTCACATACTGAAGAAACCGGGAAATATATTAGTTTCACGACCAAGAAAATGCGTCTGTTAAAATTGTGGCAAATTTAATATTGGTCATTTCTGTTTTCGAGAATTTTTCCTGAATAAAGAAAACCAAAAAAATAGAAAGTATATAATATGTTTTTCACATTTTTTTAAACGCATTTATAGATAATACTCCGACAAAATAATCATCATTTGCAAATTCATATTCATTTACATTTTTCGCATTGTAAATTATGTTTCATTCCTAACGGGGGTATTTTTATGTCTCAATTTAAAAAAGTTTTTCAATTGATAAATCGTTTTTAAAATATTTTTCTTTGATTTATTCTAAGCTATACGCATCGTCTGTGATAAATTTCGCGTAATATTTTTTAGCTTTCCCGGGATTCGAACCCAGGATTGCTATCATTACAATTCTAGGCTGTCAATCTTGCGGCCGCGCACCCCAGGCATTCTGCGTCGTGCAGTTGACGTGAATCCATAAAATTGCGTCCAAATGTCTTGCCATTTGCAGGGCCGGGCAGGGGAGGGCCCTCGGGGGGCAGATCGGGGATTTACCCCAGAAGTCTCACGTCTCCGGGCCCCCAGTTCCGGGGATCACCATCCACCACTCGCCAATGATCCGACTGCGGCATTATGTTACTGCTCCTCCGACGCCTTTTTTATGCGTTCGCGGGATTTGGAAAGATAATGTATGAAAGTGGATCGTGGGATTCGACTCACGTATTTTTTTTCTACAGCATTCATAACATTGAAATAAATATTGGACGATATTTTATAAGTAAAATTTATATACTTTCAATTTCGACGCATCATTATTCGCTAGTATAATAACATCTCAGGACCTAAACCTGGGCAACACACGAGCTATCGGTGTTGCCAGATATTGGTAAAAAATAATTTGACGTCGCTGACACGAAGAAGAAGAAGAAGTATAATAACTATTTACGACCAAAACAACGTTTGCGGGGACAACATTATCATCAACATGTCCTCTCCTTTCACCGGAGTAAATGGTCATCACGAGCTGCAGCCACAAAACTATGTCAACTGCCATGGTCCTCGTTTCAACCCATGTTACCTCTGTTTCACTCAGCTCCACCGAGTACATTATATATAACAGCGCAAGTACGGGAGCTTGAAGAAGATGCAGCTGTAGTTAATGCCCTCCTGCAGCATTCGAAGTATGTGTCCCAATCAGGTCCACATACGCGTCTTGATCGACTGTAGTATGGAAGGTTGCCTTGTCTGCTCTATCACCTCGTCATTCCTCACAAAGTCTCACAATCTGCTTCCGAAACCAATTATAATTTTTCTCAGCTCTCATAATCCTTGCCTGTTCCCACGTGCACACTTAAACAATGTCTAATAGTCTTAAATAATGTGGCAGCATATAAAATTTAAAAAAGTACATTTATTATTGCCACATTTTCAAAAGCTTTTATTTAGTAATTAAATACACACATACAATTATACATCAAATTTTATACGCATCAATTCACCCAGAAACAAATATCGGCAGACGCGGAATTCGAACCACGAGCCTTGCTACCTTTGCTCTATTCTACACACTACCTTTGCGCTATCCACACGACCATTCTCCGCCTGAGCAGATACGCGAAACCCGATGTATATATATATATATAACATTGTTAACATCATATAACGACCGATGTCTTTGTAGATATATATTCAGTTATTTTTTATGATTCAATCGGTCAACATTTATTCAAAAGCTTTTTATATTATTATTAGTTACCGATAGTCTATTTATTTAGTAAGTACCACTCGGGTCTCGTTTAAATTGAAGACGAAAAATTAGACTCGTATGATACACGAAATCTTTACCGCCACTATGCTCTAATGGTGATTATCTAAGTAAGTTTTATATACCAAAATTATTCTCATTTCACTACTCTTTAGCGCTATCTCCAATTTATCTTTTAAAACGAAAACGCTTATAATAATTTGTCGCACACGTGAAAAGTTATCTCTTGCTCACGTCTCCTCGCCCAGTTAAGAAAGTGTTGCGTAGGTTTGATATTAATATTGTACTTGGGGAGCGAGAAATACCGCGGGCATGTGTGTGTGCGCTTTGTAAAATAATTTCCCCGTCTCGTATCAAGTCAGATATGGAAGTTTTCCCGGAGCCGGGAGCTAGCAGGCAAAGTTGCTAAGTCCTGGCGAGCTTTTGCTTGAGATCCCGGCAACCACCCAACTAACCCCCCCAGGCCAGAGCTTTTATCATACCTTAATGGACAACGGGACTGCTTATGAAATGATTATTCTGTGTTCGAATCGCATTTTTTTTTTTTTAATTAAAAATAGCCCACTTAACCGCCAGTGCCGTGAGCAAACCGGTGTGTTATAAAACTGTATGTTTTCGGTCAATGTTTAGCTTGGGTCTATAACGACATCTTCAAACAAAAAAGGTTAAAATTGAACACCATTTAGGGGTTCAAATCTTCGATAATGCACGAGGCGTTGCATAGATCTATACAGTGTCATGGCATCCAAAAGGTTAATATTGTTTTATTGGATCAATTAGTAAATTTTACTGCTATAACGATTATTTCCTCAGAACTTAACGAAGTAATCTTTCATGTAAGACCTCTCACAATCGACAGACTCTTCTCAAACTATGTCGACCAAGAACAGTTAATTTCTTTTTTTTTTTTACTTAAATAATACACTTTGTTCAGTGAAAACGGCGCATCGTAAGCTTGGTTTTTGCTGGTCGGGTTGAGCCTCTCCTTAGAAACAAATGGATAAGGCCTCGGAAACGACGGGTGTATGATTCGACCTTAAATCAGATTTTAAAATCACCCTAAAATATGCTTCAGATAATAAAGCTGCCGTCTCTTCAAACTTCTCGTCTTCTGCCTTAGGGGTCGTGTCGGGAACCTTAGATGTTCCCAGGTGTGTTTGCCCCCTGTGAAATGTTCGTTCTTTTTCTAGCATGTGCTTTTTTCTTCACAGCGTCTGAATCTTTTCAAGAAACGGGTATATATAGAGTTAAATCTCGTCACATCTTTTCCGCATGCAGCGTCCAGCCGCCTCTTGAGTGTCATAGAGCTCACTAGTGCTCTTTTCATTCATATTATTTTAAATATGTACGAGTATATTCGTCGTGTAGGATATAACGTTATTTTATGTTTTTCTCTTGAGGTTTCAAAAGGACAGACATTCATATGGTAGACACTAATGTACACCATCCATTCTCAGCGAGTCCGTTAAGCAACAAATTGCTGTCATTTGTCGACGATACGTGAATGCCGGGCTGTAAGTCAAATCCGTCGAACACGTTCAGTGGATCAGTATTTATTTCAAATGCGACTCTTTTAGCCATCGTTAAAAATTTAAGCGTCATGGAATTCCCACGTGAGATCTATTCATTACCGTCGTCTTTCCGTATTATCCTCTATGTCAGTGATTCTTAAACTCCGCATCGTGAAATAAAAAAAAACGTTACCAATTTATAAATACGTAATATGATGAAAAAGCTGATATTAACATTATGTTTTCTGTTAATCCGTAATTTTAAACACATGTAAAAAAGGCGTCTAACATACTTTAATAATGTATCTCTTATATCTAATGCTTAATAAATCTTTAAAAAATGATTTTGCTCTGCCGTGGACTTTCTGTTTATAAAATAGCAGTAACCACTGACGTTGGATGATTTTTCATATTTTTTTTTTATTAAAAGCATTCATAAATGTCGAAAGTAAAACTGTGCGCAACCATCTCAGAATACATGTGTTGTACTCGTTGACATCAGTATGATATATCCCTCGCTGACTGGTACTGAAAACCTCAATACACAATATCTCGTCTTTTATTTTCGTTCGCTCATCGGACACGCATGTGTTGTTATTTTGTAATGCCTTTAAGAGGACTAGTTATATAGATCGCGGCTTGCGGCGCTGGGTGTCACCGACCGCGGCGCCCGGGGCAGGCTTGAATGCTGTGACTAGAGGTCTGGCCAGAAGTTTGTAAAGATATTGAAATATATGTCAATGTGCTTCAGAAAAAGTCTTTGTGTTGTTAATCTGCTCCTCATCCCACCACCACGCAATTCTCTAACGAATTTAGAGAGGAGGATGTCATCATATTAATGCTATATTTTTCCTTTGCAGTTTACATAAAAAAGAGCATATAATATTTATTTTGTAATCTTGGCTATAATCTGTTTTTTTTTTACTTTAAAAAAATCTGATTTGCAGCAATTGCAGAAGACGGTGAGAGTTTTCTGGGCAGAAAGGCTTTTATTATCTTCTTTTATCCCTCAGGTCCTGGAGGCAATTGTCTAACCTGAACTCATTTCAGATAAGCGCTGACTGATGCGTCCGGAGTCCCATCCGAATAAATGAAATGTGCAAATTTTAATCTGCCACCCGCGCCTTTGTTTTGGCGACAATGGACTTCGAATTGGACTCTCGAGACGAATCGAGGTTTTTCTCATAAAAAATGTCTGAATATGACATCATTTTTAAATAACATATCTGTGTTTGACTCTTGCTATAAATCGGAATCTTTTTCGCATCGATACCCGATATATGCCGTGTAAGATTCCCCCACCGTTGATATTTGTAGCTGTGATATATCGTTTTGCTACTTTCTTAGAATAGTTTTTCATGCATCATCTGATAGCTAAAAGATACAAGAACTAATGTGATATATGAAAATAGACCAGATAAGCACATTTACGATTCAAATACTAGTTTTATAATTGACAGTTTAATTTGTATCCCACCGAGCCGTAATGAAAGGGATAATGAAATGATTAAATGAATATTTGGAATATATACGCAACTAGTTAAACAACTGATACACATACAAATTTGCAATAAACATATTCTTTATGTCATGTCTCTCATCAATAAATCGTTGAAAAAGTAAAACAGCAAACGCGATGATTCGAATTGCGAATCTTGTATGTACCGTGTTTATTTCTTTACCCAACGTTGACCGCTCGCCTATTTTGTTCTGTCCATCGAGTCGAGAAATAATAAGTTAATATATTTCTTGTCTACTTACTAGTTTATAAAGAAATTTGAACCGAATCTTTAAAAACTATATTCTTACAATAATTTCCAAAAAACTATAAAAATGTAAAGTAAAGACGGACAACCCTTTACGAAACTGTTAAAATCTACCCATGTTTGGGACCCCCTGGTCTAGTTGATCAGGATTAAAGGGCAAAATCTTCTGCTTGTATTCACCTACGCGTCTTCTATTTTTATATATAGCCGGCGGGTATAGCTCAATGGTCAAAGCGTTTGATTTGCAAGCCATAGGTGGGTTCGATCCCCGACGGAGATTAAAGAAATAATATTTTAAATGTGTGAATTTGATCCCTCACCCGTAAAATGCCAGTCAATTAAAATTGGTGGCAGACGAAAGTCGTCCCGTGAAGACTACCCATTCATAGTAAATTCCTGGAATAATAAAGGATGATGCGTGAATCTCGGGCTGTAGTCCATGACGTTGGCGGATCAACACTCCACATGCAGCGCTTAGCCATATGCTGCTTGGTAAGCGTCATAGAATTCCACAGTTGAGACTTCACAATTACTATCACCATCTGTCAGTATTGTCCTGTATGTGCTTACATAAAAAATGTAATAGTAAGATACGATAAAGGGCACTCTGTAGGATTTGAAGCTCTGTTGAAACATTACAAGAAAAAGAAGGAAGCGAAGAAGTAACAATAACTTGGGACTAGTTTCCTTTTTTGTATCTGAACATATGCCTAATCCATAGATAATAATTGAAAATACTTTTCTAGAAAGAGCTCACATGTCCGGAATCGGCAGAATATGAAGAAAGCAGTTGACATAGATTACTTAACTCTGTATATAGAGAGAAAATAAGACAAGTATATACAGTGGAACCTCTCATAACGAGCACCTCTCATAACGAGTAATTCGCATAACGAGCAAAAAAAATGTGAAAAAAATTGCTCCCTTAACGAGCGCAGTTTCGCATAACGAGTAACGCAGAAAGGAAAAGTTTCATAACATATGACGCACTTGTGAGCCGGGACTTCTGAGTTATTGCGTCAGTCTGTGTTTAGCACTCATACCATTAGCACGTTAATGTTGCATGTGAACACACAGTTTTCCTAACTTATGTCCAAACATTATTTGTATTTTGTTTTGATAGTTTGGAGGTGTCACGTTTTCGCCAAATTTTATAGAGTCGGCTAAAACAAATGTCTCTAGACAGCTTTCTAGTAAAAAAAATTAATTGTTTGTCATAAATTATTAAATAATAAGTTTTTTTTTTAAATGTTTTATCCAGGTTGTTACGATCTTTAACAGTTTATAAGCATGTGCTTTTATTTGTATAAACGTTCAAAAAATGTTTCGGATGGAACGCATTATCGTGTTTTACATTGATTTATATGGGAAAATTAGTTTCACTTAACGAGTGTTTCGCATAACGAGCAAGATTCTGGAACGAATTATACTCCTTATGAGAGGTTCCACTGTATTTATATTACATTACGCCGTTGGTATTGCGATGTTCATATACAAGGTATCAGAAATTGTATTATTGATATTGATTTAATTAATTTGTTTGATTAATTATTAAAAAATATGCTTGTTTTTTTTATATAATACTAAAACTAAAAACAGGTTTAGTTGTTTATGTTTCCTGTTTTTTTTATATAATGTTTATAAACCGATTTGGTATTTATCAATATCTATTTTAATGACACCGATTTCATATTTATGACATCTCCATTATAACTAGTTTTGTGTCGTAAAAAAATTATTTAAGAATGTTAAGTAAATTATACCAACCATTTTGGTAAATATCAAACGACTTATATAACGGACGCCATGTAATTTTTTTATCATGTTATAGACTGTCTCAAAATATATATCTAGGAATCAAAATATATTTTTTTTTTTCTATGTTATGTTAATTTCTATGTTAAAGAATATATTAAACTGCATGAAATTCTTTTTTGTTCAGAATAATAATATTAACGGTCTGAATACAATTATTGATACACAGAATCAAATTAATGATAATCTCACAGTTGAATCATTTTTCTTACGTTAGAGTTTCAAATTAAAATATTTTATTATAAACTCTGATAAATTATATTTAATATCTTTAAAGTACACAATAGTAATAGGTTGATGCAAAAGTTATGACCGTTTTTTACATATACAAGTAAACATTTTTTTTATTGTAATTTCCATCAGTTTTTATAGCCTTCTCCCATCTTTATATCAACTTGTTAATACCATTAGTGTAAAATTCCGTGGATTTTGATTCGAAAATTGTAGTAAGGGATGTTTTTACCTGCTCTATTGTATCAATTTTTTTTTGCAGTGATCGGAATAAATTAATATTGGAAGGAGAAAGATCTGGAGAATACGGTAGATGCTTGATAACATCCCAATTCAACTAATTTAGCTTATGTTGGGTCATCATAGCCACATGTGGTCGCGCGTTGTCGTGTAATCCAAAATTATCGTTTCTAAAATACAAAAAATATCCACATTTCACACTGCACACTCCACATAAATGTCAAGCATCACACTCGTGGAATATTTATGCAAACTATTTACTTCATCTGGCTGTACATTTCCCCGGCACGCGTTTTTTGTAAAAAAAAAACACTGAATAAATCTCAATAACGCGGCGAAAAATCGAACCGGTCGCGAAAAAATTACGAGCCGACAATCGCTGCGTTGCTTCAGTCGTGTAGTCCTCACGGCGTTACAAATGTCCCGGGAGGGGGGCGGGTAGGCCTCCGCCCACCCCAGCAGAGCCTCTTCCCATCTTCACCAACCATCCGCCCACTTCCCGCTCGCAGATGGGGGTTTTTGCCCGGCGTGCGGGTAATTGTCTGGCGGTGATATGCACTATCGGCATCTATACCGGCGAGCGGAGAAAAAACCTATTACGGCATCCGCGCGGAGCTCTCGGACTGGCAGTTTTTCAGAGGATTTTTTTTATCATACTGGAAAAACCCGTGAATTAAATCCGACGCTGATAAAGTCTCTCGTTCGCAACTGAACTGTGGCGTGACTCTTTCCTTTGGAACTTTGAATATCTTCTAATGCTGTGTAACGACATGAGCTTTTAATGCTTGGGATGGTATTTAGTGTAATCACACTATTGTGTTTGCTAAGCTCTTTTCACCGTTCAACTGATCATTGTAATATAGATTATATTATACTAGTTAACATCCTTCTCTATCTCAAAAGGGGTGTTATTACGTCGCGTGAGGGCAGGATGAGGAGCAGGTCAGCAAACAAACACTTTCCTTTAGAAGCACATTGATTATATTTACGTTAAAACCTTTCAAGCTTCCGGCCAAGCGGGATGACATGCCGCTGTGGCCGTGATGCTACCTTCTCGATCGTTAACACATAACTGACGCGTTCGTCGGCGCTTAGGCTGTCCCCCAGCGCTCAAGTGGCGATGTCTATAACTAACACACACGTGAGCGGATAAGCGAACAGAAAGAGACGAAAGATTGTATATCGAGGTTTTCGATACCAGTCGGCAAGGGCTACATCGTGCTGATGTCGTAGTATAACATACGCATTTTTTTATTTGTCTCGGCGCTGGTCTTCTTTGCATTTTATCGCATGCCTGTCGCAAAGAGTTTGCTTGTAACCCGTCTATATCTATATGTCTATATCTATAAAAGCATATTTATTTATTTTCAAATGGAGCATACATACTTTTACGCTAGGTGCTAAAATACAGGTACATTCGAAAAATCACACTAGCCGCCCGACCTTTCGAAATATATTGTTCTAAACACAATAGTTTTTAAACAGCTGCGGTACATTTTCCGGACAATGGTGACAATATGCTTAAGACAGCAATAAAGACATAAGTATATAAACTAAATTCGTATTTTATTCAGGACAATGACCTTTGTAACATCTCGAATAAACGTATTCTGAAATAAACAAAACGAATAAGGGAGATTTAAATCAGTTTTAGTATATATAAATAGACGGGAGTATTTGCAGCAAGTATTCGAGGACATGAATTGTAGCGCTTATGCTGAGCCGAAAAGGGTTGTGGAGGACCGAGAGGAATGGAGATCGAGATGCAAGATTCTGTTGCTGCAAACCAATCCACCGGATTGATACTACGAAGAAGAATTCAGTTTAAAAAGGATCTTACTAGTAATTCTTCTTTGTTGTATAAATCTAGTGGATTGGTTTGCAGCAACAAAATCTTGCATCTAGATATCCACTCTTCTCGAACTGCATGCCATCATATTTGCTGATACATAGGATGTCATTTGGACATTTAATGTGGTATTTTCCTCTTTATTTCCACATCCTAATGCCATTGACTATAAAGGTTCATCCGCCTTTGAAGAGCATTTACTACTTCCAGAACAATAGAGTGCCCTAACCAGCTTGACCTGATGAGGTTAGCTGGGTGTTTTCAGCAACAAATTCTTGCATCTCGATCTCCACTCTTCTCGGTCATCTGCAATCCTCTTTAGTTTAGCAAGAGCTTCAACTGATGTCCTCGAACACTCGCTGCAAATACTCCCGTACTCAGTGTCATATTCAAGTCATATCTCGGCAATCAAATTAACCTTGCTTACGTTTGGTTTTTATATATCTTTTCTTAAACCTAAAAAACCCTTAAATTTCCAATTGGTCCAGTCGCGCATAAGCGATATTTCTAATCTAATATAGTGGCGGCCGTCTCTTCTACTTCCCATACGTTAACGGTTCGCCGGGGCTTATGGAACTCGATTTTCCTTTCAGATCTTCTGGGAGGACCTTTGAATTTTTCGGACAAAGACATAAAATGGCTGCGAGTGGAAAGCATTAAAACTGATTCGAATCTCTCTAATGGCGATTGCTTCGATAAGATCACGTTTTTATGTGGAACAGTCCCGGGCGGGAGTCCTCTGGGCTGGTTGACTTAATTGAATATGGATTCCGCCTACATCCTCCGTGCTTTATTCGCTTGTCCTATTCTCTGTTATTTTAATAATATAGTGTATAATAATACAACAAGGCTTCTTTTTATCAACATCTCCGCCTTTTTATTGAATTACATTTATTATTACATTTTAATCTACTTCGCTCCAGATTTTTTTTAATATACGAGGATAAACCCATAGTAATGGAATTGGAACAAATTATACTGTCAATACGGCGGGAATTTTTCAAACCATTTTTTTTTTGCTTAAAACTAGTATTTGATGCATACATGTACTTATCTGACGTATTTTCATATATCACATTGGTTCTTCTATCGCTTAGCTATCAGATGATGCATTAAAAAACGATTGTATTTAACAAACGTTCATTATGTAAATCTATACATGTGATGGCATTGACACAGGTGGTGTATAGAAAAATCGCTCCTGTGACGAAACCTAACGATATTTATTTACATGCTTTACAGATTCCTGTAAAGAATACATGTAGGTTGATAAAGGGAATAACTGCACTTCCAATTTCCTACCGTAGATGTCACAATGAGTACTGAAAGTTGCAAAACGATATATCACGTCAATGGTCGGGGAATCTTTGACGGCATATGCCTACAACCGATGCGAAAGGGTTAATTTGGTCTATGATGCTCGAGCAGTTCGCGTAGTTGTTGCTTCTTGAGATTAAAAAGGTTACAATAAGTGTAATCTGCGTCTTTACGAGATTAAGATTGTGTGTGTAATGAAACAGAAAACGATTTAGATAGGCCTTTGAGATGTGGTCATACAGAAGAATTCTCGGAATTTCCTGGAGAGACCACGTCACGAACAATGAGGTTCTCAGAATAATCAAGGAAGATAGGCAACTAATAAGAACCATCTCAGAGAGGCGAGCCCGATGGATTGGTCACATCATGCGCCACGATGGTCTTTTTCACGATATTGTGGAGGGGATGGTTGAGGGTAGAAACTGTAGAGGGCGTCCTAGACGGGAGTATTTGCAGCAAGTGTTCGAGGACATGAGTTGTAGCTTTTATGCTGAGTTGAAGAGGGTTGCGGAGGACCGAGTGGAATGGAGATCGATATGCCAGATTCTGTTGCTGCAAACCAATCCACCAGATTGATACTACGAAGAAGAATTCATACTTACCCTTTATTTATACATAACTTAATTTACCAAATTAGACGATGAAAGCTGATTATCTCGTTCTGTCGTAGATGCGGCATCGTTGTCTCAGCAATGGTGCTTTTTTATGAACATGTCTCAGCGTTCCCGATAAAGTTCGCGAAGTTACGAGACAGACGGCATAATTACCGAAGCAAGTTGAAGAAGGCTCTCTAAGGCCGCTTTATCTGCCGCCCACTTAAAATTTGGCCGCCCGAGTTTGCATACAATTAATTTTGTTTTTCCTCATTTCAATTGGGGCGCGAGGGCGGCACTTAGCGCGGGCCGCATTGTGCCGCGGGCCGGGCTTTGTTCCCCGCACGCTGTTTGTTTGCCATTAGGTTCGATTATTGTTCCTGGCGGTCCTGAATCGATTTCCGGTCCACCTTTGTCGGCTTCCGGTCCTCTCCGCCTCGCGTCTTAAAGACCCCTCTCGGGCTCTATTGTCTGCGCCCGTGAGTGATGTATCGCCGCGCTTTAATGTGTTTTGTCAACTACAACTGTTTGCGGCAACAATCGCGTATTCGTATGCGATTACGCGGGGCAGTTGCTCACGACCTGTGGCCCGCGGACCGGCACGCGATAATTAATTACGCGTAGAAATTAAAATTCAACCGCTGCTTAGTACTCGTAATGTAATATAACATATATAATATTATAACTGTAGAGGGCGCCCTAGACGGGAGTATTTGCAGCAAGTGTTCGAGGATATGAGTTGTAGCTCTTATGCTGAGCTGAAGAGGACTGCAGAGGATCGA
The DNA here is from genome assembly GCA_022606575.1 of Glossosoma conforme. Taxonomy (NCBI): domain Eukaryota; kingdom Metazoa; phylum Arthropoda; class Insecta; order Trichoptera; family Glossosomatidae; genus Glossosoma; species Glossosoma conforme. Next base: position 1,848,929 of record JAGTXR010000036.1, read on the forward strand.
GAGGAGTGGAGATCGAGATGCAAGATTTTTTTGCTGCAAACCAATCCACCGGATTGATACTACTAAGAAGAATATTAAAAATAAAACGAATTCAATATTTGGTTTAAATATATATTTATTCAACGTCAAAAGCGCAATTTTCGTTCGATTACAAAAGTGAAGCAACATCGGACGCAGACTTAAACATGGTTGAGTTACCGCTTATTGTTTATCACGTGTCTTTGGTTGGGTTGAGCCACACCTTAGTATCATATAATCGCGGCCACGGAAGCGTCGCGCTTATCATCGTAATAACTCAAAATTTTCTAATTAACAAATCTTTAAAAATATGCTTTGTAACTACGGTGTCGTCTCTTCCAATATATATGAGTTTGCCATAAAAAATGTATCTGACAACATCGATGAGTCGTGCAGCTCAAGACCGTGGTATTTGAAAATAGATTGCTCTATCGGTCAGTCTCCTAAACTAAGCAGTTAATAAAAACGAGATTTTCTGTATCAGCATTATATATATTATTGAGGAGAGACGGTTTATTTTTTTACAATTAGTCGCAGGATGAAAATGTTTGAGAACCCTTTCCTTAATGACCTGCCAAGTAGACGTTGTAAGTGATTAAGTTGACTTGTTAATATTACCCCTGTGTTTTTTTTATTAATGGATTCTCATTTTTTACAATTGAACAGTACCTACGGCATGCACCCACGCAACTGAAATCCATAATGACATGATTATATCGTTAATGAAACGTCCGATTGTCGACCGATGCGAATGTAGACGTCGTACAGTCGAGGTGATTTATATATCATAACTGTTTCAGTTAACTTAAAATAAAAAAAACACCATAAACATGACTAAAATAACATTTTTTTATAATAATAATAAATAAACACGTGACGGATATGATGATTTCTAGTTTTGAGGATGGAGGAGGGTCATGATCTGCCAACGTCGTTAAACGATATTGATTATGCATCGTTGATTTAAAGAGGATTCATGTATAGGGTTGTTCACGGTACAACTTTCGCCTTCCATTTTTTTAATAATGCCATGACAGGAGTTCTACAGGCGAGCGATATTTATAGTTCTGATATATTTTTAAAACTAATGTGGGGTATATATATTTCAATATTTACAAATATGTGAACTTTATACAGTGCTATTCAATGTATTAAAAATATTGTTACTTAGTAATTAAATACACACATACAATTCATTGAAGAGCAATTCATTCAGAAAAAATATCGGCAGACGCGGGATTCGAACCACGAGCCTTGCACCTTTGCTAAATTCTACACACCGCGCTATCCACACGACCATTTCTCTGCCTGGGCAGATACGCGAAACCTGATGTTTTATATACCATTGTTAACATGTAATTTTCATCATCTTAATTTTAAACGCTTTACTCTAGAATAGTGATTTTTGAACAGTGGTTAGCAGAGTAATGTTGCCCCGCGAATTAAAGAGTTCTTCAATTTAATTTTGATCACAGCGCAATTTCGTTTTCCTTGATACTAAAAATAATCGAATATTATATGTTTGTGTGTTCTGTGGTTCCAAAAAGGTTAAGAATATCTGCTGCTAAGTGTCGGGACTATCGTTAATATCGCTCTGTGCGATTCCCCATTGCCTAGCGACGTGGTAAAGAACACCCCCATTAAATATTACAAGCGGCAACGTTCGCCGCGAAAGTGTTGAACGTAAACCCCCGGTCTTTATTTAATATTCCATATCTCTTCTCGTCGCTTCCGCGTTAATGGAAAATCGATAAGACTCGAATGCGAAGATTACGCATTCCGTGCAGAGAGTCATCTTTCTTTGAAGAACATTTTAATGTACAGAGTTTGCCCGGAATGTTTTAGGACTGTTTTTTTTCCGCCGCGACTGTACTTCGGAGCGCGCGCGCACCAACTGAATTCGGTAGAGAGGGTTCCTAGCTTACCAACGAGCGGCTGCTTAGTTGTCTCCGAGCGCCCAGAGAGTCAGGAGAGGCTTTTTCGCGCGAAGTGTCTATGTGAGTGGTGCAAGCCGAAAATGCAGCGTTCGTTAGAGCAGAGGTATGCGATTAAATTCTGTGTGAAACTCGTTAAATCTGCGACAGAGACGTTTGATATGATCAAGCAGGTTTACCCAGATGATGCTTTAGGAAGAAGTGGTGTGTTTTGGTGGCACAAGGCCTTTTCGGAGGGCCGGGAAGAGGTTACCGATGAAGACCGTGCTGGAAGACCTTCGACTTCGACAAACACCGACAATGTGACTCGTGTGCGCAAAGTTTTGAACTCAGACCGTCGACTAAGTATTCGTTTAATTGTCCAAATGTTAAATTGAACAAAATCTGTGGTTCATGACATTGTGACGGAGCATTTGATATCCTGTATAGTGCTGCGTACTTCAAAATTTGGAACACTTTTCGGGTAGTCTCGCTAACACACCTTTCCTCGTGTGGTGGAGGAAATTTCGCGTTAGGGAATTGGGGATAATTGACTTAGATTGCTGGAGTGCGGGCCGGGCTTCGTCCATTCATTAACAGCATGCAAATAGCATTTAGTAGCGCCGGGATCGGGCGAGGTACGGTATTACCATACCGGCCTCTACGCTTGTGCTACGGCGTAGCCAGTAACCCGCCCGCTTCATTGTACGCCACTATGTAATTTTGTCGGTTTTCACGGAAATATTTGGAATTCGCGGCGCAAGGGTTGATCTGCATGCGGTGAATTATTTTCTGCGATATTTCGACCATCGCTGCATATCTTTTTTTTATGCAACTACTTTGTATGTTTGTTAATCCCCGAACTGTCGTCATCCTTGATGGTATTCGAAGTATACGAGTTCGTAATGTTTTTGGGAGAGCATATATATTCCGAGCTGATGTGGTACGTAGAAAAGAATATTGAAGTAAGTAATTTGCTATACTTTAGCTACAAATTGGGACCAATTATGACATACATTCGAGTTCGAAATTGATGCTTTACATTTGCATAATACTTATATTTCATTCGTATAACTGACAGTCACAGCATGTTAAACAAAATGTAACACATGAATATATAGTACCCTAAAAAATGGGTGTTGCATGAATGCCGGTCTGTAAATTATTAACGCACACCATTTTTGACGAATCATAAAATAGGTATGAGGTGTAAAAATTTGATATATATAACCGCTTAACTATGCCTCATATATAGCTGCCGTCTTTTTAAGGTCTAGCGGGAAATCGGCCTTAAGGGCCGTCATGAACTAAATATTGAATGTATTTGGCGTAGCGTCGGACGATATAAATGTATGGCTATATTTTTTGGCGTCAAATATAGAAAAAAATATATAATCTTTTATTTTTGATATTATTAAAAATCTTTGCTTCTTAGATTCGAACCGTTGATAAAAGTCACTTGATACTAGAGCGTCGTTCGCTTCGAAAAAGTATCTTCCTAGGTCTGCAGCCATGGAGGGTCGATGTCCTCCCTCGCTCCCTTCACTTCGCCACGCTTCGCCTTGCTTCGGCGAACTTCGCAGCTGGGGAAACTGCGCTGAAGATTGTCTGGGCAAAGTAATCGAGACTGTTGAGATTCAGAGGCTGTGTAATGTATAATTATTTACTGTACTTGGCGGGACTCGGGCCGGAATAATTTGATCTCACATTGTCATCGTAAGCGCTCGCGGCACGTCATTTTAATTGAATCGAAATAACGCATGTTGAATTACGTGTTATATACTCATATATTATATAACCAGCTTTTTAATCAAGCCAAGATACGAGTACTTACCACCGAGAAACAAATTAAGACATATTTTTTATTATAAAGGGTCCGCCATCTAACGTTTTTTTTTTCAACTAGTGCTTATTTCGTGAATGGTAACACTTAGCTCATGTTTGATTTGACAGATAATTAGTTTTATCCTTCCGCTGAACGAATATGGTTGTGTATACGCTTGAACAACGCTGGGAAATATTGCGACATTACTTTGAAAATCATCCTATTGTCCGCCGTCTAACGTTTTTTTTCAACTAGTGCTTATTTCGTGAATGATAACACTTAGCTCATCTCTGATTTGACAGATAATTAGTTTTATCCTTCCGCTGAACGAATATGGTTGTGTATACGCTTGAACAACGCTGGGAAATATTGCGACATTACTTTGAAAATCAGGCCATTTTTCTTCGAAAATGAGCAAGGAGTGGCCGTTACAGTCAATGGCGATCGTTATCGGGCCATTTTCGTTCACAAAAATTGACGAGGAGGATATTGGCAACATTTGGTTTCAACAGGACGGCGCTACGTGCCACACAGCCGTAGCTACACTCGATGTTTTGCGCCCCATTTAAAAAAAAAAAAAGTTATTCGGCGGACCCGTTATATATTTTTTATCATTCACATTCACTTTAAGATCCATTTCAATTTTAAATACTCTCTACCTTGTTTTAACAAGGTGGGATTTACTAGTATTTATCTATTTAATATATTGAATACAAATGTTTTTTTAAAAATATGTTTGTCTTAGTTAATTTTAAGATTAGCTTCGTTGATGTAAAATGAATATACTTGCAAAGGTTCGTATTCGAGTCCTAACATCTGCCGTTTATTTTTCTCCGATTCGATGTTGAGAGAAATGCTATGTTAGATGATGTTTGGGGTTGTTTTCCATATAAATACAGTTCATGCGTAAGTAAACATTTTTAATATTCTCATATTGTAAGTGACAATTAAGTTCAAATAATAATTTTAACTGTCAAAGCTAATTAATAACCACCACAAGTATTGAAAAATAGTAAAAATTAACAACATTACTTGAATCGTTTGCATTTTTAAATTTGCGAAGGTCGAATGCGGGTCCTCTTCCGTGGTAGTCAAGTGCCATTACTTCTTTGCTATACCTCATCTTTATATATAAAAATGAATGTCTGTTTCTCTGTCTGTCTGTCCTTTATGCATTCCTATACCATTAATCCGACTGCTCTAAAACTTTGTCGAATTATTGCTCAGACTAGCGGGAAGAAGATAGGATACTCAAAATTTGATTTGATTACAAAAATTAATTAAATATTTACGTAAAACATGTTTTCATACAAGACTATTGTAATCCAGAACGGCCATTTTAAAACATTGTATCCATAGCAACGCCGGAAACAAAAATGACGCAAATATGTCCTGTAGGTATTTTAATTAGGTACTTACGTAAGGTTTTTTTGAGTGGCATTGCAACGCATGCCGGGTACACGCTAGTATATAATATTTAACAGAATAATATAATCATTTCGGGTGTATTATTTACCGAAATCCTCTTTCGGTACTCGTGTGTTTGTAAATAAAAAATATTATGTATGTAAGATCAATCATCATATTGGCATCTTGTTGAATATCGTATAAGAAATAATACTCGTTCCAAGTTGTTTTGAGAGGTGTTATATAATCTACACGGAGGATGCTTAGACTAACTGACCTTGCGTGTTATATAAAGAATTAATTGATGATTTGTTTGAAATTCAAATAATTTTAATATACCGCTGCTAACCGGAGTCTCTAGGAAAGGCTTGATTATTGCGCAATTAAAATATGCATAATTGAACGATTCACTTTGCATGGTGGGGCGGAGGACACAGACGTAGTGGAGCTAACTAGTTTTCAGCCCTGTAGCGTATTTCATATGATAATTGTTATTATTGTTTGATGAGTGCAAAGGCTGTATTTCCGAAGCCATTTGCAGTCTACGTGCCTTGTATCGGTCTCCAGGGTAGCTGTCTACATGTCTATTACAATGAATGAACGCTGTTGTTAAACAGAACAATATTATTTTTCAAGTTTAATTACAGAGTTAGACAGACAGTCGTTAGCTCGTTAATTTTTCAATTAACGTCTAAATCGTAATGTCATTTATAGCTAATAGTGAAGCACAAAAATATTATCTTTTGTTTAATTGATTATTTTTTTAATTTACAGTACCGTAGTTCCCTGTCTACATGTCTATTACAATGGATGAACGCTGTTGTTAAACAGAACAATATTATTTTTCAAGTATAATTATAGAGTTAGACAGACAGTCAGTCGTTAGCTCGTTATTTTTTAATTAACGTCTAAATCGTATTGTCATGTCTTAGCTAATAACACAAAAATATTATCTTTTGTATATTTTAATTGTTTATTTATTTACAGTACCGTAGTTCCAAGACTTACAATAAATGCATATTCGCATATACATAGAAGATATAGATACACAAACAACATATGAGCATCTTTACATAGAAAAATTCACATAAAAAGAAGAAGATGACACGTGTCAAAGATCAGAGAGATCTATTAGCTTCCGCCGACCGAAGCGTACGCTTATTGAGTACTTGTTTTTTTGTTATTTTTTTTGAAAGTAGACTATTATATTCCCATTAATTTGTACGCCTTTGAATTCTGGTATCTTACCAAAAGCCAATATAGCCGTATGATGGGTTGTTTGAATAGGTGGCCGCATACAGCACCTTTGTTTTATGAAGAGTTTGTGAAGAATGAAACGGAAGACATACGTGAATATGGTTGGGATATATTCTTCGGATACATGAGAGATTAAACGATGCCTTTTTCTCATATCCTCGGTCTCTCCCTAAATACACTTGGTGGACCTTTGAGAGGCGTATGTAACTTACGTGGGATGCAACTTAATCTTGACGGCTGACATAACTTTATGACGGAAATTCGTGGCGTTATACTATTTAAACATTGTACTATTTGTCAAAACATTTGCTTGGAGCGTCTTGATGTACGGCTGTGAGACATGGTGCTTGTCTGAAAGTGATAAAAAAAGACTAGATGCCTTTGAGATGTGGTCATACAGAAGAATTCTCGGAATTTCCTGGAGAGACCACGTCACGAACAATGAGGTTCTCAGCTTAATCAAGGAAGATAGGCACTTAGTAAGAACCATTGTAGAGAGGCGAGCCCGATAGATCGGTCACATCTTGCGCCACGATGGTCTTCTTCACGACATTGTGGAAGGGATGTTTGAGGGTAGAAACTGCAGAGGGCGCCCTAGACGGAAATATTTGCAGCAAGTGTTCGAGGACATGAGTTGTATCTCTTATGCTGAGCTGAAGAAAACTGCAGAGGATCTAGAAGAGTGGAGATCGAGATGCATGACTTTGTTGCTGCAAACCAATTCACCGGATTGATACTATGAAGAAGACTATTTTAAACACGAAAAATATTCGTAACCTACCAGCTGCCGTTGTTTGAAATGAACTCCACAACTGATTTTCTCTCCTTCATACTAATTTTATTGTAAATCGTATTTAGTCGTCTTTCATAACGAGAATTAATTTGTGTAGCATTTTATATACATTTCCCCTTGTTAAGATTCCCTAGCAAGCGCTCTGGCCATTACTCGTCCCGGCAAATTGTTATTATCGTTTGATGACTCTGAAGGCTGTTTCCGGGTCCATTTGCGATTTCCCTCCTTGTAGCGGTCTCCCGGGTCCCGGTCCAGACGTTTAACGGTATCCCGGTTCCGATTCCTGTTTGCGGCGGAACCTTTCCAGAACATTCCTTACCATTCGCTCATTTCTTTCGCTGACTAATGGCGACCCTGCATAAATATTTGCACAATATAAAATGCTCACTTCTGTGTATACTTCACTGCCTCTTTTATTGCCCCATCGCCGCCATAGTTTAACGACTTGATGATTTTACACCTTTATTGTCTACGCTTTTGTATTTTATATTTGCATTGCACTGCATTTCGTATTGTGTGTTGCTCGATGCGCGCTTCACAAATAGCAATAAAGCAGTTTTATAACAACATAAAAATAAAAGATTATTTAGAAATTAATCCACAATTTTGACTCCGTTTTTCGAGCGGATTCTTTTGGAATTATAAATAAATCGTATTTTATTAAGTATTTTCTAGTAAAATTTAGTACATTAACTTTGATTTCATTACGGAGACTATGCATGAATATACCATTTAGTGTTCAAACTTGGAACTGGTTTAAAACATGATCTCCGGTTGCTGCAAGAGTGCATAAAACATCGATCGATTGAATCTCAATAAACACATACACCTTAGAACAAGCGCCCTTTTATTTTATTATAATGCGTTATTTTCTCTTACTTTATTATTATTTATCTCCGATTTATTGATGAGAGTAATGTATAATAAGATGATGTTTGCTGTGAACTTGTGTGTGTGTCAGATCAGTTAAAGTTATGAAAAATAACGATATTTGTAAATTTAAAAAAATGTTGAAACGGAGATTATATTCTTTCCATATTTGATACGTAAAATAGCTCATCTTTTCATAATGTACTCACATGACATCTGGGATGCGGAGCTGTTTGGGGATAAAGCGAATACCATGGCAAAGAACACCACATTTACAGAAATTTGTGACGATTTTTTCAGCATATATGAAAGAAGGACACAGCTTAAAGTTGCATAAATTTGTAAGGATGTTTTTTTATTATGAAAATCGAAGAGAAGTAAACGGCGGTCCTATTAATTGTCGACAGAAATGTCATAAAGAAAGGTGTTTGCTATGAATTCGTTTGTCCATCAGTTGTTGAATATTTGTATAATAAATCTTCATTGATTAGATTGACTTAAAAAAACTAATTTCAAGACTTTAAAGCTGATTCATTTCTACGTATATTTTATAAGTAAAATAAGTCACTCGCTTTCAGCATTTTCATTACAGCTGTTTCAGCAAAATGTGCTGTTTCAGTGTTTGATGCTTGTTTGTCTGGTGCCAGTCGGGACAGGGGTCCGCTGAAGCGATCCATTGACTGCGTCGTAGAGGGTCGCGACAGGTTAAGTGGGTGTAGACTGCATCTTAACTGAGCCATCCCTCGCAACCAGGTGACAGCCCCATTATATCCACACCGAGCGCCACTCTCTTCTACGTACAACGCCATCGATCACCCGACCTCTTCTGGGATACCAGGGAGCTGGGGAGCGAATCAATACAAATCACGCACCTGTATTAGGTGTGATGGTGTGACGGGACTCGCGACACTCGGGAGTTTATAAGTATCTAAACGTAATGGAGTAGCGGTGTATTTTTTATATCAGTTTTACACTAGTACCTCATATAAACATTGCAATGCCAATAATCATTATAAAATTTAATGTTTGATTTATTACATCTATTCCACATGTGTCTTCCGTACGTATTAAATAAATAAATACATAACTTTTGAGTGATTCTTAAACAATGTTACTGGAGATGCTGAGTTCAAACATGATGTATATATTTGGTGCTCTCCTGCATAGGCATGATTTTTTTTCTTGATTTTAAGTTTAGTACAGAGAGAGAGAATAATTATATACTTGCTGTACACGAAGAATCTTTTATATGTTTGTTTTTCGAATTAAATTGTCACGTTTGGAGGTACTGACATCAGCATGATGTAGTCCTTGCTTACTGTTACCGAAAACCTCGACAAACGATCTTTCGTCTTATATTTTCATAGCTCGCCACACCTTGATGTATATGGTCACATTTGCACTAGTACGTAGTTTCACCACCGGCAGCGCTGACGGCCTCGAGCCGCGCCAGTGCGGCTGGCGTCAGTCAGCCCCGAGCGATAACCGAGACAACGTCATTGTTGCGGCCGGCGGTATGTTTCCGCTCGGCCCTAACCTTGTAATGTTTATAAGTAAATAAAATCAGTGTGCTTCAACAAAAAAACTCTTTGTCTGCTGCCCTGCTCCCCATCCTGCCCCTCGCGACGTAATAACGCCTCTCTCTCCTTGTTTTGAGAGAGGAGGATGTTAGTACGTTTTGTTAGTCGAAATTATCATTCATATTAAAATATTGTTTTAATTGTATTATCGTTTGTTATACCGACTATACAGCTCATACATCGTCCGCATTCTTATTTAAGGCTACAAATCTTGGCATCTTATCAAAAACCAATGCAGCCGTATAAAATGGGTTTGTAATAGAAATGCATGCGTACAATACTGCTGATACGATTAACTTAGTGAGGAATGGCGAGGTGAAGGAGTAGTCCAGACAGACTGTACTACATTCGTTCAGGGTAGACCTTGTAGGGGCATGTAATTCGGACGCCGCAGGAGAGCATAAACTATAGCCGTCTTTTCTTTAATATTCCGCTCTCGCCTTTCTAGAAGGCTGTCGGAAACTAGGCATAGTGTATAACGGTGCTTAGAAGGCACACGATATTGATGACAATAGTTTTTTGTGAAAAAAATATTTTTATATGCCACTTATAATTTATGAGTACAAGTGCTTTCCAATATTCAGCATTATGTTTATACTCTCTAAAACTGCATAGTCATAAGCTACACTGCTTGTGTTCTGGGAACAGAGGCTTGGGTTGATGCTATTCCCAGGAAATTATTGCCTCCAGCGTAAGATCACGTTTCCCGAGATAATACCAACAGCGAAGCACACCATTATTACAGTGGACTTTTCTCACCCCAACACACCCCACCTCACACCAGGACCGCACCGTAGCACAATGAAGTCGCCTTGTTGTCGTGCTACTTTACAATATTGACATTTTTCGTTTTATTTTTCACTGTTTTGTACAGTATTATATTCCCTTCCACTACAGGGGGTAATACTCGTAGTACAACGAATTCTCCACGATAAACTTAGTATTCCAGACAGCACGAAAATGTTATGTTTTATACAAAGAAAATATAAGAAATCTGCATCTTGTACATAAAACTCAAATGGAGTTTGTTAGCTTTGTTCAGTATTTTTTTATAGCCATCATAGAGAAGTCGGAACGTAGTTGGATAGCAATACTAGTATAAAATATACGAGATAATAACGTATTTCTTCTTAACAATATATAATGCAAACATAAAATATGTTTTTGGTGGGTCTTAGAATGTTACATGTATTTAAAAATTCTAAGCTGCATAAACCGCTGAAGGTCAATAACAACTAATGATACACATACAAATTAATATCATCTTACATGAAGCTTCTCTCAACATCAAATATACTTGTTGTTGAGAAACGTTATACGAAAAAAAAAAAAAAAAAAGTGCACGCTATAGAAGGGTAGAATGTTTAATAATGGCTACATTGTATATAACGATCTTGATGAAATTGTAACCATCCACTGCTATGTGACGATATTTTTCCAGTCATGGTCTTGGGTCTTCCTCAAACAATGTTTTCCAGTAGTATTGGCGATATTGTCATATGTTTTTGTGGGTTTATTTTCATGATGTTTTTTTTTATTGAATTTTGTAGATTATACGAAGTGGCTCCCTGGTCTGTGGAGGCGTGGGGCGCGCCCGCGGAGGCTCTGCCGCTGGCCGCGCTTCGCCTGGTGGGCTGGGCGCGCGCCGGAGGCTCGGGAGCCGCGGGCGGAGTTTTCTGGAGCCGCGGCGGGCGGCGGCTCTACGGGCGCGCTCGTGCTCACCGTGCGCTGCGGCACGCCGCGCGGAGTCGTGCAACGCGCGCTGCGTGCCGAGACGCACCGCGACCTGGCCGCGTGGGCCGGCGCGATCGTCAGCGGCGCGCACGAGGCGGTCATGCAGCAGAAGGAGTTCGTCTTTAGTAAGTATTGATCACCAACTAATGAATATTGTAACCAATTGGTACTTTTCCACGAGGCGAAGTACGGATTAGCGCCATACTTGAAGCTCCATAGATGGTGCATAGATTGCCACCAAAGCTCATCGCCTTGAAGTCAAGGCAGCTGAAATGTACAATTTATATTTTTTCAGACGCCTTGTACCTGCACTCCTTGACATCACTTATCAAGGCATCAAAGCACTTTCTCGTAACGGATTTTGATGAGCAACACCAAGCGTGTGTGTTAAAGTTGTCAAAATTTGGACTTTTTAACTCCTTCGCTGTAGGCTGCCGCGTAAAAGAAAATGCATGGTAGTTAGACTCTGTAATGATGAGGTCGACGTATCCAATCGATTCAGGATTCTGTTGGATTACTTTGAAGTGCCTTTCTCTTCTTGACTCTAATATTGGGCAATGCCACAGAACGTGTTCAGCGTCTTGCAAGGAGCTACCACATGGGCAGTCAAAACTATCAACGAGGCTAAACTTAAAACTGTGACTGGTAATATTCCCAGACGGACAGCTTTAGGAGTGTAACCCGAGCAGAGTGGTGCAGCGAATATTCCTACAGGACGTGGGGTACATCCTGCTGGGAGCCGTCACCTTATAGACACTGCCGAAGTACTGGAGTACCTAGTTTGTATAATTTAGCCTTAAAGTTGTCATACCCACTCAAGAGATGGCTGGTAAAGTGGTTGGCTACAAGCGACTTCTAGCTAGTCGTTCTTTCTACGATGGGATGTTAAACCGGGGAATGTTTTCCGAGTTATTCTATTCTTTATCTTACGATCAATGACATGATGGAGTCTCGGACAACCTTGATGGTGCGGGCCTCATTAGGCGGGTCAATACACGTTATTGTCAGCTATACCAAGTGATGTTTCTCTTGCAGGATGTTCGCACCTGGGGCGCGGTGCTCAGTTGTGGCTGCACTACGAGGGGGGCGCCGCCCTTCGTGCTGGGGGACGCGTGCTCTGGCGTGCTCCCTTCCATCGTCTGCGCTCCTCGGCTGACGATGGAGAGCGCCTACTCTGGCTGGACTTCGGCGGAGACGAAGGAGAGATCGTAAGTGACTAAACAATACTTAACACAACTCAGCACGTGCTTCGGGGATGTCAGATCGTTGATCTTCCTGATAAAAAATAGAGTAAATATAGTATATCAAACAGTATATCATTCAATTTTGGCATACCGTAAGACATTATCTGATCCATGAAAACAAGAGACGTGTTCTGTATTGTCGCCTTGGAGAACTTTCCTGAACTGTTGCATGGTTCTGACGGTTTCTAGCTGTTAAACTACATCAAGCAGATCGTCGTAACAACGCGCGCAGTTAGCGAGGCTGACATAGATTAGACATTTTTTTTACATTTTTGCCTCTTCGTACGAAACATGTCGTCTACAAATGTATTGTGGGATAAATTATAAAAAATATTTTATTTATATCTGATATTATGGAATTCAACCAATAATTATCGATCGAAAATATCTAAATAATAAAAATATATAATAATATTGAATGCTAGTCCTACTATCTTTGTCCAGGATTATAGCAGAGATTTAAGATGGTCGCCAGATAAGCGAATGGTCGATCTCGATTGGCTTCAAAGACTTCGTCGAGCTCGTTCCTCGACAAGCCTTAGGAATAAAAATATACGTTTATGTTTGTATAAGGTAACATCCTCCTCTCTCAACAAGCGGGGCGTTATTATGTCGCGAGGGGCAGGATGAGGAGCAGGTCAGCAGACAAAGACTTTCTTGTAGAAGCACAGATTATATTTTCACGATAAAAACATTACAAGCTTTCTGATCACGCGGTATGACATGCCCGCGGCCGCAACGCGGACTTTACCTCGCCGAAGGGTCGAGACCCACTGCCTGTGTCCACACTTCCGCGGCGCGCGCTCGGTCAGCAGCGCCGCTGGTGACCAAACTATGTAACTCACCCCAGTGTGGCCATATACATAAAAGTGTGGCGAGCGACAAAAATATAAGACGAAAGATTGTTTGTCGAGGTTTTCGGTAACAGTAAGCAAGGACTACATCATGCTGATGTCAAAGGTAATATAATATATTTAACCAAAGTACTATTGTCTCTTAAAATCTGTGGCAGTTTCAATTAATTCGTTCAAACCATGTCGGTGTGTTATATTTTTCGTTTAGTTGACGATGTTCTCGCAGTATGTCATGTTATTTTTTCATGATACGAAGTAGGGAGGGATTTTTATTTCATCTCGTCTATAATTTCAATTATCTTTCGGGTTTTCCCATGCGGCGCAATTCCTTTTACGTTTTTTTATTTATTTTTCTATCCTTTTTTATTGAGACACTTATATTATATATAACACATTGCATATACGAGTACGTAAATCTTTTTACGGTAACCTATATTTTATTAGTATCGTAAAGTTTTTTTAGTTTTCACTAGGCTTCATATATTAAAATGAACAATAATTTTCGAATGCACTGCTTTTCACATGTTTCTACTAATAAGTTTACGTGATAATTTATTAATTCAAAGTATACTAAAGTACGAGAGTTATCCTTAAAATAAGGTTCCCATGGCGCTACAGTCCTGAAACGCGCTGTTATGGTGGATCCCGCGATTCTGTAGGTTTACCTTGGTTCCCCCACTCCAAATCCCTCCAAAACAATCGCAAAAGTGGAGGCAGCGATGCTCTCAGATCGAAGAGCGACGGTTCGTAAGCTCTCCGAAATGATCCCTGATGTCAGCAAAACCTCTATTGACAAGATTTCGACAGAGCATCTAGGGTATGCTTAGGTTTGCGCGAGGTAGGTGCCAAGAATGTTGACTGAAGACCACCAACGAGCTCATCGCAAAATTTGGGGTATTGTCAAACATCCACCCTATAGCCCGGACTTAGCCCCAAGTGTCTACCATCTCTTCCCTGACATGAAGAAACACCTGGGTGGAACGCATTTCGGCGATAGAGAAGAGCTGGAAGAAGCGGTTCTCAGGTATCTGCGTGGCGGCAGATTTTTTTGACTCGGTCATTCAAAAGCTCGTATACCGCATGCAAAAATGCATTGATTTCAGTGGAGACTATGTAGAAAAATAGGTAAAAGTCTGAATTTTCCAAAAATGTACGCATTCATGGAATTAAACTTGTTTTACACTGAAAAATCACTGGGAACCTTATTTTACGGATACTCCTCGTATATTATTAATGCCTACTAATAAGTTTACGAGATAATTTATTGATTCAAAGTATACATAAAAGTATACTATAAAAGCCTTTTATATAACCCCATATAAGCTTCGCTCGCAACAGAACATTGGCAAAATTGTCGACCCCTGCAAAATGTAACGTGCAATATAATATATTAGAAATCCTTCTCTCCCCGTCTGTTGCAGATCGCGATGTTCTTTGTCGGTATGACTTGTCATACATCTTGTTTAAGGAGCACTTGCCGAGCAATGCTCTCAGTCGCAGGGCTCCGGAGCAAACGTCCCCAGCTGAAGGAACACAGAAAGCGCAGTTCGCTTCCATAAATAATATTTTCCGTTACTTTAAAAGTGCATCCAATTTATTCAAGGCAAACGTGAGCTTTGTCTCTGTACATTTTGAAATTCAACTTCATTTCAATGTGCGCGATGAACGAGCATATTTTATGTAAACATATCGTGTAAAAAACGCAGTACTCGTACATAAGTTGTTTTTACCTGCGATTTCTTACACTGTCTCGCTTTCATAATGAATTGATACATTAGCGTATTTTAACATTTTTAAAAATATATAAAATGCACGCAGGTGTTAATTCCTTTATGTAATTACAATACAGGTTAAATATTTGCATAGATCAAAGAACATGATTTTTATCACATAAATGATAAGGACATACTCAGATTTGTGATTTATTATGAGGAGGAAGAGCATCAGTGTTATACTCGTATCGTTCATCATCAACACTGTTGAACGTAGGCCTACCGCATGAGTGACCATTTTTCTCGGTTCTCCGCCCTCCGCATTCAGGCTACTCCCGCTATTCCTCTGATCGCGTTCGTGTTATATCAATTAAATAAATTTATGATCTATCTAGGAGCTTCGTATCTGGTCGTTGAGCAGCCGAATCACTGGTAATAACGTCTAACTTAGGTGGGATACTTCATGGAAATAGTAACGGAGATAACCTGGGATATTGATTATTGCCGAAAGTCTCTTAATAAAGCCGCACACACACACACTTGGCTTATTTTACTAGGGTTATGCGTAAAATAAGTTTCCCACTGATTTTTCACAGTGTAAAACATGTTTAATTCCATGAATCCGTAAATTTTTGGAAAGTTCAGACTTTTATGTATTTTTCTACATAGTCGCCACTGTGGTCAATGCATTTTTGCATTCGGTATACGAGCTTTTGAATGCCCGAGTCAAAAAAATCTGCCGCCAAGCCACGCAGATACCTGAGAACCGCTTCTTCCAGCTCTTCTCTATCGCCGAAATGCGTTCCACCCAGGTGTTTCTTCATGTCAGGGAAGAGATGGTAGTCACTTGGGAACCTTATTTTACGGATAACCCTCGTGTATATATAATATATATTGATAGGTTGCGGCTGGTTTTCTAACAAGGCGATCATTTCCACGCCAATTTCCTATTATTCAGTAGACGTATCTTCGTCGCGTACGTTTTCAATTATAAAGTGACAATAATATGTGAGTCGCATCGTAAAGGAGATTTCACCATACCTGTACGGGTGTACACGTGTAGCCCACGGTGTGTTTTGCTTTGCGAGGTGGGAAAAGTCCAGGGCAGGAATGCTTACACAGGAATTAGACGCGCCCCTCACAGGCACGGCTTACGGCGCCCCCGAGATCATTATCCATATCCGGTACCTTTGTCTTGTTATTCCGAGGATTTCGTTCCAGACTATCATATAATAATATCGCGAGCTGTGTGCACAGTCGGCCCTTTGTATCGGCAGTATCACGGCATTTAATTAAGTTCAATAATTTAAACCTGAGATTGATAATTAATATTAAATACGACATATTAATAAAAGTCATAATTTATAGAATGTTGGCGTATATGAGTATCTTCTCTGTGACCAATAAACACGAAAAACAGCAATTTAGTCGGTTTAGAAGTATTAAGATTTTTTCATGTCACAATTACGGTCACTTTAAGATTTATATGGCAGAAATTTAAGTATAAAAGAAGTAAAAGTTCGAGTTGAGCTGCTCCTTCGACCAGGTCTCAGGAACGTTGGGTTTACTATCTGATCTCTTTAATAAATCGATTAATAAACACCCAAAAATATATTTAGCAGCTGACAAGTCTTCGCAATTCTGCACTGGAAGCCGTCGGAAACTATATATGTTCCCGCGGTGGACCTTCGAGTCCAGAGATGTCTTTGGACAAGGCATGGACATTGGCAACTAACGATTAAAGACGTTTGTGGTGGAGGACATGTTTGTGCGTGGAAGATATACAATGACATCAGCGTGATGTAGTCCTTGCTGACAGGTACCGAAAACCTCGATATACAATCTTTCGTCTCTTATTTCTGGTGGCTTGTCGTGCATTTATGTGCGCCATGTTGTCATTTTGGACGGGTCCGCTAACGGGTGTGTTAGTTATAAACACCACCGCTCGTGGCGCGGGCGAGAGCCCACACAGAGCGCGGAGATCAGTAGTTGCCGAGAGATATTGTATTGCGGCTCGACCTAATGCTGTGCCTAGGTCGAGCCCTAAAGTTGTAAAGTTTTAACGTAAATATGATCAATGTGCTTCTAAAATAAAGTCTTTGCTTGCTGACCTGCTCCTCATCCTGCCTTCACGCGAAGGAATAACACCCCTTTTGAGAGAGAGAGGAGGATGTTAACGAGTATAACGGATATGGGAAGAAAAAATGTATATTTAAGATTTGAATTTAACGATTGAAATGGGCGTAAATCTAACATTAAATCATAAATATTGTACACGTACATCATTTCTGTCAATTTTTCTTGATAATTATTATTGCTTCAGCTCATTTATGATGTATTTTAACTGTTTTTTGTCGTACCGGAATCGCTCGATAAGAACCGTGAAAAATGTTAAGATTGAATGCCTATCAATTTGATAAATACTGAATCATGTAACTTTTAACGGAAGTTCGATATTATTTCCACTGTATTCCGGTGCAATTTGTTTTTTCAAGTTATGACTTTTTATTGTGCCCGCCGTGATTTATAGTACAGCGTTATCGGGCCTCGCAGTATTTCATAAATAATAGCTTTTTCATAATAGTTTTCCGTTTTAAATCGATATAGTTTACACATCGTAAGTAATGCCTCTCCGGTCACGTTATGACAGCAATTTTTACTGTCTGAACATTTACACTAGTTTACAATGAAATCACCTACACAATGCCATCATTCAACCATTTACCTGGTATTTTTAAAAATTCATCTGCATTTTTTAAAAACTAGTAATGTCTTTAACCTTGGCGTTTCAAATGATCTTAAACGGTCGAATTCGATAAATTTAATTTCTCAGCGATCTAACAAGGTGTTATTCGCCGATTTGCATCAATTAATTAAGTAATTGTTTTTTCATAACTATCAACTGGCCTTCCAGAACGTGGTGCATCTTCAACATGGGAAATTCAGAATATATTTTTTTCTTTTCCATACGCAAACAAATGTTTTTATTGATTTGAACAGCATTTTTACCTTTAATGAAATGTAAAATATTCCGATAACAGTGCTTTTTACTGTCCATGTTTGAAAGTATACCAACCATTCACTACCACCTAGAATCAACTGAACTTTTATACCAGTTAGCCTTGCTAAATCAACTATCAAAATATATAATTAATATGCGGTCAAGTGTGGATTTAGCTGTGAAAAAATACAATCAAGTTCTCTTTTAACCCTTTCCCATCGGTTGTCGGCATATGCCGTCATAAGATTCCCCGACCGTTGACATCGGTTGATGTGATATATCGTTTTGCTACTTTCTTAGAATAGTTTTTTATGCATCATCTGATAGCTAAAGGATACAAGAACCAATGTGATATATGAAAATAGACCAAATAAGTACATTTATGCTACAAATACTAGTTTTATAATTGACGGTATAATTTGTATTCAAACCGAGCCGTAATGAAAGGGTTTATGTAAATGTGTCGCAGTCAGATGCTGTATACATCGAATTATATTGTTATATGTGATTGTGTCGCGTAGTTTGCACGTCCGATAAGTAACCCATTCGCTTTCTTGTATTCTATGATAGTTGATGATACTTTTGGGTTAGTCCAAAAAATAGGTTGCGTAGGTTCGTCGGTGGGAGAGTGCCCCGCAGGCCGTGGAACTGGACCCAAAGAAGTTAGTGAAGTCGTTACCAACAGTTAACTGGTCCCGTGGTGATACGCCCACCGAGTAAGACCAGATGACAATATATGTATATACAACTTTATGGAATATATCCTTTTTTTGTTATTTATATTTTTAGCGTTTACTTAGACATCCATTTCGATGTCAAATAAATAAATATTTCGTACAAATTTACAATAAATCATGTAAAATAAATAACCAAACATATTAATTGCTTCATGGGACAGATGGTGATAGTAATTCTGAAGTCTCATCTGTCGAATTCTATGACGCTTACCATAGTGCATATGGCTAAGCGCTGCATGTGGAGTGTTGTTCCGTCAACGTCATAGACTACAGCCCTAGATTCACGTATCATCCTTATTATTACAGGAATTTACTATGAATTGGTGGTCTTCACGGGACGACTTTCGTCTACCACCAATTTGAATTAAAAGGCTATGACTGGCATTTTACAGGTGAGGGATCAAATTCACACCAACCGGCGTATTTTAGAGCTCAGAAATCGATTATAACCCTTTTTTTATCTCCTTCGGGGATTGAACCCATGACCTTTGACTTGCTAAGCAAACTCTTTGACCATTGAGCTATACCATCAACAAACTCTTCCACTAAATCCCTTAACCAATACTATAATTTACAAAATTATATTTACACTTCAGTATGCTTATACAGTTGGAACTGATAAATCCTTCATTGAGGGCGAAACTGCAGTCGTCAAATGTCAGTCCAGCATGTGATTCAACATTGCTCCGTGTTATCTATGCTTAAACAAAAGGGATGAAAATATTATTTGCTTAATATTTTTTTTATCTATTTTAAATAAAATTAAAAAATATTAAGTAAATAATGATATTTTTAGTAAGGATTAAGTTGAGTAATTGAATACTCCAATGGAAGTACGTAGTTGATCTTATTAAAAATGATTAACACTCTTATATGCCTTGCGTACTACAGTTGATTTATTCAAGCCTTACAAAATCTAATGTAATTCTTTACAAAATCGAAACATTATCAATTAACAACATTATGGAGATTGCTGAAACATATTTGTAAAATAAATATCATTTTAATATTATTTACCATTTCCACATAATAGACTTTTCGTCTTAATTACAACTCATAATAATGTGTTCATTATAACGTCTTACTTAACGCTTTATTTAAGCAGAAAGTAATATTTGCTTCGTCTGTGATTTCAAGACATCACATTATGAAAGGTCTCCCAAGCGGGAGAACCATTCTGTAAAATAGATACACGCTGTTCAGGGTACGGCTTGTGTAATGGTTGTGCTGTACTTTCAGTGTAATAAGTATTAGGAATTTTTAAAAAGTAATATTAATACATTGAATGTCATACACCGCACATTAGAGTGGCAGATAATTGGGATGGTCAATGCTCCGTATCGATGCTTAAGCATTCTTTATGTTAATACATAGAATTTCGTACACCGCAAATTCCTCGATACTTGTTGTTTTGGACCTTGATCCCCTCAATTTATATAGTTGCAAAATGCCCTGTGTCGTACCTGACTGTATGAATCTAATATGAAGAGTTTGATTATAACCATTACTTTAAAGACTTTTGGATGTTTAATACAACACAGTTCAAAATAACGTTTTGAACACGATGTGACATATTTTATCATGTTTTCCTTTGGAAGCAATTCTGAAGTTGCACCACACCGCGCAAACTGTTTCCTATCTCGATTCAGGTGTAAAGGAATATCGTTTTGAACGATTTTCGTTGTAACGTTTGTACGATCTCCCCCGTCTTATTAAATTACAAGCCTGCGAGGTGAGGAAGGAGGAGGGAACAATGTCAATGTTTAAGCTGCTCTCGGAGGCGTTCCTCTCAACTCCTAAGCCTCGGAATTATTTCCCGTTCGCCCCGAAACAATTTATCACACTTTTTAAGTGCGCGAGACTGAGAATGTTTAGACAGCAATTTAAACATCTGGCGAGAATAATCTCGAATTTGACGGTTGGAATTTCAACCTACCGAGAGAGTCTGGAATTAAACAACTGCGACATTTAACTACATGCTGTTGTTATCACAAACACACGGATCCATAAATCGTGGGCTTTTTAAAAGATAATAACACGCTTGCTTCGAAGAGCCAAGAGGCCATAATTCTAAAGAAAGTTTTTAAACGTTGAAACGCCTGAAAAAAGTCTGAACTACATTTTTTCTACTAATTACACACATGTACTATACTTAAAATGCTTTATATATGATAGATTATATGATACAAATAAAATAATTTTTAGAATTTATCCCACAATATAATTTTTGACGATATGTTTCAGCCACGTCTAATGGCCATTTTCAAATCAGTTAGTAAAGCGAGTGTTGGCTCTATATAAAGCAAAGAGTGAGTGAAAAAGTGGATATGTTATATGAAATATATATTGTGTGATGGGTATATGTGCTTTGGAAATCATTACTAACTGACTTGAAAATGGCCATTCGACGTTGCTGAAACATGTCGTGAAAAATTTTAGCGGGATAAATTCTAAAAATTATTTTATTTATATCTGATACTAGCTGACCCGGTGAACTTTGTTTCACCCGAAAGGCAATAAATGAGCAGATTTTGGATTTTATTAAGTTGAATTTTTCGGCAAATATGATATCATATATTTGGTCTGGCTGAATTCTATTGCAGTAATCGACGAAACTTCAGCAAGTAGTTGTCAGCATTTCGACGAATCGTCAAACGATATGCGTTATAATTCATCGAGCTTAGATTCTTGGTAGTTTCTTCACCTGAAATTAAGACAATAGATTTGTAATTTTGTATGTAAAGCTAACATACATATTTGTAGCATAATGATAAAGGGGTGAAGATAAATGATTTTAAATCGTTTGCCGGTTATTTGACCAATTTTCTCTAAAAAAACATCTTAATCTTTAAGTCTGTTATTTTCCTGGTAATCAGCAGTGTAATTGGTCATTTATTGGAAACCTAAAGCAAAACCAAGCACTGAAAAATGTATGTCATGACGGAATCAAAACTATGATATTGATTATATATATATTGATTACTCACCATTCAATGAATTTTTCATTTTGATATTGAAATAATATCCATCTTCTCCTTGCCAAAACATCAGTGGGTATTGCAACGTGTCATATGAACGATGTGTTTCAGATATCTGTTGCAGTTGCCCCGTATCGCGACGTGTAAGCACAATATCGCGTGTTTCCAAGTTTTCACCAACAATCAGGATGGCAACTTCATCTATTGTAGGGGCATTAAATGTGCGTTCATGTGTTCCAGATGGTCGTTTATCCGCTCTGATCACGACTTTGTAGTCGTCATTTGGCATACGCTCCAAAGCACTCTTGAAAAGCCGGACCAACGCATGATGTTCATGAAGTAATTGCTGCAGATCGTGAACAATTGGTCTTTTCATTGCTGCATTGATCTCTTGACGTCGATCAAGTTGTTCCTCCATGTTGCCCATAAAGTATATTTGCAAAAATTTATGCTGTGCCTCTTCGAGAGGTTGTAATGCTCCGATTCTATGGTGAATCTGTCCTTGTATCTACAAAATCAAAATCAAATACAGTGTTACTTATTTATAAATGCTTTTTTTAGAATTAGCATACATAATACAAAGTATAATTATAGTGTGTTATTATGTTACTGTATTTTGTGTACAAAAGTACAAAAATAAATACCTTGAATTTCGGATTGAATCCTCGTTCTTCGATAATGTCTGCTCCAAATGAGGTCATTTAGAAACAACCATTGTATTTTTAGTGCTTGCTAGAAAATGTCGCGATTCGGGTGTTTCGCCACGAAGCAATGAATGCAACGGTTCAGGTGGCTGACTTAATATTGACAATTTCACTTTCCCACTGAGACAGCATAATCCTGGTGTTTCTCCGGAAAACTTCAATGCGTCACAATACTCGCAAACAACGTCCATCGCCCCAATGCGAACGCTAGTATGCAAGCAGTAATCAATGCTGCAATCGTATCGAAACGCTGCTCGAATTAAATCAGTGCTTGATAAATTTCTTCGTGAACGTCGCAAATTATCAATTTGTTCATGGCTAAGGTTTGCTCGACGATTTTGCATTGTTAAGCGAGCGTTTTCACGAAAAGCGTCGATTTGAGATTGTGATCGTAAAGCGTGAAGTCGAGAAATGCGAAGTCGGTATTGTTCAAGAGCTATTTGTCGTTGTTCGTCAGTCCTTTCGTTTGCAAGGTTTCGAAGTCTAGTTTCAATCCGGCTTTGTCGTGAAAGATTAGAACGCCTTGCCTAATAAAATCGACAGTCTAATGCGCCATTAACAAAACGTCAACCGATAGAAATAATATCTATCAAACCATAGACAAAAAAAACATAGATGGCATTACATATTTATTTATTTATTTATTTATATACAGAATCGAAATTCCAATTTTTTTTACAAATATTTAGAAACATATATTTAGAATAGTATACATAAATATACAATAAATAGAGAAAATAATAAAAAATAAAAATAACACAATAGAATAAGAAGATGCCTTTCCATTTGCTTTTTGTTATAACATTTTTAACAAATAAAAGATTAAACTGATATTTTCACTAATATTTATTTTGTTTTTGTCTTTTTTTCCTGCCTTTTGTTTTCTTTTTTGTTTCAAAATATTCCGTACCTTACGTAGGTACCTATTTACAATACCTACTTTTGCGTCATTTTTAGTTATGTTGCTGGCTATGGCAACACCGTCTCAACTGACAGCTGTCAAGTTACAATAGTCTTGTATGAAAACATGTTTACGTAAATGTTCAATATTTTTTCTTAATCGAATCAATTTTGAGTATCCTATGGACCTTTTTGGGTTCTAAGCTACCTTTCCACCAATTTTCAGCCAAGTCGGTTAGGCCGTTCTTGAGTTATAAAAACCAATATAACCCGACTTTCTTTTATATATATAGATTATGGAATTCCACCAAGAATTATAGATCGAAAAAATCGAAAAAATCGAAAAAAATGATCGAATAGTCTATTAATGAAGGATATGGCTTAAAGGATTGGCGCATATTTAAATACGATTGATTAATTAATTCATACGCTATTATTATAATTGTTTCCAAATTGATAAATACTACTGATGCCTCTCTCCCAATTATTTTCGGCACAATGTCTGCAATAGAACTTGTACCTTTCAATGGCTGTTTTCTTCCAAAAGCAAGCTACATCAACATTCTTGGAGTATCAATCTCGGATAACGTCAAATATTATGAGTCAATTAAGTATAAAGCCGGTCTCGCTTCCAAAAACCTGGCCGAGCGTCACGGGTCTTGACCGTCTGTGCTCTCCTGCATGCGAAAACATAAAAAAAATATCACGTGAACACCATTTTTCATTTATATATAGTCTTTGTATAGATGGACGATGCGTGAATGGTGGGTGTAATGTAATAACGTTGGCGTATTATCGCCATCACCGTATATCGGTGTTATCCTGCATGAATTTATATATATAATATTAATTGCACTAGTGGTATATCATGGTAAGCACGTTGTTGTAAGTTCAACACTGTATTTCAAATATTCAAAGATTATACAAAATACGTTTACGTTTGTAGTAAATGGTTATACTGGATGGGTTATACAACCAGATATGAAGATGATACAGATTCTTCAAATACGTTAAAATTGTGTCGGAAGCTGTTGTGGTGGGGTTATTATGAACCTTCTCTTAAGGAGGGCGGGCGATAACACAGTGCTCCATTATTTAAACACTTTTTACTGGCACACTTCACACACTCCGCGCGAGATTTCTTTTACGCTCGGCTGTATTCCGTTTATGTGTTAACATAAAAAAAAACATCTCAAGAGAATAATCTGGACTCTTACTTGACGCGTGGAATTTCGAATAAGCATTGAATAAATACGTTACAGAGTGTTTGCTCTTGCTGCGTCTTAAATGTATATATTTTTAAGGAGACTGCGCATCTGTCGGCAGTCTTTCATTCAGCTCCATCTTATTTTAAGCCTGTCAGAGAGAGCATGTGATTTTATTCTATTTCAGTTCAAAAGCTCTTACATATTTTCCGTGTCTATTTTCGGTTGTTTTCAGTAGCGCTAGTAAATTATGGCGAATGTAATAATATTTGATATATAAACGTTTGCTAAATTTCCGCTTTTCGACCGGGTAGTTTAAATTCATTTTTTATATATATTTTTTTATTTCCTTCATTTTCCTTCAATGACATTACAAAATATACAATTTTATTTCATTACTGAAGTACAAGCGTAAATGTGACGATGTAAATGTATTGACATATTTAGTGTCAACTACCTCACACTCAGAAAGAGTGTCGGAATACGCAGCGCAAATAGATTTGTAACGACAAAAACCTTGTCATAAGTATATCATGGTTGACTCACAAATAACACGGCATTATTGTCACAAAATCTATCGTCCAACATTTCGTATCCGTCCACACCAGCACTGAATCTGAAGCAATTTTACACTAAATATGTCAGTATCTTCACTCAAGTTGGTTTCAACCACTGTTCACTGCGATTCTTTCGTCTTACACGTATCCAGGGTTGAACGATGGTCCTTTCAGGCCACACTTCAGGCTCCTTGAGAGACTCCAGCGAAGTCGCGTTTAGTAATATGGGAGTCTTTTTCTTATGTCTGTTATTAATCCGGCTGAAATATATGCGAAACTTAGTATTTTTATTATCTGTTGGTTGTGTTTGCACGAAATAATATATTTGGATGTTTTTTCACACTGAAAAAATAAGGGCAAGGCTAATACAATATATAAGCAGGAATGATAAGTGGGTCAATGATCGATCTCACCGTTTTTTACCACCTCTCCCACTTAAAGTTTACATCTGAGAACAACTTCAGTCTTGTAAAAATAATGTTTATTTATATTTTATTATTTTCAATGTTTTGAGCATTCACTTTGAGATCCATAATAAATTATAAATATTTATTTATTTATTTACCTTGTTTTCACATGGATCACGTAACAATGTTGTTACGTGATCCATGTGAAAACAAGGTAAATAAATAAATAAATATTTATAATTATATTTTATTATACAATCTTGAATCGAGATTTCCCCGGCATATAATATCTTAAAGTATGTACGAGTTTATGATATATGAATCCATCATATTTGTGAAAATGTACTCGTATACAGTATTATTAAAATCATGATTCATTGTAATACGCAATTCACTTAAAATCCTTTTTATAATATATTTTATATAATTCTTGGGTAATCACAGCCGGATTTGGTATTGTGATTAATTTTGGTAGTGAGTTTAGAAGTGTGTAACTAATTCTCTCGTGCCAATATTCCGCCACTCCAGGGGTCTTCTTCAGGGTTGACGATTCACAAAGTCGTCAACCCTGGAGAAGACCCCTGCAATGGCTGTCAAAATATTGGTATGGAGAATTCGCCACACTGGACTAAACCCAAAAGTCACAATTTCAATATATTTTATGTTTCTTCAGGATTATTATTAATTAATATCTTCATCAATATTGAAAGTTAGTAGATGTAATAAAATGAATTTGGCAAATATAAGTTAATTTTGATTAACCTGCAGTGCATCCATGAAATGCACTACAGAAAGTTGTCGTGATCATATATCTAACGCATGATATGTTTGGATATCAATTGTGGTATATTACTATATATATATATATTTTTTTATTTAATCAAATATAAAAGATACATTTATTACACAGTAATTTACATTCCATCTTTTTTTTTATTTATTTTTTTCTTTTTTTTTTTAAATTCGCTTACCACACCACTTATAGATAAGATCTTGTGTGTGGCGTGGGATTCATCTATGTTATTGTACAGTTATATATTTATACAGAATTTTACATATACACATTTATACATTGTCATAATTTCGATATGATACTAACATTACATAATAAAAAATTTAAGATACTATATATATAATTAAATCTATACTTCTAATATGTATACTGTACTGGTACTGTATATAATCTATACTATATATAAGCTATACAAAAAAGATTTTTCATCGATTTCTGAGTTCTACAATACCCCGGTTGGTGTGAATTTGATCCCTCACCGGTAAAATGCCAGTAATATACTATTTATTAAAATTGTTGGTAGACGAAAGTCGTCCCGTGAAGACCACCCATTCATAGTAAATTCCTGTAATATGTGAATCTCGGGCTGTAGTCTATGACGTTGGCGGATCAACACTCCACATGCAGCGCTTAGCCATGTGCAGCAGCATGGTAAGCGCCATAGAATTCCACAGCTGAGACTTCAGAGTTACTGATCTGATTACCATCTGTTGGTATTCTCCTGTATGTGTTTACATAAAAAAAATCTACTATATATAATGTTTATATATTGTACACTACATCTTGTAATTATCATGGTATTGTATATTTTAAAAATATATTTGAATGATGGTTTTTTGTTATATCAGCATCTTGATACAGAGATAATAAGGAAAACCATCATTACATTCATATTTTACACGCAACATAACTCTAGTTAATTACAAAATAAGTTTCTTCTTCTTTGTTTCGAGCCTCCCTTAATTCGCCTTAAATATAATAAATCAATTTACAAAAACATCTTGACACGTAGATTAAAGTATTAAACGTTAATCAGGATATTATATCCGACGTCGATTTATGATTTGATGTTTAAAAAGCGTCGGAAAGTAATAATATTAAAAAAAAGCTTGTGAATAAATGTTGACTGATTGAATAATAAAAAATAATAATATACATACTCTGAATATATACTATAGAGACATATATCGTCATACGATGATAACGATGGTATAAATACAAGTTCTAACGCGTGTCGGCTCATACAGAGAAATAGCGAAGAGGGCTAAGTGGTATATAAAGACCTGGACAAAGGTTGGTTCCAAGGCCCGCGGTTCTGCCGATATTTTTCTGAATAAATTGATGCGTATAAAGAATTTTATGTATAGTATGTGTATATTTAATTACTGATGTTTAATCGTTGTTTTTTTTGTTTAACAGGAGCTGGACATGGAGGGCAGTCCCAAGCCTGCCGTCTTCATCCTGCACAACTTCCTGTCTGCGCGCGTGCATGGACTGCCGCCCTAGGACGCGGCCCCGGGCGCTCCCCGCCCTGCGCGCCCCAGACAACCGCGCGCCCCCGCCCCAGTGAGTACCAAAAACCGCCCACATCGCCCTACTTAGCTGGACACGGAGGGCAGTTCAAAACCTCTATCTAATTACCTTAACATAACTTAAACAACTGTTTACCTTATCACTAACATTGCTGTCCACCGCACCAGGTAATAGACGTAGAGACTATCCTTAACCCTCCCCCTAACTGTGCTAAAACATCCGAGAGGTCCGATAAAATGTATTTTCTACACCATATGAAAATGTCATTTAAAAACCGGAAAAGTATTAATATTCCTAAATATTGCTTTGATTAACTATAATTGAAGTTGAATAGTAAATAAAATTGTAATGTAAGTATCTGAAAAAGTAAAAAAAAAATGGGCGCGTGATCTATTCCGATCATTCCACAAATTATTTATTTGAATCGCTACAAATGAATACCTATACATTATTATAATTTTATTTCATACTTAATAATAATATGGAGGAACACGAAAATTCTGAGCTTAGTATCTATTATATTTTATATGGATATTTGCATTATTAGAGTCGAGTTGTAGTATATACATATCTTCGTAACTTGCGTTTTTATGTCTTTCACCATCCATATTATCTTCCCATACAGTGTACCTTATCGTTATAAAATTGATGCCTTCTTTACGACAAATTCACCGCCTATCTTATAATCTACATTGCTGCCAATCCAACCGCTTACTACTATAGATACTGTCTATACTATCGAAAATATTACTCTTCAATTTTCTCCCCATATTGTTACACTCATTACCACTTGCGTAAGATAACACTACCCGATCTTACTACCCACATTACCTCCTATTTTCCTATCCTTACCCCACCAAATTTCTATTGACATTACCGTCCACAATTTTACAATCTTATTGTCCACATTATCTATGTATATAGCATCGCTAACCTTATTAACTTACGCTAAGTTAACCCCATAGTTTAACCTATCCAACCGCACAAAACCGTACCAACAACTCACTTTATCGAATGCAATACTGCCCACCTAACCACTCATATTGTTACCTAGATTATCGCCCACCGTACAGTCAACCTTACCGCTCACCGTATCTTACACCTCACCGCCCCCTTCTTGCTATCCACCGTACCGCCCACATTCCCATTTTACCACCTTGCCGCCCACCTCTCCCAAGTTCTCGCAAACGATAAATTGCATTTACCTGTGCCGCCGACGCTTCCAAGTCCATCTGCAGGAATCCTGATGAGTCTTCGACTTGCGACGCAGAAATTTCAAAACATTCATTTCCATTTAGATATTGAATTATCACTCAATAGTATTTACTTTATACGTCTCTGCGCAGAAACATAATTATATTTCAGAACAAGTCTTAATTACGGCAGATGAAATGTTCTTAATTCAATGCTCATTTGGGACATACTAAATTGTGACAAATATCAGTCTATTTGGTTCCAGCTAAAGAGTAGATATAGAAGAAGAATATATCAATTAATTACGATAATATTAATAACGTATTGATTCTTAACATATTTGATAAAACGCTGGGGATTCCCTACTTATGTATTCAAATGTTGTGACAATAATGCCATGTTATTTGTGGGTCATCCATGATTTAGTTATAACAGGGTTTTTGTTGTTACAAGTCAACTATTTGCATTGAGTCTCCTAACGCTTGTTCTGGGTGTGAGGTCATTGACACTAAATGTGTCAATAAATTTACAGAGCCACACTTTTATGTAAATACTTCAATAATGAATTAAGATGTTAAAATATTTTGTAATGTTATTGAAGGAAATAAATAAATAATAAATAAATAATTGTCCAAAAATGTAGCGTTAAATTAAAGTTAAATAATCAACGGCCAAGATTGGAGTTCAGCCGATTCTTAGGACCAAATGCTCTTCAGGCTTCGAGAGCGTAGGACTAATCATGCGATATCTTAAAAAAATGATTTAAAAAATCATAGAAGATATATTTAGCTGCCGTCTCTTCAATTCCTGTCCAAAGTCGTCGGGAACAATATATGTTCCCAGGTGGATCTTTGGGTGATGAGATGCCTCGGGACGAGGCATGTACAATGGCAACTGAAAAAAAACTGAGTGGCAGTGATTTGTGGCGACCAAGATATGGAACGAATCTTTGAAGAAAAAATAAGCTTTATTATAAAATAAGCTAAAATGATTGTATCATAAACGTATTTCAAGACTTGTTCTGATTACATTCTGTATCTTCGCGTGAAATTATAAATCGTGTAATACCTTAACGGTAATAAAATACACCGTAGTACGTGTTTCGTAAAATGATTTACGTACGCGAGGCAGAGATGAATGTGTGTTTTTCTTCACCAAAAATCCATAATTTCAGTGTCTGATTGTCGTATATATTAAACCTTTCCTCGCCGTCTTGTATCGCAACGCCTTAGTCTTGTAAAGACGACCGAAACTGTCGCACAAACACCGTCGCCTTTTTGTGCACCGTTATTAATGCGAAACGTTGTTTTCTGATCTGTTTTCAGGCACTCTCCCCGGAGGAAATGCGCAATCTCGCCAACGATGTCAACGGGACTTGAACGAGCAGAGTTACACTTGAAAGTGACGTGAAAAAACTGAAAAAAAAACTGAAAAATAAATTATTAAACAGTGTCGCCGCCGATGTGTAACAAAAATTCGCGTAAAGTGTTGAAAAATGTGCTGTGCGGTGTGATGAACTTTTCAAAAAAAAAAAAAAAACACTCAATAATCTGTATGAATGAATCTCATTTTGTAACTTTATACTGTCTTTTGAAATGCAAAGTTTTTTTTAGCAATTGAAATGTTTGCTCGATTTGTTGATTCAAACATTCCCTCATTTGATGACGATGCGTATGTACATAAACCGTTTTCTCACTGATGTGATGATGTGTGTAAATATTGCATTCTCGGACACTTGTCGATTATTTTTGTTGAAATGTTTTTCTATTCTAACGTAATTAGTAACGTAACAACGCCAACTAAACAAATACTTTGAATCTCTCGTCTGCATTATTTAGTTTAAATAGTATTATGTATATATATAAAGGTAAAGGCGGTGAGGAGACGTGTGATTTTCATAATAGGAGAGTCCCCTTATAAAATGAAATTAAAATGTAGCTTTCTCTGAAGTAAAAGTTAGTTTTTTAATGAACTCATCTACGAGTATATTATAGTTAAAAACAATTCCGATTCCATTTCGTTTTAAATACATAGATTCCATATTTGTACGAATATATTTTTGTCGGTGTAAGAGCCCTTTCCTGCGGCAACGTCCTGTTTTTTGCGGGTTCCGTTCACGTTTAGTAGTATACGTGCTACTGTGGTAACATTAACATGAGCATTCGGTTTGTAGGATACCGCAAAATTCCGATTCATTCGAAATGTGCTGTACTGTTTTGCCACTACACACCGGACGACTGGATCCAGTTTAGTTACGTACATAGTTTAATGGAAGTGTTCCCACTAGCATCCAGCATACGGTTTTTATTTACTGTCTTAATTTTCTTCTCCGACTGCCAATGCTATCCCGTAAAAAACACGATGCAAACTTCTGTGTGTGAACACAGGTATGATTTTTGCGGTATTTAGTAAACAACCGATCCTGCAAAACTGGACGTCCGCGGGAAAGAGCGGTAACATGAAATATTGGACAATAATGATACGGAAAAAAACGTCTAATTAAGACGTTATTTGATGAATTTATTTAATTTTTAGTTTTATCGGTGTCGGTACAGATATTTAAAGCTATTTATATTCCGATGCGATCTTTTTTTTCTAATTTTAATCAATGCATATCCTCTATGTGAACATGTTTGGTGTACTTTCTAAACTCTAAATCTAAACAATGATATCAATTTATAGTAAATACATATATTCTGAATCTCTTACTTGGTGTTATTTCCATTGATTCCGTAAACTCAACTCAATAAAAAATATGGAATATCGCAATACACGATACTTTAAAATATTAAAAACATATCAATATCTATATTATTATTAAATGTACTT
Source organism: Glossosoma conforme (assembly GCA_022606575.1). NCBI lineage: Eukaryota > Metazoa > Arthropoda > Insecta > Trichoptera > Glossosomatidae > Glossosoma > Glossosoma conforme. The sequence goes on from JAGTXR010000036.1 coordinate 1,880,974, forward strand.
TTTAATGTTTTTTATACGTTTTCAATTCTCCCACGTAGAATGATACAATAATTGACAGATTTATAAAATATATATGCTGGGTTTTGATCCGACAACGATTCTAATTGTACTGTTTTTCTCACAACCTGTATAGTTCGCTCTGGACTAATGTGTGATAGGCATTCCTTATAAGCTCAATATTTATCACGATTTTCGATGATGTACGAGTATAAGTTGTTATTCTAATACTATGAATTTGAATTTTAAAAATATAATATTTATGACAAAGAGAGATCTATCATTACACACTCAATGTCTAGCCCACCAGGCTGAACTTCATACAGTCCACTAGACAAAACACCCTGCCGGTATTCTCCTGCGTGAGTTTATAGAAAACAAAAAAAAACTTTAATACAAATACATAGCCGGCAGGTCAATGGTCAAAGCGTTTGGTTGGTAAGCCAAATGTCGTGACGGAGATCAAAAAAATAGATTTGTAATCGATTTCTGAGCTCTAAAATACCCCCTGTTGGTGTGAATTTGATCCCTCGCCCGTAAAATACCAGTCATAGCCTATTAATTAAAATTGGTGGTAGTCGAAAGTCGTCCTGTGAAGACCACTCATTCACAGTAAATTCCTGTAATAATTAAGATGATGCGTGAATCTCGGGCTGTAGTCTATGATGTTGAGGGATCAACACTCCATATGCACCATAGTAAGAGTCATAGAATTCCACAGATGAGACTTCATAATTACTTCACCATCTGTCAGTATTCTCCTGTATGAAAAAAACATGTAGTAGGTACATAAATTAACAGTCCATCTCGAATTATGATAAAATATATTGAGCGTATACGATATGCCATATTCATTTTTTTTTGTATTTTTTATTAAATACAAATATAAAAAATGCCGCAATGGCGTAATTTTTTTTATTGATATATTTTGAAGATTTAAAAAATGATAATAATTCTTATTGATATGCATACTTACGTCGTGACTTTCAAAATACACATCAAAAATTACATATTTATATTTTGTATAGATGCTCATTTGCTATGGGTTTAATTGAATGTAAACTTGAATGTTTTTTATGAAAAGCTTCCCTTTGAATTGTGTTAAACATATTTAACTTTGAATACTAAAATATTGATTACCTTTCTCTATCGCTTTACATAATCAATACTTGTATAATGTCAACGGGTTATTAGATCGAAGCTCTATTATACGGCAGTATTGGTTATGTCCTGCCACATAAGCCTCAGACACAACGAACCTAGTGAATTTTTTTCCGAGGTATCACCACCTATCGTTCCCAGACAATTCTTTCAATGACTCATCGATAACGATGTCTGGTGCATGTGACATATGATGCACGGCAACTAGTGCATTAGATGTCTCGCTAATCTAACCTAACCTAAGTCTTTGTCCAGTGATCGTAGAATGCAGAGATCCATAATTCTAAGGAAATTACTAAGGTTAGGTTAGCGAGACATCCAGTGCACAATTGGTCCCGTGCACCAAATGTCCCGTGCACCAGACATTTAGTGCACCTTACATCGTTACCGATTAATCGTTAAACGAATTGTCTGGGAACGAAATGCGGGGGAACCGTTTTCCGAATAGTGGTGTATAATATGCTCCGAATAGGGAGCTTCCCTCAGCGCAAGTGTTTTGTATAAATACATTAACATAATCGGTATAACTTGAATTTGTAACCGTTGATGTGTTAAGAGACAGTATTGATGCTCCCTAAGGTTCTTTGTGGAGGTTTTATGATGGCCTTATGCTCTAAATTGGAAGCAAAAATGATGAAAAATTATATATTTTCAAGCATTTACGTCGCTAAATATTGTTTTTTATGTAGTTGTTTGTCTTCCACGGAATGGTAGATATTATAGACGATGCGTGTGTTCCAATGAATAAAATTGTAATACGAGGGTTATCCGTAAAATGAGTTTCTAAATAAGGAAACTTATTTCAACGATAACCCTCGTAATTTAAAAACACATTTAGTAGATATTGATATTTTTGTGACTTTCAACATGAATCCCATAAATTAAATTATTATTTGTATATTGTGTAACTCAATCTTTAAAAGACTACATGAAATGTAAATAAAAGGCATAAGTATTTAATGGTTTTTATTTATTAATACAAATTCCATAATGTATCAATATTTCCTCCAATAACGAATCTTCTTCTTCGTAGTATTAATCCGGTGGATTGGTTCGCAGCAACAGAATCTTGCATCCCCAACCCTCTTCAGCTCAGCATAAGAGCTACAACTCATGTCTGCGTACACTTGCTGCAAATACTCCCATCTAGGGCGAACTCTATAGTTTCTACCCTCAACCATCTTTTGCACAATGTCGTGAAGAAGACCATCGTGGCGCGTGATGTGACCGATCCATCTGGCTGGACTCTCTGAGATGGTTCTTACTAGGTGCCTATCTTCGTTGATTATCCTGAGAACCTCACTGTTCGTGACGTGGTCTCTCCAGGAAATTCTGAGAATTTTTCTGTATGTCGACATCGCAATGGCCTCTAGTCTTTTTTTCACTTTCAGATAAGCACCATGTCTCACAGCCGTACATCAAGATGCTCAAAACAAATGTTTTGGCAAGTTGCTTGCGGAGCCTTAAATTAATATTCTTTTCTTCAATTTTTTTTTTTGTCTAATTTACACAAATCGAATTTGTATGCGTGACATATGGCCTTGGCCTTGGAAGCGTCGGCCTCGACATTACAAAAGAACAATTAAAAAACGCCCAAATCGGCTCGGGTAATTTATCTGCCTTCTCTTAAAGTTGTTGCACTCTATCCTGGTGGTCTTCGGAAACTACGCAATGTGGAACTGCAGGTGTAAAAGTGGACAAGGCAGATTTCATAGAAGTTGACAGACCTGTGTGGCTGTGAGTTATGAAGAATATGATTCAGCTAGGGAGTGGGAATGTAAGAAAATGCGCTTTATGCGGGTGTTGGCATAAAAAGAAACACGTTCTCCTGATGGCGCAATCTTTTTTTCAAGCTCCTGGGCTCTCGTCGTTCTAAAATGCCATTAACAACAATGTATATATTGCATTTACATAGGTTCAGGATGCGAATCTGACCTGAGACGAGGTGATGATGTTGGAAGAGGGCCATATGTTCCGTTTAAGAAGCAGAAGCGGATGTTTTTTTTGTGGAGTATTTTACATTTTTAGCCGTTCTGATTATTTTTGCCACTGCTGAAAATGGTTCGTAAAGAGGCGAACGGGAAAAAAATGAAACAAAATACATATTTTTTAAAAATTCAATCATAGTCATGCCATTTATTATTAATTAATTGACATATTCCTTTTCCTTAACCTTATCAAAAAAGCATGTTCCGGAACCGAGGTCGCGGTCCCGACAGCATCAGCTAACTGGTGATGCCGGAATACCAAGGTTCCGGCATGCCGGTTTCAAAAAAAAGATTTAAAAAAAAAGGATTTTTAACCAATTTATAAGCTCTATAATACTCCCGGTTGGTGTGAATTTGATCCCTCACCCGTAAAATGCCAGTCATAGCCTATCAATTAAAATTGGTGGTAGACGAAAGTCGTCCCGTGAAGACCACCCATTCATAGTAAATTCCTGTAATAATAAAGGATGATGCGTGAATCTCGGGCTGTAGTCTATGACGTTGGCGGATCAACACTCGACATGCACCGCTTAGCCATATACACCATGGTAAGCGTCATAGAATTCCACAGATGAGACTTCAGAATTACTATCACCATCTGTCGGTATTCTCCTGTATGTGTTTACATAAAAAAAAATCCTCGATATCTGTTGTTTTGGACCTTGATCCCTTCAATTTACATAGAGTGGCAGATTATTGGGATGGTCAATGCTCCGTGCAATGTCAATGTTCGATGCGACTGTATGAATCGACTGATTCCACAGAGAGTTTGATTACAATAATTACTTTAAAGACTTTTGGAGGTTTTATAAAAAATGATTACGGTCAAAATAACGTTTTGAACAAGCATGATCAACGTACCTCAATACATTCAAACGCCATCATGTCGTATGATATAATACATAATATTTAATTTATTTGAGATCGATCAATGCAATCGCAAAAGCCTACTAAATTTTGACATTTTACTGTCGCACATAGATAGTCAAGGGTCAACCCGCAATACCTTACAGATTAAATTGATTAAAAGCTTATATAAAACAAGAAGTTTTTGAAAAACTGTGCAGTAATTTACTGGCGGCAATAATAATCTTTACGTTAAATGAGCCTTTCCGAAGGGAACAATGCGATCGTACAGAGGGTGTTAAAACATAAAAGCAACCCTAGTTTGAGTTACCACCTTGGAGATAACGATGGGAAAAGAAAAGTTGGAGATGGAGAATAATGCGTTCGTGCGGAAGGAGATAGTCGGCCTGGCTGCGAGCAACAAGTGAGAAAAAATATTATTTCCGAGACATAATAAACGTGAAGGTATATTAATGACTTGCCGACAGATTTATCGCTTCCTTGTCATTAATTATTGAAGAAATATATGAAATCACATTTCGCTAAACGGTATTGCTTTATTTCCAATCATATAATATATAATAATAATTACAAAAAATCTGTTAGTTCTGTAATGATATGAGCTTTTTTTTTTTACGCAAAGGGCTTAATTTTGTCTATTATTTTCTAGAATACTCGTGTACTAAATATAAACTGATATCCTCCACTTCCATTTTAAGACATCGGTTTACTTGATGAAGGATGCAGAATCAGGTTCACAATACAAACACTTGTTTCGGTTTCACATATTACTCGTTTATTCTTCAATAACGCCCGTTATAGGGACGCCTTTCGGCGTTCCTATCGCGTGTTGACTGCCTGCTCGCCTATGACCTATAGCGCCGCCAAATCGTAGCGGCGGGCTCGCGAAGTAATTATGACAGTAGCCGACATGAAATGGACCAACTGTCATAACAAACAAGATGGCGCATGCAAGCGAAGTGCAACATTATACAATTAAAAACATTATATGTGCATGCCAAGCGAGCGAACAAAATAAGAGACAAAATATCGTTTTTCGAGGCTTTACGGCATGAGCCTAAAGGAGTAATATCAAGCTGATATCAAAACTTATTGTCAGTAATACAACCCGTTCAAACATGACCACAATCTGCGCGAAAAAAATGTCGTGCACTCGCATTGTTCGCTTGGTGAAAACCCACCCTGTCCCGTCCTGTTTTTGGAGACCCAGATAGGGACCCGTTACTGGACGCACGCAAAAAGCTACATGTTAGAGAGTGGCTGAAGGCCTTCCCGTGATTCTAGGTGCATCAGTTAGATGTCAAATAGATCTCAGTCTAAGGCTGCGAAATTAGTATACTACAGCGAGTCTCGAATTGTCTTCTTTGGTAACACGTTGCTAACCACGAAATACGTGGGAATGGATAAGGAAATGGTGAGGTTGAGAAATGGATTCTGCAGATAGCAGACATCAGTTAGGAGTCATTATTCGCATTGTTTGTATGTTTTATAATTCAATTATTAGACATATTGCATATACAATATTAACTACAAGAATTAAAAAATACATATGGTGTTATTTCACGCTATTTATTATCTGAATCGTGGCTTACATATTCAATTATTTTGATGAATAAATAATGATTTATGAATATTCATTTAACAATGGTTTACATTAAAATTAAAAGCTTCCTACAGTCGGCAACATAACTGGTGATACCCGGCCACCCTGCGCCTGAATATGTGGAGAAGCGCAACTGATGGGAATACTTGTATTGCCCCGAAAGAAGACCTAGCCTCTGAACACGACCAGGGGTGGAATATATGGAGATCCCTTAACAGACTTCGGATCGGAGTATACAAGACGAGTACTCAAATGAAAGCTTAGCAGTCTTACAGCGGGCCAACTGAATGTGACTGCGGCGTGGAGTTGAGCTGCCCTGTCACACCTTCTAGTAGAGTAGCTGCCTCAGGAAGACCCGATGATGGCCGGGAGTAATGCTATCGACGTCACCCACTTCTGGGTAGACAGGATTTGGCCCTGATGTTTCCGACACGATTATATATATATAGTAAAATGATTAATTTTTGGAATTATTCCGATCACGGCAGTTGATAGATATTCATGTTAGCTATTTGTGGTGACCATATGATCTGGCTAAGGTGCTGATGTGAAAGAATAAGACAATGGAGATATATGATGATCATAGACAAGTATGGTTTTTATTCATGTTTCATTTATAACGTTTTATGTTTAAATAATAATATATGAAATACAAAAATATCAATGAAAATAAAATCGTTGTACGAATAAAAGCAGTCTTTTTCAATGACCTACTTCTGTGTGTTTATATTCGTATAAATGTCAAGTGAAAAGAATTTTTATAATAAAAAAAAACAATTACGACTAAACGTCAAGGGTTGTAAGCGTCTAACTGTCCTGCGTGACGTCGCAGGTTCTATTCGAGATATAGCTTTACGAGTATATTAAAAATATAGTTTTTCAATCAATTTGTAAGCTTAACATTATTCACATAATTTTTTAAAAGCCTCCGTATTATTTTAAGCAAATCTTTTACTTTTGAACCATCCTTTAATGGCAATCTTAAACGTGTTGATACCAAACATTACGTGTGTAACATTGGCATCGAAACTCTGATCCTACTTTATAGAAAAATCCTGAAAAATACACAACGTAAGATGAGTATTGAAATTTGGAACAAAATTTGAATTCCTTTGTTTTTCTAGTATCTTTTTTTTTAAACGTGTTCAGTTGCTTTGCAACGCTTGCGAAGCATTTCACCAATGTTCGGCATCAAGAGTGATCTCTTGGACCGTTCATTTCGAAGTTTTGAAGAAATTTATTATATTATCTTTTATTTAAAATAAGTGTACCTAACTGGGACAAGTTTAAAGTAATACAACTGGGACGAAGTAACTTCTCAAAAAAAATCGACAGGTGTATACAACTGGGACGGGCAGCATTTGGAAAACTAAAGTACATTTTTAAAGCGAAAATTCCGCAATGTCTAAAAACTAAGGCGTTCAACCAATGCATCCTCCCTGTATTAACTTATGGCGCAGAGATGTGGAATCTGACAGCAAGTCTTACTAAAAAAATAAAGGTCATCCAGCGTGCTATGGAGAGATCCATGCTCGGAGTGTCGCTAAAAGATAAAATCCGAAACGAGGAAATACGCAGAAGAACTCAAGTAGTGGATGCTACTCAACGAATCAGCACACTCAAGTGGCAATGGGCAGGACATATCTGTCGAAGAGACGACGGTCGATGGGGAAGAAAAGCAATTTCATGGCGCCCAAGAACTGGCAAACGAAGCATTGGCCGATTTCCTGCAAGATGGACTGACGACATAAGAATAGTGGGTGGATGCTACCCAACGAATCAGCACACTCAAGTGGCAATGGGCAAGACATATCTGTCGAAGTGGATGGGTAAGAAACGTATTGGAATGGCGCCTAAGAACTGGCAAACGAAGCATTGGCCGACCCCCTGCAAGATGGACTGACGACATAAGAAGATTAGCGGGAGTGACCTGGATGCGCAAGAGGATCGAAGAGGATGGAGACTCACGTGGGAGGCTTACGTTCAACAGTGGACGGATACAGGCTGATGATGATGATGATGAAAGTAAGTAAGTGTAACCTCTAATGACGTGTTTTTCTAAGAATACCCATTGGTATCAGTGTTTACATAAATTTGTTACTAGATTCTATGAAGTGCCGTTGTCAAGGCGGTTAAAAAATCTAACAATTAGCATTCCGAGAATGTTCTCCGAGGGTGTTGATGTTGCGAAATGGCCGCTTTTTAGCGCCACCCGGCGGGAAGCCTAAAAACTCCATTTGAATCGCAACAATGGCGCTCGTTTTCGACTTACAACAATGCGACAAAGTAAGAGAAGCCTCCTTTCTGGTGTGTCGGGGCCGGGGAGAGGTGGAAAGTTGAAATGATGGATGGATTAGAAAGTGTTGTTGCCGAAAAGTAACATTCGATGCGGAAAAGCGGAGATTTAATGAGGAAACTTTTATTGTGCCGCTAAACGTTGCAGCATATAAAAATATGTCCGGATCCGAAGCCTTTGTTCTCTTGCTGTTCTATTTTTTATCAAAACATACGACTAAAATATATAAGAATATTCACAAAATAGAAATCACGTCTAAAGGTAATATTCTAAATGAGTATTCTCGATGTGTTATTTATATATAGGGTCCGCCATCTAACGTTTTTTTTTCAACTATTGCTTATTTCGTGAATGGTAACACTTAGCTCATGTCTGATTTGACAGATAATTAGTTTTATCCTTCCGCTAAACGAATATGGTTGTGTATACGCTTCAACAACGCTGGGAAATATTGCGACATTACTTTGAAAATCAGGCCATTTTTCTTCGAAAATGAGCAAGGAGTGGCCGTTACAGTCAATGGCGATCGTTATCGGGCCATTTTTGTTCACAAAAATTGAAGAAGAGGATATTGGCAACATTTGGTTTCAACAGGACGGCGCTACGTGCCACACAGCCGAAGCTACACTCGATGTTTTGCGCCCCATTTTCAAAAAAAAAAAGTTATTTGGCGGACCCTTTATTTACCTAACAGTTTAATATCCATTTTATATATCAAATGCTCGTATTTAATAATGTTTTGTCTCATTTTAAAATGGTTGAGTAACTGTTATTTAATGAAATCATAGTATGGCTTTGCGCGATTTTTGCGAAGAATTCACACCGTATGACGTAAGTTCTTTTCTTCCCATATCCGTTCCATAACTGAAATTTATGACCTACACAAAATTATGCCATTCAGTTCGGTCAGTTGCCGTTGTCCATGCCTTGACCCCAAGGTCCACCTGGGAATATATATTGTTCCTGACAATCTCTTGAACAAAAACATTTAAAAAGTTAAAACAACACTGTTTATTCATTTCAAAAAAATGTACTCGCATGGAGCTACGGGAGGCAGAGCTTTTTTTTTTATGTAAACACATACAGGAGAATACCGACAGATGGTGATAGTGATGCTGAAGTCTCATTTGTGGAATTCTATGACGCTTACCACGGTGCACATGGCTAAGCGCTGCATGTGGAGAGTCGATCCGCCTATGTCATAGACTACAGCCCGAGATTCACGCATCATCCTTTATTATTACAGGAATTTACTATGAATGGGTGGTCTTCACGGGATGACTTTCGTCTACCACCAATCTTAATTAATAGGCTATGACTGGCATTTTACGGGTGAGGGATCAAATTCACACCAACCGGGGTATTTTAGAGCTCAGAAATCGATTAAAAATCTTTTTTTTTTCATCTCCATCGGGGATCGAAACCACGACCTTTGGCTTGCAAAGCAAACGCTTTGACCATTGAGCTATAGCCGCCGGAAAAATGGGATGAGGTGAGGACCATAGCGGCTGTTGGAGTTTTGCTGCGGCAGTTCGTGACGACCACATGTTACAGCTAGGGAAAAGGACATTTTATGATGATGATTTACTAAATCTTGATGAAGTAATTTTTTTGTTGTTTAAAAATTGAACTTTATTTAGTGCCTAAAGTGACTTCTAGCTTGGAGAGTGTGCGTTTTGGCTCTAGGCTACACCCCTCTGTAAAGCTTCTGATAAAGTAAAATATTATGAAAATGATTTTTCTTGCTCCCTCCGCATAGAGCCGAGGAAATATTTACCTGCAAATGTGCAGAGTAATTGTATTTAAATTTTTCATTCCTTGGCCGATTTGTTAATTTTACATTTTCAGCGTTATTAGCTGCTTTATGTTGATTTTTTTCAGCGGTAATATATTACAAAAACGTAAATTTTAAGATTTATTCTTTTGAATTACTAAACATTGTAATTTTAGAAGAATATTTACTTAAAATGTGATCAAGGGATATGCCGTTACGGGAGTCAAATAAGTGGATAATTTGTTGTTTTTCGAATTTTAACGTTGAATTCACGTCATAAAAACTTAGCATAATTTATTCATCAAAAATCAGTCAGTTGATGTGACTATTCTAAAAAGGTGCAAAAACTTACAATAAATTAACTTTGGTTATTTATTTTTATTGGCAGATAAACGATATGATATCATGGGTTGAGCTGCATCTTAGGATCAAATGTCCAGCCCTCGAAAGCATCCAGATAATTATCCGATCTCATTGATAATTCGGCTTAACAAATCGCCCAAAATATGCCTTGGATGCTACATCATAAATCTCCCTGCTGTTGCCCTGGAGGTCATCGGTAACTAGATATGTTTCCAGGTGAAGCTTCAAACAAGGCGCGGATAGTGGTAACTGACAGAGCTGTGTGACTATTTGCAGGTATGGAAAGAAAAACATTAAATTTATATAAACTATTCACTACAATATTCTTCTTCGTAGTATCAATCCGGTGGATTGGTTTGCAGCAACAGAATCTTGCATCTCGATCTCCAAGCAATCATTTTTTTGCTGATACATGGGATGTCTTTTAGACCTTTAATGTGGTATTTTCCCCTTTATTTCCACATCCTAATGCCGTTGACCATAAAGGTTCATCCTACTACAATATTATAGAATAGGAAAAGGTTGAAATTATTAAATGTTCTTATAGAGATATCATGACTTACATTCAAAACATAAAATGGAAACCTAACCTAACCCAACCTATTACTGACATAGAGGATTCTGCTAATTTATTTAGTCTACTGCCAATTAATTTTATTTACTGCCAGTTGATTTAACTTCCTGCCAAAACCTTGAAGTAGTTACTGAACAAAGTGATATCAGCTTGATATAGCTCCTTTAGGCTGATGCGGCAAAGCCTCGAAAAACGATCTTTTGTCTCTTATTTTGGTTCGTTCGCCTGATATGCACATATAATAATGTTAGTTTTAATTATATAATATTACACAGGCGTTTGCATACGCCATTTTACTTGTTATGACGGTTCCACTTCATGTTAGTGCAACTGTCATTTGTAATTTACTTTTTTAATTTTTTGTGTTCCGCAGTTGTCAATTGACTGGCACCCGGCCGGTGAAATGCCATACCGGTCGGGCGTAGAAATCATGTCTTTAATAAAATAAACGCGAATTGTGCTTCGAAAACAAGTTCTTTGTATTATTAATCTGCTCCTGCATCATGCCACCCAGTAATTCGATACCCAACTTAGAGAGGAGGATATCAAAATAAATATAGCCAAATTACTTTTTTTATTTAAATATTAATAAATTAACTAAGTACACCACCGTCGTCCAAGTTTCTTAATATTATATTACGGCATTATCGATTAATACCATCAACGAGTTATAGATAGGAAAAAGTTGGGGAAAAAGTTAAGCCTGGGCGATTTAGTGATATTAAAAATCTTTCAACCGGTTTGCTTTGCTTCCCCGAGTTCCATCTCGGATATTTCTTCCTCGCTATATTGCGGCCGGCGTAAAACTAACTTAGCAGAGCAAACTTACGGCTACAGATATCAGCCAGTCCGCATAGCCTCGAACGTCGTCCAATATTATTTTAGATTATACCTACAGATAGAAAAATATTGCATCAAATTGGAGCGGCGGTATAAAAAAGGTGTTTGTACACATCGCTGAAAAACGTAATAAGAGCGTCGCGGTGTAAAAATGATTCTTTTGACCAGTTTCAGCGGCTTTTAGGTACTCGTACATACGCGTTCTTCGTTATAGAAAATCTTGTTATCTGATTTGTCTCATTCACCTTGATGTATCACATTATTGGATTATCAATCTTGAATAATGTCAAATATTACGAGTCAATTAAGTATAAAGCCGGTCTCGCTTCCAAAAAACTAGGTGGATTATAGAACCCAAGACCTTTGGCTTGTAAAGTAAACACTTTGATCATTGAGCTATACCCGCCGACATTTCATAGTTTTGTGAAGTAAAACATGGTCGGATAAACAACACTGTTCCGGAACCGAGGTCGCGGTCCCAAAATTACAGCATCAGCTTATATGGTGATGCCGGAATGCCAAGGTTCCGGCACTGAGGATAAGACCAAACACCGGAGTTTAGTTGGTACTAATTTATTTAATACACCTTTTTATACCCTAATTTACAACATGAGTAAGCAGTTATAAAAGTAATATTAATACATTGAATGTCATACACTGCACATTCCTCGATACCGTTTTTGGACCTTGATCCCTTCAATCCACATAGAGTGGCAGATTATAGGGATGGTCCATGCTCCGTATCGATGCGTAAGCATTCCTTATTAATATTACTAATACATAGAATTTTATACACCGCAAATTCCTCGATACTTGTTGTTTCATACCTTGATCGCACCTGACTGTGTGAATCTAAGATAAAGAGTTTGATTATAACAATTACTTCTAAGACTTTAGGATGTTTAATACAAATTATGTACTTATGTTTAAAATAACGTTTTGAACAAACACTATTACGTAGAAAAATACTCTTATATAGTGGTGTATTCACGAAAAAAAATCAATATGTCTGTAAATTTTAAACAAAATCCAGTGATCTGGGTGCTAATATATACGCGAACAAACGTTAATTTTTATGATGATGCAAATATAAAATCTAGTCGCTCCTCGAATTTTGCTTCGCCCGGATTAACAAATTTCCAATGTTTGTCCTCCCGTAGTATTTTTAGCGGATCCCTAATATGTTTGGTTATTAAATTAACAACGGCCTTTATTAATTTCGCGAAAATAATGTGTATGCCGAGTAGGTTGGCTAAATGTACGAATCGCGGCGTCATCTGGCGGAACAGTTTGGTTCTCACAGCGAAGGGAGCTCGCCATCGGGCTCTTTATATTTAAATTTGTGAGCAAAACTCAAAGGAGCAAAGTTATTGAATATTAGCGCACCCACAGCATTTTATTATTTTTACTCTCATAATGAGAGAGCAGCCTTATTGAGGCCGCGTATTTTTCAACGCAAAAAAATACTGCGAAAAACATTCGATTCCAAGCCCTTGTTTTATGTACACGTATGGAGATTTTTCAATTTGTAATATTTATTATAATATTACCTTTGAAAGGCATTGAATTCCTTTTATTATCATATTATGCTGCTATCACGAGATACAATAATCAAAAATCTTTCGTATGTGTCATAAAAAATGTGCATTCAACAAGAGACAATTTTTAAACATTGATGCAAGTATTATTTGAAAACACCAAGAAAAGAAATTGTCGACGGGGAAAATAAGACAGATAAGTACATCCATTGTTTTTGATCCCAGTTGATACTTGTGGAGCTTCGAGCACTCAATTTAGTACAATGGCAATGGCAGTCCTAAATGGCCTACCAGCACATCTCGATCCTTTTCTTACATCCTTTTCCTCTTTTGTCGATGGTATTGTTCTCCTAGATCTCTGTGATCACACGTGTCATCTTATTTTTATTATTTTTTATTTTTTTATTATCTATTGTATTTAATGTATATTTATGTATACTCTGTTTGTTATTATTTTGTACCGTGGAACGGTTCTGTGAAATAAATAAAAATGTTATTTCGAGATAATTGACGTTTGTGTTCCGATTTATGTTTTTCTATTTATTAATTGTATCGGAAAAGTGAAAATTAGATAGAATCAAGGCTCAAATATATTTTCATATTTTTATCAGTTAACAGCTTCTTTTCCTTAGGTTTTTTGTTTTATATTCTTTATTTTGAAAATTTAGAATAAAAAACTTCGCCGTAGTACTGGGAGACTGTATTTCGCGAATTTCTCGTGCCGTCGTCGGTTGTTCATGAAAAATTTAATCGTTCAAAGATGCGTCTCTTTGCCTATTGAGTTCCGCGTTGTACGAAATAGCGCTAATGATGGAACGGTAGAGACGTAGAACCCTTTTGAGGTGCGAACGCGATTGTTAGCGAGAGGTGCCTCGTTTCAAATGAGAGACCCACTGCGTGATGTTATGCCGAATGAATGATGTAAACACAGTCTCGTTAAACATTAATGACCGAGGGAGGGTGAGGCGTCCCGGGACTGCGAGGGTCGCCTCCCCTTACAGAGGGCACAATGATTTGTTCAAGGCCTAAACAAAACAGAGGGATAGATTGTTAGAGCGCGGACGCATCGATTCGCCATCAATGACACACGTGGGTTTTGTAAAACAGTTCGGAAGCTCGATTTGTGGTTTTAATTATCGCACGGTGCGTCGGACTAACTAGTTGGCGGTTTGTAAATGTAACTAGAAATTCGTCAGAATAAATATACTCGTATAAGTATCATGGTGGGTTTGCGTTGAACGGTTTCATATAAGTTTGAAATATTTTTATGTGGACCTCCGGGTATACATGTCCTGGGTAAATGTATAGACAATATTAGCTTACTGGCAGTTTCCAAAGTTCCTTCCTTAATACCACCGGTAAGCTTTAAAATGCTCTTCCAGCTTCTGTGTTGTTCCTCCTTCCTATAATCTGGACAAACATATAAATATACACTTGCAATCTTCCCAACCCACACACAAACACGAGAACACATCACAGGTTTCCCGCATGCAGCATCCAGCCTGCCGGGCTGAGCGTCATAGAGTGCACTGGTCTTGACAGACTGTTCTATCCTGCATGCGTTTACATTAAAATAATAATAACATATTTGATGTGATGACACGTATTGACGATTGTAAGCGTAAAAAATAGTTTTCTTCAGATAATTCTTTTAATTTGTGTTGTATTATTGTCTGTTAAAAATAAAGCAAGGAGAGATTTTTTAAGAATCCGTGATTGTTGTTTTATTTTACAATCAATTAAAAACTGAATAAAATCTGTCATAATCTCTTTCATTTTTTTGCATTTTTAATTTACAAGCCGACAGTAAAAATGTTTTGTTTACTCGAAATTAAACGCTTTCAAGTATTTTTTTATTATTGTGATGAAAATGACAAAAAAACACAATTATAAAGGTACATAATAAGATTTATGCGGGACAAAAGCTTTGCGCAGCATTAAATGGAAGATTTCTGCTAAAAATTCAATTTAAAAAGTCGTAATCCCGTTTGTAAGACGGCCTTGCTTATTACCATAATTGTTATTAACATCCAAAGAAATAAAATAATATGGCGACCTCCACAATAAGCGCCCGTATAAGGCGGGTTATCAAATCCGTTTATCTCCCTGAAAAGGGAAGAAAGAAAAAAAAACAGTTTCAGGAACAGACTTATAAGAGGCGTAAAGCGCTCGCTTACGATGAGAAAAGTGTGGAATCAATCTTCGTTAAAGACCAAAATATTTTTTATTAATTTATAAACACCATATTTTTTAATTCTATATTATTAACACATAATCTGCCCATACCAAGAAAGTGGATAGTGGTCTGAATGAAACGTGCCGGATGGTTACGGGGTGCCTAAAACCTACCTCAATATCGAAGCTATATCAACTCTCGGGCATCGCCCCACCAAACAGACAGCGAGAAGTTATCACCAAGAAGGAGCTGTCCAAAGCAACCTACGACACACTCCACCCTACGTTTGGGTATCAAAAGATGGCTCAAATCAAGAATAATTTTCCGACAGTCGACAACGGAAATGGTGATACCTGAGGTCACCCTGCGGCTGAGCATGTGGAGAGGCGCAACTAAGGGGAATGCTTGGATTGCCCCGAAAGAGGACCTAGCCCCTGGACACAACCAAGGGTGGAATATATGGAGGTCTCTTAACTGACTTTGGACCGGAGTATGCAAGACGATTATACAAATGAAAGCCTGGCAGTTTTACAGCGGACCGACTGAATGTGACTGCGGCGTGCAGCAGACCCTGTCCCACCTTCTGTGTCCGAGTAGCTGCAACCAGGAAGACCTGATGATGGCCGGGAGTAACGCCATCGACGTCGCTCACTTCTGGGCAGACAGGATCTGACCCTGTTGATTATATATATACGCATAGTTACGATTTTTCGCTCCTGGGTTTTTAGTGTCCTGCAAGATTATCGGAAGCTATACATAGAATTATGTTATTAATTACTTTAAATCTAGCTACAGAGCAGATAAAAATCTGCTTTGTTATTTTACCTTGTTTTAAGAAGGATCACTCTGTTAAGGGACCCACGATTACATTATGTTATTAAAATGACACAGAGCAGATAAAAAAATGCTTTATGTTATTTTACCACATTTTGAAGGATCACTGTTACTTACGATTACATAAATTGACACCATATTTTCGCACATTCTGCTCATTTGTTATTGCAGAATTACAGGTTTTTCAATAATATTTTTTCTCATGTAAATACATACAGGAGAATACCGACAGATGCTGATAGTGATTCTGAAGACTCGTCTGTGGAATTCTATGATGCTTACCATGCTGTATATGACTAAGCGCTGCATGCGTAGTATTAATCCGCCAACTTCACAGACTGTAGATCGACATTCATGCGCCATCCTTATTATTACAGGAATTTACTATGAATGGGTGGTCTTCACGGGACGACTTTCGTCTACCACCAATTTTGATTAATAGGCTATGGCTGGAATTTTACGGGTGAGGGATCAAATGCACACCAAACGGGGGTATTTTAGAGCTCGGAAATCGATTACAAATCTTTTTATTTTTAATCTCCATCAGGGATCGAGCCAACGACCTTTGGCTCGCTAAGCAAACGCTTTGACCATTGAGATTAGTGTTACTCTTTGGGAGATTGAACAATCTGTGCCTCCTTATTTTCAAATATTTATCGGGGACATATAAACCGATTTTCAACACAATTTCACGGATAGTATCTATACACCTTCATGTAGAGAGACCTCAGAAATTTCTTCTGTACCCTCTCCATCATTTTTAAGACGCGTGGCGGCGTGAAGCGGAGCCCCCAGTCTTTATAAAAATAAAATCAATCACACAAAGCGAAGGAAATAATTAATAAAACCACTTTACGCCATCTATTGAATTCGGCACACACTCGGTTTATTTTTTTCCGACAGCCAAATTGCTTATTCAGTCAAATCTTCGGAGCGTGAATGGAAATCAGAATGAGGTTCTGAACTAGAGACGGCGAAATGATTTGTTTGAATAATCCGGAGAACATCTCCATCAATAATGTGTGTGATTTCATTCCGTTTGAAGGCGGCAAGGGCGTAAAGCTGCAGAGTACAGGTAATAAGACCATTACCGACGATGAAAACCTTTTTCTTATTCTTCCTTCCCACGAAGATAAACGGATTTATTAAGCCGCCCATTTTGTTAATATTACATTTATTTTTAGATATCAATTTTTTAATTTAATTCATTCATTTATTTATTACACAGAACCGTTAGCTGACCTTTTGCAAGATGGGCTGACGTCATCAAAAAATATCGGGAGTAGCCTGGATGCTGAAGACGGAGGATCGAAAAGAATAGAGACGAACATTCAACAGTGGACAAATACAGGCTTATGATAATGAGTATCTTGCAATTCATTTTATACTTTTTTATTATTTTTGTGTTTTCAGTCAAATAGTTCCGTTTACAAAGGATACTATGCGACGGTTCTTTTCATGCTCCTATTTGTATGGAGACCTTCAAACAGCATCATATCTGAGATGTTTAGTACCAAATGGTGCTCATCCCTTCATTTATTTATTTACTTCACAGAGCCGAAGTTCTAAGGTACAAAATTAAAAGAAACAGAGCATACATAAATGTACAATACACACAAAAGATAATAAAAGATAAAAATAACATAAAATAAGAAGAAGATGACACGTGTCAAAGATCATAGAGATCTAGGAGAACAATACCATCGATAAAAGAGGAAAACGATGTAAGAAAATAATCGAGGTGTGCTGGTAGGTCATTTAGGAGCGCCATTACCGTTGTACCAAATTGAGTGCTTGAAACTCCACAAGCATCATCTGGGATCAAAAACAATGGATGGCTATGATCACGGTGTACGTATCCGGAACATAGAAGTTAAAACATTCAAGAATCTCAGGGTTGTTAATTGTACCGCTAAGAAGAAGGAATGAATGTTTGAGAGCAGCAATTTTCCTCCGGGACTCTAACTTAATATTTTAATAGATAAGTCGGCAGGTATTGTTGAGCGGTTAAAGCGTTTGCTTGGCAAGCTGAAGGTCGTGGCTTCGATACCTGACGGAAATCAAACAAATTTATTTATATTGAGATGTGAGCTCTAAAATATCCTCGATTGTTGTGAATTTGATCTCTCACCCGTAAAATGACAGTCATAGAGCCTATTCATCACAATTGGTAGTAGAATAAAGTCGTCCCGTGAAGACCACCCATTCACAGCGAATTCCTGTAATAATAAGGATGACTCGTGAATGTCGAGCCGTAGTCTATGACGTTGGCGGATCAATACTCCACATGCAGCTCTTTGCCATATGCAGCATGGTAAGCGTCATAGAATTCACAGACTTCAGAATTACTATCACCATCTGTCGGTAATCTCCTGTATGTGCTTATATAAAAAACTATAATTATTACTAAATTCTAAGTGATGAAATGTACTAGTAAGTTTATAAAGTTCGTTCCTCGAGTATGTTTTCTATAGTGGTTTTAAGTGTCTTGAGCAAAGACCGCGACGGAGCGCAGCGCGACCGGTGCCCTGCCACAACTGGAAATGATTCATTACTTCCTCGCCGATATTTCACGGGTAATTATTTTCAACAAAACCTTTCAATTATTTATGGCAGTACTATTATTAAGGAGCGATATATTCCGGCCGGAGAGTAAAACGCTCCGCGTCCATAGCCGATTCCAAATTGCTTGAAAATTATTTTCCTCGGAAACGGCAGCGTCTATGAAGAATTAATAAACGATTCCATAAAAAAAGTGAATACATTGCTGTTACAAATGCGGCTGTTTTTATTAAAAAACGTAAGCATTTAACGAAATATATTTGCAGAAAAATGTTATTTCTTACACAAAATAATAGCATTTAAATGTCATATTCGTAGCTGAAATCGGAAATGTTTTTTTGTTGTTGCTTACGAGTATAAATATTCTTTTATTATAAACAACGCTCTCTTGCGACAGTATAATTCAATTGAACTAATGTTCTTAAATTTTGTGTATTTATTATATTAATAACTATTTATTTGTAGTATATAAAATTAAAATATAATCAAAATGCAATATAAAATACACATTTTTGTACACCATACGGTATTAAGATGATGCTACAATATAAAAAATCTCAGAATTAGTATATGATAAGATAATTATTGGTTTTCTTTAACCCTTTCGTTACGGCTCGGTGGAATTTATACTGTCAATACGGCGTGAATTTTTCAAACCATTTTTTTTTTGCTTAAAACTAGTATTTGAAGCATTAATGTACTTATCTGACCTATTTTTATAATTCACATTGGTTTTTCTATATTTTAGCTATCAGATGATGCATAAAAAACTATTATATTTAGCAAACGTTCATTATGTAACTCCATACATGTGGTGGCATTGACACATGAGGTTTACAGAAAAATCGCTCCTGTGACGAAACCTAACGATATTTATTTACATGCTTTACAGATTTCTGTAAATAATACATGTAGGTTTATAAAGGGAATGACTGCACTTCCAATATCCTACCGTAAATGTCACAATGAGTACTGAAAGTAGTAAAACGATATATCATATAAACCGATGTCAACGGTTGTGGAATCTTTGACGGTATATGCCGACAACAAATGCGTAAGGGCTAAGAAAAACTTTAACAAAAGTTCATACATATAACTGATAGTCTTCTCTGCTAGTCTCTGTTCATAAACAAGTGAATCTAAGATCAGGTCAAAAAAAAACTTCGTTTTTTATGCTTGTATTTGTTGGGGTTTCCGATGTAAATATTCCTTGAAACGCGGTGAGATTCAAAATGGCTGACAGAACTCTGTGGCACGCATTTTGTGTTGACCACATGCTACAGCGAAAATTCCGCAATGTCTTAAAACTAAGGCGATTAACCAATGCATCCCCCTGTATTAACTTCCGGCGCAGAGACAAGGAATCTAACAGCAAGTCTTACCCATAAAATAAAGGTCACCCAGCGTGCTATGGGGAGATCCATGCTCGGAGTGTCGCTAAAAGATAGAATCAGAAACGAGGAAATACGCGGAAGAACTCAAGTAGTGGATGCTACCCAACGAATAGGCACACTCAAGTGACAATGGGCAGGACATATCTGTCGAAGAGACGACTGTCGATGGGGAATAAAAGTATTTTAATGGCGCCCAAGAACTTGCAAACGAAGCATTGGCCGATCTCCTGCAAGATGGACTGACGACATAAGAATAGTGGGTGTGACCTGGATGCGGAAGGCGGATATTCGAAGAGGATGGAGACTCATGCGGGAGGCTTACGTCCAACAGTGGACGGATACAGGCTGATGATGATATGCTACATTTAGGAAAGAAAATTTGGAAATCATGAAAGTATGCTTCTACTAGGGAGCGGGCTGTGTAAGAAAAAACAGTTAATTTTCAGTGGTGTATTTTTACTAATGTGTATTTCCGTATCCGACTGATCAAATCTCATGGGAGACAAACTGCGAGCCGCGGCTCCGATCCGCTCGCGTAATTAAATAATTCATCTTAATTTAGGCGAAGTTTATGGAAAGTTTCCCAAATCCTCTTGGGAAAAGTTTAATCTCTTTATCGAGCGTCGGTTATCTCCAGCGCCGGCTTGGGACTGTCAATAACGCGGTCCCGGCTCGGCCGCGGCCCGGGACTTCGCCTCCCCTGCAATCATTAGCCGAGGTTATTAAAGCCTTGATGATTCCGTCTTTATAAACTTTGAATATGAAAAAGATTAAGCTAAACGAAAGCGCAAATGTTACTCTCCCGGGAGCGCTAGATAACGAAATCAATTTTAACATTTTTATTATATTTCATCTTATACTGAAGGGTTACTTAGAGACGTGCCATTTCACCAACTAATTATTTTGGGAATGTTATCGAATAGTGGCCATATATGTCGCTCTATATATGCAACACTTAGTACAACATCGCAGTGACATTAACATGATATAGCCCTTGCTGACTGGTACCGAAAACCTCGATATACAATATTTCGTGTCTTATTTCTGTTCGCTTGCCAGACATGAATGTATCCGTCATATTGGCGTTAGTTATATAGACCGCCGCTTGTGGCACCGATGCGAAAGTTCATCACGGGCGCATCAGTCGAGTGCTGCCAGTCGGTGAGAGAATTTTGTATTGTGGCTCGGCTTGAATTCTGTGACTAGGTCGAGCCATAGTTTGTAAAGTTTATCGTAAATATATTTCAGAGTGCTTCAGAAAAAGTCTTTGTTTTGCTGACCTGCTCCTCATCATTCACTCACGCGACGGAATAACAACCTTTTTCAAAGAGAGGAGGATGTTAGCAGTTATATTATTTTGTGTTTTGGCTGCATTTGCTGATCATATTTGTGGAAAAAATAAGCTCTACACAAAGTATAATATTTTGATGAACACTGAACACGTAGTAACCAGGAGTTATTAAACACAGATCAGATTTATAAAATATAGACATTCAAAATTGATGTATTATAAGTATAGGAGTACATATTTAATACTTGTATAAGGATGATTTTATTGCATTCGCTAGTCCCTTAAGAACATCCCAAAATACATAAACATGCGTTTTTTTCTCCTTGTGGTTGTATTCAAAATGGTTCCGCTGCATTTCGTCCCCAGACAATTCGTTCCCAGACTCATCGGTTACGACGTGGGGCGCACTGGACATCTGGTGCACTGGACATTTGGTCCCCGGACAACTGGTGCACTGAATGTCTCGCTAACTTAACCTAACCTAAGTTATTTTATTAACGAGACCTATGGATTTCTAGACTCTACGATCACTGGACAAATCCAAATCGGAAATCTTAAGTCGTTTAATATTCCAAATGATATCTGTGAAGTTTGTGTATCAAAATGGGCTACATATCTTTAATTATTTTTTTTTCGATGGTATTGATATTTTAGATTTATAAAGGTTTTTACTATAAATCATTTTATTCAATAATTTCATAATTTATAATAATGTAAGCTCAAGTGTAGTCATAATATATAAATATATATTTAATATTTTATTTTAACGTTTGTTTCTTGAAAGAAAAACATTGAATATTCAAAATAAAAAAGTTGAAAAAAATGAAAAACTCAGGGTCGTAATGGGTTTTAATATAAATATTAAAAGAAAATTACGATCATGCATAAAACTTTTATGACAGGCTGCTTTTGTAAGAAATGGTAAGTATTCGTAATACCTTGCAGGGCCGGAGCGAGGGATGCGGTCAAAGGTTCGGGCGGCCCCCGGGGCAGGTCGATAAATATAAGGAAAAGTTCAAACGTATTGAGATCGCGATCACGTAGAGTAGTCTCTCTCCGAATTTCCATATCAGATTGACCTGAAATATTTGAATGTGATTTTCAGACCAGCTGTAATGCCTTTCTTATGCCCCAGGGAGGAGGGGCGCCCTTTTTTATTTAAACACAGAGGGCGAATATAAATATAACACGTGGATTCTATGAACCTTAACGGTTAAAAGCTGTTTTTGTAACCCTTAAAGCGGGCCACTGATGGTCTTGTCGTCTTAAAAATCCGTCAAAAACTTAATTATGAAGTAGGTGAATTTATGGTAACATACTCCTCTCTTTAAAAGATGTTTGTTTTTCAGTCGCGTGGTGGCAGGATGGGGAGCAGATCAATAACATACAGACAATTTCTGAAGCACATTGACATATATTTTCGAAGAGACTATTATGTATTGAGTGAAATATTGAGTACTAGTAAATACCAGTTATGCAAATTAAAAAAAAATGGTGATTGAGAAAATTATACCCGTGCACCGTACATTCACAGTGAATCCTCGTAAAGAAGACGAAGAGTTAATGCTGAATTGACAGTCAGTTAATACTTCATATACAGCGCTGAACCATTCTCAAAATGTCAAGTTTCATCGAATTCAAAAATTAGTTAACTCCATTACCGTCGAAAATAAATTTCCTGTATTTAATTAAAAAATATTATAATATATTAACATCCTCCTCTCTTTAAATTTTACAAGCTTCCGGCCCAGGCGGAATGACATGCCGGCCGGCCGTACTGCGATTACAAATATTGCATGTAGAAAATAAAACTGTTAAATTAAATAATTTAGAATACTTAGAAATTTATAAAGCCATTAATAAGAATGAAGACATAATTAATATACAAAAAAAAACTTAAGTAATTCACCAATTGTAAAAATGTGTCCGTTAAATAAATAAGTCATTATAAAAATTATATATACTAAAAATAGTAAAAATATTAATAAAAAATAAATAAAAATTATACCTAGAGATTTTATGTATTTATTGCTTCCTTCACCCTTGCAACACTACCTATTTTCCTCTCTTATCATTTCCTGATAGACACACCCCCACCCCCTCTCCTACAAAAAAAGGCTTAGACCACTTACAAACTACAACGCAGCTCAGTTATCTCTTAACTAGATTAGGATTGAGAAAGGCTACGAGTTAGTCGAAACTACACTCTCCTAATAGAGAACTTTTTTTACGTGATCCATGAGAAAACAAAATAAATAAATAAATATTTATAATTTGATAATCTGTAATCTAATGACGGTGACGGCTTGATTCATAGATACGATTTATCTATTATCGTATGTTATTATTATCCTCTATGTGTTCACATAGGCACAATCAAGTGGTAATTAGGCAAATGGAGTGTTGGGCCAATACTCCATTTGCCTCCGAATGCCATCAGAAGTGAAAATAACCTGGATACGGAGAGCTTAGAATCGAAAAAGATGGGGACTCATTCGGGAGGCCTACTTTCAACAGCTGACGGACACGGGTTGATGATAATGTCGTGTTCGCATAAATATATATATATTTTTAAATTAAAATATATAAATTAAATTGATATATATTTACGTATCTGCATTGGTGCATATAATTACTTTCAGTTAGGCTCATTCTTGCCGAGTGCCCAGAACGCTGCTGAAAGTTTTCATTGCCCACAAGTTATCGAGCGCAGGAATGCCCAACTTCTGCTGGCGCCCCCGCCCAGTGATCTTTGTTTCCCAATGTGCGGTCTGCTGCAGGACCGAGCTATTCAAAACTTGTCCCATACCGAGCGAGGGCTCTCGGTCATTACAGCGTTCGCCTTGCAGAATTGCAGACGAATAGAAACAGTTTAGTTACCTCAATGTTCAGACTTCATCCATTCCTCTTACATTTTTTATTTTTTTTCATCCCATTAACGGCCTAGGCCAATACACACGGTTTTAAATGAGAAAATACAATTGAAAAAGATGGTAATACAGAATAAATATTTAAGCTAAGACAATACATTTGGACAAAACATAAACATGAGTAAATAGAACAGACATCACGCACATCAGTAGAAGGATCTGCGAAATGCCGAAAGGTCCTGCCTGAATAAGTCACTAGAGGAGTTGACTAGTCTACGTATTCTCAACATAGGAGAATATAAACCGTAGTTAGTTTTGGATGTCCTTACATGTAGCAGGTTACTGCCTCTAGTGAGCCGGGAGGGAAAATTGAACGTAATTTCTTGCAATAATGTTGAGTCATCGATTATGGAGTTCATAATTTTAAAAATAAACAGCAAGTCAGTCGCTGTTCTACGTCTCTCCGATGTAGATACATTAAGTCGCCTCTCTATATCTTCATAGGAGTAGCTACCTCTCTCAAGGCCGATCAGTCGTGCAACTCTTGACAAGAAGCGATGTTGGACTGATTCAATCCGGTCAATATGAGTTTGTTACATAGTCCTGAAAAGCGATATGTTAACCGTCTTTCGTATTAGGCTTCTTCTCTAAAAAAAACCAGTTAAAGGATTATCAAATAAAAATGCCCTCTGAAATTGAAATGAAAAAAGCTTAGCTGACTTAATTTTGGCCGAAAGATATTTGGTCGAAAGAAATTTGGCCGAATGGACATTTGACGGAATGATTGAAAATTATTGTATTAATTTTATTTATTATGTAATTACTTTACAACTTTTTTTGACACTAGACACAACTTCCTGTCGGTGTTTAGAATGATACATTTTACCTGTGCCATTTACACATATTTTAAATATGAATTTTTAATGATAACGCTCCCGAGGCTGGAACTATTTGGTTCTAAGAGGATACCTAACTCAATCAAGGGCATGCAGTGTACACACGTGGTAACCCATCCAAGTACTGTCTGCGCTTAACAACATTCGTGATCGGATGAAATATCTTTATCGAGAACACATACACAAAACATAGGGCCATTTTCATCTATATTTGCGGCGGGTATAGGTCAATGGTCATAACGTTTGCTTTGCAAGCCAAAGGTCGTGGGTTCGATCCCCGTCGAAGTTTAAAAAAAACATTTTTAATCGATTTCTGAGCTCTTAAATACCCCGGTTGGTGTGAATTTGATCCCTCACCCGTAAAATGCCAGTCATAGCCTATTTATTAAAATTGGTGGTAGACGAAAGTCGTCCCGTGAAGACCACCCATTCATAGTAAATTCCTGTAATAATAAGGATGATGCATGAATCTCGGGCTGTAGTCTATGACGTTGACAGATCAACACTCCACATGCAGCGCTTAGCTATATGCCCCATGGCTAGCGTCATAGAATTCTATAGACGAGACTTCAGAATTACTATCACCATCTGTCGTTATTCTCCTGTATGTGTTTACATAAAAAAAAGCAAAAATAATAATATATAAATTGTTATTATATTAGTTTTACTAGAATTTTACACTCAAGATAATATGATTCGTATTTTGGATGTCGAATTTTTATATACCAATTTTTTATTCGCTATAAAAAATATACGAGTAGAATTTTAGTATCAATATACCTGAGACCAATTTTCTTTTATATTTATTTAATAATATATTCAATACTTATTTTAATAACAATTTATTCAAAAGCATAAACGAATGATTTATGAAACCCATGGTTAAAAAAAAACATGGTTAAATAAGTATATACATAATCGTGTTGGAAACACCAGGGTCAGATCCTGTCTGCCCAGAAGTAGGCGACGTCGATGGCGTTACTCCTGGCTATCATCAGGTCTTCCTGCGTGCAGTTACTCGGACACAGCGCAAACTCCAGAAGGTATGATAGGGTGTGTTCCGCGCCGCAGTCACATTCAGTCGGTCCGCTGTAAAACTGCCAGGCTTTCATTTGTGTACTCGTCTTACATACTCCAAAATGGAGGTCATAGGTCCAAAATCTGTTAAGGGTCCATATATTCTACCCTTGGTCATGTCCAGGGGCTATGTCGTCTTTCGGGGGAATCCAAGTATTCCCCTCAGTTGCGCTTCTCCACATGTTCAGCCGCAGTGTGACCTCAGGTATCACCAGTTCTGTTGTCGCCTGTAGGAAACTTCGAAGTATATTAATATAACACACATTATGATTGTTTTAAATTGATTTTTGATGTCGTAAATGGTTTATTTATTCATTAAGCTATTATTAAACACACAAATACTTTCATGTAAAACAATTATTTTAATCAGAAAAATAAACGATGGATATGGATTCGAATTAAAGATGCATTGATGTCGCAACACATTTTTTTTTACTTCTATACGGATCGGACGTTTTAAATTTCAATTTTTATATTTTCACATCATATGCAACAGTCTTGTATTGCAATATTGAATTAAATTGGATGCATTTGTTATCAATATACTTACCTTCACTATGCAGTCTATGTGTTTCAATGTTTTAAAATTACATTGTTACTCATGTATTTGCTCCTCAAATGAAATTCACTCGAGAGGTACGACTTGTAAAATTGCTGAAATTATTTAAAGAGACAGAGTCAAGCAATCTTAATTTTGTGGACGGTTCAATCTTTTCCATTTTTTGCACGTGCATATCATTATTTCTTACTAGTTGGGTATGCTCAGCTATAGATGCTATTGTGTAATACATGATACATGTGTCATTAGGCTTACATTCCTTGCAACCATTTTTTGAAGGTGTTGTAATCATAGTGGCTCAAATATTTTAGGGTCAATCTTTTGCCTTAGCTTAAGGCGTGTGACGTAAAAGTGAAGTGCTTGCTTACTATGCAAAACACTGGTTTGATCCACAATAAAACAAACAAGAACTATTGGTCGGAGGCGTTTAAAGATTTTTTTTTATGTAATCGCATGCTGAAGAGCACAGCCGGTGCATTCTTTGACGGTCAGCCAAGGAGGCTAGACGCTGCATGCAGGAAACGTGTGTTGTGTTCGTGTTTGTGTGTGGGTTGGGGATATTGCAAGTGTATATTTATCTGTTTCTTGAAGAGATTCAGATTGTTGGAAATAGGTAACACAGACGCTGGAAGAGCATTCGAAAGCTTACCGGTGGCATAAAGGAAGAAACTTTAGAAACTGACAGTTCTTGGTCGACACACATTAAACGTTATGTTTAATTCAGACGACAAGCATGTCTTAATTCTGATGATAATGAAAATGATTTTCATGCAGACTTTTTAATTAGTTTCCAAATATATTTTTTTAACTTGAAAATTATCTCTTTAGCCTAGCCATTTCCCATGATCTGGGGTCGGCTCTCCTTGTGTAAATTCGCCATATCTGTCTGTCCTGCGTTGCATTCTCGGTCAAACCAGTCAGAGTTTTCAGATCCTTGTTTACAGCTGCAGTTCACGTTGCCTGTGGTCTTCCAGGTCTTCTTCTCAGCGTGGGTATGTTGAGGGCACTCTTCACCATGTGGTCCTCATCTCTCCGTGTCACATGCCCATATCATCTTAGTCGGTTTTTCCTTATCTTTAACTAGGAAATTCTATTTAATTAAATTACATTTAACTTCTTGGATATATTTTTTTAATATTAAGACTCGCTTTGTTTTAAATGCTAACATAAAAAATTACATCATTAACGTACTAATGGGAGGTAATATATATAAAGAAGACATTTTCTCCGAAATAAGAATTAATACGACGTCTAAACATAAAATAAACCATTATTTTTTCCCGTCTCTTGAGTTTTAAATATACTGTGACAGAAATAAAAAAGATGGCTCCCGAAAAGACAATGAGGAATAATTCGCATACTTTGTCTTAGAGCGCGATCAAGAGTTAAAGCTGTCGATTCTTACACAGGTGGTCGCAAGTTCAATAATTACAACCAAGCCTTGAAAATATTTTTTCGATGTTTTTAGCATTCACTTTGAGATCCATTATAAATTATAAATATTTATTTATTAACATTGTTTATAGATGGATGACGTAAGATAAGTTTTCTATTAGGAGACTGCAGTTTCGACTAATTCGTAGCCTTTCTCAATACATCAATTGCTAAGAGATAACTGAGCTGCGATAGTACTTTATAAGATAGTACCCCACCCCCTCTCCTACATAAAATGGGTTTGATCACTTATAGAGTACTATCGCAGCTCAGTTATTTTTAAGCAAGTGATGGATTGATAATGTCTACGAGTTAGTCGAAACTGCAGTCTCCTGAAAGAGAACTTATCTTACGTGATCCATGTAATAACAAGGTATATAAATAATTTTTTAACAATATTGATTAATCATTTTTGAATATGCAATTAGTTTTGAAATATAACCCTGGAACTACTCCAGCAGTCAATTTTTTAAAGGTCGGTATCTCTTTGTTAGATTTGTGCATCGGATGTTTTTTTTCTGTAAACTTATACAGGAGAATACCAACATATGTTGGCAAAGAAATGTCATTTGTAGATTATATGACGCTTCTCATTTTAAATATGGCTAAACGCTGCATTTATGAGTGGAATGCAAAACTCATGATCAGGCGCAGATTATGACAACTGAAAGAACATTTTTGCGACTATTTTGACGACCATATGGTCTATTCAATTAATAACATCAGGGAAAAAATGGGCCATAGAGAGGGGGTTAAAATACATGGCCAAAAGATTGATATGATAAGGTTTGCTGACGACATTGCTCTGATTGCTGAAACTGAAGATGAACTCACGGAAGCGCTGACATCCATGAAAAACATATTTAATTCCAACTACAATATGAAGATAAACAGCACAAAAACCAAAGTCATGAGAGTAAGCCGCAATGAGCAGCAGAAAATTAACATATCAATGCGAGGAGTACCCCTAAAAGATGCAAAAGAATTTGTATACCTTGGAAGTACAATCACCTGGGATGGCAGAACAAAAAGAGAAGTCAACAGTCGAATACATCAAGCAAGGCTAGCTTTCAATAAAAAAGCCTAAATTCTTGAGTCAAAGAATATTTCTTTAGGGCTCCGCAAGCAACTTGCCAAAACACTTGTTTGGAGCATCTTAATGTACGGCTGTGAGACATGGTGCTTATCTGAAAGTGATAAAAAAAGACTAGAGACCTTTGAGATGTGGTCGTACAGAAGAATTGTCGGAATTTCCTGGAGAGACCACGTCACGAACAATGAGGTTCTCAGAATAATCAAGGAAGATAGGCAACCAATAAGAACCATCTCAGAGAGGCGAGCCCGATGGATTGGTCACATCATGCGCCACTATGGTCTTCTTCTCGATATTGTGGAGGGGATGGTTGAGGGTAGAAACTGTAGAGGGCGCCCTAGACGGGAGTATTTGCAGCAAGTATTCGAGGACATGAATTGTAGTGCTTTTGCTGAGCTGAAAAGGGTTGCGGAGGACCGAGAGGAATGGAGATCGAGATGCAAGATTCTGTTGCTGCAAACCAATCCACCGGATTGATACTACGAATGGTCTATCTAAAGGCAGTATAATGATATATGAAAATATGAGAAAAAAATAATACTGTCCACGTATATTTCGAAAGACTCCTGCTTGACGTGAAAATAATTTCTTAACTGTAAAAGTGTAACACTTAGCCATCCTCAAAATAGCAAGCATCGTAAAACCAACACATGAAATTTGTATTTTTCAGCGTCTGTCGGCGTTCAGCAGCAAGTGTAAACATAAATAAAAAAATGGGGTAATTGAAGAAGGCTGACGTCTGAGGTTGCTCGCTTTTCAAATGAAGGTTCACTTGCAAAAATAATTTCATGAAAAATATTGCCTGAAAACCTGAAAGGATAAAGGTTAAAATAATTAATCTTAATTAAATACGACACTATAATCTTGCTACGTTAACGTCTCGCAAGGGGTCTTACAATTTTCTTTGAGATTTTTATTAATGGTGTTTTATAAAAATATCGTCAACAATAAAGCTTATTAAGCATCCCTTTATTACTTTTTCTTTCACATCCGGTCCATAGTCGGAGCATCACTATGGTGGTATCAAACTTTCGACATAAAGTTGTATCGACTGTCATATTCCCTTTATTCTATATTATTTTTGCCTACTGAAGTACTTCATAATGTACTAACATCCTCCTCTCTCGAAAATGGTAGTTATTACGTCGCGTGAGGGCAGGATGAGGAGCAGGTCAGCAAACAAACACTTTATTTTTGAAGCACTTTGATTATATTTACTTAAAACATTGCAAGCTTCCGACCACGCGGGATGACATGCCGCGCGGCCGCATTGCATCTCTGTCTCGCTAAAGGGTGGAGACCGACTGGCGATCTCCGCGCTCTGTCGCGCTACAAGCGGTGGTGTTTGGAACCGTCCAAAATGACAACACGGCGCACCTAAATGCACGACAAGCGACCAGGAATAAGAGACGAAAGATTGTAGATCGAGGTCTTCGGTAACAGTCAGCAAGGACTACATCATGCTGATGTCAGTACATTATATTTGTAGTTTCGAACATTTGATGGCGAAAGCACAGAGGTCTTAAGCAAATACATCTGTTGTTGATGCTCTCTAGGATGAAAGGCTGTCGCATCCGCTTTGTCACTTCGTCATACCTCACAAAATTAAGCTGTTGTTCCGAGGCATATTTTAACGTATGCATTTTTTTCCGTATCGGAAACAAATGGCTACCACAAATGTTTCCAACTAGTACTGTCAGCTGCTACTGTTCATTCCTCGGTTTTAGGACACATCTGCACATGAAGGTACATATCAGCTTGATATAGCTCTTTTAGGCCGATGCCGAAAAGCCTCGAAAAACGATCAGTTCCTCCATTTCATGTTGGTGCAACTGTCATATTTAATTTGCTTTTTTGCCGGGATTGCCTTGGCGGCGCTGTATGTCACAGTGTTCCGGGAAGTCGTCAGTCAAGCCCCGTTCGATCGAGACGGAATTAACGTCATGTTACGATCGAACGGTGAAGTCAAGTCTTTATCGGAAATAAATGCGAATTGTGCTTCAAAAACGAGTTATTTTGCTAGGTAATCTGCTACTGCATCCTTCCTCCACGCAGCCACGTGATGAACCCGTGACTTGACGTCTTTTTAAAGACGGGGGATGTCAAGGTTTACTTGAGAACATATATGGTTCATGACAACCTCCAGAGCAGAAGTCCGAGTACTTGAATAGGAAGCACGTGTAGTATCCGAGGCATATTTTTAGCTGATTTGTTAATCGGATTTTTTAAAAGAAAATCGAGTGATCTGTCCGATGCTCCCGAGGTCTGAATCATTTTGTCTTAAAGGTCTGCTAATGAACACACGTCGGAATGCCGACGTGTGTTCAGTTTTTTTAATGACCTGAAGAGTAAACCAAAGCTCTCATAAGAAGGATTACAACCTAAAGGTCTTCTCAATACTATCTCAGATTATTTGTTAAATTAAGTGAGAATATTAAGTGTATGTAATTTTGCTATTTATTTAGTAATATTTTGTTATAATTAATTTATGCGTCGTACGTAGCATTGAATATTTGAGTACTCACGTAACGTAGATTAATTCAAATACAGGGAGTAAGCCTTCAAAGTGAAACACACGAGTGACAAACACGTGTATAGATTAAGGATATACGATATGTCTTCTTAAGTAAAGCCGCAAAGCTACTCACGTAGAATAGTCTGGAAACATCAGATTCGTAAACAGTAATTATTATTTTATATTTTAAATACAAGCACATGATTTGTTACCAGCTATGTCGGCATATTTTAAGACGTTTGCCAAGGAGTCTTTTTTTGTTCGTGGTTCTTTTTGAGCTCTATTCGAGGAAACCTATTTTCTGTCATCTAGTTAAAATGTTAGTTCTAGTAAAGGCTTTTTTTATGTAAACACATACAAGAGAATACAAACAGATGGTGATAGTCATTCTGAAGTCTCGTCTGTGGAATTCTATGACGCTTACCATAGTGCATATGACTAAGCGCTGCATGTGGAGTGTTGATCTGTCAACGTCATAGACTACAGCCCAAGATTCACGCATCTTCCTTATTATTATGGTTTTTTTTAATGAATGGGTGGTCTCTCTCGGGGTACTTTAGAGCTCAGAAATCGATTACAATTTTTTTTTTAATCTCCGTCGGAGATCAAACCCACGACCTTTGACTTGCAAAGCAAACGTTTTGACCATTGAGCTATACCCGCCGGTTTTGAGCTATACCCGCCGGGTATTTTCTGTCATCTACTTAAAATATTTTTCCTACTAATGGTTTCTTTGTCTTCTTTGTCTCACGTGAGGAATTACAATGTAAAAGAGTAGGAAAGCCAGTTTTTTAAGCTACAATCGTTCAAGAAATGAAGGTGGACATAGCTGGGACATACGAGTATTATCTGGTTGGCGCAGGAAACTATAAACAACATTATTTAGGTCCCTGGATTCTCGCCATCCTGTAGGGATGTCGAAACTATAAACTCGTACATATAATGAACCAAAACTGTAGAGGGCGCCCTAGACGGGAGTATTTGCAGCAAGTGTTCGAGGACATGAATTGTAGCTCTTATGCTGAGCTGAAGAGGGTTGCGGAGGACCGAGAGGAATAGAGATCGAGATGCAAGATTCTGTTGCTGCAAACCAATGCACCGGATTGATACTACGAAGAAGATAATGTACTTTGCTGAGCTTCAGGACGCAGATCTCATATGGGGCGAAGTAAAGCAAAGCTACATCAGCATTAAGTAATTATAGAAAAATTTAATATTTGGTAAGTTAACCGAATGAAGGGGTTCGGGTTAGCGGCTAGCTACGGTACCAGCAATGAATACTCCACGTCAAACTTTCTCTGATCGATCGTTTAATATCACAAATTTTAAGCGCCGGAACTAGCGGAGAAGCAATTTCGCATGATGAATGTTATATTATGTTGTGGCGGAAGGAGCAAATTGTGAGACTCGCGAATGTGGCTGGAGACTTGCGCGAGGAAGACCAACTTTGGTAGTGAGCGGGAGAAGACGCGGGGAACGTTGCAGATAGTGGTTAGTAGAGGATCAGATTAAGTGCAAAAAGGTGAAGTTGCAATTTGGGAATGTTGCGAGTTCGAAGAGTAATAAAGTTGAGTAATTGTATTTGTAATATGAAAGGTAGATACAATTTAGGGTTGTTTTTAATGTAAAGTAGTTGATTGGTGATTAAGCTATAATTTGAAGCAGCAAGAAGGTGGAGAAGTAACAAAGTTGGGTAGTTATATGATGTAATCATTGAAAATTGGTTTAATTGTGAGATGGAATAAAATAAAATGTATGCTCACAACTGAAAGATTATGCTAGATCAGCCACAACATATAAGATATAGGGCTGCCGATGTCTGCTGCTGTTTGTCTAATAGTAAAGATTCATGAAACATCATTGGTGTAGCGATACTGACTCATGAGGTAACAGACCACAAAGAAGACAATTTGTTATAAAATAATATCATGCGACAGAGTACTTGCCCAAGAACTAGCAAATGAAGCGTTAGCTGACCTCTTGCAAGATGGGCTGACGACATAAAAAATAGCAGGAGTAGCCTGGATGCTGAAGGCGGAGGATCGAAAAGAATAGAGACGAACGTTCAACAGTGGACAAAGACAGGCTTATGATAATGAGTATCTTTCAATTTATTTTTTTATACTTTTTGAGTATTCAGTAAAATAGTTCCGTTTACAAAGTATACTATGAGACGGTTCTTTTCGTGCTCCTATTTTAATGAAGACCTTCAAACTGCATCATATCTAAGATCCAGCTTCACGAGTTTGACCAAATGCTGCTCCTCCGTTTGTTAGGCAAAATGTAATCACCAGTCATAAATCTTTTTTGACAAATATTGGTCTGAATATATTTCATGTAAACAAACAACATATTACTATTATTCGAATTAGTTTTTCACACATCTGTAATAATTAATTATTGTAAGCAGTGTATCAATGTTTATAGGTATTTTTGCACACAGCTCACTACAACTACTGCAGGGCAAATTAATTTAATGGATGCTACGTCTTTCTCCCATGAGAATGCAAGGGAAAGGGTTGCCAGATGAATACATATTACTCCAACTTGAACAACAAATTTCACTACTATTTTTGTTTTTTAATTTTTAGAAGATAGGGCCGTGAAAAATAAATAAATACACTGTAATCTCAAAAATGAATTTTAAAATATTTATACATGATAGATTTTAATGAAATGGAAAAGAAAGATAGACGATCTTGTCGAATACAAGTGTCTTCAAAAGTAATGTTAATACCGATTTTAAGAACCTGAGGAAACGTTTCTTTTCTTTTCGAAAAAGTCACAGGCTTTTTCATATGGTCACCAAATTTTTTAGTTTCATGTTGGTGCAACTGTCATCTTTAATTTACTTTTTTTCTGCGACTGTCTTGGCAGCGCTAGATATCAAAGTGCTCGCGACCGGTATGGCGAACGACTCGAATTGCAGCGCCCTCTGCAATTCGATTCATTGTATTTTTTCTCTTTTGAATGCGGAAAGATGGAATTTCGAACATTTTTTAAAAAATGTTTGAATAATTTGATTTTAATTTAATCCATCATAGATACTTGATCTATACCAATATTTAATAATTTGATATGTACATACAATTCTACATCAAATTTTTCGCATTGATTTGTGGAGAAAAAGAAACGACAGACGATGGGATTCGAACCAAGAACTATGCACTCAGTTCTATTCTACGAGTATACACAGAGCGTATAAAAAATTTTTGTTACAAATCAAAGAATAACAACGAGAAAAAAAAATATTAGAAGCGTAAATAATTTGAATTAAAATCATCGTCAAAAATTTGCTTTCTCGTATACAATGAATAAATAGTTAAAAGAACGTCATTAAGAACTCATTTTTGTCAAGAAATTAACTATAATTTTATATTAATTTGAATTAAAAAAAATTAATTAAAAATAGTTTAGATTTCACATTTATTTTTCACATTCAACAAATGTGAAATCAAAACTAATTATTTTTTAATTTGTAAATTTTTAAGTATTGTCAGTTAATAACCTTAATGTTATTAAGAAATCAACTGCTATACTGTACGAGTATGCGTGCAAGATGAAATATTATTAAAAATTAAATACTGAAGTCATTTTCGGGATGCATTAAAAAGCTAGTAACGAGTTTGAGGAGAGGAAAAATTTGTCCTTTTTGTAGAACAATGGCTAAAATATTATTAGTAATTCCATCTTATTCGATTCCCCGATTAATGGACGCAATTATAATACATTAACGAGGATTCCAGGATTCCACAGGAATGTCGCGGGAATTAATTAATGCCTGACCGCAATTAATGCGGACCGCTCATTTAAATTGTACATTTATTGTTTTTGCGGCTCGGGTAATTAACACAAACGGCTTTTTCGGCTTCGCGGATTACGAATTGAATGAATTGTAATGATTGCGATGGAAATAAAAAAGACTGAAGCTTTTATTACTGTGCTAATCACTTATTACTTGGGGTTATCCCATAGTCTATCTAGATTAAACCTCTAAAGTTCGTGAGTATCTGGCTAATCATAAGATAATATGAAAAAACGTTGATTCAATAACGTGCAATAAATCACCAATATAATAGCTGCCTTCTCATCAAACCCATTATCAACCTCTCACATCAGGCCCTGAAAAGGAGAGACTCCAGCTCTGGCAACAAGTCGCATCAGAGGGTTTCATTACTCCAAAGGAAGGCCTCCTAACTGGCAAGAACTGGCGGACCTAGAAATCCCTGAACATATTAAGAACCGGTATTGGTAGAACAAAGTACAACCTCGAGCGGTGGGAAATGCTTCGGCAAGGAGAGTCACTATTGTGCGACTGTGGAGATCGTGATCCTGCTCCATGTGCCCAACAAGCTGCACATCTCAGGTCCTAATGCTGGGCAACACACGAGCTATCGATTTTGCCAGATACTGGGTAATAATAAATTGACTTCGCTGACACGAAGAAGAAGAAGAGGAAGATTAAACCCATGGGCTTTTACCCTTGGAGCCGATTAAAACTATGGATCAATTAACTATCCCGGTGACGTGAAGTCGTTGTTACTTAAATGACATCCTCCTCTGAAAGATGTTATTAAATCGCGTGGTGGCAGGATGAAGTCAAATGAACAACACACAGACATTTTCAGAAGCACATATATTTTCACGATAAACTTTACAAACTCCCGGCTCGGACCTAGTCACAGCTTTCCGTCGCAAGGCCAGCCACAATCGGATCACTAAGCGCGCTTGTAGTGGGCTGTCACCCAGCGCCGCAAGTGGAAATCTACAGAATTAATGACGCTCCAATCACAGCAGCCATGTACATAAATAACGTCACATCCGTGACCGGACTTGTCAAAATGCCAATATGGCGACACATGCATGTCCGTCGAGCGAACAAAAATAAGAGATGAAAGATTATACATCGAGGTTTTTGGCACCAGCCTGCAATGTCTATATCAAGCTGATATCAACATGTACCCAGGTGGAGCTTTGGGTGCAGAAATAATTTGGGACAAGACACTTATTAAGCTGTCTGAACTGTAAGACGGCAATTTGAAGCAGCAAAATGATTCAGCTATGGATGGATATGGATTAATAAAATGTATCGATTTAGACCAGAAACTACTGTTGGAATTGTGGTTGTAATAATATATGTCAATTAAGGACCAGTTTCAACAAGACAACACAAAAAAAACGTTTTTTTATCCAACATTTGTGCTATTTAAATGATGAAGAATCATTGACGATAAAACGTATTCGATAGAATATTGGTTATGAACAGTTTACTTTTCTTCTTTTTTAAAATAACAGTTTCTGACATCTTAATATCGGACATAGTTAAAGGAATGTATATCAAAATTCGGTAACAGATAAAAACATAATGGGATAGGTTCAACATTTATTTTATTTTATTAACATGTTATTATTACAACTATATTTCTGTGAAGACAGTGCCGGTTTTAGGGGATGGCGCAGTGGTTCGGCTGCCCAGGGCGCCGAATGAGCTAAGGGCGCTAAGGGTGGCCTTAGGTCCTACAGAGGGTATTTTTTGAAGATTTCCCTTCCCATCCAAAAAATAGAGATAAAAACAAGATATCTCATTATTGCTTGTAGAGTAGTAGTTTATTTATTGTTTGGTATTTATGGTTGTTTTAATGGAAAATTCTGGAGTCACGATCGTGATTAAGTTTTCTAGCTAATTCTGGAATAATACTTTTGTATTATTATTTTTTTTTTTTATGTAAACGCATGCAGGAGAGCACAACCGGTCAAGACCAGTGAACTCTATGACGCTCAGCCAGGGAGGCTGGACGCTGCATGCGGGAAACGTGTGTTGTGTTCGTGTTTGTGTGTGGGTTGGGGAGATTGCAAGTGTATATTTATCTGTTTCTTGAAGAGATCCAGATTGTAGGAAGGAGGAAACACAGACGCTGGAAGAGCATTCCATAGCTTACCAGTGGCATTAAGGAAGGAACTTTGGAAGCTGCCAGTTTTTGGTCGACATATATTAACCGTGTATGGATGTTCGGCAAGTGTAAGACGAGTTTGTCGGCTGTGAGTGGGTGCAGGAGGAATTAGTTCTTTAAGTTCCGAAGAGCAGCGACCGTGGTAATAACGGTAGAAAAGACTAAGAGAACCAACCTTACGTCTGTGTTCCATTGATTGTAGATTAGACGTAAGGGTGTCATTGTTTATCAAACGAATTGCTCTTCTTTGAACTGAGTCAATTAAGTTTAGAAGGTATTTTGGGGCTCCAATCCAAAGGTGACTGCCGTATTCAAGGATAGGTCGGATTTGTCCTTTATATAGAAGAAGAAGTTGTTTATCGTTGAAATACCGACGTGATCTATATAATACACCTAGTTTTTTGGAAGCGAGACCGGCTTTACACTTAATTGACTCGTAATATTTGACATTATTCGATATTGATAATCCAAGCATGTTGATGGAGCTTGCTTTTGGAAGAGAACAACCGTTGAAAGATATAGGATCCATAGCAGTCTTCTTGGTGGAGAAAGTACATGATTGGGTTTTTGAAATGTTGAAACTGACGAGGTTGAGGTCGCCCCATCGTGAAACCTTTTCAAGAGACATGTTCATCTTCTTCACCAGAGATTCCCTAGCAGCAGATAGTTCCGAATGTTTTGGAGGTTTTTGGAAGATTATACTCTCATGGACAGTGCTGTCGTCGGCATAACAGTGAATGTTTGCGCATTGAAGCAGATCATTCACATGCAGAAGGAAAAGAGTGGGCGACAGCACAGAGCCCTGTGGAACTCCTGAGTTGATTTTATGGCAGGAAGAAGAAAAGCCATCTACGACAGTGATGATGCTTCGATCACTCAAGAAGTTTTCAATCCAGGAGCACAGGGAGGGAGTTAGTCCATAAGACGGTAATTTATTCACCAGACCGCGATGCCAGACTCTATCGAACGCCTTGGAGATATCCAGGGCAACAGCTTGCGTTTCTCCATAGCATTCGACGGATTTCCCCAAACATGTGTGACATATGCCAAGAGATCGCCGCACGATCGACTACGGCGGAAGCCATATTGCCGATCGCACAGAAGATCATTCTTCTCTAAGTAGTTTAGAAGTTGGCTGTTAATTAAACGTTCCATCACTTTGGAAAGTAGTGATGTGATGGCTATTGGGCGATAGTTTGTGGGGTCACTTCGGTCTCCTTTTTTTGGAACTGGGTGAACAAGGGCTTTTTTCCATCCCAGGGGAACAATACCACATCTAAAGGACAATCTGAAAAGTTTGGTGAGCACAGGACTAAGTTCAGGAGCGCAAGTTTTTAATGCCACCGCTGGTATGCCATCTGGGCCACTGGCTTTGTTGGTTGCTAATTGGAGAAGTTCTCGACGTACGGCTTTGAGGCTGAATTTTGCAGCCCCCATCTGCTCTCCACAGTGAGGAATGGATGGGGGGTTGGCCCCACCATCGTCGAGTGTGGAATTGGAAGCAAACAGCGAACCAAGAAGTTCAGCCTTCTCTTTGGAGGCTAGAGCCAGTGAGCCATCGGCATTAGTCAGTGGTGGAAAAGAAGAAATGCAAAAGTTGCTGCCAGTAGAGTTAGCGAGAGACCAGAATGCTCTACTACCGGCAGGGCAAGCGGACAACTTGTTGCAAATTTGTACATTGAACTTGTTTTTGGAGTCATTAATGGTTTTGTTGCATTCTTTGGTGGCTAAATTGTATGCTGCACGACTTATGGGGTCGTTATTTTTTCGTAGTTTGTTGTATGCGGTATTCCTGCGTTTTACGGCCTCGGCACAGTCACGGTTAAACCAGCTTTTTAAGGTGGTGCCCATAGTTCTCGTGGAGTGAGGAATAAAACATTCCATTCCTTGGATGATTACATCCTCCACCAGATTGGCACATATTGAAGGGTCCTTATTTTTGAAGCAAATATCTCCCCACGGGTATCCTCCGTAAAATCCACGTAATCCGTTCCAAATTAGGTATGTAAGGAATAATGTTGTTAGCGATGTAAAGTCATATTGGAGCTTATAATAGTAAAAATAAAATGGAAAATATGTAAAATAGAAAATAAAGCAGTGCTGTCCGTAATTATGTATATGTATTTATCAAATATAACAACTCAAAAAGAATAAAGCAATATATTGTATGCTAGTTGTATTAGGGTGTCCCAAAAATTTTTTTTTCGTTTTTTTTTCAAGACGGTGAGTCTTGTTTTGTGTGAATGGTTTCCAAATAATTGTAAAAAAAGTTTCACGTCATTGAAACAACGGGAAAAGATAGCGACTTGCATCGGAACATATCAATACAAGAATTCTAAGGCGCGCGAAAGCTGAACCCTGATTATAAAAAGCAATTATTATTTTTTAATTTTCTGTAATAGATAATAATATTTACATAATATGTACTTAATATTTGTAAGATAGAGATAAAACAGCGTTTTATTTGCTGAATAAACATTGATAAAATAATCCCCCAATCGGATCTCCGGATCGGATCTCCGGGTGGGGACTGCTCGAGACAAAACAACCAAGACAAAAAAGAAAAACCTTTAGCCAACAAGATATGCCACCTGGAATGTTCGAACATTACTGCAGAACGGCGCCCTAGACGGGAGTATTTGCAGCAAGTATTCGAGGACATGAACTGTAGCGCTTATGCTGAGCTGAAAAGGGTTGCGGAGGACCGAGAGGAATGGAGATCGAGATGCAAGATTCTGTTGCTGCAAACCAATCCTCCGGATTGATACTACGAAGAAGAAACATTAAGTTTTCAAAAGCTCCTTTTGGCCTTCATACAAAAATTTATATTGAAACTTCAACATCAAGTCGCTATCAGAAAACATTGTCCGATAGCAATTAAATTTATTATGCGAGTTACTAGGACCAAACCACATAAAAATAGAGGGTAAGCCGATTTCATTTCGAAAAAAATAATTTTCCCATACATAGCCTGGGACACCCTAAGTTGTATATATGATATTTTTGTGATTTTAACAAGTGCTTCGTGGAGTACTTGCTAAGAGCGGATCTAGGACATATTTCTCGGTAAATTATCGCCATAAACGTATTGAATATGTGATGCTATGAAGCGAGATGGAAGCGGCGCATGGATGCGGAATGACAAAACGAGTTGTTGGAGTAAGAATTTGCAATTTGAGGAATTGGAAAGTATTGAATAAAATTTACATGTCGCGCGGCAAGACATTTGATTGGCCGCCATGTCTGTCGCAATCCGATGTGACTGATTACATGGGAGGAGACATACACGTGAAGGAGACATCAACCGCCATACATAATGCAACAGATTTTTCTGCTTCCGGTGACGATTGCCAACGCGAAGAACTTTCGTATATTTTTTTATGTAAACACATACAGGAGAATACCGACATATGGTGATAGTAATTCTGAAGTCTCTTCTGTGGAATTATATGACACTTACTATAGTGCATATGGCTATGCGCTGTATGTGGAGTGTTCATCCGCCAACGACATAGAATACAGTCTGAAATTCACGCATCATCTTAATTATTACAGGAATTTACTATGAATTGGTGGTCTTCACGGGACGACTTTCGTCTACCACCAATTTTGATTAATAGGCTATGACTGTCATTTTACGGGTGAGATATCAAATTCATACCAACGGGGTATTATAGAGCTCAGAAATCAATTTAAAAATCTTTCTTTTTAATCTCTGTCGGGGATCGAACCTACATCCTTTGAATGGCATAGCAAACGCTTTGACCATTGAGCTATACCCGCCGGCGTTACATAACGTTGTTGCCGAACGAATACCTCATGAAAGCATGAGAACTTTTATCTGATTTTCTTCTTTTAAAAGTGCAAATTCATTAGGTTTAATTAATTAGGAATGAATTCAAAAAATACTATCATGTTAATGACAGTTTTAATACAGCAATAGAGAAGCATTCAGAGCAGCAAGAGATTTGAATCGCATTCATGGGTTGTCAGAATTTTACCTATTTTTCTACATAGTCGCCACTGAGGTCAATGCATTTTTCCATGCTTTATACGAGCTTTTGAATGCCCGAGTCAAAAAAATCTGCCGCCAGCCCACGCAGATACCTGAGAACCGCTTCTTCCAGCTCTTCTCTATTGCCGAAATGCGTTCCACCCAGGTGTTTCTTCTTTTCAGGGAAGAGTTGGTAGTCACTTGGGGCTAAGTCCGGGCGTAGGGTGGGTGTTTGTCAATACCCAATATAATTAAACAATATAATAATACAAATATAATAATTAAATCGTAATATGTTATTA
Organism: Glossosoma conforme; assembly: GCA_022606575.1. NCBI lineage: Eukaryota > Metazoa > Arthropoda > Insecta > Trichoptera > Glossosomatidae > Glossosoma > Glossosoma conforme. Next base: position 1,922,923 of record JAGTXR010000036.1, read on the forward strand.
TCTGACTATTTTTCATACAATTGTTATTACTTTCATATTGTGTCTCATTTTTGATACATTAAAATTGTATTAAAGGAACATTATTGTTTATTTGAATAAAAATTAACCATTGTTGGATATAATTTACGCTCAAATTGTTCACACGAATAATTAATTTATACGTGAATTGTTTTATATAATAAATTTAAATTTGTTTTGTTGCTAGATAAACCGTTTTAAAATCAATTGGAGATAAAATGATGAGTAAACATATTGTTTGAAACAATTCACAATACAGTGGTACCTTGACATACGAGTTTTTTGAGATACGAACCGTCTAACAAAGGATTTTTCGTTATGAAATACGAGCAAAATTTGAGATTTGAGCAATCGGCTAAGCTTGTCTGCCGGTTGCGCACGAACCGCTCGTCACGCTTTCCTGCGTGAAACCCCGGTCATGGTCAGAGAATCAGTTATCAGTGTGCTTTCGCTGTCAAAACATCTTTTTGTTCTATTAATTTCAATGGAGAAATTTGCTTTCGGATACGCGTATTTAGAAATACGTGGAAGGTTGCGGAATGAATTAAACTCGTTTATCGTACTACTAAAAAATAAAACACAATATGTAAAGCTCCTTTTACAATTAATCGCATAAAGCTTAAACGTTTAAATAATTTTCTTTGATAATCAAAGTAAAATAGCTTTTCTGCTTAAATCCATTACGTTTGACAAAGTTCTTATTATTAAGGTTTCTTTTTGTTAATATTTATATTATATTCTGTAAAAAATATCGCAAATAACGTTGCCTAAATGTTTTTGCAATTTTTACGCAATATTTCGCAATAAGCGTAATAAGAAAAGAGTTTTATTTTCAGTAAACTCCAAGTAAGCAATACGCAACAACGTTTTTTTCAAAGACATCGTAACGCTGATACTCTTCGCAATAATAACGAAATAATCGCGTCGTTACAGCGGGATGGCAGGAGGGGGAAGGAAGGTTATAGAGACGGAGGGGTCGGTCGGGAAGGATTCAAGAAGGTTCTAGGTCCTGGAGAAAGAAAACATGGAGGACTTATGAAATCTTGAATTGCTAACGTATTTTGACCACAGTCTGAACAAACCATAATAATAACAATATATTTTTTGCGTATTTTGACATGTTGGCATCGGATACATGCCGTGTAAGATTCCCCTACCGTTGACATCGGTAGCCGTGATATATCGTTTTGTTATGCATATGATAGCTGTGATACGGCTGTGAGAAATAGTGCTTATCTGAAAGTGATAAAAAAAGACTAGAGGCCTTTGAGATGTGGTCATACACAAGAATTCTCGGAATTTCCTGGAGAGACCACGTCACGAACAATGAGGTTCTCAGGATAATCAAGGAGGATAAGCACCTAGTAAGAAGCAAGCTACAACTCATGTCCTCGAACATTTGCTGCAAATACTGCCGTCTAGGGCGCCCTCTGCAGTTTTTACCCTCAACCATCCCCTCCACAATGTCGCGAAGAAGACCATCGTGACGCATGATGTGACCGATCCATCGGCCTCGCCTCTCTGAGATGATTCTTACTAGGTGCCTATCTTCCTTGATTGTGCTGAGAGCCTCATTGTTCGTGACGTGGTCTCTCCAAGAAATTCAAAGAATTCTTCTGGATCACAACATCTCAAAAGCCTCTAGTCTTTTTTTATCACTTTCAGATAAGCACCATGTCTCGATTCAATAATAGATTGAAAATAATAATTTACAAATGCATTTCTTTATGTATTCTAAACTGGTTTTATAGATGAGTTAAGCAGCAGAAATGACCAAAACATGTGTATTGAAGTTATGGCGTTCATTTCGTAATTCATTTCAATCAATGCATTGCGCTTGTTGCATATTCAAGTACAAATCCAACTCGATAATTCGTTCCAGTTATTGTTTAGGGAACATCACAATTCATGTATGAATCCATTGTATTTTGTGGACTGGTCGTAGATTTATAAACCAACAGAGCTTTGAATCAATACGCGCGTTCAGCGATTAGCCAAAACTGAACTGAACCAAAATTAACATGAAATAATATATTCGACAGTAATGTTCACTTCCTATGAAACACATTTCGCACATTGTCTACTAATTAGCAATTGTTCTACGTATTGTGCACAAATATAAATGGCTAGGAATAGTCAAATTATATTGTGTACTTGCATAAAATATTCGTAGGTTATATGTAGTGATATCCTCCTCTCTGAATTTGATATCGAATTACTGGGTGACAGGATGCAGAAGAGCAGATTAAAAAGACAAAGAACTTGTTTTTGAAGCACAATTCGCGTTTATTATGAAGACTTGTTTTCTACGCCCGACCGGCATGGCATGTCGTCGGCCGGGCGCCAGTTAATTGACGACTGCCGAACACTGTGACATCTAGCGCCCCAAGACAGTTGCGGCAAAAAAGAAAATTAAAGATGACAGCTGCACCAACATGAAATGGAGCAGCTGTAATAACAAATAAAATTGCGTATGCGAACGCCTGCTTCATATTCTAGAATTAAAACTAATATTACTAGATGTGCATGTCAGGCGAGCAAACCAAAATAAGAGGCAAAAGATCGCTTTTCGAGGCTTTACTGCATCGGCCTAAAAGTGCTATATCAAGCTGATATCAGTAGTTTTTTAGTTAAAGTAAAAATACTTTCATTTGAGTCGTAATAAATAATTTGCACGCGCATTTCATACATAGAATAGTAAATTGACTTTTTATAAAACGAATAAAATGCTTCTACAACTTGTATTTACATAGTTTGTGAATGTTAAATATATTATTGTGATTCTGCTGTATACTCAAACACTATAATATATGTAATTACGATTGATAATTAGGTCGGTGCCAAGAATGTTGACTGAAGACCACAAACGTCAACGCGTTGATAATTTGGATGGGGTATTGTCAAACACCCACCGTACAGCCCGGACTTAGTCCCAAGCGACTACCATCTCTTCCCCGACATGAAAAAACACCTGGGTGGAACGCATTTCGGTGACAGATTAGAGCTGGAAGAAGCGGTTCTCTGGTATCTGCGTGGCTTGGCGGCAGATTTTTTTACTCGGGCATTCAAAAGCTCGTATACCGCATGCAAAAATGCATTGACCTCAGTGACGACTATGTGGAAAAATATGTAAAAGTCTGAACTTTCCAAAAATGTACGCACTCATGGAATTAAATATTTTTTACACTGTGAAAAATCACTAGGAATCTTATATTACGGATAACCGTCGTAATATATATATATTTTTTGTATACTTTTCTTCAGTATTGTTTATAAAGAATGCTGGTACATCGTATATCAAATCAACCCAATAATGGTGTTAAAGATTGAGAAATTGTTTAACCAAAGTAGGAAAGCTCGAAAAGATACTTTCAGGTTTGATGTTGATGTATTTTACAGGTGTGATGTATAAAGAAAGTTTATGAATGCAGTAACCTACATTATTGAAACAGTATCTGATTTAGACACAACGGCGTCCTAGGGCATTTTTTTCTGGCGGCCCATATTGTTTATATTAAAAAAAAACTAAGCATGATTTGTTGCTTTCGGCGCCCCTAGCTTATTCGACGCCCAGGAGCACCGATCCACTTCGCCACCCCCTAAAATCGGCACTGGATTGAAATTAAATAAGCTAATGTCTGTGGTTCAAGGATTGCAGATAATAAGTTGGCTATTTATGAAATATCATCAAACGTATAACAAAAATACTGCTCTTCATAGGGTAGGACAGGTTTGATACAAAAGTGTATCAACGGTAATAGAAAATTCACAGTTCATTGTTCAATGTTCATAAAGTATGATCATATCTTCGTATGAGAGGTGTTCGCTGCTCCTACTTTACGCTGGTTTCATCGAAGCCTTGGGTAGCGCTTTGTCAGAGCTCACACTCTGAGGGCGTCGATGCTTGTGAGGGCGGGCGCTAGTGGGCGGGGGAGATTATACACACGATCACTGGAGAGAAACTGAAGCGTGACTCACACCAGGCTGCCTGCCAGCCGCTGATTGAAGAAGCCGCTACTGTCAACCGTCGATCTGATTGATGATTAAATATATGTATAGCAACTATCATCGTGGTAAATAACCTATCGTATTCTATCCTTTTAACTGCCGGCAGGTACATGCATGGCGGTACCCAGCACGCCGCGAATTTTACGACAAAAATAAAAACTTTCTAAACATATCGTTATTGAAAGTGTAATAAAGTTTATTTATAAAACTTACCAAATAAATGAAGAGCGCGCCAGTCGTGCAGTCATTTATCCATAATCATAAAATTAATTGTTCATTGTGCATTGTTGATTGTTCATTTAAAACGGCGCGTCTTAAGACGTAATTTTTGTATGAGTGGCGCTCCGTTCACAGAAAATTATGCGCCTTAAGACGCTTTTGGCTGTTAACCAGCTAGTAAATATATTTGAATATATATATGTTGATACATATCAAACGCCGTTAATTCCGTATATGAAATATTAAATGAAAAATAAAATATTGAATATAAAATTATTGTAAGCATATGCTTACAGTGCAATACTTGTGGTACTTAGTGAGGAATGAGGTGATTGAGTGGACAAAGCAGCTTTCTATTCAACAGGCGGTAAAGAGACGGAGGTGTAACTGGAAAAGACATGTATAACGGATACCGCAATATAACTTAAGCTATAGTTTCCTTTTTTTCAGGCTCCGGGGCTCTCACTGTTTTGAAAAGCCGTTGGGAATTATGCATATAATTAACTCAGAGGATCTTTGAAACGTAATTATTTTTTTGTTACAACAAAAAAAAATGTGTTTTTTATGAAACGGGAAGCCGTGAAAAAAAATCACTGTAAAAAAAGGTTTTTTGTATTAAATTGCCATTCTAGAACTTTTCAAGGATCGTTTGTAGGTATTGAGATCTTTAAACGTGCAAAAGGTAATGGGTTTGTACCCTGAAGAAATTAAAATCAATCTGACTTTTATTGAAGTATATACATAAATATACTAGGTTAGTATGAATCCAAGTAACCTGTAAAATATCTGTCAGAATCTATTGAAAAATAGCTATCGATGGTAGAAAAAAATCGTGTGGTGAACACCATTTATTTACTTTATGAGTCTTCTTAACATTGTTTAACAGAAGTATAATGGCGTTAAACAATCAACACTATTTTTTTTAACCGTTTAATAAAATTCGAATCGTCAAATAATCCACATACGAGTTTTCTTCGTCAAAGTTTGTCAGCATTCTTCTTTATGTGCTTAGATAAAAAAGCTCTGCTTGCTATTTGGTGCAGAGGCGAGGAGCTATTTGAAAAGCTCCCGGTCTATGTAGCTTGTATGGAGCTTGCATGTGAGATGTATGACGCTGTTATTTTTTCACTTCAGCCACCCGACACTTCCATTTGTTCGCGTTTTGTCCACACCAGTGATTCCACATTGACGTATGAGTGCGTCTTATTGAAAAAAGCTTCAGCCCGAAAGCTCGGAGAGTGAGCTTTACATATTATGCAATATTCACGTAAAGTAAGAGCTTACTTGATGTTGGAAGCTTAATCGATGTTTATCAAAGGTACACAAAAGAGCAGAATATAAGCGAGAGTATTTTTTTAAATTTAAATACAAAAGAAAACAAATAGCGATCAATAAATTAATGCGTAATACAATTAATTTGTGGTAAATAAATGTATTTTGCTCAAATTTTTGGTGATAGAATTTATCTTTCATCTCTATCTTTTTTTGACCTGTAACTGAGATTATAATCTCTTTCACGGGTTCATTATATATGGCATGTCTCTGTAGTGGCTACAAATATTCAAAAAGCACTCGCTCTGGACTTGTTGGTGCTAACTGATATGTATCTAAATGTCTGCATCATCAATAAGACTTAATTGTCTTCTTGTGTGATGTGGATGAGAGGCGAGTAAAGCTCAGTCCAGTAAACGAATGACACATGAAAATAACGTTATATGAATCTTCTTCGTAGTATCAATCCGGTTTGGATTGGTTTGCAGCAACAGAATCTTGCATCTCGATCTCCATTCCTCTCGGTCCTCCGCAACCCTCTTCAGCTCAGCATGAGAGCTAAAAATCATGTCCTTGAACACTTGCTGCAAACACTCCCGAGTGTTTGCAGCAAGAGAGCCCTCTACAGTTTCTACCCTCAACCACCCCCTCCACAATGTCGTGAAGAAGACCATCGTGGCGCATGATGTGACCGATCCATCGGCCTCGCCTCTCTGAGATGGTTCTTATTAGGTGCCTATCTTCCTTGATTATCCTGAGAACCTCATTGTTCGTGACGTGGTCTCTCCAAGAAATTCCGAGAATTCTTCTGTATAACCACAACTCAAAGGCCTCTAGTCGGATTGTTATATAATAACATCCTCCTCTCTTTCAAATAGGTGTCACTCTGTCGCGTAGGCAGGATGAGGAGAAGATTAATAAGACACAGATTTTTTTAGAAGCATGTTGACATATATTTACGAGCTTTACGAACTCGTGCCTTGGCCCTAGTCACAGCATTTGGCCGGGCCAAAATACAATAAGCTCTCGCCCACGGACGGCACACGACTTGAGCGCCCGTGATGGGCTGTTGCACAGTGCTACAAGTGACTACCTCCGTAACTAGTCCAAAATGCCAATATGGCGACACTTGCATATCGACAAGCGAACAGAAATAAAGAGACGAAATATTGTACATCGAGGTTTTCGGTACCAGTCAGCAAGGGCTATAACATGCTGATGTCAATAATAATCACATATAATCAAGGCTATGCACAATAAATAACAACCGAATCGCTACATATATTCTTAATTTCATGTATCTGTAGCGACTCGAGTGTGAAGCAGTTTCACAAATCCAGTGTGTAAAATGTAAGTAGAAAAAAATAACTTGGAACACAACAACCTTACTGCGGAAACTTGAATATGCGAAACCATGAAAAGAATTTCAGGTATTCATAATTATACTTTAAATTAAAGAATTTTACAAATAATATTCCGTTGTTCTATATTGTAACTGTTTGTTATATTGTGTTAATTAAATATTTCAGAGTTTCTCCATTAAAGAAAATTCCATGCCTATATATTTTATAAATAGAAGGGATCCTTGCCCACACTCTGGTATGGCAGTTTTGGAATTCTCTACATACTAACAGTGGGGCCAACCTTTCCCTTTACTGTGATGACATCCCTCGAATGCCTGACTGAAACATTCCAGTGATAACTTTTAAAGACAATTTCATTCAGGTTGGACGTTTAACGTAGGCTGTTTTGTCTGTAACGAATGAAACAAATGTAACAAATACGCAACAACTACATTTTCATTTGGAAGAATCTTTTAAATATTATTAAAATGGGAAATATGGTAATAGTAAAAGTAAATTTGAAAAAATAATTCCCCTGTAATTCCTTTCAAAGTCATATGTTATTTCTTTATTTTGGATTTGTTCTGCGTAGTGCCAGGACTTTCTCGAGCACTAACGTACTGGTCGTACTGTACAATTCATTGGTTCGTAGCATACTTGAGAGCGGATCTATTATTTGGGCTCCCCACGAGTATAAATATGGCCTAATGTTAGAGAGAGTTCAGAAGAAATTTTTGAGGTTTCTTTACATGAGGATGTATGTACATATATTATCCGTGGCTGTACCCATCTAACTTTATACGGGGTATGTTGGGATACAATGAGTTGAGAACTAGAAGAGATGTGTGCTTGAGTATGCATTTCTTTCGCCTAGTGCGCGGCGTGTTCAGAAATCCTGATATTTTGTTTGAAATTGGTTTGTTTGTCCCTGACAATTATTAAAGGATAAGGAGGCACAGATTGTTTGTTCTTCCTAGAGGTAATACTAACCTGCCAGGGACTATGCCTCTTGGGAGAGTGATCAGACTTTTCAACGATATCGCCTCGAATATTGATATATTCCACTTGAGAGAAGCCCAGTTTTGACATGAGCTCCACGAATTTATTTATCAAAGTAATTTCGTGGAGTCTTCTGTTTAGCGGGCTCCGGGACTTTTTAAATGATTGTATTATTATTGTGTTATTTATAAATTGTTATTTATCCTGTATCCTGTTTTAGAAATGAATTAAATATTAAAGTTATTTGTAATGTTTCTAAAAGAAAAAATAAATAAATTGAAATTGAAATTGAAAAATTGAAAATTGAAATTTATGAGGCTCTTTTTTTAATACGAGTATATAGTAAATTAAATCATTTTTATATTATATTATAGACATAAAATATGTCATAAATTGGCAGAATCTACTGTGTCAGCATGAATGTGGTCAGTTATAAATTCAACATTGGTAAAAAATTATATAAAATGAATGAATAATTAAACCATAAAATAAAAAAAAAACTTACCTAACATAACCAATTATTAATAACCATTTAATAATTATTTCATGAATTTTTTTATTTTTCTTCTACCTTTTTAGGTATTTATTACTGACCGTTTGTTAAATAATTACTGCCCATTAATTAAATAAAATACTGTCAAAAAATAGTTCCCTTTAAGAAATATTGTTTTTTTTATTTATCGCTCGACATTTATCATTTAGTTTGCGTTTTACGACAACACTTTGAGAAATTCCATTTATTTAAAAACACATCAGATTTTAAATATCATACACAATTGCAGCCTTTGATATCCTGGGGAGTATTAAAAAAACTGTCGTGAAACGCAAAGTAATGCTTGTATCTCACCTCTTCGAACGACGTTGAACATCGAGCATCAATAACTCAAAAGCTTCTATAGAAAAGTGCACCTCAAACGTACTCGTATGTGGGATTCATTTGAGGATTCAATGGACGTACCTAGTGTGTGCACGAGAGGTAACAAACTACATCATTAAGTCCGCAACATTTTGGCCAAAAGTTTTTTTTTTGGTCAAAAAACCTTTTAATCCACATACCTAGAGAGTGTCATTTTAGATTAAATCATTTTTATTACAACACAAAAATGTTGATGTCTTACAAATTTAACCCTTTCGTTACGGATCGGTTTGAATAAAAATTATACTGTCAATTATAAAACTAGTATTTGAAGCATAAATGTACATATTTGGTCTATTTTATTATATAACATTTAACTATCAGATGATGCATAAAAAACTATTCTAAGAAAGTAGCAAAACGATATATCACGTCAATTAATGTCAACGGTCGGGGAATCTTATGACATTTTGATGCGAAAGGGTTAAAGCGATTTTAGCGACAATTTTATAGTTTCAGCCTATTTAGACACCCCATTGATACATTATATAAATATGATATATTATCAAGGAGCTTACAGAACTAATTAGTTAATATTATTTTTAGCATTTGCTAAAGGTGCATACTTACATAGGTCACAATATTCAATATTTGTACATTTTGTATTTTTTTGCGGAGCTTACGTGAAACCGTGTTTTTAAGAAATTTATTAATAATTGCTCAACGTAATCCGCATTCAATTGATCAAAAGATTATCTTGTTACGAGTATTATAATATTTGAATATTCGAACGAATTTTCGGATTGATAATGTGACTATAATTATGAAAGTGGCATTTTTTTTTCGTTTTGAGATATTGAAAGGCTTAGTGAAAAACCGATGAAAGTTACAACTTCGTGTTACATAAAATGATAAACGTAGTTTTTTTTAATTCATTTTGAATGAAGATTATATTTATTTTTAACCACGTGAACTGACATACACGAAAATCATTTTTTTATGTCTTGACTTACGCCACTTTTAATTTTGTTAAAATTCCATGTTAAAAAGTCAAAAATGAAAAAGTATTTTTAAGTATAAATTACAACTAGTTTATTTTTTGTAGTTTCGGCTTCTTCCAGAATAATTTTTTACACATTTTTTCATTTTTAACATAAACTTACGCAGTTCTTTACTTACAATGATTCTTTTGTGTAAACTAAATGATGTAATTAATCGAAATTTCGTATTTGTCTGTCGAAAGATGGCAGTTGATGCGAGCAGTGATGTTTTTCAAATAAAAATCGTGAAATTCAAAAGGTCAAGAACTTTGTGATCCACCTTCATATCATCAGTTGAGACAAGTATTATAGAAGCGGAGGTTATTATTTTACTACCGGGAGCTTTCCTCCGCGGTCCGCTCTGAAATCTTTTCAGGGAACAAGCCAGCTCATTAAAAGCAGTGGACATATCTTCAATTCTGAATGCAGGCTTTACGAGTGTTCTCGCAGTTCCTTCGAAACGAGCACACAGGGTGCGCTTTATGGAATGTCGTCTATGAAAGGAGCTTTCATTAAAAATTAAGTAGTCTTCCTTAAATGGGGGATCGTTTAAGCACAAGAGATTTTTTAATTAATAAAAGTGTATTGTTCTGTGATAATGAAATAATAATTAGATTTGTCGCTGTATGGTCCAGTTAAGTGAATTAGGTTAAGCCACAGTTTCCTTTGTTATTTTATTCAGCCATATACTCTCTAAATAATAAATAATTTGTTTACTTTGGTAAAGAAAATCATTCTGTAAAAACAAAGTACACAAAGTATACAATTGATTTTTTAGGTACTGACACGGTTCTAAATACAGGCAAGTATCTAGAGCAGGGACGGTCAATCTTTTTATGCCTAGCGCCCACTTTTGTCTATTTTTCATGGTAAAACTTTCCTACCGCCTACCAACCTCGCTATATTTCAATTCAGTATATGGGTGGATACATTTAAGAAGGAATGTATTGTGTATAAAATCGCCCACCACCCACCACGTAAGCCCACTAGTGGGAGGTACGGACCAGGTTGACGATCCGTGATCTAGAGGGCCAAAATGTGGGGAGATGGATGTGTAGTACAGACTCACCGGAGTTCCAGCCACATGCTAGCCGTGATTCAAATGGCGGTGTTAGCGGCGTGGTTGCTTACAGCGGGAACCAAGTGTCTTCGTCGAAGGCCGGAACAAGAGACACCGACCGCCTCGATTCTCGCCTTTGACGTCCATTCGTTGGCATTATAGTGGGAGGTTTTTGTGTGGCCAGCCCTCAAAATGACATTTATGGTCACTCGGTTAGGTATGCTCGCTCCACGAAAATTATATTAATTATTCATCAAAAAGGGTGATATTCTCATATATGCATTAACATTTAAAATATCTAATAGTTTTTTGCTTGTAAAATCACACAAATATTTATTATTACGAGTAATAAGAATCGCGAAGGGTTGATAAAATACTTCCAAGCTTTGGCAGCATTGGACCAATCGTCCGATATACTTAACAAATTCCGATAATAAATAAATCTGCCAAAATAACTGCTGTTTCTTTAAATCTTTGCGATTCAGTCTTGAAGTTTGCTGGAATCCATAAATGTTCCCAGGTGGATCTTCGGGCGCAGAAATTTCTCGGGACGAGCCAATGGCAACAGACATAACTGAATGGCGGTAATTTGTAGTGATAATAGGTTCTAGATATGCAACGGATATGAAAAATAAAAAAAAACTCAATACGCTCATTTAGTATAATACCAGCGGAGATTTAATAACATCTTCTTCTTCGTAGTAGTATTAATAACATCTATTGCACACAAAATACGTATTTATGTTGAATATAGTCGGCTAGACGTTTTAAAAGTGAATGTTTAAAACGTTATTTTGAACATAATAATTTTTGTATTAAACGTCCAAAAGTCTTTAAAGTAATTGTTATAATCAACTCTTTATCTTTGATTCATTCAGTCAGGTACGACACAGAGCATTTTTGCCACTCTATGTAAATTGAGGGGATCTAGGTCCAAAACACCAAGTATCGAGGAATTTGCGGTGTATGAAATTCAATGTATTAATATTAATAAAGAATGCTTACGCGTCGATACGAAGCATTGAACATCCCAATAATCTGCTTATCTATGTAGATTGAAGGGATCAAGGTCCAAAAACGGTATTGAGGAATGTGCGGTGTATGAAATTCAATGTATTAATATTACTTTTATAAATACTTACTCATATTGTAAATTAGGGTATAAAAAGGGGTTTCGTATTAAATAAATTAGTATCAACTCAACTCCGGTCTTTGGATTTATCCTCACTGCCGGAACCTTTACCTACCCAGAACCACCAGTTAGCTGATGCTGTAATATCAGGACCGCGACCTCGGCTCCGTAATAGTGAATGTTGTTATTACAAATAAATTAATAATGCTTTGATTAAAATTATATAGTACCCCAAAAACTTGCGATATCCGAGTATATTGAGAAGAAACAATATTAAAAGTCTATGGGATGCTATATGTAACTACCTTTATTCTCGAACCTTACACCTTGTGATGTTTGGTACATACCATGTACCTTATTGTATGAGGACATAAGTAAGCTTGGATGAATGGGAGGTACCCTGACTGTGATGGACTCGCTTTGTCGGTATTTAGTACCAACGTGTTGATGTCTGGCTGGGCCATGAATAGATAGATGGATAACAGGGAGGATGCTGCAGGGATAAGCTAATAAACCTTCAAACTAACAAGGATTAACTGCGGAATATTTAACCAATTATTTATACGTGTAATGGCATTCCTATCATCGGCAATTGTAAGTTTAGGAGGTACAAATTATTTGCATTGATAAGTTTATTGTGAACAGTAAAATGCATATAGTAAAAATATTAAATTCGATATAATAAATTTCGGTAATAATTAAGCGTCGCGACGCCAACGATCTGGCATGAGTACATGAATCTTGTATATCTTTCATGTTTTTTTTTTGTATTTAGATGCCGATTTCTTCCTCACCAAAATAATCCTTGGATTACTTTTATATAAAAGTAGACATGCTTTACGTTATATTTTAAATGTTAGTGAAATTTATATTCAGAAAATCAATTTATTTCAAACGTTTTTTTACATTTTATAAATTGCTTAATTCCAAACGTTCAAACTAGTATTGTCTGTGGTGGAGAACTGCACTTAACCCTTTCGTTGCGGCTCGGTAGAATACAAATTATACTGTCAATACGGCGTGAATTTTTCGAACCATTTTTTTTGTTTAAAACTAGTATTTGAAGCCTAAATTTACTTATCTGACCTATTTTCATATATCACATTGGTTCTTGTATCCTTTAGCTATTAGATGATGCATAAAAGACTATTATATTTAACAAACGTTCATTATGTAACTCCATACATGTGATGGCATTGACACAGGTGGTTTACAGAAAAATCGCTCCTGTGACGAAACCTAATGATATTTATTTACATGCTTTACAGATTCCTGTAAAGAATACATGTAGGGAATGACTGCACTTCAAATTTCTTTCCCGCAGTTGTCACAATGAGTACTGAAAGTAGCAAACGATATATCACGGCTACCGATGTAGGTAAGGGAATCTTAGACGGCAAGTATCGATAACCGATGCGAAAGGGTTAAGTTGTGACGATATTATCTAATGTTACCATCCTCAGTAAATAATAAAAGAAGAAGAAGATTATAATTAACGAGTATAGTGTAATTTATTATACAAAATCTTAAAAAAAAAATACAATATTATTGTAAAAGTATCAAAATGAATATTCTTTATACGATATTTTATTTAATATTTATTACATATCTGGCATAGGATATGAATTTTTTGTGATAATGTTATACACTTTCGGAATATTTTACCTTAAATGGATCTCTAGGATTTCGACAACCTCGTATGTACCATCAAAACTTATGGAAAAAATTGGTTTTCATTTAATTTTTCGTCTCTTCGATACTTCTTTCTAAAAATCTAAACTAACTAGTATTTAATATGATTCCTTTGTATGGCAGTTGGGCTTCATAATACCAGTCGGATTTAGGTCTTTGTGCAGAGCTGTTGATCCCGAGGATTATTACACAGAGGCTGTATATGGACCTTGTTCTACTTCTAAGATGACCCACAGCCATTAATTCTTGAATAATATTCATTGGATTTACTGTAAATTATGCAGAGTCACATAGATTAAGGTTTCTCTATCGTTATTCTGTATATACCGTTGCTAATCGCCTCTAAAATAAATAAATAAATAATATTTTTTAGAAAATATTGAAAAGTTTTATATTCCAAAATTATGTTTAACTTTTAAGAAGAAGTTTAGTTTTAATTGTTTATTTGAATTTGGAACAATAAGAGTCGATTGAGTTTGTCGACTATCTTGTATACTATAAATATATGTCGGAATGATGGGAGTGTGTTGTGGAAGTGTTGTGATCTGATTTCTGAGAAGGAATGGTTATGCGTGTTAGGATGGGATCACTGGAAATACTCCGACATTCCGAACAAGAAAGAAAAGAAATAAGAATACAGTATAATTTCACAAGTAATTTAATGTCAGTAAGTAAGCTTAATACTTAAACAGTTTTAAAGGTGAAAAGTTACAGAATATTTACATTAGACTCAATTGAATTATTAACGAGATTCTATTTTACTGGTAAGTTCTAAAAATGATTTTTGGAATAATGAAATGTTACTAGTAGGTAGGTTGACTTGATCAGTTCATAGAGCGGCACGTAACGTCTTATGGACTAGCTCCCTCCCTGTTCTCCTGGATTGAAAACTTCTTGAGTGATCGAAGCATGATCACTGTCGTAGATGGCTTTTCTTCTTCCTGCCATAAAATCAACTCAGGAGTTCCACAGGGCTCTGTGCTGTCGCCTACTCTTTTCCTTCTGCATGTGAATGATTTGCTTCAATGCGCAAACATTCACTGTTATGCCGACGACAGCACTGTCCATGAGAGTATAATCTTCCATAAACCTCCGAAACATTCGGAACTATCTGCTGCTAGGGAATCTCTGGTGGAGAAGATGAACATGTCTCTTGAAAGGGTTTCACGATGAGGCGACCTCAACTTCGTCAGTTTCAACATTTCAAAAACCTAATCATGTACTTTCTCCACCAAGAAGACTGCTATGGATCCTGTATCTTTCAACGGTTGTTCTCTTTCGAAAGCAAGCTCCATCAACATGCTTGGATTATCAATATCGAATAATGTCAAATATTACGAGTCAATTAAGTGTAAAGCCGATCTCGCTTCCAAAAAACTAGGTGTATTATATAGATCACGTCGGTATTACAACGATAAACAACTTCTTCTTCTATATAAAGGACAAATCCGACCTATCCTTGAATACGGCAGTCACCTTTGGATTGGAGCCCCAAAATACCTTCTATACTTAATTGACTCAGTTCAAAGAAGAGCAATTCGTTTGATAAGCAATGACACCCTTACGTCTAATCTACAATCAATGGAACACAGACGTAAGATTGGTTTTCTTAGTCTTTTCTACCGTTATTACCACGGTCGCTGCTCTTCGAAACTCAAAGAACTAATTCCTCCTGCACCCACCCACAGCCGACAAACTCGTCTTACACTTGCCGAACATCCATGCACGGTTAATATATGTCGACCAAGAACTGGCAGCTTCCAAAGTTCCTTCCTTAATGCCACCGGTAAACTATGGAATGCTCTTTCAGCGTCTGTGTTTCTTCCTTCCTACAATCTGGATCTCTTCAAGAAACAGATAAATGTACACTTGCAATCTCCCCAACCCACACACAAATACGAACACAACACACGTTTCCCGCATGCAGCGTCCAGCCTCCCTGGCTGAGCGTCATAGTGCACTGGTCTTGACCGGTTGTGCTCTCCTGCATGCGTTTACATAAAAAAAAAAACACAGCGATTTCTCTGACGGCTTGATATGTGCTTAGGTTATGGAGGCGTCGAAGTGGAGAGAGAAAAGATCTGGTCCGTAAGAACTTCTACACAACTAGTTGGAAGCTTTTGGTCTTTCTGTCAATAGAATTAGATTGAAGAAATACGTGTTTATATAGAATAGTATAGTCACCATAAATCTGAATAAAATATAATTGCCATTGAGTTCACGTAGTATTGAGGACGTAATACTTATGTTTTTAAATGGTTATAAAATGATTTTTTAAATTAAAGAATCGCTGTAAATTATTTTACTAACCCAATTATGCTTTATAAATTTATGTAGCATTAATTTAGGAATTCATGAATTATAATTCTATGTAAGGGACTTAGTTTTAATTATGATAATCTTTCGTAATCCTAAGTAATCTTCAGTTTCACAACGTCCAATTGTAATTATTTTCACTCGGAAATTAAATAACCAAGATATTTAAATTCGATAAAAATATGGTTCTTAATAAACATCCATTGCTTTCAAAATACATAATAATGCAAATAAACAGATAAAATATGAAATTATTAACACAACCAAGAATTTACAACAAATATTAATAAATAAAGTGGCGTAGTGGTCAGCGTAGATGTAGTAAACAATAAATGTGTATACTCATATTATGTATAGTTTAAAAATTATATATTTTGTATATTTTCTCAAATTAATAAAAAAAATGTTCGATAGATGGTACTCGTATTTGTAATAGATTCATTGACAATTAAATATTGATTAAAATATGTATTTGTTAAGAAGTTGATAATAAATTATGATTATTTTATTGTGTAAATAATTAGGAGAGTCCATCATTTTAAAACAAATAAAATACTACAATAATAATAAATAAAACCATAATTCTGAAATATACCCAAACATTCCATTTGAACTAAATTTGCCTTTTCTTCAAGCTCTTGAGTTGCATTGGAGATATGAAATGGTACAAGGCAAGATTCTAATCAAGACATCGGGCTGATCATTCGATCTCCTGAAACATGCTGGGTTCTATAGCGCCTTATAAAAAGTTAATTTCATATCGTGCTTGAGACTCTTAGATCAGCCAGAGCAAATAGAAGCACCCTATAGCTGACAGGAGGTAGCCCTAGCACGGTCTTCGGTTTTCGTGCTTTCAGCTACGCAGCACCAATGGCCTGGAACTTGCTGCCGGAAAGCATATGACAACTTAAAGCGGAGGCATCCTTCAGAAGCAGACTCAAGACGCACCGTTTTATTCAAAGAGGCAAAGAAGCGCTTTTGGAATGACTATTCGGTCATAAAAAAACGCTAAACAAATACTGAAATAATAATAATTGAAAAGCATGTATTTTACTTAGTTTTGCTTGTAAGATCTTTGGATGCAGATATACTCGTATCTTGGGGAGACGTAAAAAGAAATAGAATAATATGCTTCAGCCAACGAAATGAAAATGACTTTCATATGTTGAGAGTGGAATGATCCAATACGCTGGTGTGTTATTCTTTTGCTTAGTTAAGACAGATTAGAGGAAGCTTTCAGTCATAAGCCGTCAAAGCTCGCAAATAAAAGTCACGGCATAATAAGAAAAAAATATCCCTTTGTAGCGTTATTGCGATAAAATGTATGAAATCGCGTCGGCAAACACGCCTTTCATTTTCCGCGCGCATTGTCTTGTAAAATGAAATTTGTAACAATATAATCCGGGGATAAAATGTGCTGAAAAAAGGCGAAAGAGATTAAAAAGGGAGAAAGGTAATTATTATAGATTAACACCAGTAATCCCGAAATGGGTTGGAAACCATTCCTGACGTTCTTTCCGTGACGATCATATTAAATATTAACGATTTACCTCATTGGATTTATAAGCTTATGTATAGTTTTAATTTCACTAACGACGT
Source organism: Glossosoma conforme (assembly GCA_022606575.1). Lineage (NCBI taxonomy): Eukaryota > Metazoa > Arthropoda > Insecta > Trichoptera > Glossosomatidae > Glossosoma > Glossosoma conforme. The sequence continues at coordinate 1,940,477 of JAGTXR010000036.1, forward strand.
AATAATTAAATTATGGAGATAATTAGTATTGTGTTATGGCCATTTTATAGTAATAATGTTTATTAATTATAATAAAATAAAGGTCACTTAGAAAATATTTAACTTTTACAGAATAATTTAAGGCAACTATTTTTAATAACATTAAGGTTATCAACTGACAATACTTGGTGAAACTGTATAATTATAATTTTAAATGGATTTTAATTAAAAAAATTAATAAATTAAAAATATTTAGTTGATTCACAATTTATTTTAATGATTACATGTTTTTTCAGGAAGACCGAAACATCTTATCATTAAAATAAATTGTGAATCAAAACTAAATATTTTAATTTATTAAGTTTTTAATTAAAATTAATTTAAAATTGCACCTATTTTTGGTAGTATTTAATTCAATTAATTAAGCAGACGGTCAGTAATAAATACCTAAAAAGGGTAAATAAAAAATGATTATTCGGCAGTAGAAAAATATTATCCGGTAGTAGAAAAACAATAAATTGGCTGGAAATAATTAATGAATGGTTTTTAATAATAGGTATGGTGAGGTTAGGTTAGGTTTTGTGAGTTAATTATTCATTCATATTACATTTTTTCTTTCTAGATATTGAATATATTACTGCTATTTTAATTTTATAACTGACCACATTCATACTGACACAGTGGACACTGACAATTTAATTAGTTTACTGCCGATTAATTTTATTTACTGCCAATTGATTAAACTAACTGCCTTGAACTAGTTACTTAACAAAGAAATACAGGCCATAATCTAATTGTGTTACAGTTTTTTAATGTAAGAACGTTTTGAATACTAGCTACAAAAGTCGAATTGCTTCTTTGAACCACATATTATAGAAGCTTTAAACATATCATTAATTAAAAAAAAAACTGATTACATAAAAGATTAAAATATGTTCAGGGACTTTTTTCTTGAGGCCGACGATAACCAAGCATTTTATACTCTGCGAAATTCCAAATGCAGAGAAAATTTGCGCAGAAGTGACAGTAATGATAATATCAGTTGCCTGTCTTTTGCTCCAATTTGTGGTGACCATATGCTAGGTAGGGGATATTGAAGACGATACATTATATTTAAAAGGTACGCTTAGCCCTTTCCTAGCACACTTTAATTCTTTTCAAAATACATTAATTAGATTGGATACATGGATAAATTCTGATATCAGCTTGATATAGCTCCTTTAGGCTCATGCCGTAAAGCCTCGAAAAACGATCTTTTGTCTATTATTTTTGTTCGCTCGCCTGACATGCACATCTAACGTTAGTTTTAATTGTATAATTTTAAGCGGTGTTTGCATACGCCAAAATATTCGTTATTACAGTTGGTCCCATTTCCTGTTGGTATCACTGTCATCTTGAATTCGCTTTTTCTGCAGCGACAGTTGGACAACGCTCGCGACCGTGATGGGCACGGCTATATGGCGTGTGCCACTACGGTATCTTTTTGTTGCAAGTGTTTGACAAATAAACCGTGATAATATGCGAAACGAAAACAAGTTTTTTTGTATTTTGAACCTGATCCTACATCCTGTCATCTAGTAAATCGATATCAGACACTGAGAGGAGGATATCAACTCGTATAAATGTCGTAATACTACCTTTTAATATATCATTTTTACTATTGAGTTGTATTTAATTAAAAAGACAACATACTGTACACCTTACTTTACTATAATATTTATTTTTTAAGCATGTCTTTATGTATTTTGTATTTGGTTCTACTGCAACCATTTATTTTTTTAATTTCCCTGTAAAGTTTATTACAGATAGTAAATGAATAAATGTTTTTTTAGTTAGGAGGTCGTCTTTTTTCATCCCTTCATGTTTATGCGAGATTTATTTTTGCATGTACTGTGAAGTCAATTTACAACCCTGGGATTCTTGAATGTTTTAACTTCTATGTTCCAGATAGGTACACCCGTGCTCGTAGCCATCCATTGTTTTTGATCCCAGTCGATCCTTGTGGAGCTTCAAGCACTCAATTTGCTACAACGACAATGTCGCTCCTAAATGGCCTACCAGCACACCTCGATCCTTTTCTTACATCCTTTTCCTCTTTTGTCGATGGTATTGTTCTACTTGATCTCTGTGATCTTTGACACGTGTCATCTTCTTATTCTTTTGTGTTATTTTGATTTTTTATTATTTTCTCTATTTATTGTATATTTATGTATACTCTATGTTTCTAAATATTTGTAAAAAAAAATTTCGATTCTGTATATAAATAAATAAATAAATAAATAAGTCACAGTGTTCTGTTTTCACTTACAAAACACACATCATTTATGATGATTCCGTTTCAGCAGAGTTGAAAAGAGATAAACTCCATTTATAGTCAGGCAGCATGATAAAAAGGCTGTATACGTCTGGGGGCGCGCGAATCCGAACGAATCCGAACGAATCCGTGCGATTCTGAGAATTGCATAATTTGATCCCACGACTCTGGTGCGATAAAAAGAGTAAAGCAGTTTTATGACGCGCTGTAAGTGACGAGAGAAAAGCAGATATAAGAAATAGCCTGGCCTGCACATGTCGGGGAGCTGTATGTGTTATTTCTGCGAACAGTAAAAATATGGTTTAGAAGTAAAAAGCCTCGCGAGTCTCCATCACCGTGAAGCTCCTATCATAAAATTTGAAAAAATAATAATTTATAATCGTTGAAATATATATAAATACCAGTAAGAGCGAGACGATCCCATACAACCTTCTTATTTTTATTATATTAAATACACTATTATTTTTATATACGTTCCATAGCTGAATCATATATCGTAACATATTACTTTCATTATTACTTAAATATACATATAATATACATAAGATTCTTTTTTCAACGCGTCAATCCAAGCACAAAAATAACGGCAGAAGCGGGATGCGAACCGCGGACCTTGGAAACCAACTATGCCCAGGTATTCATACCGCTCGGCGAACTGCGCCATTACTATGCCCAGACTGACTTGCGGTGAAACTAGTATTTATATCATTGTTATCATCGTACGATAGATGTCGCTATGGTATATATTCAAAGTATGTATATTTTTATTATTATTCTATCAGTCTTCATTTATTCACAAGCTTAATATTATTACTTTCCGGCAGTCTATTTATTTTAGTAAGTACCACTCGGGTCTCGAACCAAACTATAGACTGAATGGATGAGAGTAGAGAGTAGTGGCGCAGTTCGCAGAGCGGTATGAATATTTTTGTGCTTGGATTGACGCGTTGAAAAAAGAATTTTATGTATAGTATATGTATATTTAAGTAATAATAATATTGTAATATAGTCAATGATCTATAAAAGTAGATTAGAATATTGAAATAATAAAATAATATTCTAATAAAATTTAAAAAAATTAATATATTACTTTCAGTTGCCATTCTTCTTTGTAGTATCAATCTGCTGGATTGGTTTGCAGCAACAAAATATTGCATCTCGATCTCCACTCCTCTAGATTCTCTGCAGTCCTCTTCAGTTCATTATAAGAGCTACAACTCATGTCCTCGAACACTTACTGCAAATACTCCCGTCTAGGGCGCCTTCTACAGTTTTCATTAACCATCCCTTCCACAATGTCGTGAAGAAGAGCATCGTGGCGCATGATATGACCGATTCATCGGGCTCGCCTCTCTGAGATGGTTCTTACTAGGTGCCTATCTTCCTTGATTGGTTGCCATTATCAATGACTTATTCCTGGCTCATGCATCCATATCACTACCTGGAAACATACCTGTAAATGTTCACTGTGTGCTGGTAGTCCATTTAGAAGCCCCATTGCAGTTGAACTAAATTCAGCGTTCGTAGCTCCACAAGTATACTGGAAAGGAAAACAATGGAACTAATTGATTTCATCAATGTGTGTCGGTATTCTCCTGCATGTGTTTACGTAAATAAACCGCGAGGACGCGAAATCAATACGCGAGGACCCGCAGGAAAACTTATCTGAACATAACCGCAAGTGAGCGTGGTCTGTGTGTGTCGCCTCATGGAGAGGGGTGTTTTTTATTACCTATAAAATCCTTTGAAGCGAAATTGTATTCGTTGGTGGGGCCCGGGGCGGGGAGCCCGGAGACATCTATGGAGATGAGATTATAAAAACAAGTGGGCCGGAGGTTTTTCGCTCGACTTTCGGGAACAAATGAGCAATAAAATGAAAATTTATTTAATGTATTCATGAATGCGGACGGTCTTGTGCGGAAAAATGTATTAATGAAAAATGGCCGGCGACTATGCGCGCCTCGTAATATAAGATATGGAATTTTTGGCGAAATATTCAAGTTTTTCGATTGATCTGATGCATTCACTGTGTAAGCTACATTAATTTTTGTCAAAATTAGACTGCATATAGTTCGTTAGGTGACGCATTCGTTTTGAATATCAAAAAGTGAAGACCTGAAGTAATGATACGGCTTAAAATCCATTTTATGTAATCGTGTCGGAAACAACAGGGTCAGATCCTGTCTGCCCAGAAGTGGGCGACGTCGATGGCGTAACTCTTGGCCATCATCAGGTCTTCCTGGGTTCAGCTACTCGGACACAGCGCTCACTCCAGAAGGTGTGACAGGGTCAAAATCCACTTACCGCGTATGACGAATATGAGCAAATTGAAAGATGAAGTTTGAAAAAATAATACAAAAAGGTTGCCAAGCAACAGTAAATTATTACAGGCCAATACTAATATGCAGTATGTAACCCTATAGTTGCAATTTCGAGGTCATGTATTTGATTTTTTTAAATTCATTGAATTTTTAGATTCACATTGCACATTTATAATTCTTCTGTAGTGTTTAAAGTTAGATTTATTATACTATAAGAGTATTACTGAATATAAAATCTATTGAATTCCTGTCGATAACTATATGTAATAACTGATATACTATTAGCTTACTAGAAAATATATAACAATCTACTCTTACGTTACTCGTTATTGTCTTAATTATAGATTAACAAATCTACCAACACCTGTTAAGCTACATATAAGATCTCTTCATCACCATATAGAAGTACTGTGTTTCGAAGACACGGTCTTATTTTCGGTCTTATGTGGCTTTTTCTGCATAAAATTAATACAAGATAGAGAAAGGAAATATATATAAGGGTCTTATTTTCGGAGAAACACGGTATTGACTTTGTATCCTTACTTTTTAAATCAATTATATATTTCAATTTCATAAACAGAAATAGCAAATATTGTATACTCAAAATGAAGGTTAAATCATCTATCACTATAATTGAACAATGTAGTTATTTTATAAACTCAAAATGTTATTAATTCACTCAAAATGCATTTGAAAGCGGTTAAAAGTATTTTTTTAAGCGGTTGAATATTTTATGTGGATCCATGTTGCGACGAATGCGGTTCCCTGCGCCGATCGCGATATGATTTCCATAAAATTTCATTGAAATGAAAATGAAAATGGACCGGAAATAGTTGTCTGTCCGCGCGGGCGCCTGATTGACGCATATCAGTGACCGGAAGTTGGCCGACACAAACAACTGAATCCCGTTATAATTGAATAACCTTTGCGTAAGCCCGCGGAAAAACACAATCAAACCGCGGATAAAAACGTTTGAGCAAGATATGTACAACTATAGTATGGTAGAATGACGCGGAAAACTAATCATTATTTTACCAAAACTTTTCATGTAAAAACATGCATCGAGCCACCGTTTATGACCAAGTTTTCAAGACTTCAGAGCGTCGCGCTACCCATGAAACATATTCTAAAATTCTGTTAAAAGTACATGCTTACGTACTTCTTACTTCTACAACCTTGTCCTCGAAGTGCTAAGATCCGTTGCGATCTATGCTTAGTATTAAAGCGTGTTTCATATTAGGTGTAGTATTCTAGAGTTGTGAGTTTTTATATGGTTTCGTGTGTTAATATTGTTCTAGACTATTCTACATGAATTTAAAAACCTCTTAAGGTAAGCTATGAAAAAGTCTAGAGTTCTTATTTGAACAGTCAAGTAATGATTAGAATCGATCATGAAGTAGTGCTTATGAGTATCATATTTTAGTGAAATATTCGAACGCATGTGAAACTTAAATAACATAACGGTTAGAATACGACAGTGTGTCAATGGATAGGTATCAAGGGCAGTATAACTGCTAGATTTTTTTTTTCCTTTTTATGTAAACACATACAGGAGAATACCGACAGATGGTGATAGTAATTCTGAAGTTTCATCTGTGGAATTCTATGACGCTTACCATGGTGTATATGGCTAAACGCTGCATGTGGAGTGTTGATCCGCCAACGTCATAGACTACAGCCCGAGATTCACGCATCATCCTTTATTATTACAGGAATCTACTATGAATGGGTGGTCTTCACGGGACGACTTTCGTCTACCACCAATTTTAATTGATAGGCTATAACTGGCATTTTACGGGTGATGGATCAAATTCACACCAACCGGGGTATTTTAGAGCTCATAAATCGATTAAAAATCCTTTTTTTTTATTTTAATCTCCGTCGGGGATCGAACCCACGACCTTTGGTTTGCAAAGCAAACGCTTTACCATTGAGCTATGACCGCCGGCCAGATGAAATGCGAGGTGATAATTTGTGAAGTCGATATGATTCAGTTAGGAAACGAATGTTGAAGAAGAATAAACACATATGGAAAAATACTGCCAGAAAGTTTCATTGAAGCCTGCTATTTTTGAAAAAGGCTGAGTGCTGTGTATTGATTCGCCAAAGTAATATGACAATGGGTGTATAAATTCATGACCTCAAGCATGGTGAGCGAATGCTGTATCTTAAGATTGGTCGTACGAATTTTGTAGTCAATATAGTTCAATATTTTTTTTTTTTAATCAAATATAATAGGATACATTTAAGATTTTATTGACAGTATTACATTCATTTTTTATTTTTTACTGTTTACACCGCTTTCCACGCCACTTAAAGGTAGATCTTGTGTGTGGCGTGGGATTCATCTTTGATTTAAGTGTTGCATAATTTATATTATTATTTTTCACATTTTTTACATAATAACATATTTTTTTTTAGAATATAAAATAACATCATTAAAATTTATAAATTTTTTATAGTCGAAGTGACAATTTCAGCATCATTTACATATATATTTCCATTCTTTAATAGCCTCGACCCATCTAAGTCTCAATTTCCACCAGACACCTTTTAATGAACTTAATATAATCAATACCTTTTTAACAATATAAATATTTTATACAATTTATATAAATTCTATACTTATTATGCTTGGATCATATACATACAACTACTACTAGTACCTAGCTTGAATCATATACAGAGAGGTTTACATTAGTTTCATTTTAATAATAGTAACATTATAATGTAATAAAAATATATATATATATATATCATGTTTTTCTCATTTTTGTACAATTACGTCAGATCTGATTTTTATAATTTTGAAGAACCGTTTTCCCCTTTTATTCATTATTTTCATGTCACTGATCGCTCTTATTTCCGGAGGAAGATTGTTGAAATTCACTATTCCGTTGTATTTGTAACCATTCTTTGCATGTTGTGTGTTAAATTTTGGTATTAGTAGATTATGTATATACCTAGCAGAGTGATGAGTGTTCCAGTTTTCAATTCTCCTTTCTTTTATTGTCTGTAGAACAGTGTATTTTTGGTATAATGAATCTACCGTTGGCACCTTAAATTCATTGAATAGGCTTTCTGTTGGGTAAGTGGGAGGTTTTTTTAATATGACTTTGATGATAAGTTTTTGTACAGTTCTAATGGGGTTGGTGATATTTTGGTATGTTCCTCCCCAGCCAACAATGCCATATTGCAGTTGAGATTGGACAATGGAGTAGTAAACCATTTTTAAATCTGCTCTAGATAGGATGTTTCTAAGTCTTATGAATATGTAGATGCATTTGCGTATACGTTTCACTAGTTCGATAGTATATATATATATATCGTAAATTGATAAACATTTCTAGAAGTTCTGCGATTGAAAGAAGATAATGCACGTAAGTATTCAAACTGTTCATACATACGCTTCCCGACTGAAAAGTCAAACAGAAACCTAACTTTATTCAGGCTGGTTTATAGGGACTCTGTCTGTGGGGTATCGATGTGAAGGTAGCAAGCAGCGGGAAAATATTCCTGCACATTACGGAACTTATAACCTATTGAATTTTTGCAAAGTTGGCCACGTTTCGCTGTAAGCCGCACATAGTTGTTATCAAAGCCGTTCAGGTGTGGAAGTACATATTATTTTCAACATTTTGTATCACCAGCAAAGTTTTCATGATGCAAATTGCTTATGTCTTCGATTGGTAAGTAGAGGTTTATAAGTAATAACATCCTCCTCTCTTTCAAAAAAGTTGTTACTCCGTCGCGCAGGGGGCAGGATGGGGAGCAGATTAATAACACAGACTTTTTCTGAAGCACATTGACATACATTTACGATAAACTTTACAAACTTAGGGCTCAACCTAGTCACAGCATTAGGCCGAGCAACAATACAATACGCTTTAGCCGACGGGCGGTACACAACTGGCTCCGCGTGCCCAACACACCCGTGAGTGGACTTGTCTAAAATGCCTATATGGCAAAACATAAATGTATGACAAGCGAATATAAATACGAGACGAAAGATTGTATATCGAAGTTTTAGGTACCAGTCAGCAAGGGCTACGTCATGCTGATGTCAACATATAATAAACACGTCCGAGTACATATTGTGCACTAAAATATTAAATGTGCATACTCGTAATAAGCAATAATATTCACAAATGTACACTTTTGATATTAAACCATTTCATCAGCACTGATAATGTAAATTTGTAGTTCCGGCAAACAAACCAACTTCCTTTCATATCAGTTACAAAAAAGATCAACAATGGAACACCTCTTTTAATTCAAACCGTAGAACAATACAAATTCAAGAACAATATACTACTGTTCCGCGAACAAATAATAACAATACTTCAGGCGGAAGATGATCCTTCCCCGAACCCTTTTCGAGATGAGAATAACAATTTCCATCCAGATAATGAGAATATCCTAGCATTCTACTATGTTAAACTAAAATTATCGCTTTCTTTGAACAATAATTCGCTACGCAAGTTTTATCTTAATAACTGTAATGCTACGAAACCCAATATGAAACACACATTTCATTTACTGAATAAAACAGAGAATATACGACTTTTTGCGATCTGCTATGAAAACATTCAGGTTTTTTGATACAGAAGAATCGGGATGAGTTTTGAGCTTTTCGTTCTTTTTAAAAATAGAGTATTCATACACGAATGAATAAACATGATCTACGTCAAATTGGTACAGAGCATTTCTCATGACATCGAAATAATACGAGACATGTTATGATATATTTTGTGTATTTTTGCTCGCCTGTTTATTTGCACTGTATCATAAAATGTAGATACAAGTCATGATTTTCCATCATACTAAAAAACAGGCATCAAGTTAAGTAATGTTTTGATACATAAAATATTCTTCTTCGTAGTATCAATTCGGTGGATTGATTTGCAGCAACAAAATATTGCATTCCGATCTCCACTCCTCTCGATCCTCTGCAGTTCTCTTCAGCTTAGCATAAGAGCTACAACTCATGTCCTTGAACACTTGCTGCAAATACTCCCGTCTAGGGCACCCTTTACAGTTTCTACCCTCAACCATACCTTCCACAATGTCGTGAAGAAGACCATCGTGGTCCATGATGTGACTGATCCATCGGGCTTGCCTCTCTGAGATGGTTCTTACTAGGTGAATATCCTCCTTGATTATGCTGATAACCTCATTGTTCGTGACGTGGTCTCTCCAGGAAATTCCGAGAATTCTTCTGTATGACCACATCTCAAAGGCCTTTAGTCTTTCTTTATAAAATATTACTACATACAAAATCATCATAGTGCCGTATCTATCCCTTTGTTGGAGCATATGACCAAAAAACTGTCAGTTGCTATGGTCCTTGCCTAATCGCATGCTACCTCTCGTAGTATATGATATATATCATATTGATATCAGCTTGATAAAGCTCTTTTAAGCTGATGCCGTAAAGCAGGGGTCATCAAACTTTTTATGCCTAGCGCCCACTTTTGCCGATTTTTTATGGTACAATTTCCCTACCAACCTCATTATATTTCAATTCTGTATATGGGTGGATTTTTTTTTAGAAGGAATGTAGGAGATTTGACCAACGCCCACCGCTCACCACGGAAGCCCGTATCGCCCACTAGTGGGCGGTACGGACCAGGTTGACGACCCTTGCCGTAAAACCTCGATAAACTCAATTTTTTGTCTCTTATTTTTGTTCGCTCGCCTGACATGCACATCTAATAATGTTAGTTTTAATTATATAATATTACGCAGGCGTTTGCATACGCCATTTTATTTGTTATGAAAGTTGCTCCATTTGATGTTGGTGCAACTGTCATCTTTGATTTGCTTTTTTGCCGCGATCATTGGCGGCGCGGCATGTCACAGTGTTCGGCAGTTGTCAGTTATGAGTCGACCGATATAGCGATCGCCATACCGGTCGGGCGAAAAAGCAACTCTTTAATAAAATAATCGCAAATTGTGAACTAAAAACAAGTTTTTTTGCTGGGTTATCTGCTCCTGCATCCCTCCCTCCAAGCAGCTACGTGACGAAACCGTGACTAATTGTCATTTTAAAAACGAAGGATGTCAATAGAAATAAATTATAAAATAATTAACTGATTTAATAATAAAATCAATAATATTATGTATATAAAATTCATAGTGTATTTTGAATGCGATTTTCATTTAATCGTTTAAATTTTCAGGTTAAATATGCCCGTACAGTTTATTTCAGTTTGTCTAAATGATTGGCCGAGTCTTTACTAAAGTAGGGCATTATCCATTCAGCCTCCACCCGAGTGGTACTTTCCGAGAAAAGAGTGGAACAAGTAAAAAAGCTCTCTTACGATAAATTAATGTAGTGAACTTGCAGCGCACGACAGAACTAACGACTGCTGAAGTTACGCGTATTCCCTAATTTATTTTCAAATAAACTACTTCAAATTGGCAATGATAAATATTTGCAAATAACTCAACTCAAATACGTTTAGATACTGTAAGCACGACATGATTATTACTTCGGAGCGCAATGAATCGATAACGTAAATATATTCGACTTGACTGAATTTTTTGTGTAATTTAAACTGCATACAGAAAACATCCAAAAAGAAACAAAATCATTTTTGTATTGAGAATAAATGTATTCATTAGCAATACACTCTATTATTATATTGCCGTTATTATTTGCATAACAATTCGTATATATTTAACATTTAAAACGTATTTAATATATTGTGATATCAGCATGATATAGCCCATGCTGACTCGTGCCGAAAACCTCGATTTACAAAATTTCGTATCTTATTTCTGTTCGCTGGTCGTACATGTATGTGTCGCAATATTGGCATTTTGGTCACGGGTGTGACGTTAGTATGTACATGGCTGCTGTAATTGGTGCGCCATTGATTATGTAGATCGCCACTTGCCGCGCTGGGCAACAGCCCATCACGAGCGCGCTTAGTTGTGAGTTAAGTCCCGTTCGACCGGGGCGAAAGTAACGTCGTGTTACTGTCGAGCGGGGAAACCAAGTCTTTATCGTAAATATATGTCAATGTGCTTCGGAAAAAGTCTGTGTGTTGTTAATCTGCTCCTCATACTTCCACCACGCGATCCGATGTAAAAATGCCAACACTAATTGTAATTGTATATATGATCGCCTTTAAAATTAAAATCTTAGAAACTGTTAAGTATAAAATACAAACAAAAATAATTACTTAATTCGTAATAAGAGTGAAAAGTGCATAAATTATTTTTACGTTATACCAGATAAAAATGTTTTAAATATTTTTATTGTGAATTCCTCTTTCTCTTTTTATTTACTCGAAAGTCCAATTATATATAAATAAACATTATCTAATTTAATACGATTTATAAAAGCTTTTTTCAAAGCTGTATGAAATCTAGAACGTCAAATTTGATACTATTGACATTTAATAGCATTGAGGTTATTAACTGAAAATACTTTGGTGAAACTGCATTATTGTAAATTTTATATTAAATTATTAAGCACTCAGAGTGGATCGACTCATATCCAAAACATGTACCTCAAAAAGAAGTGTGAAATAAAACTAAATATTTTAAATTTTCTATTTCTTAAATTAAAACTATTTCCAAAATACAAACAGATTTACTTTACTAAGACCGTCATAATAAAAAAATAATTTATAAATAATTATTTAAAAATCAAAGAAAATTGATCACAATATTCACATTTTAAAAATATTTTTAGGCCCATTTTAAATTTTATATAGATAAATACTTCTTAGTAAATAAGCAGTGTTCAGTATGATCCATGTTAAAACAAGGTAAGAGCTGTTTAACAATTTAATATTAAATTATTCATTGAGGTGCTGTAAGTTCAAATAAACCTTTTTTAACGATAGAAATTGTTAATTTTAAAATTCTAGATATAAGATTTACTCTAGTCTACTGCTAAAAGACGAAAATGGTTTCATAGAAGTAAATAATTAATCGAGAGGATTTTTCATGTTTATTCGTAAAGTGCATAGAAGGTTGTTGTAGCACACGAGGCAGTCTAAAAGTCGCCGCCATGTAATTTTGTACTGTAATATTAGACGCTCACTTAAGAGCTAGACTGTGTGGAGAGCTTAAGCACTAAAATTATGGTTAAAGTGCTTTTTAAATAAGGTAGACTTGCATGTCGACAATGTTTTAAGCTGTGGAACAGGTATTGTTTTGCAGTAAGCCGAAGACAGCATTATATACACGGCAAGGAAGGTACAACATATTATATATTATTATGTAAATGAGCACGTGAAACATGACTCTAAAAATCTACGTTTTATAGACGCCTTTAAATTTTGTTACATTATTTGCAAGAATATCATTTTCCGATAATTTATATATTTCTTAATGTCAGCAGATACAGGAAAATATCGACCGATAGCGTTCTTGTGGAATTTTCATCTTGATGATAACAATGACATGAATACTAGTTTCAACGTGAGTTGGTCCAGGCACAGTAATGGCCCAGTCGGCTGAGCGGTATGAATACCTGGGCATAGTTGGTTTCCAAGGTCCGCGGTTCGCATCCCGCTTCTGCCGTTATTTTTGTGTTTGGATTGACGCGTTCAAAAAAGAATTTTATGTATAGTATATGTATATTTAATTATTAATAATATTATAATATAGTAAATGATCTATAAAAGTAGATTAGAATATTGAAATAATAAAATAATATTCTAATAAAAATTAAAAAAAAATCCATATTATTTTATTGTTTATTTTGTTTTTGTAACTATTAAATATAATTAATTATAATACAAATTTAATGATTAAAATATTTTTTACCAGATTTAATAAAAATATACTACGTTTTATGCATTATAAGTAAAAGTTACAACTTTAGAGATTTTGTCAAAGTGAAATACTAGTAAATAAATAAATTAGTAAATTTTTTGTGCACTAATGTTATATTTAATAGTTAAGAACGAATGAAATTAAAAATAGTTAATTTTTTAATTAGTCAAGGGTACTATTTATTGGTTGAAATTATAACTTTTTTTTTTAAGAAAATATATTATGCATTAAAAATATAAGTAAACATTACAAATCAAAGAGTTGTATATATATATATAATTGTGTCGGAAACAACAGGCTCAGATCCTGTCTGCCCAGAAGTCAGCGACGTCGATGGCGTTACTCCTGTCCATCATCAGGTCTTCCTGGTTGCAGCTACTTGGACACAGCGCACACTCCAGAAGGTGTGACAGGGTCTGCTCCACGCCGCAGTCACATTCAGTCGGTTATGTATATCAAAGAGCTGACAATCTAGTAAAAACACAAATGTTTTTGATTTTAAACTCTTTATAATTTTGTACAAAGTATATAATTTCAGGTACGCAATATTTCATGAAAATAAATTAAAATGGCTTAGTAAATATTTCATAGCTTAGAAGATTATAAGCCTTTGTCTTAAAGCATTCTTTTAGTCTCTAATTACTTGTACGAAAAATAAAAATGTTTGAAAAAATAGTGCTAATTAACACGATCTCTTTTTCAGCTTCAGAGTCTTTTTGAAGTGACGTAGTTTATTTACTTTAAGTCTAGAATTTATTGCTCTACTTGAGATGAAATCTTATACTTGCTGTGTGAAACTTACTATTTTTTTCATCCCTTTTATTATTAAACAATTGAAAGATCCTCTCTCCTAGATAAAATGGATTAGACCACTTATAAAGTACTATCGCAGCTCAGTTATCTCTTAACAAGAGAAGGATTGAGAAAGGCTACGAGTTAGTCTAAACTGCAGTCTCCTAATAGAGAACTTATCTTACGTGATATATGTAAAAACAAGATAAATAAATAAATACTTATAACTATCATTTGATTTTTAATAGTCATTTAAGCTTCAGGTTTTTGTCAAGAGTCGCTTTATGGTTTTATTACGAACATTTTACATTTTTTTCTAGTGTTCTCTCTTAAAAAACGAAATTTCGATTGTCAAAACATAACTAAATTCATGTTAAAGCGTTTAATGTGACGCCAAGTTGTTAAATATAATTTTGTTTCATTATTTTACTATAACTGTTTTATATTAACAGCCAATGATCACTTCGAGTTTATTCAATTCAATTTTATTTATCTTTTCCCTTACAGAAATATTACAATTTGGAACAACTCAATCCATTTCTGAAGTACAATAAGAATTAATCCTAAAATAATAAAATAAAATATCTACAAATATAGGCACTTATGATTAAGTACTAAGAACAAGTAATAAAGACAAGTAAGAGAAGGTCCCAATGCTCATCAAACAGACGACGCCAACAAATTATTCTTCCAAAGAAACTCGTGAAGTTTATGTCTGAATTGGGCCTGTTGGCACCACATAGTCAGTTGCCACTGTCCATGACTAGTCCCATGCCATATATGCACCCTTGTGGCATTGATGAGATTGCTGCACAGAAATGCCAAGGAGGAAAAAATCCACGAAAGAGATTACGATCGCAGTTACAGGTTATAATATGATCGAGATGGATGATTCTCTTATCGAAAATAAATGAGAGAATTTGGTAAATGCGCAGTTTTTTTTTTCACTAGCCATATAGATGTTGATGTGCCTCATCCTATCATGACATATTCGTATATGTATCTCGAATAGCATCCAAAATTACCTCACTTTACGAGTATAATAAGAGGAATTGACAGTTTTACAGAATTCACGCAACTATTGAGTTTTTTTTATATAAACACATACAGGACAATACCGTCAGATGGTGATAGTAATTCTGAAGTCTCATCTGTGGAATTCTATGATGCATATGGCTTAGCGCTGCATGTGGAGTGTTGATCCGCCAACATCATAGACTACAGACCGAGATTCACGCATCATCCTTATTATTACAGGAATTTACTATGAATGGGTGGTCTTCACGGGACGACTTTCGTCTACCACAAATTTTAATTAATAGGCTATGACTGGAATTTTACGGGTGAGGGATCAAATTCACACCAACCGGGGGTATTTTAGAGCTCAAAAATGTTATTTTTTTTAAATCTTCGTTGGGGATTGAACCCACAACCTGTGGCTTGCAAAGCAAACGCTTTGAGCATTTAGCTATCCTGCCGGCAAATATAGTGTGATGTAAATTAACGATGTTGAAAATGACGATAAATTAAAGATGGCGTGTCGAATCATTTAATGTGACATAATATGTGACACAGTATATTACATTACAGTTTCTATATTCAGCAGGACATATAAACGAACGCTCAAGGCTCGCGAACGAGGAGGAGTTCTCAAAAATTAAGTGTGCCCGTGTGTGGGGAATATTAAGGAGTTGCCAGTGAGCGATGCACGCATCCCGGGAATGTTAATGCCGGGGGCGTAATGTCAAAGCGACGAGAACTGTCAAATTCCGAAATGACATTATCGGCTGTCGGTACTGTCAACGCTCCAACAGCCGAGAAAGCCTCGGCCGCCTGAAAGTCGAACTTATCAACGACTACTCTAAAGCGAAACCGAATAATAAATGAAATTTAGTTGAAGCCGGAGATTCGAAAGGAATAACAATTTCAAAGTAAAAAAAAAAACTCCCGGCGCAAAATTCCCGCGACGAAAATACATTTTTTTCTTCATTATTTAATTCGCGGAAAAGTTTTTTTTTTCTTAATGTTATAATATTTATTCTCGTCGGGTTTTTAATATTTGAGCGGGCGCTTTAAGAAGTTTCGGCTTAAAGTAATATTAATTTCGGGATTTTTTTTTGTGAGAATTTTAAAATGTTTAATTTTTAGGGATTACATTTTAAGCGTTTAAGTTGATGTGAAAGCTGCGTAATGAAGTTACTTGTTTGTATGGCCACTTCATTCAGCGATGGTTAAGTAGAAAACAGTGCACTGGGAGGGGACAATCAGCTAAATATCTATTATAGTGATATTTCGACGACTTGTATTTTTTTTAAATTTTATCTTTCTTCAGTGTCTAAGGTCCAACGATATAATTTAATAATCTTTAATAATACAAAATTAATTTGCTTCCGCCGTATTTCATTCCCAGTCAATTACTAAAACGACTCATCGGTAACGGCGCACTGGACGTTTGGTGCACAGGACATTTGGCGCACGGGACAACTAGTGCAATGGACATCTCTCTAATCTTATATCCCTAACCTATATACATGCCCCTGGTAGAGATGAGCCACCCATTAAGTACCAAACAATATTGGCTGATCATCTGATCTCCTTAGAAACGCTGATTATTGAACACCCAAATATTTCTCTCATACTTCAGCCGCAGTCTATGCAAGTTTACGGGGTCTTGCCCTGGAGGCTCCCGGGAACGATCTATGTTCAAACGTGGACCTCCAGGTATACATGTGTTCTGGAACAAGACATAGACAACTTGATCTTATAGAACTGCGAAAACGACATTCCTGTGTCCATATGCTCTACATATGTATAAAATGATAAACATAATAAATTCCAAAGATGACACTTCTTTAATGTACTAATAAGTCTGTTTGTTTTACTTAAAAATATTTCAAGCTTTTATGTTTATATTTCACTTATTTTTTCTTGCTCAAACTGCATAAAATTTAACTGTAGTAGGCCAAGTTTATAATTTTGAAAACTTAAGCAAGCGAAGTGTTTATTTTTGAAGCGCGCACTCACAAAATAAGCAGTATGTAAATTTTTACATTATTGAATCCTCAGTTCCGAGTAAGCGCCAACCGAAATCGCCAAGTATGGTGGAGAGTGTGTGCGAAAATTCCCCATTTAGCGGTGGGATTTGCTAAGCGGCGCCAGATAGATGGAGATCTGGTGGGCGGAGGCTCTAGTGGGCGGGGGCGATAATGAAATTGGAGTGAGGGCGGCCAGTGCCAATTAATTTACCTGCTTTCCCGCCCTCCCGCTCCGCCCTCCGTAATCACTTTTCGACTGACTAACTCTATTTTCTGACGTAAGAATCGAGAGGAATTTTCCTGTATCAATCGAGTGGGAAACACATTATATCTGATACCGGAAATAACTAAGTTGCTTTCTTGTTGCTTATTGGGAATGATTATTACAGCGATACGTGCGTTTTGTCCTCAGTGTCAATATTTAATTATATACTTAAATAAAAAAAAAACTTAGTAATGTACAGTAAATTGTTTTTGGTGGATTTTTTTAGAATATATTTAAGCACTATAGTACTATATAGATAATTGAAGATCAATATCTATATTTAACAAATTGATATGTACGTATAAATTCACAGCAAAAATCATTAAAAATGTCATTTTTCTCGTCAATAAATTATGTTAATAAAATTAAATGATTTAATCAAAATAAATGTTTTTGATATTTCCAAAACGCGCATCTATAAAATAATGCGTATAAATTATAAAATACGTGTTAATTTATCGATTCAGTAAGCAGAGGCAAATTTGATGTGAATTTGTATATATGTATCGGCTTATAATATCATTTCTTAACAAGCTAGGTTCTTCTTCGTAGTATCAATCCGGTGGATTGGTTTGCAGCAACAGAATCTTGCATCTCGATCTCCATTCCTCTCGGTCCTCCGCAACCCTTTTCAGCTCAGCATAAGCGCTACAATTCATGTCCTCGAATACTTGCTGTAAATACTCCCGTCTAGGGCGCCCTCTACAGATTCTACCCTCAACCATCCCCTCCACAATATCGTGAAGAAGACCATCGTGGCGCATGATGTGACCAATCCATCGGGCTCGCCTCTCTGAGATGGTTCTTATTAGCTGCCTATCTTCCTTGATTATCCTGAGAACCTCATTGTTCGTGACGTGGTCTCTCCAGGAAATTCCGAGAATTCTTCTGTACGACCACATCTCAAAGGCCTCTAGTCTTTTTTTATCACTTTCAGATAAGCACCATGTCTCACAGCCGTACATTAAGATGCTCCAAACAAGTGTTTTGGCAAGTTGCTTGCGGAGCCCTAAAGTAATATTCTTTGACTCAAGAATTTTGTCTTTTTTATTGAAAGCTAGCCTTGCTTGATGTATTCGACTGTTGACTTCTCTTTTTGTTCTGCCATCCCAGGTGATCGTACTTCCAAGGTATACAAATTCTTTTGCATCTTTTAGGGGTACTCCTAGCATTGATATGTTCATTTTCTGCTGCTCATTGCGGCTTACTCTCATGACTTTGGTTTTTGTGCTGTTTATATTCATATTGTAGTTGGAATTAAATATGTTTTCCATGGATGTCAGCGCTTCAGTGAGTTCATCTTCAGTTTCAGCAATCAGAGCAATGTCGTCAGCAAACCTTATCATATCAATCTTTTGGCCATGTATTTTAACTCCCTCTCTATGGCCCATTTTTTCCCTGATGTTATTAATTGCATTTTGTATGTATACGTTGAAGAGTACAGGCGACAGAGAGCATCCTTGTCTCACCCCTTGACGTATTTTTGCTTCCTTTTGGACATTTCCAAGTGATATTATGGCAGCTTCTTCTTTGTAAAGTGAAAATATGAGTCTTCGTTCTTTGTATTTGACTCCAATTTCTTTCATAATATCGAAGAGCTTTTCCCAATCTACTTTATCAAATGCTTTTTCAATGTCCACGAAGGCAATATATGTATCTTGGTCCACTTTTATCCTCTTTTCCAAGATCATACGCAGGGATAAGATTGCTTCTCTGGTTCCCATTCTTTTTCTGAATCCAAATTGATCGCTAGTGAGAGTCTTTTCTATTTTTGGTTCAATTCTATGTAGGATTATGTTGGTCAGTATTTTGGATGCATGGGATAGAATACTGAGTGTTCGGTGTTGTTCACATTTTGTTGTTCCGGGCTTCTTTGGCAGAGTTACAATTAGACACTTTTTGAAGTCTTCTGGCGCTATTCCTGTATTATAAATCATCTGAGTCATTGTGAACAGAGCATCTAGAGTTCCGGTTCCTGCCGACTTTATTAGTTCAGTTGGTAGGTCATCAATCCCTGGTGTTTTTCCATCTTTGAGCTTTTTTAATGCGAAGTCAAATTCCTCTCGGATAATTGGGTCTCCCAAATCATCGGCGTCCACATCAGTTTCGTTTTCTATCACAGTCTCAAAGCTGGTATCATTACTTCCGTTGTATAGTGTTTCCAGGTACTGTTTCCATCTCTCCCCTATTTGTGTATCCTCAAACAGTATTTTCCCGTTCTCTGCTTCTATCGCTTTGCCTTTTCCAATTTTCATGCCTAAGAAATCCTTTACTGACGCATATGCACTTTCAATATTTCCTTTTTTCATGTTGTCATTGATTTCTTTGCAATTTCTCTGTAAGAATGCTTCCTTAGCGATTCGTGACTCTCTGTTTATTCTGTTTCTCAGTGCTCTATATTCACTTTGGGCCTTGTCATTGGGGTTATTTTTGAGTAGTCTCTTTTTGTGTTTATATTTCACTTATTTATATATATATAAATATATTGTATTTTTAAAATAATTGAAAACATTGATGTGGTAAAAATTTATATATATACATAAAAAATATATCATATATATATATAAATATTTAATATATTAATATATATATTTATAATTAATATATAAATATTTATTTAAATATTTATCTTCTTCTTCGTAGTATCAATCCGATGGATTGGTTTGCAGCAACAGAATCTTGCATCTCGATCTCCATTCCTCTCGGTCCTCCGCAACCCTTTTTAGCTCAGCTCAAATATTTATATATTAGGTTAAATCATCCTTAAAAAAGGTTACGTGGTTTACCTTGCAAAGTTAAAACAACGTTTTAGACTTTGCGAAAGGAAAAAAAATGTGGCATATTTTTCTATTTGAGTCTCATATAACAACGCGCGTGATATTGATAATGTTTTTGATGTAATTCAACAGTAAGAGGCTGGTCAAGACTTCAACAGCTTAAGGCTCCTCATGAAATGGAGTAGATTCCAAAGCGAAAGCTCATTATGTTCCAACCTTTTGTTGGTATTAGGATTGTCACTAATTAATAATCTCTAAAATATGCCTCGGATACTAGAGCTGCATTTTATGAAATTCCCTAGGAAGTCATTCTGAAGAGTCGTTGGGAACTGTGTATATATGTGCTTAGTGGAGCTTCGGATGCAGAGATAAATAGGTGTTATTAGGTGGTATGTGGAAAAGATGAAGGGAGTTAACGGAAATGTTCGGCATATATTTGTGAGGTAAATGTGTCATTATCATCAATATCAGCTTGATATCAGCTTGATATAGCTACTTCAGGCTGATGCCGTAAAGCCTCGAAAAACGATCTTTTGTCTTTTATTTTTGTTCGCTCGCCTGACATGTGCACATCTAATGTTAGTTTTAATTGTATAATGTTACACTGAATTTGCATATGCCAATTTATTTGTTATGACAGTTGGCCCACTTTTTGTTGGTACCACTGTCATCTTGAATTTGCTTTTTCTGCAGCGACGGTCGGCAGCGCCGAGATGTTAAAGCGCACCGTCAGTTGACAATTGGAGCTCTCGATCGTTAGAGTGCGCGCCTAAGGGCGTTCGCTATAACGGGCGACGTTTTAGACAGATAAACCGTGATAATATGTGAAACGAAAACAACTTATTTATATTATGAACCTGATCCTGCATCCTTCATCCAGTAAATCAATATCAAATAAGAGAGGAGGATATCATAGTCTTTGTCTGTCCATTGTTAAACTAAAACTCGCAGCATAAGTCTCCATTTATCTAGAACCTCAAGTTCTCGCATCCTGCGCCGTCCTGTTATTATTTCGATGTCATAACTGAGAATATTTATTTAAATAATTATATGTAGATCCACTTTGTTCATAGATCACGTAGAAGAAAAGCAAAATTGATACTCAATTTGGTCCATTATGTAACAAAGTGAAACGACAATCTTGTATTTAATATTTAAAATGGATCTCAAATAAATATTATTGTAACATCATTTTAACATCATATTCATAGAATACTTCAAATATTTTATACGTAATTAATGCTAATTATATGCTTTAAAAACAAACAGAAAAATAAAAAATATGAGAAACAATTTTAAAATATTCATACTGTAGTAATAATTTAATAGTTTACACGTACATATGAGTTATAGCAAATAAATATTATACTAATTATCATTTGCGTTTTAATGAAATTTGGTCATGTTTAAAGGGTAATGAAATCAGGCACTTACTTAACTTTGCAAAATGTTCGAGTATTAACTCCAAGCGAACCAAGACCTTTGACGTGATATAAAATACGGGGATATTTCCATTTTCCGACGGTTCACTAAAGCTCATCGGCTGCATTACGAGGCACAAATTTCCCACCTCGATCCGAAACTATTCATCTTCTATCAACGTCCGACTACTACACCCATTTAAGCTCTAACATCTCTGTCATAGCTCCTCCGTTCCAGGACGATCGTTTGTCATTCCCTCTTGCCGGCGACGCCATTTTGAGGAAAAGCAAAAAAAAGCTAAGGCTATCTGCGCTGTCTCGGTTTTCCTTTTTCTCTTCTCGCCGACGAAAAAAAAACGTTACCGCGAAACTAATTTATTTTATTCACGTGGCTTTAAATGGCATCATTGAATTGAAAAAGTTTAATGTTGTGTTTAAGTTATTATGATTTATGTTTCGAAAAGTTTTTGCATTCGCGAAGATGCGCATCTTTGTGTTTTTTTTGTTTGTTTGCGGAAGAATAAAAATTCGAATACATAAGTATCGTTATTTCGAACGATAAAACGCAGAATGAAGCACGTGTCTTTTGATATGTTTTTTTTTTTTTTTGTAATAATACGATGTAATTTATCATCGTGCAAAGTGAGAGTGTATATATGAATCAATCATATTTATCAATTAACAGTTAATCATTTTGATTGAATACATATTATCCCTAGATAACATTGCCAGCAGGTGTATATCAGTGGTCAAAGCGTTTGCTTTGCAAGCCAAAGGTCGTGGGATCGATCATCGACGGAGATTAAAAAAAAAACGAATTCTGAGCTCTAAAATACCCCCGGTTGGTGTGAATTTGATCCCTCACCCGTAAAATGCCAGTCATAGCGTATTAATTATAATTGATGGTAGACGAAAGTCGTCCCGTGAAGGCCACCCATTCATAGTAAATTCCTGTAATAATAAGGATGATGCGTGAATCTCGGGCTGTAGTTTATGACGTTGGCGGATCAATACTTCACATGCAGCGTTTAGTCATATGCACCATGGTAAGCGTCATAGAATTCCACAGATGAGACTTTAGAATTACTATCTAGCTTACATAAAAAATATATATATTATTTTGACATTTATTATTGGATTATTTAAAAACAGTAGATTATGAGAATGCTGATTATTTTGTGAAGTGGTATTAAAGATGGCGCCGCATCATTAAAGAGATCAATTAAGGAGCAAAAATAAAAAAGCCTCATTATTTCATGACAAATAAGTCTTTCGTTGATATATAAATCATTTATTAAAAAAAATATCACGAATATCGTAGGCACGCTTTTTTACGTTTCAGTTGATATTTATGTGAGGTGCAGAACAGCTAAAATTGATTAGATATGTTTAATTTGTCATTTTACGGGTGAGGGATCAAATTCACACCAACCGGGGGTATCTTAGACATCGGAATTCGATTAAAGATTTTTTTTAAATCTCCGTCGGGGATCAAACCCACGACCTTTGGCTTGCCAAGCAAACGCTTTGAACATTATGCTCTATACCTGCCGGTGAAAATTGATTTCAATTTAAAATATGAAATAGTATGTACATTTTTCTACTGCGCCTTGCATTGTGAAACAATGTTGTCACCTGTAAAAATATAACGAGGAAAGTTTATACATGTATCGTTTTACTATTTAGGAGCTGTTGTCACCTCTACCTGCGGAAATAGCTGTTTCGTATAAAAAATAAGTAGTAAGATGGATGGTTCGTTGGAGTCACACGCCATAAGGTAATGCAAGAAGTTTCCGGAAGTCGATAAACGTTCGTCTCTTTAGGAACATTCAGTTGCCTTTGTTGCCTGAAGGCTGCAGTTCACCTGGAAAGGAGAAATACCGGCGAGACACGCCCTGCAACGCAATTTCCTGTTTACTAATGTACTATGGTGACCCTGCTCCCTTGGGAAAGAATGTCCGGAATCCTTTAATAGCATATATATTTTTTTGGAGAGATATTATACTTATATTTATATTTCTAGTAAATAATCACATTTATTTAATTCACAAACCGAAGTTACAGCAGAGTATACATAAATATACAATACATACAAAAGATAATAAAAAAATAAAAATAACATAGAAGAAGAAGAAGATGACACGTGTCAAAGATCAAATAGATCTAGGAGAACAATACTATCGACAAAAGAGGAAAATCATGTAAGAAAAGAAATCGAGGTGTGCTGGTAGGTCATTTAGGAACGCCATTGCCGTTGTACTAAATTGAGTGCTCGAAGCTCCACAAGTATCAACTGGGATCAACTGGGATTCCAAACTAAGCTCCCATATTCTAGAACAGATAGGACAAGTGAAGAATAGAGGGTACGAAAAATTAGAGGGTGACGAAATTGTGTAGCTTGGCGGGTGATGAACCCGAGAAGTTTTTTGGCGTGGGAAGTTAAATTAATTATGTGAATATGGAAAGTGAAGGACGAATCGTAGGTTATACCTAGATCCTTGACAACTGCTACTCTGTCGAGCAATGTTCCGGATAATTAGTATTTGGAAACTTATTTAAGCTGGGAAAGGAATTGAGCCTTCTTAGATTTCAAATTATAATTATTCGGTTAATTATAATTGTCAAATTGATAAGTATTTCTCTGGGGAATGTGGTGAGGGGTTAATAGAGTTGGGTTTTGTGTACAAGTTCGTATCTCGAATCCCGCCTAATATTTATTTTATTTGATGGTTTTGGTGTATCGTGTGTATATTAAACAATATATTAAAAATTTGTAACTTTCCTCTAAATATTAGTAAACTATAAGTATTTTATTTATAATTAATTAAAAATATTTAATTTATTATGATTTTTACATCGTGTTTAGTTTTATGTGCAATTAATATTTTGCAAACGTGTGACTGGAAAAGTTCTCAGTCTGTGCAGTGCTGAAACCTGCATTAATGTCATTAACAATTGGTAAATGCGCTTCATGTTCATCAACTTAATTGATTCAATTCAAAGAAGAGCAATTCGTTTCATAATCAATGACACTCTTACGTCTAACCTGCAATCAATGGAACACAGGCGTAAGATTGGTTCATATTGTCTTTTCTACCGTTATTACCACGGGCGCTGCTCTTCGGAACTTAAAGAACTAATTCCTCTTGCACCCACCCACAACCGACAAACTCGTCTTACACTTGCATAGACAAACATCCATAGACAGTTAATGTGTGTCGACCAAGAACTGGCAGTTTTCAAAGTTCCTTCCTTAATGCCACCGGTAAGCTAAGAAATGCTCTTCCAGCGTCTGTATTTCCTTCTTCCTACAATCTGGATCTCTTCAAGAAACAGATAAATATAATACACTTGCAATATCCCCAACCAACACACAAACACGAACACAACAAACGTTTCCTGCATGCAGCGTCCAGCCTCCCAGGCTGAGCGGCATAGAGTGCACTGGTCTTTACCGGGTGTGCTCTCTTGCATTACATAAAAAAATATGTACAACCAGGTCAAAATCCTTACCCATTTTATAACAACATTTTATTTAACATTGTGTCATATTGTGGCAATATTTTTTAATAATTGATTTTAATATGTACTTGTTATTTAATTTTTATGTAAACTCTCGACACCAGTGAACGATTTTACTTTGAACTAGGGTGAATGGACGCTATGAAATGATGTACAATTGTCATTAAGTAAGCGGCTTAAACCTTAAGAGTACTTTAAATTTATACTCTCGAGATTCCCTTAATTTAAGAGGAAAGTACTCATTCCGACGAAAAAAGACTTTCGAGAATGAATAATATATTTTTTTATCACATCAAAAAGAACATTAAATAGAAGATAATTAAATTTATACTCGTATTCATAAACATGACTACGTTTTTTTTAAATGAAAATAATCGTGAATTCTCTTGTACACTTTGCTGTAGAAGCGTATGAAAAATGTCTTCCAAATAAATGATTAATAATACTTTTAAGAAGGCGAACCTTTCTGACATATTTTCTTATTAATCGATCATTTTTTCAACGCTCAAGTTGCGAAATTCACCTCGGGTTATTCGCAAACCCACCCGAATTTATCAAAGATAAACTTTTACAGAACTAAATTTTTCTGAATTGAAAATTGCGCGGTCGGCTTCGTCCGAGTCTATTCAAATTAGGAGATCTTAACCACGGCTTCTTCACTAACTCACATAAATTATGTTTTCCTATTCATATTTTAATGAAGATTTTTATGATACTCTTTTATTGTCATCTTTCACGAGCGTTTTTAAAATTTAAATCGTTTTCTTTTGAATTCCATATGATGACAAAAAAATTTAGAAATTGATTTATCAATTACACATTTTAAATACTAAATTAGTCAGTTATTAAATGTACACATACAATTCTACATGAAGTTCTACGCATCAATTCATTCAGAAAAAATATCAGCAGACGCGGGATTGTGTGTTACAGATTATATAATATTAAATTATATTAGATTTTACATAAATTCATCCACTTCATCATTAATCTCAGTATATTCCAGGCACTGTGGATGCTTTGAAAAAATCTTTTTCACAAGGTTAAATTCCTTCCAAATAAATCGGAATTTTAAGGCACACCGATATATTCAAAACAATTGAGATTCCCTTTTATTAATTGTTTAACTGTTCAAATATTTAAATACTATCGACAATTACTTATACAAATGATTAAAAGGTATTTTTATGTGAAAAAAAGCATTCATCTGAAACACGCTATAGTATTAACAAATAAATATACTTGTCATGTAATATATTATATAATGATGTAAATAAGACTGTTTTTTAGAACGTGGTATTTTAAAAAGGCTCAGTACGATTAAATGTCACAGTATAATTGAATATGAGCGCCATCTCTTTGGATGGAACATTGTTATGTACAGATGCGGAAAAATCCCGAATAACATAAATCAAATCCGAAAAAAACGGTGCCTTATGTAACGAAAAAATCAACATAAAATTTCCGGGCCGAAAAATAAGTCTTCATTATCATTCGTTTTCGGGGATAAAATAAAAATGCTTTAACCGAAGCCTTCGCCACATAAAAGCTGACCAAACAAAAGTCATGTCCCTTGGGGAGCAGATGAGCTTGCTATTATTTTCGTGTCGTATTTTTCCGTTTGGAAATGTGGGCAGCGTCGTATTTCAAAATTAAATCAGTTGGAAACATTTGCTTTGTTTCACACGATGTATGTGTCGAAATGATATTTCCTGTAAATCTTCGAGGAATGTGATCCGGACGCTTGCGGGGAATGGTAATACAACATATTGAGTTTTTTTCAGGCCTTCTGAACTTTTTCTTCAGGAAAAGTGTTTTTACATACTTGTACATTTTCATTTATATTCGCTCTCTTTTCGCATGGGAATATAAAGAAATAAGAAAACGACTGAAATATTCATTATTCACAATTGTTTTCAGTGAAAAAAAATTACTACAAAATTTAAGTAAAATAAAAACGTTATACAAGTTAACTTTTTCGATACGGCTTGGTGGAATAAAAATTATACTATCAATACAGCGTGAATTTTTCAAACCATTTTATTTTGCTTAAAACTAGTATTTGAAGCATAAATGTACTTATCTGATCTATTTTCATATATTACATTGGTTCTTCTATACTTTAGCTATCAGATGATGCATAAAAAACTATTATATTTATCAAACTTTCATTGTGTAACTCCATACATGTGATGGCATTGACACATGTGGTTTAGTGAAAAATCGCTCCCTTGACGAAACCCAACGATATTTATTTACACGATTTACAGATTTCTGTAAATAATACATGTAGGTTGATAAAGGGAATGACTGCACTTTCAATTTCCCATCGTAGATGTCACAATGAGTACTGAAAGTAGCAAAACGATATATCACGTAAACCGATGTCAACAGTCGGGGAATCTTTGACGGTATATGCCGACAACCGATGCGAAAGGGTTAAGCTTCGTTTACTGAAATAATTTATTCTTCCTACAAATCCCTTTTCTAGTGAAATTCTCTCAGCAGCATGTACAACGCATTGGTCTTTTGCAGCTCAGCTTTCTGAAGCTCCTTTCAGTACATTTTGCCGTCGAGTATTGGGCTTTTTAAGACTGTAACAAATTGCGGTCTGAAGCAGGAACAAATTTATTTTATGCTCTCCTGCTACATCTGGAAACATGTCTAAGCCAGTTCTACCTCCATCTAATGATATACTGCATTATGAAAGGTTGAAGTGTTCACTCTCTTACTCCGTTGTTTCGCACATCGTCAATAAACCTCAAATATTTTTTGAATACAACTATTCTAGAAACCCATTTCACAGATTGTATGTTTGTATGTAATAACTTCAATATATATGTTATAAGACAAACATTTAGATATTATAATGTATTCTTATTTTTAAAAGTCGTATTTCGACACAGGAAAGTTGATATTGTAAAGTCATTTACATCATTTTTACGTAATTTTAATGCTATTCACTGACATTTAATGTCAATACTGCATAATAAGAACACAATAAGAAGAAGAATATTAACTTAAGGCTCCGCAAGCAACTTGCCAAAACATTTGCATGGAGTATCTCGATGTACGGCTGTGAGACATGGTGCTTATCTGAAAGTGTTAAAAAAAGACTGAGGGCCTTTGAAATGTGTTCATACTGAAGAATTCTCGGAATTTTCTGGAGAGACCACGTCACGAACAATGAGGCTCTCAGGATAATCAAGGAAGATAAGCACCTTATAAGAACCATCTCAGAGAGGCTAGCCTGATGGATCGGTCACATCATGCGCGACGATGGTCTTCTTCACGATATTGTGGCGGGGATGATTGAGGGTAGAAACTGTAGAGGGCGATCTAGATGAGAGTATTTGCAGCAAGTGTTCGAGGACATGAATTGTAGCATTTATGCTGAGCTGAAGAGGGTTGCGGAGGACCGAGAGGAATGGAGATCGAGATGCAAGATTCTGTTGCTGCAAACCAATCCACCGGATTGATACTACGAAGAAGAATATCGTATTTTGGACATTTAAGTAAAATAAGGAGCTTTTGATTTGACTCAATAATGAATTTAATTTTAATAATCTTAGGAATGAAATGTTTGACTTCTAGCATGCCAGTTAAGACTTTTATTTTTGTCCAATAACAAAACGTTACGTGAAATGATGTAATTTAGATAGCGGTTGTAAACAACCATTCGCGTAGTATTAATAAAAGTAAATGTAACACAGGTGAATGACTGGTTGTAATGTCCGCATAGGATTTACAAGAAGTTGTTTTCACCCATTCAGTCTATAGTTCAGTTCGAGACCCGAGTGGTACTTACTAAATACATAGACTGTCGGTAACTAATAATATAAAAAAAGCTTGTGAATAAATGTTGACTGCTCGAATAATAAAAATTATAAAATACATACTCTGATTATATACTACAGAGACATCTATCGTTATAAGATGGTAACAATGGTGTAAATACATCAACTTTCAACGAAAATGGTCGTGTAAACTGCGCGGTGTGTACAATAGAGCAAAGGTCCAAGGCTTGTGGTTCGAATCTCGTGTCTACCAATATTTTTCTGAATGAATTGATACGTATAAAATTTGATGTATAATTGTATGTGTGTATTTAATTACTACTAATAAAAGCGTCGTTTAACGTCGGATTCGGGCGCCGTTTAACTTCTCTGGACGATCGTAGGGACACGTTGCAAAGGAGGCGGCGACCTAGACGAGCTCTGTGACGGTGAATCCTGTTTTTATTTGCTAGTTTATGATTCGGAGCGGGCAAAGAGGATCCCAAACAGCACGCGGCGCACCATTCCAACAATTTCCACCGTCCCAAACATTCCCACCAATAGTCTAGGTCTTTCCAAATAGCTAAAACTCTGGATTGTCTGTGAATCTCAGTCAGAACTGAGTCCCCATAAAAATAAACGATGCGTGAATGTAGTCTCATGAGGATGTTATATCAACACTCTCGTTAGAACAATTCATCATAATCATCCCGCATCCACTCGCTATCTGCATGTTGTCGTCTCATATTGCCATCATAAAGTACTGTCAACCGCTTAACTTTGATTCTCTGATTTATTCCAAATATATTATTTGTATACTAACATTCCCTTCTATTTAAAAGGTAGTTATTCAGTCACGTGGTGGCCGGATGAGGAGCAGATTAACAACACAAAGGCTTTTTCTGAAGCACATATATAATCCGATAACTTTACAAACTTCCGGCCCATGCGAAATAATATGTCGGGCCGGCCACAATGCGACCTTCTCGTGGTCGTCGGCACACACTGACTGTCGTGCGGTGCCGTGGTCGGTCACACCAGCGCCGTAAGTGGCGATCTATATAACTAACGTCACACCCGTGACCGGACTTGTCCAAAATACCAATATGGCGACACATATATGTACGATAAGCGAATAGAAATAAGAGACGAAAGATTGTGTATCGAGGTTTTCGGTACCAGTCAGCACGGGCTATATCATGCTGATGTCAATACTTTTCAATAATCTTTCAAGACGGCAAGAATTCAATATTAGACTCTAATATTCTTCAATAACACTTTCTGGTTGAATCTCCCTTTGGTAAGATATCCAGCAACTACAGCACATTTTAATTAATACTTTTTGTTTTCAGTTGGATCTTCGGGTGCAGAAAAGTAAGAGTATAGGAACGATGTATAGACAATAGCAGTTGACAAAAATAAGTGGCGAACATTTTTGGTTAGCATATATTCCGAGTATCTGATAGACACGAGAAGAAGAATGTGCAAAAATTCGTAGCCGTACAAAAGAATGGGGGCATTCATAGGTTGTGTATACTTGTCCCGTATCTTGTGAGAACTGACTGAATGAATCGGCACACTTTTGTAAAAATGGATTGGACATATTTACCAAAGAATCGACGCTTAATAGAGATGAAAAGCGTTGAAGCGGTGCCCAAAAACCGGTAAACGGAGTGTCCTGTGACCACCATATGAAGATGAACATATAAAAAATGCAGAAAGTACTGTATTATTTATAAAAAGTTTTTTTTCCAGGGATCGAGCCCACTAACTTAGGCATCATAAGAAAGCTTTTTACCTTTATTTCTAAGTCTTTGGTATAAAGAGATTGCATGCGGGAAGCACAGAACGGCTCGCCGCCTTCCAAGTGTCGTATCAGGCAAATGGAATCGTAAAACAGGTGACGGAGTCTCATAATTCTTTTTCGAATGGCGAGTTTATGTGAGGGTTTTGGCGACGTTCGCTTCTTTGTTCGCGGGCACCTTGTTTATGTCAAAGAACACTATTATTTAAACACATTTTAAGTGGCAAATCGATATAGCACCCACAAGAATATTAAATAGTAAACTCATTTAAATTGAAAATTGAAAAAAAACAGTTTTTGAGTTTTATCATTGTTAAAATTGAAACTGGACTAGAACGAACCATGTACAATCAATAGAAATCTTAATGACTAAATAATTAATGTGAAATATAAGAAAATAACATTAATTTGTTACTCCAAATTTTCGTTTAAAATTAACTGCAATTATGTAGTTTTACTAAGCATTATCATTTTATAACCTTAACCCTTTTATTACGCCTCGGTTTGAATACAAATTATACTGTCAATTATATAACTAGTATTTGAAGAATAAAATGTACTTATCTGGTCTATTTTCATATATCACATTGGTTGTTGTATCCTTTAGCTATTAGATGATGCATAAAAAACTTTTCTAAGAAAGTAGCAAAATGATATATCACGGCAACCGATAATCAACGGTCGGGGAATCTTATGACGGCATATGCCGACAACCGATGCGAAAGGGTCAATCAACGTTATTAAGTAAACAGTGTTGTTAATTTGAGAATAAAAATAACTGTTCCATGTGATAGAAATTGACATCAGCATGATGTAGTCCTTGCTTACCGTTACCGAAAACCTCGACAAACAATCTTTCGTCTTATATTTTTATAGCTCGCCACACTTTTATGCATATCGCCACATTGGCACTAGTACATAATTTTGCCACTTACAGCGCTGGCGACCGACGCGGTTTGTCCCAGCGTCAGTCAGCCCCGAGCGATAACCGAGACAACGTCATTGTTGCGGCCGGCGGTATGTTTCCGCTCGGCCCTAACCTTGTAATGTTTTTAAGTCAATAAAATCAGTGTGCTTCAACAAGAAACTCTTTGTCTGCTGCCCTGCTCCTCATCCTGCCCCTCGCGACGTAATAACGCCTCTCTCTCCTTGTTTTGAGAGAGGAGGATGTTAAAATGAATATTTTAAATACATTTAAGTTAATTATTTATTATATTTTTTAGTATTATTTATGTTTAAGACGTTTCATTATCTATTTCTAGAACATTTTATTTTTCACCTTTCTTTAGAATCACACATACTATAATCGTTACTTGAGTGGATATAATGTAGTAGAATAAATATAATTAGTATTAATTTTGTTATTTCTATTTGTTGTCTCATTACCGAGGATTACGTAATCTCTTACTTACTTGTTACTTTACTTAGTTGGTATAATCTCTGCACTTCCTGAAGCACAAGCTGAAAAATCTGCGTAGCTATAAATAAGACAAGAGTAAAGGACTGTTTGGGTAATTAAGGGAGAAGGATCTCCTCCGTTAGTAGAGAAAAGATAAAATGTATTCACTCCAGGTCCTAACTGTAGAATGTTGGAATAGTGGATTAATTTCTTGTTATACTTATTTTTTAATTTATTTTAATCATTACTGAATTATATGCTTCACTGTAATTATATTAATTGAATTTGTAACTCTAATCGGTTCAATTATTAATGATAATCTAGGCTCTACATGTGCAATTACCGTACTTAAACTTCACATGTCTTAAAACCATGGCGCTTAAACAATGCATCCTCCCTGTATTAACATATGGCGCAGAGACGTGGAATCTTACAGCAAGTCTTACCCATTAAATAAATTTCACCCAGCGTGCTATGGAGAGATCCATGCTCGGAGTGTCGCTAAAAGATAGAATCCGAAATGAGGAAATACGCAAAAGAACTCAAGTAGTAAATGCTACCCAACGAATAGGCACACTCAAGTGGCAATGGGCAGGAAATATCTGTCGAAGAGACTACGTTCGATGGGAAGAAAACTATTGGAATGGCGCTCTAGAACTGGCAAACGAAGCATTGGCCGACACTCTGCAAGATGGATAGACGACATAAGAAGGATAGCGGGAGTGACCCGGATGCGGAAGGCGGAGGATCGAAGAGGATGAAGACTCATGCGGGAGACTTACGTTCAACAGTGGACGGATACAGGCTGATGATGATGATGATGTTGATTTTCCATGAAAAATGTTTATGTTGAATAATAAATGAAAAATATATTTTAACTGATAAAATAATAATGTCACTTACATTATAATTCATCGAATGGAGAAAAGTTCAAATAAATTATGATTTCTTTTTTATAACAATATTTATGTTCTGGTTCTGTCACATAAATGTCAAATCTAACAGCAACGGAAATAGAGTATTACGTAAGTAATCCAAGAAGGAATCGCAAAAAATCTCGGGTAGTGCTTTGACAACTACCCAGTTCTCCCCCGACCCCTTCAATGAGGTTGAGCTCGATCTCCTCAAAGTACGCGATGACGAGAGGGTTATTGGGGGTTGCGGCGTGTTAGGGTTAACGCGAGGGGAATTTATTAATAGAGTAATCATTTGATAGAGAGTCTGGTTAGCCAAACTATTGTCAAATGAATCATAATCATTATATACGACCGAAATGTTGACAATCAAACATTTGTATTTCAAGTACAAAGTAGAGTATAGTATTCAGAAGATCTGCACCAGAGTGTACCGTTGGACAGTGAAAGATTTGATTTGTTAATGCTTTAACGCGAACCATTTTCCGGACAGCGCTGCATGTAGAGTGTAAATCCACCAACGTAATTATGCTGCAGCTCAACTTTCGAGCTTTTAAGCGTCACTCACTGTTAACCACTTCATCGCCACATGATTGTAGACACCGTCTTGACACCATGAATTGAATATCTTCCAAACTGTCGAAAAATATTGATCCTTTTTGATTAGTTAATATTTTAAAATATTCATAGATGTCGTTGTTAGAAAATCGGAATTAATTTTGAAATACATCTTTGGATTATTGCGAAGCGCGCACAGCTGCGCTTATGGCGATCGTCTACGTAGAGCGCACATGTGTGCTTACGGCGATCGTCGAGTTAACGGGTATTTTCTGGAAATATGACCTATATTTTTTTAAATTAATATATTTTGGCAAGGTATTAACACGAAGGACCAGTCTCACGCCAATTGAGAGTATTGTAAAAAAAATATCATTGACTTTTATTGTCTATATTTGGACCATATTAACACCATCAATTTCCGCCATTTAGTGCCTTTTTCACAAGAAATGTCTGCACCCGAAACTCTACTTCAGTAAATATTATATATGGTTCCCACTGTCGCCCAGGGCAGGAAACCGGGAACTGAAAGAAACAGCTGATATAGTATATAAGTTTTTGAGATGATCAGATAATTAGCTAGACCATTTGTTACTAATGGGCGGCTTGACGCAATCAACAACAAGCGATAAACAACACACTGCAACTCATGTACATGTAGGTCCACATGCAATATTATAAAGTTTAACGAAGATCTAAAAATAATGGCGGTAACAACATGCAATTATCGTTGGCCTAATCTCGATATCATACAATAAAATTATTATATTTGATAAGTAAGCCCGTGCTTGTAGCCATCCATTGTTTTTGATCCCAGTTTATACTTGTGGAGCTTCGAGCACTCAATTTAGTACAACGGCAATGGCGCTCCTAAATGGCCTACCAGCACACCTCGATCTTTTTCTTACATCCTTTTACTCTTTTGTCGATGGTATTGTTCTCCTAGATCTCTGCGATCTTTGACACATGTCTTCTTATTTTATGTTTATTTTTTATCTTTTATATATATTGTATGTTTATGTATACTCTATGTTTCTTATTCTTTGTACCTTGGAACTGCGGTTCTGTTAAATAAATAAATAAATTATTATTTAATAAAATTTTCACTTAAATCGTTTTGATTGTTATTTCATTGTAATCTCCAAAGCTTTCACTCCTCCACACCGAGTGTTGCCAGGTGTGGGTAACAATAGCCCTGCTCTGTGGATACCTACCAGTGGTAGGTATTGTTAGGCTGCTGCGAAAGCTGCGTATCTTATCTGGCGCCTGCACGCCTCTACTAATTACCCGCGACGTGTCTTGCTGATAGTCCGCCCGCAATTCGGCCCGGAAGCGTGTATCTAAATAATTCCAACCCCGCACCATGTGCCGGTCTCATTAAAGCGAAAGACAAATTTTATGCGGTATTGCTGTTGGGGTTAGCGACCAAATCTATCCATCTTCTATCAGAAATCATTTTTCTTACCATATCCGTTACGTATTTAGAACGCGTGTCACTACAAATCGATGCCACTCAGTTCTGTCCGTTGCTACCATCCGTGCATCATCCTCAAACATCTCTGCTCCGAAAGTCTACCTGGGAACATATATGGTTTTTAACGACCCCCAATTCAAGATCTTTGGGGGAATTGAAGAGACATAAGCCGGCGGTCACAGCTCAATGGTCAAAGCGTTTGCTTTGCAAGCCAAGGGGCGTGGGTTCAATCTCCGACGGAGATTAAATAAAAATTATATTTGTAATCGATTTTTGAGCTCTAAAATACCCCGACTGGTGTGGATTTGATCTGCCACCCGTAAAATGCCAGTCATAGCCTATTCATAAAAACTGGTGGTAGGCGAAAGTCATCCCGTAAAGACCACCCATTCATAGTAAATTCCTGCAATAATGGGTGAATCTCGGTCTATAGTCATTACATTGACGGATCAACACTCCACATGCAGCGCTAAGCCATGTGCACCGTGGTAAGCGTCATAGAATTCCACAGATAAGACAGATCACCATCTGTTGGTATTCTCCTGTATTTGTTTATATAAAAAAACTATCCATACATCATCTCCAAACATCTCTGTACCGAGAGTCTTCCTGGGAACATATATGGTTTTTAACGACCCCCATTTTGGGGGACTTGAAGAGACATCTGTTATAGTATCAGAGATGTGTTTTTAATCCATCCAAGTTGTGATCCTTGGTGAAAACTCTCCCTGTCCCGTCCTGTTAGAGACCCAAGATGGGGACCCGTTACTGGACGCACGCAAAAAGCTACTTGTTAGAGAGTGGCTGAAGGCCTTCCCGTGATTTTAGGTGCATCACTTAGATGTCAAATAGACCTCAGTCTCAGGCTGCGAAGTTAGGACACTACAGCGAGTATCGAAGTGCCTTCTTTGGTAACACGTTGCTAACCACGAAATACGTGGGAATGGATAAGGAAATGGTAAGGTTGAAATTGAATCCGTGTCAAATATTCCTTAACCTCGGATATCTAACGAGAACAACCGTAACAATGTGCCTTTGTCAATGAGAAAAAATGCCATTGCTGTAGACAATTATTTTCACTCGTAATCTTCAACATGCTATATTTTATACTTGGAATGATTTTCTTTTAATTGCAACTTATTTAGACGCTATGTGAAGTGTTCAGAAATATGTGAAATGTCTTCTCATTTAAATTTCTAAGCAATAAGCATTCGAATTGTAACTTGTAACGTTCCACAAATAGGTGATCATTTGAAAATGGTGATGTGGAATTCGATGGAAGTAAAGCTCTATTATATAGTTCTCTAAAAAACTACTTAATAACGATTATGATTACATAATATTTAATTACAAAATTAGTATTAAAAATAATAAACATAAAATTGTATTGCCGTTATTATTGGAATAAGTATATTAAGCATCATTACAAAATATGAAGAGTGATGACTACGGTACTAAATACTATCGATAAAAATAAAACGTTTAGGATGTTTAACTATTTTATGATATCGCTGTTGTCCTTTTAACCCGTGAGTGGGATATCAAATCGCTGTCTGCCGTCGTTTTTATGTGACAGTAAACTAAACCGTTAAACGTTAGGACAGGCCATTGCTCCTGCTGGACATTATCACTTATACACTGTAAATTCTTTCAGTGCATGAAAAGTAATGTCTGTTTGGTATCGTAAAAGTAAACTGAAGTGAACGATAGTTACGAGTAAATTAAGTTATATATGTATATATAAAATATTATATAATACTTGATATTGTGGCTTTTGGGTTTAGCCGTGTGTGGCGAATTACTTCTTTCCAATTTTTCAACCGCCATTGCAAGGGTCTTATTCAGGTTTGTTGACTTAGTATAGTATAGTGATCAACACTGAAAAAGACCTCTGCAATGGCGGTCGAAATATTGGAAAGAAATTTGTTAATACGTCGCGTGAGGGCAGGATGAGGAGCAGACTGATAACACAGACTTTCTTTTAGAAGCACATATATTGTATTTACGTTAAAACATTACAAGCTTCCGGCCAAGCAGACTGACATGCCGCTGGATGTAATGCAATCTTCTCGGTCGTTAACACATAACTGATCGGGCTCTCGCCAGCGCCCCTGGCGGTGTCTATCATTGTTAATGGTGTGTTACACCCGTGAGCGGGCAAGCGAACAGAAAATGAGAGAAGAAATATTGTACATCGAGGTTTTCGGTACCAGTCGGCAAGGGATACATCGTGCTGATGTCATTATGTATTGGTAATTTCTTCTTCGTAGTATCAATCCGGTGTCAAAATCTTGCATCTTGCATTGGTAATTTAACAACAATAATAAAAATGCAGTTTTATCAAACAACAGTTAAAATTATAACATAATATTAAGTAACGTTAGTTCTCATAATAGACCCTACGTTTTTCAGCACTGAACGATGTTGTTTTCAGTAATGATCTGTACTGTGCAGGTTAGATTCACGCACTTGAGTTTTCAGCAATACGTGCTTGCCTGGTTATCGCTTCGGCTCTCGAGTCCCGCATCAGCCTTATTACGAGACGAGCAGAGTTTTTACTTTAAAGCTAAGTGACCTACGCCAAGTTAAAGCTGTAGCCTCGAAGCAAGATAAGAAGATGAACCATCATCATAATTATCATAAGCGTGATGACCCGAGACGATCTCCCTGTCTGCGAATTTCTAACCGTCTATTAAAAATAAATAAAAAATATACAGATTATATAGTAAAGCTAAACCATTGGTTAGGATGGACCTGTTCGGGTTCGAAACATGTAAATTCAGTTTAATATATATACTTAAAATGTGTTTTTTTTTTCAATTTGTTAATACTTTAATGCAAAGTAATTCAAAATTATAATCATGTATTATTATTATTAATTAAATATACATATACTATACATAAAATTATTTTTTCAACGCGTCAATCCAAGCACAAAAATAACGGCAGAAGCGGGATGCGAACCGCGGACCTTGGAAACCAACTATGCCCAGGTATTCATACCGCTCAGCCAACTGGGCCATTGCTATGCCTAGACCGACTCGCGTTGAAACTAGTATTTATATCATTTTTATCATCGTACAATAGATGTCGCTATAGTATATATTCAAAGAATGTATATTTTTATTTTTTATTATTCAATCAGTCATCATTTATTCACAAATAATAATTAATATTATTACAGTTGGCTGAGCGGTATGAATACCTGGGCATAGTTGGTTTCCAAGGTCCGCGGTTCGCATCCCGCTTCTGCCGTTATTTTTGTGCTTGGATTGACGCGTTGAAAAAAGAATTTTATGTATAGTATATGTATATTTAATTAATAATAATATTGTAATATAGTCAATGATCTATAAAAGAAGATTAGAATATTGAAGTAATAAAAAATATTCTAATAAAAATTTAAAAAATTCACATGTATTATTAGTTAATAATCTTAACGTTACTATTTAAATGGTTTGTTTTAACCAAGATTGGTAAACTACTATCGGTTCTTTATTTATCTCTGATGTAATTCAAGATAATAAAACATTTACTGGAAAGTGTCTGTAGTTATTGTAGTTTTATGATGGGGTTCCGTGATGTGGTGTAAGGATGTATAGTTGTTTCGTGGGTGTTGGATTTAAGAAAACGATTGAAAAATTGTTTGAAAATAATAGTCATAGCTAATTAGTCGAAATTACTTAGGACGTATGTTGTATTTTAACACAATCCAGTCTTAATTCACATTTAATGTTTTTTTTATATTTTTTTGGAATAAATTAAAATAGTTTGTAGTAGTATTATGTAGAATAAGTTTCAAGTCTAAACATAAAGATTTCAGTCTCCTTAAAAATTGACGATATGTGAACGGCAGGCTGTATCCTAATTACTTTGACAGATAACACTATCCACATATACTTCTAAGCCACGTAAAAAATGCTAGATTCATAGAATACACTGATAAGATTAAAATAAAAATATTTTTAATACATTCTTAAGCTCTATAAATACTTAATTTACAAGTTGTAAAATCGATCTCTCAAACGTAAAATGACAGTCAAAGCTTATTGATCGAAATTGATGGTAGGCGAAAATCATCCGTAAATCTACCGTGATTTCTCGTAAACATGCATGATGCTTTAATGCCTGGTAGTAGTCTAATAATGCTGGCGGATCAATACTCAAAATACAGCGCCTAGTAATCTTTAAATTGGCAAACGTTTTAGATACAACAGGTATCTTTATTACGGTCTGTATAGTACTCTCCTGTATATTTTAACAAAAAATAAGGCTTGAGATGGCGTTGTGCAGACGCAAGGGATGGTTGGAGAGAGCAGTCAATAGAGTTTTTACACCAGAGAAAATTGACCTAACCCATCTTCTAGTTTTACCCCTGAAGAGAGAGATAAGACGCCGAAGATATTGTAAAAACGCGATGTGTTTGAAAAAAAAACGGTTTGATAGAATGAGAACAAAAAAGAATCGAGATTTTCGGTGACTTTCTGAAGGTTATCTGTCGTTGAACGTTTGAAAGACGTGGCGAAATTTCTTTATATGAACTATAATACAATATTATTTGCGCAATATAATGCAAAAGAGTAATTGCAAATCAAAATAATCATATTTAAAAAAAAAATGTATTTTAATTTATTATAATATTTGATTTATTTATTTACATACATTTATATTTCTTTATAATATTGAGTCATTATGATACTACAGTAACAGTATTAGAGTATAAGCTTTTCCCAAGTAAAATGAATACGTTGTCGTTTCATTGCCGCCGTAGTTACTAACGTAGTAGAGTTACGTCTATGAGAGAACATTTCAAGGGGAGAAAGATGTTGATAACAATAATAATAACGGTTAATCCGGACGAGAATAAAATTTATGTGATTCGGGTCTCTTGGCTCGATGTTCTTGTTAGACTTCAAGATAAAACGCAAAACTCCGGCCAAGCCTAACAAACAGTCATTGAAAAACTTTTGTTCCGAAAATTTAGATATATATAAGTTAAAATTTATGGTTAACGATTGACAGACGTATACAACTGTGATGGACAGCATTTGGAAAACTAAAGTACATTTTTAAAGCGAAAATTCCGCAATGTCTAAAAACTAAGGCGTTTAACCAATGCATCCTCCCTGTATTAACTTAGTGCGCAGAGACGTGGAATCTGATTGGCCGACCCCCTGCAAGATAGACTGACGACATAAGAAGAATAGCGGGAGTAACCTGGATGTGGAAGGTGGAGGATCGAAGAGGATGGAGACTCATGAGTGAGGCTTACGTTCTACAGTGGACGGATACAGACTGATGATGATGATAAAAAGTTATGGAATAAAAGTGGTAAATTCTTGGTGAAATTGCTAAATCATATATATATAAGCTTTTGTTATTCAATATCTAACACTGAGTTAACTAAGTGGTTTTAATAAGTTTACGAGTATTATTTCATATCTGTTCAAAAGGTTATTTAGAACATAACTGTGTTGTATTAAGCATCCAAAAGTCTTTAAATTTAAATTTCAATTTCAATTTCAATTTTGTTTATTTTGCCTTTCAGAAACATTACAAATTAAATGAATTGTTGTAATCAATCTCTTTATCTTAGATTCATTCAG
The DNA here is from genome assembly GCA_022606575.1 of Glossosoma conforme. Lineage (NCBI taxonomy): Eukaryota > Metazoa > Arthropoda > Insecta > Trichoptera > Glossosomatidae > Glossosoma > Glossosoma conforme. Next base: position 1,981,230 of record JAGTXR010000036.1, read on the forward strand.
TTAGGTACGACACAGGGCATTTTGCCACTTTATGTAAATTGAAGGGATCAAGGTCCAAAACAACAGGTATGGAGGAATTTGCGGTGTATGAAATTTAATGTATTAATAATAATTTCGTAAATGTTTACTCATGACTATGGTATAAAAAGGGGTCTCTCATCAAATAAATGAGTATCAACTCAACTCTGGTCTTTGGATTTATTCTCAGTGCCGGATCCTTGGTTTTCCGGCATCACCATATAAGCTGATGCTGTAATTTCGTCACCGCGACCTCGGTTCCGGAACAATATGAAAAACTACAAAATTATCGTGTTCTACAAAAAATGAAATATATATTGTTTATTTTGACTACGTGTTTTTTTTTTGTGTTACGAAGGATGATATTTGAAGTTTTAAATCAAATGTACTGGAAATATGATTATTCTATAATATATCACAAGAATATTGTGCTCACAAAATGCCATCACAAATTCAGTCGCTATGGGCCACGCCTTGTCCCACGTCAGTTCAGCTTCGCAAAACTCCACCGAGTATATGCAGCGTATAAATAATTTTATAAGTGTTCACGATCAGATTTGGAATTAAGTTTTTTGGATTGGACATGTGTGGCAATTTATATTTCTCTCCGATATTTCGACTGTCTTTGCAGAGTCGACAAATCACTAACGGCTTATTATACGCCTTTAGAATTATCGGCGAGAAGAAGAAATTTGCGACACACGGCTCAACATAAAAGATACAATTGCATTCCACATATAGTTTCCGATATTTTATTTTCTAGGACGACGAGAGTCCGAATGTTGAAGAAATGGTGGCTATTTATCTTCTCCTCGGCATCTTAAGAAAATGTATAAGGCAGTTCCACCTTTATCAAACTATCCACTGATACCATGTCCTCTCCCTCACTTCATTGCTACAAACATACTTTAGATATTCTTTAATTTCAAAACCAATTTATGCGGATACTTTGACTTTTAGCAGAAACACAGTAACATTTGTGGGCAACAGAATTAACAGTGGATAAAAATCGTACAGTGCGATCTATGAATGTTTAACCAAATCACCTCGAATGTTGATATATTTCACGTAAGGGAGGCCCAATTCAGACATCAACTCCACGAGTTTCTTTGGAAGAATAATTTTTTGTAGTCGTCTGTTTCATGTGCATTAGGACCTTCTGTTGCTTGTCTTTATTGCTAAGTTCTTAGTAATTAATCATAAGTATCTATTATTAATTAAAATATACATAAAATTCTTTTTTCAAGCACAAAAATTACGGCAGAAGCGGGATGCGAACCGCGGACCTTGGAAACCAACTATGCCCAGGCATTCATACCGCTCAGCCGACTCGGCTATTGCTATGCCCGGACCGACTCACGTTGAAACTAGTATTTATGTCATTCTTATCATCGTATGATAGATGTCGCTATAGTATATATTCAAAGTATGTATATTTTTATTTTTATTATTCAATCAGTCATCATTTATTCACAAGCTTAATATTGTTACTTATATTAAGAATTTTATGTATGGTGTATGTACATTTTAATTAATAATAATATTGTAATATAGTCAATGATCTATAAAAGTAGATTAGAATATTGAAATAATAAAATAATATTCTAATAAAATTAAAAAAATCTATAAGTACCTATATTTGTATATATTGTATTTTATTTTATTTTATGATTAATTCTTATTGTTCTTCAGAAACGGATTGAGTTGTTAAAATTTGTAATGTTTCTGTAAGGGAATAAAATCAAATAAATTGAATGACGGTCAATCAAGGCAGCTGGATTCTGCACGTGAAAAGAAGATTGCGAACAGCTGGTCTACAAGATGGTTCGCCATTTCCTCGAGTGGCGTAAGCAGATACTGAAAGGCTCTCTCCTTTTTATCTCATATCATGGCTTAGCACTTTTGCCCCATAAATATATTTATATTAACACGTTGGCGGTGTGGCCAGACGCGGTCGATGGCGTTAATAACTTTACGTCATGAAGATAGAGAAATATTTTACGATAGCTGGTAACACCGTAGGCTATAATTTACCATCTCACATTTTGACTAACAATCCAGTAATATTTTACTGCTATGCGTTAAATTAGTTTAATGTCGCGATCTTAAGATTTAACCCAAAATGCGTCAGCACGCAATTCTATTGAAATGTTAGCTTAAGCTAAAATTTATTTAAATATTTCGCAATATGAAGACAACAAACCTTTGACCAAAGAAAGTTTAATATAATATGATTTTCACATTTACTAACAGTTTCTGTATAGAAATGTGACTGAGGTTCCGTGCAGACTGTGCACTTCTTCAGTTGCGTTTTAACTCCAAACCAAGTCATTCTTCTTCGTAGTATCAATCCGGTGGATTGGTTTGCAGCAACAGAATCTTGCGTCTCGATATCCATTCCTCTCGGTCCTCCGCAACCTTTTTCAGCTCAGCATAAGCGCTACAATTCATGTCCTCGAATACTTGCTGCAAATACTCCCGTCTAGGGTGCCCTCTACAGCTTCTACCCTCAACCATGCCCTCCACAATTTCGTGAAGAAGACCATCGTGGTGCATGATGTGACCGATCCATCTGTCTCGCCTCTCTGAGATAGTTCTTAATAGATGCCTATCCTCCTTGATTATGCCGAGAACCTTATTGTTCGTGACGTAGTCTCTCCAGGAAATTCGGAAAATTCTTCTGTATGACCACATCTCAATGGTCTATAGTCTTTTGTATCACTTTCAGATAAGGACCAAGTCATTATGGGGTCAGAATGTAGACTGCCATTGCATAATTATAAAAGTTTTTGTTTTGTAAAATAAAAATAAAATAACAATTTGCGGATGTTGACAGTTCAATACTACACATGAAACACTTAGCAATTATTATTTTCTATTAGCAAGCGTCATATTTAAAACTTCAAAAAATATATAATATTTTTTAATGTAATGTTTAAACATCAAAATTATCTATTGAATTCAATCTTTATTAAGAAGTATTTTAAGACTTTCAAACCAATCATAATTAATAATGGAAGGTATTTAAAAAAATCTTATCATCAGAAAGTTTTTCGTTGATGTTCAATGAAGTTCGAAGAGAATTTAAAAAATAACTGAATTATTTAAGTCTGATGGACAGATTTAAAGAAATGTTTTCTCGATACAAATATTTATAAGAAAAAAAGTTACGAAATTCCTAGAAATAAAGTTCCTTTTCAGAAGTAAACTTGTTATTGTTTCAGGATTTAAAGTATGATGGACATTTTTTTTATTTATCTGTGTAAACTTATCCGTTGGTAAAAAATATACATTATTAATCATCATTTAAATAAGACACATTCCACATTATTTGCAATAAGTATAACGCTGTAAAAAATAAACGTCAGGCATATCTATATTAATTCGCCGGCGGGTATAGCTCAATGGTCAAAGCGTTTGCTTTGCAAGCCAAAAGTCGTGGGTTCGATCCTCGACGGAGATTAAAAAAAAGGATTTTTAATCGATTCCTGAGCTTTAAAATACCCCCCGGTTGGTGTGAATTTGATCCTTCACCCGTAAAATGCCAGTCAGAGCCTATTAATTAAAATTGGTGATAGAAGAAGACCACCCTTTCATAGTAAGATCTTGTAATAATGACGTTGGTGCATCAACACTTCACATGCAGCGCTTAGCCATATATACACCATGGTTAAGCGTCATCAGATGAGACTTCAGAATTACTATCACCATCTGTCGGTATCAGATGCCAGAACAGTTTTCTATAATAATCATGGAATATGTTTTATAATCGACAGTCATCTAGAATAACGAATGCTTATTAGAAGAAGGCAAGGATAATAAATTCACAATAAAAAAAAAGAAAGCGGCAGTTTGTAGCAATAATATGTTTTTGCTAGGAAGTGGTTAGTGTATAACAGAAGAATACATTTTTATCTTTTTCAGCATATTTTTTATATGTCAACCCAATTTTGTATGATAATCATTGAGTTTATATTTTTAAGTAAACAGTCAATTTACCTATTTTTCTTTAAGTGTTTGCAGCATTTTTTTATATTATATAACGGTCCCATTTAAATTGGTATTTTGAGTTGAATCTACTAAAAAAACCACATGGTTCTGTTGTCGGGAGCATCAGGCTATCATACGATAAAAACGTTATAGAAGGATTGACTACTTTGTGACTACAAAACAACACCAACAAATGCCTATAAAGACTTTTCATATTTTGATAGTGATATGCCGCTTGTTGTTTTGAGAACGATTAGTGCAGTTAATCGAGTATTGCTAAACGTCATTAGACTACAGTCAATCATTAATTCATTCATTTACCATTTTCCTCAAAAGACTCACTGTGAATAGGAGGTGCTTACGAAATGATTTTTTGCCAAGCAATATTTAAAATAAGATAATATAATTTATTACGAGCAAAATTGGTTTAGAAGTTTCGAGGAAATATATAATATTGTTTTCAGTGCTGAAGCAGGAACGAAAGCTGAGCTGAAAGTTTGAACTTCCAGACTATGATGCAGTTATCTGCTGGTCAGATCCACTGCTGCGTGCTGGAGAGGAAGCGAGAGAAGGAGGATGTAGGAGAAGGTAGGAGGGTTCAGAAGGGTTCAAGAGGGTTCAGAAGGATGCAGGAGGAAACCGGAAGATTCCGGGAGGACATTCTGCAGAACCTGAAAATACTGTGATCCGGAAAGGGGGAAACAGACACATTTATACCGAGAACTGGTAAGTTGTTCATAACACCAGGTAGCAGAATGATAGCTTGAGGGTAAAACGCAGTACCTATATAAGTTCTCAGTAAACAGTACTCAACATGATCAATGTTAAAACAAAATATAGTATAATATATTTATTTATATAATATTTGCAAAGTATCTCAAAGTCAATGCTTAATATATAAATAACACGAGTATTTTTTTTTAAAGATTAAATTATTTTGTCGATCGACAGGCGTATACAATTGGGATGGGCAGCATTTGGAAAACTAAAGTACATTTTTAACGCGAAAATTCCGCAATGTCTTAAAACTAAGGCATTTAACCAATGCATCCTCCCTGTATTAAGTTATGGCGCAGAGACGTGGAATCTAACAGCAAGTCTTAAATAAAGGTCACCCAGCGTGTTATGGAGAGATTCATGCTCGGAGTGCTGCTAAAATATAGAATCCGAAACGAGGAAATACGCAGAAGAACTCAAATAGTGGATGCTACCCAACGAATAGGCACACTCAAGTGGCAATGTGCAGGACATATATATCGAAGAGACACGGTCGATGGGGAAGAAAAGTATTGGAATGGTGCCCAAGAACTCGCAAACGAAGCATTGGCCGACCCCCTGCAAGATGGACTGACGATATAAGAAGAATAGCGGCAGTGACCTAGATGTGGAAGGCGGAGGATTGAAGAGGATGGAGACTCATGCGGGAGGCTTACGTTTAACAGTTTACGGATAGGGGATGATGATGATGAAATTTTATTTTATTTTTACAGTATGACCAAGTACTCCTATATTTGGTAAAGATAATCGTATTATATGGCATTTATTACATAATGATTTTTCTGAACTACTCGGATACTTTTATTGAATATTGAATATTGAATACTGTGAGCGCATTAAAAAACACGTAAATAGGCTTTTACAATGTGGAAGACATTTTAAGCACACGATTCCACGAGAGCAACAACAAAGATGACAATAAGTCAAATCAGAGTCATATACTTATACGAAGTCCTTGGTGTCAAAACCCAAGCCATGAACGCCAAGACTAGAATTTTTTTCACACTTCTATATCCGTTTTAATATTTTTGTGATAGATAGATATAAATGTATTATACAATAAAAATAAAGTAAAATAAACGAGTAATATTTCATTTTACAGGTGTATTTTATTTAGTACCGTATAAAGAAAGTTTTTAACGTGTCTAAAATGAACTATTGTTTGCGAAAAAAAAAGAGAAAATGTGAGCGGATAAACAACAGTTGTAGAAGAGATAGTATATTTTTATTTAGTTTTTTTCATAAAACAAAGGTTCCATTTTGTATTGGGCCGTTATTTTGGTCCAAATAATCTAAGACCTAGAGAGCGTCTGACTAATAGAGATCTCCTTAAATAGCTGTTAACAAAAGCCTCAATATATTACTCATCTGCTTTGTCTGTCTTCCTGGAGAGCTACCGAGGAGTATACATAAATTAAAAATCTTTGGTTGCAAATAAGACTTGATATGGTATACGAGGGAAGGATTGTACCAGTGTGGCAGTTAATAGATCCGTTGAATTCAATTTGTGACGACTATATACTCCAGATAAAGAGTGACAAATGTTGAAAAAAGATGCGTTAAATAAAAAAATTGTTGCATTGCGTTTTGTTATTCAAGATGTTAATTTGAGATGCAGGCTAGCGCCGCCAAACGGCAGTGGCCGAAGTGTCATTTTGCTTGAATGCGGATGGATGTTATTAGGTTATGAATATAGTTGTGTATTTAGATCTTATTAAGCTATGAATATAGTTGTAAAATTGGTTGTTATTACGTTGTGAATATAATCGAGAATTTATTTGGTTGTACGTATAACTAGCATAATGAATATGGAGCAAAAAGAGTAACACAGGAGAATGTGTGCTGAGAGAAGAGCTCTTAGAAGAAAACCTTTGTTGTAGATTCTTGAAGAATTACAAATATAATATTTTAAACGAACCCTAAATATAATGTGCGAATTAAAAATATTTATTTAAATTTAACTACTTTATTTTATAATAGTTTGCATTCTCAATGTTAATGCTAGCATGATACTCGTATATGTATTATTACCCAATCTCTGCCAATATAATAGATTCATTTATAGGCAATCCATTTGATGATTTCACGGCGGAACAATCGGCCCTGAGTTTGTTAAGGATTACGTTCGATATTTCTGACAATTTGCATGCCGTTTCCAATACTCATTTAGGACGAAAACGTTCCCATATCCAACCCACGCTCCCGTAATGGGAACGGCTCTGTGACCCGAAACTTCTATTCCACGTCATATACCGTAGTTACTTGCGTTACACATACCTCGGGAAAATAATAGGCTTCGAAGGAAGGCGCTCTGAGGTTGCCATGTACGACGTAATTTGAATATGAATTTCCACAAATGATACATGACAATGCTTTAAGCCACGTTCTACTAAAGCCATTAAAGTGAACCCTCAGCGTGCGGAGCACTCAAATGGGGATTACTTTTATTGCAGTTTATTTAATAATTTTCATCTCTATAGCTCTCTGCGTGAGAAAGTCTTAAACGTTAATGTAGCTTTTGTGCTTTCAATGGCAAGATTAAGATTGAATACAATTGAAACATGCGTAAAATAATGTATTTCGTGTTCTCTATCTGCCTTTAGAAAACCTTCCAGACATCTCTATATTACATGTCGTAACAGAATGAATTTTCTGTAACTCGCTCAGGCACTATTTTTCAATAGACCGTAAAACATTCTCTGATGGAGTCATTCACGAAAACAGGAGACGATGGTCCTGACGATTTTATGGTCCTTTGCTGTTGAACTACATCAAAGATATCGTCTAAAAATCGCAAGCAGTCAACGACGCAGCATGAAATAGACTTTTATGTATTTATCTCTCTTTGTCTTAGCGTATGTATGATTGTAATTTGTAGGGCTTTTTTACCATATCCGCCAAATATTTGGAGCATATGCAGATAGCAAATTTCCGTTTTACAGTTCGGTATGCTCAGATTGTGAATGCCTTATCCCAGATCACCTGTATCCCCAAAGGTCCACATGGGAACAAAGATGGTTCCCGGGAGCCTTCAGGGCAAGAACCCGTGAACTTGCATAGACTGAGGCTGTAGTATCAGATAACTATTTGGGTGTTCAATGATCAGGGTTTTTAAGGTGATCGGACGATCAGCCCGACCCTCCCGAGGCCTTGATAATTTTTGTTTTGTCCTTAAGGAGTGGCTTAACCCTACCGGGGATATGTAAAGAGCTTAGATTTAATTAAATAAATTTAAGAAAATCAAGCTCGGTCGGGATGCGAACCGACGGCGTCTGAGTGAGAAGAAAACGCTTTAACCACTGGACTATTCCGCCCGGCATTTGTAGGATACACGTATATTTTTTTTATTCTTAAAACTGAATAAGAAATAAAAAAATACTACAGACAGATTGTGGAAGCTAATAAGCATTGAGAGCTCGTTTCGTTTTGTGCAATACAATTAAGCTATCAATATTACAAAACATCGATTTCAGAACATATTCAGTGCAACTTTGAATTATAGAGCTTATCTACAAGCAAAGTTTCCTGATGTTGTTTCTATGGTCCCAATATGCTTCATATTACGCAAATATACAACAAGTTCAACTCAATCAATTCCGAATATTACCCAACTCTTTTTCTTTTAGGGAGTCCCGGAGGAAAATTGCTGACCTCAAACATTCATTCCTTCTTCTTCGCGGTGCAATTCACAACCCTGGGATTCTTGAATATTTCAACTTCTAAGTTCTTGATAAGTACACCCGTGCTCGTAGCCATCCATTGTTTTTCGATTCCAGTTGATCCTTGTGGAGCTTCTCAATTGAATACAACGGCAATGGCGCTCCTAAATAGCCTACCAGCACACCTCGTTCCTTTTCTTACATCCTTTTCCTCTTTTGTCGATGGTATTGTTCTCCTAGATCTCTGTGATCTTTAACACGTCTCATATTCGTGTTCTGAGATATTTTTTATGCAACCAATTTATTACGAAAAAAATATTCAAAGTTGAAAAGTATGAAGGAAAACACTGTGCATGATTTTATGTAACAAGAATTAAGCAGCTGTGTATTGTATAAAAACGAAGTTTGCAACACAGAATGCCAATAAAACACAACTTTAAGACATTATTTAACCCTAAGTGAAGAACTTGCTGTGAAGTTGTAATTAATAAAAATTATACAATTCAAAAACTTTTAAAGAAATGTATTTCTTAAGAGAATTTTGTAATTATGTACCGAACGAAAGTTTACAGCAATATTATTACTTCTTTCATATTTTTTTCAAATGACAAGCAAAAAAATTATGGCTTGTAAAATTAAATTAACGCAATAAACAAAAAAAATAATTCTGTGAAAAATACTAGAGTTAATTGCATAATATTCTTAATTTTTCTTATGTATTATATGAAGTAATTTAATTTTATTAGATAATTTGATAGACCAACAAGACAATTCTCTGACAAAAGAATAACGCCTTGCAAAATGTTTTTTTATTATATATTTTTTCCATAAATAAATAATTCTAGTCTGTCTCTCTCTTTAGCCTCGCCATTTCCCATCATCTGGGGTCAGCTCTCTGTCTGTCCTGCGTTGCATTCTCGGTCAAGCTTAGAGTTTTCAGATCATTGTCTACAGTTGCAGTCCACGTTGCCTGTAGTCTTCCAGGTCTTCTTCTCAGCGTGGGTATGTTGAGGGCTTTCTTCACCATGTGATCCTCATCTCTCCGTGTCACATGCCTATACCATCTTAGGCGGTTAACTTATCTTTTCAGGTATGAGGGCCACTATATGCTCATTTCAAACTCTGCCCACCGTAGTCACACCGCTCGCCCACCTCAGCATCTTCATCTCTGCCACATGAATCCTATAATAATCCTATTCAAAAACAATTCTAGTCTGTATAAAAAACAATAAATACAAATAAAGTTGATGATATTAAAATATACTAACTTAATTCTTAACTACTAGTGTAAATGCTTAAGTTCATTTTCACATATGCAGTGGAAAAATATAAAATTTAAGCACACTATCTTCTCAAGAGAACATAAATATTGAGCATCTTGTTGGTGTCACAATGACAAGAAAGATCACATTTACTTCAAAGACTATGTAATAAATACAGATTTTATGAAATGCGAAAAAAGAGCCATGAAATATTCTTGTTATGACGTCTAGAGTCTAGACAAAAAGTTAACACTGCTCCGTTATATTATTCTCTGCTAGCAAGTGCACGAATAAATACTGAAAATATTCAGTCGGCTGCTGAAAAGTTACAACTTTCAGTGCTGCTGCTAAAATATTCTCCAGGTTCAACGAAAAAACATGCCTAATTATTTATTCTTCAAACTCGAGCTTTCACGAATTCAGGAGAATTTGTAAAAGCGAGGTGCATACACTATTTTGTACAGTGAGCTTTTTTTTGCAAGTTTCATGCAACTGAAAAAAGTAACTAATATGTATGTTTAAATATACACGCTGAATGAAGATTACTCTTTTGATTCAGATAAGCTTGTGTATTAAACATTTGTCATATTAATCAACACAATGCAATTTCCTCATATTAGTAGTAGTCTCATTTATCTGATATATATTTATGTATATATATATATATATCAGATAAATGAGATAATTTGATAGATCAACAAGACAACGGGTCAGATCCTGTCTGCCTAGAAGTGGGCGACGTCGATGGCGCTACTCCCGGCCATCATCAGGTCGCCCTGGTTGCAGCTATTTGGGCACAGTGCACACTCCAGAAGATGCGACAGGGTCTGCTCCACGCCGCAGTCACATTCAGTCGGTCCGCTGTGAAACTGCCAGGCTTTCATTTGTGTCCTCGTCTTGCATACTCCGGTCCGAAGTCTGTTAAGGGACCTCCATATATTCCACCCCTGGTCATGTTGGTCATATCCAGGGGCTAGGTCATCTTTCGGGGCAATACAAGTATTCTCCTCAGTTGCGCTTCTTCACATGTTCAGCCGCAGGGTGGCCTCAAGTTTATCTGATGATAAAACATTATTTCTGAAAATTTAAAATTAATTTGTGTTTTTGTGCGAAGCTAGGATCTCTCTCTATTTGTTTTTATGTAGTTATATATCCGCTTAGTAGCTGGATCATATTTTTTTCTACAAAATTATTGCAACACAGATATGTAAGCTGCCATTATCCATGTCATTTCCCTTATTATCTCTATGCCCAGGAGCACCAACTGGACAGGTTTTTGTTGACAATTTCTATTGCGAGAGCTCGTGGCTTGAATAGGAGACAATTTTTATAAGCCAGTATTTTTTCAAGGACATCAAATGGTTATCTTGATGCTTCTGAGACATTGACTTTGTTCGTCTTTCTTCGATCACTATATAATTTAAAAAAAATGAAAATATTGAATTAATCTCATAGTCATCAACTGTGTGGAGAAACATTTTCTTAATGGATTGCGGGTGTATTAATTTATAATATTACGCACCGCAGCGTGTACGATAAAAACATATTTTGTATGTACTTGGCAATAATAGCAAGTCCAGTCCAAAGTCGGGCCATTAGGCAATTAAAATTAATAATAAATGGTCATTATTTCGAGTAATGAGTTTATTAGCAGAGAGTGCTTGGAAGTTGACTGCACCGGGTCTGAATATCATCACTTCAGCGATTTTTTAATCATATATTTTTATGAGCCCATTGCTCATTCTCTATTATTTTTGTCTCTGATGAAGGTGGGTTTCTCAACCATTTGAAATTTAAATTGAATATTAGAATATTTAAATTTTATATGGGATTTTCGGAGGTCAGACTAAGACAGACAGCACATGAGAGCCGACCCCAGATGATGGGAAATGGCGAGGCTAAAAGAAGAAGAGACTTTCGGAGGTCAGACTGAGATGACATTGAAGAAATGATAAATAATTAGAATTATTTTATAAACAATTTTTGTTTTTATAAACATGTCGATGGGCAAAATTTCCATGTCTCTATTATATGACAAGACGTATGTCTGACTGTGCTAAAAATCAGAGAGAAAAACAATGATTATATTCACCTCAGGTCAATTACGATGCATTTTAAGTAGCAGTTATACGTTATACAAATAAATTACCCCCATAATTCTTTTTTACGACTGTGAATTTTGGCATCTCACCAAAAGCTAATATAACCATACATGTAATGCGCTTTTAAAGAGAAAAAATACGTAGAAAATTGGGTGAACGATTGTTTTACTTAGTGAGGAATGTCGAGGCGAGGTTGGTAGACACGACAGTCTTCAAGTGGGGTAGTAATTTAGGTGGATCTAGCTGGGACATAAAAAAGAGGTATCTTTTATTCAGGCTACCGGCTTCTCGTCCTTCTGGAAGACCGTTGGGCTCTACGTATTAAATGGAAACAGAAAAGTTATAGGATGCAGACCTGGCGTGGAATCAAATGAAGACCATCAGCTTCATGAGCTTTTGGAGTGAATTTATTTCAATCATAGGCTTCAATTTGTGTGCGAGACGGAAATTATGATAATGGTGATGTTTTTTTAAGAAGAAAAAAGAGAACCTTCCTTACGGAGTCCCTTGGTACATTTTTAAATTTATTTTTATGATAAATAAGTAATTAAATATACACATACTATAATGCAACAAGTTCTTTATACGCATCAATTCGCTTAGAAAAAATATCGGCAGGGGCGGGACGCGAACCAGCGAACTTTGGAACCAACCATTTGTTAAAGTTCATTACCCTACAGACCGCTCGACCATCATCTGCCCGAACTGATGTGTCGAATAAATTGTATTTATACCATTGTTACCATCGTATATCGATAAATATGTATTTTATTAGTTTTTATCATTCACTCAGTCTACATTTATTCACAAGTTTAATATTATTACTTTATTTATGGTAAAGGTTGTGCACTTCTAGTACTGGAGGATGAGGTCGTAACGGGCGGTCATATAATGCGCTCCCGAGCAGGCGCCCCGCAGCTGTAACGACGCAATTATTTTGCTAACACATCCCGCGGGCAGTCCGGCCCTGGCCACCGGCCAAGAGTCTGGTGACAACCAATGACAGAGACCATAACTTCGGTGACGAGTTACTGGACGAGATGGAGGAATCATCCAGAGATTCAGATCGATATAACTTATGAATATAACACCAATCACTAAACACCGAGCATGAGTTTTGATATAAGCGTCGATGAATATGACGTTGCGGTTCGTTCTGTGAGAAAAAATCAAAAATAAACTTTGTATAACAACTAAATCATTCGTATTTATCTATAAAAGATTACCTATAAAGATACTGGAGAGACCACATCACGAACAATGAGGCTCTCAGCATAATCAAGGAGGATAGGCACCTAGTAAGAACCATCTCAGAAAGGTGAGCCCGATGGATTGATCACATCACGTGCCACGATGGTCTTCTTCACGACATTGTGAAAGGGATGGTTGAGGGTCGAAACTGTAGAGGGCGCCCTAGACGGGAGTATTTGCAGCAAGTGTTCGAGAACATGAGTTGTAGCTCTTATGCTGAGCTGAAGAGGACTGCAGAGGATCGAGACGAGAAGAGATCGAGATGCAAGATTTTGTTGATGCAAACCAATCCACCGGATCGATACTTCAAAGAAGAAACAAAGATTTTTGACTCATGTCTTCTTGTCAAAAGTCATAACCTGTTAATCGAAATTGGTAGTTGACAAAGTTTTCTCGTGAATACTATTCAACCACTGACAAGTCTCTTAAAATTGAGCGATGCATCTGTAGTTTAATAACATTGCAGTGATTGATAGATTTGTCAATAAAGCTGTCAATATGGAGTATGCAATCGTTTTATAACAATATTTAATGCAAGTCTTTTTTATGGAGAATGTATTTGTACATTATTTATATTATGTTTCGAAAACGCTTAACACGAAAAGGATGAAATAACTCATCTATTTCATTATATTACTTAAAAGTATGCTGTTATGAAGTACGATGTCATTTACATGATAAAAATATATTTAAAGACAGCTTTCTTTTTCAAACCTTTTCTAAGATTATCCTGATAAAGAAGGGTTAACACCGAAAGCAGTTGACTAATAAAATCATTACTCGTAGTTTAACAAAGTGAGTATTTAATTTTATCTTAATATACGACAAACCACAAGAGCATCTGGCTGACACGGGACATAATTTTCATTCGAACCCGAAATCGTGGCTCGAACGCAAGGGAAACATGCATGCATAAGGGAAGCCTTTAAAATAAAAGACATCCCATCAACATCAAGAGGGATGACGGTTTGATTCTCAAAAAAACATGTTTTCCATCTCTAGCAAATATTCAAAAACCTGTACAGACGAGGAAGGACAACCACAGTCCGACATGACATTCGTAGAGGTATGTTCCTTAGAACGTACTCATCGTGACGCTCGTGGAGGTACGCTTCTTGGAACATACCCACCGTACACGATTTTCCGACATGACGCTCGTGGAGGTACATTAGGCTGACTAAACTACCTCCAGACACCAACTCATCACTAAGTCATCAACCCTAAAGAAGAACACTGTAATTGCAATCGAAATATTGAAAATTAGTCATTTGCCACACATGGCTAAACCCAATATCAAATCTGGCCGTGAAAACCTAAGAAGTTAGTTAGACAAACCAGAAAATTGCTGCGTTCTACGAATATGTATAATTATAGTTATGTACTAGTGTATGAAATGAATTTATTGTGATTTTTGTATTCACAAATAAGGCGACATATAATATAACCAAATAATGAATGCATTTACATTGACATATCATTCGCTCGTCATTCTCGTGTGATTGGTACAAAAGAAATATGATCTCTCACAGTTGCGTTGACAGATAAGGCAGTGTTCCCTCCGTCCTCCCGCCCCTTACACTTTGTTCAATGGTATCCCTTAGCAGTTACTCTCGCCCATTTGTCGCCTCCCTTTCTGAGTTTCTGACGCACTTAAGTGGGACGCTTTCGCACTTATTTTGTACTCAGTTTTGAAAAAAATTGAGTCCCGTAAAGAATATTCCTCGCATGCTATAACCGTTTCACTGAATGGGATAATATAGATCGTGTAACGTGTTCGATTTTATATCTTTGTGAAATCTCATATTTTTTTATTTTAATACGTTTATATTATTATATACGAATATTTTTTCCACGCAGGCTTTTTTATTTTATAAATTTAGAATCAATGTTAAGTTATTGAATTATTTAAGCTCTATTTGTCTTCGTACTTCTTTTTTACAAAAATTAATTACCCAATTTTTTCTAAGAGCAAAATTGGTTTACAAAATATTCATCATCATCATCAGCCTGTGTCCGTCCACTGTTGAACGTAGGCCTCCCGCAAGAATCTCCATCCTCTTCGATCCTCCGCCTTACGCATCCAGGTCACTCCCGCTATTCTTCTTATATCGTCAGTCCATCTTGCAGGGGATCGGCCAATGCTTCGTTTGTCAGTTCTTGGGCGCCATTCCAATACTTTTCTTCCCCATCGACCGTCGTCTCTTCGACAGATATGTCCTGCCCATTGCCACTTGAGTGTGCCTATTCGTTGGGTAGCATCCACTACTTGAGTTCTTCTGCGTATTTCCTCGTTTTGGATTCTATCTTTTAGCGACACTCCGAGCATGGATCTCTCCATTGCACGCTGGGTGACTTTTATTTTATGGGTAAGACTTGCTGTCAGATTCTACGTTTTGCGCCATAAGTTAATACAGGGAGAATGCATTGGTTAAACGCCTTAGTTTTAAGACATTGAAGAATTTTCGCTTTAAAAAATTTCTTTAGTTTTCCAAATGCTGCCCATCCCAGTTGTATACGCATGTCGATAAAAAAATATAAAGGAAAACAATATATTCATAAGTTATGTTAATTTTACATTTTATTTAAGTTCAAGTTATAAAGTAGTACACGTATTACGTACCACGTAAATGCAATAACACGGCAGTCGGTTCGCTCTGTACACATTGCATACCGATAAATAAACCGCATACGTTTTGTCCGTGTAATTTTAAAGTTAATTAACTGCTGCCCGTATGCAAATCAACTATGTGGTATTCAAATATAATCCTATCTAACTCGTTTCATTCCATCCTAAACTAACAATCATAAATTAGACAGATACGCCGTGGGCTTAGCCGCAAATGGTAATTATTCCGCATTGTTGACAGTGCAAAAATGAATACGGACAACATTTAATAAGAATTTATTTAGTATTAAAGTGCATACTTACAGTGCCGCAGAGAAGTGGAATCTAACAGCAGGTCTTACACATAAAATAAAGATCACCCAACTTGCCATGGAGAGATCCATGAGAGCAGTTTCTCTAAAAGATAGAATCCTCAACATCGGACGACCTAGACGAATAGGCAAACTCAAGTGGCAACGGTCGATGAGGAAGAAAAGTGTTGCAGTGGCGTCTATAAGCTGGCAAACGAAGCGTTGGACGACCTCCTCAAGACTGACGACTTATAAAGAATAGCGGGATGGAATAGTGGCCTGGATGCGGAAGGTGGAGGATCAAAGAAGATGGACACTCATGCGGGAGGTCTACGATGCACAGTGAATGGAAACAGGTTAATTATGATGATGACTTACAGAGCATTCTCTAAGAATATTTTTTGACACTTCGACATGGTGAATATTGAAAAAGCGCAGTAATTAGATTCTCAAGAGATAAGGTCGACATATCCAACCGGTTCAGACTATTTGATTACGCTAAAGAGCCTTTCTCCACTTGACTCTAATATTAGGTAATGCCACAGAATGTTTTCAGCGTCCTGCAAAGGGCTTCTGTTGTACGGCATCGTTTTCAAATTTAATATACGATAGATGCATGTCATCTTTGATTAGGAGTAAGACAATGAACATTGGTCTAATCCTTTCGTGTCCCATGGACTACTAAAAGTGTCTACTAAAATGGCGGTCTCCAACCACTACAACAGCATCAAGATGCTCTCGTACAAGGTGGGCGGATTAAATTATTAGTCTTGCGTATAGGGATGCTGAAGTTGTAAAAAAATACTAGGAGAATATAAGAAATGTAATTTTTGTATTTGTGATTAAAAAAATTATTATAATTATGTTGATTATTTCTTCATCTTCTGGAAGTATGGCTGCCAGGAATTCCCACTAAACAGTTATGTCAGCCGACTTGCGTCATTTCAAATCATCTCTGTTCCAGTAGCTCCCTGAAGGCGTATTTTGCCATATTTTCAAGATGGCGAAAGCGCTAGAGATTAAATAAAATGCAGCATTTATTTATGCTCTCTTGTGATATCCGAATAATATATCTGAATCAAGTTTCTAATCCATGAAAGACTGTAAAATGAAAGACTGCCGTGTCCGCCTCTAACCTTGTCATTCCTCAAAAAGTTAACCATCGCACCCATAATGTCCTCTATGCAAGCACATGTCCATTGTAGGGTTACATTGGCAATTGTTGAGTCACCAAGATTAAAAAACACAAAGAAAGATGGAAGTAATACAGGCGCTAAATAGGCGGTACTTTGGTCAGTATAGCTACACTTTCTAGACATTGCGCATGTAGTTAAATACGGGAAACGAGTTCTGTGTCAGCTTTTTACCAATAAACTTTTAATTAATTATCAACTCATATAGTTCAAGATTAAATCAACTGAGCATCAATATGTAGTGGTTTTACATACAGGGCGTTAACAGACAGATGGAAACCAACCGCAACCCCTGTCTTCGGAAACTAGTATTCGATTGATCGGTGCTTAGTTCCCGGCTCGGACAGCTAGTTTCTACTAAACCAGAGGTCGAGAAGGTATGGTAAGACAACATTTTAAAACTTATTTTATACGTAGGATAAACATACATGTCAATTGTTCACTTGTGATCACTTTTCTTATTGTTTTTCATTGAAATATTATTTTTATATTAAAATTTAATTTACAGAAGTAATCTCAAAATGCGATACACGTTTTTTGAAAAGTAAAATAATATGGAAATTTATTCGATTCGATGGATATTTCTTGAAGGTGTCATAAAGAGTCAATATTGTGTACCCAGTTTAACGCGACATTTTTTTTAACGTGATTTCACTTTCATGCGAATTACTGGACGACAACTTTACCTTTACCTTTTTACGCGACTTAATCGTTGATGCTTGTTACTATTTAAGCGATATTTTGATTATTTTGTTGGAATTAATTCATACCTAAATGAAGGTGGAGTTTTTTTAACGCTCTACTATCAGGAATCAATGTGACGCATAAAAAAGTGATGGTGGTACTATTAGTCTTTCTAAGATTATTATTACTTTCATAGATTTATAAAAATAATCTTGAGAATGTATTCTCGACGAAGGACAAACATGTCTTCAAAAAAAAATTGCCGCAATTGACTCTTAACCCTTTCGCATCGGTTGTCGATATATGCCGTCAAAGATTCCCCAACCGTTGACATCAGTTGACGTGATATATCGTTTTGCTACTTTCAGTACTCATTGTGACATCTACGGTAGTAAATTAGACGTGCAGTCATTCCCTTTATGTATTATTTGCAGGAATCTGAAAAGCATGTAGATAAATATCGTTTGGTTTCGTCACAGGAGCGATTTTTCTGTAAACCACATGTGTCAATGCCACCACATGTATGGAGTTACATAATGAACGTTTGTTAAATATAATAGTTTTTTATGCATCATCTCATAGCTAAATAATAGAAGAAACAATATGATATATGAAAATAGGTCAGATAAGTACATTTATGCTTCAAATACTAGTTTTAAGCAAAAAAAGGTTTGAAAAATTCACTCCGTATTGACAGTATAATTTGTATTCCACCGAGCCGTAACGAAAGTGTTAAATAATATTTTAAATTGCATTGGGCATCAATTGAAGTATGTATATTTATTTATATTTTTGTTCGTTACCACGTTTCATTATTCTTTAAGTCAAGCCATTATACCCATTAATTTATGAGCAGACATCAATTAAAATCAAACGATAGGTTCCCAATCGATTTTTGTTAGATGCCAGGTTTTGCTGTTGTTCAGATGAATGTATATAAAAAATAAAAAATATGATCATATTTCACAAAAATATTATATTAGACAATAACTGTATGTTTTTAATTTTATTTTTACGTATTTCAATTCACATAACTAATAAATTCCGCTCAAAATAATACCTGTGGATTTACCCTAATTAAAATTTCACAAAATTGGAATGTTTACAACTTCTGAATTAAACCGTCGCACCTGAAACCCTACAAGGTACTCAACCAAAACAGA
Source organism: Glossosoma conforme (assembly GCA_022606575.1). Classification (NCBI taxonomy): domain Eukaryota; kingdom Metazoa; phylum Arthropoda; class Insecta; order Trichoptera; family Glossosomatidae; genus Glossosoma; species Glossosoma conforme. Next base: position 2,000,245 of record JAGTXR010000036.1, read on the forward strand.
CGGATTACGTTTGTTCAGTAGTTTATTTTATAGCCTACATAGACTTTGGTCCTCTGCCATGACAATAAATCTGGAATATCGAGCTAAGGATTAGAAACGATATTTATTTGTCTGATTGGGGTTAGACTTACAATTTTAAAGTAAAACCGCTCAATTTTAATGGATACATACATATTGATCGATTAATACGTTAATAAAAATTTACGGAAAACATAATAAATATGACATTTCTCTCAAATAAATAAGAGAAACGTAATTAGCGGACATTTAGATTCGAACTACGAACCTTTGAAATCAATGCACATTCTGTACTCACAGCCACTTGGTCCGCTCACTGAGTCAAGTAATTAATACGGGAATTTACTATGAATGGTGCGAAATAGGTTATGACTGGCATTTGACGGGTGAGGGATCAAAATTTACAACAAACGGGGGTATATTAGAGTCAGAAATTGATTAAAAATATATTTTTTTAATCACTGTTGGGGATTAACCCCACGATCTTTGGCTTGCCAAGCAAGCGCTTTGACCATTGAGGTTTATCCGCCGGGAAGACTTAAAGTTTTTTTAAGATTCTCATAGTTAAAGAAGGTAAATATATCATTATCTATTCAATTCATAATGGTATATTGAAATTCTCTCAAAACAATGACTGAAAATATAAATAGACTATCGTTTGAAGAGAGAAATGAGTGGAGATTGGTGCATAAAAATGCAATCAGCTTAAATTAACATAATTTTAAATCATTGAAATTGTTTTCTCAGAACATGAATGTAATGTTTGTACCCTCTACGGTTCTACGCCACCCCTACACTGCTACGCCGTATAGAGCCAAAGCTCGTTGGCTACCGCCGGCATCGCTTAACACTCTGTTGCCGTCCACAGTCTGCTAGCTACATGGATATGGAGATGAGACTCCGTCGCATAATGGATCCGCCTTGTAACACGATCGTTTGCGTGTTAACAGACTCTCATCAAATTGTTATTTTAACATATCATTATTTAATCGATTCAGCGAAGCGTAGGGCAAAAAATATGTAACCAAATGTACGCTCCGAGAAAATTTCATGACTGAAATTAATTTAATGGATGCTCTGCGAATGAACACGAATCTTTCAGCATGCTATGCTACCGAGTTGTTTTATTACTTTATTTAGATAAGTGTACGTAATGTATGTTTTATTTATCTATTTATTAACGGATATTACATCCAAGTTACACAATACAGAGACTATATGAAGTAATTACATGGATGAAAGTTATTAAAAGTAAGTAATGCAAAATATAAGAAAATAATAGACAATTGAATAGAGAAAATAAATAGACAATATAACAAAGATAAAAATCAAAGTACTCGTAAATGTAAGAATGTAATTATTTCATCTCTCACGCAGTCTCATATTTTTTTTATTTTAACGTTTGTTATTATGTTCTGTGATAATGGCACATATTTAACGCGGTTTTCGTAAGATCATCGAAGTTAAGCAATATTAGGGGCTGACCAAAACATGGATGGGTCACTGCCTTTTGCTAACCGCGTGTCACTGGTCGGGTTAAGCCGACCTATGGGATCAAATATAACACTGGAGTCTCGTGCAAATCATTCGATTTATTTACTAGAGCTATTAACAAATCAATAAAAAATGTACCTCCGATACTATAACTGCCGGTTTTATAAATCCTCAAGTATCTTGGAGGTTTCAGGAATTTTATATGTTCCCAATCGGACGTTCAGTGCAGGCTTGTATTAGTACGAGGAATGGACAATTGAAAGAAATGAGTGTCGGCTATTTTTAGAGAAGATGTGAAAGGAATAATTATTCAAAAAATTAAGAAAAATGTATTTAAGTGTGTGTTTAGTAAATATTTATGTTATTTCAGAAACTTAAGGTTATTGGGACCAAAGATGTATAGTTTATTGTCCGGTCATGGCAAAAATATGCAAGAATATGAATATAAAAAAATACACTTAAGAGTGGTTGATGCTCATGAATAGGGAATAGGGAATGTAGTGAAGGAAAGTACGAGTGTAGTTATAAATGAAATAATGTGTGTATGACTGAATAAACGCTGTTATTCGTTCAATGATGTTTGCTCTAAATCAGGTTATACCTGGTTGGATAGACTTGATGCATTCCAGAATATATTTAATTAAAAATTTATGTATAGATTTACTATAAGATGCTTAAAATGTTAAACTATTATATAATGTTTCAAAAGTTACAATTCGACTTGTCAATATGAAGGGATATAACTGTAATAAATTATGTGAGACTTATTTACCTGCCTTATATTCTTATTCGCAGCATTAATGTTTAGTAATATTGGCCTACCTGTTCAAACCCTTTGTACCCTCCGCCCGCTTTTATCCCGAAGCCTGAATGTCAAATATTCATGAAACGACATCTTAATTCTCCCGAGTCGTAAAACTTCTTGATAAGATTAACCCCTTGAACTCGAGTTATTTCATAACTTGAAATGATGGCAATATCCAAACATTTCAGTATTTATGGATAAGCTTGAACTAAACACACAATTCACAAGAATATTATAATAACTAAATCACGAAGTTATTTTTTTAGTACCTTCTGTAAAATATCCATTATTCGAGGAATTTGTTTATGGATCGTTCTCAAAGTTAATATTCTTAGTTCCCTTGAATGCATTAAAAATGTGTGCTAAAAAAAATAAACTTTGTTGAATTAAGTTTTCAAAAGCGTATGGTTTGACTTTGTGAAGATTTACTAGGTAAAAGAACAAAGCAGCCTTCCATACTACATACAGTCGGTCAAGAGGCGAAGGTGGACCTGGTTGGGAAAAACATGCCTTTACTTCAGGTCTCTGGGTTCGTTCCATTATGGAAGGTCGTCAAAAACTATACACCCAGTCCTTTTATACGCGATTTTTTTGAACGACACCGTTACTTTTTCAGTCAATTCACTTATTTTTTTAATTTATATTTTTTTTATGTAGACGCATGCAGGAGAGCACACCCGGTCAAGACCAGTGCACTCTATGAAGCTCAGCTAGGGAAGCTGGACGCTGCATGCGGGAAACGTGTGTTGTGTTCATTTTTGTGTGTGGGTTGGGGAGATTGCAAGTGTATATTTATCTGTTTCTTGAAGAGATCCATACTGTAAGAAGGAGGAAACACAGACGCTGGAAGAGCATTCCATATCTTACCGGTGGCATTAAGGAAGGAACTTTGGAAACTGCCAGTTCTTGGTCGACATACATTAACCGACTAACGAAACGATATGTTTTAATTGTTGGAACCGATTCATTGTATTTTATACAAATTTAGTTTTTTACGCGACACTTTCTGCAGAGAATTATCGCGTAGAAAAGGTACATAAAATATACTCGGCAGAGTTGTGGGATGCTGAATAGACATAAAATAAGGCGTGGGCCATAACTGACATAGCTCTGTGGCAGAACTACGATCATATACTGTAGCATTCAAACATCAAGAATCCTGGTCCCTATCCGGTGACCTGTATGACAAGATATCTGAAACTCCTCCTCATGACTCGTCTCATGTTATCTTGAAGAGCCACCTACAACGTCATTATTATCTAATGTTTTATTTCATAATTAGAAGAAGAAATTACGGCGTCTGTCTCGGTGCAGAATGAATTATTTTTTATTTAGAAGTCATTAAAAATACACAAATATTATTTGAATTGTAATTTAGATGACATTCTTAAACAAGATGAAATTTCATGAATTTATTTAAAAATTTTAGAATTTACAAAAAAATATATCGATGGTTATCGGAATGAAAAGATGATATTCTCATTTTATTTTCTTCTTGAGGTAATATTTAGATTACGTTTGTATAATGAAATATCTCATTAATTTTGTTGAATATGAAAACAAATATTTTTCCTTTAAGTGATGCGGTCCATTAAATTTAGTTATGAGGTAGGAGTTGTTATCTTTCCAATGTTTTTATTTAATAAATATTAACAATTTAATAAAGATATATGGCGCCCAAGAACTGGCAAACGAAGCATTGGCCGACCCCCTACAAGATGGACTGACGATATAAGAAGAATAGCGGGAGTGACCTGGATGCGGAAGGCGGAGGATCGAAGAGCATGGAGACTCATGCGGGAGGCCTACGTACAACAGTGGACGGACACAGGCTGATGATGATGATGATGAAATAACCCCAGTATATTTTTCAGTGTTTTTAAATTATGGTATTTAAAAAATAACATAAAATGCCGAAGCAAATCACAGAATAAGTTTTTTTTCCAAGAAAATATTTTAGATTTCATTGATAAATAAACAACAAATTATTATTTGTTCAACCCCACAACTTTGTGAGTTGATTATTAGATCTTGAAATCTCCCGTCTTTAAAAAAACGACAAGTCGCGGGTTAGTCACATTGCCGCGTGGAGGAAGGATACAGGAGCAGATTAAAAACACAAATAACTTGTTTTTGAAGCACAATTCGCATTTATTTTAATTAAAAACTTGGTTTCCCTGTCAGACCTTTGTAAGGCGTTTCCGCAAGCCAGTCGACTAACTGGCGACTGCCGGAACACTGTGACATGCAGCGCCGCTAAGAGAATCACGGCAACACACAAATTAAAAATGACAGTTGAACCAACATGAAATGGAGCAACTGTCATAACAAATAAAATAGCGTATGCAAACGCCGTGTGCATGTCAGGCGAGCGAACAATAATAAGAAACGAAATAGCTTTATCAAGCCGCTCTCAATCCAAAGACTATAAAACAATTAATATATTTAGCCTTGTTCACGAATACAAACTCCCTTGATTAGTCTTTCTGTTACAGCTTATTAATTAAATCTTAGTAAAACAAGATTTTTTTCTACAATGAGAAATAAAGATATTAAAAAAAAAACAAATAAAAAATGTTTAACCGGTAAATTTGAGAGTTTTAAAATTGAGTCCTTATTAAAACGGACGATGCGTGAATGTTGAGCACTAGTGTAATAACGTTGGTAGGTAAACATTTAAAATTAAAACAAGTTTATAAATAAAAAAAACAAACATTATTGAATCCAAATATGAGATTGCTCTTTCAGCATTTCTCGGTATAATTTAATAATGGAATAATTTAAATTTAAATAAAAGAATTATTTTGTTATAATATTTGTAAAATATTGCCTTTTAAAAAGTAATCAGATACCTAATAATGAGTTTTATTTAAATTATAAAATTGAACGAATACCAAATTCCGATTTTATGAGTAAAATTGAGGAAAAATCGGAATTCATTAAATTCAGATTAAAAAAATATGCTTCAAAAGGAAAAGCATCACGTTTAATACCTCACAGGTGAAAATACACGTCGAATGTATTAATTTTGCGAGTGTCTACAAAATTTCATTAAAAAACACAATCTGTTACAAGATAAAAAATGGATTTCGAATAAAAACAAAACGTTTCACAATGTTAACAAAGCCTTAATGAAGTCCATTCATTATTATTTTGAAGGGAAAATTTTAATTGATATTTCAATTAACGTGGAAAATCCATCTTTTGATTAATATTTACTTGTACATTTTACAATTCGGATATCTTTTCAGCGAGTCTATTATATTATTTTTATACGAAAGGAAGATGCTTTTGGAATACTGAGAAAATTGTAAAAATGTTTTCATACATACAAAAGACTCATGAAAAAATATGAATTAAGAAACAGGATGGAAAGGTTCTTGCAGCATTTCTAAAGCAGTTTTAAAGATCAGTGGTCTATATTGGATAGAATTTTCCCACCTCATACCAGCATATACCAGAAAAGAATGAAGTATTTTTGATGATATGTTTATTCAGATTATGTTGAATTAGCTATTGATAAGTATAGTAAGAATTCCCTCTGAACATCTGCGGTCGCTAAAGGAAAATAATAAATCGCAGTCATAATAATCAGAAGAGGAAATTTGATCAATAATTGCTTGGAAAGCTGCACGTTTGTGGTGTTTTAGTTATTAATTTGTTTTTTTTTTCGTATACTCATGCTTATGTCAATAACTGTTGTGTTTTTTAAATCTTAGTAATGCTTAAATTTATTTGAGTTTAATTTCTTAAAAACTGTGTTCTGTGTAACGGTCTCTTTTGAATTGTGTCTTTATGATACATTATCTCAGCTAACGATTTTTATGTATGTATTTGTTGCGTGTATTTATCTTCTAAATATATTATTTCCAGTAATTAAATACACACATACAATTCTACATCAAATTTTATACGCATCAATTCATTATGAAAAAATATCGTCTTCGCTCTATTTTACACAACGCGCAGTCCACACGACCATTCTCTGCCTGGGCAGATACGCGAAACCTGATGTATTTATACCATTGTTAACATCGCATATTGATAGATGTCTCTGTAGTATATATTCAGATTATGTATATTATTATTTTTACTATACAATCAGTCAACATTTATTCAAAAGCTTTTTATATTATTATTATTAGTAACCGACAGTCCATTTATTTAGTAAGTACCACTCGAGTCTCGAACCGAACTATAGATACTATAGTTTGGTTCTATAGATATATTATTTCCTCTTTTTATGCTTTATAAATACATATATGGTGTTGATATTGTGGGTTTTGGGCTTAGCCGTGTGTGGCGGACTTCCTTCAGGATTAATGATTTATTTAGTTTTGAGTTAATTTATTCAGATTATCTTTTTTTATACGAGCGTTATTGATTTGTATCTCCATGGCAACTACATACTCAAGTTTCTTTGCGGAGAATCGTAGGTATATTCTAAGACTACGGTAGGTATGTTCTAAGAATACGAAAAGATAATCTGAATAAACTGACTCAAAACTAAATAAATCATCAATCCTGAAGAAGACCTCTGCAATAGCGGTCGAAATTTGGTTGAAGGAAGTTCGTTACACACCTAAACCCAAAAGCAACAATATCAAATCTGACCGTTAAAACCTAAGAAGGTATATATGGTGTTATTTATAAATTATACGAAAAAATATTATATATTGTAGTAAACTAGAATTACATTAAAACAAATTGGAGGTTACGGCGACTCACTATAGTAAATTTCCTTCTTTACGCGAGGGGTTCCACCGTGAAGAAGATTGTCACACTGAATATTTGACCAGGTTTGCTTCTTTTTATATATGATGCATCAGATGGAACTATAACTCACTTATCCTCAGGCTGCGAGCGATGACTGGGGCCGGAGCCGGGCCCGGGCCGGCGAGGGTCGGTCCCCAGGGAGCCCTGAAACGAGCGGCGAACCCTGAAAGAGTGACCGGTGTTAAAAGGCTTTAAGAATTACGCTGAAAACATTTTTTTTGCCTGACTGAAGGGTCACCCATCAAGTGCCGAATTTATTTAGAACGCTGTGACTAAATGTAATATTTATAAATATATACTGATATCAGCTTGATATAACTCCTTTAGGCTGATGCCTTAAAGCCTCGAAAAACGATATTTTGTCTCTTATTTTTGTTCGCTCGCCTGATCTGCACATCTAATGTAAATTAATATTAATTGTATAATGTTGCACGGCGTTTGCATGCGCCATCTTGTTTGTTATGACAGTTGGTCTATTTCATGTTTACCACTGCCATAATTACTTCGGATATCTGCCACCATGATTTGGTGGCGCTAAATGTCAGAGCGGGCAGTCAGACAGAACGCGCCTGCCATCGTTATAGGAGCGCCTAAGGGCGTCCCTATAACGACGATATTGACAAATAAACGAGTAACATGTGAAACAGAAACAAGTGTTTGTATTGTGAACCTGATCCTGCATCCTTCATCAAGTAAATCGATGTCCTAAATGGAAGAGGAGGATTTCAACACTAACATCCTCCCCTCTTTCAAAAAGGGCTTAATGCGTGAGGGCAGAATGCGGAGCAGATTGATTAAACAGACTTTCTCTTAGAAGAAAATTTATTATATTCACATTAAAACTTTACAAGCTACCGGCCAAACGGAATGACATGCCGCTGGCCGTAATGCGACCTCCTCGGTCGTCAACAAATAAATGACGTGCTAGTTATCAGGCTCTCGCCGGCGCTGCGGCTCTCGCCCAGCGCTCCAGTGAACATGTCTATAACTAACACAGCCGTGAGCGGATCTGTCCAAAATAGCAATATGGCGGACACGAACGCACGACAAGCGACCAGAAATAAGAGACGAAAGATTGTATATCGAGGTTTTCGGTACCAGTCAGCAAGGACTACATCATGTTGATGTCAATACATTATTCGGTAAGCGTTTGGGAAATGAATGTCGTTTAATTATTTGAAATAAAATTTATCATATATTCTTATTACTTAAAAATAAATTATATGTATATGAAAAACATAAACATCTATCAAAAACTATTCACTTAAAAATTATTTATTATTACATATGGGTATTACAAAATAAAATTCTATATATTTTTTCCACATATGTAGTGGAAAAATATAAAATTTAAGCACACAATCTTCTCTTCTTCGTAGTTGTATCAATCCAGGTGGATTGGTTTGCAGCAACAAAATCTTGCATCTTGATCTCCACTTTTTTCGATCCTCTTTAATCCTCTTTAGCTCAGCATAAGAGCTACAACTCATGTCCTCAAACACTCTGGAAATACTCCTGTCTAGGGCGTCCACTGCGGTTTCTACCCTCAGCCATCCCTTCCACAATGTCGTGAAGAAGACCGTCGTCGCACATGATGTGATGAATCCATCGGGCTCGCCTTTCTGAGATGGTTCTTAACTTTATTCATAATGGCATAAATCAATGTTTTTATTATATCAGCAAGTCGTAGATATTACAGTTAACCCTCCTTCATATAATATTTAGCACATAACTGAAAGTAATAAATTAATTCGAACATTTTTAAATCATCGCTTAAAATGTAAAAATAGAAAGTCCCTTAAAGCCAATTAGCAATAAATTATTTTGTTCATCGTTCGTTTCAGGAGCAAAAGAGAGAGAACGAACTCTCAACTCGCACAGATATTATTAAGTAAACAATACTCTGCTAACTGAAACAGATAAAGCGTAACGAACGAGCGCCACTTGCAGTCTTACGGGGCCAGAGCTCGGCAACATCCGGAGATCGCTACGTTGATTTACGGACGAGCTACGCCAAGCTCTACGGAAGGCCTACGAGGCACCTGCACGAGGACTACGCCTCTACGTTGCTACGGTGCTACGGAGTGTCATTAATAACAGAGATCCGGCATGCGCTCAGCTGGTGAGGACGATTAATAAGAAACTAAAGTTGATGCGCGGATTTCTGTGGAAATTTTACAGCGTTCAACTTGTTGAATAATTTAAATTTACTGGGGCGGGGTGAGCTAGCTCGCTTTAATAACATCTAGCTTTCGGAATTGTTTATTAATTGCAGCGCGGATTAAATATTATCAAATTAAGTGTAATTTATTGTTAACAACGTCATAGAGCTAGTGAATATTATGGGTATATTCTTTTAATAAAAATATGAAAGAAATTGAATTGAATTAATAAAGGTTTTATTAAAAATAATATTTATTTATTTACCTTGTTCTTACATGGATCACATTTTTTTTTATGTAAACACATACAGGAGAATACCGACAGATGGTGATAGTAATTGTGAAGTCTCATCTGTGGAATTCTATGACGCTTACCATGGTGTATATGGCTAAACGCTGCATGTGGAGTGTTGATCCGCCAACGTCATAGACTACAGCCCGAGATTCACGCATCATCCTTTATTATTACAGGAATTTACTATGAATGGGTGGTCTTCACGGGATGACTTTCGTCTACCACCAATTTTAATTAATAGACTATGACTGGCGTTTTACGGGTGCGGGATCAAATTCACACCAACCGGGGGTATTTTAGAGCTCAGAAATCGATTACATTTTTTTTTTTAATCTCCGTCGGAAATTGAACCCACGACCTTTGGCTTGCAAAGCAAACGCTTTGACCATTGAGCTATGACCACCGGCAGATTATTGATACATTGAGTATGACCTCTGTTTATGAGACTGCAGCTTCGACAAACTGGTAGCCTTCTTCAATCCCTTACAGTGAAGAGTCAACTTGACTCTGAGTGACGGATTCTATAGTCGAAACTACTGTCTCATAAACAGAAGTCATGCTCAACACAATCGATGTTTTTTTTTTAAAGATTTTTTTTTTTAATTGTTCACAATAAACAATATTTTTGACAGTATAATCTTTTTCATCTCGACAACTAAAGATATTCTTATAACAGGTTAAATATGAAAATCGTATTAAGTAATGTAACTTTTATATGTAATCGTCGTATATCAAGTAATTTTTTTTTAATGTTTTTAGCATTGAAAACATTGAAACCTTTGTTTCAGCATTGAAAAAACAAGGTAATTTTTTTATTATTTCATTTCATTACTAAATTTAAAATTATAAATATGCTGTTTTGTTTCATAATATACGTTCTTCTTCGTGGTATCAATCCGGTGGATTGGTTTGCAGCAACAGAATCTTGCATCTCGATCTCCATTCCTCTCGGTCCTCCGCAACCCTTTTCAGCTCAGCATAAGCGCTACAGTTCATGTCCTCGAATACTTGCTGCAAATACTCCCGTCTAGGGCGCCGTTCTGCAGTAATGTTCGAACATTCCAGGTGGCATATCTTGTTGGCTGAAGGTTTTTCTTATTTGTCTTGGTTGTTTTGTCTCGAGCAGTCCCCACCCGGAGATCCGATTGGGGGACTATTTTATCTCCGGTAAATTTTACTTGAGATGCAATCATTTTTTGCTGATACTTGGGATGTCTTTAAGACCTTTAATGTGATATTTTCCCCTTTATTTTCACATCCTAATGCCGTTGACTATAAAGGTTCATCCACCTTAGGAGGGCATTTACTACCTCCAGGACAATAAAGTGCCCTAACCAGCTTGACCTGATGAGGTTAGCTAGGTGTTAGCTTATTCCGGCCAACATTCGGTCCAAAAATCTGATCTTTCAAATTATCATCAACCACAACGCAAATTGTTTTTCAGCGTAAAATTTCGTACAAGAAAAATGATTCATATGAGTTGCCATTATTAATAAAAGAATATAAAGTAATTTAACGAACGACCTAATGATATCAATAATACGTATTTAATTTTATTTATGAAAATGTGTGCTCAATATAGTATGTACTAAAAATAAATTTATAATTTATTATTAGCGTAATGTTCGTTTTTGAAATTTACATATTCGAACACAATTATTTTCATCGATAGGAGGCGTTTTTGCGCGCGAAATTTATAGCGTTTGCTCACAGCTTTTTTTGAGCCGAAAATAAATTGAATTTTTGAATAATTGAAAAGCGAATAATGACACAAAAATATGACTACGGAACACATCAATCACGCCGAGCAGATGGACAAATAGTCCGTATTATGACACCGATAAATCTGCCATACAGACCGACAACATCAGCGATCACAGAGCGCGGCCGGCGAAGGCTTTTTTCGTTTGAAATAATATTGGTAACACACTTTACAAGCTGCGTTTATAACAAGCAGATCCGAATTATGAAATTCACAATAAAAAACTAAGTAAATATGCAATTTAAACTAATGCGCTATATAGATCAAGTCGGTATTTCATTAACAAACTTCTTCATCTTTCTTCTTCGTGGTATCAATCCGGTGGATTGGATTGTAGCAACAGAATCTTGCATCTCGATCTTCATTCCTCTCGGTCCTCCGCAACCCTCTTCAGCTCAGCATAAGAGCTACAACTCATGTCCTCGAACACTTGCTGCAAATACTCCCGTTCAGGATGCCCTCTACAGTTTCTACCCTCAACCATCCCCTCCACAATGTTGTGAAGAAGACCATCGTGGTGTATGATATGACCGATCCATTGGGCTCGCCTCTTTGAGATGGTTCTTATTAGGTGCCTATCTTCTTTGATCATCCTGAGAACCTCATTGTTCGTGACGTGGTCTCTCCAAGAAATTTCGAGAATTCTTCCGTATGACCGCATCTCAAAGGCCTATAGTCTTTTTTTATCACTTTCAGATAAGCCCCATGTCTCACAGCCGTACATCAAGATGCTCCAAACAAATGTTTTGGCAAGTGGCTTGCGGAGCCTTAAATTAATATAAAAAATTCTTTACACAGGACAAATCTGCGCTGTCCTTGAATACGACAGTCACCTTTGTGTTGGAGCCCCGAAATACCTCCTAAGATTTGATTGATCCAGTTAAAAAAAACCACTCTTAGGTCTAACCAGCAATCAATGGAACACATGAGTAAGATTGGTTCACTAAGTTCTTTTTACTGTTAATACAACGTTCGCTGCTCTTCGGAACTTGTAGACATTACTCATCCTGCACCCACCCACAACCGAAAAACTCGTCTTACACTTGTTATACACGGTTAATGTTCCTTCAACAAAGTTCCTTCCTAAATACCATCGGTAAGCTTTAGAACGCTCTTCCAGCGTCAGTGTTTCCTCCTTCCTTCCATCTGGATCTCTACAAGAATCAAATAAATATACACTGTACTACAAAAACATAAGACAACGAAATGCTTTGACCAATAATATAATGAAATATTAATATAATCTTCTTCTTCTTCTTCGTGTCAGCAACGTCAAATTATTTTTTCCCAATATCTGGCAACATCGATAACTCGTGTGTTGCCCAGCATTAGGTCCTGAGATGTGCAACTTGTTGGGCACATGGAGCAGCATCGTAGGTGTGAGGCGGTTTGAAGGTCTCCACAGTCGCACAATAGTGTCTCTCCCTGCCGAAGCATTCCCCACCGCTCAAGGTTGTCCTTTGTTCTACCAACTCCGGTTCTCAATCTGTTTAGGGATTTCCAGGTCGGCCAGTCAAGGCTCTTGCCAGTTGGGAGGCCTTCCTTTGGAGTAATGAAATGCTCTGGTGCGATTTGTTGCCAGAGTTGGAGTCTCTCATATTCAGGGCTGGATGTGAGAGGTTGTGTGGATTTCAGAAAGCTGCTTCGAGACTTCAATCTTGGTGTTGGGGGTATCTGATTATACAAGCAGTGGGACGGTTGGTTGATTGCTTTACGCATTTCTTCGGCGCATATGACTTTGCGTCTTATGTTCGGTGGTGCGATACCAGCCAAGGGGTATAGTTTAGAAATGGGTGTTGGTTTGAGGCAGCCTGTGACGACTCTGCATGCATCATTCAGGGCAGTATCCACTTGATTACAGTGGGCTGATCGACCCCACACTGGTGCCGCATTAATATAATAATTAATGTTTTTTAGTATGCAAGTAAAGTGATCTTTATAAAAAGAAGTAACTAAGTGTAAAAGTCTTGGACAAATATTTATATATACATATGAATTATTTTTCTTCAATATGATCTTTATGATTTTTTTTTAATAAGATTGTATTTTTTAATTGTTATTGATTCTTTTTTTCTTAATCCGCCTCTGTTTGACATTTGCTAATAATTCATACATCAATCAGTAAATTCATCCGCAAATATTTTCACTATAGCCGTTCCGTTCAAAATTAAATTACGGTCTAGTGGGCTCTTCTGAACAAAACAATTCGAATTATTATTTCTATTTTAGCATAGCATATATTCAAATGAGTATGATGATACTGTAATCAATTATCAAGTTACCTTATTTAATTTTCCAATATTAAGCTAATAAAATATAATTCTATAGTATTATAAAGGGTGGTTTTTAAACTAATTTTCTTTTTGGCAATACTGATTTTGACAGCTCACGTACGTTTCGTCTTTTGTGTCACTGTCAAACATCTTCAGTTTGGTCTATAATTTAACCATGAATCGTCATACAAACGAACAACGCTTGCAAATCATTGAATTTTATTATCATTCAAAATCATCGAAAAATTGTGTTCAGCGACGAAGCTCATTTTTGGCTGAATGGATTCGTAAATAAGCAGAATTGTCGGTTTTGGAGTGAAAATCAGCCAGAAGCATTGCAAGAGCTACCAATGCATCCAGAAAAAGTTCGGATTATGGGCTGGTGGCATCATTGGACCGTACTTCTTCAAAGATGATGCGAATCGCAAAGTAACTGTGAATGGTGAGCGCTACCGTGAGATGATATCCAACTTTTTTTTGCCCAAAATGGAAGAACTTGACGTGAACGACATCTGGTTTCAACAAGACGGTGCCACATGGCACGCAGCACGCGAAGCAATAAACCAATTGAGTGGCAAGTTCGGTGAACACTTTATTTCACGTTTGGGACTGGTCAATTGGCCGCCTAGATCGTGCGATTTAAAGCCTTTAGACTATTTTTTTGTGGAGCTTTGTTAAGGCTCATATCTATACTGACAAGCCCGCTTCGATTGACGCATTGAAAGATAGCATTGAAGAATTTATTTGTGAGATACTGGCCGAAATGTTGAAAAGTGTATGCCAAAATTGGACTAAGCGGATGGACCATTTGAGGCGCAGCCGCGGTCAACATTTGAATGAAATAATCTTCAAACATTAAATTATATGGACTGTACTATCGATTCAAATAAAAATTTCATGAATTTTTCTTTATTTTATGACTTTTTGGAAAAATTTCCGATTGCTATTAAAAAATTAACCTTTATTATAGTAAGCGTTTACCTTGTTTTAATATCGTAACTTTTATAAAACTTATTGTAATGTTTTATCGGAACGTTTGATATACTTTTGTTTTATGTTGTTTTTCTCTCCGTATCCGTTACTTTATTAAAAAATATACATTTTCACCACAAATTGCAGCCACTTAGTATTGTCAGTTTCCTTGTCCCAAGGCATTTATTTCAATATCACAGAAGGTTCATTTACTAATATATTCACTTCCCCACGATCTTCAGTGCAAGCTTGGGAATCAAAGTGACGGCAGCTGCTTCGACACATATTTTGGGGGATTTTTTAATCAGATTATTTTAAAGGGATCAGATTAATCATTCAATCCCTTTAAAAGTGATCGGATGATTATTCCAGAGCATCCGATTTTTTCAAACCATTTTGTCTTAAAGGGCGGTTCAATGCAATCAACGGCACTTGGTAAGCAACAGGCCCAACAAAGTTTTGGTTTGCGTCCAATGTTGACTAACATCGATGATCTTACGAAAACGGCGCTTACAATATGCCATTGCAGTTGGTGAAAAATATCATCATCATAATCATCATCATCAGACTGTATCCGTCCACTGTTGAACGTAAGCCTCTCGCATGAGTCACCATCCTCTTCGATCATCCGCCTTCCACATCCAGGTCACTCCCGTTATTCTTCTTATGTCATCAGTCCATCTTGCAGGGGGTCGGCCAATGCTTCGTTTACCAGTTCTTGAGCGCCATTCCAATGCCTTTTCTTCCCCATCGACCGTCGCCTCTTCGACATATATGTCCTGCCCATTGCCACTTGAGTGTGCCTCGTGAATTTAATCTGCTATTTTACTCAGCAGTTCTTAACCTCTGTGTATTGTCTCCAACAAAAATTGGCGTTCGACATCGTCCGCCATATATAAAGAATACGTAACTATACTCATAACGAGAGTACCGACCTGGCGAATATACTTTTATTATTGCATTTGTGATGGGCAACCAAGGCTGGCAGCAATAGATGTGATGACTGAGTAAACATGACGCGGCACCAATGGCCTAGAACTCGCTGCTAGTAAGCATAAGATAACTTAAAGCGGAGTCATCCTTCAGAAGCAGACTCAAGACCCACCTTTCTACTCAGAGAGGCAAAGAAGCGCTTTTGGAATGACCATTCGGTTATTAGAAAACCGCTATACAAATTCTGATATAATAATAATAATTATAATATTCGTTGGGTACCATCCACTACTTGAGATCTTTTAGCGACACTCCGAGCATGGATCTCTCCATAGCACGCTGGGTGACCTTTATTTTATGGGTAAGAGGTGAAAAATATGACATTAGCAAAATTATTTAACAACTCATATTATTTTCTTCTTTTATCCTACGCACGGACTAGATTTTTAAATTTTAATAATCATTAAATATTTCATCCCTTTAGTGACATAGTCGTTATTTTCAGTTGGGTGGTTGTTTGAACCTTTTTTTTTCATTTTCAGCTAACTTTGATCATATCTCGTAATATTCTATCGTCGCACATTATTTATTGATCAATTTCTTATATCTCGGGTCAAATTGTTTCCTTGAATCAACTTAAGTACTTGGAGATAAGGGCTGGCCACCACAGGACACGGTTTTCCTTTATACCTCGGATTTGTATTAAATTACGTAAAAGTGAACAAATTTCAAATAAGTATTACGGAGCATGTCAAGCATAATATGACACATAAAAAACAAATCTTTATGTTAAATATGTCATATAAATAAACGATATTGTACATATCGGGGTCATTATTATTTGGGATGGGCTGCTCTTTAGGATCAAATAGTCCTGGCTTCTTTGAAACATAATATTTAATTCTATGTTCACATCGTATTTGAAGGCCGTCAGGAACTATAATATAATATATATATAATTGAGACGCGTTTTCAGGAGGATTGCTACTGAATTACACAACGTTTTATAAAATAACGATGTATTATATTTCAGCCTGTTGAGAATACTGGTACTATGGTTTGAATTTGTGAGGATTGACGAATTAAGTGAGCGGATAAGGTAGCTACAATGTGTAAACATTCACTATTATGCCGACGACAGCACTGTCCGTGTGAGTATAGTTTTTAAAAACCTCTGGAACTCTCTGCAGCTAGAGAATCTCTAGTGGAGAAGATGAACATGCCTCTTGAAAGGGTTTCACGATAGGGTAACCTCAACCTCGTCAATTTCAACATTTCCAAAACCCAATCATGCACTTTTTCCACCAAGAGGACTGTTATGGATCCTGTATATTTCAACGGTTGTTCTCTTCCAAAAGCAAGCTCCATCAACATCCTTGCAGTATCCAATCTAAATTGATGTCAAATATTACGAGTCAATTAAGTATAAAGCCGGTCTAGCTTCCAAGAAACTAAGTGTTTTATATAGATCACGCCGGTATTTCAACGAGAAAGAACTTCTTCTTCTATATAAAGGACAAATCAGACCTATCCTTGAATACGGCAGTCGCAACCAGTGAGAAGAGGAGCACTACTGAATTACACAACGTATTATAAAAGATCGATTCATTAGTGATTGATCGCGTTGATTGATTAATCGCGCGCATTATCGCACGCACGATTAATAACCTCAGGCCGATGCGGCGTAGAGCACGCGTTGACACGTCAAAGTGTCGCAAGTCGCTTCCGGTTTATTCCCGGCTCGCATTTGAGCCTGTCATTTTATATGAGACCGATGTCACTCCGCATTAAGGGAGAGAGGGAGGCTTCTCACCGTCACGACTGCCGGCTCTGCATATTTGCGAAGTTAACGTTCGGTTTATTGGCAATATAAAGTGGCGCGATACCGCGGAGAGCTCGTCTCACCTCGACGCCTACACGCCGGGGACTAGAAATTGGCAAGTCGGCCACTTTGCGCGTTCGTTATTGATGATATTCTTATCCCGCAATCAACCGCTAATTACAATGCGAAATGTAAAGCTTATTAAATTACTCTGTACATTTTGTTTACAAACATGCAGTATAATCAACTTTGTATAATATAATTTTACATATACATTTAAAATACTAAGCGTGTATTAATTGGGATACAGTTCTTTCAGCTTAAATTATTAATTTAATTAATTTATCTATTACACAGAACCGAAGTTCCAAGATACAAAATGAGAAACAGAACATACATAAATGTAAAATACATACAAAAGATAATAAAATATAAAAATAACATAAAAGAAAAAAAAGATGACACGTTTTAAAGATCATACAGATCTAGGAGAACAATACCATCGACAAAAAGATGTAAGAAAAGGATCGAGGTGTGCTGGTAGGCCATTTAGGAGTGCTATTGCAGTTGTACCAAGTTCAGTGCTTGAAGCTCCACAAGCATCATTTGGGATCAAAAACAATGGATGGCTACGAGCACGGGTGTACTTGTCTGGAACATATAATTTAAAACATTCAAGAATCCTAAGGTTGTGAATTGAACCGCGAAGAAGAAGGAATGAGTGTTTGAGAGCAGCAATTTTCACCCGGGACTCTAACGAATGGAAAGAAAGTATCCCTAGAAGAAAAAGAGGTGGGTTATGTTCGGAATTGATTGAATTGAATAGGTAGTTACCGCAAATATAAAAATAGAGACGTCCACTGTCTTATACTAGGACATGTATTTAGGTGTTATTCCATAAATCTGCACTCGGAAGACCATCTAAAAATATAAATGACTCCTGATGACCTTCTAAAGAGACGTCCTCTATAGAAGCCTTATCATAATTTTGGTCGATGGCCAGAAGTAACGCCATCGACGTCGCCCACTTCTGGGCAGACAGGATCTGACCCTGTTGTTTCCGACACGATTATATATATATATAATTTTGGTGATTAGTTCAGTAGATTTTGTAAAACATATTAGACGAATACCTTGATGCTCTAAAGTCTGAAAAATTCGGTTTAAAAAGGGGCTTAATCTAAAAACAATATATACGAGTATTTATGGATCATTGTTTAGTGATAAAATGGTACATCTTCGTCTGATTTGATCCATGGAGCGCAAATGTAGAGACGATTCACAATGCGTTTTCATCGTCAAATGATGTCAAGATATTGATGTCGTATATTTTAATTGAAATAGATGGAGTTGTACCTCAATGTGATGTTAAGTCTCTAGCAGGTTAATACAGCTGCTCGATATGTAAAATACCACAAGTGAATTAAGCAATAACGTGTGATGAAATTGACAACCCAAACTACAGCCATCGTTCGATAGTTTCTTGAAGACGTTAAATTACTTCTCGTAGTACAAAACGGTTCCGCCGCATTTCGTCTCCAAATAATTCGTTTAACGAGTCATCGGTAACGACGTGAGGCGCACTGAACGGGAAATTTGGTTCACGGGATAACTGGTGCATTGGATGTCTTGCTTACCTAACCTAACCTAAGTTATTTCGTTAACGAGCCATATGGATCTCTAGACACTACGATCACTGGAAAATTCCTTAGCTTAGGTTAGGTTAGGTTAGGTTATCAAGACAGCTAGTGCAACAGTTGTCGCGAGCGCTCCACGTCGTTACTAATGAATCGTTAAACGAATTGTCTGGGTACGATAGGTCGTGACGCTGTACAAAACCTCTATACTTGAGAAATTATAATACGATCCCTGTGGTAGTTCAAAGATTTTTCTTACAAAACCTTGTAAGAAAATCAAGCCATTTTCTTTGAATTCGTTAACATTATTCTATGACTTGCTTGTAATAAATAGAAAGTCATTTAAGTTAGTGTATTATATAAAACAAGCAGTAATTTAAAATAAATACATATCTTCAAGTAGTAACATTACTAAGTAGCAAAAACATGTAATTTTATTATCATAAATTAATAAAGGAATGATTTTTAATCGATTTCTGAGCTCTAAAAATACCCTCGGTTTGTGTGAATTTGATCCCTTACCCGTAAAATGACAATGTTGTCTATTAAGCACCGTCACCATTTGTTGGTATTTAAAAAAATATATTAAAAATAGAGTTATATGAGTAGTAATTAAATATACACATACATCAAATTTTATACGCATCAATTCATTCAGAAAAACTATCGGCAGACGTGGGATTCGTACCACGAGCCTTGCAACCTTTGCTCACACACCACGCAGTCCACTCGACTATTTCTCTGCCTTAATAGATTACGCGAAAGTTGATGTATTCATACCATTGTTACCGTCGTATAACGATAGATGTCTCTATAGTATATATTCAGGAGTATGTATATTATTATTTATTATTATTCGTTATATGAAAGTTCCGTTAACATATTTATATTCAATATATCACAAAAAGTTACCAAGTGCGCGGAAAGTGCGAGGAGATAAACAAGCAAAAGAAAAAGCCCTCGCAGATCCCAAACATTTTAATACGTTGATATAAATAGTTGTCTTATGTGAGGATGTCACGAGATTTAACACAAGCGTTACGCGAAACTTTATTAATACACCTGGCGGGGCGCAGGTGTCCGGGATCCGGGGCTCTCATATCTCCGGCCCGGGGGCCGCATTATTCAGAGGGTCACTTTGTAGCGGGGGAATGTGCTGTCTGCGCCCTTTCTGCCCCTCCATATCTCTCGCACATATTTCGCACCCATAAATGATTCTGTCTCGAAAGGGCGCGGGAATTTTTGCAATTTCGTTTGACCCTTGCGGTGCGTCGCGAAAGCCAAAGATGTAGAAAAATTCACAATTATTTGAAAAGAATTTACGTCATGAACTTATTATAATAATTTTGAAAGAAACCAAGGATTATCATGTGATATAACTTAAGTATTATCAAAGTATTTGTTACGGAAATAACGTAGAAAGAAAATGCTTTAACAACCTAGTAATACGTCGCATGTTCTATCTCCGGTGAAATTAAAAAATAAATATGTTTTGTATATATTTTTTGAGCTTCACGCTTCACACATGACGTAATATCAATGTCACTTACATCCAGTCAAAAAATATTATCCGAAAAATAACGCAAACGATTAATTGTGGCATTCTTGAAAAATTAATTAAGTAAAATTTTCAACGTATTTAAAAAAAAGTCAACCGTTGATTAAAACGAAGCAAGAGCAACATAGGCAGATGCATCGAAGCCATTAGGAATTTCAGGCACTTTCTGAAAAAAATATATAAAAATAATATTTATTATAATTTGTCTCTTTAGATAGATATAGAAGTAAGATAAATAAGATCGTCATCATTCTTTGTTCATAGATGAAAGAGCACAGAACCTCTTTTCTGGGCTCCATCCCCATCATAGAACTGTATTACACATGATAACTACTCAATTTAATATAGCTGTTGTGTAAGTAGTATTAAACTCCTTTGTAACCAAATTTGATTTCATGTTTTTGTTTGATTGAAATAAAGAATATTAGATAAATATTTTGTCCGTTTCTTTATAGTTTCAATAGACACCTCCTGCTGGCGTGAAATTGTCTTCTCACCTGTACAATGCCTTTTTCAGTCTACGACTCAACGTAGCACCATATTTCAAAGGTCTGCCGATAAATATCATGTAGTTCAGATACCTGAAATACTCGTATGTAGAAAGAGTAGGAAGCAAGTGCAATAGCGTAAGTACGGGATGTAAGAAGTTTAAATAACCGATAACGAATACTATTATAACCAGCGGGTATGGCTTAGTTGTAAAAGCGTTTACTTACCAAACAGAAGGCAGTGAATCCAATTCCAGGCGAATAAAAAAAAGTTTCTTAATCTTTTACTAAGCTCTATAATTACGCCTGGTTGGTGTGAATTTGATAAATAACCAATTATGTATATTTATTCAAAACGAAGCATTCTTCTTCTTCTTTTTAGTGCTAGCTACGTCAAATTATTTCTCCTCAGTATCTGGTAACATCGATAGCCCGTGTGTTGCCTAGCATCTAGGTCTTGAGGTGTGCAGCTTGTTGGGCACATGGAGCAGGATTTTAGGTGTGTGGCGGTCTCCAGGTCGAAGCATTCTCCACCGCTCGAGGTTGTCCTTTGTTCTACCAACTCCGGTTCTGAATCTATTCAGGGATTTCCAGGTCCACCAGTCAAGGATCTTGCTAGTTGGGAGGCCTTCCTTTGGAGTAATGAAATCCTCTGACGCGACTTGTTGCCAGAGCTGGAGTCTCTCGTTTTCAGGGCCAGATGTGATAGATTGTGTGGATCTTAGAAAGCTGTTTCATGACTTAAATCTGGATGTTAGGGGTATCTGAATTTACAAGCAATGGGACGGTTGGTTGATTGCCTGAAATGGGGAGCATGAAAAGAACCTCCACGTGGTGCCCCCTGGAAACGGAATCTCAGACTTCCTCCTCCGGTCAATCTTTTCAACCCAGCGACAACAAAACAAAACGAAGCATTACGACGACATAACAGCAAACAAGTAAGGTGATTGATAATACAATATTTTTTTTTTTATAATTTTTTTTTCATAATTTATTCCCTTATTTAAATACTTTTGACATTGTGTTAAGATTTATACTCAATAACTTTTTATGTAAAGTTGACTTTGACAAAAAATTATGAGTTTTGAAATATATTAAATAGCGATTATATAACAGTTGTCATGCAGTTAACATTGTCAAGGTTTTTTTAAACACAACTGCTCGAAAAATATATTTTTTAGCTTTTGAAAGTCGCATTTAAAAGAAAACAAATAACTCTCTGGCTTTCCTTTCCGCGACAAAGGCTCTCCTCCTCGGGTGGATGTTGTAGAAGGAATTTTATGGTCGGACGGTATTTTCTGTTCACGGAAAAAACTGTTCGACTGTGTATGTCAAATCCACTGCTTCCTGCATTCTTGCCCTCCTGGAGCTTTCTCGTAGAGAAGAGAAAATCGAGCACTGTACATGTATATGAAATATATTTATTTATTTACCTTGTTTTCACATTGTGATCACGTTGAGTATAACCTCTGTTTATGAGACTGTAGTTTCGACTAACTCGTAGCCTTTTTCATTTCGTCACTCTCAAGAGTCAACTGAACTGCATGTATATTTCATATGTGGCCGAACACATTTATGTAGAAGAGGGGGTGCGGTTGTCAATGAATAATAAGAGAGAGATACGGACATTGTTACAAGGATGAGAATGACTTAAGTATTATTTTTATTTATTATTATTTGCTTATAATATTTCAAAGTGAATCGGTAAAAACATTTAAAAATATATATAGCCCTTAGTGTCGTGAAAAGAAATTTGGTTACAAATAAAGAAGTATCCTTTTCAACTATTTTAAAATCATTACAAGTATATGTAAATAATAAATAAGATTATCAGCTGTGAAATTATGGCAAGTTTTCTTACAAACTGTTTTTTTTGTATGCGATTAATAAAAAAATATAATAAAACAGTAAAATCATCTCAAATTTGCATAATTACGAAAGTCATTAAGTAATCTGAATTGATTCTTGGTGGATATCGCATCATGTCAGTTAAATATTATAATGTCATTTATTCCATTAAAATCAATTTTTATTTTTACTCAATTAACTTTAATGATTTATAATGCGTATACTTTGAATACATTAAAATCAATCTTAATCATCATCATCATCATCAGCCTGTGTCCGTCCACTGTTGAACGTAGGCCTCCCGCATGAGTCTCCATCCTCTTCGATCCTCCGCCTTCCGCATCCTGGTCACTCCCGCTATTCTTCTTATATCGTCAGTCCATCGTGTAGGGCGTCGGCCAATGCTTCGTTTTGCCAGTTCTTGGGCGTCATTCCAATACTTTTCTTCCACATCGACCGTCGTCTCTTCGACAGATATGTCCTGCCCATCAATCTTAAGCTAAGCAGGTATTATGTACAAGTTAACGGACGAGGCATGTTTTTGAGTGGTTGGTTAATCTGATTTTTAAAAAACGATCCGATGACTAGATTGATGCTCTTGAAGCATGAACCATTTCGTCATAGAAAGCAGCTCATTCCAATTGTACATTTCTATTTATTAACGGCAAATATATCATTTTACACTAATAAAATTAAAATTCGTTTATCACATCCTTCACGTTATATTCCTTTGTATGGGTGTAAATAAAAAATAATTATGATTTAACGCAATTTCATTTATTTGTTAATAAGCACGCTTGGGTGCTGGTATTGTTTGTATATGAGGTGATTTGTCATCGTCATATGAGATTAAAAATAGTGAAAATAAGACATAAAACCGACATCAAAAACTGTCACATGTCAGTCATGATTGATTTAGCGCACTTTTTTAAAGAAAAGAATACTTGCTGTATTATTTACTAGGCAGTATAGAATATCGTAAATATTACTATACAAATAATAAACGAATAATATTTACCATATCACATGTCTATTAGGTTGCTTAGAAAGTATTTTATTTGTAAACGATCTTGATTTAACGACCGTTTCTAACCTAGAGATTACTTCTTCTTTCTTAGTATCAATCCGGTGGATTGGTTTGCAGCAACAAAATCTTGCATCTTGATCTCCGCTCTTTTCGATCCTCTGCATTCTTCTATAGCTCAGCATAAGAGCTACAACTCATGTCCTCGAACACTTGCTGCAAATATTCCTGTCTTGGGAGACCTCTCAGTTTCTGCCCTCAACCATCCCTTCCACAATGTCGCGAAGAAGACCATCGTGGCGCATGATGTGACCGATCCAACGGACTCGCCTTTCTGAGATGGTTCTTACTAGGTGCCTATCTTCCGTGATTATGCTGAGAACCTCATTTTTCGTGACGTGGTCTCTCTAGGAAATTAAAAGCTTGCTTGATGTATGCGTCTCTTTACTTCTCTTTTTGTTCTGCCATCCCAGGTGATTTCGTTTTTAAACGATCTTAATTTAACGACTGTTTTTAACCTAGAGGTTTCAAATTACTATAGACGATCAAAGTTGATGAAAACCTCAGGTAACCTTGACTGCAGCTGTAGACAAGCATCTGAAAACTCTGGGCGTGACCAAAATGCAGCGCAAGACAGACAGACATA
Source organism: Glossosoma conforme (assembly GCA_022606575.1). NCBI lineage: Eukaryota > Metazoa > Arthropoda > Insecta > Trichoptera > Glossosomatidae > Glossosoma > Glossosoma conforme. The sequence continues at coordinate 2,024,758 of JAGTXR010000036.1, forward strand.
GCGAATGTGAACAAGGAGAGCCAATCCCAGATGATGGGAAATGGCGAGGCTAAAGAAGAAGATAGACGATCAAAGTCGATAAATTAGATCTTTCAGCGATCTTCCGAGTTAATATTCACCAATTTGCATCAATTACTGTATTTTATATCTCCATCAGCTTAAATTGGCCATCCAATACGAAGTGTATCTTGAACATCAAAATTACCAGATCGAATTTTTCAACACCAGTTCTAGAAATATTGTTCTGTTATATATTTTTCCATACACATCGGATTTTTTTATTTTGCCGCGGGTATAGCTCAATGATCAAAGCGTTTGCTTTGCAAGCCAAAGGTCATGGATTCGATCCCCGACAGAGATTTAAAAAAAAGGATTTTTAATCGATTTCTGAACTCTAAAATACACCGGTGTGAATTTGATCTCTCACGCGTAAAATGCCAGTCATAGCCTATTAATTAAAATTGGTGGTAGACGAAAGTCATCCCGTGAAGACCACCCATTCATAGAAAATTCCTGTAATAATAAGGAAGATGCGTGAATAGTCTATGGCGCTGGCGGATCAATACTCGACATGCAGCGCTTAGCCATATGCAGCATGTTAAGCGTCAAAGAATTCCACAGACGAGACATCAGAATTACTATCACCATCTGTCGGTATTCTCCTGTATGTGTTTTAAACATTTTCAACGTATTGCGTAGAATCAATATAAATTTTTCATGAGCAAGCTCTATTGTAGTACGAGTAGTCAAGATATATAACGATTATGCGACTTAAGTGTGAATTTGCTTTTGAAAAAATACAATTACTTCATGTTTTGATAAAAAACTACATTACTTTACGAACAACTTAATAATTTATACTGAGGTGATGTTACGTTTGGCAACTCTATCGAAAAGAAATCGCAATACATTATGACGTCACTTTATTTGATTGAATCAAACACGTGAAAAGATAATCAAGGAGAATAACAATAATCTGTGGTCATTAAGGCTATCATAAAAAAGCTGTTTATAGAATCATAATGATGAGAAACATTAACGCTTAAAACGGAAACGCGGAAATTTGATTGAACAAAGGATTCCGAATCTATAACAATTTTCATACAATGGTTCATTCAATCAAATTATTCTTGTCATAAAGCAATTCTAGATTGAGTGATTAAAAAATACCTTTGCTTGTATTTTACGCAATTTTTCAAAACTTGGCTTTTATATTTTTAGTATTCAATTGAGATATATTTTTAATATTCTGTAAAAATTACAATTTCAAATTATTTAATATTTCTTTGAAAACGATAGTCTAGAGAAATAAGAATATTAGTGAAGATGGCGTATCTTCACGTCAAGGATCTTTATCCAGATACGTCTTGGATGACCATTAGAAGGATTGTCAGCAGACGGACGCTGTCAACATCTTTCAAAGTCGGGGTCATCGCGACTTCGCTGGAGTCTCTCATGGAGCATGAAGTGTGGCCTGAAAGGACCATCGTTCAACCCTGGATACGTGTAAGACAAAAGAATCGCAGTTAACAGTGGTTGAAACCAACCTGAGTGAAGATATTGACATACTTGTATTTTATTGAAATTTAATTTTTATTGGAATAAAAAAGACGATGGTTTCGTGTACTATTTAACTAACTAAAAAATGTAAAATCTACAGTTGTATAATTATAATATTGATTTTATGCTCTTAAAAATAATTTCTTATTATTTCAATATATTAAAATAAAATTGTATTAGGTAAGCAGTGCGTGTAGTACCCAGCAAATTAAACACTTGGTTTAATGTAAAACGTATATACGAAGACACAAAAATATAAAATAGTGAAGTCAGCGGTACAATTCAGAACCCTGGGATTCTTGAATGTTTTAGCTTCTATGTATAAGTACATATAGATAAGTACACCCGTGCTCGTAGGCATCAATTATTTTTGATCCCACTTGAAGCTTGTGGAGCTTTAAGCATTCAATTTGGTACAACGGCAATGGCGCTACTAATAGGCCTACCAGCACACCTCGATCCTTTTCTTACATTCTTTTCCTCTTTTGTCGATGGTATTGTTCTCCTAGATCTCTATGATCTTTGACACGTGTCATCTTCTTCTTCTTGTATGTTATTCATATGCTCTGTTTCTTATAATTTTGTACCTTGGACTTCGGTTATGTATAGTAAATAAATAAATAATTCTATTCCATGCGGCATCGTTAACCATGCACATTATTCCGACGATATTCTTCATGTAGTTCTAATCCTAATGTTTTCTAGGAAATTTAATATAAAAGTTGTCATTGGAAGAGAACAAATTGACACTCGGGCTTTTCTAGACTTTCAGTATTTTTTTTTTTTTTGTAAAAATTCAAGTGTTCTGTATTTGACGTTTCGTTTCTTTTCGACTCTGTCGCTGAAAACTGTTTAATTGAATCTCGAAGGCGTCTCGCAGCTTTCCCCATTACTCGAGCAATTGCGCAAAGTGTCCCCAGGGCGCAGATAAATAATGCCTCCATTCGCGTCGGGAAAGTTCGGAAAATGCCGTTTTGTAGCTGCGACTGTCGAGTGTCGCGAAGAGTACCCGCCTGACGGGCTTGCATCTCGTTTCGAATTCATGATCTAATCAAATCTGGTCCTTCAGGATGCAGCGGGCCCAGGCGGCCAGAACCCCGGCCCCACTGTCAACAACCAACAGCCAGCCAACAGCAGGGACGTGTCAAGAAACACCTTCTAACATTGTTACTTGTAAAGCATTAATTTGACTTTTTTTTTAGATCGAATGAAAAAAAAATGGTTTTAAGTTTGTCCTGATGAAGGAGAGTTGTCACTGAAACTGATAGATTCATAAAAGTTAAGATATCGCTAACTTATAAAATTCCTGAAAATTCTGTAGCGAATATGCCGTGCTTACGTAGCAATAAGATCATTTTTTTACGTTGAATAATTAAGTGTATTTTTTTACTTTTTTATTCATAAATCATGATACACAATATTATCTAAGAGATTTATGACTATTGCACACTTTATTTTTTTTTAGATTTGAGTCAAATTTCGATATAAATAACAGAATTTACTGTGTTCTCGTCGCATAAAATTTAACATTTTCAATGCTTTCAGCATTCACTTTGAGATACATTATAAATTATAAATTATAAATAATTATTTATTAAACCTTGTTTTTACATGGATCACGTAACAAAAGTTTTCTTTTAGGAGCCTTTCTCCATGTGAAAACAAGGTAAATAAATAAATATTTATAACAGCATAAAATTTAGTTTTAATGCATCATCCTAGATCGTTTGCCTAGCTTTAACATTTAATTAGGACACAGTTTTTAAATAAAGTTTCCAACAATGAGTTATTTTGTTATATTTCTATTGTGGGAAGGCAAATACACTAGGATTGTAATATATTTTCATTAAAAAAAGATGTATCACTGCAATTCGACCAAATTACTTACCAAATTAAAATGTCAACTAATTTTTAAAAATTAAAAAGAAAATAAGGATATATTTGAGTTACGCCAGTGAATATAATTCAACTAGGCTGTCTTAGGGCAAAACCGAGTAAACATTGTGAATGAAAAGTATATTAAAAGCTGCCTATAAAATTGTAACATCATCAGAGCATATATTCATAACAGCTTCAAATACAACGTTTTACGTATCTGTAAAACGTAAATTCCGTAAATTGTACAGGGTGTGTGGATGGATATCACCTTCACATGGTGTCTCTTATTTTATGTGTTGGAGTGGCGTCCAAGAAATGACAAACGATAGAGATGCTAATGTTCAACATTTTTTTAATGTAATCGCATGCAGGAGAGCACAGCCTGTCAAGACGAGTGCACTCTACGACGCTCAGTCAGTGAGGTTGGACGCTGCATGCGTGAAACGTGTGTAGTGTTCGTATTTGTGTGTGGGTTGGGGAGATTGCAAGTGTATATTTATCTGTTTCTTGAAGAGATCCAGATTGTAGGAAGGAGGAAACACAGACGCTGGGAGAGCAATTACAAGCTTACCAGCGGCATTAAGGCAGGAACTTTGGAAACTGCCAGTTCTTGGTCGATACACATGACATGCACAAAGACTGATGATAATGTGTTTTATTGGAGATTTTTCTACCTTGAAAAACTATTATTTTAATATTATCATTCGAGATAATAAAATCAAGGCACTATTTTTAATCAGTCACTTGTAGTGCCTTCATTTGATAAATTAAAGCGTTTGAGGCAAATGCCACGTTTTATTTAACTGCAGTGAATCCTATTCGTAGCTTGTCGCTCTTACATGCGAACGATGCTGTACGAGTGGAACCGGTCGAGCTGACTGTCGGCGTCCAGGACTCGCGTTTACGGGAGCGTGGATCGCCGGTGAATTCATTTAAGGTTTCAGCTTTCAGCTTTCAGTACTTTAAGCTCACGAATAAGCAATGCAGCCGGCGGTCAGTGAGACGCACATTGTAGCGAATGTTCAGCGTGCGACACGGTCCATTGCTCTAACAGCTAACTGCTCGTGGAAGAACAAACAAACATAAAAATGCTTGCATCAACCGAACGAACAATGCTCAACGTTAGTTGGATATTGCAACTGAACTTATAAAATAGCTACGAGAACAAATCACTTACAGAATCATTTCGATTGCATTACATTGGTTTATTTGTGATTTAAGTTTTATATTTGCAGATTATATAGTTTTATATCTGTCGAAGAGACGACGGTCGATGTGGAAGAAAAGTACTGGAATGGCGCCCAAGCAGTTCTTGGTCCACTGCTGAACGTAAGCCTCTCGCATGAGTCTCAACCCTCTTTGATCCTCTGCCTTCCGCATCCAGGTCATTCCCGCTATTTTTCTTATGTCATCAGTCCATCTTGCAGGGGGTCGGCTAATGCTTCGTTTGTCCTTAAGTCAATTATTCAAACAAATACTAAATATAGGAATTGTCCTTTATTTTTTATTAGTTAGAGCATGGGTCGGCATACTGCGGCCCGCGAGACATCTTGGTGCGACCCGCGAGATTCTCGTCGCAACGCACATGACGGACGATATTATACACAATCGAGTGAAAGAAAGCGAGAAAGGGAACATTGATTTTATTAAATACAATAAATATCGTTAAAATATACACTTAGCGTTTTATTTTTAAAACTAAAATATTTGTACATAAATATTGTATGTATACCTACTGCAAGTGCGGCCCGCACTGATCCTCATGAAAAATATTTGGCCCTTTTACAACAAAAGGTTGTCGACCCATGAGTTAGAGTATAGCTGAATAATTGCATTTAGATTACACAAAGAAGAATCATAATTTAGTTTATAGTAGATAAAGCAATTTTAGAATACGAATTCACCGCTTACAACCGAAAAGTTCGAAAACGTGGATATTAAATTATATTTACTTCATTGAAAAAATTGCATTAAAATTAAGATTGAATCGGAAAAAATGTTTTGTTTTTATTTTTTATTATTAAATTAAACAGAATTACAAATTATGTAACTTTAATTTGGTGTTAAGCCACAAAAGAAAATGTTTTATTTTTCTTTTAATAATGAGAAAATCATTGAAATTCCTTCTTACATAAAATAAACCTCGTCTTAAGTGAGAAACTTTCACTTTCAGCCGCTTCAGCAGAAAACAATATATTTCATGAATTCAACTTAATCGACATTTTTCTCGGAAACGGTTGATATTTTGAAAATTTTAAACGAGAGAAGAGCTGATATCGGCAAGGGTGGGTGGTAAGATGGGTTGGGTGAGGTGGGCGAGGATAGTGGGTGGTGAGATGGGCAGGAAAGATGGGCGGGGAGGTGGGCGGACGCGATAATGAGATCAGGACGGAGGGCGGGCTAGGGCGGGCTGGCAATACGCCTGTTAATTTGCTGAACCGAGACGGTCGTGCTACAAGAGAACTCGTTATTTGTTTCCATCCAGGTGAAAATTTAAATTACCTACCCATCCTGCATAATCAACAAGATAAAAACAATAGATTTTACTAAATTATAACCGTGCATTTTACTAATTAATTAAAACTGAATTTTTCTTTGCAATATACATTTTTAATACTATTAGACAATATTTTTTTCTTACGAATATTTAGGAGAGTAACAGCTTGCATGAACGTGTTACACCCATTCCATTGACATTAAATAAATCTTTATTTGTGTTTTAATTAAGATTCGCCAACGGATGTCTTCTTCGTAGTATCAATCCGGTGGATTGGTTTTCACCAACAAAACCTTGCATCTCGATTTCCACTCCTCTCGATCCTCTGCAGTCCTCTTAAGCTCAGCATAAGAGCTACAACTCATGTCCTCGAACACTTGCTGCAAATATTCCCGTCTAGGGCGCCCTCTACAGTTTCTACCCTCAACCATCCCTTCCACAATGTCGTGAAGAAGACCATCGTGGCGCATGATGTGACCGATCCATCGGGCTCGCCTCTCTGAGATGGTTCTTACTAGGTGCCTATCCTCCTTCATTATGCTGAGAACCTCATTATTCGTGACGTGGTCTCTCCAGGTCTCAACAGATATAACACAATAAAATTTACACCTGAGTAATGGGTACTTATCATAGTAGTGTATGTTTCCAATTACTGGCAAAAACAACATGTATGGGAAGAAAATATTTTCTCATATTATAAAATGCTCTAAAGATAATTTTCAATTCAATAATATATAAGATCAGAAAAAGAATTACAACAAACAGGAAATAAGCAATTTCTGGTAACATTAAGGTTATCAACTGACAATACTTGGTGAAACTGCATAATTATAATTTTAGAATTAATTTTGATTAAAAAATTAGTAAATTTAAAATATTTAGTTTTGATTCATAATTTATTTTAACGATTACATGTTTCGGCCTTCCTGAAGACCATCTTCGATAGTGAAAAAATAAAAACAGGCATTGGTTTATATAGGCATGGACATTTATTCAGTTCCTACACACATGTTTACAGGTTATATATGTGTGCGGGTAAAACAATTGAAAAAAGACATTATAAAATTAATGGGTATGTGGTTTTCCTAATGTATGTAATGACGAAACATGAAATCGTTAAAATGAATTGTGAATCAAAACTAAATATTATTAATTTATTAATTTTTTAATTCAAATTAATTCTAAAATTACAATTTCTGGTAAGTAAAACATGTATAGAAAAATGGTTATTTGCTTAAAATACTTATAGTAAACTACTTCTTTGATTTTTTTGCTGCTGTTACTACGGTTGTTACTAATTTAAATAAAAATAATTAATCCTCCCTGAACTCATCTACATCTAACAGATCGTAGGCATACTAATGTGAAGTTTTGAATGTCAAAAAAAAATAGTTTAAAAAAAAAATGATTTTCCAGCATTTACGGTTCCTCGTTCTTAACCTAACGTAACATAATTCTCACCTATCCTAAACAACATGCATCGTTTCCGCATGCATCATTCAGCCGCATTGGTTTAAAGATCTTAGTGAAAAAATCAAGACCGCTTTTGCTGCTTTGGAGTACGATGGTTTGATTTTGTGTAGAATAACGACGTGAGAGAGCGGTCAAGTCAACTTTCCATACCACGAGTACTTTCATACACTCTTACAACATATCCATCCAATTCGCACCTTTTAGTCGTCCCAATTGAGCGTCGTAGAGTTCGTGGAGCCAAAACTCTCTACTGTTCCTTTCCTGTATTTGTTTATGTTAACATCCTCCTCTCTCTCAAAAGGTTGTTATTCAGTCGCGTGATGGCAGGATTAGGAGCAGATTGATAACACAATACTTTTTCAGAAGCACATATATTTATGACAAAATTTACAAGCTTCCGGCCTGGGCGGAATGACATGCCGGCCGGCCATATTTCGACTTTCTCAGCCGTCAGAACCTCTCACCCGTGCGACCCGTGGTCGGTCACCAGCACCGTAAGTAGCAATATATATAACTAACGCCGATACAGCGACACACAGTCATGTCTGACAAGCGAATAGAAATAAGAGATCTTTGTATTGCGTTGTATATCGAGGTTTTCGCTACTAGGGCTATATCATGCTGATGTCAATGTATTACAAATGTATTACACAAGTGATTTATTTAATCATTGAACAAAATTCTACAATTAAAATTTTAAACTTTTATACGTCGTGTTAAACGTTTAGTATAAATCGCTGTTTGATACGTTTCTTACGTACAAGACAAAATAAAACAACATATTGAATGTGTGTTAAAGTTTTCAATGAAAAGAAAACGTAAACCTGACAGTGTGCTCTGAAATTTCATCGCTTACAACTTGCCCCTGCGTAAATATAATAATAACGTAATTTATTTCTGAGACGTCAACGCCAGAGAGACCCGCGGAAGGGAAGACGGCCGGAAGTTATGTTCAAGTTAGAGTACATGTTTGCAGATCGAGTTTCCTGCGAGCTTTAAGCTGAAGTAGATCATTGTTGACTAACGCTTAAGTCTTATTTATTATGGCGGAGTGGAATTTGAACTACGATCGTCGACATGCGAAATCAAAACCGATAAAACGTGAACGTTTGACTATGCGGTATTTGAAAGTCAATATTAATAAGATTAAGTCACTTATAAAGTTCTCTGTAACAGATGAGTATTTTAGCGCTTTAGTACCAGTTCAAAATAATATAGTCGTGCATATTTTTTAAATTTAAATTAATGTAAGGGCATACAAGAGAATATCAAAGGTTATGGTGAAGAAATCTCACATGTGAATTCTATGACGCCTACAATTTTAAATGTTTATAACGATCCACAAACGTAATAGCTGCTTTTAAGGTTATTTTAATAGACTAGTGGCAAAGTTCAATTAATAGGCTATGGCTTTTTTTATGTAAACACATACAGGAGAATACCGACAGATGGTGACAGTAATTCTCAAGTCTCATCTGTGGAATTCTATGCCGCTTACCATGGTGCACATGGCTAAGCGCTGCATGTGGAGTATTGATCCGCCAACGTCACAGACCCCGAGATTCACGCATCATCCTTTATTATTACAGGAGCTTACTATCAATGGGTTGGTCTTGGCGGGATGACTTTATTCTTCCACCAATTTTAATGAATATGCCATGACTGACGTTTTACGGATGGGGTATCAAATTCACACCGACCGGGGGTATTTTCGAGCTCGAAAATCGATTATAAATGTTTTTATTTAAATGTTCGACGAGGATCGAATCCACGATCTTTGGCTTACAAAGTAAACGCTTTGAACATTGAGCTATACCCGCCGGCAGATATAATTGATAGGCTATGGCTATCATTTTACGGGATACGAATTGAACTCCCACGAGTTGCTCTAAAACGACAAGCTTTCCCGTATAGGAAGAAATGTTTTTCTGAAATTAATGATTTTAGCAACTATATAAGGTGATTTTTCCAGGTGGTAGGAGAAGTATGCTACGATAGTTTAAATTATAAATATATAAATAACTTACTCGTATAACCAAACTTCTACAAAAAACTGTAAATTGGAGAAATTTTACTTATCATTTAAGGCTATGACCCGAAAGAGGACTCAGCCCCTGGACACAACCAGGCGTGGAATATATGGAGGTCCCTTAACAGACTTCGGACTGGAGTATGCAAGACGAGGACATAAATGAAAGCCTGGCAGTTTTACAGCGGACCGACTGAATGTGACTGCAGCGTGGAGTAGACCCTGCCACACTAAAAGCATACAAAAACTAATATACACTAAAAGCAATGCGATGAAAAACATAATACGAAAAACAAAAGCTTTAGATTTTAGCAAAGTCCGATAACAATGAAGTATTGACGACACCACTTCCAAGAATATCACTGGCTTCAAACAAGTAATGTGGAAAGTATGCGATCGACTGGAACTTTACGGTCTATATTGCTTTCGGTATAACGTAGTGGAGGAGTAAGTGAAAATTCCCGCACAGCGCATCGGACCGGTAGTCTATGTGCAGTAATATATCGCATTCCCAGAAGAGTGCTGATGGAAACTTTTTAGGATCGGTTCGCATTTCTCCGATAAAACTTAATCGAATAAAATGGCGCAGTTTAAATAAATAATGAAAAGCCGTCGCGATGCAAGACCTTTTAAAAGTTTTTTTAAGCTTTCAATTATCATTAATTGAACAAATGTACTTGCAACTGTTGTGAGTTAAGCTTTTTCATTCTCCATTTTGCTAGATGCAATATATGAATACAAATTATACTGTCAATTATACAACTAGTATTTGAGCATAAATGTACTTATCTGGTCTATTTTCATATATCACATTGGTTCTTGTATTCTTTAGCTATCAGATGATGCATAAAAAACTATTCTAAGAAAGTAGTAAAACGATATATCACGTCAACCAATATCAACGGTCGGGGAATCTTATGACGGCATATGCCGACAATCGATGCGAAAGGTAAAATTTATTTTTATTTTATCCGATTTATGGTGTTTTTTTTCAAAGTTTAAATAAAAATGTATATGTAAATAAAAATGGAAATTATCTTTTAAGGTAAAAAAAAAATTATGACAAATTATACTTTACTACAACTAACCAGTATCTTTTTAGTGTTGAATATATGCCTCTCGAATTAATTTTCACCCTTGCATTAATGTATCGTCCATTTTAGGGCTATTCCTTATAAGTTTGACGACTTTTGTCTATCATTTATTTGATAATAAAGGTATGATTAAAGGTACTAAAATCAGTAACAAAGGATAATAAAATATATATACAATAATATAATTACAATGAATTTGCTTAAAATAAATTTATTATTATATTTACTATGAGCACTGTAAGAGATCAAACCTGCAAAAACTCACATGATATGCGTGTAATTTACACCTAAGTAAGGTACAATTGATAAAAATAAACATCTTCTTCTTCGTCTCAGCGACGTCAAATTAATTTTGCCCAGTATCTGGCAACATCGATAGCTCGTGTGTTTTGCCCAGCATTAGGTCCTGAAATGTGCAGCTTGTTGGGCACATGTAACAGGCTCCTAGGTGTGAGGCGGTCTGCTGGTCTCCACAGTCACACAATAGTGACTCTCCCTGCCGAAGTATTGCCCACCGCTCGAGGTTGTCCTTTGTTCTACCAACTCCGGTTCTTAATCTGTTCAGGAATTTCCAGGTCCCCCAGTCAAGGTTCTTGCCATTTGGGAGGCCTTCCTTTGGAGTAATGAAATCCTCTGCGACTTGTTTCCAGAGCTGGAGTCTCTCATTTTCAGGGCCGGATGTGAGAGGTTGCGTGGATCTCATAAAACTGCTTCGCGACTTCAGTCTGGGTGTTGGGGGTATCTGATTATACAAGCAGTGGGACGGTTGGTTGATTGTCGAATATTAATATTTATATTAAGCAGTTACACCCACCATTTTTTTGTTATCAAAGTATTGTTTCATGTTTATTATTACAATATACAACAGTCAATACATAGTATTCGTCCTATACAAAATTAGGTAAATTCGAAGAGAAACAAAAAAACGTTATTTTATTACAAGTCGCATTGACTCGATAGTTTTGAAAAATGATGCAATATAAAAAAGGAAACAATTATACACGCATAAGCGAGAAACACTTAGAAATTTGTAAAATATTCAGACAAGGCGCCGAGGGTGTCTGCCGAGGTTGGCAGCTGGAGGAGAAAATTTGTCAAGCGATTCGTTTTGCACACTTCGGTCCTCGTGGGAGTAATAAGTCATGTGAGGGCGGGAAAAACCACCCACCGCCCACCGCCCCCTAGCCATTAGCGGGCGGGCAGCCGCCGCCCATCCGCCCAGTCTCTGCACTTCCTATCAGCTGGATTCATTACTCAGCACGTATTTCACACGGCCACCGCGGTCTGTTGATTTTACTTACATTCTTTGAACGCTTAAGATTGCCAGCGGTTTGCGCGGTTTATTAACAAGGCGCGAATGACTCGGCTGTATGGTGCGGAAATACACACCATCCACTGAAGACTTGAGCAATGAAAAATGCGGAATTTTCAAAATACGTTTAAGTGAAGGCAGCTCTGAGAGATAAACAAGAAGCGAGGAAGAGTAGTTCTCCGTTTGGAAAGAATACTAGCGAGTGTGAGAAGCATTAGTAATTTTATGCTTTAGTAGTCTTACGTTTAAAAAAAAGCTAAAATATAGCGTAATTTTACAATTTTATAGTAACGTTTTTTTTGAGATTATAACGTTCATATTAGTAAATGTTAAATTTTCGGCAGCAAAACTTATAATGCATAAATTGTAGTAAAATTATGAATGCTTCTTATTCATGTTTTTAGCGTTCTCTTTGAGATTGGTTTGCAGCAACAAAGTCTTGCATCTCCATCTCCACTCTTCTAGATCTTTTTACTTGAGATGCGATCATATTTGCTGATACATGGGATGTCGTGTGAACCTTTATTTAATGTAGTACTTTCCGTTTATTTCCACATCTTCATCATGTCTCGCATGGATCACATTCAGCGCTGTTTCACTTGATGGAAGACTGCAGTTTCGTCATCTATAAAATCCGTACCGTAGTACGTTTGTACACATTGAAACTGAAGCTTTCATAGATCGCGATATTGTAGTCTTTCATCAAGTGAAATAGTGCTCAGTGTGATCCATATTAAAAAAGGTATGAAATTATTATCTATTCAATATTGTTAATGCTTCTTTTTGTGTCACATTTGTATCGTAAATTCTATACCGTAATTATTTCGCTTTTTATTTTGTTACGTAACTTCAATTGCGTCTAATGTAATTAATAACTTATATAAAATATAGATGTCGATAGTAGAGTCATCATCATTCATGAAATATACTGTCAAATAAATGCATCCAGTCACAATAAATAATGTAAAAAGAATAATTTTTTGAATTTCGATTAATAAATTCCACGCAAAATGATACAAAAAAATTAAATTTAAAAAAGTAATTTTATATTGTAACGTGTAAGCTGTACACCTCCCTATAATACATTGTATTTTGAGATATTGATGCTGTTAAATAAACGGTATTGACAAACATTAATACGATTAATTAATTACTTTAAAAACCTATTAGTACAAAATGAAGTTGATTACATTCCGGCTATTAATGCGCTCATAAAAAGTACCAAGCCATCGGCGGGATCCAAAACATATCCTTAAAGAAGTCATTAGGTCTCGAAACCACACCCTTCTTTTTAAAATTACCACTCTAAAGACTTTAATTGGGGTGATATTTCATCGCTGGCAGGGAAATACATTTCCAGGGGGAGGTAATTTAGAATGGCCAGGTGTATGGAATAATGTGGAAGAGAGCCCTCCCCGCACTCCACGCCCCACAGCCGGGTGTAGGTTTATTGAAAACTGAAACAATTTATTAAAATATTTCAGTCGATAACGTCTGAAAATGATACACGTTAGTATCGTTGTATTTCACACGTGACAAATCGTGTACCGTGAATTAGATAACGTAAATAGCAGAAATCAAATAAAAGATGAGTCAAACATTTTTTTTAGTTTGTTATTTAATTTAAAATACTAAAAATGACCCGCCAGGTACGCTGGATAGAAAAATTTAATTAATATAATGTTGTATACTTTATTATGTGGTCATAATGGTGATATTGCATTGAATTATTTTCTCAAGAAGATGAGTATTTTATGTAGCTTGCAGTTGACGACTTTGTTAAGCATTAAGCTAATCATCCGGATTACTTAGAAAGTACATAGAATTTGTATAATACTGTATTTTGTAAATAGTTCGGATTGCTAGATACGTTCTCTATCACTCTTGAATACTGTATGTTGAAAATGTGTTAACAATTTAGTAATTTAGCATTGACTTTTGTGCTAAGAACTTTGCAAAGAAAAGCTAAATTTGAACAATATATCTGGCCGTTGTTAGGTTTGGAACATAAAGACCATATGAATAAATAACATATGACGATTTCAGTCATAATTAGCAATGAAAATTAAAGTAAAATGTTTTTTATATCATTTCTTTCATCTTTAAAATTTATTTGAAATATAAAATAGATAATTAGTTGTTATCTTGTTTTAAGATTATTCGTAATTGAATACACCCATACAATTATACATCAAATTTTATACGCATCAATTCGTTCAGAAAAATATCGGCAGACGCGGGATTCGAGCCACGAGCCTTGCACATTTGCTCCGTTCTACACACCGCGCTATCCACTATATATATATATATATATACCATTGTTAACATCATATAACGACATATATCTCTGTAGTATATATTCATAGTATCTATATTATTATTTTTGTGATTCAATCAGTCAATATTTATTCACAAGCTGTTTATATTATTAGTTACCGACAGTCTATTTATTTATTTTTCTGAATGAATTGGTGCGTATACAATTTGATGTATGTAGGTGTGTATTTAATTACTAATAATATTTAAATATAGTCAATGATCTATAAAATAGGATTAGAGTACTGAAAAATATTCAAATAAAAATTCAAATATTCATTTAAAGTTAATCATATAGAGTATATGTAAGAACACTATTTATTCACAAGTTGGAAAATCGCTGTTGATTTCAATGAGAGCTTCTTCAGTTCATCACATGTACGTATACACTTTTATATCTGTTTGTTTTGTTTCAAGGAAATCGACTTCTTTCGCCGTCTATTAACAGATATAAGAGTCTTCTACCTTCATAGTTCCCTTGAAGTGCTATCCGTGAAAGTCTATCTTTGGAAATTTGTCTCATTTTAAGTGATACATTAATAGACTTTTTAAGCATTTCATTAATATTAAAGCTGAATCATGAATTACATATTCATCATAATTTATCTATTCTGAGATAGTAACTTTGATGTTTCAAAATACTCTTGAAGAGGTGTTCATTGATTTTAACATCCTCCTCTTTCAAAATGGGGAGTTATTACGTCGCGTGAGGGCAGAATGAGGAGCAGGTCAGCAGACAAACACTTTCTTTTAGAAGAACATTGACTATATTTACTTAATTTCAAAACATTACAATCTTTCGAACACGCGGGATGGCACGCCGCGCGGCTGCAACGCGGACCTTGTCTCGCTAAAGCGTGGCGACCAACTGATGATCTCCGCGCTGTTCCGGCTTAAGATGGCGCCACGCGCGGTGGTATTTTTAACTAACACACCCGTTAGCGGAACCGTCCAAAATGACAGCAAGGCACGACAAGCGACCCGAAATAAAGAGACGAAAGATCGTATATCGAGGTTTTCGGTAACTGTAAGCAAGGAATACATCATGCTGATGTCAATACAAACACCAACAAATTTCTTTATCCATTTATTCGCCTCAGAATGTTTTGTATTGTTGTAGAGCAATCCCAGTCAACCCTCCTGTAACCTTTTAAAAAGATCGAAAAATAAGTTTTATGCTGTTGAGGCACGGACCATTTAGTTCTCAGAGGTAGTTCGACCCAAAATAGCAACATATAATGGACGATTATATGAAAATTAAAAAAAAAAATTGTTTTAGGAATGTTGACTGTACTATAAATATGACAATGATAAGTAACAAGTACATTTGTTATCATAATATGTGTTAGAAAAGCGAAACACACAAATTAATGAATTAATCAAAACAAGCACGACGCAAATGCCAATCACTGTGTCAATTAATAAAGAGATAAAAGCTGGTATATAAGCTTCAACTGATTGGTGGCTTAATTGGATCGGTAGGATTTGTCTGAATCAAACCTCAGTACAAAAAAGTTAAGTTTTGAATATGTATAGTTTATTGCAGCAAGAAAATACATTATATAAAATTAGTATATTCTTATAAAACATATGTATATAAGCAGATTGATAAATGTTCATTATAAAATCTTAGTTGATAATATAAATTATGTAAACCACGACCATATTGTGATACTACAGCCTTTTTTTAAATTTAAATAATTTTTTCGTACGATAATTTTTAAATATGTCGTCATCTAATTTTGTCAAGTAGACATTATTCAGTCAATTTGGATTAAATAATGGACTCGATAATGGCTTTACGACGTAGCTAAAACATGTCGCCGTCTAATAAATATATTTTAATATTTTAAAATAATCCTTTATTTAATTTTTTTTCATAACTTGGAATAAGTTTTCGTTTATAAATAAATAAAATCTTTTTTTTTTCGATTTATTGTTGATATACTCATATGCCTACGTTTTCATTAAATTAAAAATACCACTATGAATATAATACGACCGTTTGCCAAACTTTGTATGTAAGTTTCCTTCGTTTCAAGCTTAAAAAATGAATTCAATTTGTTTAAAAAAAACAAAGTCTCATTAAAATATTTAGAATAAAATTATTTAATGTCTCAATTATTTAAACATTCATACATTTGAAATGTCTTTTATTAAATTAATTTAATGGTTTATAAAAACTGCACTACTCTTAATTTTTTAGGTGTTGTGGCAACACTGTACGGACACGCCACTAAGCACGAGAGCTAACGCAGTCAGTCCCCAGAACCCGGCACATCAGGACACGCTACAATCCTCGATACCTAAAGGTCCCACGAACCGCCGTCTAATCTCAACGGTATATATATTTAAAGCAATATCGTATTTCATTTCAAGCATTTAATTAATTTAAAACCATTTAGCTAATTATATGTTCGCTCAAACGTCCATTCGAACAAATTTACATTCAGTCAGTTGTCCGTCTTTAAGGCACTTATGAACTTACTATGATGAGAAAGCTTGAAATATTAATCCCGAAACGTTTATGTTTTATATGAAAAAAGAATCATTTAAAAAACAATGACTGACCGCGAGGACGCAAAAAGATGCCATTTCATTGATATTAGCTGGAAAAGGTTACTGTGAACAGTTTGGAAATCTTTGGTTGGATGGAAAATATTGTGTGGGTTTTGGCGCTTGACTCGTCGTACGAAGCGCACTTATCTCTTATAGACAAAAGCTTGTACTTTATGGGGCTACTTTCATGATACCAAAGTTTCCCAATATTTGTGTTTTGAAAAACGATTTTTATTAATGAAATCATAATTAAAACTGTACTTACCAAAAACTAAATCAACAGAATAATACAATACGATTAGTATTCTTCTTTAGCCTCGCCATTTCCCATCATCTGGGGTCGGCTCTCTTTGTGAAAATTCGCCATGTCTGTCTGTCCTGCGTTGCACTCTCGGTCAAGGCCAGAGTTATCAGATAATTGTCTACAGTTGCAGTCCAGGTTGCCTGGGGTCTTCCAGGTCTTCTTTTCAGCGTGGGTATGTTGAGGGCTTTCTTCACCATGCAGTCCTCATCTCTCCGTGTTACATGCCCATACCATCTTTTTTTTCAGCGGTTTTCCCTTATCTTTTCAGGTATGGGGACCACCTGAAATGAACCCCGAATGTGCTCATTTCGAACTCTGTCCACTCTAGTCCCACGAGTAGTATTGTATATATAATATTATTGCCCTGGTGTGGTTCATATTCAAAATATATGTGAATTTGGTATTTGCACGCACCTGGAAGCACGTTGTTACGAGAAAGCATATAAAGATTTGTTTTCTAAAGAATGGATTTTTTAGAAGGTTGAAAATAACATGTTAAAGAATGGGACATAAAAACATGTACAGATTTTTTTCGGGATAGTGATGCTGAAGTCTCATCTATGGATTCTATTACACTTAATATTTTACATATGGTTAAGCGCTGCATGTGGAGTGTTGATCTGCCAACGTCATTGACCCGATATTCATGCATCATCCTTATTATTACAGGAATTTACTATGACTGGGTGGTCTTCACGGGATGACTTTCGTCTACCACTAATATTAGTTAATATTTTATGACTGTCACTTTATGGGTGAGGGATCAAATACACACCAATCGTGAGTATTTTACAGTTAAAAAAAAATATTTTTGCAAATCTCCGTCGGGGATTGAACCTAAAACTTTTGACTTGTCAAGCATACACTTTAACCATTGAACTATATCGGCAGGCATATAATATAATGTTCAGTGAATGCCTTAGGTTATAATTTCATATTCAGTGTTCTTAAATTATATGGTTCAGTAGCGCTGCTGCACGTTTTATAAAACAATGAAGTAGTCCTGATAGGGCACCGAGGGTGCAGCAGTTGGTTCCTGTTTAGTCATTTGTCGGAACTCGGAAGAGAAACCGGAAATTAGATTTAACGTGAAGGTGCACATTCAAGTTTACCAGTAAATGTGAACAAGTATCTCACATGTATTGCTTTGTAATTTTCAGCGATGTTTTCAGAACTAAATTTTAATATATCACTACTGAAATATATTAAAACGCAAAATCTTATTTTATAATATAAAATAATTATTAGGCGAATATTAATTTATAAGTAAGTTTGTAAGAGATCCATGCTCGGATTGTCGCTAAAAGATATTATAAAATATTCAAATATTTTTAAATCATTGAAGAGCCATCGACAGGCGTATACAACTGGGATGGGCAGCATTTGGAAAACTTAAGTACATTTTTAAAGTGAAAATTCCGTAATGTTTTAAAACTAAAGCGTCTAACCAATGCGTCCTCCCTGTATTAACTTATGGCGTAGAGACGTGGAATCTAACAGCAAATCTTACCCATTAAATAAACGTCACCCAACGTCTTATGGAGAGATCCATGCTCGGAGTGTCTCTAAAAGATAGAATTCGTAACGAGGATTTCCGCAGAAGAACTCAAGTAGTGGAGGCTACCCAATGAATAGACCACTGCCCAATGCCACTCAAGTGGCAATGGGCAGGACATATCTGTCGATGAGATGACGGTCGATGGGGAAGAAAAGTATTGAAGTGGCGCCCAAGAACTGGCAAAGGAAGTATTGGCCGATCCTCTGCAAGATGGTCTGACAATATAAAAAGCGGGAGTGACTTGGATGCGGAAGGCAGAGTATTGATGAGGATGGAGACTCTTGCGGGAGTCTTTCGATCAGCAGTGGATGGATACAGGCTGACGATGATGAAGTGTCTAAAATGTTTTTAGTTGTTTTATTATATGATCTAGCTTAAATGATACTGACATCAGCATGATATAGCCCTTGCTGACTGGTGCCAAAAACCTCGATGTACAATCTTTCGTCTCTTATTTCTGTTCGTTTGACGCACATGTATGTGTATTTTGGACTAGTTACATAGATCGCTACTGGGGCGCTGTGTGACCGTCCACGGTACCGCACGGCAGTTAATCGTGTGCCGACCGTCGGCGAGATCGTATTGTCCGTAAGTCCCGATCGATGGAGGCGAAAGTAACGCCATGTTACGATCGATCGGGGAAACCAAGTTATCGAAATATATATGTCAATGTGCTTCAGAAAAAGTCTGTGTGTTAATTATCTGCTCCCCATCCTGCCGCCACGCGACTGAATAATAACCTTTTGAAGAGAGGAGGATGTTAATACCTTTTTACTAATCAGGAAGTTATTATAGTATATTTTGTTATCATATATTTAGTGAAATGTGTAAGTGATGATGTGTTACACTAAAAGTTTTAAGCCAATACGTTGTCCAAAATAAGTTGTTATAGTTGATAGTAAATTATAAAGTTTTTTGCTTCTAGTCTACAAAGCACTAAGCACCAAAGTCGTACTGAGAGTTTGTCTAATCACCCTAATCCGATGATGTTGAAAGGCTGCTGGCTGAATATAGAGAACATGCCTGAACAGCGTAAACAGATTAATTGATGCGAGAGTACACGTATTAGTGAATTTATGAGAATTTCGTAAATAAAGTCATCCATACATTTTAAAAGTGAAGTTGTATCCGAAAACTTAATTAGTACATTATAAATAACACAAATAAATTTATTGTAATATTAGGAAGCATGAAAGGACCCTCCACGCGGTGCTCGCTGGAAACGGAATTTCGGACTTCCTCCTCCGGCCAATCTTTTCAACCCAGCGAAGCAGCAAACTAGTTCTCACCACCATGTCTATTAACAAACAGAGCACAATAGTGACTCTCCCTGTCCATAACAGGGAGAGTTTAATATTGTGCGACTGTGGAGACCTGCAGACCGCCTCACACCTAAGATCCTGCTCCATGTACCCAACAAGCTGCACATCTCAGGACCTAATGCTAGGCAACACACAAGCTATCGATGTTGCCAGATACTGGACAAAAATAATTTGACGTCGCTGACACGAAGAAGAAGAGAAGATTTTAATATTAAACATAAACATAAAACCTTAAAAAGGATTATTTGACAGAAACTATTAAAATACCAAATGACTACATAGATATCTTTATTTTCTTTTCTTCCATTATCAACTTACCACTTTGAGTTTATAATCGAGCCATAACATGACGCCACACAGATTTGTCAGCTACCACTTGCCTACTCATTTTTGTACCTAGAGCTCCGTCAAGTACATACTATGTAAACTGGCTCTGAACTGTGTTGCGTCTATTTGTGGTGTCTTTATGCTCCAAATATGGAACAAATGAGAAAATAAGTATAAAATCAATGACGATTCATACCAATATTCAACAATCGGTGGTCATAGCTCAATGGTAAAGCGTTTGCTTTGCAAGCCAAAGGTCGTGGGTTCGATCCCCGACGGAGATAAAAAAAAAGGATTTTTAATCGATTTCTGAGCTCTAAAATACCCCCGGTTGGTGTGAATTTGATCCATCACCCGTAAAATGTCAGTCATAGCCTATTAATTAAAATTGGTGATAGACGAAAGTCGTCCCGTGAAGACCACCCATTCATAGTAGATTCCTGTAATAATAAAGGATGATGCGTGAATCTCGGGCTGTAGTCTATGACGTTGGCGGATCAACACTCCACATGCATCGTTTAGCCATATACACCATGGTAAGCGTCATAGAATTCCACAGATGAGACTTCAAAAAAAAAAATTATTATCACCATCTGTCGGTATTCTCCTGTATGTGTTTACATAAAAAAAAATCGATATAGACACACATTCACAACAAACGTCATCATATATGACAATTGTATCATATATACATATTTTTTACTATATTCGATCTGTATGTGGTGCATATGGACACCACAAATTGTCGTGTCACAGATTTAAAAGCTCAGATTGTCTATGCCCTGCCCTAGAACACCTGCACCCGGAGGTCCACATGAGAACGTAGATAGTTCCCGAAACCCTCCAGGGCAAGAGCTCGCAAAATAGCATAGACTGCGCTGCTCTAGTAGCGGAAAAATGCTTGGGTGTTCGCTTATCAGCGTTTTTAAGGAGTTATAATTAATAAATACTATTATTTAGAAATATTTTCCCGCGATTCACTGAAAACAATTTAAAATGATATTAGTTTCATAGAATCACCAATATATGTTATTTGATAAAATTACCTTATAATTGATATTATAAATAAAGCAGGTGATCACCACTGTTCTGAAACCAAAGTCGCGGTCCCGAAATTACAGCATCAGCTTAAATGGTGATGCCGGAATACCAAGGTTTCGCTACTGAGGATAAATCCAAAGACCGGAGTTGAGTTTATACTAATTTATTTGATACGAGACCCCTTTTTATACCCTAGTTTACAACATGAGTAAGTATTTATAAAAGTAATATTAATACATTGAATGCCATTCACCGCACATTCATCGATATCGTTTTTGGACCTTGATCCCTTCAATCCAAATAGAGTGGCATATTATTGGGATGGTCAATGCTCCGTATCGATGCGTAAGCATTCTTTATTAATATTAATGTTATACATATAATTTCGTACACCGCAAATTCCTCGATACTTGTTGTTTTGGACATTGATACCCTCAATTCACATAGAGTGGCGAAAATGCCCTGTGTCGTACCTGACTGAATGAATCGCAGATAAAGAGTTGATTATAACAATTACTTTAAAGACTTTAGGATGCTTAATACAACACATTTATGTTCAAAATAACGTTTTGAACAACCACAATACGAGTACACGAAAAATACAAATTAAAGAAAAATAAATGTAAGTAATATTTACTATAAAACCCACGTTCCAGGTGTTTGAATGAATAATTATACCTGATTGTTGTATCAAGTCTCTTTGGGATATTTCATCTAATAAATTAATAGATGCGTGAAGTGAATAATAACAAGCGTAAAGTGAGAACACTCGGTGAAGAGGATGAATACGAATGATTTGTTTTTTGCACGTTTAAATTTAACGAAAAGCTTCAGGTAACTCTGTTAAGCATTAATTGAATTGGAGCATTCGGATCGCGTGCAAATATTCATATTGTTTATAAAGGGACGACCGTGAAACAATCAAGTAATTATTGAATTGTATGAAGTACGTGTAAGTAATATAAGAAACTACTTAGAAATTAAGTGAAAGCTATTATTTATTTAGTAAATTACTAATAATTATAATAATTTTATTTATTCAGCCATAAAGATTAGATTATTCATACAAATACAAGGTAATAAATAACATTAACAATTTTAACAATTACTGTCTCTCAGTGAGTGGAGCACCGGATTACCGCTGGATGGCCACGTGAAAGCGCATTCAATGCTCCTCCAACCGGGAGTCCCTCATATCCGCCCATACAGCGACCATTGCGTTGGGACTGCTGCGAACGCGCGCCCACATAGAAGCGCAACGCTTTCTTATTATGGCATGAAAGCCATCCATTCGCGCCTCCGTCAACATGCCTGAGGTACTGCAGACCCAACAACATTCAGAAGGCGTTGTTATACTGGACCAGGAGTGCACTGTAGACCTTCTGAGTATAGCCAGCCCACAGGCCGTACGTGCAGAAAAATTGAAAGGCTTTAAAAGCGTCAGCTTAACGTTTTTAGTACAACGTGAAAACCTACGAATCAACATATTGCTAACTAAGAAATTTATGGTAATGAAAGAGCATATTTTTGAATAAATAAATCTTTAACGCTTTATTTAATTAATCATGTAAAATAATTTATTATGTTAATCTTTAATTGTTTTCTTATTATTACAGATAAAAGACACTTTAAATTATTATGGCTATCATACAATCAAAACACGCTTACTTCTTTGTTGAGTATATGAACTCATAAAAATATTATCATTCTTGAGAATGTCTTCAGATGGTTGTGGACATCTAGGAGCTCTATAATGTTCAATCGGACAGCTAGACACTGAAACGCTGGACGTTAGACTATAAAAGACATTAAGAATTAAGGCACCAGATTCATATTAATAGACACATATGAACAATAAAGATAAAATAGACTGATAAATATTTTTATTATATGCTACGTTGGTAATTAGACCCGTAATCTCTCGCATAATAGACGAGCGCTTTACATGAATTAATTTATTTATTTCTTTCTTTCACAGAACCCAAGTTCCAAGGTACATAGAATAATAAAGAATAAGGAACATGGAGTATACATAAACATACAATACATACAAAGAAAAAAAACATAAAAGAAGAAGAAAATGACACGCGTCAAAGATCACAGAAATCTAGGAGAATAATACCATCGACAAAAGGGGAAAATGATGTAAGAAAAGGATCGAGGTGTGCTGGTAGGCCATTTAAGAGCGCCATTGCCGTTGTACTAAATTGAGTGCTCAAAGCTCCGAAAGTATCAACTGGGATCAAAAACAATGGATGGCCACGAGCACGGGTGTACTTATCTGGAACGTATAGGTTGAAACATTCAAGAATCCCAGGGTTGTGAATTGCACCGTGAAGAATAAGGAATGAATGTTTGAGAGTAGCAATTTTCCTTCGGTACTCCAATGAAATTTATTCTACACGCTCGGTTGATGACTAAGTCTTACAAATCGTAGCTGACGCACATTTCTATAACAATATTTCTAAAATGGTGAATAAGTGAGAGATGTACAATAAAGATGTATTATCGCTGATTAAATAATAATTCCCATGTAAAAATCATCCATCGCAGCAGCCGGCGAAATGTCACACGAACAATGGGAGAGCTTTCCGCGGGCGGAATTAATTGAAAACGAGCCCGCGGATGGGCGACCATTCACGCGCAGTATTCGCTCGGGATGAATTAGTAAGGAAGCCCGTCGCAGACCATTATTTCTTCGGAAGTCGGGGAGAATTAGGCCACTCAAACTTGTTCCTTTTGTTGTATTGTGTCGGAGGCTCGGGCGGTCGAAGCTCGGGCCATTACGGAAGCTTCCAGAATGCGCTGGAGCCTTCCCCGCGCCGAGGATTCCTAACCATTAATAATATCACGGGGAAGCACGGAGCGCCGCGAAACTTACCTCGTTTCTGCAACTATTCAACGATGCAATTAACTGGGTAGCTACGGTCTGAATTGAATCTTATTAATAACTAGTGTTGCGCCCGCTCAAACTTTGCTGGTGGATTGAGTGTATTTTGTTAAGATTTCTTTAATTATTACGTTTCTTACTGTTTTTTAACTTGTCACATTTGCCTTCAATATTATATATTAACCGTTTTATTTTGAATTAAGTTTATTCTTTCTTTTAATGTTATAAGCATTCATTTTGAGATCCATTTAATATTAAAAATAGATAAGATTTTCATACCTTGTTTTAATATGGATAATACTGAGTACTATTTCACTTGACGGTAGACTGCAGTATCGTTAATCTTTTTGAAAATGCTGATTGTTGAACTCCCAAATATTTCTCTGATACTACAGCAGAAGACTGCTTCTACCCGGGAACCAACAATTTTCCCATGTGAATATCTGGTTATACAGGTGTTCTGGACACTGGAACAGGACAAGAGATAGACAACTTGGGCTTACAGAACTGTAAAACGTCAATTTGTGGTGTCCATATGCTTGACACACTAAAGTAGATATGATAAAAAACTAAAATTAAATTGAAAAATAAACAAAATTAAGTTAAATGATTGTGTAAAAACTTATCTAAATTATAAATACTTCTTTGTATGTAGTCTATAAAAAAAATATTTTGACAAAGTAATAAAAAAAAATCTTTTAGTTTTTTTATCAATAAATCTGAGTGAAATTTCTTAGTAAAAATGTTTTTTTTTTTTTTTTTAAATAGTAGTGGTATAAGAAGTCTACATTATTATATGTAAGTAATGTGATTTTTTGTTTTAGTCTTAACGTGTGTCACTCTGATAATAATGGAAGGCTTTCTATCGTATTTTCAGGTCTGGTTCTCCTGAAAACTTTAGTCATCTCTCGGCCAAGCAGCAGCCTCCAGCCGCCGCAGACAGGCGGGGACCCACTCGTAAATACGGATTACCCTTCACGGCTTCAGCTTCAGGACCAAGTTTCAGCTTTTCAGTTCACGGGCTATCGGACTAGAGCCTCCATTCAGCGTCGTTAGCCAAGTTCCTTGGACGATTGTTTTCTAATTAAACGAACCACTGACTGCCGAATTAATAGCCAGGCGCCCCTCGAAGTCAGTTCGAATTTAAATGTGACAATGTAACACTAAATTCATAGTTAGATTACTGCCACAAATAGCGAATTCGATGTCTTGAAATTACCTTCACATTCTATACGCCTCTGCAAGTAGCTAGCTTTGCAGGTAATAGTTGAGATAGTAAATGTAAGGCGGGGTAAATTTTCAAACTAATAATATTACTAGAACAAAGTTGTTCTTCACACCAGCACAAAAAACTGCTTTGAAGTATATGCCTATAAGTAGCTTTATAATTTTAATAGTCAATAAAAAAATATATTTCATAAATCTATCGTCACGAACAATGAGGTTCTCAGAATAATCAAGGAAGATAGGCACCTAATAAGAACCATCTCAGAGAGGCGAGCCCGATGGATTGGTCACATCATGCGCCACGATGGTCTCCTTCACGATATTGTGGAGGGGATGGTTGAGGGTAGAAACTGTAGAGGGCGCCCTAGACGGGAGTATTTGCAGCAAGTATTCGAGGACATGAATTGTAGCGCTTATGCTGAGCTGAAAAGGGTTGCGGAGGACCGAGAGGAATGGAGATCGAGATGCAATATTCTGTTGCTGCAAACCAATCCACCGGATTGATACTACGAAGAAGAAATCTATCAAAAAGGCTATGAAGTATAGATGTGAAATTTTAAAAATGTTTGTTTGCAATTATTTTTTTTTTGCTAGGATCTTAAATTTTTACACATATTTATGTGTGAAAAATTCAATATTCTTACGTGAAATTGTTTTTTTTTCATATAAAAATTTAAGATATGTTATGACTTCGCTTATACTTTGGTTTTCTTGGAAAAATATAACTTTTCTGACTTTTTTTACTGGGGTTGCTTCTGCGTAGCTTTTTGAGCTTATCTAGCTTAAGCTGACCGATATGCAAACTGATTCTGATGAAGGGCGGCGGGAACTCTGGAAAAGCTTTTACGATCGCTGCTAATCCGATCTTTTAAATATCGAACGTGAATTAAGTCTCAATAATAAAGTGGCTACTATAAGGAGCACATTGGAAATTCATATAATATTCCACTTAAAAGACAGGATAAAACACCTTCTTCCATTAATATTTATACTAGAATATTCACGAGATGAAAGAACATTTGTTATTTATTTTAATATCAATATAGTAAACGTGACACGTAGTTTTACAAATATAATTTATATAAGAAAACATAAATACGCGATTCTAAGCATAATATAATAAGTTATTGCCAGTTAACTGTTGAATGTAGGCTCTCGTATGAGTCTCCATACGTATCTTAAAATAGTTACATATACAATTACATATACAAAACAAAAAAACCACTATAAGACGTTCTGACGAAATCAAAAGAAAAACGGAAGGAGCCTGCATGCGGAGGGTGGAGGATCGGGGAGAATAGAGACTCATGCGGGACGCCTACGTGCAATAGTGGACGGACAGAGGCTTTTGAAGATGAGTACAAGAATATATTTAGCAATAAACAGGAAGTTATTGGTTAGTAAAAGTAAATGGAAAACCTTCCTCAAAACATTTTCATGTTCAGTAGTTCTGAAAAGAATCTGAACTTTGATCTACTTCATTGAACAATCACAAAGAGAGTGACGTTTTTCGAATCTGTCGCTTCTTTATATAGTCAGAAAGAAATGAACAGATCATAAATTGCTTCTCTTTTGAACGCTTTACTTCCTTCTAACATTTTCCATAACCAATGTGCACGGGAGAGCGGAATTACACACTTAGTTCTGTCACATTTTCGAGTCTTGCGCTCTCTATCGGTAAAACTCTTTCATCGAATGATTGTAAAATCGTTAATTTAGTGTCAATTGATCTCGTTTCCAAGATTGTTCCTCTAACTGGAGAACATGCTGACCACAAACTATCACCAATTATTACATCCCGTAATTTAGTTAAATTACTTATATAGAGACCAACTTTCTTCTAAGATCTTGGCGTCTTGTCGTCCTGAAAGACCATTAATAACGATACATAAAAGGTACTCTGCGAAGATTTAGTATGCAAAACTCAAAAGGTTTAATTTGATAATCATGTCAGGTAACTTTATAGGAGAAATTTGTGACAAAAAAGAAATTTAATATTCTTCTATGAAGCTATTTAGGGGAAAAATGGTACATTTGAATTTTTTTATTTTACGTTTAAAAAATTTAAAAATAGGAAAATCTTTTAATAATGAAGGATTATTATGTCAAGAATTTAGCAAATTATTTGTAATGAGTGGGCGTAATTAAAAAGGCTCTCATTTTAATTTTGTGATATCACATTTGATTTAAAACTTGAATTTTTCACTTTGTCGGAAGATAAGACTTAGGTACTGAAGAAAATTCAAGCGTAAGTATACAGCTTTGCCTTTTTATTTGCTTTTGAATGTTCCAATAAGAGAATTAATACAGAGAAAAAGAAGCGAAAAAACCGACAGATATACATTTTTATTTTACCTTTAATCTTTGTTAAATTAAAATTAAACTTCTTTCAGATCTTTTTTCAATTTTAGACTGCCTTATGTTAGGCATATACTAAGACTTAATTAATTTGAAATTGTAAAAAGGAATTTAAAATTAATTGTTCGAGTTGTAAGGTGGGGTTGTTATAAAGTAAAGTTACCAGTAGAATCTAGTACGATAGTAACGTGATGGAAGAGTACCTTAGATTTTAGGTTGAGTAATTTGACGAGTTGTTGATTCAGATTATAGCAGGTGGGGCAGTTATAGGTGGATTATTTAAAATTGAAAGAGTAATTACTTGAGGTACAATATTTACACAGTACGGCAGTTTCAAAGTAAGGTTTATTCAAGGTGAGATAATTATTAGTGAGCTGGTTGCAAGTAAAATTGGTTGTTTTTTTCAAGTAGTATCATATTAACATTTATATTATTGATACACGTTGACATCAGCATGATATAGACCTTGCTAAGTGGTACCGAAAACCTCGATATACAATCTTTCATCTCTTATTTCTGTTCGCTTGCCGTACATGTCGCCATATTGGCATTTCTAAATAGTAACGGAGATAGTCACTTATGACGCTATGCGACAGCCCATCACGAGCGTGCCGGTCATATGCCGTCCGTCAGCGAGAGCATATTGTAATGCTGTGACTAGATCGGGCCATAATTTTGTAAAACTTATCGTAAATATATGTCAATGTGCTTCTGAAAAAATCTGTGTGTCATTAATCTGCTCCTAATCGTGCCATCACGCGACTGAATAACAGCCTTTTGAGAGGAGGATGTTAAAGTCATCAGTAAAAGTATCAGCTTATCCAAAAATTGTATACTGTTTGAATATTAGAAAATGTTAGGAAAATTATTTAATTTGAACTTTCAGCACCGAATATACAACTATACTTATACTCAAGCGCAGCTTGCTCAAGCGTTTTTCTTTGCATACACACCATGTAGGCAAAATTCCGAGGTGGGTAATAATGAAAAACCCTTAAAGCTTATAAAAAAGCGATGAGCCACAGGTTATACTTTTTACGTTCACGAAAATAGTTTTGTGGAGTACCGCCGCACACCGCCCGGGAAACATTAGTTTTTCACTCTTTGTTTTTTCGTCGGTGCTCGCCAGCTACCCAATACCATTGTTGTTCAGCCTCACAGGATGCTAGTCATTTGTAATCTTCCAAACGAGAGAAAAAAAAAACCACCCAAATGAGAAAATTCTCATAGGTTACAACATCCAGCTCCGCCAAACTACTGCCGCAGTAAAAAAAATCTTAGCTTATTTATGTTTACTTTTTTCTTTATTTCCCGCTTAACTTTTCTTGGAGAATTTTCGCAATTTAAATTCGCACTCGACGTGGCATTTATCCGCGGTAATATTTTTATATTAATGTGAGAATTATTCAAAACTGTATTATAAATACAATAGAACAATGTTTTGCTGCTACACTTTATTTTGGGATTTTTCGGAATTTGAAATGATTACGACATAATAATTTTCCGTATACAATTAATAGTTTTGTTAAAACATCAAACCGAAAAGAAAGTAATATTGTAAATGTAATCTAGTTATTATTTCGTACCAATATTTCTACCAATATTGTAAATGTAATTGTAGTTATTATTTCGTACCCATATTTTGACAGCCATTGCAGGGGTCTTCTTCAGGGTTGACGACTAACTCATCAAACACGGCTAAACTTAAGAGCCACAATACCAAATCTGGCCGTGAAAGCCTAAGAATTAATTCTAGTTGGATCGCAAAGGTAAAGCAATATTAAACAAGTAAGAAAAATTATTAATCATCGTTTTGTCGTTATTTAAGTTGGGCTACTTATTGGACCAATGTTATTTGTTACCTGTTAATTGGAAAAAGGATTAAAATCTACCTTGGATACTATAGCTGCCGTCTTTTCAAGTCATATATTATTTACCATTTGTTTGGAGCATCTTGATGTACGGCTGTGATACATGGTGCTCATTTGAAAAAATTAGATGCCTTTGAGATGTGGTCTTACAGAAGAATTCTTGGAATTTCCTGGAAAGACCACGTCACGAACAATGAGTTTCTCAGCATAATCAAGGAAGATAGGCGGTCACATCATGTGCCACGATGGTCTTCTTCACGACATTGTGGAAGGGATGGTTGAGGGCAGAAACTGCAGAGCAGCGCCCTAGACAGAAGTTTTTGCAGCAAGTGTTCGAGGACATTAGTTGTTTCTCTTATGCTGAGCTAAAGAGGGTTGCAGAGAATCGAGAAGAGTGGAGATGCAAGATTTTGTTGTTGCAAACCAATCCACCGGATTGATACTACGAAGAAGATTATTAACCCTGGAGGCTGCCAATAATATGTTCCAAAGTTGATTTCTAGATACAGGTGAAAAGTTGACTTAGTACAAAGCAAAGACAATGGGAGCAAACGCATAACTACGTAGCGGCAATTTTTACAGACCATATGCTTTAACTATAGAGTGGATGTGAAAAAAAATACTTTGCGGGATTCTTTAGGATCAAATAAGATGATAAACCAAGCATTCCTTTACTGTGTTTTAATATTTAAAAGAATGACAATACTTATGGCTTTAATTTATAATTATTTGAAATCGGAACATATAATTAATTGTATTTATAAGCATATTATTGTTATTAGAAGCAATGTGTAAGAGTTACGGAATGTTAGTGCTGCTATTACGCCATATTATCACAATATTGGTACATAATTTAATATTAATTATTGTTTACTTGTTATTGTTTTATTGTCATACATAATTAATGTAATATATAATTACTAAGCTTGAAATGGTTGTTAATATCAGCGATACCTACAAGAGATTCGCTTTCAAAGAGTTTTGGGGGAAACAATCAATAAGGGAAATTAAATAGACGGAGTAATATCAAAAGGCAACAAGAGTACGAGTCTGTCATTATAGTATCCAGGCATTGTTATCTGTTATTGAAATATTTCAGAGAGAGTACATTGGCGTAACTCTGTAAAGTTCACGAGGCAGTCAATCTCAACAGAAACTATTATTGTTACGCTCCGAACAACAGATATTGTTACATAGTTGTTTTCGTCCTTGCAGTACAAGTGGAAATTCGACATAACGTAATACCGTACTTGGAATTGGTTCGTAAATTGTAGAGTTTGCAAGTTATTTTGTGTTAATGTGGACAATCTAAGCAGGCAATTCTCAAAACACATTGTATTTACACATTTTCAGGTACTTTTATTTTATTATTACAATTTAAATAAGTTATGTATATTTATTTTTTATTTTTTATATTAATGAGTTTTACTTTATTTAAGATCATATTTTACGATTTATACTTTTATTATTGTTATGTAATTTTGATTCACTGTACTGTTTTTTTATTGGAACTTTCAGTTATGTGAAATAAGCAAATAAATATAACGTATTGAATTTAATTAACAGAAAATACATCTATTAAGCGGTCATTAGCCCTTTCGCATCGGTTGTCGACATACGCCGGCAAAGATTCCCCGACCGTTGACATCGATTGACGTGATATATCGTTTTG
The DNA here is from genome assembly GCA_022606575.1 of Glossosoma conforme. NCBI lineage: Eukaryota > Metazoa > Arthropoda > Insecta > Trichoptera > Glossosomatidae > Glossosoma > Glossosoma conforme. The sequence continues at coordinate 2,056,046 of JAGTXR010000036.1, forward strand.
CTACTTTCAGTACTCATTGTGACATCTACGGTAGGAAATTGGAAGTACAGTCATTCCCTTAATCAACCTAAATGTATTATTTACAGGAATCTGTAAAGCATGTAAATAAATATCGTTAGGTTTCGTCACAGGAGCTATTTTTCTATAAACCACATGTGTCAATGCCACCACATGTATGGAGTTACATAATGAACGTTTGATGAATATATATAATAGTTTTTTATGCATCATTTGATAGCTTAAAGATAGAAGAACTAATATGATATATGAAAATAGACCACATAAGTCAATTTTTGCTTCAAATTCTTGTTCTAAAGTAAAAAAGAACGTTTGAAAAATTCTCACTGTATTGACAGTATTCGTATTGTATTCTACCTAGCCATAACGGAAGGATTAATAAAATACATTAACGATGCTATGAAGTTCAAAATATTGAATACTGAAGTTGTATAATATGGCGTTTAGTTGCTTCGTATAAGAAAATAGTATAAGAAAATAGGTTTCTAAAGCGTTCAGATATACACCGATGATGAAAAATACGAGTTTTATACACAAACAGCTACAAAAGTCTCAGATATCATAACTACCTTCTATAGGGTCTGTTAGTTTTACTGAAAACCATCTGAAACTATGCATAATTTATATTTGGTAGAGCAGATATGGATATGTAAATACAATGTGCAGGGTCAAGATTCTTTTCAGGACTTTGTTCATGAACTTATTACCGGCCACATGTCGCTACTTATGACGTGAATAGTCTATTATCACATTATTTTTAATTCCATTAACACATTACGCGATTAACAAACTTCTTTTTTGTTCGAGCAACAAAAAAAAGCAGTTCTCAGTGTGATTCATTTTAAAACAAGGTAAGTTGTTATAATATATTTTATATTATAAATGGATTTCAAAGAGAATGAAAAAAAAGGAATGTAAAATCAAATAATATCTTTATTATTTCAATAGGCTCATATTTTCTGATGAGACAAAATATTTTCTGGTCTGAAACGTTATTTTGAATATAATCATTTATGTATGAAACATCCAAAAGTCTTTAAAGTAATTATTATAATCAAACTCTCTATCTTAGATGGAATCTGTCGATTCATACAGTCCGGTACGACATAAGACATTGACTATCACAATATTGTACCACTCTATGTAAATTGAAGAGATCAAGGTCTTAAACAACAAGTATCGAGGAATTTGCGGTGAATGAAATTCAATGTTTTGATATTAATTTTATAAATGCTTACTCATGTTGTATACTAAGATATAAAAAAAGTATATCATCAAATAAATCAGTACCAATTCAACTCCGGTCTATGGACTTATCCTCAGTGCCGGAACCTTGGTATTCCGGCGTCACCATTTAGCTGACGCTGTAATTTCGGGACCGCGATCTCGGTTCCAGAACAGTCTGAATAAAAAAAATATATATAATTCGTGTATATTATTTTATATATGCTACATATTAATATCAACTCAACTTAACCTAACCTAAGCTTACTAACCTTAGTCAGGCTCTTTTAAATTTAAAAAATAACATATTATCTATTCTTACTAGAAATTGATTTAATCTATGACCATTTATTTTGTTGTCTTAATATTTTTGAGCACCATTTAACTATCTCTAATATTCATTGATAAATATAGTAGATTATATAGAACGATTTTAAATTCTTAATATCTTTGATTTGAGAGTAATCTTTAACATACTTTTATATATTGTACATAAACTGTACCCATCTATCAATATGGATCTAGAAACTCGGCTGTGTAGTAACGTAGCATTAGTATGTGTGAGTCTAAAGTCAGGTTTCCCGCAAGCTCTGTGTACGAAGGTTTATTTACGACCCCACAAAAATGGCTCGCATAAAATATGCTTACAATGCAGTGCATCCACCCTGTATCGCGACGTTCCCGCGAACATATCTTATGTTACAAAGGGCAATTTTCTTTGCACAAGCTCTCGCGAAAGGAGGTGTTCAGCGCAAAACGAATAAACTTTTGGACTTTATTCTAACCACATGTTCTAACGGGGGGTAATCCCGGCAGGAGACATCTGCAGTGCACTTGTTATCTATCAGCTTAGTGGTAATTGGTACTCAGATATTGAACATGTTTTTTGTTAGCAAATAAAAACACGTCTTAAAAAAAATAAAAAATAGAAATTGAATATTTAAACCATCCCCAAACTGATGACTAAAAAAACATGTGTAAAAGTTGACGTAATTTTAACTTAATTTACTTACTTAAATATTTATAACGTGTCGGAAACAACAGGGTCAGATCCTGTCTGCCCAGAAGTGGGCGACGTCGATGGTGTTACTTTCCGTAGTAGAACAAGGCATTGTAAATAACCGTTTCAAGGGGGCACCACGCGGAGGTTCTTTCTTTGCTCCCCAGTTAAATGAATCATTATCATATATACCTTTGTTTTAGTATGAACCATGTTTATTTATTTATTTAACCGAAACAATGTTTCAAATTAATACTACATACTCGTATATGTTACATTTACATGTGTACAGTTTTACAATATCATCATTATCAGCCTGTATCCGTTCACTGCTGAACGTAAGCCTTCTGCATGAGTCTCCGTCCTCTGTCTTCCGCATCCAGGTCGCAATAATATGTAAGTTATGTAAAACCATAATTATGCGTTATGTGAGCGAGATATAAATTAATAAAACGAAATTTTGTTTCTTAAGCATCTTATGTTGCAAATAACATCGATAAATTTTATTGAAATTATTCGTTTTGTCTTGAGCATACAAAAAGCGTCTTTTTAAGTTCGTCGTTTAATAGCTGTTGAAAAATAATGAATATTTTTTGCATAATCAAGCTCTACATTTAAAAATTCCTCCATTTGAATATTCCAAACACGCAAGAAAGAATGCATAAAACTATCGAAAGGAGGGGATTGGAGCACATTTTATGTAAATTCCTTGTAAGCTTCGCCATGCATGGAGATTTTCCGAATCAGATTTCAGCATGAAATAAATATCAATTTTTAGAGCAGCCTCGAAATACAAACACGTTAATATATTTACGTCAAATAGAATCTTAATAATATAGTTTTTTTAGAAGCATAAATAAGAAATGTTGTCCCAAAGTATATATTGACTATATGTATTACTAAAAGATGATAAAACTACCATTTATTATCATTAAAAAATAAATATTAAATTAGTACATTTATTGTACTACATGTTTGCATATATATTTTTCAATGTACTTTGAATTTAATAAGTTTAAATGAAGTAGTCCCATTGTGAGTTTTAAGCATTTATGTATGTTTGCATGTTGTTTTATTATTACTTAATATATTAAATATAAATTGTGTATACAATATAGGTCACCCAGCTTGCCATAGAGAGATCCATGCTCGGAATGTCGCTAAAAGATAGAATCCGAAACGAGAATATCGGCAAAAGAACTCAAGTAGTGGAGGCTATCTAACGAATAGGCTCACTCAAGTGGCAATGGGCAGGACATATTTGTCGAAGACACGAAGGTCGATGGGGAAGAAAATTATTTGAGTGGCGTTCAAGAACTGGCAAACGAAGCGTTGGCCAACCCCCTGCAAGATGGACTGACGGCATAAGAAGAATAGCGGGAGTGGCCGGGATGCGGAAGGCGGAGGATCGAAGAGGATGGAGACTCGTGCGGGAGGCCTACGTGCAACAGTGGACGGACACAGGCTGATGATGATAATGATGAACAAGATCCATACCAATATTATGTTTGCTGTATAAATAAAAACAATATATATTCAAAATGTTAGATACCGGCGGGTATAGCTCAATGTCAAGCCAAAGGTCTTGGGTTCGATCCTCGACGGAGATAAAAAAAAACAGGAATTTTAATCGATTTCTTAGCTCTAAAATACCCTAGTTTGGTGTGAATTTTATCCCTCACCCGTAAAATGCTCAAGACATAGCAAATTAATTTAAATTGGTGGTAGACGAAAGTCGTCCCGAGAAGACAACCCATTCATAGTAAATTCCTGTAATAATAAGGATGATGCGTGAATCTCGGGCTGTAGTCTATAACGTTGGCGGATAAACACTCCACATGCAGCGCCTAGCCATATACACTATGGCAAGCGTCACAGAATTCCACAGATGAGACTTTTGAATTACTATCACCATCTGTCGATATTCTCCTGTATGTGCTTACATTTTAAAACAAATATATCATTGAGATTGATTATTGCAAATCGTGGGTAAAACCACAAATGCATACATCTTTGATTACAAGATAAATAAATAATTATCATCAAATAAGAGATTTGCGAGATAAGAAATGATAAGATAGTATTTAAAACGTACGTACTACTTAAATAATGCGCAAAATTTCGCAGTGTCTTGCAAAGCACGACTATAAAGGATCTCATTTTGCTCTGGAATAAAGACATCAAAGTCATAGCAGTCTGACAGGGGAAGAAATAAAATGACCGGGATGCCAGGAATAGGGCAAAAAGCAGCAAAGGGTCACTCACATTAGTATTCCCTTCTACTAGGGACTTTCTATGGAGCACGAACGTTTCGGAAGAATATTCATAATATACCTACCTTATGAGGAAATGAATGAACATACACGCCCCCTTTTGGAAAGTCTTAAAAATTCTATTGTGGAAGGCTTTTTTAAATTCAAAGCGTATTCCGGAGATTTGCAATGCGAATAAAATGATAGAATTTTATATTTATTAAAGATACGAGTATTATAGTCTGAGCTGAAGAAATAGTTTTTTTTTAAATAGTATTTGTTTCGGCATAAGCACACATTAAATTCTGTAACGCTTGACTCATTTTTGCCAGCGGTTATAGCTCAATGGCCAAAGCTTTTGCTTGGTAAGTCAAAGGTCGTGGGTTCGATCCTCGACGGAGAAAAAAATAAATATATTTTTTAATCGATTTCCGAGCTCTAAAATACCTTTGGTTTGTGTGAATTTGATCCCTCGCCCGTAAAATGACAGTAATAGAGTATTAATTCAAGTTAGTGATAGAAGAAAGTCATCCCGTGAAGACCACCCATTCAAAGTGAATTACTGTAATAATAAGGATTATGCGTAAATTTCGGGCTGTACTCTATGACGTTAGAACCGAAAGCAAGTGTTTGATCAATTGACTCAAAATTGATGACAGTTTTCTCAAGGAGTGTCATACTTTATGATTAAAGAATGCTTGATTTTGACACACTAAAACATAGGTGCTGAGACAAAGAACAGTTAATGACAAGCTGTTAAGTTTGTGTGACACTTTCATCATGAAACAGTATTCCATTATAGTTTTATGAAATAATGTTGAAGAGGAACAAAGTTCATACAATATTTTACACTAAAACTTCAAAATCAAGTCGTTATCAGAAATAATTGTCCGATAGCAATAAAAATTATTTTGTGAGTTATTAGGATCAAATGGCATAAAAATAGAGGGTGAGCCGATTTCATTTCGAAAAAAAAAAAGTCGCCCTTATAGCCTGGGACACCCTAATGTACATGTAATGGATTTCGATCACTTTTTAATACTACAAATCCAAATCAAGCAATCGCTTACACCAGATTTTGCCTCCTTATATCATCTGCTGCAATGTTTATTTTGGAAAGTTCTAGAACCTTAGATACATGAATTTTTTTTATGTCATCTTCTTTTCGCAGCGCAGATATTCGCTAACGAAAAACATTTGATTATGATATGTTTTTCTGCTATAACCACTCCACATGCGAGTAAATTATGGCGACTACAATATTGAGTATATTATTTTAATGAAGTTCATAGGTGTCATAAATTTTAGGGCTGATTAGATGGACCCATCAATTTTAATTGAAAAATATAATTTCACGAAACATCATTACTATTCAATGGGTGCGAAATAATAACAGTCGCGATGTTGTGTCACAGGAATATAATACGCTTTGAACAATGATCACATGTATCGGGAAAATGAATCTCTTTCAGAGGAATAATATTTTATAATTATTATTTCAATAGTCTGTGTGACAGTTTTCAATATCAAAGCCCCCATTTGACTAACGTTTGGTGTGATGAAGCGTTTATAATAAAAATGTTTTGTCTAAAATCGACATTATCATACATTTGCTTCTATATATATATTTTTTTTATGTAAACGCATGCAGGAGAGCACAACCGGTCAAGACCAGTGCACTCTATGACGCTCAGCCAGGGAGGCTGGACGCTGCATGCCGGAAACGTGTGTTGTGTTCGTGTTTGTGTGTGGGTTGGGGATATTGCAAGTGTATATTTATCTGTTTCTTGAAGAGATCCAGATTGTAGGAAGGAGGAAACACAGACGCTGGAAGAGCATTCCATAGCTTACCGGTGGCATTAAAGAAGGAACTTTGGAAGCTGCCAGTTCTTGGTCGACATATATTAACCGTGTATGGATGTTCGGCAAGTGTAAGACGAGTTTGTCGGCTGTGAGTGGGTGCAGGAGCAATTAGTTCTTTAAGTTCCGAAGAGCAGCGACCGTGGTAATAACGGTAGAAAAGACTAAGAGAACCAACCTTACGTCTGTGTTCCATTGATTGTAGATTAGACGTAAGGGTGTCATTGTTTATCAAACGAATTGCTCTTCTTTGAACTGAGTCAATTAAGTTTAGAAGGTATTTTGGGGCTCCAATCCAAAGGTGACTGCCGTATTCAAGGATAGGTCGGATTTGTCTTTTATATAGAAGAAGAAGTTGTTTATCGTTGAAATATCCTCTCTTTGCAGCATATGATCACCATCAATTCTCTTATAATGCTATACTCCTTGCATTATCCGAAGTCATATGTGCAAGTATTTTTTTTCAATGATGAATTATACATATGATCACTTTAAATGTTTTGATATCAGCTTGATATAGATCCCTAGGTTGATGCTGTAAAGCTTCTAAAAACGATCTCTTGTCTCTTATCTTTGTTCGCTCGTCTGACATGCACATCTAATATTAGTTTTAATTGTATAATGTTACACGGTGTTTGCATACAACAATTTATTTGTTATGACAGTTGGCCCATTATCTGTTGGTACCACTGTCATCTTGAATTCGCTTTTTCGGCATCGACGGTTGGCAGCGCGAGATGAGAGCGCGCCGTCTGTTGACGCCTAAATGGCGTGCGCCACAACGGTCTTTTTGTTACAAGTTTTGACAAATAAACGCGGTTGTGAAACAAAAACAAGTTTTTTTGTATTGTGAACCTGATCCTGCATCCTGTCATCCAGTAAATCGATGTCGAAGTTTGAGAGGAGGATATCAGTTTGTTAAAAATATAAATATATTTAATATTATTTATTATATTTCCTAATAACAATGTATTTAAAAAACGTGATTTGTTTATTGTGAGTTTTTTTTGGGTTAAAATTTGTAAAAAAAAAAGATTTGTTAAATATAATAATCAATTCCTTTTTGATTCGAACTTCATTCAAATAATACTTTTTATAAATATATTTTCAATTAAATTCACTTGTGCTTGCAGGATCTACATCACTTGAGTTACAAAAGAGCTGGTTGTTATTTTTATATGAGAGTTTATGTTCCTTAAAGCCACGTACCGGGCACCAAGTACCGAGTTCCAAGTACCGACAGAAAGCAGTGAAAGATGCTTACTTACCGCTATAAAGAACACGTCCGATCCTCCAGTCTAGAAGTCTGGTATTCTAGCTCCAACGCAATATCACTATAAGTCATTATATTTCAAAAATCGTTTACACTAGCTTGGTTTTCCTGAAAATATTGCAGGAAAGATTATTTGTACAGTAAAACGATTTTATATGAATGCCACAGAAAAGATATTTCGTGGTGTAACTATAGACTACTAATACCAATGGATAAATTGAAAGAAGCCATGTCACTAGAGTGAACACTTTTTATTTGAAAATTAAAGAATATAATAACTAACTTAACACTACGATACGAAATGCCCTTGTAGCTATTCTATAGGCAAGAAAAATAGTCAAAAATAATAAATCTCTCAATATCGACCATTGTGAAGTTGGCGACACACTGCAAATATATTCGAAGAAAAAACATTGAGAAACAATTGAACGCGAACGAAATTTAAGTTTTGTTCGAAATTTGAATCTTCTTTCAAATATAATTTTAAAACGTTTTACGTCTTACATAATAGATTCAGTAAATATCTGCCTATCGATGACAATATTTTATATTATTTTTATTTTTAAAAGCTATGTTATAATTATTATTTTAATATTTAGTACTTTTATAGGGCTTTTCTTTGTGTATATATAGATAAGAGAATTATTTCCAACGTCACACACGTGATGTCTGGTTACAAGTGCATTATACAACCATTTATATAGTATTACATTAATAGCTGCTTAGCAGATAAAAAAATTTAACTTAAATCTGATGGGTTGTAATCATGAGTAAAAACACAAATAATTTTATGCTACATGATTTTTTTGATGATATTTTAATGGCTGTTTAAGAAAAAATTATTTTACGCTGAAATTCAGACATAATATACTTCTATGATGTGTAAAGCTGTACAAATACGTACAATTTTATGCGCTTACACCTAAAATTATTTGGTAGCCTTCTTAAAATAATGTTATTTATATTTTTAACATTCACTTTGAGATCTATTTCAATATAAAATTGAAAAATATATCATATATTGTTAAGGGCAACTTAATTTTTTTGACAGTATATTATTATATAGAAAATGGTCATTAATAAATACCTAAAAAGATAAGTTGAACAATAATCATTTTACAGTAGAAAAAAATCTATCGGTAGTAGAATAATAATAAAATGGGAGGAAATAAATAATCAATCATAATTAATTATTTGTAAGGTTGCTTAGGTTAGGTTTCCATTTTATGGGTTAATTATTCATTCATTTAGCATTCATTTTGATCAATATTAAATACATTACTGTCATTTTAATTTTACTAGTGACCACATTCATACTGACACACTGTATAATGCCAATTTATTAAGTCAAATGACAAATATTTTAATTTACTGCGAATCGATTTAACTTACTGCCAAAACATTGAATTAGTCACTGATCAAAGAAATACAGGCCATCGTTTAGTATGCTGAATCCTTCATTAAAAGCGAAGCAGCAGTCTTCCAACAAGTCATTAAACAGTGCTCAGTGTGATCCATGTTAAAACAAGGTAAGAAATATGTAGCTTTTTAAAAATCCATAAGTTCGATTGCTTAGATTTTTTTAAATACTGATAATGCTTTATTTAAATTGAAAAGCATTGTTTTTTTTTCTTTTTAATGCTTACAATAAGCAGCGTTATTTTTGCAGAAAAATTGATTATTTATGCTGTTTTCCAGGTAGGCGAGAGATTTCGCTTATACGTGAACATTTCTCTCGAAATAAATATATCGCGTTATGAAAGTACGTTTCAGCCAGAGTTCGAAGGCGAGTACCTGAATAGTACCTGTACCGAGAGTTTTCCAAGCTCTCCCACTCCTTACCTGCCTGTAGTTGACAGCTCATTCAATTCCACGATTCTTCTTTGTCGTCAGTGCACCAAATTTAATATCTACCCTGTACGACACGAAAAGTATTGCTCTGAACGTGATTTCCTATTATATTTCCTGTGCGCCACACACTTCTCGCAGAAAGAAATAAGTTTTTTTTTCATAAATGTTAACATCCTCCTCTCTCAAAAAGAGGGGCGTTATTCCGTCGTGGAAGGGCAGGATGAGAAGCAGGACAGCAAGCAAACACTTTGTTTTAGAAGCACAGATTATTTTTACTTTAAAAACATTACAAGCTTTCGACCACGCGGTATGAGATGCCGCGTAGCCACAATGCGACCTTACCAAGCCAAAGGGTGGTGACTGACTGCCGGCCGTCCGCACTTCCGGGGCCCGTCCTCGGTCACCAGCGCTGCCGGTCTGCCTGGCCACATACATAAAGGTATGGCAAGCGACAAAAATACAAGACGAAAGATTGCCTATCGAGATTTTTTGTACCAGTTAGCAAGGGCTACATCGTGCTGATGTCAATGTATTTATTTTATGTCACAGAGACGTGGAATCTATCAGTTGGTCTTACCCGCTTGGTTAAAACCCTCCCTGTCCCGTCCTGTTTTTAGACCCAGATGGCGATCCGTTACTGGACGCTCGCAAAAAGCTACTTGTTAGGGAGTGACTGAAAGCCTTCCCATGATTCTAGGTACATCAGTTAGATATCAAATAGACCTCATTCTAGGGCTACGAAGTTGGTCATACCCATTAAATAAAGATCACCCAGTATGCTAAAAAGAGATCCATACTCGGAATGTCACTAAAAGATAAAATTTGAAACGAAGATATCCGCAGAAGAACTCAAGTTGTGGAGGCTACTCAACGAATAGGCACAATCAAGTGGCAATAGGCAGGACATATTTGTTAAAAAGACGACGGTCGATGGGGAAGAAAAGTATTGGAGTGGCGCCCAAGAACTTGCTAATGAAGCATTAGCCGACCCCCTGCCAAATGGACTGACGACATAAGAAGAATAGTGAAAGTGACATGGATGCGGAAGGCAGAGGATCGAAGAGAATGGACACTCATGCGGAAGGCTTACGTTCAACAGTGGACAGATACAGGCTGATGATGTTTTTTTTTTTAATATTTCAAGGTTTATTAATAAAAGTATTGATCAAAAATGATCGATGTAGAGACAAAATTTCATTTAGTTTACACCTAATTTAATTTCTTATTTAAAAAAACTTTACTTTGTATACGTTAAATGCAATGATTATACACACACGACAAATTGGCACAAACCGAAAGAATTTATATAGTTTAAAAATCGTTGAAAATTATGTTTTATTTTTATCTCCAACAGGATTAAACCCATTACCGTATGGTAAGCAATCGCTTCACCATATCTTTCGAAATGTAAAATAGTAGAAGCAGTATAATCTAAGTGAGATAGCAATTTTAATCAGGTAAGCATATAGCTTAGCAACAGCTGCTTAGCATCAAATAATTTAGGAGGCGAGTAAAAAATACAAAGAACGCCGTACATTATCTCGCTTAAAGTGTCATTATCAAAATGACTGCCTCACCGCACATTGCACCCCCGGCAACAATGATGCAGCATGAATGTTACATTGAAAATGGATCTGGAGCCCATTAGGCTCTCGGGAGAAGCCTTTTCCAGGTACTTTTAGGGTAAGGCAGCAGGATTGGTCGAAGCTAAACAATTCAACGCGAGGCCCGCAAAAGCTCTTCAGGAGCTTTTTTTCAGGTGACCAACGAAGCTTTTCACTTCAACAAATAAGCTGTTTTATAAGTTACTTCAAGTCGGTGACGTCAAATAAGATTTTTTTATTTAACTTGCAACATGCAAAGATTTCGAATTGAAGTGCAGTCGGGTATACGATCTTAGACGATCTTTTTGCAAGACCCTAAATGACTGTTACATTATGTGTAGTAAAATATAAAATATAAGTTAATTTACAAGCTTTCTAAATCTCGTTAGTTAAATTTCAAGCTTCAGAAGTTACTGAGTTTTAGGTACATTGAAAAAATAAAATATTTAAATTTTACACCTTCAAGGTGTACCTTTAAATATATTGAGCTAGTACCCAACAGCCTCTGACAAAAACGATTAAATCATTATATTAATTAATTTTTCAGCTTAAATAAATCAATGTAAAGTAATTGTATGTCACTTTACAATTTATTTGACGGGGCAAGAAAATGTGGTGATCAAAAGTGTCACTCAAAAGCAAAACTCTTTTTTTTGTAAGTTCAACCGAGTAAATCAATCAAGTTTGTAAAAAAATAGTTCAGTATCGAATTTCTATTTGTTTATAACATTTTATTTTTATATTCTTTTGATAAAATACTGTTCTTAATAAAATGAAATGTTATATTTTTGTGTTTTTAGAATAGTTTGTATAATCTTTAAATTTAACTAATGATATTTAGAATACTAGGGTGTGCAAAATGCAGATTTAAAAAAATATATTTTATCAATGAAATGATTATTTATTGTTGCAGAAATTGCATTAATTTGCTGTGTTTTTGATTTGATTTATGGTAGACAAAGTCATTTATACACATTGGAACTGATGTCATACATCAAGTGAAACAGTGTTCAGTGTGATCCATGTTAAAATAAGCTATGAAATTCTTATCTATTTAATATTTAGACAAAATTCGTTCTGTAAAGATGAACCATTCATTTTGAGTCTCCGTAAAAATGGATATTGCGTTACAAAACAGCGCCTGGCCATAAATAATGACAATACGCATATGAAATTTCTTCATTACCCTCTGTCGGTAGTCTCTTTTATGTGTTTAGATAATATAAACACATATGACCAAGGTACTTGGTATCTTTCGTGTATTTTCACATAAACTGGCAACACAACAAACTTTATTACAATATCGCATTTAAAGAATGCTGATTCTAAGAAAAATTTAATAACCGCGTTGGATAATGCTTTTTTAGCCACAGAAAAAATGTGGCCCTCCAGGTCCTAACTTGAAGACCCCTGCCATAAGGCAGTTTTCTAGGCGGTTAGTTGGACTCCGCGGGCGGTGCACGATCCACCTTTATTACGCACGACGCGCTACGTGACGTCACGTTGCAAGTGTACTCTCATTTCAGCCGAGCACGCAAAATGCGTCAAGGCTGTCCGGCCTCCCTTGGACTTTCCCGCACATCCCCAAAACCAACCACCCCCAATCTACCTGACCATCAATTTAAGACGTTTTTACGCGCATACCTTCGTAAACAGTAATTATTGTGTGAAAGTATCCACAGTTACGTGGAAAAAAAGAACACGCGTACATTACTTTAGGCGCAGTTAACCTAACATAATGTTATGAATATAATAACAGACTAAAGTATATCAAGGAATATGTCCGAGGGATAAATCGTTTTTCTACAGCGAACTATTATTGAAAGTCTTGGGCTCTCATTTATTTGGAAAGCTTGTTATGGAATGTACTCGGCTAAGCTTCTGAACGCACGGTTGACTTGGAACTCACTTGTGTTATATAAACGCAACAATGATTTAGTGAAAAACTGCTTTTATAGTATATTTTACAAACTTAAAACCATCTCAGAAACTACACGCACCTATTCACATACAAATAGTTTTATATAAATAGGCACACTTCCTTGCTTAAGTGCCTTGATAATGAATACCCGAAATAGCCGAAAAATGTCTTCCAGTAATATATATATTTTTTAATAATGTATAAATAATCTTTTATTTTATTTTGATGATTATATTATAAGTGTGATGTTCTACGGTATGTTATTATTATCAATCAGTAGAATATAAGAATTTTGATGTTCAATAGTATGATATTGTTATCAATGTAGAAACTTGTAAGATATCATAATGATATTACGTTTGGCGTGGCTCTCAGTAAAGATTTATCTCCAAGCACATCAGTATGCAGGCTGTGTTTCCTCTTCAGTAGCTGAAACATTTCATCTTAAATATCAGGTTGTTATTTTCAGAAACGTCGTTAAAAGTAAATTGTATCTAAAAATGATAGTCTCCAGTCTAGTAGCATTCGTTGACTATACCAATATATTACATAATACAAAAATATATTTTACTCTATAAAATACGAATGGTATGAAATGATATTTATAATGCATAATTTTAAATTATACCAAAAGTATTTAACTAAATTAAGTATTTATTTAGCAAATGATCAATAATAAATACCCAAGTAAAAACAATCATTTGGCAGTAGAAAAATATCAATCTGCTTCAGAAAAATATTTAGTCGGCAGCAAATAATAAATAAGGATGAAACTTTTGAAATTGCCAATTCTTGGTCGGCACACATTAACTGTGCTTAACTGTGTTCGGCAAGTGTCAGACGAGTTTGTCGGTTGTGGGTGGGTGCAGGAGGAATTAGTTCTTTAAGTTCCGAAGAGCAGCGATCGTGGTAATAACGGTAGAAAAAAACTAAGGGAATCAATTTTACGCCTGTGTTCCATTGATTGCAGGTTTGACGTAAGAGTGTCATTGTTTATCAAAATAATTGCTTTTTCTTGAAGTAAATAACTACTTATCGGGATTTTTTTTTTGGTTCAACCTTCAATAAAGATTCTGAGCGCTTGTTTTGTTTTTTCTAATAACGTATCTCTTGTGTATAATGATAATTTGGAACTTATGTTGGTCCCATCAATAATAGATTTTCTTATTGCAATTTCATTATTTTTAATTGCTCTTATACACAGACGCTAGCCAACGTTTGACTGTATGCATCCCACAGACGGCCGCCCGGTTGTGTGTGTGCAGCCGAACCCGTGTCAAATGAATAGTTGGCCTTGTAACACTCGGTGCAATTTGGGGTATAGGCGGCCAATATTTCAATCCATCGTGTTATTCGGAGTAGTTTAATAAGGGGTTCGATTGTATATTTTTGAGATCATACGTTCATATGATCTCAAAAATATAAAAAAATAAATATATTGCATTTAAAAAAAAAACGCATAACTTCAAAATCGCACAAAAAAAAATTCGCACAAAAATAGGTTTGAGTGTATATGGAAAAAAAGAAACAAATGTATTACCATATTATTAAAACAATTTTAGGTATTTTTTGCATTTTTTAAAAATATATACACACCTAGTGCACTTAGTTTCTGAATACATATACTTAGTAAGATATGTTATTTGATTTAAGTTATATATACGTATCGATTGTGCACTATACATAGTATATAGTAAACAATAACATTAAGGTTATCAACTGACAATACTTGGTGAAACTGCATAATTATAATTTTATAATTAATTTTAATTAAAAAATTAATAAATTAATAAATTAAAAATATTTAGTAATTATTAATTTTATAATGTCTTTTTTCAATTGTATTACCCGCACACATATATAACCTGTAATTATGTGTGTAGGAACTAATTAACTGTCCGTGCCTATATAAGCCAATGTCTGTTTTTATTTTTTCATTATTGAAGATGGTCTTCAGGAAGGCCGAAACATGTAATCGTTAAAATAAATTGTGAATCAAAACTAAATATTTTTAATTTATTAATTTTTTTATTAAAATTAATTCTAAAATTATATAGTAAACCATATCCTATTCTTTTCATTTTTTTCTGAAAATTTATCCATGTTACTACCGAGTCATTGAGTAGAGGAATTGGCACATTTTCCTAAAATATGTACTTTTATAGGTTACTAATAATAAAAAATACATGCAAATTACTTAGAAATGTCAAAAATTTAAAATATTTACATTGTATATATTTCTATTGTTGTGGTTCTTCATTTAGATAAATTAAATAAAAGATTGCTAATACGTATTATTGCGGAATATCAAAAAAAAAGAACGGGATTTACAGGGAGTAGAAAATTAAGTACATGAAAGCCTTTGCTATTTAAAAGTAAAAACTATAATGGTAAAAAACAATTCCTGAAAGATTAAAATACACAAACAAAAAATATTATTTAGACACGTGATAAAGAATATATTAAATTCTTTAATTCTGTAATTCGTGATGATTTCTGTTATCTTACAATGTAACATTTAAATCATTCGTTACTGTTTGATATTTGTTTTCTTTCGTTCTCGTTAGTGCTGTAGTTTCCACGTTAGCCGGAGATGAATGCCATCAATTTGTATCGCATGTAATGGAACACTTAGTGTCTGTACTTACACACTCCAAGTTGAATCTCTTGCAATTTTATTTATTGCCGGACATCAACAACTTGCAGAGTATTGCCAGCGGGAAGACTTTCAGAACTTTCCCGATGAGTGCGGAATTGTCGAAGTTTCCCGAGTTCCCTGAACGACTTTCGCCGTAATTCAGCGGTTTTCAAGCTTTACACTCTTTAGAAAAGTCGGACTAATCATCAGACCTTGCGTTAAAAATACGATTAACAAATGACCCATAATACGTGCGATTTACTATATATTACATAAGTTAAGCACATTGTACGCGGACCACAAGTTTTAATGGGTCACCGCCTGTCACTGGACGGCTTAAGCCGCTTCAATGGAACAAATAGTCTAGGTCTTGGAAGCATTAGGCTAATCACTGGACCTCCTTTTAAAAAAGAAAGACTTAAAAATCTAGCTGTCTTTTCAAAATCACAGTCTTTTGCTTTAGGGGGCGTCGATACACATATTTATATCAGCATGATATAGCCTTTGCTCAGTAGCTCAGTGCTCAGTGGTACCGAAAACCTCAATATACAATCATTCGTCCCATATTTCTGTTCGCTTGTCGTACATGTTTGTGTCGTCATTTTGTCATGCCGTTAGGAGGACTAGTTACATAGATCGTCACTGGCGTCGCTGTGTGACAGACCGCGGCACCGCACGGTGTTAGTTGTGTGCCGACCGCGAAAAATGACGTATTTTTGTTGGCCCGGCCTGTTGAATGCTGTGATCCGGCCATGAGTTTGTAAAGTTATCGAAATATATATGTCGATGTGCTTCAGAAAAGTCTTTGTGCTGTTAATCTGCTCCTCATCCTGCTAACACGCGATTGAATAACAACCTTAAATTAGAGAGGAGGATGTTTATCTAATGTTCTCAGGTGGGCTTTCAGTTACAAAGATGTTTGGAACTGAGGCATAGGCTTTATGTAGCCTATAAAAATATATGAATTATATATTTTTTTTACCCATATCCGTTTTAAAGTATATCTTGATAATATGAAAATACTCCACAAATCGACGTCTCTTCTGTTAAATTACTTTTTATGTCTCTTCTGTTAGCTGCCACTGTCTAATCCTCGTTCTAGGACATATCTGCACCTAAAGATCTACTTGAGTACATATAAGTCCTCGTACTTGAAGAAGCGTAGATGTAGTATCCGAAGCATATTTTTGGATGATTTGTTAATCGGATATGTTAAGGAAATTGGATCATCATCATCATCATCAGCCTGTGTCCGTCCACTGTTGAACGTAGGCCTCCCGCATGAGTCTCCATCCTCTTCGATCCTCCGCCTTCCGCATCCAGGTCACTCCCGCTATTCTTCTTATATCGTCGGTCCATCTTGTAGGGGGTCGGCCAATGCTTCGTTTGCCAGTTCTTGGGCGCCATTCCAATACTTTTCTTCCCCATCGACCGTCGTCTCTTCGACAGATATGTCCTGCCCATTGCCACTTGAGTGTGCCTATTCGTTGGGTAGCATCCACTACTTGAGTTCCTCTGCGTATTTCCTCGTTTCGGATTCTATCTTTTAGCGACACTCCGAGCATGGATCTCTCCATAGCACGCTGGGTGACTTTTATTTTATGGGTAAGACTTGCTGTCAGATTCCACGTCTCTGCGCCATAAGTTAATACAGGGAGGATGCATTGGTTAAACGCCTTAGTTTTAAGGCATTGCGGAATTTTCGCTTTAAAAATGTACTTTAGTTTTCCAAATGCTGCCCATCCCAGTTGTATGCGCCTGTCGATTTCTTTTGAGAAGTTATTTCGCCCTAGTTGTATTACTTGTCCCAGATAGGTATAGTCGTTTATAACCTCTATTTCTGTTCCTCCAATGGAAATAGGATCGAAGGTCTGTGAAATATGACTATTAATCATGGCTTTTGTTTTATCCATGTTCATTTTCAGACCAATTTTGTTCGACGCTTCATTGAGGTCGTAGAGCATGTCTTGGAGCTTATCAGGTGATTCGGCTATTAGCACTATGTCATCTGCAAATCGGAGGTGAGAAATGTACTCTCCGGTAATTGGATAATTAACTAAATTAATAACGATAAAATAAAATATATTATGATAAATATATATAAAAGCCAATGCAGAAACTGATATTATGATTACCATCTGCCGGCGGGTATAGATCAATAGTCAAAGCACTTGTGTTGCAAGCCAAAGGTCGTGGGTTCGATCCCCGACGGAGATTAAAAAAATAATTCTTAAACGATTTCTGAGCTCTTAAATACCCCCCGGTTGGTGCGAATTTGATCCCTCACCCGTAAAATGACAGTCATAGCCTATCAATTAAAATTGATGGTAGTCCCGTGAAGACCACCCATTCATAGTAAATTGCTGTAATAATAAAGGATGATGCGTGAATCTCGGGCTGTAGTCTATGGCGTTGGCGGATCAACACCCCACTTGTAGCGCTTAGCCATATGCAGCATGGTAAGCATCATAGAATCCCACAGTTGAGACTTCAGAATTACTATCACCAACTGTCGGTATTCTCCTCTATGTGCTTACATAAACAAAGCTCTGCTCTATTTAGGAGAGTGGACATGGTGATTATATATATATATATATATAATTTATTTGTATATTTTAGCGCCTTCCCTGGCGAAAGTCGGCATTTTTCAATTTGAAAACCGCTGCCTTAATGGGCTTACGTTATTTTGTGTTGTGTTTTGGCGCAAGCAGAGCGCTCTGCCGTTGATTTAATTAACAGAGCGAAGCCATATAAGTGTTTGTCGCTTAAACGCCATTTTGCAATCTTCAGGAATGCGATTTTCAGTGAACCAGTATCGATAACGCCTTACTGAACTTTGATAGTTAAGATAACTAAAGCGCGGGGTCGTTGCTATGACGACAGTAACGCGTTTAACCCTTTCGAATCGGTTGTCGGCATATACCGTCAAAGATTCCCCGACCGTTTATATAGGTTGACGTCATATATCGTTTTGCTACTTTCAGTACTCATTGTGACATCTACGGTAGGAAATTGGAAGTGCAGTCATTCCCTTTATCAACCTACATGTATTATTAGTAATTAAATATACATATACTATACATAAAATTATTTTCAACGCGTCAATTCAAGCAGAAAAATAATTTAAAAGTGGAAAGTAATAATATTAAGCATGTGAATAAATGAAGACTGATTGAATAATAAAAAATAAAAATATACATACTTTGAATATATACTATAGCGACATCTATCATACGATGATAACAATGACATAAATACTAGTTTCAACGTGAGTCAGCTCAGGCATAGCAAAAGCCAAGTCGGCTGATCGGTATGAATACCTGGGCATAGTTGGTTTCCAAGGTCCGCGGTTCGCATCCCGCTTCTGCCGTTATTTTTCTGCTTGAATTGACGCGTTGAAAATAATTTTATGCATAATATAAAAATATTTAATTATTAATAATATTGTAATATAGCCAATGATCTATAAAAGTAGATTAGAATATTGAAATAATAAAATAATATTCTTACAAATATTTAAAAAAATCCATACATGTATTCTATACAAGAATCTGTGAAGCATCTAAATAAATTCATTAGGTTTCGTCACAGGAGTGATTTTTCTGTAAACCACAATGTGTGTCAATGCCACCACATGTATGGAGTTACATAAAAAACGTTTGTTAAATAGAATAGTTTTTTATGCAACATCTGATAGCTAAAGGATAGAAGAATCAATGTGATAAATGAAAATAGGTCAGATAAGTACATTTATGCTTCAAATAGTAGTTTTAAGCAAAAAAATGGTTTGAAAAATTAACGTCGTATTGACAATATAATTTGTATTCCACCGAGCCTTAACGAAAGGGTTAATGCTTGAAAATAATTTCACGTATGATTCGGTTAACGATTAGGTAATACGAAGTGTCTACAACAGCAAAATGTTATCATTAAAAGTAATGTTTTGTTTGTAATATTGTTGACAGAGTGTTGTTAAACGATTTTAAAATATCGAGTACTTTATCGTGGATCACATTTACAAATAAAAATAAACAACGCAATTTTGTTTGTCTTTTTTCAGCGCATTTCATGTCTCAATTGTGACAAGCTATGAAAAACGGCAACTGCTAAAGCTGCATAGCAACAATTTGTGGTGACCTGATACGTCTAATCTACAATCAATGGAACACAGACGTAAGATTGGTTCTCTTAGTCTTTTCTACCGTTATTACCACGGTCGCTGCTCTTCGGAACTTAAAGAACTAATTCCTCCTGCACCCACTCACAGCCGACAAACTCGTCTTACACTTGCCGAACATCCATAGAGGTTAATATATGTCGACCAAGAACTGGCAGCTTCCAAAGTTCCTTCCTTAATGCCACCAGTAAGCTATGGAATGCTCTTCCAGCGTCTGTGTTTCCTCCTTCCTACAATCTGGATCTCTCAAGAAACAGATAAATATACACTTGCAATCTCCCCAACCCACACACAAATACGAACACAACACACGTTTCCCGCATGTAGTGTCCAGCCTCCCTGGTTGAGCGTCATAGAGTGCACTGGTCTTGATCGGATGTGCTCTCCTGCATGCGTTTACATAAAAAAAAATGAAACAGACATGGTAAGAAATTAATATACATATAACATGCATTTTCGATTGAAATACGAGTAAAAGAAAGGTTTCCGTCATATTTTTAAAGTTGACCTAAGTATCGACAGCTTCACAGGTAAGACAAGCTTCACACTGACATCAGCATGATACAGCCCTTACTGACAATATTTTGTCTCTTATTTATGTTCGCTGGCCTGACATGCACATCTAATAATTTTAATTTTAATTATAGAATATTACGCAGGCTTTTGCATACGCCATTTTACTTGTTATGACAGTTGTTCCATTTCATGTTGGTAAAACTGTTATCTTTAATTCGCTTTTTTGCCGCGATCATTGGCAGCGCGGCATGTCACAGTTTCTGGCAGTGGTCAATTAACTGACGCCCGGCCGGCGACATGACATGCCGGTCGGGCGTAGAAATCAAGTCTTTATTCAAAATAAACTCGAATTGTGCTTCGAATACAAGTTATTAGTCTGCTTTTGCATCTGTCACCCAGTAATTCGATATCAAATTCCGAGAGAAGGATATCAACACCATCAATGCATAATACCGATTGTATTTTCGATTGAAGTCAGTCAGGCAGGAAAACCAATATCGAATATATCCATTAGCAGCAAACGAGTATGAGAGTAAGGCTTGGAACCTTAGCCTTCTCCTTCCCTTCTTTAACCACCTTAAGCATCAGTACAACCCTTTACACCGCAAACAGTCAGCGTTTAACGTTCACCACTCACATAGCGCGAATGCTCCGAATCACAAGTAGTTTCATAGCCGCCTCCACGTGTTAACTTCAAATTAAATTACAAAGAAATTACTTCGAAACTAATGAGAATACACTCCGCACACAAGTCGACAACTTGCTTGTGATTAAATGTACTTGTCAGTGAACGAAAAACGTTGGTATTTTATACCATAGTTCATTGAATAATAAAATCTTAACCCTTTCGTTATGGGTCGGTAGAATACATAAAAGTGGCTTAAACCACTTTTATGTATTTATCTCTTCCTTCATCCTTGCAACACTACCTATCTCCCTCTCATTTCCTGATAGACACACCCCCACCCCCCCTACAAAAATGGGTTACACCACTTATAAGTACAACGCAGCTCAGTTATCTCTTAACTAGAGAAGGATTGAGAAAGAATACGAGTTAGTCGAAACTGCAGTCTCCTAATAGAGAACTTTTGTTACGTGATCCATTTGAAAACAAGGTAAATAAATAAATAAATATTTATAATTATAAGCAACATTTTTCAAGAAAAACTTTGTGAAAATTATCCAGAATTGGAAAATAATAAGCAAGTTGAATTAAATTCCCTGTGTTTATTTGTTGGCGGCCAGAAACTCCAACAATATAATGGATTTGCCAAAAATAAATAGATAATTTACAATGTATTACAAATACCAAGTATTTATCATAAAATGATTAATGTATGCGTTCGAATATGGTGTTTATCATATATTATCTTGGTGGATTTTCTGTGTTATAATGATAAGAATTTTAATCTTAAATTAAAAGAAGAATAGCGGGAGTGACCTAGATGCGGAAGGCGGAGGATCGAAGAGGGTGGAGACGCATGCGGGAGGCCTACGTTCAACAGTGGACCGATACAGGCTGATGATGATGAATATTAATGAATTTCATGAAACGTGGATATGAAAGAATGCTCGAAGGAATTGAAAATTACATATATCGGGATTCATTCGTGTGATAAGAAAAGGCTCAATGGTGATTTGTAATGGATATATACTCTCAAATAAAATGGGATATAAAGTAAATAAATATATTCATCTATGTGAATTTTAGGTTTTTGTTTTTCGACAATTTAATGATATCAATATTTTATATAATTACGTATGTGAAGTAGCGTATATAGGACACATTCTCTTATTATAAAAATATTATCTATAAGCCATCAAATAAAATATGACTAAATTATGAATATTTAATTTTCAATTCAATTTCAATTTATTTTTCTTTTAGAAACATTACAAATAGCAAACTTTAATTCATTTCTAAAAAAGTATAAAATAACACAATAATAATAGAATCATTTAAATAGTCCCGGAGCCCGCTAAACAGAAGACTCCACGAAATTACTTTGATAAATAAATTCGTGGGGCTCATGTCGAAACTGGGCTTCTCTCAAGTGGAATATATCAATATTCGAGGCGATATCGTTGAACAGTCTGATCACTCTCCCAAGAGGCATAGTCCCTTTTAAAGCATCGGCTAATCGATAAATAAAGATAATATTGAGGTTTATGACCGAGGAACTTTACTGTAATGCGAGAAATCCCGAGTTTAATTTTTTATTTAATTCATAAGTTCAATGTTGTTTAGAAATGTATAAAAATAACCTTTATCAGTATCATAGGGTGATGATGATGATGACTTTTAATCTGAATTATAAAAATCTTATATGATTCGAAATAAGATAAATTTTATACGAAAAATCCATCACGTGACTGCGAGTATTGCAAGCATCGCAAAACATACAAAAAAAAACGAAATTCATATTTTAAATTTAATTACGTTAAAGTGCAACTCTGAAAGCTCCACGGAAACCGGCAACCGACAACTTTGCTTTTATACCAACCAACCACCGTACAGGGTGACATAAGGCATACAATTTTATTATGGATATCAATATTAAATAACTTCTTAGGTTTTCACGTTGTATCAATATTATTTATCTTTCATAAGATATATTTATTCTGAAGAAAAATTACAAAGTAATCGGCCGTCGTTTTTTATGTTTATTAAATAAAACTGTTAGTTTTTCAGTATCTACGTCATGCCTGTTTTCATGTGAACTTTCAGGTAAGTTTTTTATTAAAATCGAGGAATAAGCAGTGACAAATGACAATTTGTGGTGACCAGATATGGAACGAAAAAGTATATCATACCTTTATGCAGTCATATTCCACGGCGTTAGACTTTCCAATTCTTTTTCGTAGTATCAATCCGGTGGATTGGTTTGCAGCAACAGAATCTTGCATCTCGATCTTCATTCCTCTCGGTCCTCCGCAACCCTTTTCAGCTCAGCATAAGCGCTGCAATTCATGTCCTCGAATACTTGCTGCAAATACTCGCGTCTAGGGCGCCCTCTACAGTTTCTACCCTCAACCATCCCCTCCACAATATCGTGAAGAAGACCATCGTGGCGCATGATGTGACCAATCCATCGGGCTCACCTCTCTGAGATGGTTCTTATTAGGTGCCTATCTTCCTTGATTATCCTGAGTACCTCATTGTTCGTGACGTGGTCTCTCCAGGAAATTCCGAGTATTCTTCTGTACGACCACACCTTAAAGGCCTCTAGTCTTTTTTATCACTTTCAGATAAGCACCATGTCTCTCAGCCGTACATTAAGATGCTCCAAACAAAACTCCTTTCCAATTATTCATTATTTTATTGTATTGAAAGTAAACGAGACTGTTCGTAGACCTAACAACACATGTCGATCCTTCTTTCACACTCTTTTCCACATATGTCGATGACATTGTTTTTACTGAATCTCAATGATCTTAGTTACATGTATGTTTTTTACTGCTTTTTATGTATTTATGTTTTTTTAAATTTATTGATGTGTATTCTCCATATTTTTGTCTATTCCGGAACCGAGGTCGTGGTCCCGAAATGACGGCGTCAGCTTAAATGATGATGCCGGAATATCAAGGTTCAGGCACTGAGGATAAATTCAAAGACCGGAGTTGAGTTGGTACTAATATAATTGATAATATACCCCTTTTTATATCTTAGTATATAACATGAGGAAGCATTTGACAATTAATATTAACACATTGAATTTCATACACCGAAAATTCCTCGATACCGTTTTGGACCTTTATCTCTTCAATTCACAAAGTAATTATGTTCAAAATAACGTTTTGAGCAGTGTCCATTATCATGAAATGGCGTTAGTAAAGAAATTGAAAAAAAAAGAGTTATTAATTTTTAAAATTCTGAATATACAAATTTATGCAAAATTTTGGTTGTCAATATCATCGATTTTCCAACCAGATCAAAACGCAAAACTTCTAAATATCTCAAAAGAAGAAAAATATGACTTATGGCATTATTATGAGCAAATTTTTTGTCATGTTATGTTTATAATTTTTATTGTCTTTTCGGAATAATCTACTCACATCCCCCGTCTTTAAAGAGATCGACAATTCCTGGGTTTGTCACGTGGTCGCATGGAGGAAGGATGCATGAGCAAATTAACAACACAAAGAACTTGTTTTTGAAGCACGATTCGCATTTGTTTTTAATAAAGACTTGATTTCCTCGTCTGACCGGTATGGCATTTCGCCGGCCAGACGAGATTTAACTGACAACTGCCGGAACACTGTGACATCCAGCGCTGCTAAGACAATCACGGCAAAAAGCAAATTAAATATGACAGTTGCACCAACATGAAATGGAGCAACTGTCATAACAAATAAAATGGCGTATGCAAACGCCTTGTAATTTTATATAATTAAAACTGATATTTTTAGATGTGCATGTCGGTCCGAGCGAACAAAAATAAGAGACAAAATATCGTTTTTCGAAGCTTTTCGGCATCAGCCTAAAAGGGCTATATCAAGCTGATATCAATACATACTATAAATAAATAAACATGCTACAGCTAATGAACGAATATGCAATTACAACACGATGCTTTTAAAAAATATATATTTGTTATTTTTAAATTTTCAAGAATTAACATTAAAGTTCGATATTCGGACGGCGGAGCAAGGTTGGATACTCATGCAAGAGGTCTATGTTCAACAGTAGACAGACATAGTGTAGGCGACCAGTCCTCCTGATAATCCGCTCTACGGGCGGCTGCAGCGGGTCTTCGTCTTCGTAGTTCAGCTTCCTCGACAGCTGGTTGTAAGGCAGCTGTGTTCCAGTTGGCTCCCTCCTGCTTCGAGGAAACTGAGCGCTCTGATTGGTAAGATGCTCCGGGCGCCCTGACCTCTCTGATTGGTCGACGTTCGTCGCTACCCGGAGGCCCGCCGGCCGGCTTCTGCCTTGGTCTCGATGTAAGGCAGGAGCTCGGCCGCGAGCGGGCTCGCAACGTAACGCACTCTAACAACTTACATATATGTATGACATTTTAACCTTGACATATTATTATCTTTATGTTCCACGGTATGGTGCTCGCCGAACCCGACCGTGAATGTTTCTTTATTAGGATTCGACAGACCACCTCACAGGACCGCAGAACATTAAATGAACTTAAGATAAATGAAGATAAACACTACAATATTAATTCTAAGTGTTATCGGTTGTCCGTAACACAAGTCTGATGATGATGATGATGATGCTTTTAAAGTTTAATGCGTCAACTGAAAACCCCGCTGTATAAATGTAACGCAGCACAAAAACATAAAATAACACTCAGTCATAACAGTGTAATGTAACAATACCCTGGCGGAACGACCGGCTCCGGTATGTTTACTATCAGCCCGTCCGCTATTAACCGTTGCACTGAAGCTAAAAGAAAAAGCTCTAATTTAAGCTCCCCCAGCACTCGGTATGGATTCTAATGTTTATTGTTCCCGTAGACAATTGCAGCATTTTTTAATTATCTACGTGACTCTGTGGAGCTAATTGGGATCAAAAGAAAAGAAAATAACAATAAAATATTAACTGCTTATAAATGCTGTATTATTTGCCAAAGAGCTGAGATGTAGAGTGCTTGTTTACCAAGCGAAAGGTCGTGGGTTGGACCAACACAAAGCTTATTAATTTAATTAAAATTTCGTTTATAATAGTAATATACTCGTAAACAACAAATTAAAAGAATTTACTCGTCTGCATGACATAAAATTGACGCAAGTGCCCATCATAATATTAGCAAAGCAATACATAAAACTTAATTATCAATTAGTTTTCTTCAGTAGCTCTATTTTTTAAACATAACTACGTATTCTTCCACAAATATTTATAAACTGATCATTTCTTTACATAAAAGTTTCGATAACTTCAGATTATTGTGGTCTCAATGGTAGAAGTTATTTTTTGTTAATTATCAATTTTATTAATAACAATGTTCTGTATAGCCAATTCTTACAACAAAACGTATCTTATTTAAGTATTATTTATTTAAAAAATCTAAAAGTGAGAAATGCATTTTATGTAAATTGCAAATTTAGATAAATTTGACGAAAATAAAAAAAAACATTGAAAAAAAAGTACAATTTACGAATTACTCGTCTATGTAATTTGACAGATACATCATTAGAGTGCAAAAAAAAACATTAAATCTTAATCAATATATAATTTTAGGCTTAGAACTACTACAATTTAAAAAGTTCAATAGACTTTTTTTTTGAAATACTATAGATAACTTCTTAGGTTTTCACGGCCAGATTTGATATTGTGGCTTTTGGGCTTAGCCGTGTGTGGCGAATTTATTTTAACTATTATTTCAACCGCCATTGCAGGAGTCTTCTTCAGGATTGACGATTTAGTTGTGTGTGTGTGTCAGATTATTTTTTTACGAGCGTTATTGATATCTCCATGGCAACTACATACTCAAGTGTCATTGGTCCGGAGAATGGTGGGTATGTTCTAAGAATAGGGTAGGTATGTTCTAAGAATTGTACCTCCACGAACGTCATGTTGGACTGTGGTCGTCCTTGCTTGTCTGTTACAACTAAATCACAAATAAATAACTAAATCATCAATCCTGAAGAAGACCCCTGCAATAGCAGTCGAAATATTGGTTAAAAGAAATTCGCCACACACGGCTTAACCCAAAACCCACAATATCAAATACTATAGAGTTCACGAAATGTGGCTAGCAAATAAATAATTAATCATTATTAAACTGTACAATACAAATAAATGTCTTTATTAAGATTTACTCAGCAAAAGTCGCGTGCTCATCTCGAGACATAGTAATGCACGAAGCCTTAAAAAAGGGCACATCGCTCACAGTTATCAAGCGTCGTAAGCATTATGTGCTGACAAAGAGTGTCCATCAGAGGCCGCGAGGGAGAGGACTGCCATCGCTAACTGCCGCCCCCAAGTGCTCGGTCTCCTCACTCGTAGCGGTAACGACGCAATTATTTCGTTATTATTGCCGAGGCCGCTGGAGGCTGCAGAGTGCTCAACGCGAGTGGAAGGCGCCGTTACCCGTTACACGACAAGAGGACTGACTGTTCACTCCAGACAATGCGTTAGCCACAAAATGAAACGCCGCATTAAAGAAAATACTCAGATTTTCAGTATATATATATATAATCGTGTCGGAAACAACAGGGTCAAATCTTTTCTACCCAGAAGTAGGTGACTTTGATGGCGTTACTCCCGGCCATCATAAGGTCTTCCTGGGTGCAGCTATTCGGGCACAGCGCACACTCCAGAAGGTGTGACAGGGTCTGCTCTACGCCGCAGTCACATTTAGTCGGTCCGCTGTAAAACTGCCAGGCTTTCATTTGTGTTCTCGTCGTGCATACTCCGGTCCGAAGTCTGTTAAGGGACCTCTATATATTTCACCCTTGGTCATGTCCAGGGGCTAGGTCCTCTTTCGGGGCAATCCAAGTACTCCCCTCAGTTGCGCTTCTCCACATGTTCAGCCGCAGGGTGGCCTCAGGTATCACCAGTTCAGTATTAGAATTTCAGTATCTACGTCATACTTGTTTTCATGTGAACTTTCAGGTAAGGTTACGATTTAAAACGTGCCGCGACAACTGACAGAACTAAGTGGTTGCAATTTGTTGTGACCAAATTTTACTGATATGCCTTTATGCAGTCATATTCTACGGCCTTAGACTTTCCAATTATTCATTATTTTATTGTATTGAACGTAAACGAATGACAATTGTTTTGATCATTACCAATAAAGCAACATTGCACGTGGATTAAAGTTTGAAAAGCTCACTACTTGTCTTTGATTGAATTAAACACTGCATAATACTAAAAATTCAAGGCTTAGGAAGCGTTGGGGTAATCTTTAGATCGCTTTAAAAAATATATTGATGAACTCTAATAACGAGTCCGCCGTCTAACGTTTTTTTTTTCAACTAGTATTTATTTCGTGAATGGTAACACTTCGCTCATATTTGATTTGATAGATAATTAGTTTTATCCTTCCACTAAACGAATGTGGTTGTGTATACGCTTGAACAACGCTGGGAAATATTGCGACATTACTATGAAAATCAAGCCATTTTTCTTCGAAAATGAGCAAGGAGTGGCCGTTACAGTCAATGGCAATCATTATCGGGCCATTTTTGTTCACAAAAATTGAAGAGGAGGATATTGACAACATTTGGTTTCAACAGGACGGCGCTACGTGCCACACAGCCGAAGCTACACTCGATGTTTTGCGCCCCATTTTCAAAAAAAAAAAAGATATTTAGCGGACCCTTTATATGCTTTGGATGTTACAGCTGCCGTCTTTTCAAGTCGCCAGGCTCTCTTACTGAAGACATTATCGACTCTAGGACGCGTATAGTCACATGTAGACCATAGTGCGTATATTGGGACAAGACATATACTCGTACAATGAAGACTACAGGACACTATGACGGTAATTTATGGTGATTGTGTGTTCAAAACATGGAAGGAAATTTAAAAAAAAATCAAAGAGCATCAGTTTACTTGGTTAAAGTGCTGTGTTTTCGTTTCACGCAGTGAAGATAAAACTCAACATCCAGCTTGAGCTTTTCTGTGATCCGCCTATTAAAGCGCTCCTCTGAAAATTAGTAATTTATTCTGAAACGGGCGATATTAGAATCACTTCCGCCGCGTAATGGACAAAAGTTATAATAAAATTCATTTAACTGCAAAATAATTCACTATAAACAATAAAATATTTTAATCCGGGGTAGTTAGGACAATTGCGTTCGGTGTAATTTATTTTATATTCAGATTAAAACTTATTATCTCCAAAGCAATGGGGGTGTTAATTTAAATGAGTTGAATGGGATGAAATAAGTTACTTAGTTTTTAAGGCCTTTTGTATAATAGATTAGTGACTTAGGGAATTTTAGGGTTACAGGAAGAGACTAACAACGTAGACATTTGGTCGATAGACAACTAGTCAAATACCGAAATGTACATATGATATTTATTTATTTATTAATCGAAATTCCATTTTTTTTACAAATATACAGAATAATAAGTATACATAACTATACAATAAATAGAGAAATAAATAAATAAATAAAAATTACACAAAAGAATAAGAAGATGACACGTGTCAAAGATCACAGAGATCAAGGAGAACAATACCATCGACAAATGAGGAAAAGGATGTTAGAAAAGGATCGAGGTATGCTGGTAGGCCATTTAGGAGCGACATTGCCGTTGAACCAAATTGAGTGCTTGAAGCTCCACAAGCCTCGACTGGGATCAAAAACAATGAATGGCTACGAGCACGGGTGTACCTATCTGGAACATAGAAGTTAAAACATTCAAGAATCCCAGGGTTGTGAATTGAACCGCGAAGAAGAAGGAATGAATGTTTGAGTGCAGCAATTTTCCTCCGGGACTCTAGCGAATGGAAAGAAAGCATCCCTAGAAGAAAAAGAGTTGGGTAATGTTCGGAATTAAATGAATTGAATGGATAGTTGCCGTAAATATAAAAGATGAGACAAATCATGGATATATTACAAAAAGATAAGTAGAAAATTATCAATTGGCTGTAGAAAAATAATAAATTGGCAGCAAATAATTAATGAATGATAATTAATGATTGGTGGGGCTAGGTTTATAATTTATGGGTTAATTCTTAATTATAAATTTTTACCAATATTGCATACATTATTGCCGTTTTATTTTATAACTGTCCACATTTATACTGACACAGTGGATTCTGCCAATTTATTTAGTCTACTGCCGATTAATTGTATTTACTCCCAATAAATTTAACTTACTGCCAAAACCTTGAATTAGTTAATGAACAAAGAAATGCAGGCCATTTTTATTTGGCTTTCATAATTTTGATTAATATTTAAAGTAAAATGTATAGGTTCTGCGTTATTTGATTATCCAATTGTACGCGAATACAAAATATTTGTAAGAAATGGTTCATTCTTTACTAGTCACGTACTTGTACTCCATGATTCGTTTCTTATTGTGTGTTGATAATAGTACATTCATAAAATATTAATCATGAAATATAATACTTTATTAATAAATGTATATGAAAAGTAATAAAATTCAAGGAAGCGTAATTTATTATATTGTATCCCAACAAGCTTTTCAAAAAGTATTCCAGACATAAGAATAACGGGAAGACGAGAATTATTTTTCAAAAGATTTTTAAAACTGCTTAAGTTGTGTTCTGCGAAGGTTCTTTGGCCATAAACATGATTTGCAGAATCCTACATAAAGCTGAAACTAGAGAAAACTTTTCAAATCGTATTATTTTTTTAGCAATTAAGTATTACATTTTTTTTTCATTAAACAATTCTGATATGAATATTATTCTGTTAATAAAATACTATTTTATTTATCGGCTCCATCTTTTACAATCTGTATTCTTTCACTAGTGAGTGTTAGTTTTCTTCATCAAGTAGTGTGTGAGTTTTCTTCATCCATCTACTTTATCCATTTGGTCTCCACAAATTGCAATCACACACTTCTAGCATATGCCGTTATCCCTAACTCTTCGAAGTCATCTTGCACCTGGAGATACTAAGTACATGCTATGCATAGTTACCGATTTTATACGGGTTGATGATCAGTTTCACACCGATAATGGTTATATTTATACATTTCTAAACAACATTGAACTTATGAATTAAATAAAAAAACAAACTAGCGATTTCTCGCATTACAGTAAAGTTCGTCGGTCATAAACCTTAATAGTATCTTTATTTTTCGATTAGCCAATGTTTTAAATATTTATAATAGAGTAATATATGAATGGAATGTTTTATTTGATGGTTATAGATAATACGTTTATAATAAGATAATCAAATATACGCTACTTCACATCTGTCATGATAAATATTGATATCATTAAATTGTCGAAAAACAAAAACCAAAAATTCACATTATGTGAATATTTTTATTAACTACTATATATCCCTTTTTTTGAGAGTATAAAACCATTACAATGAAGCATTAAGCCTTTGCTAATCACACGAACGAATCCCGATATTTGTAATTTCTCATTCGTTAAAAATAAAATTGTAGAATAATACTTAATTAACCATTCTTTTTATCGAATTTCACCGAGAAATTTTCTATGGAAAAATTCCAATAAAAATATCATACGTTTTCTAACTTGTATAATAGTTTTTTTTCAAAAACCTTTTCATTGATTCATATCCAGTGAATAACTAAGACATTTTTCGTGTTATCTAGTTATTTTTTGAGCCTGCCATAAAAAAAATAGAAGACGTTTAAAAGCGTAACTAAAAGCACGTTTGATTTATATCTTTAAGAATGTGAAATACGAAGAAAAATATTAATATAAATAGCGGAATATGAATCATGATTTCACGGCATTATCTTTCCAGCGGACGCCTGAAGGGTAATGAAGCTTTCCTGAAATCTCTGAAGACTTGTTGCGTCCTGAAACATTATCTCATCACGCATGGGATATTCTCGCCCGTTCTTTGTTTTCCTAAGCTTATCTTTGCTTACCACGACCTCCAGTTTTTTTATCATAGCTATAACGCCGACGTCTCTGCACTTAAAGCAATATTTTCGCAACATTTTCACACGCGTAGCCTTTTCGTGGAGGGTTATCTCCGCGATGTTTTATTACATGTGTATAAACACACCCATCGGAGAATGTCTGTTTATATTTGAGACATTATATCAAGCCTGACAAACGACACACAATAACGTACCCTTGGCGTCTTGAAAGCATGAAAAGAAAGGACATTTCTCTTTATTGTAAAACACAATGGAATATTGGCAATTGTTGCTTTAGTATGATCTATTTTATCGTTCTCTGTGCATAATAACGACATGCTCATGATATTTCAAAGATAATAAATAAATTAAAAAATGACATTTATTACAGTGTAAACGCGTTATTTTTATTTATACAATATATATACATTTTTTTATATCTTTTCCTTTAATAACATTACAAAATATATAACAATTTAATTCGTCATTGAAGTACTAACGTAAGTGTGACGATTTTAATGTATTGACACATTTAGTGTCAATGAAATCACACTCAGAACAAGTGTCGGAATACGTATGCAAATAGTTAGGATTTGTGACAACAAAAACCATGTCATAAGTATATCATGGTTGACACACAAATAACACGGCATTATTGTTACAAAATCAAACGTCCAACATTTCGTATCCGTCCAGAGCAGTTCTGAATCTGAAGCAATATTAAACTAAATATGTCAATATCTTCACTCAAGTTGGTTTCAACCACTGTTCACTGC
This sequence comes from Glossosoma conforme, assembly GCA_022606575.1. NCBI lineage: Eukaryota > Metazoa > Arthropoda > Insecta > Trichoptera > Glossosomatidae > Glossosoma > Glossosoma conforme. The sequence goes on from JAGTXR010000036.1 coordinate 2,088,659, forward strand.
GATTCTTTCGTCTTACACGTATCCAGGGTTGAACGATGGTTCTTATTAATGTAATTACGTTTGAACATTATTTAAATAACAAAAAAAAAAGAATACGGTTTATAATAATATATAACTACGTGAAGTAAATTGCTTGAGCAAATTCAAAGATTAATTATTTTTCAAACTTTAGATCTCATAAGAATATTTAAAATATTTTTAACATTTATTGTTTAAAAGGGATCTCTTATCGAGTTCGGAAAATTTTAAAATATTACTCATTTCAATAGTTGAACAACCAAGCTATTCGTATCGCTTGTATGTGAATTATAAATTACTTGCAAAGGTTCGATGCCGTTTTTATTTTTGATTGAGGACGATGTTAATTATTCCTTTGAATTTTAGGTTTAAAATGTAAATGTTGGTTACGAAAAGAGGTCGCTAGTTGTTATAAAAGTCCGAATGCGGCCCACCCGTTTTCATCCAAGGTAAATAAGGGGCCGCCCTCCTTGGATTTCATTATCACTGTCCGCCCAACCCCGCCTATTCAATCTCTCACTTATCCACTCTGCTGTAGCTGCTCTTCCATCCACCAAACAGTGAACCTTAACTGGTGCTCTACAAGGCTTTCCTGAAGATTTCGTCAATGCCTTTATAAGCCCGAAAAAATGCTTGATTCACTCTTTTGTTTATTTTAAAAATATGTTAAATTTTGAATATATTTACGATTTATCATGCTTGATTGCTGGCTTCATCAATCGTGAACTTAATACAATTCAATTCAATTCAATTCAATTCAATTCAATTCAATTTAATTCTTTATTTTATTTCCTTAAATGACATTACAAAATTTATAAGATTTCAATTCGTCATTAAAGTACATATTAACATAAGTAACATAAGTGTGGCATTGTAAATGTATTGACATATTTAGTGTCAATGAAAATAAGTGTCGGGATACTCACGCAAACAGTTGCGATTATATGCAATAACAAAAACCACGTCATAAGTATATCATGTTTGATACACAAATAACACGGCATTATTGTTACAAAATCAAACATCTGAAAAAATTTCACATCAGTCGACACCAGCACTGAATCTAAAGCAATATTACACTAAATATGTCAATATATTCATAGAAGATAAAACCAGTAACGGTGGTCTAAATATCATACAGACGGAAAAATTCGTCATAGACAGATCAACTCATGGGTCATAATTCCAAATCTTGCTGTGCTTCTTGTTGTACTTCAAAGTCATCAAAAAATACATTGTTATTTGACATTGATGATATAAAAGAAAGATCTATCAAATCTCAAATATACAGAGACATGTAGCTCAATGAATAGAATCAAAGTAGAAAGATTTGCGATTCGTGCTTTCATATTGAAGAGGATCCAGCGGGCATGAAACGTATAGTGATAAGAGATCAGGTGGACGAAATTTAAAATGGAATCTTGACTTGTGAGATATGCAGAATTAACGTTAAGAAATATTCGTGGAGCGTACAGTAACATTAAGTCCGAAAGATAGAATGCTTAGTGGAATCGAGACTCACAACTCAGCTTAGATTTATGTTGAAGAGGATCCATCAAACCTGGGGTATACAGTGTGTGCTTAAATACTAGTTGATATCAGCTAGATAAAGCTCCTTTAGGCTGATGCCGTAAAGCCTCGAAAAACGATCTTTTGTCTCTTATTTTTGTTCGCTCGCCTAACATGCACATCTTATGTTAGTTTTAATTATATAATGTTACACGGTGTTTGCATACGCCTATTATTTGTAATGACAGTTGGCCCATTTCCTGTTGGTACCACTGTCATCTTGAATTCACTTTTTCTGCAGTGACGGTTGGCAGCGCCGAGATGTCAGAGCGTGCCGTCAGTTGACAGTTGGAGCTCGCGACCGTTAGGGCGTGCGCCTAATAGCGTGCGCCACAACGGTCTTTTAGTTGCAAATGTTTGACAAATAAATTGTGATAATATGTGAAACGAAAACACTTTGTATTGTGAACCTGATCCTGCATCCTGTCATCCAGTAAATCGATGTCTAATAAGAGAGGTATCATAGTTTTATAATTGACAGTATAATTTGTATTCCACCGAGCCGTAATGAAAGGGTTAATAGTTTAACTATGTAAGTAAATGTGATTTAAAAAACGTTACGGATCACTGCCTCAGTCCTTCAAATCGTCATGACCATTGTCAGGACTCAGTGGGCGTTGTTATCCTTCCCATTGTCATCGCAACGAACAACAAAAAAGGCCAAGTTCATGAAAAAATAAAATCGTGAAGTGTACACTAATTTAGGCAGAAAGTTTTTCCCCCTCCCTTCCTGAGTGTGTTCGCCGCTTTTGTATGATTCTAATTTGTATTATTACCGCAGCCGCGGCAGATGGCGTCTCTTAAGGTGACATTTGGGCCGGACAAAATAATTGGAAACGATTTTGACTTTGAAATGATGCTGCGGCAAAAGTTTTATTCGATATTCGAGATAATTATTCAAATATTGTAATATTATACATATTTATTTAAAATTGCTTAAAGATAGAATCCGAAACGAGGAAATACGCAGAATAACTCAAGTAGTGGAGGCTATCTAACGAATAGGCACACTCAATAGGCAATGGGCAGTGCATCCTCCCTGTATTAACTTATGGCGCAGAGACGTGGAATCTAACAGCAAGTCTTACCCATAAAATAAAGGTCACCCAGCGTGCTATGGAGAGATCCGTGCTCGGAGTGTCACTAATAGATATAATCCGAAACGAGGAAATACGCAGAAGAACTCAAGTAGTGAAGGCTACCCAACGAATAGGCACACTCAAGTGGCAATGGGCAGGACATATCTGTCGAAGAGACGACGGTCGATGGGGAAGAAAAATATTGGAATGGCTCCCAAAAACTGGCAAACGAAGCATTGGCTGACCCCCTGCAAGATGGACTGACGAAATAAGAAGAATAGCGAGAGTGAATTAGATGCGGAAGGTGGAGGATCGAAGAGGATGGAGACTCATGCGGGAGGCTTACGTTCAACAGTGGACGGATACAGGCAGATGATAGTGATGATGATTAAATATTATAATATAAGGAGCTTGGTGTTCCGACGCTTTAATTACATAAACACGTATAATAACGTTCTAGTTTCATCATTGATTTTTCATATTTTTATGAGGGGCTTGCTAATTAAATCAGTGAATTTAGCTGGCTTCTTGTCGGTAAAGTGGCTCGGCATTTGCTCGGGTCGGGGATCAGCGATCCGCTCCAATAGTAATTAATTAGGCTGGCATTGTCGGCATTTCTGCCCGGCACCGACAAACTCAGTCGCTAATGTGTACAAGGGATACTTAACAAACTTTTGTAGAAAATAATTTGATAGAAAGTTTGATCGAAAAGAAAAAAAAAAATGTATATTTTTTGACTTCGGGTCGTGTTTAACCTCAGAGGAAATTAAAAATCACTACGCTAAACGTTAATTATTTTGAATTAGACGTTTTTGTATATAAAGGTTAATTCTGTATATTTTCTTCGTAGAACACAAATATTACGAGTCAATTAACTATAAAGCTTCTTCTTGCTTCCAAAAAACTAGGCGTATTTATATAGATCACGTCGGTATTTCAACGATAAACAACTTCTTCTTCTATATAAAGGACAAATCCGACCTATCCTTGAATACGGCAGTCACATTTGGATTGGAGCCCCAAAATACCTTCTAAACTTAATTGACTCATATGGATTTTTAAATATTTATTAGAATATTATTTTATTATTTCAATATTCTAATCTACTTTTATAGATCATTGACTATATTACAATATTATTATTAATTAAATATACATATACTTTACATTAAATTCTTTTCAACGTGTCAATTCAAGCAGAAAAATAACGGCAGAAGCGGGATGCGAACCGCGGAAAGTAATAATATTAAGCCTGTGAATAAATGATGACTGATTGCAAAATAAAAAATAAAAATAAACATATTACTATAGCGACATCTATCATACGATGATAACAATGACATAAATACTAGTTTCAACGTGAGTCGGTCCAGGCATAGCAATAGCCAAGTTGGCTGAGCGGTATGAATACCTGGGCATAGTTGGTTTTCAAGGTCCACGGTTCGCATCCCGCTTCTGCCGTTATTTTTCTGCTTGAATTGACACGTTGAAAAGAATTTTATGTATAGTATATGCATATTTAATTAATAATTAATTGACTCAGTTCAAAGAAGAACAATTCGTTTGACAAACAATGACACTCTTACATCTGACCTGCAATCAATGGAACAGAGGCGTAAGATTGGTTCAATTAGTCTTTTCTACTGTTATTACCACGGTCGCTGCTCTTCGGAACTTAAAGAACTTATTCCTTTTGTACCCACTCCCAATCGACAAACTCATCTTACGCTTACCAAAACAAAAAATGTTGTGAAACCACTTAGTTTTAATTATATTAGTCTTCCTCGGAGGTAACTCTACTTCATCAGGACATAACTTAAAACTGACCTTACTAATTTGCATACGCAACTTCAGCCTACTTTTTAGAGTGTAAAAGAGTCCGCTCTGAAACAAAATCGTCGGGGCTTTCTTGCGTGTGCTTAAAATATTTTTTTAAAAGTTGCACTGTATACTCTACAAGTACATTTTGAGAAAATGAATATACAAAAGTATGATTTTTCGAGAAATGAATTTTTCGCAAAATAATTTCGAGATATAATCGCATTCGTGAAATTTTCTAACTACCGTAGCTATTTCAGCGGCTGAATTTCAGCAACAAACTTGCATATACGCCTGAATGTCCCGAAGCGATACATCTGGCCGCGTATTTTATTGCGGATGCCATAAAATTGAACCGTAAAAACTTTACCTGAAGAGCGCAATACTACGCTCGTCTACGTAAGCACCGCTGAACGCAGATGCGATTTTTTTTTTTTAATATAATGCGATGCTGCGATGCGAAATCTGCGATCCTGAAAGTGGTCGGCGGAAATGTCTCCTCGCCCGTGAAATCGTTGACCGAACCGAGCACCCTTGACTCGATATAGTGCTAACGGTCAACTATCAACCTGAATGTAATACAGTATAATACCACCTAGCTAACAGGTAGTAACAGGTAGTAACTTCAGTATTACAAATACACTTTGTAGTTCATTTTATTATTTACTCGTTTAGATAGTTAAATTCGTAATTTGATTTAATTATACAATATAGAATAGCTAATCTGGCATTGCTTTATCCAATAGCTTTAAAACAATTAGACTATTTATTTCATTACAAGTTAAGTAAAAATAATTTTAATCCTTGCAACACTACCTATCTCCCTCTCTTATTATTTCCTGATAGACACACCCCCACCCCCTCTCCTACAAAAATGGGTTAGACCACTTATAAGTACAACGCAGCTCAGTTATCTCTTAACTAGAGAAGGATTGAGAAAGGCTACGAGTTAGTCGAATCTACAGTCTCCTAATAGAGAACTTTTGTAACGTGATCCATGTGAAAACAAGGTAAATAAATAAATATTTATAATTATTCGCATTCATACTTCCGTAAAATAAAATGTATACATACCTACCGGCATTACATAAACTCAAAAGTTCACTCCATATAATGTATTTTTAAAAGAGGTTTTCTCACGTAAGAAGTGAAATTATTATAATATAGATATAACTTAAAGAAAACAAACAAATAACCAATATAATATGGAATAAAAACACTTATGGAAATTTAAATATAATTACGACAAAATAAAGGAAAATAAAATACAGAAAAACAACAATAATGTACACGTTAATGCAAGTATAACAGCGTTAAAGTCAATTGAAATCCGTGGCTATAGAGGATACAGTATGATAAAAATATTTGTGGGAACATTATAGTGAAACAGTATAGACAGTTTTAGACAGTAATTGACAGAAAATGTTACGGAAAATGAAAATGAGGAAAACTGTTTATTTTTCTACGAAATCACGCTTCTATACCATAAATCAATTTATAGTAAGTTTATTAATGCGAAGAACTGAAGAAAAAAACTAAGCTCCAACTAATTTATATTTATTATAATTTAATTATAAGTTTTCTTAAATAGGATTTATAATTTGTACGATTGTGTATTCAGTGTTTATTAATATGCAATATAACATTGAGCAGATATTAATAAAAGAGTATTTAGAATTCATCCCACAATATATTTGTAGACGACATTTTTCGGCCACGTTCAGTGGCCGTTTTCAAGTCAATTATTACAGTGTTGTTGGATCTATATAAAGCAAAGAGTGATTGAGAAGGTGGATATGAATTGTGTGATGGGTATATGTGTTTTCGAAATCAATAATCTATAAGGGAATTCATTGCTGAAAACAACAAAATAATATGTATAATAACAAATACCATTAAAAAACAATAAACATTTACATCAATAGAGTAATTGCACTTACGTAATAATTATAGATAATTTCAACAAAAATTTTGGTGTATAATTCAAAATTATATGGGGAAGGTTTACAATTCTAGGTAGATATATCACTAATTAGTGACACTGCTAATGGCGTTAGAAAGTCCGGGGAAATTTTAGCTGAAACAAAATGTACAGATAAATTCTAAACACTCTTTTATTCACATCTGATATTATGGAATTCCACCAAGAATTATCGGTCGAAAAAATCGAAATAATAAAACATTGATTTGTAGACACAACTGTTATATTTTAAACGGTGCCAACTGTAAAATAAATTATTTAATTATAATTCAAACGACAACGATACTGTTTATATACATTCACTAAGCCTAAAAATATACTTGATGAAAGACTTTCAAAATTAGGAGTTATTTTCCAAGCGAAGATGTTCAAGTCAAACAGAAGAAGAAGATCAACAAACATAAGCTACCCCAATATATGGTAATATTATCATCCAAATAAAATATGAATAACGTCACAATGTTGGTAGTGATATCGGCTTGATATAGCTCTTTTAAGCCGATTCCGAAAAGCTTCGAAAAACGACTTTAGTCTCTTATTTTTTTTGCTCTCCTGGCATGCACATCTAATAATGTTAGTTTTAATTATATATAAAAACACACGGCCTTTGCATACGCCATTTTATTTGTTATGACAGTTGCTCCATTTCATGTTGGTTCAACTGTCATATTTAATTTGCTTTTTTGCCGTGATTATCTTGGTGGCGCTGCATGTCACAGTATTGTTAACTCTCGTCCGGCCGGCAAAACGGCATAACGGTCGGACGAGGAAATCAAGTCTTTATTAGAATTAAATGCGAATTGTATTTTAAAAAAAAAAAGGTCTTTGTGTTGTTAATCTGCTCCTGCATCCTTCCTCCACGTGGCCAACTGACGAACCCGCGATTTGTCGTCTTTTCAAAGACGGAGGATGTCAGTAGGTATGCGTTATAAATATTTACTTCAATGATGGTCTCTTTAAGGTCAAACAAAGGTCTTCTAAATGATTTGTAAATTCTAGTCCTGTTCATCTTTACCAGTTTTGACACAAATACGAGTATTTCAGGTGTTAAAATTATTTTCATAATCCTTATATTGAAGTTATAATTTATCACTGAAACCTTTTAAGCGAACAGATTATAAATAAAAGTAAAAATACAGTCAAAATCTTCAATAAGAGCAAAATGTATGATAAAAAAGAAAGAGAACAGACTCCCAATGAAAGCGTGGGCTCCAGAAAGGGACAGTATGTTGACTTGTTTTTACGTTCATGCACTTAGAAACTATAGTACAAGAAAGAGATAGCTTTATTAAGAGGCACTGGCCTCGAAGGACATCAGTTTTCCTGCGACGCAATTCTCGAATGTTGTTGGCGTTGAGGATTATTTTCAAAACCCTCCTCCGGACTGTGAAGATGACACATTTAATGGCTTTTCACTAACTGAACATAGTATTATGTTAAAAAAAAAAAAAAAAAATATTGTCAATTAATTTTTAAAAACATGTTTCTATATTTGTATATAATTTATTTTCTAAACCAAATACCGTGAATTTCATATATTCGTAGGTATCATACTTTAAACTAACTTTTGTTATGACGTTGATATGCAAAAACAAGACTCATAATATCAAATTGAAGGAGAACTTTGGCATACGTTTCAACTGAAAAGCCTCGATTTCAAATCTGGGTGTAAAAAGTATCAAAAAACGTACGTATGAACAATTTTAATTTTGTAATAATTAAAATAAAACGTATTAATTTCTTCTAAACACTTCACTTCTTAAATATTCAGCTAAATGGCGTTAAAACATACAATGATTGATGCTATAAAACTTTTACGTTCGCAGCGTAATCAATTAAGAGTTGGCAAGTATTTAGTTTAATTTAAAAGTCGAGTAATACTCTCCTCTGGATTAAAATTTCAATTTCACGGCACAAATTTTCAGAGTTTATTGCTTTCAGGAAAAGCACTCGTTCAATTTCAGGAATATATTAAACAGTTTTTGAGACATGTACTTACTAGGAACTTCAACATCATCGGCAACTAAATGAAATATTAATATTGCTCTCATTTAACGTACTCTTTTTGTTATGAAGTAATTAATAAGAGTCAAGGGTATTATTTATTTTTTCATGTTCGTTTTACAGAAATATTTCGTTAAATAAAAGCGTTAAATAATAGAAATCATGACTTGACGTGTAACCTTGTTTCATTTCAAAACTTTTCTTCAATTCAAAATAATAATATTCTTTTTCATTTATAATAAAATTTGTTATATATTAATTATGTTTATTAAGAATTGTTTACAGAAGGAAAAAAATGATGACAGAGCTGAGTGATATTTTAAATGTAATAGGCGTTTTATAAAAGTACGTTAAATGACACGGGTATAAATGACAAATTTATATTGATTAAATATTTCAATATTTCTATGAATTCTAGGAATATTAAAACTATTTATATTCCTTTAACTAAAATTAACTTTTAAATTTATATCCTGAGGTATTTAATTATTTGAATATGTAAACTCATAATGAGCTTAGCTTATTGGACTCTGGTCTTTTAATTGACTTTTAATCATAATTGGTAGAGGTAAGTAATTTTTAAGTTCCAGAAAAATAAATAATTCCTGTAAACATTGGGCATTAGAGTAATAACGTTGACAGATTATCACATTCACAACACGACAAAAATAGTTATAGAATTCTCATTTTAGAGCTTTCCATTAAAATCGGACGGTATACGATCATATGTGTTTATGCGAAAATGTAGAGAAAAAATTGAGTAATTTAAAATATTCGGCTTAAGCCGCTCCTTAGAACATCAGAATCGGCCTCAGGACTATCGGGTTAATCGTTCGATATATTTAAAAGAAGAATGATTAACAATCAAAATATGCCTCGGATTTTATATTAATCGGGCTTCTCTCCAGAACCTCTGTTCTCGGGAACTATATACAAGTATGTTCTCAGTTGAACCTTCAGGTGAGAAATCTCATAGGATAAAAATCGACAATGCTAGACGATGGAACTGTTTAGGGTAATTTGTAGTAATACGTTTCAAATATAGAACGGTCAAGAAAAAATAAAATATATACTTTGGAAATATTGGATAAATATCTGCTTAAATTGAAGCGGATATCGCCGTTGCCGCTTCAAAAGTTTTTTTTTCATTCGCCCGTTGAAATAATCTTTTTTCGCAATTTCGCGATGTCATTTTCCATCTTGACCGAAGAGTTTCGAACGCTTCGAAGTTTGGAGGGCGGCGAGGAAGAAGGAACCGGATAGAAGCAGGAATTTGTCTGCGAAGGGCGGGAGAGGTTCCGCCCAGCCGTGAAATTCCCAAAGAGGCTTATGACGAGGGAGGATTTGGATGCAATAACCGGTAAATCTGAGAAAAATATTTGCTATCAGTCCAATCCAAAATACTCGTAGATAATATATATATATTTTTAAATTAAATAATAATATAAAATATAATCCTTTCAGTAATCCCCTATGTGTATTTATGTAAAAAAAATTAAAAGACGACTCAACACAAAGCCATATATTGTAAAGAATATTATTTATACACGATGGTCTTCTTCACGATATTGTAGAAGAGATGGTTGAGGGGAGAAACTTCATATGGCGCCCTAGACGGAAGTATTTGCAGCAAGTGTTCGAGGAAATTAATTACAGCTCTTATTCTGAGGTAAAGAGGGTTGCAGAGAATCGAGAAGAGAGGAGATCGAGATGCAAGATTTTGTTGCTGCAAAGCCATCCACCAGATTGATACTACGAACAAGACTATTCACCCTGGAAGTCAATAATATTTTCCAAAGTTGATTTCTAGATACACGTGGAAAGTTGACATAGTACAAGGCAAAGACAATGGAAACAAACACATAACTAATTTTAAAAAATGCTGACCATATGCTTTAACTATAGAGTGGATGTGAAAAAAAAATACTTTGCGGGATTCTTTAGGATCAAATATGAAGATAAACCAAGCATTCCTTTACTGCGTTTTAATAAAAATAAAAAATTACAATACGTATGGCCTTATTGTATAATTATTTCATATTTTACAGAGGATCAAGATGCAAGATTTTGTTGCTGCAAAGCCATCCATTGGATTGATACTACGAAGAAGGTTATTAAAGGACTTGTAATGATTATTGACATACGATGTATTTTTTGATTTGTACAATAATGTGATTTTTATATCATATATGTTATTAATGTACGAGTGTCGATATACCCAATTTGTGCGTCGGTAATATGACGCCGGCTTAAGTGTAATTTATTGAAAGTATTGTATTCCGATACGCACTGACAGTACAACGCTTCACGACAAAGAATCGTATTTTATTTTTTCAGGAAAATTCAAGAAGATGCGAGATCCGTCCCCGGGTGTCGGATGTTCCGAGGAAAAATAATGATCGCACTTTTTTTCAAAAGCTGAAAGCCTTCCCTTGATTGTTGAAATAAAAATAAATTCACCTTCTTTACGTGCCACTGCCCATGTATATTTTATTGTGCTTTTAACAAGCACTTAGATGGTTTGCCGTTATTACGTAGCACTAATGCATAGTAGATTGTCAAAATTATGTTCTATTAGAAATTATGATCATTTCAAAATATATGTTTATGTAATGTTTCAGCTTTTCAAAGAGTAATTAAGGACATATTTTTTACGAATATATATAGGGTCCGCCATCTAACAGTTTTTTTTAACTAGTGCTTATTTCGTGAATGGTAATACTTAGCTCATGTCTGATTTGACAGATAATTAGTTTTATCCTTCCGCTGAACGAATATGGTTGTGTATACGCTTTTACAACGCTGGAAAATATTGCGACATTACTTTGAAAATCAGGCCATTTTTTCTTCGAAAATGAGCAAGGAGTGGCCGTTACAGTCAATGGCGATCGTTATCGGGCCATGTTGAACAAATTTTTGATCACAAAAATTGAAGAGGAAGATATTAGCAACATTTGGTTTCAACAAGACGGCGCTACGTGCCACACAGCCGAAGATACACTCGATGTTTTGCGCCGCATTTTAAAAAAAAAAAGTTATTTGGCAGACCCTGTATATATATTTTGCCTTCACAATTCCGCAGCCATTTTCTATACACCCAGAGCAAGTGGCCGAGTGTCTACGCTGAGAACAGAATAAACATTAATTGCAAAGGTTCGCGGTTCGAATCAAAGTGTTCGTTATTTATTTTTTCATCGATTTGTTGATGAGAAAAGTGACATAAAATAAGACGTGTGATAAGAATTTGTATGTACGCATCAATTGTTTGATAAATAACTATCTTTAATTGGCATTTTTTATGTAATCGCATGCAGGAGAGCCCATCCGGTCAAGGGGAGTGCACTCTATGACGCTCAGCCAGGGAGGCTGTACGCTGCATTCGGTAAACGTGTGATGTGTTCGTGTTTGTGTGTGAGTTGGGAAGATTTCAAGTGTATTTTTAAATGTTTCTTGAAGAGACGCAGGTTGTTGGAAGGAGGAAATAGACGCTGGATCAGCATTTCAAAGCTTACCGGTGGCATTAAGAAAGGAGCTTTGAAAACTGACAGTTTTTGGTCGACACACATTAACCGTGTATGGATGTTCGGCGTAAGTGTAAGACGAATTTGTCAGTTGTGGCGTTACTGGTTTATAAGTAATAATAATAGAAGGTCATCGCTACTAATTTATAATCTTATAATTAGTTAAGATAGTATATTATAATTTAATACATATTTATAAATATTTATTTATTTATTTACCTTGTTTTCACATGGATCACGTAACAAAAGTTCTCTATTAGGAGACTGCAGTTTCGACTAACTCGTAATCTTTCTCAATCCTATTCTAGTTAAGAGATAACTGAGCTGCGTTGTAGTTTGTAAGTGGTCTAACCCTTTTTTTGTAGGAGAGGGGGTGGGGGTGTGTCTATCAGGAAATGATAAGAGTGGAAAATAGGTAGTGTTGGAAGGATGAAGGAAGCAATAAATACATAAAATCTCTAGGTATAATTTTTATCCTTCTCTAGTTATCTCTTAACTAGAGAAGGATAGTTATATAGTTATCTCTTAACTAGAGAAGGATTGAGAAAGACTACGAGTTAGTCGAAACTGCAGTCTCCTAATAGAGAACTTTTGTTACGTGATCCATGTGAAAACAAGGTAAATAAATAAATAAATATTTATAATTTATTATGGATCTCAAAGTGAATGCTCAAAACATTGAAAATATTAATACATATTTGTTTACCAATTATTACATATTTGAATTCATTTCTTGGTCGTCTATATTTGTCTAAAGTTTTCATAATTATATAGAATCACTAAATTTAATTTTTCTATTGTACGAACTTTTTATTTTGTCTCGTAAAGTGCATATATATTATTACATTGTATGATAATTTACAAAAAGTATTAGAGTGTTGAATAATAGTATAATTATGGAGCTGTCAATTTTCATGATGTTGGTTCATGATTCAAAATGGAACAGGTGAAACATTTTTTTCTGTTGATTATTATAAAGTAGCGTGCAGTGACTTGCTAATTAGACATATCCAATGTGTTAAAGTGTAGCACGTAAACTAAAATAATCCATAATATGAACACTAAAATATTTAACCTGTTCGCATCGGTACCCGATATATGCAGTGTAAGATTCGCCTACCGTTGACATTGGTAGCTGTGATATATCGTTTTGCTACTTTCTTAGAACAGTTTTTTATGCATCATCTGATAGCGAAAGAATAGAAGAACCAATATGATATATGAAAATAGACCAGATAAGTACATTTATGCTTCAAATACTAGTTTTATAATTGACAGTATCATTTGAATTCCACCGAGCCGTAATGAATCAAAATTGTAGGAGATTGATCTGTATGAAACTCTATAAATTTATTTGGAGTTTAACCATATTCATGTCTATGTCCATGAATATATGGTAGTCATGAAGTGCCACTATAAAGCCATGTCAACCCCCTAACTAAGAGCTTAAATGCTAGCATTAACTGCTGACGTATTTATTTTCTACATTTCAGATCATATTCAGTTTTTTGCATTGCTTCTTCTTGTTTTGCTTCTACTATTTGTTTTCTGCTTTCTCAGTCATAAAAGTGTTATTGTATTAAACATAAGTGACAACTGATAAACCATGACTTGTGTTTTTACTACATTGTGGATTGGTCTCACGCCTCACCGTGGTTATCGGCTTGACCTAATTAGTGCTCAGTGTGCTCTGTTTGATGTGGAATAATTGCCAACAGTAAATTGTTAAGGCAGGTCTGGATGTTTTCCCAGAGCTACCGTTGACGCAAACATGCGATGCGATTGCAAATGTACCGAGAGGGCATGTTTTCCGCTTAAGTATGATAATGATGGCGAAACCACCACCACGAGGCTGCAGCAGTTTCCATTACTATAAACATTTAGTCAATTACTCTAGAGCGGCGATGTAGTTTATTTAAAATTTAGTACTGGTATTGATTCGGATGGAACACGCTCGCATTGTATCAAACAATCAACAGCTATAGTATTGTACGTGAAATCTAAGTTTCAAAGTGCTGCTATAAGGATACTTTTAAAATTTCTAAACAGTACATACACACTGAAATTGGCATGAAATAACTCTTGCTGACTGGTACCGAAAACCCCGATATACAATCTTTCGTCTGTTATTTCTGTTCGGTTGTCATACATGTATGTGTCGCTGTATTGGCATTTTGGATAAGTCTGGTTACGGGTGTGGCGTTATTAATATAGATCGCCACTTCGGCGCTGGTGAGACCGACCACGGTGCCGCACGGCAGTTAGTCGTGTACCGATTGCGAAAATGGTCGTATTGTTGTTGGTCCGACCTCTTGAATGCTGTGACTAGGTCCGGGCCATAAGTTTGTAAAGTTATCGAAGTATATATGTCAATGTGCTTCAGAAAAAGTATTTGTGAAGTTAATATGCTCCTCATCCTGCCACCACGTGATTGAATAACTACCTATTTATGAATTAACCACTGAAATGAAAACTCTCCTTTTCATTGCGGAACTGAAATACTCGTAATATATGTGCATAATGAGTCCACGTAAAATGGACATTGCGTGATTGCCAAGATGAAGTCAAATGATGTTAGCAATTTAACACTTTGCATACAGCGTATATTTTTCATTCAAATAGCAATTGTATAATCCAAAAAACCCTTTTGTTGATGATGAAATCAATTTACATTTAATAATCTATTGAAATATTAAGGATAAATACTACAATATTCAAAAAATTTCAATATGTATCAATGAAGAGCTATCAGCTATTTCAAAATTCTTATTTTTAAATTCAATAAATAAATAGTCATATTTCCCAGACTTCTGACCCTATATCCATTTGAGGAACATAAACAGAGGTTGTAAACGACTATACCTATCTGGGACAACTAAGAAAACTAGGACGAAGTAACTTTTCAGAAGAAATCGACAGGCGTATACCACTGAGATGGGCAGCATTTGGAAGACTAAAGAACATTTTTAAAGCGAAAATTCCGCGATGTCTTAAAAGTAAGACGTTTAACCAATGCATCCTCCTTGTATTAACTTATGGCGCAGAGACGTGGAATCTATCAGCAAGTCTTTCCCATAAAATAAAGGTCACCTAGCGTGCAATGGAGAGATCCATGCTCGGAGTTTCGCTAAAAGGTAAAATACGAAACGAGGAAATACGCAGAAGAACTAAAGCAGTGGATACCCAACGAATAGGCACACTCAAGTGGCAATGAGACTTATGCGGGAGGCTTAACTTTAACAGTGGACGGATACAGGCTAATGACGATGATGATTATTTAAAAAATATAAATACGTATCAATGAAGAGCTATTTCAAAATTCACATTTTCAAATTCGATTATATTCCTTTGTTTATTCATTGTTTACCATAAAATCTGAGAAACACACTAATCGCGCTGTTCATAAGCGGTATTAATCATAACAATTATGCTAATATTAATCAATACACGCTGTAGTATTCAGAATTGATTCGCCGCTTTTGAGCCAATGAATATGCAGGCATAGTAATTATTTCGGTTGTGTTCGGGAATTTCAAACGACGGCAAGTTTAGCGAGGATTATCGTTGCCGCGTTTCAGGCCATCAGGCGCTCTGTTGACGAATCAATTCAGGTAAAGCTTTCAGCAATGAATCTCGCCGGTACGACTCTCTTGGGGAAACAGAAATAACCGACGTGCTGTAGTCACTCGTTGTGTGCGGCTGTTGTTTGAATAAATCAAAGCTAAACGAGGTTATTATGACTGTATAAATCAACTGTGTCTAAGCGGACATTAAACGAGGTAGTGAACGAGCCGAATAATCTCTAAAACGATACTTTAAATGTAGTTGTGTCGAACGAGTTTATGGCTTGATTCGAACTGGTTTATAATTTGCGGTCTTTCGGTTTTCGAAACGTGTGAAGTAGTTATGCGGCACTTCAATGAAGTATAGAAAAGTTACTACACACTATAAGCACACAGTTAAAATAAATATTAATAATTATGTATTATAATGACAAGTGTCTTAAGTCTATTAAAACACGTACTTAAAAATAAGAGTAACTTTTTTTTTAAATAACATTAAGGTTATCAACTGACAATACTCCAAGGTGCTACTAATTTATAATCTTATAATTAGTCAACATAGTCTAATATAATTAAATAAATATTTGTTTACCAATTGTACATATTTGTATTAGTTTCTTGGTCATCTATATTTGTCTTTAGTTTTCATAAATATAAAAACACTTAATATGGACTAAAGTACAAACTTTTTATTTTGTCTCATAAATTGCCTATACATTGTATTATCATATTGTTTAATACTTTATAAAGAGTATTAGATTGTTGACTAATATCTTAATTATAACATTAAGGTTATAAACTGACAATACTTGATGAAACTGCATAATTATAATTTAATTTAAAAAATAACAAATTTAAAATATTTAGTTTTGATTCTCATTAATTTTAAATGATTACATGTTTCGGCTTCTCTGGAGACCATCTTCAATAATGGTAACCATTATTTTTGTAAATTTAATACTTTGACAGAAGTTTATTAAAATAATTAAACCAGGTGAACAATAAACGTGACAGCGATCATTGCTATTAATCAAACGATGTATCGTAACTGGCAAATAAATTAATTAATTCGCGACTTTGTCAAACAAAGTGACGCTTTCACGACCGCACAGAGCGCTCTCACAATAACAAACAAGACATTAAATGGCTCCTCGCAGCAGCTGAACAATATATGCGGAGCTTTAAAGCTCCCTGGCAGCTTCAGGGGACAAGTACCGAATTACCATGACAACGCCATGCCCCTCGCTGACTAGTTGGCCGAACTTTCTTGCTTTCCCCACCGGTGTGAAAAGTTAACGAAAGTAACCAACTTGCACTGCGACGAGGCCCAACTTCTCGTTATTATACCTCTTAATTGACGTACGAGGAGGACCTGAGGAAACATGTTCCCGCAGCACCTAATTCCGTACAACTTTACAAGGATCGCGATTTACGTACATCAACTTTGTATGATATCTCTCCGCAAAATTATATATAGCTTTATTACTTGGTAGGTATTTCAAGATTTCGCGTGATGCTGTTTATTACATATTTCCTTGGCACATAAAGCTGAAATATATATTAACATCCTCCTCTACGTCAAAAAGGTGTTAATACGTCGCGTGAGTGCAGGATTAGAAGCAGGTCAGCAAGCAAACACTTTCTTTTAGAAGCACAATGATTATATTCATGATAAACTTTACAAGCGGGAGGACACGCCTCTGGCCGCCATGCTACCTTCTCGATCGTCAACACATCACTGACGCGCTCGTCGGCGCTTAGACTCCGGCGGCCCGTGGTCGGTCACCAGCGCCGTCGGTGTTAAAACTATATAACCCAATATTGGAAAGATTGTTTATCGAGGTTTTCGGTACCAGTTAGCAAGGGCTACATCGTGCTGATGTCAATTTTATTAAATCGCATCAAGGAGAGCACAACCGATCGATATCAGTGGTGTCTATGATGCTCCTTCAGGACGATTGTACGATGCGTGCGGAAAACGTGTGCTATGTTTGAGTTAATGTGTGAGTCTCCCCGTTTCTTGGAGAAATCCAGCTTTTTTTTATGTAATTACATACAGGAGAATACCGACAAAATGGTGATGTGATTCTGATGTCTCATGTGTGGAATTTTATGTCGCATACCATGCTGCATATGTCTAAGCGCTATATATATAGAATGTTGATCCGCCAACATCATAGACTACAGCCCGATTTTCACGCGTCATCCATAATATTACAAGAATTCATTATGAATAGGTGGCTTCACGGAACGTCATTCGTTTACCACCAGTTTTGATTAATAGGCTATGACTGTCATTTTATGGGTGAGGGATCAAATTCACACCAACCGGGGGTATTTTATAGCTCAGAAATCGATTAAAATATTTTTTTTTTAATCTTCGTCGGGAACAGAATCGATGACCTTCACCATGCCCAGCATATATAAAATTTGAATTATTAAATATGGGCAGAAAATATTTGTCGAAAAGACAACGGTCGATGGGAAAGAAAAGTATTAGAATCGTGCCCGAAAACTGGCAAACGAAGCATTGGCCGACCCCTGGCAAGATGTACTGATGACATGAAAAGAATAGCGGGAGTGGCCTGGATGTGGAAGGCAGAGAATCGAAGAGGATGGAGACTCTTGCGAGAGGCTTACGTTCAACTGTGGAGGGATACAGGCTGATGATGATGATGATTATCATGATGGCAGCTGAGAAACTTTGTGAGATAATTTTTTGACGAGATTAGTCGTGATTGAATCAGAAGAGATGAAATTTATGTTTTATATTAATCTGGATTCGGTTTATCGTATAATTAATTCGCGCAGCATATAAGATTATCAACTTTAAGCGTAATGTCATACACAAGCTCTTCAAATATAGCTGCTCTAGAAACGACGTAATACAAGCCTGAAAATTTGCGTAAATTATGCAAAATATTAACATTATATCATTTTGGCTTTATGTCCCACACTGCAGCACTCCAGCATAATACGAGTATCTACCAGACAATATATTAGATACAGTATCTGTAAAACTAAAAGTACACAATATCTCAGACTCTCATATACGAGAGGTTTATCTTAAGCAGTGCCGGTTTTAGGGGGTGGCGAAGTGGGTCGGTGACTCAGGGTGTCGAATAAGTAAGGGGCGCCGAGGGCAACAAATCTTGCTTAGGTTGTAAAAAATATAAACAATATGGGACGACAGACAATAAATTGCCCAAGGACGCGTCAGGGTCTAAAGCCAGTACTGATATAAGTCATCGACTAGACTTTTATACGACTTAAACTATTAAGGCTTTCATTCAAATTGAATCATTTTGTATTCATTATATTCTGAACTTTAAACATAATTCAGTCCGTCATACATTCGTGCTTAAAAAAACGATAAAAACGAATAAAAAACGTCTTGTAAATTTATAAAACTATCCATTAGTTTTATAACATGATTTAATATATTGTTTTTTTTTTTAATTCAATATCTTATAATTTATTACATTTTTATAGTGTTGTATCCTTAAGCCAAAAAGTTCAGGTCACAAAACCGTCCAGATAAACATTTAATCTTCTTTAAAGAAGCAAATCAAAAAAATACCAAATATTCCTGGAACACAACAACTTATATTTGTTTAATCTCTGAGCTAGCTTGAATAGCTACTCTAATAGTATGTAGTAGTATATATATAATCGTGTCGGAAACAACAGGGTCAGATCATGTCTGCCCAAAAGTGGGCGACATCGATGGCGTTACTTTCAACCATCATCAGGTCTTCCTGGGTGCTACTCAGACAAAGCGCACACTCGAGAAGGTGTGACAGGGTCTGCTCCAAGCCGCAGTCACATTCAGTCGGTCCGCTGTAGAACTGCCAGGGAATCAAAGAAGGAACCTCCGCGTGGTGCCCCGTGGAACCGGTTACTTACAATGCCGGCCAATTCTTCTACAACGTATACAACAACACACGAAAAAATACAAATAAAATTAATTTACATAATTAAAACAACTCAGGATTCCATCCGCTCCACATATTAACGTACATTTTTTAAAATGCGATGAATTACGCCATATTATATAATATATTTATTAAAATTTTCAGAATAATAATAAAGAGTAGCAAATGACGACTCGTAATGATACGGTTATAAGAGATCCATTAATGGTTAGTTTACTATTATATACAAAGAAAATATTAATGTTTATTTGTTTTTATGTTGTTACTTGTTTGGCATCTAAGAGAAAATATATTTTTAATACTTGGTCTTCGATTTAGGAGCCCGCGAAGCAAAAAACCGACAAAGCCTTGGTTCGCCGTTCAACTTTTTGCGTCTTTTCAAAATGACAACATCCTGAAGAGAATGAGTAATGACGTGGCGGAGGAAAACAAAGCTTTTTATGCGGCCAAAGATGAAATTTATAAAATAAATTTTCACTTTATGGATTTAATAATGACGCAAACAGTAAACTTTATGTTATATATAAGAAGAGAAATTTCTGAAACAGTTTGCCGACTACAGTTTAAAGAATATTTGTAATTAAAAATACTTAAGAGTCCTTTTTTACTATTGCATAAATTATGGTAAATTTATGATGAAAAATGATTTATTTGATCTTATTTATAGTGACATCAGTATGATATAGCCTTTGCTGAGGTTTTGGTACTGAAAATCTCAATATACAATCTTTCTTCTCTTATTTCTGTTCCTTTGTCAGACATGTGTGTCGCCATATTGGAGTTAGTTGCTACATGGCGCTGGTGACTGACCAGGGCGCCGGACGGGTCAGTCGTGTGCCACCCGTCGGCGAGAGCATATTGTATTGTGGCTCGGCCGAATGCTGTTACTAGATCGGGCCATAAGTTTGTAAAGTTTATCGTAAAAATATATTTGTAAATGTGCTTCAGAAAAAGTCTGGCGGGTATAACTCAATGGTCTAAGCGTTTGGTTTGCAAGCCAAAGGTCGAGTGTTCGATGCCCGACCGAGAATAAAAAAAAAATGAGTTTTGAGCTCTAAAATACCCCCGGTTGGTGTGAATTTGATCCCTCACCCGTAAAATGACAGTCCATAGCCTATTTATTAAAAATTGTGGTAGACGAAATTCGTCCCACGAAGACCATCCATTCATAGTAAATTCCTGTAATAATAACGATGATGAGTGAATCTCTGGCTGTAGTTTATGACGTTGGCGGATCAATACTCCACATGCAGCGCTTAGCCAAATGCAGCACGGAAAGCGTCATATAACTTCACAGATGAGACTTCAGAATTATATTACCACTATCTGTCGGTATTCTCCTGTATGTGCTTACATAAAAAAAATCTGGACACTCATAATCTAATATCATTGAAAAAGATTAACAAACTTATTGAACCTACTCCTACCGTTATATTTAAGCCCCGAGGCTCTCGTCTTGACAAAAAGTTCAGAAATATACGTAATATGTAATAGATAAAGTTAAAATTGCTGATATAACATGTAGTACACTTAAGATTATGGCAACTGACAGAACAATATTAAAGCTATGAAAGTAGAATAAGCGATGAATATTACGGATATAAAAATATCATTCCTGAAATGTTTTTATTCGCACATAAATAATGGACGAGTAAGTTACAAAATACTCACACTACGTTTTCGCGTGAACGTAATATGTAAGTACGTGATATAAATACCTTGATTTTCTTCGTAAGCGTTCCATGATGTGAAAATGGATATCCAGTAAAAGGTTACAAGTTCGAGGTCAGGAGGTCTTTGCATTTAAAGTTCAGATGTTCGATGTTTTGTGTTTCGCAAGATATTATTATTCTGACGGAACATTACTCAGTTCTTTATGAAATTTGAAATATCGCAGACGCTGTTCTTATCGCACGAATATATTCGGCTGTCATCTTTTTTATGTTAAGACATAAAAAATCCAAAAAAAAACAGTGTAAAAGAAATTGCATCTGTATACTACATACAAGAGTACATTCTGCATTTTTTTAAATGGCTAAGTGTTCAAATATAAATGAGAAAGTATTTATGGATTGTCCATTTTCACGGAAACTCTTTCGCAATGCTAATGTTAACTGATGGTTTTATTTATACCACCTTTTTATATATTAATTAAGTTGAATTTTTTTACAGAATATTCTTGTTACAGCATTCTTACCAGACTGCGGTTTTTAACCATTTCGCATCGGTTGTCGGCATATGCCGTCAAAGATTCTCCGACCGTTGACATCGGTTGACATGATATATCGTTTTGCTTTCAATCCTGGATACGTGTAAGACGAAAGAATCACAGTGAACAGTGGTTAAAACCAACTTGTGTGTGAAGATATTGACATATTTAGTGTAATATTGCTTCAGATTCAGTGCTGGTGTGGACGGATACGAAATGTTGGACGCTTTGTGCTTTGTGTGACGCACATTTTGTGACAACAATGCCGTGTTATTTGTGTGTCAATGATATACTTATGACATGGTTTTTGTTGTCACAAATCCTAACTTTTTGCGCTGCCTATTCCTTGTTCTGAGTGTGAGGTCATTGACACTAAATGTGCCAATACATTTACATCATCACATTTACGTTATATTGTATATTTTGTAATGTCATTGAGAGAAAAGAAATAAAAAATTGAAATTGAAAAAAATATATTAAAAGAGAAGTTAACTGTGACGATGGTTTAAACTTAAAGTTTTATCGTATTTTATTTATTTATATACAGAATCGAAATTCCAATTTTTACAAATATTTAGAAACAGAGTAAACATAAATATACAATAAATAGAGAAAAAAATAAAAAATAACATAAAAGAATAAGAAGATGACACGTGTCAAAGATCACAGAGATCAAGGAGAACAATACCATCAACAAAAGAGGAAAAGGATGTAAGAAAAGGATCGAGGTGTGCTGGTAGGCCATTTAGGAGCGACATTGCCGTTGTACCAAATTGAGTGCTTGAAGCTCCACAAGCATCAACTGGGATCAAAAACAATGGATGGCTACGAGCACGGGTGTACCTATCTGGAACATAGAAGTTAAAACATTCAAGAATCCCAGGGTTGTAAATTGAACCGCGAAGAAGAAGGAATGAATGTTTGAGTGCAGCAATTTTCCTCCGTGACTCTAGCGAATGGAAAGAAAGCATCCCTAGAAGAAAAAGAGTTGGGGTAATGTTCGGAATTTAATGAATTGAATGGATAGTTACCGTAAATATAAAAATAAAGACGTCGGAGAAATTTTTTATGAATTTTTTCGAGCATGAAAATGTATTTGGATTTATTGGGATTCCAAACTAAACTCCTATATTCCAGAACAGATAAAACGAGTGAAGAATTTTATGCTTGAATTTAATTTTCTATAGTACAACTAGTATTTTTAATTACAATTCAGCTTCTGGAATAATTTATGTTGAACAAGAGACGTTTTACAGAAAAATAAAATGACTTTCAGCAAATGCAACGCTTTTCACCTTTCTTTCCTCGCATGTAACATATGTAAGGTACATGGAATTATCTGGCATTCGTGCAATATATAGTTCACAATGGAAGATAGTGAGTGGGTTTGGCTCGGTTTATATTGCCAATAAAGTGAACGTCGGGCTTGCAAATACGCCGCCGACACTGAGATATTGGTTTAATAAAGTAAAGTGATAAAAGCCTTATAAATAATAAAACGGATCGTGTCGCCAAATAAACCGCAGATACGATTTCATCGACACTTCATTGTGGATATTAATAATTAAATTATCATGCAAATCAGTTAAGACAAGATTTATTGTATCAATTTGATAATGATATATTAATACAACGAATAGGCACACTAAATTGGCAATGAGCAGGACATATAAGATGAGTATTGGAGTGGCGTCTAAGATCTGGCAAATGGAGTGCTGGCCAGCCCAGGGGTCCAGTCCATTTTAAAGGGGCACAATGATCTAACGATATCAAAAGAATAGCAGAAATAGCTTGGATGTGTAGGGTTCAAGTAGGTTTCTCAAAGATTTTTAAATTTCTGTTTCTTCTTTATGATGTGAGACTGCCATATCAGCTCCTTTACTTTATGAATTATAGACTATGTATGCGCAACCAAATACTATGAAATAAAAAAATATATATGTAACATTTAGTGCACGTAATAGTTGTATCAATATTAAGTAATAGATTGCAAGATGAAGAACACGTTACATAATAACATTTGGAACTTTCTTCAGATCAGAATATGAGACGATATTCACATGCGTGAAAATTAATTGCATAAATTCTCGTTTATAATTAGTAACCATAAAACTAATTATTATAGTTTTAAGATATAAAGAGAAGAGACAGGACAACAAAGCAACCTAATTTCTTCAAGAGACGATGACATTATATGAAATTATATTTGGTGGCTTTTAGAATATATATTCCAATGCTTCAATATTTATATTTAAATTAAAAATATATACCATTCAACAATTGATACGTATTTTATCGTTTTTTTCGGATATTTTTTATTTAATTCCACAGTTTAAAATATAAATGAAAGAGTACTTAGAATTTTTCCAAAATATTTATATTTATCTATATTTAAAATACGTATATACGTGAGATGCGTACATACAAAAAACTCACACTGACTGAAAATTGTTTCGCAAAAGATTCCTGGTTCGAATTTCAGTGTCCGTTTATGAATTTTTTGATGAGATAAATGTCATGTAAGATGTTTGCTGTGGATTAGTATGTACATATCCATTACATAAATTGAAATGTTTACTGCTTCCCTACAAAAGCAAGCAGGATCGTGACACGTAACGTTGTACGTGGCGGAAATGTGGCGCTTGTAGCGTGCTCCTTGAATCACGTAGATATATCCCATTTCACTAATGATTTTATAATGCTGGAGATGCAGATTCACCAAAATCCGACAGGGAGAATATGCAGTTTTGCAATTATTCCATGTACTTAAACATGTGGCAAAATGTATCATATTTTATGTCTTTGCTTCATTCATTGAAATGTGTAATTAATTATAAGCAGTTACGTTTTATTTTTTATCTTACAAAAATTTAGTAAAAAATATATAGGTGCGTGTTGTACCCTGCAAGTTACATACACATTTTCATGACTGTAAGCATTTATATTCTTGAATGTTTTAACTTCTATGTTCCAGATAGGTACACCCGTGCTCGTAGCCATCCATTGTTTTTGATCCCAGTCGATGCTTGTGGAGCTTCAAGCACTCAATTTGCTACAACGGCAATGTCGCTCCTAAATGGCCTACCAGCACACCTCGATCCTTTTCTTACATCCTTTTCCTCTTTTGTCGATGGTATTGTTCTACTTGATCTCTGTGACCTTTGACACGTGTCATCTTCTTATTCTTTTGTGTTATTTTTATTTTTATTATTTTCTCTATTTATTGTATATTTATGTATACTCTATGTTTCTAAATATTTGTAAAAAATTGGAATTTCGATTCTGTATATAAATAAATAAATAAATGAATAAATAAATAAATAAATAAAGTGTATAAAATTTTGCGATTTATGTATTAACACGTGTGAAAAAATTTATATTTTTAATTTCAAACATCAAAAAACTTTTTTTGTAATAACTTTGTAACCATATAATAATTGGAATTAGTTTCGATAAACAAAATTATAAGTAAATATGTTAAATTATCTGTTTTCTAGGTCTAATTTATTTATTTATATACAGAATCAAAATTCCAATTTTTTTACAAATATTGAGAAACATATAGTATACATAAATATACAATAAATAGAGAAAATATTAAAAAATAAAAATAACACAAAAGAATAAGAAGATGACACGTGTCAAAGATCACAGAGATCAAGTAGAACAGTACCATCGACAAAAGAGGAAAAGGATAATTGTTTAATCCTGTGTTATATTGTCTATAATATATGTTAATTGTCAATTCCTTTGTCTATATATTTTCATCGCTTAATCCTTATCGATATAATTATGTTATTTTACCATTGTACTGTGTAACTTGAAGCTACTTTCCGTTAAAAAGTGAATATTAAATAACATGTTATTGGTCTTTAGATGTACGGTGAAATACAATATGCGGTTTTTAATTTTTTCGTCTCTTTAAATACTGTCAATTTTGGTTATAAATATGATTGATAAACATGGTTATACATATGAAATTGAAAAGATATCTGGGTGATTTTTCCCGACGAATTCTAAGAGGTATCTTTGTTGATAACATTTTTTTCTTTTTTCAAAGTAGAATAAGCTCAATGAATCAACAATTTAATAGAGTGGATCGTCTTACCCAACTGATTCGTATGGTTTACTTCAACTGACACCATACAATTAAGTTGCACATCATATTTACTTAACTATCATACGATGTTCGCTCAAAAACCAGTCTTACGCCAAATCTAAATAATATTTTAGTTAAGATATTAAATTGATCACATGGAGTGGCTTTTTCCTTATGATTACTGAAATTCACTATTAATGGGTGGGCTTCACGGGACGACTTTCGTAAGCCACCAATTTTGATTAATAGGTTACGACTGAAATTTTACGGGTGAGGGATCAAATTCACACCAACTGAGGTATTTTAGAGCTCAGAAATCGTTTTTTTATTATTATTTTTTATATCCCTCGGAGATCGAACCCACGATTTTGGGCTTGCCAAGCAAACGCTTTAGCCACTGAGCTATACCCGCCGGCAAACTGCTACTTAAAGCCGGATGGTAAAAATATTTATAACGTTTTGATAATAAAATAGTAATTGTTGTTGAAAATTTTACAAATCTGTAGAAATGTACCATTAGGAGAGAAACGTCTAAAATATTTTAAATGAAAGAGTAAAATACGAGTATAGTAAGACCCCGCTTAACGCGGGGGATACGTTCCATCAAAGAAGATCGTAATGCGAAACAGCGTTAAACGAGGCTTAACATGTAAATAATGGGGTTAGGGAAAGATGGATAGAAAATTGGTTAGGTATTAAATTTAATAATTATATATTTTTTAATAAAAATAAATAGTCAGTCAGATCATTCAGTCTACTCTGTGTTTCCAATTTTCTGCCTTTTTGTCAAGAAGGCATCTTATGTAGTTTGGGTTTTCCTTTTGCGTTCTGTTAGAAGTTGTTGATACGTGGATAAAGCATCTATAACACCCCGTCTTGCTATTGAACTCCTGTCAAAATTTCGATCATTTTCAACAAATTGGTCCATAATTTTAGTTATAGTGGTCAAACTCCTTTTTATAAACGCCATCGAAAGTTCTTTTTGCCCTTCTTCGAAATCAATAATATCAATATTTTTGTTTTCTTCTTGGTCAGTTTTTTTAGGCCTGGGCCGGTCGTTTTGTACCTGCGCTCCTTGGGAGCACTTACCAAGGCATTGTTTTCAGAGTACATTCTCGTTATACAAGTAACTGGTTTTGGTGAGCAACACCACACATGGGTGTAAAAGTTAGTAGTTCAGACGTTAAAATTTGGACTTTTAGACTTCTTCGCCGAAGGTCAGTTAATTCTTTGAGCTCATCATTAAAAGGACTAGCTGCTATTTCTTGAACTATTTCTTCGACGTCTTCCACATTTATCTCATATAAACCGGTTTGTTTAGCTAATTCCACTATTTTTTCCAGTTAATTGCTTGAGCTCATCATTAAAAATAATAGAAAAGAATCCCCGGGTTGAAATAAAAGAGCGTTAAACCGAATCAGCGCTTAACGAAACAGCGTCAAGCGGAGTCTTACTGTATAAATAAAAAAGTGCATACAATTGTAATGCAGTTTTACCAAAAAGTGTCAATAATAACCTTACTATATATTTTTAAGCAGCACGTGAATAACAAATTAATGAGTATTAAATTAAAAGATAATTAAAAATAAACTATTAATTTTTATAAAAGGCCAACAGCGATTAAATATATTTTGAGCGAGTGTAATGTGTTTCACTATATGCAGGCGAATACGCAAATTGGTTTCCGCAACACAATCATGCGCGCATTCAGTTTTTAAATTGTTTTTTTATTATTATCATTTTCGGAATGAACTGTCAAAAAAACAACCGCCAGATATACAACAAGACATGCATAATAACGTGCTCGCAAAGTGACAGCGCAACGGGATGTTTAAAAATGTGTATTCTCCGAGAGATATTCCGGCTTCATTACATAGGTAGGACCCACAGACCCGAAAAGCACTCCCCAGAATGCTTATACTAAATAAATTCTCACTTTGTTAACCATTTAGGGAGCATTGAGCGTTAAGAAGCTCTTCGCGCTGGAAAACTATTTTAGTATTCTTCTTGGAATGGCGTTTTCTTTATCATGCGGTTAGTACGTAATAACACTATAGCGATCATTCAATTTATATTTTAAGCATTCAATTTTCCATATTGAAGGAACGCGAAAGCTTTGTCATAATAAATTATAATCATAATTTTTTTTAGCAGATTTTTTTTTTGTGGTATCAATCCGGTGGATTGGTTTGCAGCAATAGAATCTTGTATCTCGATCTCCATTCCTATCGGTCCTCAACAACCCTCTTCAGCTCAGCATAAGAGCAGATTAAATGATTATTTATCCCGGAGTTCAATGTGTGCACGTTGCTTGATTTTCAGTATGAAAATTAATTTAATGTGAGGAAAAGTTTGATGTAGACGAAACAGATGGCTCACGAGCTTTACACCGTTTTCGACGTGGCTTTGTATATTCGCAGAAAACAGTGGTTTTTAACCTTTTTGGAGTAATGAGACACTTACAATGACCAATGAGAGCTTCATCAGTACCAACTTTTTTTTTATGTAAACACATACAGGAGAACACCAACAGATGGTGAAAGTAATTCTGAATTCTGATCTGTTGAATTCTGACGCTTACCATGCTGCATATGGCTAAGCGCTGCACGTGGAATGTTGATCCGCCAACGTCATAGACTGCAGCTAGATATTCGCGCATCATCCTAATTATTACAGGAACTTACTATGAATGGGTGGTCTTCACGGGACGACTTTCGTCGACCAACAATTTTAATTAATGTTAATGTAATAATGGCATTTTACGGGTGAGGGATCAAATTCACACCAATCGGGGATATTTAAGAGTTCAGAAATCGTTTTTTTTTAATCTCCGTCGGGGATCGAACCCACGACCTTTGGCTTGCAAAGCAAACGCATTGACCATTGAGCTATACCCGCCAGCGTTTACAAACGTAGTATGTTTGTGCATGTGTATTATTTTAATTGTATTCTACGACTTATGTTTTATATTTTAAATCCAGCAGGATTGGTCGGGTGAAGCAATACCCTTTTCGCCATATTGTTAAATATTAAAGAATATATTTTTTATTAAAAATAAACCAGTTAACTACCGGTGTCTTTTAGGAAGGAACTTTGGAAACTTACAGTTCTTAGTCGACGCACACTAACCTTGTATTGCATGTTCGGCAATTGTGAGTTTGTCGGTTGTGGGTGTGAGCAGGAGAAATTGATTTAAGTAGAGCAATGGTCGTGGTAATAATGGTATAAAAATTCATTGTATCAATTTTACGTATGTTCCAGTGATTGCAGGTAAGACGTAAGTGTGTCATTATTTATCAGACGAATTGTTTTTTTTTAAATTTAATATATTTCATGGATATTTTAAAATATTGATTAGAATATTATTTTGTTATTTTAATATTCGAATCTACTTTTATAGATCATTGACTATATTACAATATTATAAGTAATTAAAAATACTCATACTAAAATAAATAGACTCTCGGAAAGTAATAATATTAAGCTTGTGAATAAATGTCGACTGATTGAATAATAAAAAATAATAATATATACACTCTGAATATATACTATAGAGACACCTATCGTTATATGATGGTAACAATGGTATAAAAACAAGTTGTTCGGCGCAATAGTTCGGGCAGAATATGGTCGAGTAGTCTAGGGTAATGAACTTGGGCTATGGTTGGTTCCAAGGCTCGCTGGTTCGCATCCCGATTCTGTCGATATTTTTTCTGTACGAACTGATGTGTATACATAATTTGATGTAAAGTATGTGTATATTTATTTACTTTTAATATATTTCGGCTAATATTCGCGAATCAATAAACGACTAAGGTCTGCATCCGCATACTTGCATGTGTCACCGGCAGATATTCGCACACGTATGGGGTTTCGACTTGCCAGAAGCGTTTTATCAATAAAGGACGCCCCGGACACCTGACACATGCCGCCACCGTACGTGGCCCATCCCCATAGAGACCTTTATTAGATAACTTGGCCAACTTGGCCAACTTGGCCGGTTCGGCCAACTTTGCCTCTTGGAATGAGTTACGCGCAGCAATAAAACCGCCAAAGCCGAATAAAAAAGGGAGCCTTACTTCAAAATTGCTGCAAAGTATCAATTGATTCATAATTATCAGGCTGATTTATTGACTAGATAATTAGCGGCGTTGGTTTTAATTAAAGCAATTTATTTAAATAAAAAACGCATTGAGTTTTAAATTTATTATACACATAAAAATATTATTATTAATTAAATATACATATATTATACATAAAATTATTTTTAACGCGTCAATTCAAGCAAAAAAATAACGGCAGAAGCGGGATGCGAACTGCTGACCTTGGAAACCAATTATGCCCAGGTATTCATACCGCTCAGCCAACTTGGCTATTGCTATGCCTGAGCTCACTCACGTTTAAGAATTTTATGTATAATATATGCATATTTAATTACTAATAATATTGTTATATAGTCAATGATCTATAAAAGTAGATTAGAATATTGAAATAATAAAATAATATTCTTATAAATATTTTAAAAATCCATATAACATAAAAATATGGTCCAAAAATATTATTTATTTCACTTTTAATTAGAGTATAACTAAAAATACTAACATTTGTAGCTATTCATCAGTTGCTATAATTACTGCCTTATTACTTCAACATCCGGGCTTTTGCAAAGTACGTATATATTATATATAATGTGTTTGGAAAGATATACTTAGTATCTAAAGAATGATATGTTATGTAAAAATTAAATTAAATTATTTATGTACAAATCATTTAGTTGTAAGGTTAAGTAAGTAAACAATCTTACTACTTTTTGCTTGTTATTTCGAATTGACAATATTTAATTAAATTTGTTAGATTGACAAAAACTGTCACAATGCAATTAATATATTTTTATATTACTTTATATTAGATCGGGCGGCATAGTTCAGTGGTAAAGGCGTTTGTTTTGTCATTCAGACCCTGTCGGTTCAAGCTTGATTGTTCAAAATTGATTTAATCAAATCTAAGGTCTTTACATGCCCCCGGTTGGGTTGAGCCACCACACTTTAAGAACAAAACAAAATTTTCCAGGACTTGGGAGCATCAGGCTGATCATCCGATCTTCTTAGAAAACTATGATCATTGAACACCTAAATATTGCTCTGGTACTACAGCTGCAGTCTCTTGCCCTGCAGGCTTTCAGGAACCATCTATGTTCCCATGTAGATCTCCGAGATACAGGTGTTCTGGGACAGGAAGTTATAGTCAATCTGGGGTTACTGAACAGTGAAACAGAAATGTGCGGGTGCCATATGCTCCATATATATAGCGGATATGGTAAAAAAATAATATTTACTAGATTTAATTTATTTAAAAGCCATATAAGTGCTAAGTTGTTTTCATAGTTATTTTCATGAAGGTTCTGTGGGTTAAATATGATTTTTCAAATGAGTGAGGAAAATGAGTTCTTAGTGTATAATAAACATTTAACAACAGTAAAAGGAGAATAGTGAGAGTGACCTGGATGCTGAAGGCAGAGGATCGAAGAGGATGGAGACTCATGCAGGAGGCTTACGTTCAATAGTGGACGGATACAGGCTGATGATGAAGTATTTATAAATGTAGACGAAATTTAATATATCTAACGTACACACATGTTTTTCGTAACTTATAAATAATATATGTGGATTCTTTCTATAAAGCAAAATATTACGTTATTTATGGTATTCATTTCACCATTACTTGTTTATGACTTGGTGTATTAGAAAGTCGGTTGTACTAATGTTAGCGTATATATTTTAAGGCTTGCAAGGAATCGGGAAAATTTCTGCATCTTCCGGGGATTTCCGCCAGGTGGCGGTAGCGAGCGCTGCCTTCCCGGCGGATGTAATGCTAATGTAGCTTCTGAAACTGAAATTACACGTACAGTATCTCAGTTGCCGTTTCAGTAATATTAATATGTGTTCTATAGAAACAAATGTGATTCGACAATCTTATCATTTAATATGAATTTACCTTAGATTCCACGACGCTATTCTACTCAACATCGGATCAAGTATAAACGTATGTTCCAGGTTTGATAATTATCATCATGTCCGCTTCCTTAACTGGAGCATACGGTTGTCATTAAATGCTGCCACAAAGCTAGCCGCCAAAGTACTCGCCTCATCCTATTTCTGCTCTTCCTCAGCAGCTCCTCCCAGTACATTATATGTATAGTTCTCGACGATTTTCAAGACGGTGGTGCCCTGGGAATTGAAGAAAAGGCAACAGTAGTTAATATTCTCCTGCGGCATTGAAAGTATATATTGAATTCAGGTCGACCCTTGCCTCGCCTTGTCATTTATTGTTTATTATCAATTAATTCCTATCGATTTATCTCGAAACACATTTTTTTTTTATACTTCATGATACAAAAGTAAACTGATAATGAGTTAGACGCTCTATTCATTTAATGAGTCCAGGTCATCATATTTTAAATAACATTTAAATAACACATAGATTTTTAAAACATTTATATTTCATGAAATAACTGTGTGTTGTTACATTTAAACACTTCTATCCAAAGATAATGACAATAATCTCTATGGCAAATATTTTGAAAAGCGTACGTGACGCGACTAATGTTAAAATATAAATAGTTTAAAAGCTGCAAAGATTTCACGGGTCACTAAAAGTTTGTAAATTATTTGGCTTTTTATACTTCTTTGGAGATCAAACTGCAAGCTTTATTCTTCCTGAGAGATGTTAAAAAAATCACTCATACTTAACATCATTTTACATATTTCACTGTTTTGTTTTAAAGGATTTCCATATAAATTTTCTAGGCACATTATTTTACGTAAGTAACTACACTTTAATATAGAAAAGCAAATAAACCGAGAGAACTGACCGTGTACTTGCCTCTTAAAGCAACATTAAGCTATAAATCATATTCTGGATCTTTGTGTTCGTTACCTTTTATTTGTTTTGATACTCGTTTTAAGGCTATAAATTACAGCCGGCGTATACTCAGATGTATGCGAGTACTAAGCTGTGTTCGTCTCTTTTTAAAGCAGTTCCGGTCGTGTGTGGGTATCGATTCCTTCACGGGTCTTGGAGCTTTTGAAGCGAAAGCTTCTGTAGAAGCTCCGCAAAATTTATTTTCATCATTGAATGGGTATGATCTGTCACGCTTCGTAATGAAACGCTCTTTTAGAGACTAACAAGAGCACTATTTACGACACTGCTGACTTCATTTATTTATTAAAATATTATATATAATAGGAAAAAGCTATAACATTAAAGACACCAATACATATACGAGATTAAAAGCTTAAGCTTTCATTATAGATAATGATCCTTGCGGTTTGAAAAGAGTTGACCCTAAATAATAGGAAAAGGTTAGGGTAAAGCAAAATGTAGTTGGTGCTCTATTTCACTAGAAGAAAGCAATGGTAAATAACACTTACTGTGATCAAACACGTATAACTCCATTTCACTCCTGTGCCTTAACAGTACTATTGACGTTTCATTACTTTTTAAGGGAGTAAAGGGTACGTGTGGTTGTCAATTACTTTAACGTGTTTTGTATAATATTTGAATTTATTAATTCTTAAAATATATATTATTTGGGAAAAATACACGTAGTATGTATGCATATATACTTCATTTAGCACACACGTGTAATTTTTTTGACAACCGAATGTGAGTAGAAATTTTACAAAATCAGTATGAAAAATATATAAATTTTCTTCTTACAGTAAATGTACAGTATGTTTTTTAAAAAATATTAAGAATAATAGTTTATAAAAGAACCATACAATGGAAAATAAACGAAAAGAAACGATAAACCTCATATTGGCAGTTCAAAGTTTTTATGCGAAAAAATTACAATAAAGAGCTTAAGTTTTGTTTACGATTTCATTTTTTTATTCCACTGCATTCAAATTTCTTGGCAGGTAAAAAGTTTAACGATAATATCTTACGACGAGATAAAAGTTTACGGTTACGTTGGCTTTTTCTGATTTTGCAATAAAAGTTTACTCTTACTCCTTTGCAATGATAAATTGGAAGTAATCATAATAATAATAATATACATTATACAATATGTACAATTCAAATTATTCGAATGTAATGAGAAATTACAAACAATGAGCCTCATAATAAAATATGTTTATGAAATATTGAATTTGACGGTTTGACATTCACGTAATTTGTTATAAATATATTGCGAATCACTCTCAACGAGTGAATTCTTGACAGTAAGTGAAACGCTTCACCACACCTTTTGAAAATGCTCCCATTGGGAGCGAAACGTGTACAATATTTAAATAAATAAGTGAAAAGAAGGCAACTTATTTCAATTTGTTAAATTTATTCTTGTAATTAAATATAACTTGCAATTATAATTATGCAGTTTCACCAAGAAGTGAAACTTTATTAAATATATTAAAGGTTTTTGAGTTTGGAAACGTGTAGATTGCATATTCACTTGGTAAATAATTACTCCAATGACTTGCCATATAAATCAAGTTAAAAAAATATATATTTAAATTTATAGATCATTTAAGATTCGTGCCAATATTAAACAAATATAATTTTAATAAGATGATGTTTGCTTTGAATTTGTACGTACGTATCAACTTTTGAACATCGTACTTTCGTTTGAAATATATTTTAATTGCTGTTTTCCATAAAAAGCTTATTCCAAATTTGTATAAAAATCTGACTAATTATAATTGCGTTGTCTTAATGTAAGCAGAATATTTTTATCACAAAGTAACATTAATAATTTATAGCATATTAATTATTTAAAATGTATTTCAACGTGAATGCTAATGATAAAGATACATTATATTTTCAGTATTTCTACGCTGAAAACTGAACGGAATTTTTTTCAGGCTCGTATAATATTGCCGTTCGGCCTCACGAGCTGCGGAAAGTGTGTATTTCAGGAAGAAACACGCGGCCGAGAGTGGAGGAGGAATCATTGTATTTATGGAGGCTAAAAACTGCGTTACACTCTTTGGCCGAATACATATTTCATAAAGCGAATCCTGCCCTCGCCTTCTCGACGCTACACAATTTTTACCAGGGTATACTGGCCGCAAGCACTCACGAGTAGCGGAATATATTCAGTCTCGAAAATCGCGATTTTTCTTCATTAATTATTTATTATATTTTTTTATTATTATATAAATATTTTAAATAAACACATACAGGAGAATAGCGAAAGATGTTGATAGTAATTCTGAAGTCTCATCTGTGGAATTCTATGACTCTTACCATCCTGCATATAGCTAAGCGCTGCATGTAAAGTGTTGATCCGCCAACGTCATAGACTACAGCCTGAGATTCACGCATCATTCTTTATTATTACAGGAATTTACTATGAATGGGTGGTCTTCACGGAACGTCTTTCGTCTACCACCAATTTTGATTAATAGGCTATGACTGGCATTTTACAGGCGAGGGATCAAATTCACACAAACGGAGTATTTTAGAACTCAGAAATCGATTAAAAATGATATTTTTTAATCTCCGTCGGCGATCGAACCCACGACATTTGGATTGCAAAGCAAA
Organism: Glossosoma conforme; assembly: GCA_022606575.1. NCBI lineage: Eukaryota > Metazoa > Arthropoda > Insecta > Trichoptera > Glossosomatidae > Glossosoma > Glossosoma conforme. The sequence continues at coordinate 2,123,998 of JAGTXR010000036.1, forward strand.
GGTTTTGAACGTTGAGCTACACCCGCCGGCATATTGTTAGCTGCTGGTCAATATTGTCACATGTTTTAATCATATTAAAGAAGTACGAGTAGTATGCGTAAAGTATCAATATGTACATTTAGTTTGAATTTGAAATAAGAACAATGAAAAGACAATTCGTATTAGTCGATTTCATCTGTTTTTAAAGCATGGAATCTTCTTATGAGTTTGTTTTTTAATTTTTTAAATTCTTTTCCTTCAATGATATTACAAAATATTCAATTTTAATTCGTTATTAAAGTACTAACGTAAGTGTGATGATGTAAATGTATTGACACATGTATTGTCAATGACCTCACACTCGGAACAAGTATCGAAATACGCAGCGCAAATAGTCAGTTATATTTTTAGTTGGTTATATATTAGTTAGTAAATAGTTATAACTATTACTTGCTTGGTTACATTTTTAACTAACTCATCTGTAAATACGTTGACAATATTACAGAATAATGGTTCAAACAATATCATCTTCAAAAAAGCTATATGAATAATGTTTATGCGGAATTTCGCTTAATGTTTGTCCGTTTAGCTAAAGCGGTATACGAGTATAAACTCGTATCAATATTGCTCGGTTCGGTATCCCTGGCAGGATAAAACGGGTTTATCGTCTCACCCGAAGGCTTTTCTTCGTGGGTGAAATCATTATAATCACAGTATGATTTCCCCCTCACATCCCGCCCTAGTTCACAGCACGCCCACGTTCACAGTCCGCCCTGGTTAAGTTCACATCATGCCTTTTTTGCAAACATGTACAACCAAACCTCGCCAGAATGTAATATTATAGATGTAGATATTTCGTCAAACAAAAGATGAAGAAAAAAGTGTAATTATGCATTCTTGTTATCAATTATGAACACATTCAATTCAGCAACAGTTCAATTAAGTATACAGTTAATCTCGCTTCCAAAAAAACTAGGTGTATTTTATATAGATCACGTCGGTATTTCAACGATAAACAACTTATTATTCTATATAAAGGCCGAATCCGATCTATCCTTGAACACGGCAGTCACCTTTGGATTGGATTTAGTTCAAAGAAGAGCAATTCGTTTGATATACAATAACACTCTTACGTCTAACCTGCAATCAATGGAACACAGGCGCAAGATTGGTTCACTTAGTCTTTTCTACAGTTATTACCACGGTCGCTGCTCTTCGGAATTTACAGAACTAATTCCTTCTGCACATACCCACAACCAACGAACTCGTCTTACACTTGCCGAACATCTATACACTGTTAATGTGTATCGAGCAAGAACTGTCAGTTTCCTGAAAGTTCCTTATTTAATGCCACCGGTAAGCTTTGGAATGCTCTTCCAGCGTCTGTGTTTCCTCCTTCCTACAATCTGGATTTAAAAAAAACAGATAAATATACACTTGCAATCTCCCCAACCCACACACAAACACGGACACAGTACACGTTTCCCGTATGCAGCGTCCAGCCTCCCTGGCTGAGCGTTATAGAGTGCACTGGTCTTGACCGGCTGTGATCTCCTGCATGCGTTTTCATAAAAAAAACATACATCTTTAATACAATAATCGATATAACATCTCATTCAGCTTTTTTTTGTTCTTAATCAACCGAAGAAAAATACAAACAGAAGTTCGATGACGTTTACTATTTCAAGGGTGGCTAAGTGTTGTTTTTATTGATATTGATTTTCAAACATCATGACGTTACAGTTCAGTATTCAGGCATCGTCCATATTCACATAAACATGCTTTACATGAGTGGTGTTCATGGGATTACTATTATCCACCAGTCGTTGTTACGGGGGGTAGATTTGTCATCATCCTGTGTGTTCCGGGAACGAGGTCGCGGTCTCGAAATTACAGCATCAGTTAACTGGTAATGACGAAATACCAAGGTTCCGGCACTGAGGATAAGTCCAAAGACCGGAATTGAGTTGATACTAATTTTTTTGATACGAGACTCCTTTTTATACCCTATTTTACAACATGAGTAAGCATTTATAAAAATAATATTAATAAATTTGAATGTCATAACACAGCACATTCCTTGATACGGTTTTTGGAACTTGATCCTTTCAATCCATATAGAGTGGCATATTATTGGGATGGTCTATGCTCCGTATCGATGCGTAAGCATTCCTTAATAATATTAAAATTACTAATACATAGAATTTCGTACACCCCAAATTCCTCGATCCTTGTTGTTTTGGACCTTGATCGTACCTGACTGTATGAATCTAAGATAAAGAGTTTGATTATAACAATAACTTTACAGACTTTAGGATGTTCAATACAAATTAGTTATGCAAAATAACGTTTTGATTACTGTGTCTGATAATGTTTAACTTATGCCTCCCGCACGCGACTCCATCCCTCTGGATCATCCAGCTTTTGCATCCATCTTCCTCCCTCCATTCTTTTGATGTGGTCAGTCTCTTGTAAGAGGTTGACCAATAAGTGCCAGTTACAAAAAAAATATTTATCCGTTTGAGAACCAAAATCTATTACTGTTACTCTGTAAATCTTTTGTGTGCGTATTTGTATAAAAAAAATATATATTATATTTATCGGTATGCATGGCCCTGATATAGACCACCCCTGTTTTTTAGTTCAGACCCACCCACGGCTCGACTTGAGCCGCCCTGAGGTAAGGCGTCTGTTATGACACGATAGATTACGTTAAATAAAACATTTCGATAAACTTTCGCAAATTACATTTCCTGAAAGCGTTTTGCGTGCGAAAATTGTCACAACACTGACACGTTTAGAATGTCACCTAATGGCTTATCACGTATATATGATACGACGCCAGACGCATCAACTATTTTCACGTACATTACGATAAGTAAACGTATTTTACGAAAAAAAAAAATGCGTCAAAACAGCGTCGTTAAGCTAGCAACACCGCATAAGTCATTTAGTTATTTTTTAATACATATATATTCATAACATCGGAAACAATAGGGTCAGATTCTATCTGCACAGAAGTAGGTGATGATGGCGTTACTCCTGGCCATCATCAGGTCTTCCAGGGTAAAGCTACTTGGACACAGCGCACACTCCAAAAGGTGTGACAGGGTCTGCTCTACGCCGCAGTCACATTCAGTCGGTCCGCTGTAAGACTGCCAGGCTTTCATTTGTGTCCTCGTCTTGCATACTTCGGTCCGAAGTCTGTTAAGGGACAATATATTCCACCCCTGGTCGTGTCCAGGTGCTAGGTCCTCTATCGGGGCAATGCAAGTATTCCCCTCAGTTGCGCCTCTCCACATGTTCAGCCGCAGGGTGGCCTCAGGTATCACCAGTTCTGTTGTCGACTATAGAAAACTTCTTTTTGATTTGAGCCGTGTGATCTTTTGATACCCAAACATAGGGTGGAGTGTGTAGTGGGTTGCTTTAGTGAGCTTCTTCTTAGTGGTGACTTCTCGCCGTATGTTCGGTGGGTCGATGATTTTTAATGACAACCAATAAACGAATTCATAAATGCTTTACGAATAATTTAATTGTTTTGATCAATTACGATCATGCGCAAAAGTATTATTGGTTGTTTACTTTAAAATGTACGAAATCACTACTACAGTTGTATTTTATGCACTTTGAGTGACTGGGAATACTCGTAAATGAAATGTAAAGGAATGAAGTGGGCGCATGAACGTGGCTGCTACACTACACATGAATCACTGCATGCATGAAGGTTTCAGTGAGATGTTTCAGGATCTTATTTGCATGAAACTTCCGGTTCCTCAAGTACGGTCCGTAGGTATGCCGGATGGAGGCTCCGCGCAAAACTGCGAGGGATCCCCGCCGAAGCTTCATTTACACGAACCGGCCCAACACCCTTCCGGCACCGGTCAATTCAGGTTGTTTTCCGAATTTACATATTATCCTAAAACCATCATTCATGACTAACAAACGCTCTCTCGTTGCGGTAGTTGTAAATGCAGATTTAAATTGCGAACAGTAATGATAAATATTTACTTGTAAAAGAGAATGACTATAATACGAGTATCCTATTGATCTTCTTCGTAGTGTCAATCCGGTGGATTGGTTTGCAGCAACAGATTCTCGCATCTCGATCTCCATTCCTCTCGGTTCTCCGAAACGCTTTTCAGCTCAGCATAAGCGCTACAATTTACGTCCTCGAATACTAGCTGCAAATACTCCCGTCTAGGGCGCCCTCTATAGTTTCTACCCTCAACCATCCCCTCCACAATATCGTGAACAAGACCATCGTGGCGCATGATGTGACCAATCCATCGGGCTCGCCTCTCTGAGATGGTTCTTATTAGGTGCCTATCTTCCTTGATTATCCTGAGAACCTCATTGTTCGTAACGTGGTCTCTCCTATTGATATCAGCTTGATATAGCTCTTTTAGGCTGATGCCGCAAAGCCTCGAAAAACGCTCTTTTGTCTTTTATTTTTGTTCGTTCGCCTGACATGCACATCTAATAATGTTAGTTTTAATTATATAATATTACACGGCGTTTGCATACGCCATTTTATTTATTATGACAGTTGCTCCATTTCATGTTGCTGCAACCGTCATCTTTAATTTGCTTTTTTGCCGCGTTTGTTGGCGGCGCTGCATGTCACAGGTTCCAGCAGTTGTCAGTTAAGTCTTTAATGAGAATATACGCGAATTGTGCTTCAAAAACAAGCTCTTTGTGTTGTTAATCTGCTCCAGCAGGATGTCACTATGTACCCGACTGTTTTGCATTTCTTAGATTCTTTAGCGCAACGATTTTGTTATGTATTTATATGAAGAGTTTTGTCATAATTGGCAATTTGGTAAATTGAGACTATCCTAAATATAAATATATAAAGTCATTTGGTATTCTATTCAGTCCTTTTTTGGCAGACTATAACCAGCTGATAATTTTTTATATCTTAGTTTCATGTACCTATAATTCATATATCTACATTCAACGCCTGGCATTCAATACACGCTTCATATGTGATATAAAAACGGTATAAAGGTCTCTTCATATTTGCGTAGCAGTGATTATTTCTATTGTAGCACTCTCCATTTCTTACGCTTGACTTGCATCCTTCGACATAGATTTTCAGTATGTTCAGTAATTTTACTGTCTGTCAGACAAGGTTTTTATCAGTAAGGAAGCTCTATTTCTGGATAAAGTAGTCTTTAATCGTAACTTGCTACTGGAGTCATAGAATTGGATGCGAAAGATTTTGTGGGTCTTCGAAAGTTCCTTCGTGACTTCAGCCTGATTTTTTTAAAGAGAAGTTGTTTATGGAAGTAGTGGGACGTTCGGTTGATTGCCTTACGCATTTTATCTAATTTATTTATTTTTGCTTTCGTGTTAATTCTAATAGTAAAATCATAAACTGATATAATACTACTGATAATTTATTATACGGAAAAGTTTCTTAAACTTATTATACCGCAAGTTTGAAGGTATAATAACTTCGAAAATAATACAATGGAATATTTTTTTCTATTATGTGCTTAGTCCACCTAACTAGGTTGAACCTGTTTTAATGCATATTGTAAATAAGAAGTTATAAAAAGGTTATACATAATTAAATAATAGTAAAGACGAAAAAATATGAGAAAACGACACTAATATTATACAATACATATAATTAAATTGAAAAAGCATACATATTTAAAGAATTAATGTATTATATTTAAAGGTACGTTGCCAGCTAAGGCGATAAAATGTTTAAAAATTCAAAATAAAAAATACACATTTTTTAAATGTAAACACATAACATCCTGCGAGCCCGATGGATTGGTCACATCATGCGCCACGATGGTCTTCTTCACGATATTGTGGAGGGGATGGTTGAGGGTAGAAACTGTAGAGGGCGCCCTAGACGGGAGTATTTACAGCAAGTATTCGAGGACATGAATTGTAGCGCTTATGCTGAGCTGAAAAGGGTTGCGGAGGACCGAGAGGAATGGAGAACGAGATGCAAGATTCTGTTGCTGCAAACCAATCCACCGGATTGATACTACGAAGAAGAACATCCTCCTCTCTCAAAAAGAGGGGCGTTATAACGTCGCGTAGGGCAGGATGAGGAGCAGGGCAGCAGACAAAGACTTTCTTGTAGATGCACAGATTATATTTTCACGATAAAAACATGACGAGCTTTAATACCACGCGGTATGACATGCCCTCGGCCGCAACGCGGACTTTACTTCGCCGAAGGGTCGAGAACCGGGGGTATTTTAGAGCTCAGATATCGATTAAAATCCTTTTTTTTAATCTCCGTCGGCGATCGAACCCACTTCCTTTGTCTTGCAAAGCAAACGCTTTGACAATTGAGCCATACCCGCCGTTCAAAATATATCAGTATGTGAATGTTATAAATAATAATTCGACTTGATTTTTTCTTTGTATGGACGGTGTAACTCATACTCGAGCGTTCGTCCGTCGGCGGAGAGTACCGGTACTATACTCTACTCGCGGAAAAGATTTTATGGGCCACAAAAAAGTTTCGCGGGCCGCCTTTACTGCGGCCCCAGCGCCCCAGTCTGTACAGGGCGTGACACATTCGTTAAGGCCAGACATGCTTTTTCCATTAGGGCTTGTTTGCGTTTAATTCCGCGGATACAAGCGTCCACGGCGAATATAACTCGACGCAATTAATAAAACACAACACTACGTGAGAAACAACAACACAACACCGCGATCGATGGCTTAAGATTTTGGCTTAAGCTGTCACACGTATTAACATCGTCCTCTCTTTCAAAAAGGTTGTTATTCAGTCGCGTGGTGGCAGGATAAGGAACAGAATAATAACACAGACTTTTTCTGAAGCACGTTGCCATCATCATCATCATCATTAGCCTGTGTCCGTCCACTGTTGAACGTAGGCCTCCCGCATGAGTCTCCATCCTCTTCGATCCTCCGCCTTCCGCATCCAGGTCACTCCCGCTATTCTTCTTATGTCGTCAGTCCATCTTGTAGGGGGTCGGCCAATGCTTCGTTTGCCAGTTCTTGGGCGCCATTCCAATACTTTTCTTCCCCATCGACACGTTGACATATATTTACGATAAACTTTACAAAATTATGGCCCGGACCTAGTCACAACATTTGGCCGGGACAAAATACAATATGCTCTCGCACACGACTCCTGCGCTCGTGATGGGCTGTCGCACAGCGCCACGAGTGACTATCTCCTTAACTAGTCCAAAATGCCAATATGGCGACACATGTCGGCAAACGAACAGAAATAAGAGACGAAGATTGTATATCAAGGTCTTCGGTACAAGTCAGCAAGGGCTATATCATGCTGATATCAGTATATAGACTGTACTCGACGAAGCTGCGAGAGGCTCAGCTGACATGGAATGAGGCGAAGATCATGGCGGCTGAATGAGCTTTGTAGCTGCAGCTCGTCATGACTATATGCAGCAGTTATGGGAGCCAACATGGAGATGATGATGATTTGCCTTACCGAGTATTTGCTTATAATTTTTGATTGACGACACGTTTCATGCAATTCTCAAGTGCATTTTATCTGTTTCAATTATCATTTTTAAAATTGAGAATTACTCTCGGCAATGCGAAAACATTTGATAAATGTAATTTTATAGAATTTATTCTAAAAAGTATAATTCAAATACAGTATTTTATTATGGAGTCCCATCTATTGAAAAAAACTAACTTTTTATTCTAAAACAGATATTTTATTAAATTTATTCCTAAATGCCGTCAGTGAGCTCTGACTTGCTTTTATTAAATGTATATTTCATATTTCATATAACCTGGATCATACTTCTTACTGTCTGTTCCTCTTCAAGAAACTGATCAATATATAATTCATCAATATATATCCATGTATAATTTTCGTTTGGAATGATACCTTTCAATCTTCCCAACCCATCTGCACGTCCATCCGGCATCCATGAGTCCATCCGGCCTGGATAAGCATCATAGATCCAGTGCCGACTTTAGACCCTGCGGTGCCCTAGGTCAAAAACAAATCCGGCGCCCTCTGTCATTTTTTTTCCTTACGTGCAAGAGGAAAAACTAATTTTATGCTAGACAAATATTATATATAAAAAGAGCGCAATAAGAAAAATCTAAGCGAGTTAGGCGGTCCTATACGCCCTAGCTTATTCGGCGCCCTAGGCCGCCGACCCACTGCGCCATCTCCTTAAACCGGCACTACATAGATCGCAATGGTTTCAACCGATTGTGCTCTTCTACATAACTTTAAGTAAAATAATGTTACTTAAGAGTTTAAATATATATTGTTACATACCAATCACAAACGTCCCTAAATAATATTGATTTTAAACCCAAATTCCTCAAAATGATTGATAAAATGATATAATTGCTTAGATGATGGGCCTCGCATCTTAATACCAAAGCGATGTTTCAAATAACATATGTAAATTCCCGGTTTCTTGGCACGATGATAGAGGATAGATTCAGGGAGCGGCAAAAAAAGCTGACGGTTTTCGTCGTTGTTTTGATTTCATTTAATTTCGTGTTGACTACTGGTATCATGTGTTTGAAATAAGTTTGATCCCAAGCAAAATCTAAATTATTTGATGTACAATATATATATTTTTTGCACTTATCCCCATTTTTGTTACTCAATTGTTATCTTAAAACAAAAGGCGCACATTTTAGCCGCTGCAGAAAAACCCTTTCTTACGTCTGACGAGTAACGACCAATCGTTAACGTGTAGCGGATAACGCTTAACGACCTCTCTTACGTTCCGGGATGACCCGAAGTTAACGGTCTTCCATGACAATGATCATTATACAATAAGCCCTTTACGGTCCGAAATAAAAACGGAAACATATCAACTGGACAGGGATGGAGTTCTTAAAAGCGACGTCTTAAGGACTCTCAACTTAAGACCTCCATTCGATTTAGCTCCGTGTAAGCAAACGCCCTTTGATCTAGTGCAGTTTATTAGTTTAAGGATCAACAATTAATTAAATATTTAGATAAAAAAAATTGTTGTACTAAAATAAAAATAAAATACAATTACCAGTAACAATATTTAAGTATATTTATATACTAGCTGACCCGGTGAACTTTGTTTCACCCGAAAGGCAATAAATGAGCAGATTTTGGATTTTATTAAGTTGAATTTTTCGGTACATATGATATCATATATTTGGTCTGGTTGAATTCTATTGCAGTAATCGACGAAACTTCAGCAAGTAGTTGTCAGCATTTCGACGAATCGTCAAACGATATGCGTTATAATTCATCGAGCTTAGAATCTTGGTAGTTTCTTCACCTGAAATTAAGACAATAGATTTTTAATTTTGTATGTAAAGCTAACATCCATATTTGTAGCATAATTATAAAGGGGTGAAGATAAATGATTTTAAATCGTTTGCCGGGTTATTTGTCCAATTTTCTCTAAAAAAACATCTTAATCTTTAAGTCTGTTATTTTCCTGGTAATAAGCAGTGTAATTGGTCATTTATTGGAAACCTAAAGCGAAACCAAGCACTGAAAAATGTATGTCATGACGGAATCAAAACTATGATATTGATTATATATATATTGATTACTCACCATTCAATGGATTTTTCATTTTGATATTGAAATAATATCAGTCTTCTCCTTGCCAAAACATCAGTGGGTATTGCAACGTGTCATATGAACGACGTGTTTCAGATATCTGTTGTAGTTGCCCAGTATCACGACGTGTGTACCAGATAGTCGTTTATCCGCTCTGATCACGACTTTGTAGACCTCGATCAAGTTCTTCCTCCATATTGTCATTGAAGTATATTTGTACAAATTTATGCTGTGCATCTTCGAGAGGTTGGAATGATCCGATTCGATGGTGAATCTGTCCTTGTATCTACAGAATCAAAAGCAAAGACAATATTACTGATTTATAAACACTTTTTTTTAAGAATTAGCATACATAATTCAAAGCAATAAGTGTAGTATGTTATTCTGTTAATTAGATTGTGTGTAAGTACAAAAATAAATAAATAAATACCTTGAATGTCGGATTAAATCCTCGTCCATTCTAGAGTTCGTGCAAACGGATCGCTTTGGCATATCGTAAAGAGACTTGTCAATGTTGTCGCTGGAGGTGTCTCAGCACGTTGAACAACATTTGAAGCCGTGAAATATACCCAATGACCATTCTCCAGATGCACCGCCAAATGCACAACAGCAGTATGAAGTTCGTGATAAGGGATTGCGAATATACGCCAAATCGCTTTGTACCAAACTTGAAAGCGCGCAATTTCATCGTTGGTATTCGAGGTTAGGATGCCAAAAACCACCGAATCACTGCCTTACATTCGTAATGTTTCAATCCCTAGTTCCATGATGGCTTTTTCGTGAAAGATTCGATCGTTTTGGTCGCAAATATCGGCACAATAAGCTAACAGAAACTCGAAAGTTCTTGAAACAAAACGTCAACCGATAGACTTCAAAATATCTATGTAACCATAGACAATAATAATATCAGTTGTCAGATTCCTTGCCTTTTGTTATAACATTTTTTACAAATAAAAGATTAAACTGATATTTTAACTCATATTTATTTTGTTTTTGACTTTTTTTTCCTGTCTTTTGTTTTTTTTTTTGTTTCAAAATATTCCGTACCTTACGTAGGTACCTACTTACAATACCTACTATTGCGTCATTTTTAATTATGTTGCTGGCCTATGGCGCCACCGTCTCAACTGACAGCTGTCAAGTTACAATAGTCTTGTATGAAAACATGTTTACGTAAATGTTCAATATTTTTTCTTAATCAAATCAATTTTGAGTATCCCATGGACGTTTTTGGGTTCTAAGCTACCTTTCCACCAATTTTCAGCCAAGTCGGTTTGGCCGTTCTTGAGTTATAAAAACAAATATAACCCGACTTTCTTTTATATATATAGATATATTTAACAATATTTAATATTCCATTTAAGCCGGCGTCTGTTTTTTTTTAATGTAAACGCATACAGGAGAATACCGACAGATGGAGATAGTAATTCTGAAGTCTCATCTGTGGAAATCTATGAGGCTAACCATGGTGCATATGGCTAAGCGCTGCATGTGGAGTGTTGATCCGCCAACGTCATAGACTACAGCCCGAGATTCACGCTTCTTCCTTATTATCACAGGAATTTACTATGAATGGGGTGGGTGGTCCTTCACGGGACGACTTCGTCTACCACCAATTTTAACTAATAGGTTGAATATCTGTGCTGAATTTGTAGAAGTGAAATGTTACAAAATCAAAAGACAGACAACACATTTATTATATTGATAAGGATTTATTTTTCTTAAAAGTTTATATTACATATTTGTAATTTATATGGCATTTTACGGGTGAGGGATCAAATTCACAGCAACCGGGGGTATTTTAGAGCTCAGAAATGGATTAAAAATTATTTTTTTAAATCTCCGTCGGGGATCGAACCCACGACCTTTGGCTTGCAAAGCAAAGGCTTTGGACCATTGATTTATACCCCGCCGGGTAATATATATCATCATCAACTTGTGTCCGTCCACTGTTGAGAACGTAGAGACATCTCCTCCCATGATCTTCCATCATCCTTGATCCTCCTCCGCCATCCGAATCCAGACCTCTCCCTTTTATTCTTCTCATGTCATCAGTTTATCTTGCTGTCTGAGTGTCTCTGCCAACGCTGTATTTTATGCACTACTGTGGCATCCAAAGTTAATGCTTTAAAACTGGTGTCCACTATCGTTTCTTAATCGATTGTAGTATGGAAAGATAGGCCTTATATTATCTTATTTTGATTTTTCTTCCTATGTATATTTTGAAACCGATAATAGTAAGAAAGCTATTCGAAATTGAATGTTTTATACAGTAAATATATTGTATTTCTTTTGTAAAAATCGAATTCTTCAGTATTCGATCTCGCGACTTTTGAAATGCGAACAAAGCGCGCTGCCGACTGAACCACCGCGCGCCACGCTCCTAGTGACGAAATAAAACATTTAAATATAAAACATGAAAATCTCACCCATTTTATTAAGCGCCGTGTAATTACGGTGAAGTATGAAGTTAGCCGAGACGCGAACCATAAGAGATTTTTGCCTGATTTAAATTTAATTGTCCCCTCGCTCACCGTTGTACTCTAAGTACAGTCGATTCCGCTTACTTGGGACACCGGTTAATTGAGACAGCCGCTTCTTTGGGACAAATCTCAAAGAACAGAATTGGGACAACATTTCGCTTAATTGGGACAGTAAATTTAAGATCACAGCACATATTATGTTACATTTTCAAGAATAGATAACAATTTACCATGTTACGATGATAATGAAGACTGTGAGGATTCAATTGTAGAATGTATTAAATCAAACTATGAAAAATTAGACGAAGATGACGATGGTGATCATGAGTCACCTGTGCCTGTAACTAACCAGGAGGCAAAAAAGTGTATGGCCGTGTTACAGCGTTATTTTATGCAGGAAGGAAATGAAGGGAGCCCTACATCCGCACTGAATATCTGTGCTGAATTTGTAGAAGTGAAATGTTACAAAATCAAAAAACGGACTACACATTTATTATATTAATTAAGATTTATTTTTCTTAAAAGTTTATTTTAAATATTTGTAATTTATTTGGTAATTTATATTACACATATGTAATTTACAGTTTTCAAGAGTTTATAAAATAAAATTTAAGTGTTTTACTGATTAATGGCCTTAGTTGTCAAAACCAAATAAATGAATAAAAAAATATATCTGAAATTCGCTTAATTGGGAGAGCCGCTTAATTGGGACAAAATGCCCAAGTATTCTCTACAAGCATCTGTTTTAAAAAAACAGTAACAAGGTTGCATCTGATTTTCGTGAACTCTTATTAATAAAAAAAATATAATTCTTAATAATAATAAATAAAAACAAAAATTATATTGTAATTAGAAAATTATAATTATTATTATTATATTAGTATTTGTATAGCGCTCTTTTATGACCGAATGATCATTCCAAAGGCGCTTCTTTGCCTCTCTGAGTAAAAAGATGGGTCTTGAGTCTGCTTCTGAAGGATGCCTCCGCTTTAAGCTCGCTTATGCTTTCTAGGCCATTGGTGCCGCGAAGCTGAAAGCCCGATTGCCAAAGACCGTGCTAGGACTACCTCCCGTCAGCTACAGGGTGCTTCTATTTGCTCTAGCCGATCTGAGTGTCTCTCCACGCGCGCTTATTTCTGAAGGCTTGATAAGTTCTGTCAAATAGCCCGGTGCAGTTCCGTTGAGTGCATTGTAAGCCTTATAAGACTTACTTAATCCATTCGCTGCGAATGACGTCTATATACGTCATGAAATTTACATGGAATTTGAAACCTCGTATTACAGCTTTATTCTACTGCTGTAATGTTCAAAATTATCTTACTCTATAAATTAATATAAAATATATTGGATTGCAGTAAAAAACAATACACAATATCTGATCTATTTGTTTGCTTTAAAATATATTACAGTCTATAATGTATATTATTTTCCCAAAATCCGATTAGAAAATCTACTAAAATGACGCCGCATTAACAAAAATTTATGATCGCATAAAAAATGATTTTGAAATTCTGGATTAGAAGCTTTTAAAAATGTTTCAATTTGAAATATTTTGAAAAAAAAATTGTTTGTTTGTGCGCGGTTTTAAAGAAAATTAATAAAAATGTTTCAGCTTTTATGTTAATGGCATGATTTTTGTATGGGAGTAACTTAATAAAAAAAAAATGGAGTACTTAATATTTCCTTTTCTCAAATGTAGGGGTTTATTTATTCTGGGCACCACTCTAAGGATGTGCATCAGGGGAATAAAATGTTGATTCGATTTCATCGAGAAATATCACGTGACAAGAAAAGTTTGAACTTTTCTACTTGCTATGAATTTGAAAACAAGTTTTATAAAATAAATTCTAAGAATTTTTCAAAGCAAAGATGCAAATGCTGGAATAATATTATTTTTCTTTTTTACTCATCGCTTGATATCGACGTAGAAATGTGAATATTTGAAACGGAAAAACATGTTTTGTATACGGTGTCACTTATTATTTTGATACATTTCAAATAATATAGCTATTTTATGCATAATTTCATCCGATTATTACAGTTCGGTGTGTTTCATACATAAATGAAATTATTTCTTTTAGTCTCACGATTCTTTTAATTAGAAGTTAATTTAAAATGTAAATTAATAAAAAAAAAATGTCATTTATTTTTACGTTATGTATTGGATCTTAAAACGTTAACGGTATTAAATTTGTCACGATTCTTACATTAAATGAAATAAAATATATGAAGGAGGAAGCACACACACCAGAAGAGCATTTCAGTGCTTACTGGTGGCGTTTAGAAAGGATCTTAAGAAAGTGTCAGTTCTTAGTCGACACACGTAAACCGTGTACGGTATATGCTCGGCAAGCTTAAGATGAGTTTGTTGATTTTCGGTGCTGGAGGAATTTATTCTTTAAGCTCAGAGTAACGGCCGTGGGGAAATAGCGGCAGAAAATACTTTACTACTCTTCTCGATCCTCTGCAATTCTCTTTAGATCAGCATAAGAGCTATAACTCATGTCCTCGAACACTTGCTGCAAATACTCCGTCTAGAGTGCTCTCTGAAGTTTTTATCCTCAACAATCCCTTCCACAATGTCGTGAAGAAGACCATCGTGGCGCATGATGTGACTGATCCATCGGGCTCGCCTCTCTAAACACTAAAAAAATACTAAGTTGACAAATCTTACCTCTGTGTTCCAGTGATTGCAGGTTAGACGTAAGTATGTCATTATTCATCACGAGATTTCTTCTTTTTCAAACCGAGTCAACTAAATCTAGAAGGTATTTCAGGAGTCCAAACCAAAGATGACTTTCATATTCAAGGGTAGCGCAGGTTTGTCCTTTATATAAAAGATGTTGTTCGTAGGTGAAATATCGACGTGATCTATATTTAGCACACCTAGTTATTTGGATGCAAGACCAACTTTACACTTAGCTAATGACTCAATTTAAATACGATTATTTATTGATATCCTCCTCTTCCATTTAGGACATCGATTTACTTGATGAAGAATGCAGGATCAGATTCATAATACAAACACTTGTGTCTGTTGCACATATTACTCGTTTATTTGTCAATAACGTCGCCCGTTATAGGGACGCCTTAGGCGCTCCTATAACGATGGCGGGCGCGTTTCGACTGCCTGCCCGCTCTGACATTTAGCGCCGCCAAATCATGGCGGCAGACATCCGAAGTAATTATGACAGTGGTAAACATGAAATGGACCAACTGTCATAACAAACAATATGGCGCATGCAAACGCCATGCAACATTATACAATTAATATTAATTAACATTAGATGTGCAGGTCAGGTGAGCGAACCGAAATAAGAGACAAAATATCGTTTTTCGAGGCCTTGCGGCATCAGCCTAAAAGAGTTATATCAAGCTGATATCATTATATAGTAGCATTTTTTGTTTTAAGATGATTTTTATATGTTAAAGAACAAACTAAAATCTCAGATATTTTCTCAGTAGGCCGCTCAGGAAGCCTAATATGGAGAGTATACCGACTTAATCTGATTGGTCTCGACCTATATTCTCGAATATAGCAATTCTCCTCTATTTTCCTATGTTGTCCCTATTCCCCCATATCCACCCATAATCCCCCATATTCCCACGTAGTCCCCCTATTTCCCAATATTCTCAACCCTCTCGATCTCGATAAGACGGTCTAGTTTTCTCTGTTCCCAGAGGACCAACCACAAACCAAATTAGATATACTCGCAATTTAACGATAATTATGAATTATCAGTGAATATAGTACATGTAAATAAATGTAATGTACATGCAGAAAACTATAAAGGAAATTATCTCCATAACATATTTGCCGGTGGGTATGACTTAGTGGCAAAGCGTTTTCTTAACATGCTGAAGGTCATGTATTCGATTTATGACAAAGATTAAAATAAAAAATATTTTAAATATATTTTTGAGCTCTATAAATACCTTTCGTACGTGTGAATTTGATTCTTCACCGTAAACTTGTTAAGCACCCATGATGTTTATTATCACTAATGCCAGCCATAGCTTATTAATTAAAATTTATTATAAATAAAAGCCTTCTCGTGAACGGTACAAGATGCGTGAATGTTGCCATTAAGCATATGATGTTGGCAGCATTCGCGGATCAAATCCACATGAAACGCTTTACTACTAACGATTGTCGATTGCCAAATGATTCTTTTTTACTTACCCTATTAGGTATTTATAATTGACCGTTTTATAAATAATTACTGCCTATTAATTGAATTAAATACTTCCAAAAAAAATAATTGCTTTTGAAGAACTGATAAATATGTCATTGAAAGCGAAACCCTCTTTTTCCCGCGAAACCGTCTTTCCAACGAGATGTAAAGGGTCCGGCATCTAACGTTTTTTTTTTTCAACTAGTGCTTATTTCGTGAATGGTAACACTTAGCTCATGTCTGATTCGACAGATAATTAGTTTTATCCTTCCGCTGAACGAATAAGGTTGTTGTATACGCTTGCACAACGCTGGGAAAAATTGCGACATTACTTTGAAAATCATGGTAATGTTGCAGAATGTGTGCGAAAATTGCGTACGGTTTTGATATCGAAGAAAGAACGAAGAATATTTATTTAAAAAAGTAGTTACCTTGTTTTAATTTGTATTTTTTGGTGTGTTTGATTGTTTTATTTCAAAGTATTGCCTATCAAACTGTTTGCTCAATAATTCACAACTAAAAAATATCGTTTTAAATTTTACTTGAAGTGTTTTGTGTCAAAATTTTGGTTTCTCAAATTTTTTGTGCAAAGTTAAATGATATTATAAACAAACTTCTTCGTAGTATCAATCCGGTGGATTGGTTTGCAGCAACAGAATCTTGCATCTCGATCTCCATTCCTCTCGGTCCTCCGCAACCCTTTTCAGCTCAGCATAAGCGCTACAATTCATGTCCTCGAATACTTGCTGTAAATACTCCCGTCGATATAAATAAACAGATTACGAGAATGCTTTGCTAGAAACCCTGCATACTGCAATATTAATTATGACTTTTATAATTTCTCTAGATACGAATAGGGACTCTAACCTTGCTCCTCCCGAAGTAACGCTACTCTTGAATACTAAATTTCAAAAAATGGAATACAATTCAATTTGTGAAAAAATTTCACACGTTTAAGCACTTACCGTTAAAGTGTTTTGTTATCACACTGAAAATCGTGTGTTCAATACCCGAAGGAGATTAAAATAAAAAAGATTTTTAATCGTTTTTAATCACTATACATAGACAACAAATTTTTATCGGCAATATTTAATTCAATTAATGTGCAGTTATTATTTAGCAAACGTAAAAACGTAATAAATACCTAAAAAGATAAGTAAAAAAAACATTTTGTAATACAAAAATATCGATCAGCATCGAATAAAACAAATTATTAGATTCGCTTATCTTCATAGACTGCAGTCTATGACTCTTTAGGGAGATTTCTCCTCTACCGTCTGTTGCCATTCTCTTATATGTTTTTACGTTTTAAAAATGCATTATTATAAATTAAAGCTTTGTCCCCACAGCTGTTTTGATAACATTCAATTTTTTTTTATTTCTTCGTCTTTTGTTGTTTTAATTTTACGCAATGTAATAATCACAATGAAATGAAGATAAAAGAATAATACTGTCGTTATCAATTTCACTGTTACTTTTTACGGCAAAAGAAATGTTGTCTAATGATAAAGAAATGCATTGTAATGCCTGAATAAAAGAAACATTATGTATTGGTGTTACACGTATTACAGTTTATCATGATTTAAGTGAAATTATTAAAGTGAATGTAAAAAAAGGGAGATTTTTAAATCTAGATATAATAGCATGATATTTATACGATCATTTTTTTATGTAAACACATACAGGAGACTACCGACAAATGGTGATAGTAATTTTGAAGTCTCATCTGTGGAATTCTATGACGCCTGCCATGCTGCATATGGCTAAGCGCTGCATGTGGAGTGTTGATCCGCCAATGTCATAGACTACAGCCCGAGATTCACGCATCATCCTTTATTATTATAGGAATTTACTATGAACGGGTGGTCTTTTCGGGACGACTTTCGTCTAACTCCAATTTTGATTAATAAGCTATGACTGACATTTTACAGGTGAGGGATCAAATTCCCACCAACCGAGGGCATTTTAGAGCTCAGTTTTTTTTTTTTTTTTTTAATCTCCGTCGGGAATTTAACTCACGATCTTTGGCTTGCAAAGCAAACGCTTTGACCATTGAGCTATCACCGCCGGCAAAATACGAGTATATTTTACTTATTAAACGAAAAATAATTAAAACATTAATTTACAAAATCATTCAAAGTAAGATCGACTTATTGACGGTGTTCCCTAATAAGTAATGTATGTAGAAGACTTTGCTCTGTTCATCGCGGGTAATTGGGTAGCCTAGTCGTTGAACGGTTACCTTCGGTTCGTTTCTAATGAATACGGGATGAAATGTCTTCGTTCCGCTTCGACCATTAGCGGATGAAAGTGCGAGTATCCCAAAGACGCCTGGACAAAGGTAAATAGTGCCGTAGGACTCGGCCCACCTGGATTCCGAATACTAAAACATGGAACGAAATCAGCGAGAGTGTTTCTGAGACGGAGCCCCAATAATTAAATTATAAGGGGTTTATTTAAATGCCGCCCCTCTTTCGGGAAACTGATGACAAAATGAGTCGATTTGTATGTTTGCTTACAGTGTCGCGTTACCTTTACTTAAAATATACACTTGAGAAATTTGCATAAGGCCTAAGTGTTTTTATAATCAAGTATTTGCGACGATAATTCTCAACGGGGTTTTCTTATTAATGCTGTTCTTTTTCCATGTCATCTCTAAACACGAAACTTTGCTGATTACATTTGAAAATTCAAACAATGTTCCATGACAAGAGCCCGGGCCTAATAGATAAGTTTTTGTACCTGCAATCTTTATTTACAGTACATTTTCATGTTTAATGAGTATATAATTGTCTTTGGTGAGTAACACCTAATATGGGTACATGGACTTTGTAGTGATGAGGCTACTTATCCAACAGGTGTTCTATTGGATTACACCGGAGACTTTTTTTCTACTGATATCAGCTTGATATAACTCCTTAAGGCCGATGCCGTAAAGCCTCGACAAACGATCTCTTGTCTCTTATTTTGGTTCGCTTGCCTGACATCTACATCGAATGTTAGTTTAATTATATAATGTTAGCGGTGTTTGCATACGCCAAAATAATTGTAATGACAGTTGGCCCATTGCCAGTTGGTACGACTGTCATCTTGGCGGTTGGTACCACCAACATTTGAGAGCGCGCCGTGAGCTGTCAGTTGGACAAACGCTCGCGACCGTGATGGCCGTGCCTATATGGCGTGGGCCACAACGGTCCTTTTTGTAGCAAGTGTTTGACGAATAAACGTGTATCGTGAAACAGAAACAAGTGTTTGTATATATTATCTTAAGGTGTCCTTACCCAAAGTTTTCAAGGTATCTCGTTTTATAATATTCATATGATTGCACAGTGCCGGTTTTAGGGGGTGTAGTATATATATATATATATAAAAACAATTTGATCTATTTTCTTTATAGGTACTGACATCAGCATGATAAAGCCTTTGCTGACTGGTTCCGAAAACCTCGATACACAATCTTTCGTCTCTTATCCGTGGCACCGGTGCCCAGTTGTGTGCCGACGGCGGCAGAAGGTCGTATTATGGCCGACCCGGCATTTTATTCCGCCTGGGCCAAAAGTTTTAAGGTTTATCGTGAATATATATGGCCTTCTGAAAAAGTCTTTGAGTTATTAATCTGTTCCTCATCCTGCCGCCAAGCAATTCGATAACATACACCGAGAGAAGGATGTCAGTACTCTCTTGTACCAATTAAAATATCATCCATTTATAAGAGTATTATTTAAATTAATTGAGAAAAAATAAATGGTGTTGATCGAACATCTTTCAGTTATCAATGATAATTTTCTAAATAAATGATCGATGCGATATAAATTACTCACTGGTTCAGTAATTATTAAAATACATTTTGATTTTATGCTACGTCGGAGATCGAACCCGTGACCTTTCATACCTCCCTATATATATATATATATATATATATATATATATATATATATATATATATATATATATATATATATATAAGACCTCGCATATCAGCGAGAATTTATCTTCTCGGTTGAAGTGGTTAAATTTAGATTTCTGTAGGAGCATTTGCTAAGCAACATGGCAGCTTTGACAAATAATGTCAATGAGGATTTTCAAGACTGTAGAACTCTACATTTAAATGGCATAATTAACGGAATTCGGAAACAAAGCAGCACTGAAAATGAACGTGTCGCAGATCAAAGAAATAATTGTTTTGTTCACAAAAAGGAAACACGAACGGAATCTTGTATAACTTCATAAGAAGTATGGTAAAGATATCTTGTGTAAGACTATGTTGTGGCTTTCCATCATCTTGTGAGCATTATAAGTCGTAGGTTCGACTTTCACTCATATAAAATAAAATATAAATGCTTACTTGATAGCTTGTGGTAATGGTTCAAAAACATTATGTCCTTATCACGCTAAGCTTACGACGATTTGTCAAAAAAAAACGCTAAAAATACAATACAATGTAGTAATAAAATAAATTAAGAATTGAACGTTAAAAAAACTAAGCATGTCTATAACAATATACAAGTATTTTATTATGGACATGACACAAGGAGAGATTGCTACACATTGCTACCGCAAAGCTCTGTCAGGTGACATTATCTTCATCTTATTCAGCCAACTATGCACCCAGAACATCGCCTATGCACAGTTCCCGGCGACCTCGATGACGAAAGCCCATGGTCTTGAAGATAATGAAGCTACAGTATCGAAAGCATATTTGAGCGTTTTGTAATAATGTTTTAAATGTAAACATATACTTAGCCAAAAGCTCCTGAAGCCATGACCATTTGTCTTTTAAATGGCGGTCCAATTCAATCAACAACGAGTATTTTCTTCGTAAAGGGTCCGCCAAATAACTTTTTTTTTTTGAAAATGGGGCGCAAAACATCGAGTGTAGCTTCGACTGTGTGGCACGTAGCGCAGTCCTGTTGAAACCAAATGTTCCCATATCCTCCTCTTCAATTTTTGTGAACGAAAATGGCCCAATAACGATCGCCATTGACTGTAACGACCACTCCTTGCTCATTTTCGAAGAAAAATGGCCTGATTTTCAAAGTAATGTCGCAATATTTCCCAGCGTTGTTCAAGCGTATATACAACCATATTCGTTTAGCGGAAGGATAAAACTAATTATCTGTTAAATCAAACATGAGTTAAGTGTTACCATTCACGAAATAAACACTAGTTGAAAAAAAAAACGTTAGATGGCGGACCCCTTAGTATTAATCCGGTGGATTAGTTAGCAGCAAAAAAATCTTGCGTCTCTATCTCCACTTTACTCGATCGAAGAGCTGCAACTCATGTCCTCGAACACTTGCTGCAAATACTCCCGTCTAGGGCGCCCTCTGCAGTTTCTACCCTCAACCATCTCTTCCATAATGTCGTGAATAACACCATTGTGCGCACGATGTGACCGATCGCCTCTCTGAGATGGTTCCTAGTACTACAAGACCCAACTCTAAGGCCTCTAGTCTCGTCTTATCACTTTCAGATAAGCAACATGTCTTACATCCGTATATCAAAATGCTCCATACAATTTTTTTGTTAAGTTGCTTGCGAAGCTTTAAAATAACATTTGTTGACTCAATAATTTTTGCTTTTTTATTGAAGAAAATATTATAAAAATAAATAATTATTTTATTTTTTCAACGTTTAATTTTTAACCATCAAATAAATTAATTAATTGTGTGTTTTAAAGTAAATGTGGTATTTCCGTTGATAACAGAAAACTAGTTTTGGTTTAGATGAATAAGGGAATTTGTATCATTAGTATTATGATTGTGTGGTTTGAATGCTTTGAAATAAAGTTGCAATCCTTTCAAATGTAACCGGAAACTCGTTAATGAACATGAAATTCAGTATTTAGTTATTATTCTATTAATTATTTTAGTTAATATTATTACAATTATTATGGAAATATAAATTAATATAATTTTTGTGGTTATTTGTCATACAACTTATTATAAATATATACCTTGCAGTACAACACTGTACAACAATAAAAGTATGCATTATATAAGTATTTTTCATAATGAATTAACAATTACTATTAACTCTAATTTCAGTTTAATATAATTAATAATATTTTTTGATTTATGTACAAAATTCAAAGTATGTTGTTCTACTTCACAAGGTATTTAATTAAGGCAAGTATTTTGTTTGCAGTATTTAATTCAATTAATGGGCAGCAATTATTAAGTAAACGGTCAGTAATAAATGTATAAAAAGATAAGTAAATGATAATCATTTGGCAGTTGAAAAGTATCAATCGACCGTAGAAAAATAATAAATTAGCAGGAAATAATTTTTTTTTTTTTTTTATTTAATCAAATATAATAGGATACATTTAAGATTTAATTGACAGTATTACATTCATTTTTTTTTATTGTTTTTTTTTTTTTTGGAAATTCGCTTTCCACGCCACTTAAAGGTAGATCTTGTGTGTGACGTGGGATTCATCCTTGATTCAAGTGTTGCATATATACATTTTTTAGAATATAAAATAATATCATTAAAATCTATTCATATGGTAAGTTGTAATTGTGTTTTCAAAATTTTGTACTAATTGGTTGAGATCTTTGATCGAGTCATGTATGAGTTCTTTTATTTGAATTTTATTGTTAATATTGTTGCATGTAAAGTCATTCGTTGGTAAGCATTAATTTTGAAATTGTAAATGATGTAGGTATACTTTATATTATTAACCTCGATAGTAAATACATTACATAAATTGTAGATGATGTAGGTATGCTTTAAATTATTAACCTCGATAGTAAATACAGTACAGGAATTGTAAATGATGTAGGTATACTTTGAATAATTAACCTCGATAATAAATACAGAATTCAACCGAAATCAATCCGGCTGTTTGCGATTTTAAGCATTTTCTCTCTGATCATGCACTGGTGGCTATTGACGTTGTGGTTAGTGGGTAAATTTGTTTTGTGAAATTTGTTTGAATTGGTACAATTGATGCAAATTGGTGTCTCTTTAATTTTACAGTTTATGTGGTTGTGATTTTGTGAACAGTGCAAGCAGGTTGGTGGTTGATCCTTGGCCAGACATCGTAGTGCTGTGTGTCCAAATTTTTGACAATGGTAACATTGCATTAGTGGGTTGCAGTCCTCAATGTTGACTCTGTTGTATCCTATGTTAATTTTTTTCTTTCTATCAGATGTCTTCTAATCGAAGGAGTTGTCTGTATGATATAGTTTGTGGTATCCCACTCTTTTCCATCGTTGCTTTTCTTGATTTTAATTTCTTTGATTAATTTAATTTTAGTCTCGTCCTCTTCATTTAGTCCGTTTTGGTTGACTATGTTACTGATTAATTCTTCTTCAGTAATGCCTTTTGTAGTCTCTTAATAATTAAGTTTGGTTGTTTCTTTTTAATTTCTTCAGCGGTAACCTCGTCTCCGATTCTCTTATTTATTTCATTGCACAGTAAATTAGCTTCCTCTTTTGTTGCGCAGATTATTAGACTCTTTTTTTCTCCGATTTTTTTGAAACTTATTATTCCCATTTTCATTTTGTTTAGGTTCACATTTTTTGCTATTTTAGTTTTAACTATTTCAGCACTAGCATTCTTTTTGACTCTATTATGATTGCGTGTTTTGAGTCTTGTTTCGTTGTAAATTTAGTTGGTTCTTTTGGTGAACTCTTTGTGATTGTTGCATAAGATATGTTCGATTTAGAGATAATTTCTTCAATCTTTTTCATTTGTTTCTTGTTGTTATTAATTAATTCGTTTTGTAAATCAATTATTTTTCCTTGTAAGTCAATTTTTTGATTTTTTGTAATTTCTTCAATTTCTTGAATATTTTTTTCCAGTTGAATTTTTAATTTATTATCTTTTGCTGAGGTGATCTTATTGATCAGCTCTTTAGTATTAATTATTAATTCTTCCATCTCCATCGCATTCTATCTTGATTCATTTAATCATACTTTGATGTTCACTAGAAATTATTATAAATCAGTTTTTTTATTATTATTATTGTTGCACACACGCCACTACTCCGAATTTATTGGAGCCACTGTAAAGCACGTCTGCACTCTGTGCAGTGGATGAATGAATTAATGAATGGTAATCTATAAAAGGTTAGGTTTCCATATAATGCGTTGATTATTCATTTATTTTACATTCATTTTTACCAATATTGAATATATTACTGGGAGGATGCATTGGTTAAACGCCTTAGTTTTAAGACATTGCGGAATATTCGCTCGATATCACAAAACTTTAATTTTTCAAATGCGGTATTGTTCATGTAAGTAGCCGTTTATAAAAACTAATGTACTTTCAGCGATTTTTTCAGCATATACAGTTAATGTACAATAAAAATTGACGAAAAATTAAAAAAAATGAGGCATAAATATTTTTGGCGCCTGTAGAGTGCAGGATTCAGAACATAATGCGAATCAAAGCCTGAAAAGTTGTAAAAAGGTTTGCACGCGGGGTGAAATACAAACGGGCGTTCCCGATTTAAGAGTAAATAATACTTCGCTTTGAAGCCCACCAGCCTTATCGTTCCCTACTTCCTGAAACTGGTCGCTCGGGTCTTATGCAAATACACCCAACGTTTTCATTTTTTCCGATTCATTTTTATTATCCTTCAATTTCATCCGCTCCGGTCCGGCACAGCGCCACAGTCTGATTCATATTTTATTATTGTAATTTTATTTTTTCGTAAGCTCATACAAGATAATACCGACAGATGGCGATGTACACATTTATTTTGAATATTCATAAATACAGGGAGCGGCAAAAAAAGCGACCATCATGGCGCATGATGTGACCGATCCACCGAGCTCGCCTCTCTGAGATGGTTCTTACTAGTGCCTATTCTCCTTGATTATACTGATAACCTCATTGTTCGTGACGTGGTCTCTCCAGGAAATTCCGAGAATTCTTCTGTATGACCACATCTCAACGGCCTCTAGTCTTTTTTATCACTTTCAGATAAGCACCATGTCTCACAGCCTTACATCAAGATGCTCCAAGCATATGTTTTGGCAAGTTGCTTGCGGAGCTTTAAATTAGTATTTTTTGATTCAAGAATTTTCGTTTTTTTATTGAACGCTGGCCTTGCTCTATGTATGCGACTGTTGACTTCTTTTTTCATTTTCAAGTCATTGTAATTGGGTGGTTTTCCTTTGAAGACGTTTATCCAACCATTAGTTTCAATTGATAGGTTATGTAAACAATTTTATGATTTAGCAATTGGTTTTATGCATCACAGTGGTATATACAAGTCTATGTGCGAATTAATAAGAAAATTAAGACCTTTTTTATAAAAAATATTCTGTACTTTGTTAGAAATTGAACCCGTTACCTCTCGCATTGTAGGTAATCATTTTAATTTAGATTCAAATTTAGCCAGAATACCTTGTTTGTAAATATGGGTATTTTTTGCTTGTAATTTAGTGTTAATAGCTTTTTTATTTTGTTTGTATCAAATAACGTCCAGCTCATACTAAATAAATGTTTACTATTTTATATTGAAAACCGTTTTCAGGTCAAATAAATATTTATGATACAGTTTTTTTTTCAAATTAGCGAGCTTTTTCGATTATAAAATATGATAGCTCAAAAGCAATTTAAACCAAAATTAAATATCACATATTCTTGTACCGTATACTTGGAGCATAAGGACAGCGCAAATTGCCGTTTCAAAGTTCTGTACACTCATTTTGTCTATGCCTTGTCTCAGAACACCTGTATATCTGGAGGTCCACATGCGACCATAGATGGTTCCCGGGATATTTTTACACAGAAATATTTGGGTGTTGAATTGTCAGTTTTGTTCTAAAGAAAAACAGGTTATAATAAGCCCGACGCTCCCAAGGCCTTGATTTTTTTTTAACCTTAAGGGTTGCTCAACCCTAAATGTTTAGTAACTATACAGCACATGCTGCCAAATTTTTACAGGCATAAGTGGCTTTTTTGCCGGTGGGTATAGCTCAATGATCAAAGCGTTTGCTAAACAAGTCAAAGGTTGTGGGTAAATTTCCGTCGATCCTCGAAGGAAATTTAAAATAAAAGGATTATTAATCGATTTATGAGCTCTAAAATACCCCGGTTTGTGTGAATTTGATCCCTCACCCGTAAAATTCCAGTCATAGCCTATTCATTAAAATTAGTGGTAGACGAAAGTCATCCCCTTGAAGACCACCCATTCATAGTAAATTCCTGTAATAATAAGGATGATGCGTGATTCTCGGGCTGTAGTCTATGACGTTGGCGGACCAATACATGCAGCGCTTATTCCATAGAATTCCACAGATGAGACTTCAGAATTACTATCACTATCTGTCAGTATTCTCCTGTATGTATTTACAAAAAAAAATGAAAAATAAATATCCACCAATGTTTTGTTCATTAAATTTGAAGGTGTGATTTATTTGCTGTATCTAGTCCCTCACCACGTCATTCTTTACAAAGTCAAACCATCGTATCCGCATTATTATACGCTGGTATTAGTACATTTACAGTGCACTCCGGGTCCAGCATAACAACGCCTTCCAAATGTTGTTGGGTCTGCCGCGATACTGCAGTGCCTCTGGCATGTTGACGGAGGTGCGAAGCGCTGCCTTATTATAGCTTCAATGCCATAATAAGGAAGCGTTCGCGGCAGTCTCATCGCAATGGTCGCTGTGTCGGCGGATAGGTGGGACTCACGGTTGGAGGGGCACTGGATGCGCTTTCACGTGGCCATCCAGAAGGGATCCGATGCTGCATTCACTGAGTAGTACAATAATGTGGTTTATGTGTACATGTCAATTTATATTTTCTTTCTATTCTGTTTAATTTTATTTTTTTCTGTATTTGCTTGGAATTATTATATGTATAATTTTGATTATGGCACTAGTGGCTAAACAAATCAATTTTATTATTACTATTAGTTTTCAAAACATAACAAATTGCTGCATTCAACAATATACTAAAAATGATTCATTGTAATCAAATTTATAATTAAGATCTGTTCATTCGTTTCCACGGAAAATATGGAAATAGACTTTTGTCCCGTTGAAGTTAATTGTAATTTATCCTTGCGATTCTGAATAATTTTCTTCAAACTTCCATAAAACACTGTTGGAACAATTCTGAAGCTCTTTATTGAGTGGTCATAATCCTGGAGAATTTCAATGAAATTTCATTTGTTTTCAAACGGAAACGGAATTATTAAAAGACCCTTAGCGAAATTAAATATTCTGAAATATATATTTCAGTCACATAGGCAGACGAAAGTATTTCAGCTAATTTAAGATTATTTTGACAGCACTGAAATATTTATAAAAATTACAAGATTCGACTTAATTTTTTTGAAAAACTGAAATAAGAATTGTATTTCTATAATATTTATATCTTAAGTAACATCGGATATAAATAAAAGATTTTGTAGAATTTATTCCACATACATTTTTTTGACGACATGTTTCAGCCAGGTCAGGTGGCTATTTTCAAGTGAATTAGTTAAATTTTCCATGAAAACAGATTATGGAATTCCACCAAGAAATATCGATCGAAAAAATCTTAAGTAACATTTAATGTGTCAATCAATTGTAATACAACGTGCAAATCGTGACAAATAATAGTATTTTACACTGAAAACAAAGATAATTTAAGATTAGCCGGCGGGTATAGCTCAATGGTCAAAGCGTTTACTTTGCAATCCAAAGGTCGTGGGTTCAATCACCGACGGAGATTAAAAAAAAATATATAAAATATATTAGATTTCTGAGCATACCTCCGGTTGGTGTGAATTTGATCCCTCACCCGTAAAATGCCATTAATAGCCTATTAATTTAAATTGGTGGTAGCGGAAAGTCGTCCCGTGAAAACCACCCATTCACAGTAAATTTCTGTAATAATAAGGATGATGCGTGAATCTCAGGCTGTAATCCGCCAACGTAACGTAATACGCTGGCGGATCAATACTCGGCATGCAGCGCTTAGCCATGTGCTGCACGGTAAGCGCCATAGAATTCCACAGATGAGACTTCAGAATTACTATCACCATCTGTCGGTATTCTCCTGTATGTGTATACATAAAAATAAAAAAATAAATTTAAGCATTTATATTTTTTAAATTTAAATTTACACTCAAATATTTACACACAAGATGTATAAAATCTACTACTTAGTACAGGCTTATTCAACGTGAGCAAATCATATTACAGGTGCGCTGAAATATTGTTGACCATTAAATTTTTGTCATGTCCCGTTTTTTGTATAAGAAATATTGTGTGCCTATGTTAACGGTTTCCAGACTAGGTGAAGGTGGACCAGGCTGGGATATATTCAGAGAATGCCGCAGGAAAATATTAATAACGGCTTCCTTTTCTACAAGTCCCCGGGATTTCGCCGTCCTGGCAGGCCGTCGGGAACTATATATAGAATGTACTCGGTGTAGTTGACAGAGCTTTGTGGCGGCGGCTCGTAATGTTCATATGTTCCAGCTAAGGAAGCGAACATGGATAAAGGAAATTAAATGACTAGATTCTTAGTCGCCGCTCCAAAACTTTTCTCTCTTTCCTTTTATATTCTCGTTTAAATACACGACTTTCGTGCATTTACTTTTTCTACGATTTTAATATAAAATTGTAAAAAACATGTATTTGTAAAGAAAATTATGCAATGAATTGTACAATTGTGTGATAATTGTAACAACATATTATTCTGACGATTCTGAAATGGAAAACGATTGATCCGTGCAGAAATTGTTTAAAATCTGAAAAGCGCAAAAGTTCTCTTTCCGCTTAAATGGGTTTTACAAGGTACGCTCGGTCAAACAAACTGTGGTGGAATTACGTGTCCAGTCAATTGAAAAATGTTAACACCAAATAACAGGGAGCGGTCAGAGCATTCAGCTCAACAAAGTGATTTAAGCGATTTACTATATTAAGCTTACAAACCATAAATTGGGCAACTTTTAGTCAAAGTAATTAAATTGATTAATTCGAAACAACAGAAGTTAAGCAACAATGAACGGGGATTTGAATTAGTAATCAGTGGTTGAGATTTATCATCAAGCTTTCATTAAAATGCTGAGTATCAAACATTGAATGACTTGCAGAGCTTCAGGGCTGTGACCGCTGCAATCCCTCTTGGATGACCATTAGCAGACGGACGTTGTCAACATCTTTCAATCTCGGGGTCATCACGACTTAGCTGGAGTCTCTCATGGAGCCTGAAGTGTGACCTGAAAGGACCATCGTTCAACCCCTGGATACGTGTAAGACGAAAGAATCGAAGTAAACCGGCTGAAAGCAACTTGAGTGAAGATATTGCCATATTTAGTGTAATCTTGCTTAAGATTCAGTTCTGGTGTGGACGGATACGAAATGTTGGACGTTTGGTTTTGTGACTATAATGCCGTGTTATTTGTGTGTCAAGGTTTTTGCTGTCACAAATCCTTACTATTTGCGCTACGTATTTCGAAACTAAATATGTCAGTACATTTACATCATCACATTTACGTTTTCAGTAACGAATAAAAATTGTAGGTCATTGAAGGAAAATAAATAAAAAAATTGAAAATTTTTATATATACTGCAGTTGCCTTCTCTCTAAGTCTACGCTCCATCACCATACAGTATACTAACTTCGCAACTTTAGACTGAAGTCTATTTGACATCTAACTGAAGCACCTAAAATCACGAAAAGAAGCTTTTTACGTGCGTCCAGTAACAGGTCCCCAAGGTGGGTCTCCAAAAACATGACGAAACAAGAAGAGTTTTTTACTAAGCGGTGCCATCAACCTGAAAAATATAGAGAGCTATGCATAGTGTGTACACGGTGGAGCTCCGGGTTTATATTTTGGGATTAGAAAAAAACAATGAATGCTGATGGTATAGTACAAATTTATAAATTTAAAAAAAAAAACGTCAAAATTTCTTATATGGAACTGTATAGTCAAAAAATGCTTAGTTACAAATTACCTTTAGATCATTAGAGTCGGGAGGCTTTAATAAGCAAACTGTAAAATAAGCATGCTTGGGTATTTATTTATCTTTTTTGAATCAATGCACTTCAAATAGGTACGTTATATTTATTTTAAATATAATAGTTAAACTTAAATTATTCTTCTTCGTGTCAGCGACGTCAAATTATATTTGCCAAGTATCTGGCAACATCGATAATCAGTGTGTTGCCCAGCAATAGGTACTGAGATGTGTAGCTTTTTGGGCACATGGAGCACGATTATAGGTGTGAGGCGGTGTGCAGGTCTGCACAATCGCACAATAGTGAATCTCTTTGCCGGAGCATTTTCCAACGCTCGAGGTTGTCTTTTGTTCTACCAACTCAAGTTTCTTAATCTGTTCAGGGATTTCCAGGTCCACCAGTCAAGGTTCTTGCCAGTTGGGTGGCCTTCCTTTGGAGTGATTAAATCCTCTGATGCAACATGTTGCCAGAGCTGGAGTCTTTTAATTTCAGGGCCGGATGTGAGAGGTTGTGTGGATCTCAGAAAGCTGCTTCGCGACTTCAATCTGGGTGTTGGGGGTATCTGAATATAAAAGCAGTGGGACGGTTGGTTGATTGCCTTACGCATATCTTCGGCGCATATGACTTTGCATCTTATGTTTGGTGGTGCGATAACAGCCAAGGTGTATAGTTTTGAAACGGGTATTGGTTTGAGGCAGCCTGTGATGACTCTGCATGCATCATTCAGGGCAGTATCCACTTGATTTTTTACTTTATACTTAAATTTAATTCAGGTCATTAAAACGCACCTGAATAAAATTGTATGTCAAAAGTTGTTCAATCTGATATACGCTTGTAGTCATTATATTAATAGTTATTTTAGCAGAACACTTAGCTTAAAATTAATTGTTTTCGAGGTTGAACTATGAAAGAAGGAAAGACGAACTTTGTTGTAATCCCTGATCCATTAATCTATAAACCTACGAGTAATAGCGCATAATACAATACGCTTAAAAAAACTTATGATTATTAAATTTAACCCTTCGCATCGGTTGTCGATATATGCCGTCTAAGATTCCCCTATCGTTGACATCAGCAGCCGTGATATATCGTTTTGCTACTTTCAATACTCATTGTGACATCTACGGTAGGAACTTGAAACTGCAGTCATCCCCTTTATCAACCTACATGTATTCTTTACAGGAATGTAAATAAATATCGTTACGTTTCGTCGATTTTAAAAGCAATTTTTCTGTAAACCACATGTGTCAATGCCACCACATGTATGGAGTTACATAATTAACGTTTCTTAAATATAATAATAATAACCAATGCAATATATTAAAATAAGTCATATAAGTACATTTATGCTTCAAATACTAGTTTTAAGCAAAAAAAATGGTTTGAAAAATTCACGCCGTATTGACAGTATAATTTGTATTCCACCGAGCCCTAACGAAATGGTTAATAAGCTTGATTTAATTAATAAACATATTTAAAAATTTAAATTTTTGTTTTGACATAATGAAAACAATGATACTTGATTTTTTTATTACCTTTTGAAGCACGTTTGGTGATGGATCGCCGGCGCCGGTGAGCAACTTCATGAAATTCAAAATGACACATTTAATTAAAGCCAAATAAATACAGTAAAACAGGCAATAACAAAACCTGGCGCCTTTTGTTGCAAACTTTAATGGCGTGTAGGTACGAAAGATAAAAATGACAAAAGCTTTTGAGGCGGGAGATTTATGCTGAGCTTTTTCGCGCGTCGGGGAGAGCTTTTGTCAGCGGTCAGTGCGGTGGGAGGCCCGGCCGAGGCCCGGAGCCCCAAAACTGACGCCCAAGAGACTTAACCATTTTTACTGAAATTTCATTTCGGGCTATCCGCCAAACGGATTATTCGCGGCTTTCCAACTAAGCAGTCGGGCGATTACGGCTGTTTTCGCGCGACAACCGCAAACACAGATTTCGATAGATGAAACAATCAAATAGACTAAATACGAGGGTTATGCGTAAAATAAGGTTCCCATGACGCCACAGTCTTGAAAAGCGCTGTTATGGCGGATCCCGTGATTCTGTAGTGTACCTTGGTTCCCCACTCCAAATTCCTTCTTTAGCGAGCTGCCTGTGGAGCTCAGTCTTGGCTTGGCAGCCGTACGTGATGGATCTCTCCCTCGATCCGTTTCCTGTCTGTAAAAAACATTGAGCCGGTAGAAATCCATTCCCAGCTATGCGAAATCTATGGAGACAAGTGTATGAGCGTACAACAAGTGTGCAAAGGGTGTAGACTGTAGAGAGTTCAAGAACGAGCTACTGACGTCCATGATGAGGAGCGTTCCGGACGGCCATCTGTTTCTGACGAAAGAATCGCAAAAGTGGAGGCAGCGATGTTCTCAGATCGATTTGTAAGCTCGATGGTTTGTAAGCTCTCCGAAATGATCCTTGATGTCAGCAAAACTTCTATTAAAAAGATTTTGACGGAGCATTGTACATTGAGTTACATTGTATTTATTATATAATAATACGTACAATATATTATGCATTGATTTTATGTTGAATATCACTTAAAAACCACCGTTTCTGTAAGATTAATCCACAGCAACTCCATTGTCATATTATCAGTGAATCATTGTCCTGAAACTCCTTCCTGAAAGTCTCCTGAAATCCGACCGAGATTTGTTCACGGGAGATCCCGTGAAGCAAACACGAAAACTCTCGTGTAAATTGTAATTAAATATTTGCAGGAGGCTCTCGGAAGCATCGGGCCAGAGACTGTACAGTGTACTTATGCCCGCACATGACAGTACATACTATCATGCGGAGGGTAAACTATACAGTAGCTATTTTTTCTTTTCATCTCTGTTCCATAACAGGTATATATTGATATCAGCTTGATATAGCACTTTTATTTTTTATGTTCCCGAAAGATTAACCCTTTAGCAACGATTTTCGGCATATGCCGTCATAAGATTCCCCGACCGTTGACATCGGTTGACTTGATATATCGTTTTTCTACTTTCTTAGAATAGTTTTTTATGCATCATCTGATAGCTAAGGGATACAAGAGCCAATGTGATATATGAAAATAGACCACATAAGTAGATTTGTGCTTCAAATACTAGTTTTATAATTGACAGTATAGTCAGTAACAGAAAGTCAGTAATAGTGTTGTTCACCCTACTTACGATCACACTCATAAGTGTACAAGTACTTGCCATATGTACTTACTGCGGAGGCGGCGGGGCACGAATGTACACAAATTAACCGTTTTTGTTTTGCTCACAAAAATTTCCGCACAGATTTCAAATTCCCAGCAAAATCCTTTCGTAGTATGGATGTGTACTTTACATAAAAAAACTTGTTAATCTAATCCTGTATGGTACGTTGGAGAAGTTTAATCTTCTCATAGTTTTGTATGGAAAACATATGTGATTAAAATGTGATGAAATAAATATGGGAATTTTTTAATGCTCGCCATTATTGAACGTGGTTGGTTGAAAAGTAATACTCAAACCTTATTTTCGTATCATATTACTTTTTGCTTACGAATTACCTCCCATATTCAGTTTTAAAAATAAATGTCGGTTGATATACTATTAATATTTATTTTGTATTTAAGTAATAAATTAATTTAATTACAGAGATAAGTTTCAATTTTATTTCATAGTATCCCACGTAAGTAAGTATTTATTTCAAATAATGAGCTGTAAGTATTTAGTAAACGGTCAGTAAAAAAATACCTAAAAAGTTATGTGAAAAATAATCATTTTGCAGTAAAAAATATCAATCGGCACTAGAAAAATAATAAATTGGCTGGAAATAATTAATGAATGGTAATTATTAATAGATTAGGTTTCCATTTTATGGGTTAATTATTAATTCATTTTACAATAATATTTACCAGTATTTAATATATTACTGTCATTTTTATTTTATAACTGACCACATTCACACTGACACAGTGGTTACTACCAAATTATTTAGCCTTGCCAAAACCTTGAATAAGTTACTTAAAAAAAACACATTGATGGATAAAGTTGACACCAACCGTCGGAGCTTTTAGAGCTCAGAAATCCTTTTCTTTTAATCTCCGTCAGGGATCGAACCCACGATCTTCGGCTTGCCAAGCAAACGCTTTAACCAATGAGCTATACCCGCCAGCCACTTAAATAATAAAAGTGATAAGTGTATTAAAAGTAAACATTTTTATCTGTTTCGTTGAATTGATTACATTTCCTTAAAGTTTCTTCAGTTTCCTATCAAACGAAACTTGCAAAAAGGGGAGGGGAAGAAAGATATACCAGTGAATGCCAAACTTTTAGAGTTCCGCCAACTTTCAGTGAGATGTGTGCAAATACGGCCTTAGCGATGCACACATCTTTATAGACGGCATGAGATCTAAAATTGTATATGCAAACGCCAACGATGAAGTGCATATTACACTTTGGTGTCTAATAGAAAATTCAGCAATACCCGACGAGGAATTACACGCTGAAGGGAAAAGATGAATTTCAGAACAAACTTTAACAGAAACTCGGTAACTTGTGATCAGATTACTATTCAGTATAATGACTGAAATTTTCATTGTTAGTGATACCAATTTTACACTATTTCGGTTGGTAGAACTGTGGCGATTTGTTTTATTTATTTATGTAAATACATACAGGAGAATACCAACAGATGATGATAGTAATTCTGGAGTCTCGTCTGTGGTATTCTATGACGCTTACCATGCTGCATATAGCTAAGCGCTGCATGTGGAGTGTTGATCCGCCAACTTCATAGACAGCTACAGCCCAAAATTCACGCATTATCCTTAATTATTACAGGAATTTACTACTAATAGATCGTCTTCCAGGGGCGACCTTTGTCTACCACCGATTTTGATTAGTAAGCTATGACTGGCATTTTATGCCATTATGACGGCCGCTGTTTTGTATATAAGCATATTTGCATGTTTGTTAATTCATATATTTTTGAAGTACGGATGACTAGCCCAGTACCGACTTTAGACCCTGCGGCGCCCTAAGGCATTTTTTTCTGGCGCCCCATATTGTTTACATTTAAAGAAATCAAAGCAAGATTGGTTGCACTCGGTACTGCTAGCTTATTCGACGCCCTGGGGCACCGACCTACTTCGCCACCCAGTAAAACCGGCACTGGACTAGCCCTTAGCTTTCGAGGGTTGGACCATTTGATTAATTTAACCAACGACACGCATAAACAACAAACGGTGACCTATGCATGCTTTATTCCATGCAATTGTTGGTTAAATTTGTTAATCTGATGATTATATGTAGCTGGTTACAATTACCTGGAACTAAGTAAACAATTGATTTGGATGTTTTTTAAATAACATAGTTTACGCAAAACAAAATTTAAATAGGACATGCATTATATTATTTGAAAATTTGATATTAATAATATTTTGCTCACTATTCAAATAATAAATAATATTAAAATAAAATGTTATATATTTAATAATTATTTATTTATTTACCTTGTTTTTACATGGATCACGTAAGATATGCTACCTGTTTAGGAGACTCCTGTTTCGACTAACTCGTAGCCTTTCTCAATCACTTGCCAAGAGGCTACTGAGTTGCATAGTACTTCATAAGTGGTCAAGCCCATTTTATGTAGGAGAGGGGGTAGAGGTGTGTCTATCAAGGAATGATAAGAGAGGGAGACAGATAGGGTTGCAAGGATGAAGAAATATTTATTATTTATAACGGACATCAAAGTGAATGCTGAAAACATTGGAAAAAAAGTATAAATACTTATGACATTTAAATTACTTAATTTTTAGAATGTAAAATAATAATGTGATATCCTCCTCTATTTCTTCGATATACAATTACTGTGTGACAGGATGCAGGATCAGGTTCACAATGCAAATAACTAGTTTTCGTTTCACAATTCACGTTTATTTCTCAAACACTTGCTTTTTCGTCCACCCGTTATGGCGCACGCCTAATAGCGTTCACCACAACGGTCGCGAGCGAGCTCTAACTGACGGACCGCTCTGACCTCTAGCGCTGTCAAGACAGTTGCGGCAGAAAAGCGAATTAAAGATGACAGTTGCACTGACATGAAATAGAGCAACTGTCATAACAAATAAAATGGCGTATAAAAACACCGTGTTTTATTATATAACTAAAACTAACATTATTAGATATGCATGTCAGGCGAGCGAACATAAATAAGAGACAAAAGATCGTTTCTCGAGGCTTTACGGCATCAGCCTAAAGGAGCTATATCAAGCTGATATTAAATGATATTATGAATGAAAATACATTTAATAGAACGAATAACTACGTAATTTTGTTAATGCTGGATTACATGGCATGTATTCTACATGTATTGTCATAAAATGATTATAAGCTTTGAGGAGTTGTTGAAAGATGTCGTTGGGCAATCAGATTGTAGCTACGTAATGCCCAAGACGATGATAAATAGTATAGATATAACAATTTTATTGTTATGCCTGCGCTATCTATTTCTCCGTAATAAATTTCTTGATGGGATATTAATTTTATTGTATGCATTAACTTTTACTGTGAAGTGTGCAACGTGATGATAAGGCTTACACTTACTCCACAGGGAGATCAATAAGAATGTTTACGTTTATTTTATAAAATAACAATAAATTATGAAAAAACAAGCGCATGGCTGAAAGATAAAGTGCTTGATATGCAAGAGGTCACGGGTTCTATACGCGATTTACGATCAAACTTGTAGAATATGAATTATATTTATTTCATAATTCAGTATAATAAAATATATGTAAAAAATTCCAGAGATCTTCCAAGTTATAAGATTCATAATAAGGTTGAGAATAATGGCATGAGGTTTAATTTTACATTAAAAAATATAATTAAAAAAAAACATTACCGAATTAAATAGATCTATAAACTTTTTTTTTTGAAAAAAAAAAATTCATTGATATATAAATACCTCAACTTTAAAGGTTCTTTGAAAATATTACATTATAATATCCTCAAAATGCATTATTACTTTCTTTCATTTCACTTTGATTTTACAATAATTAATACATTTTATTTCGTTTGTTTTTTTTTATGTTTTCACATGCAGGAGAGCACAACCGGTCACAAGACCAGTGCACTCTATGACGTTCAGCCAAAGAGGCTAGATGCTGTATGCGGGAAACGTGTGTTGCATTCGTGTTTGTGTGTGTGGGTTGGGGAAATGTAAAGTGTATATTTATCAGTTTATTGAAGATATCCAGATTGTAGAAAGGAGGAAACACAGATGCTGCCATAACTTTTATTAAAAAAAATACCTGTAGATTGTCATTAAAAGTCCTGTTTTTTCTGTATCATTTCAATGAACTATGAAAAAAGGTATCGGTTATATAAGTTTTTCAATCCTTAATCAGAAATATTTATATATACCCTAGTTTGTGTGAGTTATTGTGTGTGCGAGTGTTTGACAATTACAAAAAACAATGTGTAAATTGAAGTTTTATTTTGGTTAATGTTCAACATTTTTACCGATCGGAAAAATCAAAAAAAATTCAAAGATCCACTACATTTACTTAAAAGCTTGGGGATGAACGAGAATAATATGATATATTTAATTAAATAATGTATATAGTTAATTCGTAGTTTAAATTCATATGAAATTAGGTATGATAAGCCCATTGAAAGATGAAATTTTATCTAGAACCAAGTACTTTTGTCTTCAATCTTTCAACGCCCGTTGTATAGCGGACAATAAAATGTTACGATTATTGCGCGTCAGATAAGGAAAGATTATATTTCCAGTTTATGACCGAATTTAAATATTTCGTAACTACTTAATTTAATGGCGTTGTTGAGATTTGTATGACATATTAATTTATTTAGTTCCCCAAAACACAACGAACGTTTTTATGTATTGAGTAAAAGGATTTCTCAGTTACCTTCATTAAATTAATTTTAGTTATTGTTGATTAATTATTGAATTAACGCATACGTAAAAATTGATCCAAGATATATATTATTTATATATAAATCGTCTAAATAAAATAATTTTAAAATCAAAATGAACATTATTTAAAAATACGTTTACCTAATGTATTCGCACATTCTTGATCATAACTGATTCCGTTTCCACCGTAAAACCGTGAAATCTTCGATGATTGTTACATTACCGGCGGTCATAGCTCAATGGTAAAGCGTTTGCTTTGCAAGCCAAAGGTCGTGGGTTCGATCCCCGACGGAGATTAAAAAAAAAAGGATTTATAATTAATTTCTGAGCTCTTAAACACCCCGGTTGGTGTGAATTTGATCCATCACCCGTAAAATGTCGGTCATAGCCTATCAATTAAAATTGGTGGTAGACGAAAGTCGTCCCGTGAAGACCACCCATTCATAGTAGATTCCTGTAATAATAAAGGATGATGCGTGAATCTCGGGCTGTAGTCTATGACGTTGGCGGATCAACACTCCACATGCAGCGTTTAGCCATATACACCATGGCAAGCGTCATAGAATTCCACAGATGAGACTTCAAAAAAAAATACTATCACCATCTGTCGGTATTCTCCTGTATGTGTTTACATAAAAAAAAAGGGTCGAAAATGAACAAAGTTTCTTCAGATCATTACTTACACAACAAGTAAGCTTTAGAATGCTCTTAGCATTTGTTTCCTCCTTCATACACTATGAATATCTTCTTCTCAATTCCTTCACGCACACAACCACTACACATCCATACATAACTTTATAATTCAGCTAACCTTGTTACCATATTACAAAGTCAACAGAGGCTTTAACTCTCAACTGGTGTTCTGCACTATTAGTTTATTCACTTTTAAATTATATACCTGAGTAATAAAATGGACATGGTTGCAAGAGTTCTTAGTTCGAATCCCAGTGCCTGCCGTTTTATTTTCTCCTATATTGATGAGGGAAATTTCATATAAGATGATATGTGCTTTAAATTTGTATATGTGTATCAAAAACTGAATATTGGTATGAATCTTGAATGATAGATAAATATTATACTCGTAACAAGGAATATACTTTTTTCATTTTGTCTGTTATGTATTAATACATGAATACGGAAACTATTTTAAGCAGTTTTTAATTCAATTAATGGACTGTTATTATTTAGCAAACGGTTAGTAATAAATACCTAAAAAGGTAAATAAAAAATAATCATTCGGCAGAAGAAAAGTATCAATCGGCAATAAAAAAGTAATAAACTGGCAAAAAATAATTAATGTTAGTTTAGGTTTCCAATTAAGGGTTAATTATTTATCCATTTTACATTAATACTTACCAAAATTGAATATTTTACTACCATTTTAATTTTATGACTGACCACATTCATACTGACATAGTGAATACAGCCAATTTATTTTATCCACTACCGATAGATTATCTTTATTGCCAATTGATTTAACTTGCCACCAAAACCTTGAATTAGTTACTGAACAAAGAAATACACGCCAATGAATATTCGAACAAGACTGAGAGTCTCCCAAAAATTCATGACTCCTTTGAACAAATTTATTCAAAGTTTATTTTAAAATATAAGTATATTTTTATGTTCATTTCAAGCAACACCACATCTTTTAAAAATATTTCATTAAATAAAATTCTCGAATTTTCTATAAAACATCTAACGTATGACCTTTTATGAGATATAATAAAAAAATCTACCGAAGAATGTATGAAATCATACAAGATAGTTTCCTGTATGAAAGCTCTCTCGTGTTGCAATATCGAGACGGCCCTCGATATATCATTTAATGCTTACATAATACTCTTGATGTATGGAGCGTCGAGGTGTCATAACGACACATTGATGAAGCGACACCAGAGTATCACTCGATCCATCTTGCGGGAAATGTTCATTATAGACTGAGGTCTGACTTGGCCTGAAATTGAGCTTTTCAGGAAGCGTTCATGAACACATATGTTGTAAGGAATATATATACGAGTAATATAAAAATATCATTTTAACATATTTTTTAATATCACTGAATTATTGATTTTTTTTAATTTTTATTAGAATATTATTTTATTATTTCAATATTCTAATCTACTTTTATAGATCATTGACTATATTACAATATTATTATTACTTAAATATACATATACTATACATAAAATTCTTTTTTCAACGCGTCAATCCAAGCACAAAAATAACGGCAGAAGCGGGATGCGAACCGCGGACCTTGGAAACCAACTATGCCCAGGTATTCATACCGCTCGGCGAACTGCGCCATTGCCCTGCCTAGACTGACTTGCGTTGAAACTAGTATTTATATCATTGTTATCATCGTACGATAGATGTACGATAGTAAATGAGTCAATACTGTGTACTTTGATAATTTTCATTAGATGATTTTTAGATTTAATATTTAAAGTTTAAATTATTTAAATTCTTAGTAATTCACTTATTAAAGAGTAATTTATTACTTAAGCAAATATGTTTGAGGAAGGTTGATGATAAAATGTTTGTTTTTTATTATATTTTATTACGAGTTACTGCTTACTTTATAATTCTAAGAAAATCTGAGTTTTAAATTTAACGTGTTTCAGCGCCTAATTCGTTTACCAACAGCAACTGTTTTTTTTATACTAATAATTTAATTAATGAGCAGTGATTGTTTTGCGAAGAGTCAGTAATAAATACTTAAAAGGTAAGTGAAAAATAATTATTTATCAGTAGAAAAAGATCATACGGCAGTAGAAAAATAATGAATTCGCAGGAAATAATTAATGAACGGCAATTAACTATAGGTAAGGTTAAGTTAGGTTTCTATTTTATTAAAAGTTAATAATTCATCCATTTGACATAAATTTTTACCACTATTTAATATATTATTGCCATTTTAATTTTATAACTGACAACATTCATACTGACACAGTAGATAAAGCCAAGTTATTTATATTATTATATACTAGCTGACCCGGTGAACTTTGTTTCACCCGAAAGGCAATAAATGAGCAGATTTTGGATTTTATTAAGTTGAATTTTTCGGTACATATGATATCATATATTTGGCCTGGTTGAATTCTATTGCAGTAATCGACGAAACTTCAGCAAGTAGTTGTCAGCATTTCGACGAATCGTCAAACGATATGCGTTATAATTCATCGAGCTTAGATTCTTGGTAGTTTCTTCACCTGAAATTAAGACAATAGATTTTTCAATTTTGTATGTAAAGCTAACATCCATATTTGTAGCATAATTATAAAGGGGTGAAGATAAATGATTTAAAATCGTTTGCCGGTTATTTGTCCAATTTTCTGTAAAAAAACATCTTAATCTTTAAGTCTGTTATTTTCCTGGTAATAAGCAGTGTAATTGGTCATTTATTGGAAACCTAAAGCGAAACCAAGCACTGAAAAATGTATGTCATGACGGAATCGAAACTATGATATTGATTATATATATATTGATTACTCACCATTCAATGGATTTTTCATTTTGATATTGAAATAATATCCATCTTCTCGTACCAAGACATCAGTGGGTATTGCAACGTGTCATATGAACGACGTGTTTCAGATATCTGTTGTAGTTGCCCAGTATCACGACGTGTGTACCAGATAGTCGTTTATCCGCTCTGATCACGACTTTGTAGACCTCGATCAAGTTCTTCCTCCATATTGTCATTGAAGTATATTTGTACAAATTTATGCTGTGCATCTTCGAGAGGTTGGAATGATCCGATTCGATGGTGAATCTGTCCTTGTATCTACAGAATCAAAAGCAAAGACAATATTACTGATTTATAAACACTTTTTTTTAGAATTAGCATAAATAATTCAAAGTAATAAGTGTAGTATGTTATTCTGTTAATTAGATTGTGTGTAAGTACAAAAATAAATAAATAAATACCTTGAATGTCGGATTAAATCCTTGACCATTCTAGAGTTCGTGCAAACGGATCGCTTTGGCAGATCGTAAAGAGACTTGTCAATGTTGTCGCTGGAGTGTCTCAGCACGTTGAACAACATTTGAAGCCGTGAAATACAATGAACATTCTCCAGATGCACCGCCAAATGCACAACAGCAGTATGAAGTTCGTGATAAGGGATTCCGAATATACGCCAAATCGCTTTGTACCAAACTTGAAAGCGCGCAATTTCATCGTTGGTATTCGAGGTTAGGATGCCAAAAACCACCAAATCACTGCCTTACAAAATTCCATGATGGCTTTTTCGTGAAAGATTCGATCGTTTTGGTCGCAAATATATAAGCTATAGAAACTCGAAAGTTCTTGAAACAAAACGTCAACCGATAGACTTCAAAATATCTATGTAACCATAGACAATAATAATATCATTATTACTTAAATATACATAAA
Source organism: Glossosoma conforme (assembly GCA_022606575.1). Lineage (NCBI taxonomy): Eukaryota > Metazoa > Arthropoda > Insecta > Trichoptera > Glossosomatidae > Glossosoma > Glossosoma conforme. The sequence goes on from JAGTXR010000036.1 coordinate 2,166,427, forward strand.
CTATACATAAAATTCTTTTTCAACGCGTCAACGCAAAATAACGGCAGAAGCGGGATGCATAGCAATGGCGCCGTTCGGCCGAGCCGGTATTTATATCATTGGGCTATATATATTGGTTTCAAGGTTCGCGGTACTTTCCGCATCCTACCACTCGGGTCTCGAACCGTTATTTTGTGCTTGGATTGACGCGTTGAAAAAATTTGCTAGGTTGGTTTCAAGGTCCGCGGTTATATTTAAGTAATAATAATATTGTAATATAGTCAATGATCTTTAAAAGTAGATTAGAATATTGAAATAATAAAATAATATTCTAATAAAAAAAAATAAAAAATTCATATAATAATAATATCAGTTGTCGGATTCCTTGCCTTTTGTTATAACATTTTTTACAAATAAAAGATTAAACTGATATTTTAACTCATATTTATTTTGTTTTTGACTTTTTTTCCTGTCTTTTGTTTTTTTTTTTTTGTTTCAAAATATTCCGTACCTTACGTAGGTACCTACTTACAATACCTACTTTTGCGTCATTTTAAGTTATGGCGTTGGCTATAGCAACACTTTCTTTAACTGACATCTGTCAAATGACAATAGTCTTGTTTGAAAACATGTTTACGTAAATGTTCAATATTTTTTCTTAATCAAATCAATTTTGAGTATCTTTTAATTTTTTTTAGGGTTCTAAGCTACCTTTCCATCAATTTTCAGCCAAGTCGGGTTCAGCAGTTTTTGAGTTAAATAATAAAAAATAAAAATAACACAATAGAATAAGAAGATGCCTTTCCATTTGCTTTTGTTATAACATTTTTAACAAATAAAAGATTAAACTGATATTTTCACTAATATTTATTTTGTTTTTGTCTTTTTTTCCTGCCTTTTGTTTTCTTTTTTGTTTCAAAATATTCCGTACCTTACGTAGGTACCTACTTACAATACCTACTATTGCGTCATTATTAGTTATGTTGCTGGCCTATGGCAGCACCGTCTCAACTGACAGCTGTCAAGTTACAATAGTTTGTATGAAAACATGTTTACGTAAATGTTCAATATTTTTTCTTAATCAAATCAATTTTGAGTATATCATGGACGTTTTTGGGTTCTAAGCTACCTTTCCACCAATTTTCAGCCAAGTCGGTTAGGCAGTTCTTGAGTTATAAAAACAAATATAACCCGACTTTCTTTTATATACATAGATTATTATATATTATATTATCAAGTCAACTGCCGTTTAATTTTATTTACTGCCAATTGATTTGACTAACTGCCAAAACCTTGAATTAGTTACTGAACAAAGAAATACAGGTCAAATTTTTTAACGATTTAACCGTAACAACAGAGTTAACAATTACTTTAGCACTTTGTCATTTTTCTTTAAGTGCAACAAAAAAAATGTTTATACTAAAAAGTATATCATTTAAATTTTCTGCTTACTTTGCCGGCGGGTATAACTCAATGGTCAAAGCATTTGCTTTGCAAGCCAAAGGTCATGGGTTCGATCCCCGACGGATATTAAAAAAAAACGATTTCTGAGCTCTAAAATACCTCCGGTTGATGTGAATTAGATCCCTCACCCGTAGAATGTCAGTCATAGCCTATTAATTAAATATTGGTGGTAGACGAAAGTCGTTCCGTGAAGACCACCCATTGATAGTAAATTCCTGTAATAATAAGGATGATGTGTGAATCTTCAGTCTATGACGTTCGAGGATCAACACTCTACATGCAGCGCTTAGCCATATGCACTATTGTAAGTGTCATGAGACTTCAAAATTAATATCACCATCTGGCGGTATTCTCCTGTATATGTTTACATAAAAAAAATGAAAATTGTAAGTTAAGAGTATATTATACTTTGATAATTGATTTTCTTTGATTTTACATTTGTATATTTTGTCATGAGATAGCCAAGACGTTTCATAAAATTAAAAAAAACTACTCCATTCAAGATCACCATATATAATTAATTATAAATATTTATTTATTTACCTTGTATTCACATGGATCACGTAACAAAAGTTCTCTATAAGTGACTGCAGTTTCGACTAACTCGTAGCCTTTCTCAGCCCTTCTCTTGTTAATATATAACTTGATTGAAGGATTTAGAATGGCTACGAGTTAGTCGAAACTGCAGTCTCCTAATAGAGAACTTTTGTTACGTGATCCATGTGAAAACAAGGTAAATAAATAAATATTTATAATTTACAATGAATCTCAAAGTGAAAACATTGAAAATATTATATTTAATTTATAATTGTATTATTGCGAAACCAGTTTGTTGTGATAATTAATTTCATTTATTTCCTCTTCACCAACTACATTTAATGTCAAGTATTTAGTCCGATTACCTGAGCTAAGCAACATCGGGCACGGACTGTAATTAGATGAGTGACCGCTTGGGAACACCACTTGTCGTTGATTGGATTGAACCGCTACTGGAGACCAAACAATCCTGGCCTCAGTAGTGTCAGACAAACAACCTTATCTCATTAAAAAATAAGTTATTTATATTAATAATTAAATATACATATACTATACATAAAATTCTTTTTTCAACGCGTCAATCCAAACACAAAAATAACGGCAGAAGCGGGATGCGAACCGCGGACCTTGGAAACCAACTATGCCCAGGTATTCATACCGCGGTTCGCATCCCGCTTCTGCCGTTATTTTTGTGTTTGGATTGACGCGTTGAAAAAGAATTTTATGTATAGTATATGTATATTTAATTATTAATAATATTGTAATATAGTAAATGATCTATAAAAGTAGATTAGAATATTGAAATAATAAAATGATATTCTAATAAAAATTAAAAAAAAACTATTTAAGTTATTTATATTTTCAGCACGCACTTAGAGATTCATTTTAAAATGAAACAGATAAATATTTCGTACCTTGTTTCAAAATTAATCTCACTGAGGACTGTTGAATCACTTGCTGAAAGACGTTTCGCCTTCAATGAGTATATGCATAGTATACTTATGAGCGTATACTTTGGAAACTGATGAAGTTGCGGTCTTCCGGCATGTGATTAAATCATGTTCGGAGAAATTATTATTCATTGTTTAGCAATACTATTGAAATTATTATTATTCGGATTATTTTAATTTTTATTAGAATATTTTTCAATACTATTTTTTTGTTCGCTTGCCTGACATCTACATCGAATGTTAGTTTAATTATGTAATGTTAAACGGTGTTTGCATACGCCAAAATAATTGTTATGACAGTTGGCCCATTGTCAGATGGTACATGACTGTCATCTTGGAGGTTGGTACCGCCGAAATGTGAGAGCGGGCAGGCAGTCGAAACGCGCCCGCTACCGTGATAGGACCGCCGAAAGCGTCCCTATAACGGGCGACATTATTGACAAATAAACGAGTAATATGTGAAACAGAAACAAGTGTTTGTATTGTGAACCTGATCCTGCATCCTTCATCCAGTAAACCGACGTCCTAAATGGAAGAGGAGGATATCAATAGATAATTGATATATACCAATATTTTATAAATTGATACACACATACAAATCTATGTCATATTTTTCAAATTAATCTGTGGTGTGTATTTCGATTGCACGCTGGGCACAGCGCAATCGACCATGACTATTTCGATTGCGCTGGGCATAGAGCAGAACTGAGGGTGCATAGTTCGTGGTTCAAATCCCAGCGACTGCCGTTTCTTTCTCACCACAAATTGGAGAGAAATATAATGTAGATTTGTATGTGTGTATCAATTTATAACGAATGAAATATTTATCTATTTAATATTTTTTAAATTCTGTACGTAAATTCATTTGAAATATACATATGATATATATGGTATAATAAAATCATGCGCATTACTTTTGTTGAAGACTGTCGTCTATTATGAACGTAATGTGTCCTTCATTCATCTTTACCAACTTTCTGGACCGGAGCAACACTCCGGTAGTCCCTCAGCCCCATTAATGTCGCGATTGAAGAGAGATAATGTAAGGACAACATTCAGAGGGCGTACATTACATCCAAAAGCGTGTTACAACTTTCCTGAGAGACATTCCCGACGAGAACTTTCAGAAAGCCTTTAAAGTGTATTGAGTGAGAGTTTTTTGAATAAATTAAAGCTTTCGTACAGGTCTGATCAATTAATCTTTTTTTTTACAAAAAATGTACATTACTTTTGTATTAGAGTATGAATATGTTAGACTTAATACAGTATGAATGCCACGGATTGTGGAAGCGAAAGCCTGTATCTTCAAGATTGCCGATGTTCTCGCGATAGATAAATGATGAAGCACGGTCGCAGAGTTGTTCCTAGCTTTATCGCATAGGAATTAAACTAGGTTCTAGGAGATCAGCTTTGCGAAGAGGTGTATTAATGAGAGTTCCGTCCCGAGGCGCGGCTGCGGCGTGTCTGCGATACAGCCTGGAAAGCTCTGTGGCCCGGGGAGAGCTTCAAAGCTCCCGCCCTGCCAAGTGGGATTGCCACCTTAACGCCTCTCGCAAGACACAGTCGCTTAGTCTCCTTTACAAACTATTAATGGATGGATATTTTGCAGCAAAGCTAGTGGTGAACGCTGTATGCGATTAAGTCCAGCGTTTTTAATAGTGTACCATCCGCGTATCGGCAGCTATACTAAGCTATTATAATACTTTTCGCAATACTATTTTTTTTAAATCGTAAATTAAGAATATATTATTTTAAAAGAATTGGAGCTATTTTATTTGTGAACGAACCTTTTTAATATAATTTTTGGTTTGACTTCAGTTTGAAGACAGTATATACAAGTTGTACTTGACTTACGACCGAGATACGTTTCACATACTTTTGTCGTCAGTCAAAATGGTCGTAAATCGAATTTCAAAGAAAATAAGTAAGCACACAGTAAAATATTTTTTCATACATGCACGATGATGTGACCTCTTTTTCTGAGCATGCCTTTGCTATATTTTTAATTGCGTCATAAATATTGAATTTAAAAAGAAAACTTTTTTTTTATCATAAGTAGTCGTCAGTCGTAGTAGTAGTATAATATCATAAGTAGTAGGAGCCTTACTATTCGAGCCTTTGCTATTTTTCTTGATGTAGAACTCTGTTTTAATTGAGCTGAAGACTCTGACTCAAAAAACTTTTTTATTTCACTAATAACATAACACATAAAATCCAATAAGAAACTAATTGAATGAATTTATATCTCATTAAGTTTTATTTTATAATAAAATAATTGTCATTTTTTCTGAATTTATTTTTGTACCGTAATTAACAGCCTAACCTAATAATTTAATCTTTCATTATTAGGTTAGGCTGTATCCTATATAAATACTTGAAATGGAATTTATTTTTGTGTAATCTGTGTGCTGGGATAAAATACATATATGTATTTTTGAAACCATTCTTATTTCTTAAAAGTAAAAAACATCGAAAAATTATTGTTTACTTTTGTCGCAATGGAATCAATAGTGGTATAATTTTAGATTTACGTGTTTTATGTTTATAATGTTTGCTTTATTTTGAATCCTGTTGCGCCAACACAGAGAGAAGTTCAAGCAAAGGCGACTAGCAATACTATGAATGTAATATATTAAAAAAAAAGATTTTTAAATACACATCCATTAGACATTTTCTTATTAGTTTGTTAATTTAACAAGTTAGAAAACTCTGTAAAACTAAATAAAATGGTATTTCTAGGTTCCATGCTGCAGGGTAAGTAAAATATTTTGTTTACTTAATAATTTCTAGTCCATGAAATTATTCATCGACAATTAACAATTGCGGAATGATTCTGTTCTGTGGACCACAGGTTAAAGATCACTCCTTAATATTTCAATTCTGTATCGGTTATGTAAATGCAAAATTAATAAATTGAATAATAACAAAATCACACATTAAAACATATTTAATATTTTTATTTTTACTTCTTCGCGTAAAAATGTGCCTCATAATTATGAACTAGTAAGAACCATCTCAGAGAAGCGAGCCCGATGCATCGGTCACATCATGCGCCACGATGGTCTTCTTCACGAAATTGTGGAATTGATGGTTGAGGGTAGAAACTGTGAAGGACGCCGTAAACAGGAATTTGTGCAGGAAGTGTTCGAGGACATGAGTTGTAGCTCTTATGCTGAGCCAAAGAGGATTGCATAGGATCGACAAGAGTGGAGATCGAGATGCAAGATTTTGTTGCTGCCAACCAATCCACCAGATTGATACTACGAAGAAGAATATTTTTTTATTTTTACTTGACGCATAAAACGAGTCTCTTAAAATTATGAATTTTTAAATTTCTTATAACTTTTGGGCTTTTTATAATTTACATAATGTGGGAGGAAAAACTATTACTCTCCTGCAATCACATACTTTGTTATAGTCAAGGCTCTGGTGAGGGAACTAAAAACACTTAATGGAGAATATATTACACAGCTTACAGTACTATTCATAAAAATAATTTCCCCCGAGGAAAATTGAATATATTTTCTTATTCAACCGAAGCGTCCCGGCGGGGTAGTTAAAATATTTTAAAGCAAGTTCTTTATATTTTTCCCCGTAAAGAGAGAGTATCACTTTATTCGAAAACAAAAATTAAACGAAAATTATAATTAAAATTTTGAAATTAAATTTTCAATAAAATTTAACCATTACGTAAATATTTAATTATAATGCCCGCATTTCTTTGTTCAGCAACTAATTTAAGGTTTTTGGAGCAAGTTAAATTAATTGGCAGTAAATAAAATTGAGTAAATAAATTGGCAGTGTCCACTGTGTCAGTGTGAATGTGGTCAGTTATAAAATGAAAATTACAGTAATATATTAAATATTGGTAAAAAAGTATGTACCTTAATTAAATAATTATTAGAAAACTAACCTAACCTGATATATTATTAATTACGATTTATTTATTATTTCCTGCCAGTTTATTATTTTTCTACTTCCGATTGATATTTTTCTACTGTAAATGCTTATTTTTATTTACTTTTTAGTTATTTATTACTGACCGTTTGCTTAATAATTACAGCACATTAATGTAATTAAAAACTGCAAAAAAAATAGTTGTCTTAAAAAAATACCTGTAATCGTACTCAAAATTCACATAATTTTATTAAAAGTTCTAAATTTTTTTAAGCTTCATGTAAAGGCCGGACGGGGAAATCAAGTCTTAATAAAAATATATGTGAATTTTGCTTCAAAAAGAAAGTCTTTGCTTTGCGACCTACTCCTGTATCCTTCCTCAACACGGGCACGTGATGAACCCGCGACTTGTCGCGCTTTTTTTAATGACGGGGGATGTCAGTTCATATCGATAATGGCGAAACTTAAATGATAATATGAAAGGCAAAATATCTGTATGCTCTTCAAACTTTGGCCGCTTCGTCGAATAGAAATAAGACAGGCTGAGTGGAACTTTATCACTTGAATCCATCACTCGTAGGAAAAGGAAAACTTTTTGTGCGATGCTCCCGTAAAAACGAAAAAGGTCGAGACACAGCAAGAGGGGAGAACAAGGAAGAAACTTATTTATTTATGGGAGAATCATTTGTTTGGGAATAAAGACCATTGAAATGCGAACGGAAGTCTCTCCCACTCTCTGATCAATATCGTTCCGTCGACAGAAAGTAATAAACAGGAAATTCTAGAAAAATAATTGTAGCCGCTTACCATTAGTGATACAGACACGCCATTAAAGCATATTTTCAGCATTTTTTCAGCTAAAATTCGTAAAAATAACTTTTTTTCATTGATTAAAAAATGATTGTATTAAATGATATTTCTTTTTAGCTTTTTCGCATCGGTTGTCAGCATATTTCGTCAAAGATTGCCCGACCGTTGACATCATTTGACGTGATCGTTTTGCTACTTTCAGTACTCATTGTGACATCTACGGTAGGAACTTGAAACTGCATTCATTCCCTTTATCAACCTACATGTATTCTTTACTGGAATCTGTAAAGCATGTAAATAAACATCTTTAGATTTCGTCACAAGAGCGATTTTTCTGTAAACCACATGTGTCAATGCCACCACATGTATAGAGTTACATAATGAACGTTTGTTAAATATAATAGTTTACTATGCATCATCTGATAGCCAAAGGGTAGAAGTACCAATGTGATATATGAAAATAGGTCTGATAAGTACATTTATGCTTCAAATACTAGTATTAAGCAAAAAAAAATGGTTTGAAAAATTCACGCCGTATTGACAGTATAATTTGTATTCCACCGAGCCGTAAAGAAAGGGTTAATATGTTACGTTAAATTGGTTTAATTCACATTATATAAAAAAGTAATAAACAGGTAACTACTTCTTACTTTGTTTTATTATTGATCTGGTATATAAAGTATGAGAGACAAATGATAAAATAGATAAGTGGGTCAGGAAAATATTTCGTGATGAGCTTTTCATCTTAGCAAGAATTCGCAACAAGAGCACTTCGCTGAAACAGGTGGCTGAGCTTTCGGTCCGGTTCACTGAAAAAAATCCTGAAGATTTCTCACTTCTCAAGAACTCATTTCGATTTCCGATTTGTATATTTGCATTATTTTTATTCAGTATTTCTTTAAGCATAAAATATATTTTTTTACGTCGACGGATAGCAAATAAAAATATTTGAACAGGTAGGTTACAGCATGGACCACTAATTTCAAGAATTGACTTATAAAATCATTAGGTATGTTTCTTTCCATATCCGTTCCATATTTGCAACATATGGTCACCAAAAATTGTCGCCACTTAGTTCTGTCAGCTGCCATTCCTCGTTCTAGGGCATATCTGCACCTGAAAGTCCACTTTGAAACGTATATGATTGCCAAAAACCTCCAGAGCAGAAAGAACTAATTTCTCTTGCACCCACCCACAACTGAAAAACTCGTCTTACAATTGCCGAACATCCATACACGGTTAATGTGTGTCGACCAAGAACTGTCAGTTTCCAAAGCTCCTTCATTAATGCCACCGGTAAGATATGGAATGCTCTTCCAGCGTCTGTGTTTCCTCCTTCCTACAATCTCGATCTCTTCAAGAAACAGATAAATATACACTTGCAATCTCCCCAACCCACACACAAACACGAAAACAACTCACGCTTACCGCATGCAGCGTCCAGCCTCCCTGGCTGAGCGTCATAGAGTGCACTGGTCTTGACCGGGTGTGCTCACCTGCATGCGATTTACATAAAAAAAGAGCAGAAGTTCGAGTACTTAATGAGAGTACAGCTGTAGAATCCTAGGTATATTTTTAAGTGTTTTGTTAGTCGGATTTTTTAAGAAAATCTTATGATTAGCCAGATGCTTCCGAGGCTTGGATTTTTTAGTCCCAAGGAGCGGCTCAATCCGTTAAGCATTGAAATCATTTAAAAAATACAAAATTTAAAAATCACAAAATTCTGTCAATTTTATAGAATTTTCTTTTTGCGTGTTTTATTTCAGATATTATATACTCATCAACGAATCTTTAAATTTCTCCACCGCCCTTTTATACCATACCTGAATACTTCTTTAAAGACTTGTGACTATCCACTTTTTGCCCACGCCCTAATGAGGCACTTTCATGGGCCTCGTTTTAACTAATTAGTAGGTACTTTTTGATGAGGCAGGTGAAATTTAAAGAGTGGACTTAGCGACTTCTCTCCCAGAAGATCTCGCATAAATTAACGGAGACTACTCGGTGGTTGTCTTCCGTAAGTATGTACACTTACGTATCTTATACAAGACCAAATATTCGTACGTTGGAATAAACTTAAAACCCTCACTTAATTTCACATAGAAATAACTAAAATTCATGTTATTGTGATAGAAAATAATACAAGTCTTCTTCGTAGTAGTATGAATCCGGTGGATTGGTTTGCAGCAACAAAATATTGCACATCCATCTCCACTCTTCTCGATTCTCTACAACCCCTTTTTAGTTCAGCATAAGATTCGCCTCTCTGAGATGGTTCTTACTAGGTGCCTATCTTTCTTGATTATGCTGAGAGCCTCTTTGTTCGTGACGTGGTCTCTCCAGGAAGTTCCGAGAATTCTTCTGTAAGACCACATCTCAAAGGTTTCTAGTATTTTCTTATCACTTTCAGATAAGCACCATGTCTCACAACCGTACATCAAGATGTTTCAAACAAATGCTTAGCAAGTTGCTTGCGGAGCTTTAAATTAATATTTTTTGACTTAAGAATTTTTGTTTTGCCTTGCTTGATGTATGCGTCTGTTGACTTCTCTTTTCGCTCTGCTATCCCAGGCATAATTACTTGCATTAATATACTTATATCTTATATAAACACATACAGATAATACTAAAGGTATCCATTCAAATTAATATAAATTCACAAAATATATAAACAGCATTAATCAATAGTTGGCAATCACTATGGTCATATCAATAAATATATATTCTATAGTTTGTAAAAGGCATTTTTTTAACTCACTGTTAAGTCAAGAAGTAAAATAGATTAATTTTATGTCTTTTATATTAAACTCAGACCACAACATGCCTTTCTTTATAACTTGCATTGTAAATATTTTGTAACGAAAATTCTTGGTTTGTAGTAAATAATATTTATTTTCAATTTAATGATATCACGATAAAAAAATGATTTATGAAAATTTTAAGCTCTCCGATTCAATTTTCGGCTCCTGTTGGTCATTAAGGGGAATATGCTAAACCATAAATACACTGAAGGGATAACGAGCTTTTTATTGATTTTAAACGATTATCCATTTCCATATCCTAAAAAGAAAAATTACATAGAAAACTATGTACTTCTGATGAAACAATATAAACATATTAGAATTTAATTAAATTTTAATATAAAATGTGGTTTAACATTTTTTTTTACCATATCCGCTCCATATTTGGAGCATATGGACACAGCAAATTTCGGTTTAACAGTTTTGTAAGCTCAGATTATCCATGCCTTGTTTCGGAGCACCTACTCGTATAAATCCGGAGATCCACATGGGAACATAGATGGTTCCCGGGAGCCTCTAAGTCAAGAGTCCGTGAACTGCGGCTGTAGTACCAGAGAAACATTTGGGTGTTCAATAATAAGGGTTTTTTAAGGAGGTCGGATAATCAGCTCGACGCTCCCGAAGGCTGGATAATTTTGTTCTGTCCTTAAGAGGTGGCTCAACCCTACCGGGTACATGTACGAGTATAGAGCTTATCCTTTAAGCACCCAGTGGTTTCCTTACGGGACCGCAGATTTGCATAGTGAGTGCTTATGACTCATTTCACAATCGGATTATATTAATTTGTAATAATAGTATTAAAGTAAGTTCATGGAAAAAACTATTATGCTACGAAACATTACAAACATTGGCCTGCTAGGGCATTGAACGACGCAAATTTGCGGTCCCGTATGGGACCACTGGGCGTTTAAAGGTTATAGTAGATTTGATTATTTTTTAAAAATCAAGTTTGATCGGTATTTGAACCAAAAGAGTCTGAATGACAAAAAAACCGTCTTACTATTGGACTATGCCGTCCGGCGAAATTGATTTAGTGATAGATATGAATATTCCGCAAAAATAGAATTGTTTTCTAGGGTTTTTTATTATTATAGAGGTAAATAGTACATTATACACATAATCCTTTTTAATTGCTTCTTTACGTCCGTGACGTTGATTTGGAGATTCAAAAGTTATTCCATTTACAATGATACATTGTTCATGCCTGTATAGCTAAGAGACATGTCATGAAAGCTAAACAAAAACTTCTTTCTCATTGGTTCATTTGAATATGATAGGGTTGAAAAATATCTAAAAACAAGCGTTCAATCTCACAAGTATATAATGTTATTCTTCTTCTTTAGCCTCGCCATTTCCCATCATCTGGGGTCGGCTCTCCTTGTGCACATTTCCATCTCTGTCTGTCCTGCGTTGCATTCTCGGCCAAGACCAGAGTTTTCAGATCCTTGTCTACAGTCGCAGTGCAGGTTGCCTGTAGTCTTCCAGGTCTACTTCTTATCATTTGTATCGTGCATTATGGTTTTTTCTTGCGGGTTTTTTTACTGCCAGTTGCCACCTGACGCAAAGGCAGTAGCTTTCTTAGAAAGCTAGAGAGCTGCCGTTGACCGCCGATTCGGTTCATCCGCCACCATCTCAGCTATGAGGTCCTGCCCACCACATGGATCTATATCCATCATAGCCTCGCCTCCGAATATGTCGGAGAAGCGTATGTCTTCCACTGGGAGCCTCTACTTTAAAATGTGTTGAAGAAGCCTCCCAGTGAGGGTTTTTGTATTGATGTTTGCCTTCTCCGGCTGTTTGTCCGCGGTAGGTATTTTATTTTCCTCCTAACATCCATATCTGGAAAGCCTTCCCTTATCCGCAACCTGGGGACGTGCCCGATGGGGATAGGCATCCCACACGGGACAAGTATATAATGTTATATTGGAACATATATTTTTTAATGAAATTTATTAATTCATCACATGGCTTACGTAAAAGCATACATCAAAGAAATGAAATTTTATTTATAAAAATATTCATATCTCCATTAAAATATGTCAATGATTTTCAGAAAACGTTTCAGTATAAAGATCTTTCTTAATTTCCCAAGGCTCCTGAAAAATTAATTTCACGCATATGACATAAGATTGCCCCCTCTTTTATAAACAGAGTGCATTAAGGAGAAGTATGTAGCTAAAGAGCGGAGTTAAGACGTTCATAAATTATCATTTGACTTGGGGAAATGTCTTAAAAGTAGAAACTTGTGATTTCATTATGGACTTCCAGGGGGGAGGGTGGTTCGCGCCTGAAATAATTATAAGAAAATAAAATTATTATATATTTTAAGTACACAACTCATTTTCATCACGTTTTATGCGATTTAATAAACCATGATCGATATATTACTATTTTTAACAAATAAGTGGATTTTTTATTGTTCCAAATTTTAGCATTCAAATTTCTTGTGCTGTGAAAAACAAAAAGTATATTTAGTAATTTAATTTCGGAATTTGGGTAAACAGACATTGAAATTAAATGTTATTTTTATTTTTCGGTATCATAATTAAATATGTACTGTGATAGGGGTAAAATAATTATAAAAAATAAAATACTTCGTCACAGGAATAGAAGGATTACTCATAAAAATAAACTAGACATCTGTTGAATATGCTCGTAACTAATGGGACAAACTTGCAAGTAAAATAGTAATTTAGCACGTGCTTAAACCACACTGATCAAAATATTTTAAGTTTCATAATTTATTTTCATTAATATGTTGTTAATATAAATGCAGTCATGTTTCACACTAAATTAAATATTTTGGACAAAGTTTAAAGAAAGGTTATCACTTTTTTTATAGTTAAGTTATATCTAGGATAAGACCTCCACTTTTACGAACCTTCAGGGAAAACTAGGCGGGATTTCTGTCTGGTTAATCGTTTGCCGACCATATACAATGTATATGCGATCAATGATCATCAGCAATGGGTTGCTACAAGGCTGCATACTTACACCGTTTCTCTTCACTCTCTTTATGAATTTATCCTCCGCAAGTCTATACCAATCGAGTTGTGGTTGCGAATATCTGCGACCTGGAGTACGCTAATGATGCTGTTATCATAGAACACTCCCCTTGCCGATCTGAAGATTATTATCGAAAGGTTGAAAAGTAACTCTCTCCAACTTGACATACAAATAAATCCAAAGATTCCACTTGCTGTGTAACATCGTCTGTCGAGATGCACATCATGCACTTACCAGGGTGGGTCAAACCATTATGAGAATTGAGTTCTAAATATCTGGGCGTATAGGTCACTGGAAACGTTGGCCTGCAGAAGGAGCTTGCTCAAAGGAACGTTGGGCCGCTTTTAATTATATGTGTAATATCTGGAACTTGCAGCGCACTCGATCAAAAGAAAGTATTGTTTATACAGCGTCCCCATTTTCTCACCAAGAGCCAACGTAGCTGTATAGTGGGTTTCGAGAGCAACTGTCTACGTAGAATACTGGGAGCACATAGGTTCGATTTTGTGAGGAATGACGAGGTGAGAGCGGACAGGGAAACCATTTATACTACAATCAGTCAAGAGGTGAAGATAGACCTGGTTGGGTCATGTATCAAGTATGCCGAAAGAGAGCATAATCAACCGTGCCTTTTTTTAAATCCATGGGGTTCATGCCGTCCTCGAAGGTCGTCGGGAACTATTCATAGAATGTATTCGCCGGAGATGTAGTAGGTAGAGCTTAGGATGACGTGAAGATTATGGTAGCTGATGGTCAAAGTCCTTGAATCCCATATTCTCCATTTAGGGGAGCGTATGTATAGTGATTATTATAATCGAATTAATTTAATAGAAATATTTTATTACCGACATCTAACAAACGAAAACGAATTTATTTTTAAAATATAAAGCGGTTGCAGGAAAAATATTTAATAATTAATAATATAAATTTAAATTCTCGATAGTCCTATGCAACTCTAAAATGAAGTATTATAAAAATATTCTTAAGCAATTAACAGATGTCTTCTTCATTATTTTAGTTTGTGTTATAGTAATCTTGGTCTCTTAATTAAGATTTGATATTAAACATAACACTTATTAACTTCTATTATAATATCACTATTGTATCTTATAGATGCAGATTTATAACATTACTTAAAAATAATAAAAATCTATGATAAAAAATTTCAACATATTTAATCGATTGTCTTCATTTATCATCGATTTTCATGTTTTTTTATCGTTTTTTATCATTTTTCATTGGTTTTCATAAATCAATTGTTTTACAGGCGAGTATCGGTACATTTATAAAAACCAGCTCATGGCCCACAGTCGAATGAACTGATGACAGAAGGTCTAGCAATATTATCGGGTTGTTCTAAAGAAGGGAAGAAAGTGTCAAATCATCATGGGTATTTTCAAAGTAAAAATTGAAACAACTTATTATTTTTTAAATATTTTATTGCATAATATTATCAGTAATCGAATACAGGACATTCCACACCTTAAAAGCTCTGTTTATATAAAAATACAATGACTACATGATGTAGCGATTAAGGACGTAACAAGCAAATAATTTTTTCAATAAAATACTAATATTTCGGCTTAACAAAATATTATCAGTAGGCGAGTAAACATGTTATTATATTGTAATTTGTGCAACAACCATTTTGTCCTAAGTGTCGGATGGTCAATGTCAAATAGTTACTTTACTTCAATTAGTCAAGGATATCTATAATTAGGTATAATATGTAAACAAAACAAAAAACAATAATATTCAATTTGATGAAATAAAATAAAGTGTTATTTTTGTCTAAATCAAAAAGTAATATTTGTGTAGGGACACAAATTAGCACCATATTCCTGACAAAATATATATTATTATAAATATAAAATAAATTGTTTCAACAAAGGCAAACAGAATTGTATTAAATTCGGGAGAGAAATGAAACGTGCATTTCTGTCGGCTTTGTCGAGAACGGCTTAAGAGACTGCATCGGAGAAAATGCTGTCTCTTCACCGCCGATGATGAGAGTTAACAGTTATATATCGTCTGGAGACATTCTGTCTGTGGAGAGAAACAGATGAACATCCCCAGACGGTCGATCCCCACACAGGTGTTCCAACATCAGACTAACGAGTGTTCCACTCCCCGTAAGCCTTACTGTTATCGCTACCTTTATGTGGGTTTAATAAGCAAAATTCTTCAACTCAATCAACTGTAACTTCAACCGCATTTGCAATTGAAATTACGACATTTCCATGTTATACAAATAGTGAGTATTTCCAATGTACACGATCGCCCTTACGGACAACCTCGTTCCGATTCATCATTATTAATAAAATAATGTTAACTACCCTTAAACACTAATTAAACGCTAAGTACAAATTCGTGTTGCGATACAATAAATATATCGTTTCTATCTTAATATTTGTCACATTTTCGTGCATATAAAAATCAGACCCAACGATCGGCCAAACATTTTTATATATAAAATATGTTTATCGAAACGACGACAGGTCGTCCCGTAAAAAAATGTAAATGCTGACAAGACAACCAATAAAGTGAAGACCAGATGAACGAATAATAAACAATATACAAATCCTTACAGAAACATAACCGAAATCTACTGACTACGCTAGGCCGACTTATCTAAAGGAATTACATCTTATGCTGAACGTTACATCCAGTGTTTTAACGTGACAACATATGAAAAGTGATGGACGCTTAAAAGCATGCATCAAGCGATAATTATTGTCGAGTCAACGTATTGTAAGTCATATTAATGGATTATCGCTTGATGTCATCACGTGGGTGACGACTCTGGGTTGGGCGCTATATGGGCGGTGGGCCGTTGGGGTAGACGAGCATGGGCTCGAGGCTGTGGGCGAAGTTGTTGGTCATGGCGCAGAGGTCGTCTCTGTGCGCCGGAGCAAGCGCTGCGGCGCCCAGCAGCAGCAGCAGCAGAGCCTGGAAGGGCAGAGATGCGCGCACCACGCGACCCAAAAACCTGCAGCCGCGACGCAGCACGCCAGTGTCCACGTCATCTCCGCTGAAAAAACAACCAAAACTATGAAAATTATGCCGGCATTAGTTTATCAAACTGAATGTCGTGGGTTTGATCCCTGATGGAGATTAAAAAAATTATTTTCTAAGCTCTACACTAAGTTGGTGTGAATACACCTCATTCGTAAAATGACAGTCATAGCCAGTTAATTAAAATTGGTGGAAGAGGAAAGTCTCTTCCGTAAACACCACCACTCATTCATAGTTAATTCTTATAATAAATGGATGATGCTTGGGCTTGTAGTCTATGACGTTGGCGAATTATCACCTACACATGCAGCACTTATCCATATGTAAAAATGGTAAGCGTTACAGTATTCACAGGTTAGATTTCTTTATCACACGAAATTGTTAAATGTGCAACCGTCATGTCTTAAATCTTAATGCATCTTTCAGCACGATAAGGTATATACTAGAATGACTGGTACTTGTTGCAATAACATGCTTGAAGAGTTTAAAAAATAAAATTTATCTTTTTTTTTACAAAAATATTTTCTTTTACAAATGGAGTGTGCCCTAAAACTGGTATTTTAGAAAAATCTATTTCATTTTATTTTTATGCCAGTAAATATATTTGTATTTTTAGTAGAATATGCAGTAATATAGTATACATACATATATTTATATTTAGTTATAAAATAATTTTGAACATTTCAACAGAAGATTATGGCTGTAATATTGGGTATTAAATCTAATGACGACTTAATAAACGACTTCCGGTGAAGAAAATTTTAAAAGTTACATGATTATTTAATATTGATTACTGTTCAATACTTACTAAACATTCAAATTGTTTATATGTAAAGAGTTTATAATAATTAAATTTAGGGTTAAAAACATAATGAATTAAGTTTTAAATATATAACATAATAATCAAACATACATAGTATAATTATAAAACCACATACACCATAAAGCAAAACAAAATTGTGCCCAAAAACAATAAGCTCTTATATACATATTTTGTCAGAAAAAATATATCCCATAGATTTCATCAAAAATGTTACCTTTTAGTCGAATGTATGAATTGCAGTAACAGTAATGAAGTAAACAATATCATAATGAAAATTATATTATAACAAAAGTAAAAAAATGGATGTAATCATGCAATGAAAACTTTGAATATTGTTATATTATTCAAATGTTCACTGATTATTTTTTTGTTAATAATAAAATTAAAATGTATCATATATTTAGGTACCTAATTACAATCAATCTTTTAGTCATTATAAATGTAAACATGTTCTTATTCAGTTAGTAATTTTCATTATAAACATGCAAATATGATTACACAAAAACAAAATAATATGTATTTACTTTGGTTGGTCAGAATGTGGCGGGAGATTCAATGAACCGGTGCTGGTTCCAGCTTGTTCCAGAAGCTATGAAAAATCCAATAATAAAAATGGTGCATAGACTATAATTAAAAATACATTAACTCCTAATCAAATAAACTACAATACACTTCAGCATCAAATCTACAAAAAAACTTATCTTTATCATTAAAAAAGTGATGTAACTCATATTAAAAGCCAAGGTTCCTTAAAAATTATTTGTAATGCATTTATTTGTTTTTTTTTAAGTATATAACATTTTAGGTTATGTAATTTTAAGGTAACCTTGTGTTTAAAACAAAAACCAAAATCCTCCAGTGTTTATAAAAATCATAAAAGCTTAATAATAATTGTATTCTAGTGTGTGAATATGTGCAAACAATCATTGATGCCTAATACTTGACCCAAACGTCACTCAATGAATTTATATAAATAATTCCATAATAGTGTCATATTATTTGAATTATTTACCAATATGAATGCCTTTTTAAACATATCTTTGAGCATATAATGGTGTTATGGCAACTACCCAGTTGTAGTTTATGGCCAGGTATTATAATTTTTGTCTCCCTTTGTCTTGTAGATGTAATATATCATCAAGGCGTTACTTTCAAAGTACTCTGTCAACAGATTTTAATAGATGAGATGCATCTGTTACATCGAATTTGTGAAATTGCTTATTCGGTCAATATACTATAAATTATAGGAGTATATGGAGCCTAGAGTGTTGTCATTTATATATTTCATTATTATAAGTGTGTTAACGTCTTTCGAGGCATTAAATGTGCTTTTTTAGGTTATGTTAAATTAAACCATGACATAAATTTACTATTTTATAAACGACGAATAGATTTTTCCAAAATACATATCGACAACTCATCAGTGGAACTGTTAGAAGATGTTTACAATATAAAAATGGCAATTTTAATAATGAATCTGACAAAAAGAAATGTTTAGCACATGGTTAAAGTACAACATTAGCCTGTTATAATAAAGTTCTAATTAAAAAATTAATTTTAACATTAAAATCGAAACTATGAACAATATAAACATTTCATATATATTGCATTTTGCTTATATTAATCATATTTTTGCTGGGTGTCTGTTTCCTGTTTACAAACAAGCAATTCTACAAATGTTTGTAATAAATGGGCATCTTTAGCATCACTGCTTGCTTGCATAGGTCTATTGGCGTGTGTCGCTTGTTGTGTATGGAAGATGCTAAGGTTCTTACGTCTCTTGAGAGTGCTGAGAGTGTGGTGTCCTGGTTGTGGGCTCGCGAGGTTGGCGGAGCTCTTCCGAGCACCGCGCCCAGCTTCAGCACGTAGACGCCGGTGAGGCGGCGCAGCGACTGCAGACGCAGGCGCAGCTCCGTCAGCCTGCACACCAGGCTATGTTAACATTTAGTGAACACGTGAATGATGGAATGGACCCCAATGATTTTTTTTAAATATATACATACAATAAAGCATACAAAATAAAAAAATATATAATAATGTAATCTAACAACCATTCATTACCTAATAAGAATTTAAAAAACAATACTCGTTTAAATGTTAAATACATTTTTGCAAATTTACAGCAAATATCACCTTAGAACAGAAAAAGAAACGGCAGATACTGAGATTCTAACTGTGAAATTTACAACTTATTCTATAGACAGCGCTGGCCCGTTTGCCTTAAATTAAGATGTTTTGTAGTATTAATACATATTATTTAATTTTAATTTTAATTATTGTGATTTTAAATTGTGAATTAAAGAGTAAAATTGATTGATAATATTTCTAATTTTAAAACATAGATCATTCTCATTTTATCAAAATAAATATTTTTAATATAAAGAGTAAATTTCATAAATGGTTGATAAATTAAATATATAAATTTAAGCAGAACTATGAAATTCCTATACTAATTGAGTATAATATTGATCTTCATTTTGGACTTCTATTTTCAAAATATTATATTTGTACAATACAATTATATTATTCTTGATATATTACAATAATTCTTTTTTTACAAATTATCATTTAATAAAAGATGAATGTATTCTCAATAAGTCTAGGAATAAAACACAAAAACAACACAATGAAAACACAAAATATAAATAATATGAAAGAAACATGGCCCAGAATATTTATTATGAATTATAAATGAAATAACATTAAGGTTATCAACTGACAATACTTGGTGAAACTGCATAATTATAATTTTAAATGAATTTTAATAAAAAAAATAATAAAAGTTTTTGATTCATATTTATTTAAAATGATTACATGTTTCGGCCTCCCTGGAGACCATCTTCAATAATTAATTATTAATCATTATTGAAGATGGTCTCCAGGGAGGCCGAAACATGTAATCATTTAAAATAAATGTGAATCAAAAGTTTTTTTTAAATTTATTAATTTTTTAATTAAAATTAATTTAAAATCATAAATGAAATGTTTTTTGTATTACATTTGTACCATGATTCATTAAAATATAAATAGGAATATGATTTAAATAAATAAAAGTTGATGCACAATGAGCGAACGATGATGAAAACATACTTTTTGCAAATGGAGGAAGCTCCTTCGGGAGCATCTTCTGAGCGCAGCAGCTGGTCCGCCGCCTCCTGCAGGCTGACCACCCTGGGCTCGCAGTGCTCCAACTCTCCATGGAGATCAGTGAATTTGCGGTACTTCGCCGAAATCACAGATCTCTCGGCGGTCAGGTCTACAGGCTCTGAGGATCTTATCGTGTTCTCTGTAGTCTCCAACCACCTGCACAGCTCCTCGATAGTCTCGTGGAATTCTCGATTGCTCATGAGCGCTGACTGCAGCTTAGTTTGCCACTTGGCAGCGTTCTTGCAGACGACATCCCATCGAGCGTTATCGTTCTCCAACCTGGCTCTCAAATCATTCGCTCGTTCCATATCCTCCGTGTGATCCGCTAGATGAACCCCGACGATGTTCAAAGACACGATTATCGTCTTGTGACTGTCGAGGTCCAGTAAGAACTCTCGGTGGTCTTGAATGATATCTTCTAGCTGCTCGATATTGGAAGGTAAGGATCGTTGAGCGCTCTGAGCGCCTTCAGCAAATTGCAACCACTTCTCGAGACGCCACAAATCGTTGTCGAGTTGGTTCCAATTTCTTTGCGAACAAAGTGGACACGTCAGTCGACCGGCCTCACTGAAAATTACATTTATTTGATAAGCCACTTATATTTTCCGAGAGACAATATAATGTGTCAATTTGAAAATAAGTCATTTTTTCAGTTAATTTTACTTAAACTTCTGCATGCCTAGTACATAACATAATTATTTCATTAATCATGCTGGATCAAACTTACTGTTCACAGGTAAAGGAGTAAGCGTCAGTGTAGACAGACCTAAGCAGAAAAGAGGAAGCACACCATGAAACCCATGCGTATGGTTATTTATCATCGATGATCAAAATAAAAAAGAGAAATGTTATCATGCGAAATACAAACGATGACTTCGCACGTTATTAATAAAATTCAAGATATCAAAGAAAACAGAAAAAAAACTAGTTTAATAAAGGGCCACCACATCCAGAATGTTAAATTTTAGAAAAATCAATCAATGTTGCAAGAAAATAATTAAGTAAAATAATGTTAAAAAAAGAATATCAGAGTAAAGCGAAGCAAATATACAAATGTAAAAAATCTGTACCTTAAGCTCCTGATATGCTGCTCCCTTTTTCTTGCTAACAGCAACAGCTTTTCGTATCGTTCCACCAAGGAGTTGACCTGTAATATTTGCGCTTCTTTTTCATCACAGTCGCATTCCATCAAAAGAACACCACTGAGATGCTTGATGAGCTCCACACTGGACTGGCAGTTAGCAGTCAGCTTGGAAATTGAACTGCCTATGCTGGAAAGGTCTGGGGTTGCTTGCTGAGGTTCAGGTGTTGAAATAATTGCTTCGAGACCATCAAGGTGTTGGACGCACTCGGCAATCGCAGTCGTGAGCTCAAACAAGAATGCATCTTTCGATGTCAACGAGGTCATATGAGCCAATGAAGACAAGGTATCAACTTGAACTGCTGAGTCTTGTTCAAACTTGAGCGTTTCAACTTGAACACTCTCGTCGACCTCGACCGGGCCTTTGACCAGCTGCTGCTGAATTTGTAACTTTAGTTGAGAGATCCTCAACTGAATGTCCTTCCAGAGCAGCTGGTATTCATCGATCATCTCTTGGATGTCTTTTTGTTCATCTTTAGTACTCCTCTGCATCAAAACCAACCCCAATTCATCAGCATTTTGAAGTAATTCGTTATACGATTGAAGTTCATTTTCAATATTCTGAAATCAAGAAACCATAATTTTAATAAATATTCATAATCTAATCAAAGACAATTTCTAAAATCCCATGTTTCTAATTTGGAGCATTCGATTTTTTTAGAAATTCAATTAATTGGCTAATAATTAGTGAAGCCAGTAAAGTTATTTATCGAATGATGATAATATAAGTATATGTTTAGTTCATAATATAAAAGTTACACAAAATATTTAGATTAAATAATAATTTTCTTACCTGTAGGTTTTGTTTCTGTTGCTTGATATTGTTCTGGCGGCGCGGAAGATGTTGGACTTGAGTTAGATGGACATCGACTTGTGTTAACCCTACAACTGCTTTTCCATGAGCGTCCACAAACTTGCGGTGCATTGCTGTGTCCTGCCGCAAGAGACTCAACAGACGAAGAGCGCGGGGATTCAAGTCGTGCCATCTTATAATCATAACCCTAACACCGGAAATGATTTCCTGAAGGTTTTCAGGTTCCAAGCCACTAGTTTTGACTATTTTTGAATAACTGTGTTCTAGTATTTGCAGCGCTGGTTGTCTTGATGTTATATCTACTATGATCTGTTCAAGATTAGCTATTGTTTCAGGCACTTCATCCGAAGGTAGATTTTCTATCGAATTTTCAATATCTTGAAGAAGATTTTCTTTATTTTTAACCCATTCTTCTTCTTCTTTACTTAACCTGATGAGCTCTTGTAACAAAGACCAAAGAGTCATCAGCTTGCGTTTTCGCTCGGTGGATTGTTCGCAAATTGATTTCCATCTTCTTTCCACGTTATCTGAAGCCAATTTCAAATTGTGGATATCAAAGTTGGCATTCCATGTATCGACATCATTCAGTAGTAATTCACAGAGGTTCAAAACATCGCCAATTTCTCCACTTTCTTTTTCGATTGTCTTTTGTAATATTTCATGTTCTTGTAATTTACCATCGAAAACATCCTTCGAAAACTGTTCTATATGTAAAGGTTTTGAAAGCTGAGATTCGGTCAGGGTTAACCATTGTCTGATTTCAGATAATCTAAGTTCCAAATGTAAAATCGTTTGTAGGAGATCTCGTATTTTCTTAGTTCTCATATTTCCTACTTGTCGAAGACGATTCCATTTCTCGTTAACAGTGTCAATTTTCTGTTGCAATACAAGCTGTTGCTCGGTTTCATCATTCCCACAAGAATTGATCAAATCTTGACCAGTATTTGTGATCCATTTAATTTCTCTTTCTTTTAGTGCCATTTCAGATTTGAGATCACTTTCAAGCTTTTGCAGTAAATCTTCAGGTTTAAGACCCCTACTGATTCCTAATTTACTATCTTTTTCCATGCGGTTTTCTAAGTCTGATATCCAAACGATGAATCTGGAATGACGGGAATCAAACAATAAATTGAGTTCTAATTTTTCTTCAAGTTGGTGAATCAGAACAGATAGTTGGTGATCGATGTCAGCTTGTTGTTGTCGGAGAATCCAAATTCTTTGATTGATGATTTTATTGTCTTGCGGGCTGATGGAATCCTTCAGTTGTTCTTGTGCAACACTCAGAGTGTCCAAATCCTTGGCTAGGTTAGACATCGTCGTACGCGAATCGCGCAACTTATCCAAAAGATTTTTCGTAGCCATTCGAGATTTAGGGAGTTCATTAGACTGAGGAATCGTCTTTTGAGCATCACATATAATCGACTGCACTTGAGCAGCTTCCGTTTCATATTGAGCAACTAATGTGGTTATCTTCTTTATGTAGTCACGCCATGTTTCTAGACCGGCTTGTAAGTTTTCGATCCGTTTCACTATACCTGTGTATTCTATTCTGATCGAGGCAGATAATGCTTCATCGCAGAATACCAGCAAGCTCTTCTGCTGATCAAGAAGATCCTTAGACTGAGCATTGCCTGATGGTATTTTGTCCAACAGTGATTGAATTCTATGTGATATTTTCGGTACTCGTCTGATGTGAATATATCTAAGTTGCAGCTTTTCTCGTTCTCTCTCCATATCTTTGAGCCATTGCAAGAGTTTTGCTTGATCGCTTCTATATTTATCCCACGCAGATATTCTATCATTTATTTCGCCGTGCCTATCGATTATTCTCGAAAGCGTTTCATTATGAAGATTCGTCAAAGAACTGAACTGCTCCATGACTGAATTATCAACAGCCCCACTTCCGAGATTGCCATCCTTATTTGGTTCATCGTTTTTGGAGACGATGATCGATTTCTGCGTCGTTAAAAGATTTTCGTGTATTTCACAGAGATGCTTGTGTTCTTTGAGATTGAGATAGTCTTCTGGTATAGATCCTGACAAGAATGACTGCACGTGATAAAGGTATTCTTGCCACAAACGTAGAGCGGCAATGCCATCCTGGCTTCTCACCAACTGGGATGAAAGCCGGTGATACTGTTGGAATGTTTCTCGGAACACTGTCTGCCAAAGTTCAAGAATTTCGACAATAGACGTTTCCGTTTTCACCGCGGGTCGAACATCGAAAGACTTATCTTTCACGTCTTGTATTTGGCTTTCGGATTTCCCAAGAGCGAGCAAATGATTGCGCAAGGCGACCAGCTGTTCTTCGGTATTCTTTCCGTTCGTTTCCTCGACGGTCGATAGACTCTGAAAGACAAAACGGATCAAGTTAAAGTAACGTTTCAATCTGGAGCACATTCTCAACATCGCCAAGGTCAGGAGTGAGACTAATTATCCAATTTACCGGCAAACATACCGCCGGGCTCTGAGATTTCTTAATGGCAGCGAGTCACGGAATATTTCAGCCTAACAAAACAATTAACAAATTTCCAACGCAGAAGGCAGTTTAAGGGCGAAAGAAATTGGAGCGTAAAATGTTGCACCGGGACATTCCCAAACTGAGTTTATGACAGGTGAATTATATTTTATATCCCTAATCAAAAAATCATCAGCGGTGTAAATGAAAAGTTTGCGCAATCTCGGGCGCCGATCCGGAATAAAGTTATTCGTGGCGCTTTTGTATGAGCGCCCTGCTCTGGTGGACTCTCCCGCGAGCGATCAATCTTTATGTCCGGTACCACTTCTCTGCTATCCTGATAAAAGTTTACTTCAAACGGATACTGAGAACGCAAGTCTTAAACTTAAATTGAAATCAAAAGCAATATCACTTAATGTATAACTTTGTAATGCATGAATAATGGCGAGGCATTAGAAGCTTTATTCCGGCCGCCGAGAGTTGGAATTTAAAAAACACTTGTGATATTTGAGTGTCAGCAGTGACGGCTCTAGACCCTGCGGCGCCTTAGGGCATTTATTTCTGGCGCCTCATATTGTATGTATTTAATATATATATATATATATATACGAGATAGATTGCCCTTGACGCCCCTAGTGCATTCAACGCCGTAGGCCACCGACCCACTGCGCCACCCCCTAAAGCCGGCACTGAGTGTCAGCCGTTGGCAGTAGCGCTAGCAAGCATAGGCTGCTATAATTGTATCACTGAATTTTGCTTACTTCTTGCACGAGGCTGAGGAAGTGGTGCGCGCGCTTGAGGTCTACGCGCCGGCGTGCTTGAGCCTCCGCCACGTCCGCGAGCGCGACCAGCGAGCCGCGCACGTCCTCGAGGCGGCGCCCCAGCGCGTCCAGCTCCCCCTGAGGGGCGCGGCGGCCTCCAGGCCGACATCCGCGGCTATGCGCGCTACCAGTGCGCGCAGTTCACCCAATCGCTCGCGCTGCTGGGCAAGCGACTCCTCGCACACCTGATAACAAACAAACAATGCCTTCATTATAAACATATAAAAAACTATGAAAATTCTGTTTATATTTATACCAGATATCCGGCCTCTGATCCAACGCTAACG
Source organism: Glossosoma conforme (assembly GCA_022606575.1). NCBI lineage: Eukaryota > Metazoa > Arthropoda > Insecta > Trichoptera > Glossosomatidae > Glossosoma > Glossosoma conforme. Next base: position 2,192,377 of record JAGTXR010000036.1, read on the forward strand.
ACAATCTTATCAACAGCGCAATGGTCGAAAAAAATGATACCTTCATTATCCCCATCTTTTTATACGGCAGCAATTCTGGATACCTCACCAAAACCAATGTAAAACTAAACTTGTCTTTAGAATAAGTTAATAATAATAATATAAAAAGCTTGTGAATAAATGTTGACTGATTGAATAATAAAAATAATAATAAACACACTCTGAATATATACTACAGAGACATCTATCGTTATACGATGTTAACAATGGTATAAATACATCAGGTTTCGCGTATCTGTCCAGGCAGAGAACGGTCGTGTGGACTGCGCAGTGTGTAGAATAGAGCAAAGGTGCAAGGCTTGAGGTTCGAATCCCGCGACTGCCAATATTTTTTCTGAATAAATTGATGCGTATAAAATTTGATGTAAAATTGTGTGTGTGTGTGTGTTTAATTACTAATAATTAAGAATAAATGTTTGCGAAGAATACTGATTATACGATGCTATAAATAAGCAAGGAACAACGAGACGAGGATGCTGACACGGCAGTCTTCCATCCTAGTTAACCTTTCCCCTGCCAGACCAATTGTGCAAGAAAGACCCCCATAGGCCAGCCGTTTTCAATGTCAGAAAAGTCATTTTAAAAAATCAACAAGTGCTTAATATAATGTTATTTAATGTAAACTTACCAAATTTGGATGTTTTTCCCCTTTTCCATTAGAATAGACACACTTAATTGATAAATAATGTTGTGATAATTTATACGAACAGGGTTGTCACAAATTGTGTAGTTTAATAATGATCTGGCGAGTTAACTCGTCCGTGGCCTGGCCGGACCTAACGAGTTTGGCGAGTTAACTCGTCCGTGGCAGGGAAAGGGTTAAGAGGGCTTTATAATCTTTTACTGCAGTTATAATAATTTCACGGGTTCTTTCTCTTCAAAAGTTCTGTATAGTGAACACAATTGTTCAGAGGCAACTCCCAATGGACTTAATCTGAATGAGTGCATTATCAAGGAGTCTCAATTGGTCTCCATTATGATGCTTGTGTGGTGAATAAAATCTAGTCGGTCAATATATAAACTCGGACCAAGCTGGGACAATCATCTCGTGGCTTATACATTTATATCATGTTTATATAAAAAAAACGTATTTTAAAAAGAACATATATTATATTTATAACATAATCTTGTTAAAATTGTTAACCCTTTCAATACGGCTCGGTTGGAATACAAATTATACTGTCAATTATAAAACTAGTATTTGAAGCATAAATGTACTTATCTGGTCTATTTTCATATATCACATTGGTTCTTGTATCCTTTAGCTATCAGATGATGCATAAAAAACTATTCTAAGAAAGTAGTAAAACAATATATATCGTCAAACGATGTCAACGGTCGGGGACGGCATATGCCGACAACCGATGCGAAAGGGTTAATAGTGTGCTTTCTTCGGCATTAGATGTGCCTAACTCAAAGTGAAAGTTGAATACCCCGCCGGAAAAGTAAACGTCAAAACGAGAAATGGCGGGAAACTTAAAACAATTTCATTATCTGCTTCGTGGGGGCGGTGTCACCGCAAAACTTTCCTCGCCCGAACATCGCGACACTGAACGAAACTCTCGGCAAGAATGCAAACTTTACCCAACTTGAACACATATTCCCATCAAATAATTAAACGCATACGAGAAATTACTGATACGTGATAATACTGATAATGGTTAGTCGAGTTATAAACTCCGCCATCTTCTTTCCAACAACCACTTCCGTTTCCGCAGCGAAACACTACACTGCTACGTTAATGTGAAATAGAATTAAAAATATATATTCTGATATAATAATCACGTCACATCAGGCGAGTTCAAAATGTGATAAAAAGCAATAGTTCAGTTGTCAGCCAATAATAATAAAAAAAAAATTTTTTTAATCAATTACAAACAAATAATTCAACAAATTTCATTCAAATCCAAAAACAATTGTATTGAAACAAGAGATTTTTCATAATATAGAAGAAACGACCCGATAACAATATTAAAACCCCGAATCACATTGTGATGTTACCAGAAATAAAATAAGAATGATTTTATAACCCAGGTTTATAAATTTTATAATATATATTAAAAATAAAACGATTTAAATAGGTTTATAACCACTTGGTTTACAGTTTATTGTCTACTAGTTTCGGTAGTACCCGGTTTGCCCTGAAGATGGTAGAGTGTGCTACCGAAACAAGTCGAGTAAACCAAGTGGTTATAAACAAATTTTAACTAATTTATTTTTAATCATGTCTGCCACAAAGTTATTGCTTTTTATAAAAGTATATATTAATTGAAATTTATATTTTGTACCTGAACTTTTAAAAACATTAATTTATTACCTCGAAAATTTAACTTTAAACTCTCAGTTAAATATATACTGTAAGACATTTCATTTCAGTAAAAAGCACAGCCTCGTATCTAACGATTAGCTTCGTAGAAGAATAGGATTAAATTTGGTAAAATATTCATAATTTTTCGTAAAATAACCAAGAAACTAGGTTACTGGTAATATTGTGCATATGAGGTCACATTAAAATTTAGCGCCTTTTCAAAGGGTCACCATTGAATAATCAATATCTACCCTCGTAGTTCATTTTAAACCTCGTAATAACGCAAACAATAGGCTGTGTTTACAAAAGAAAGCGTTCGATATCGGAAGTGAATAAAATTTCTATTGAAACACTATCTCAATTACAATTACAAGCACGTGCGCGCCTTTCGTAATTATACATCCTTGCACGGTTCGTGTTAATTATTCGGATGACCGACTTTGTTTTTTATGACCCAGTAACGAAAAAGGCAACTCTACGATGCAGCTAGTCAGCCATTCCACTGGAACTGTTCCTCTCACAATTGCACAACATACAAGACATAAACAACGTTATTTATCTGTGTCATGACCCCAGAACCGGAAGGAAAGATAAACATGACGGCTTACTAACTACTTAAACATCTAAAAATAACGTATCATGTTGCTTTGCCTATTTTAAACAATTCTTTTCTATCGACATCTGCAAAGATGCTGGTTGTTTATAACTGCTTTCAAATACTAATATCTACATTAATGACGTAAATTGCAAACTGAATTTGTATAGCGTAAAGCCCCTTGAGCTGATAATAACGTTTATTTAATTACAACAATAGTATGTCTTTAAAAGAAAATACGATGTAAATATATGTGCTGTAAACATTACACAAATTAACATACAGCACAATTCATATTAATAAACTTTATAATGAGTTACCAAATATTTCTTATTATAATACAGTAAGCTCGCGACGCGTTTGCCATTTCTAAATCCTAATTAATGTCTTATGGTGTGTGAATTAATTACAAAATAAAAAAATAAAAACTTTACAAATAAATAACTTCCGAATCTTCAGCAATATAATTATTTTTCTGTTGTTGAATGAATGGTTACATATTCATATCGAATATAATTCCAATTGAAGCCCTTCACCATTTAAAATAAGTGCCGTTTACCTACATACACAAAATGCTTTCAAAATATATATTTTAACAAATATTTTGCTAGTTATATAAAATCTATGCTAGGAATACTCAGCTATGAAGTCAGATAACATAATTAGCTACAATAAGTATCACCTACGATTACACTATGAACTTGATAGCCTGACATATTTTTAAATTTATGTAGAAATATTTAGTATGTACTGTATATGTATATTTTTGTTACTTTCTGCTCTAAATTATACTGTTTCATCATCAGCCTGTGTCCGTCCACTGTTGAACGTAGGCCTCCCGCATGAGTCTCCATCCTCTTCGATCCTCCGCCTTCCGCATCCAGGTCACTCCCGCTATTCTTCTTATATCGTCAGTCCCCATCGACCGTCGTCTCTTCGACAGATATGTCCTGCTCATTGCCACTTGAGTGTGCCTATTCGTTTGGTAGCATCCACTACTTGAGTTCTTCTGCGTATTTCTTCGTTCCGCATTCAATATTTTAGCGACACTCCGAGCATGGATCTCTCCATAGCACGCTGGGTGACGTTTATTTTATGCGTAAGACTTGCTTTCAGATTCCACGTCTCTGCGCCAAAAGTTAAAACAGGGAGGATGCATTGGTTAAACGCCTTAGTTTTAAGACATTGCGGAATTTTCGCTTTAAAAATGTAGTTTAGTTTTCCAAATGCTGCCCATCCCAGTTGTTTTATTATACTGTTTGTGACATCCAAAATATGCTTGAAAACATTTGTCATATAGAAGCAAGTGTCATTGCCCCAAGTGCCCCGTCAGCGTAAAACGCCCACGGAAAAAAAACAAAGTCATTCGAGACAATTTCAAAAATATGCATACAGAAGCTATTAGTTAATTCAGTGTCTTCATCAATCACATCGCGATACTATGATATCACATTTTTTCGCTAGTGGCTAGAATTCGTGTAAATAATGAAGGGTCCGGGTTCGGGTAGACACGCGATCGCGATTAAGAAACGTTCGAGGGTTCCCCTGCGAAAGTTTGCCAGTCTCGGTGATTAGATTTGCGGAGTGCCATTAGCCAGGCCGGGCTCTACCATCGCTCGGCAAATTGCCCGCGGGTTGTAACCTCAACTTCCTGAACCGAGCAAGGACATCTCTCTGACCCAGTATTGGGCCTGCGCCGAGAACAACTTGCACCGCCTACAGAATATATAGTTACTGCATCACATACAGATTTTTTGAGAATTTCACTCTAGTTGCATTTAGTATGTTTACATACAGTGTCGGTTTTAGGGGGTTCATTATTTGATGTTAGGGTTCAAGACGGATTGCTAACGTTTAACGAGCAACCAATCTTTCTTACACTTTTGAAAATGTAAACCATTGCAGAATACTAAAAAAATCATTTTTTTCGGTTACAAGGGTCTAAAAGTCATTTTTTATACAGATATAATAACTGCTACCACGGTTCAATATTTCCCTAAACGTACAAGACGGATATCGAACGTTTAACATGAAACAAACCCCAACCACAAACCATACTGAAAACTGAACCATGGTTTTCATTTACAAAAATGGATATGTCATTTTTTTTAAATAAAAATCTAATGGTATAACAAGACATGCAGTCCGGGATTCACACTTCATTCTTGAGATCTGCTTAATTTATTGAAGAAATATATATTTTAAATGACGTAAGTACATACAGGAGATTAACGATAGATGATATTATTTCTAAAGTCTCATCTGTGGATTCTATGTCGCTTACTATGTCACATATGGTGAATTGCTGCATGTGGAGTGTTGATCCGCCAACGTTATCGACTAATAATTAATTTTATTACAGGAATTTACTATGAATGGGTGGTCTTCGCGGGACGACTTACGTCTACCACCAATTTTAATTAATTGGCTATGACTGGCATTTTACGGGTGAATGATCAAATTCACACCAACCGGGGGTATTTTAGAAATCAGAATTAGTTTTTTTTAAATCTCCGTCTAGGATCAACCCACGAACTTTGGCTTTCAAAGCAAACGCTTTGACCATTGAGCTGAACCTGTCGGCAGAATAGGATATAACTGGTATTTAAGGAATCATGGATTTTATACATTTCAATAGCTTAATGTACTATACTGACGTGTTACACTAAATATTTTAAATTAAAAAATTAACAAAAATAAATGTACCTGATACGATGTCATAAGTGTCGCGAATTCTAATCAAGCTGTGCTCATATATTGAGTACTTGTTTCTACCGTAAACCTTATTTTTGTGCAACAGATGCATAGTATAATTTGTGTTTATCACACAGTACATATACAAACTTAATTAAACTCGTCTATAAAGCTCAGTTCCGATAGAACTGTCCATCGTAGATCTAACTAAAAGAACCATAACCTTTAAACTCCCAGTGGTCCCATACGCGACTACAAATTTGCGTCGTTCAATGCCCTAGCAGGCCAATGTTTGTAATGATTCGTCGCCCAACATATTCTTCCATTAACTTACTTTAATACTATTATAACAAATTAATGTAATCCGATTTTGAAATGAATCATAAGAACTCCTTTATGGACCGTAGGGCTCTGAACGACGCAAATCTGCGGTCCCCTAAAGAAACCACAGGGCGTTTAAAGGATAATACGAGTATATGCAATGGTTGAAAAAATCAGTAAACATTTTATCGTGTCTTATAAACCCATGTATAGTATAATTTATTTTGATCACACGATCAACTTCGATGGAACTGTCTATTGAAGTTCCAAAAGAACCTTATATGAATGAGCACCTTTCTTTTGATGCGACTTAACCGTGAAAGCGTTACCTTCGTTTCCTGTTTGGCACACACGGACATGGCTCTTCCTCATCAGTTTCCGGCACTGAATCCGACACGAACTCCTCTGTTCGGAGCGCTATCAGCGCAAACAGAACTGCGTGCACTGGTGCCCCGCACTGCACTGGTATTGCGAAACTTTCATGTGCTTATCGCTCAAGAAAACTCAACAGCGAAAGTGGGAAACACACGAACGCAATTTTTACCTTCATTATCCTTAAAAATAAAAAAAACACTGACATCACCATAGCGTAATACGGTACACGTTTAGACGAGATAACCTCTTCCGATGATACACTCATCATGATAATTTATCAAAAATATTTATTTCATGATGGGTGGCCTTTCGTTGGTCATATGTCCCTATTTTTATAAGGTCAATTAACTGAAATAATGTTGATAGTAAGTTTTGTACATTTTTTAGCAAAAAATATACCAATTAATATGTCTCATTGCTTAACCCTTTCATTGCGGCTCGGTTTGAATACAAATTATACTGTCAATTATAAAACTAGTATTTGAAGCATAAATGTACTGATCTGGTCTATTTTCATTTTTATCACATTGGTTCTTGTATCCTTTAGCTATCAGATGATGCATAAAAAACTATTCTAAGAAAGTAGCAAAATAATATATATCGTCAAACGATGTCAACGGTCGGAGAATCTTATGACGGCATATGCCGACAACCGAGGCGAAATGTTTAAGCGATTAATGCAGAGTGTTGATCCGCTAACATTAAACCATAGCCCGACATTAAGTTTTAGGCTCTTTTACGATGACCCATTGAGCTCATATAATGATTCAGTGCATTTTAAGCATTGTCGGGGATCGAACCCGCAATCTCTGGCATGAAAGAAAAACGCATTACCTCTAAAAATTAACATCATCGAAAAGTTTACGTTTTTTGTGCATTTTGGATCGAACTCACGCTTCAATGACGAGAATTCATTAAAAAATAATTAATTAAATCAAATTATTAATCACTAAACGTTATATTTATGTAAAATCTATAAAAAAATACTGTATTAATATGTGTATAATTTTTAAAATCATTTAAATAAACGAATACATTCGAATTAAAGAAAATTTTGGTTTATTTTAATAACACATGTATTTATTCGCACAACGTTTGTCACAAGTCAAACGAATTAAAACAAACACAACGTTTTGATTTGTCACAGCTGTTATAATGTCATCTTTATACACGTCGATATAATTATTTTTAAATATCAATTAATAGTATCTTTCACGATTGTTATGCATTGTTACACGAGAACTTTCAGCGGGTACGATCTCGGACTAGGTGTTAATTGGAAGTGAAAAGACGCTGAGCGGTCGGCGCTCCACGCCATACTATGAATATTTGACCCAAGCTAAACCGCTCGGCTCACGCTTGCTTAGTTGTACTAACACCAACCGACCAAAGGCGTCGCGAAAAAAATAAACGTACATCGCAAAAATTAAAAAAAAAACATATTTTACGCTACAAGTCTCATATGTTTTGTATTCATTAATAACAAGAAGAGCTTGGTTTGTATACAATAGAAAACGACATTATTATCCGGTTTTTATCGCAAATAATGATTCGAATGCAAAATAGAATATTATTCTTCAGGCATTATTTGTTACAAATATTAAAATGTTTGACATGAAATGGCTTATATCGAATTGTCAGTGTTGTTAATAATATATATTGATTGTTATGGATTAAAATATAAAATCTCTAATAATAAATGAATTTGTTGATATAATCGTAACATACACATATTAATCAAATATTTTATTTTATGTATTCATTCTGGCAATTTATAAAATATAGTTATTTTACTTAATTTCATACTTAAATACGTTATAAAAGATATTTTTAAGGTTGTAAAACAAGCAATTCCTTCGTTTATATCGTAATACGACGATGATACCTATTATAATTAGAAATTCAAATATACTTCTATTTATGCTTGGATTTTATGTTCGAAAATTTAAAATTTAAAAAACAGAACACGAATATTATAAAACTGTATTACAGTGTGATCTTGATGGAAAAAAACGAATCTAAGCTCAAAAAACGTATTTTGTTTCGTCTTACTAAACTATATTCTCAAAATTTTGAATTTGTTCTACAAAATACGAAACATTTTATTGATTTTTTTTTATCTTGATTATATACACTGACATCAGCATGATGTAGCCCTTGCTGACTGGTACCGAAAACCTCGAAATACAATATTTTGTCTCTTATTTCTGTTCGCTTGTCATACATTTATGTGTCCGCCATATTGTGACTAGTTATATAGACCGCCGCTGTGGCGCCGGTGCGACAGCCCATCAACCCAGTCGTGAACCGCCCGTCGGCGAGAGCATATTGTATTGTGGCTCGGCCTAATGCTTGTGACTAGGACGAGCCCTGTGCTTGTAAAGTTTATCCTAAATATATATCAATGTGTTTCTGAAAAAGTCTGCGTTATCAATCTGCTCATATCCTGCCATCACGCGAAGGAATAACACTTTTTGAAAGAGAGGAGGATGTTAACACATTTGATGAATAAGATTGCTTAACTAAAAATAATGCGAAATGATCAATATTTTATTTTTACGAGTGAATAATATTATTAATTACTCTACACCCATGTGAGGTAATGTCCTGCCCACGCTGTGTGGACATTTTGGTAATGTCCTGCTCATAAAACCGCCCATTTAGATACATTTTAACCGCTACTCTCTCTCGTTGCTCTGTCCATCGCAGATCATTCTTAAAAATAGCCATTCTCCATTGTAGAATATCGCATACAAGTAATAACATGACACATAAAACTTTGCTACAGAACAAAGATAAACTATTCGTTCACGTATCTAGAGGACTCACCCACAACAAACAGAGGTGCGAAGATATTGTCGTCATTGCTTAAAATACAAATTACCCACTTGAAAGTACAAAAAGTTGTAATCGCATGTGACAATGCATAGTAAAGCAGAGAAATTTTGAGTTACTTCCTGTAATTTATTATTCATTTCAATGAAGCAGCTGAACACTTACTTTAAATTACACAATAATTGTATGTACTTTACGATACTATAGCAACAGAAGCAATATCATATTTAAATGAATTTTTATATTTTTATTAGAATTAGATTTTTTATACGATGGTAACAATAGTATAAATACATCAACTTTCGCGTATCTGCTCATGCAGAGAATAGTCGTGTGGACTGCGCGGTGTGTAGAATAAGAGCAAAGTTGCAAGGCTCGTGATTCGAATCCTGCGTCTGCTGATATTTTTTCTGAATGAACTGATGTGTATAAAATTTGATGTATAATTGTATGTATTTAATTACTAATAATATCATATTTATTAATTTTGATGTAAACTACCGACAGATGGTGATATTAATTCTAAAGTCTCATTTGTGGAATTCTATGACGCTTATCATAGTGCATATGGCTAAGCGCTGCATGTGGAGTGTTGATCCGCCAACGTCACAGACTACATCCCGAGATTCACGCATCATCCTTATTATTACAGGAATTTGCTATGAATGAGCGGTCTTCACGGGACAACTTTCATCTACCACCAATTTTAATTAATAGGCTATGACTGGCATTTTACGGGTGAGTGATCAAATTCACACCAACTGAAGGTATTTTAGAGCTCAGAAATCGATTGAAAATCTTTTTTTTTTAATCTCTGTCGGTGATCAAACCTCCGACCTTTAGCTTGCAAAGCAAACGCTTTGACCACTGAGCTGTACCCGCCGGAAAATTATAAATTTATTTATAAATATAATTGAAAAGTAAATATTGTATATTTTTAATAAATAAATTACGTCGATACTTTGTTTAACTATGGTTACCCTGTTTGATTGACCTTCACCCACGATGAGTTTATCTCTCATGACCCGAATCATTCGTGGGACCCGTGACGATATAAATTATTGTGTGCATTGTTTCATTGGAGCTGAAGACTCCAATAATTCATAAATAATACATTAATAGGATAACTTCCATCACTAACTTGACTTGAAACTGGACAACTGCACTGGAATATTTTTTATTTAATTCGGGGTGACCAAACACAAGGATATGTTTTCACAAATAAAAATACTAATTTACGTTTCTCATATACCTGTATATCTTCCTTATACTCGTATATGTAAAAAATATTATCTTCAATATACAGCATACAACATAAAATATCAGCACTTCAGTGATTCAGTGAGACATGGTGCTTATCTGAAAGTAATAAAAAGACTAGAGACTAGGCCTTTAAAATGTGGTCATACAGAATAATTCTCGGAATTTCCTGCAGAGACCACGTCACAAACAATGAGGTACTCAGGATGATCAAGGAAGATAAGCACCTAATAAGAACCATCTCAGAGAGGCGAGCCCGATGGATGGGTCACATCATGCGCCACGACGGTCTTCTTCACGACATTGTGGAGGGGATGGTTGAAGGTAGAAAGTGTAGAGGGCGCCCTAGACTGGAGTATTTGCAGCAATTGTTCGAGGACATGAGTTGTAGCTCTTATGCTGAGCTGAAGAGGGTTGCGGAGGACCGAGAGGAATGGAGATCGAGATGCAAGATTTTGTTGCTGCAAACCAATCCACCGGATTGATACTATGAAGAAGAAGTGATTCTTAATCGATGCTTCGTTTAATTTCATTATATATATATAATCGTGTCGGAAACAACAGGGTCAGATCCTGTCTGCCCAGAAGTGGGCGACGTCGATGGCGTTACTTCTGGCCATCATCAGGTCTTCCTGGGTGCAGCCACTCGGGCACAGCGCACACTCCAGAAGGTGTGACAGGGTCTGCTCCACGCCGCAGTCACATTCAGTCGGTCCGCTGCATACTCGGTCCGAAGTCTGTTAAGGGACCTCCATATATTCCACCCTTGGTCATGTCCGTAAGTATTCCCCTCAGTTGCGCTTCTCCACATGTTCAGCCGCAGGGTGGCCTCAGGTATCTCCAGTTCCGTTGTCGACTGTAGGAAACTTCTTCTTGATTTGAGCCGTGTAGTTATCTTTTGGTACCCAAACATAGGGTGGAGTGCGTTGTGGGTTGCTTTGGTGAGTTCCTTCAACTTCTCGCCGTATGTTTGGTGGGGCAATGCCCGAGTTGATATAGCTTTGATATTGGGGTAGGTTTAGGCACCCCGTAACCACCCGGCACGTTTCATTCAGAGCAATATCCACTTTCTTGGTATGGGCAGACCTCGCCCATACTGGCGCAGCATACTCGCCAGCAGAGAAACAGAGAGCTAGAGCACTTGTGCGGATCAGGTTTGGTTGGGCTCCCCACTTCGTACCTGCCACTTTTGGAGTAGGTTGTTTCTGGTGGACACCTTTTGCTTAACAGATTGTTTTGATAAGTGAGGGTCCTATCCAGCTTGACCTCTAGGTATTTAGGTGTGTCGCAGTGCTCTAACACCAAGTCGTTCCAGGTAATGTGCAGCTTTCTCTTGGCAAATGTCTGTTATTAAGATGAAAGGCGCAGACTTGGGTCTTGCTTAGGTTTGGCTGTAGTCGGTTTTGGTGGTAGTACGAAGAGGGTGGTGAGTGCGTTATTGGCCCCTTGTGCTGTGAGCGCCAAGTCATTCGTTAATCGATGCTGGTCGTTTTTAATTTCATTAATTCAACATTCTGTAGTTTAAGCAGAAGGGTTTTTTTAAATTTCATTAATTCAACTTTAGAAACATTACGTTTATTATTGGAAATTCGTATTTTACTTCCATTACTTGTTTTTGTTTACTATTTTCCCACGTGTTCAACTGAGATGGTTGATTTTGAAAACTGCTTCATGGAAAGTTTAAGACCAATGAAATAATCTTGTTTACATTTAATTTAGTATAATATATAATAATCTGTCAGTAATATTAAAAAATCAAACAATTTTATTTGTTAATAAATCAGAGATTTCTATTTTTTCAATGTTATCAGCATTCACTTTGAGATCCATTATAAATAATAAATATTAATTTATATTTTGTTTTTACAATGATCACGTAAGATATGCACTCTGTTTTAGGAGACTGCAATTTCGAATTTCGACTAACTTTTAGCTTTTCTCAATCCATCACTGTCAAGAGACAACTGAGCTGCATAGTACTACATGAGTGGTCGAGCCCATTTTACGTAGGAAAGACAAAGTAGATTAAACAGAGGCGATATCTTACGTAATCCATGTAAAAACAAGGTATATAAAGAAATATTTAATTTTATAATTTATTTGATTATTACGAATACATTTGCCAAGAAAAAAAAACGTAAATATTCACGGTCATTATTTTTTTTCGAACACGATACTTTGGCTATATTTGTGCGTTTCTTAATGGAGAACCAGACCTTGGACACCTTATCAAACAAACATAGTTTTAATACTTCAGAACCAGTATGGAAATAAAAAATAATGATTTCCATATTCGAAGGCAATGTTTACTCGCGAAAAGTAATATATTTTGTTTGCCTAAATACATCGTGTTTTTTCTATTATATTTTCAAAATTTTAAAATATTCTTTTTAAGAGTATCATTTTGTTTATGGTCCATTCCATGTTATGCCATAAATATTATAATATACCTACAATCTACATATTAAAAATAATAACTAATATTCTTTTCGAGTAATCAATGTTTAATGAATGTGGTACTTAAATATTTATATAAATAATCAAAGAAAAACGTGTTCTTAAATATGTGGTATTTCTACATTTACTAAGTTATGTACGAATAAGTAACAAATATGTGTTTATAAATATATACAGGTATACGGTGGAATACAAATTATGCTGTCAATACAGCGTGAATTTTTCAAACCATTTTTTTTTGCTTAAAACTATTATTTGAAGCATAAATGTACTTATCTGACCTATTTTCATATATCACATTGGTTCTTCTATACGTTATCTATCAGATGATGCATAAAAAACTATTATATTTAACAAACGATCGTTATGTAACTCCATACATGTTGTGGCATTGACACATGTGGTTTACAGAAAAATCGCTCCTGTGACAAAACCTAACGATATTTATTTACATGCTTTACAGATTCATGTAAATAATACATGTGGGTTTATAAAGGGAATGACTGCAGTTTCAAGTTCCTACCGTAGATGTCACAATGAGTACTGAAAGTAGCAAAACGATATATCACAGCTGCTGATGTCAACGGTAGGGGAATCTTAGACGGCATATATCAACAAAGGGTTAAATATATTCTCATTTCGTATTACAAAAACTTTATTTTATTTGTAATATAATTCTTAAGCTAAATATATATGGATAACGTTACTGAATTGCACTCATATTCTATACAATTATTGCAATATGAATTTGTGCATTACTTATATCTTTATGTCTGCAATATTTATTATAATTTGCTTGCGAATGAAAGTTTCTCAATTATTAAGTTTTGCTAATTAGCTTTTGCCTACTGACATTTTTCATTTGGGTTTAAAACTGTTATCATTCACGAGGCACGCAGATATCATGTAACAATAACCAACATTGTTACTAAGTTTTATATTATTAGTTGCATTTTACGCGATTCCCACACAATAATATTGCATGCAAATACGATCCATGCGTTTTATAGCATTGTAAATACAGTGGAACCTCTCATAACGAGCACCTCTCGTAACGAATAATTCGCATAACGAGCAAAAAAAATGTAAAAAAATTGCTCCCTTAACGAGCGACATTTCCCATAACGAGTAACGCATAAAGGGAAGTCACATAACGTATGACGCACTTGTGAGCCGGGACTTCTGCGTCATTGCGTCAGTCTGTGTTTAGCACTCGTACCGTTGCACGTTAGTGTTGCATATGAACACACATTTTTCTTAACTTATGTGCAGACATTAATTGTATTTTTTTTTGTAGTTTGGAGGTGTCATATTTTCACAAAATTTTAAAGAGTTTGCTAAAACAAATGTCTCTAGACAGCTTCCTAGTAAAAAATAATTATTTTTTTTGTCATAAATTAATAAATAATAAGCTAGGATCGATTTTTAAAAATGTTTTATCCAGGTTGTTACGATATTTAGCTATTTATAAGCGTGTCATTTTATTAGAATAAACGTTAAAAAAAATGTTTCGCATGGAACGCATTATCGTGTTTTACATTGATTTACATGGGAAAATTAGTTTCACTTAACGAGTGCTTCACATAACGAGCAAGATTCTGGAACGAATTATGCTCTTTATGAGAGGTTCCACTGTACCATAATTGATTAAATAGAAAGTAAAACGTAATGCAAGAAGCAAAATTACTATCTACTAATTATCAAAAAAAATATCTACTAATTATCATTATTATGAATTAGTTAGTCTTCGATAGCGTATTCAGTGCGTAAAGTAAAAAAAACACATATTTTACGCAGTCAATAAAATTTCGTTCTTTGAATAGGCATTGAATAAACCGTAGAAACAATACACCTCAGTTGACAAGTCAAACATGTAAAATTTGGGTAATATAAATAACAACACAGTGGCGCACTGTTTACTTTTTTTACTATATTCCCTCCATATTAGGTAGATTGACAGTTTTGTTCACAGTTCTGTAAGCTCAGATTGTCTATGCCATGTCCCACGACACCTGTATACCCCCGGAGGTCCACATGGAAACATAGATGGTTTCAGGAAGCCTCCAGAACAAGAGCCCGCGAACTTGCAAAGCCTGCGTTGTAGTAACAGAGAAATATTTTGATGTTACATACAATTATAAGCTTTTTTATGGAGATAGGATGATCAGCCCGACGCTCCCGAGGCCTGGACAATTTCGATGTGTCCTTTAGAGGTGGCTCAGTTCTACTTGGGGGCATGTATAGAGCTTAGATTTGATTAAATGATTTTTCTTAAATGCTGAAGACGTACTGTACGAAATACAAATTATTTACAAGAATTTTCTTGTCACGTAAGTGTGTTAATGTATTACTTTACAGGTAATCAATCAAATCACACACCTTATCAATCGTAAGTAGAAAACGTAGAAAATTTGCGACATTGCAAAATTTCTGTGATATTGTGTAAATACGTATGCAAAGTAAAAATATATGTATTTTTTGTTAAATTCTGTTAACCATTTTGTTACTGCTTGGTGGAATACAAATTGTACTGTCAATACGGCTGAATTTTTCAAATCATTTTTTTTTTGCTTAAAACTAGTATTTGAAGCATAAATGTACTTATCTGACCTATTTTCATATATCACATTAGTTCTTCTATCCTTTAGCTATCAGATGATGCATAAAAAACATTATATTTAACAAACGTTCATTATATAACTCCATACATGTGGTCACATTGACATATGTGGTTTACAGAAAAATCGCTCCTGTGACGAAACCTAACGATATTTATTTACATGCTTTACAGATTCCTGTAAAGAATACATGAAGGTTGATAAAGGGAATGACTGCACTTTCAATTTCCTACTGTAGATGTCACAATGAGTACTAGAAGTAGCAAAACAATATATATAGAGTCAACCGTGGTCAACGGTCGGGGAATCTTTGACGGCATATGCCGCCAACTGAAGCGGAAGGGTTAAACCGAGTCGTCGATAATTAAAATAATTTTAAAGTGTTTCATAATGGATCTTATCTCATGAA
The DNA here is from genome assembly GCA_022606575.1 of Glossosoma conforme. Taxonomy (NCBI): domain Eukaryota; kingdom Metazoa; phylum Arthropoda; class Insecta; order Trichoptera; family Glossosomatidae; genus Glossosoma; species Glossosoma conforme. The sequence continues at coordinate 2,208,288 of JAGTXR010000036.1, forward strand.
TGTGTTTGATATGGCACTGGTTAATAATGTCCAACCCGAGTATAACACTAAAGTTTGAGAATAAAATTATAATATTGTAAACACGATGATGTCATGGTGTCATCCACTCTTGTCTAAGGTCACCGGTGGCCTCAGACGGTCTTGAAATAACATTTACGAACGCTTCAATGTGCACATATTTGCGTTAAATAATGTGCATATTAAAAGAAAATACAAATATACTGGGCACGAGAACACCGCAGCTTATACATTTTGAAACCAAGAAATATTCGAATTTGGAAAAAGTGATTGTTTTCATACGATTTTTACCTCGTACAGAAAAAAAACTGGATTAGTTGTTTGTCGTAAATCCTTACGTTTAAACACCATAAGTACAATTATCCTTTAATTAGCTAGACATGTTCATCCATTAGTAAACGATATATTATATTTTTTCTACAATTGCTATTACTACGAAACTGATATGACTTTTAATACTTTTGTGTTGTGTGCCTTTTTTGTGTATATTAAAGTAAATAATGGGATTTTGTTGTGATAACATTCGTACCTTACTAAATCAATAACACAGTTATAAATAATTTTACATAACTATTATCGGCTGAAATTGATATATTAACATATGTAATTTCGTAGGTTTTCTTTTTGCCATATTTGGAATCACGTCTTTTAGGATGAGCCGTTTGTGACGAATTTCTTTGTATGTAGAATATTTCGACCGCCGTTGCAGTTATAAAAATTTGGCAACCCTGAAGATGACCCATGTTAGATTCGAATTCTGAACACATCTTCTTCCATATATTCCTTGTATGAAGCGTAGGATCGCCACGAATCGTCACGGTAAAGTACTATGAACTGCCATGAACCTAACCTCAATATTAATATCTGCACCCGAAGTTATATGACATACATTCTATCCATATTTTGACGATTAATTGTAGTTTTAAATTTGCTTATTAGTGCTTTTCAAAGATATCGGTAGATTACTCCGTTGCTTTTGAGAAATGAACAATTTGTTCTAAACACGGCAAACATATAACCATCACGAATTGCCGTTCAAGACTTATACCATAATGCGCAATTTAGATAAGATTACTATGAGCATCTCTGGTTATTATAGTAAGATATTGCTTGACAAACCTTGACTTGTTGTTCAGCATCCTCTGGCGGAAGATCAGCCACTGATCCCAGCTGCTGATCAGCCCAAGCACGGACGGCCTCGCTGGCCTCTCGGTACTGTCGCCATAGTCGAACTGCATCTTGGTATCTACAATGAGATCAAAAAATCCCGTTGATAACGCTGAAGATTGCCAAAAATCGCATTTGGGAACATGTATTTTTTATCATTTAAGGATTATTGAATTACAATGTAAGATAATTAGTATTATACGTAGAAAATCAATCGTAATATATTTTATTAAACTGGAAATCTCCCTACATAAAAATAACATTTGACAAATGAAACACTAACAAACTCAGTGAGTGCAAACAGTAGTCTTTATTTCATTGATTAAGAGTTTAATTGATATTATTTTTTGTCATTTTTTTATACAACTGCGATTTAAATAGAAACGTCGCTCGCTAGCCTACTAAAGCATCAGCCACTTGTAAATATCGCTGATACTGTCAGCCGCTGCTTGCTTGTGTTTAAGCTACCAGTGATTGAGCAGCCTCTAGTGTCTGTATGCTATTTATATTTGCGGGAGAAAAGAAATGAAAATAACACGATGCTTTCCAGAATGAGTCTCCAGATCAATATATTATTGCATTTAATTTTGTGTATTTTTTTGGATACTCACTTGTCGCAGAGTTGTTTCAAGTTGGTGCAGGTGTCGTTGTATGCCGTGACCGCCTCAGAAACTGCGGACTCGATCTTCTGAGTCACCTCAGGGTCACAAGAGCTGGCCAGTGGGCTGGCCGCGGTGCGCAACTCTTCAATCAGAACCTCACGATCTCCCATGTCTCCAGACAGGCCCTGGTGATAACAAAATATTGAAATAGAAATGGGTTTTAAATTTAATATATTGTTTACTAAAATGACTGATAGCATCCAGTTTACTTATTTACTCGTATACTGTATAAGGAAGGTCATAACTGTATGTTAATAAATTGAATTTTAAAATATAAATAAACTTACCTCTAGTCTTTCAGTTGCCTTTAGCAGTCGATCATAGTCGACTTGTCCTTGAACAGTGAGGAGTTCAATCATGAAGTCCGCTTCTTGAACCGATTGCTGCACCATCTCCAGCTGCCTCTCGAACCTTCTCCACAGACCCAGGCGATTTCTCAGCAGCGCCAAGAGATTCCCGCATCGCGACTCCAAAGCAGAGTGGTTGTCTTGAAGTTGAGATATTTCCCTTTCGACTTTCACGGGTGAAACGGAAACCCTCAATCTGACAGGCAACGTGTGCAATAATTGGCGCAGGGCCAAAAGATCCTGCCATTGCGAAGCCAAGTCATCGCCGACCGATTGACAGCTCAAAAGAGACTGCTCCACCACATCGCTTCCCATCTTCTCATTAGCTTCGCACTCGTCTAACGATTGCTGTACTTTTTGATGATTTTTCCTCATTCTGGACAAGCCTATTTGAATTGTGGCTAGTTTTTCTTTCAGAAGTAGCCCTCCTTCGAGCTCTTCCGAAATGAGGATTTCAAGGCGATGCGCTTGCGACAGTGAATTTCCAACTCTCTCTGACTCTAAAGCGGGCAACAATCCCAGGCGACCGAGTTCATTTTGTATTCTTTCAATGCGACCACTAAGAAGTTGCAACCTCTCAATGTACAGATTTAATTCATCTTCGCTCTTAATAATTCCTTGCAGCTCATTCAGCGATAGTTTCAACTCGCGTAACTCTTCTTCCAGAATACTTAATTTTTCATCAATAGGAGCATCGGGAGCTGATATATTCTGAATCGCAGAAGAATGTATTACGTCTATTTTTGAGGAAAGATTTCTCCATTTGTCTTCAATTTTACTGAACAATTGTCTTTGAACCATCTCATCAGACACGGGTATTATTTCCATCGAGTGCTCAAATTGCACTGCCGCATTATTTCGTATGTTATTATGAACTTCATGTTGCGCCTTCAATTCCCAAAAGTGTCGCATATTTCCAGGAGGTCCATCGGGAGACGCGGTCATCTGAGAAATATCCCTTTCGGCTCTCTTCATCCAATTTTCTAACCTATCAGTGAACATGTCGTATTCCGTCCAATTTTCTTTGAATGCGATAAGTCTTCTCATATGCTCGTTTACTTCGTCTTGCAATTGTAAAACTACTTCGAGTGGTTCATTGTATTTGCCGTGTAAATTCGAGCAGTTCACCAGTTCTTGCAGTCCGTTTGCAATTCCGAGAAGTTGTTGTAACTTAGCATGATGATGTGAAATATCTAGTAATAATGATTGATATAGATTGATGTATTGATCGTAATCAACGGATTTTACATTCGACAGGTCAGGTACACGTTGATGCGCTACTTGTAGCCATTGCTTTTCTTCTTTCATTCCCTTTTCCAAAACTGTCCATCTAGAAGCAGCCAATGCCATCTGTTGTGCTCTGCTGGCTGCCTTATCTAAAATGATGGTCGCTTTATCGTGCAAAGAATGATGCAACGAGGAATATTTAGATCTCGTTTCAGAATCTAAGTTACCTTCAAGCGATTCTAGAATAGCTCTACAGTGGCTTAGATTTACGAAAAACTTGCGATGTTTTTGCATTTCGTCTTGCAATTGTTCCAAATTGATGACATTTATTTTGCCATCAACCAAAGCGTCAGCAACGAATGTTATTTGGTCAAATTCTCGCAACGTTTGCTCATATTCATCGGCCAATGTTAGCAGTTGTAATAATCTGTCTCTTTCTGAATTGACTGTACTTTCTATTTGCTTGGTCGTCTCGTGAGTCGTATAAATGGAATGTGGAAGTTCTTTTCCTGGAAAATCTCTTATCAATCCTCGAGCAGTCTGCAGCTGGTGTGCCGACTTAAGCATGTGACAATTATTACTCGCTTCGAGTTTATCTAATTCTTCCAGTTTGTTTTTATTTGGAATATCAGACATCAACAAATCGTCCACCTGACGTTTGACATCCATTACAAGATCTTGAACATTTTTCGTTCCATTTAAGAACTCTTGCCATCTGCTGTTATCGTTGTTAGCTTGATTTCCAGTCTCACGAGTTATATCTTCGACTGCTTCGACCTGTTCTTTTAGAGAATTCAAACATTCATTGATTTTGACTTTATTGGCTTCGGGGTAGTCTTTCAATTCGTTTATAACGGCCTTCAAATTCAAAACATTCTTATCGATGGCACCCAATTCATCTTGTAAGCTTACTAAATCATCGATTATTTCTTTATTTGGTCCGTCAGTCATTTGCTGACGCTTGAGATAAATCTTGTATTCAATTGTTTCTAACCAAATGAGAATCGTTTCAACAGTGGTGATTACATTTGTTTCAATTATTGTAATATTTTTATCTTTCACAGCTGATTTTATAACATCCAGATTGCTTTCTACTTCATTGTTGAACTGTTTACCAGAAATATCCGAGACAGTAGTATTCAGCTTGGTTACTAATACATTGGGTGATGTTTTTGCTTTTCTATTGTGATGCATAGCTTTAATTTTTTCCTCGATACAATTATTTGTTTTATCCCAGTATATTTCCATGCTGGACGGAACGGCTACCGTTTTCTCGGAATCTATAAACTGAGTCAGGGTCGTCTTCTTATCTGAAGATGGTACAGGAATATTTTGGAATTTACGTTCCACTATTTCTAATGGGATCTTTTGATTAATTGCTGCATTTGTCTTATCAGGAATTGACTGACTCTGAGACTTTTCATGTTCTTGGAATGTTATTGATTGATCTCGCTTCGGTTTAGATTTTATTATCTTCTCTGGAGCAATTTCTAATTGAATATCCCCTATTTGTACATAATCCTTTAGGTCATCAGTACCGTGTTCGACAATAGGTAAAGGCTTACTATCGGTAACTTCAACATCTTGAACCATTTCAGGAATATTTTCTGTACTAGGTGACTTAGAATGTTTTGTTATTTGGGAATACGACAATTTGCATTCATAGTCTGGTAATTTAACAACATCTTTATAAACATTTTGTTTTTCATTATTTATAAAGTCATCAGTTAGAGATCGGTGAGTATGAGGAGATATACCCTCGTCGGCAGAAATATCCTTAGCGTATGGCAGGCGATCATTACTCGATGTTGATATTGAAGTAGACCATTCAGACGATATTGGATCTGAGAATGTTTCTGGAGTTGTAGCGTCATTAGTATCTTCCATTTCTGAGATAGGTTTTCTCTTATTGCGTTTCTTCTTCCTTACCCGCTTATTCTTGTCCATAATAATGTCTTCGTCAAGGAACATAGTATTATCATCACCTTCGTTGGGTGTGTCACCTTCTGGATGCTTACTTAAAAGGCTTTGATTGGGGTTCTGATTCTTGCAATATAAATTCTTTTGTGATGTGTATACTTTCTTTATCATCCGGAAGTGTTATTTGTGCGTGGAAATGCACTTCGTAAGGTTCATCCTTAGAAACTGAGCTGGATGAAATAGTGTCATCAGAAAAGTCGATTTTTCTATCAGGCACAGTTTGTGTTGAAAATTCATTAGTTTCGATTTTAATCACGTTTGTCTGTTCTGGAACAGGAGTAACGGTTTGAACAGATGTTTCATTTGTAGGAATTGGTGTAGCCAATTCAACTTGAGTACTTTCATGACACAATTCAGGTGATATAGACATCTTAGCTTGAATTGAGATATCCGCTGTGTCAGGGACTTGCTCTGTAGGAGAGGTTTGTTGATTCTGTTCAACAGTTGAAATATCCGGAGTCTGTATAGCCATATCAAGAAGCTTGAGTGTTCTTGATTCTTCAGCAACATCTTGTACAGGAGATGTCTGTGTGACTTGAGAGATAATTTCAGGAGCGACAGCTTCCTTAACCACAATAATTTCTTCCTTTTCCAACGGTGAAGATGTTTGAGAGAACTTATCTTCCGGGTTCAACAATGTCATAATTAATGACTTGAGTTGATATTTCTACCACTTCACTGACATTTAAAGGTGATGTTTGCTGACTATGATCAATAATTGGTAAAATCTCCGGAAGTGAAGTCTGAACTGAATCATCAACTATCGGTTCTTTTAAGTCTGGGGATGTTTGCATAGACATTTCTATCCTTTCAGGGCTTTCTTTAACAACGAAATCTTCAACATCTGGTTTAATTCACTTCAGGAGATGTTTGCATTGAATGGTCGATAGTTGTAATATCTTCTACAATATCAATAGGGAAAATAATTTCTTTTGGCATTTCAGACAAATCAACTGGAGAAGTGTCAACCACAATGGTTTCTTCCACTACTTTTGTTGGTGGTGTAATTGATTTTTCGCTGATAGATTTATAAGATCCATCTCCAGGAATTTCTTCAGTATGTTCTTCCAAAACTTCTAATTTGTTCAATCGGATGAGAATCCGGAACTATTTCAGAGGGTATTTCTTCAGGTGTCTTTTTAGATTTCTTCTTTTTTTCTTGCGCTTTTCTTGAGCATCTAGTGCCACCATTTTAGGCGCATCAGATGATTCGCTAGGAATATTGTCGTCATCAGACAAAGACTTCGGATATTCTGATACTTCCTCAAAGATTTCTTTAACCTTTTGACGGCGTTTTGTTTTGTGTTTTGTTTTAGAATTATCCGGTTTATCAATAGCACTGTTGTCGTCAGCTGTTATTTCTTCTGCTTTGTAGCCGGTTTCATTACCCTTGACTTGTTCACTCTTGGAACTTAAAGAATCAGATTCTTCAATAGTTGGTTTAGGACTATCTGGGGTCTTTGGAGTATCAATAGGTATCGAAATAGTCATCGATTCTGCAATAGAATTATCAACTGAAATTGGTTGTTCTATCCCATCTCCATCCGGAGAACTTGTAGGCACAGTAGGTTCTGCCTCCAATGGGATTATTGTTTCTGTATTTGGAGAGGTTTCATCTTCTTTCAGCTTATGTTTCTTTCTCTTACGATTCCTTTTCCCTCCGATCTCGATACCGTCTCTCGGAGAAGAATCATCATACTCCGACTTAGAGACAATAACTTCTAATGGAGAGTCTTTTCGTACAATTTTGCTTGACGTTTCGGTCTTGATTGTTTCAGAAATATAAGGCAGATCAGCTGTTATTTCCTTCATTATGGGATGAGATTCAGGTACATCTGGTTCATTCTCAACTTTCAAAGACACTCCCATCTTAGGATGAATATCTCCTGATTTTGATGATTGCAAAGGTTTTTCTTGAATGGATAGATCAAATTCCACTAATTGAAGTTTTCCTTGTACTTGCGGGACCCCTTCAAGATCTACAGGTTTAGCTGAAAGCTTGGATTCATCTTTGTTAGTTTCACGAATTTCGCCATCAATAGGGCTTCCTTCTTTAATAGGTACAGCCTCATCTGATTTTGCAGGCTTTTTGCTATCTGGCTTTTTCTTTCGTTTTTGTGAATCATCCTGTGAAGAGCTTCTATCTTCTTTAGGCGTATCTTTCATTGTTTCAATAGTTTTAATTGGAGCCTGGAGTTCGCTTTGAGTTTCAACTGGTTGTATTTTTTGTAATTCGGTTACAATTTCAGTTACAATAGGTTCCTTCTCCATCATTACATCGATAGGAGTTATAACGTCTTTGCTAACTTCAGGAACATCACTTTCAGTTGAAATTGTACACATTTCCACAACATCTGGTGATTTTTTAGTAATTGTAGTTGTAATAATACTAAACACTTGCTCAATTTCCTTTGGAGGTGTAACGGATATAGTTTTCTGACCAACGACAACATTATTTGCTTCTTCTTTGACCACAGGACTAACTTGTTCGGATTTTGTCGGCTTCTTTTTCTTCTTCTTCGTTTTCTGGGAAGTAACATCAACTCTACTTGAATCAGGAGTTATAACAATACTTTCACAAACTTCGACTTGATTGTCAGGTATTTCAAGTATTCCTTCAATTTCAGAAACACTTGGTTCCGGTTCAATATTTTTGGCAACAATATTTTCAGTTTGAATAACACATTTTGGATCATATACGCCATCTCTATGTACATGTACATTAGATCTCTCAGCATCCAAAAACATATCGATGTGCTTTGATTTAATCAAGTTTTGAATATCGATGGGCTGAGACTTGGCAGCAGTAGAAATATCAAGTATTAATTCAGGATCTGGTACTAAAGTTGATTCAACAATTATTTTTTCAGCCACTACAGCAGCTGAATCTGTAATCTTAGGATCAACAATATCTGGTTTAAGTTCTTCCCTTGGACTTTGGCTTGATTTGAATCCATCTATAGGCACGGAGGTTTCAACATTAATTTTACTGGTCTCCTTTTCAGGGATATTAGTTACTTTAGAAATAACAAACTCAGTATTTGGGTCACTAGCTTTAGGTTCTTCTGCTGGAACGTTTTCAGATAAATCAGTTATTTTACTATCGACGATCTCAGGAACAATATCACTTGTTCTTAACTCTTCAGTGATAATCTCAGTTATAATTGGTTTTGAATTATTAAGTTTACTATCTAGGCTATCTAGTCGTTCAAAATTTACAGTGCTCTCCGGCTTTTCTTCAACCATTTCTTCAATTATACATCCTTCAGGAAGGGTGATATTGTCCTTATTTTGATTATCCAGCATTTGAAGAGGACGGATGCTGACTTGGCCTGAATCAGGTGGACGGTATTGTTCGGTGTTAACAACTTGGCCGTCGACAGTTCTGGTGACATTGATTGTAACTCTCGGTATTTCTTCTTCCGTGACGTCAATCTCATCCGGCTCATCGATAATCTCTTCAGTGATATGTTCTTTTCCATCAATTATAATAACTCTTCGGATTATTCTTTTGGTTCGTTTGATTATTCTTCTCGTGACTTGCTGGACGACTGCTCTCACACTGGATGATGACGTGTGTATTTCCGTGGCATCGAAAGGTGGGATGTTTCTTTCTTCCATTGTCATCATTGTGGGATCCATACCGCTGCATTGGAAGCCTTGCATCAGAAGATCGGCTGGTGTTGCCCCTTCTTCAAATGTAACAGAGCACTCAGGCTTGGAAGTAAACTCCTGTATGGTGACTTCACCGCCTGGCATTCCAGCAATGATTTGTCCTCCATAATTTTGAGTGCGGGTCGTTTTCTGATTTCCTTCTTGATCTGTATGTATAACTGATGACTTTTCACCTTGCAATGTCACTTGCGAGAATGACTCTGTGGTAGGAACACCTGAACCAACTGTAGATACCTTATGGACTTGTTGTTGTTGAATAGTTTGCTGTCGAGCGATAAGTGTTTTGCGAACTTTTCTCACGATTATTCTCTTGGTTCCGTCAGCATCTACAATTACTTCTGTGGTTGTTTCATCTGGTTCTATGAGCATAGTTTCAAAAGATTGCGGATTGTTGTGGACAATATTGATTACTGTATTTTTGGTATTGTCTTGTTCGTTTCCTTTGTATTGCGCTTCAACTAATAAATTGTCATCGTCGTCCATTTCTTGAATGATCGGCCTACTGGCAATTTCAATAGTTTCGTGGCCTTCTGATGTAGTCTGTTTGATTTTAAGTTTCTGCGATCCTCCAGCTTTGGGTGGAACATTCTGAACATCCGTTTGAATTTGAACATTGTTCGGTGGGGCACAAGTGATGCCGACATGTTTCATCTCGGGCTCCGGTGATTTTAAACTTTGTCCAGTTTGCGTCTCCATTGAAATGAATTCTTGAGTCTGAACATAAACTTCTGGTTTTACTTGCTTGATTGCCAGTTCTTCTTCTGGCATAGGACTTGAATCGATAGTATTATCGGTGTGAGTGTTGACATGCTCACTCAGAGACTCGGGTTGTTCCTTGTCAAGATTATCCAATAAACCATTCAAGTTACTTATTTTCAAATCGATAATGTTATCGGTATCGTCTAATGTAGTCAACGTAAGTTTAAGCTGAGTTTGTAATGTTTTAGCCAAGTTTTCAGTATCGGGATATCTTTCCAAAGGTTCACAGGATTTTATGAGAGTCGAAAGCTTTTCCGTCTGCTGTTTCAGATCTGTTTTGTAATTCTCGCACTTGTTGATTATTTCTTTCACTTTGCTAGGATCACTGGTTTGAATGTCTTGATTAATGATTGTCTTTATTTCTAGCAGCCAAACCTCGATTTCACTCAAAAGCACTTGGTATTGTGACAACTCCTCTGTACGGCGTTCAATTTCTCCACGGGCGTTCTGAAAAAAGAAAAAGAAAATTTTAATAATTGTATTTAGAAGACGATTCCTAAAACATAATCTATATTAATCAAAACATGTAGTAAGTTATTAATTAAGGATTTTATTTAATTAAAAAACAATCAATATTTTTTCATAATATTTGTATTATGAAGTGAGCAAAAGCGCCCTTTCTTAAATTGACAAAACAGATCAATTGTCCAATAGTTCATCTATTGATTCTACACTTAAGACAAGTCTTAGATTACTTTATAAGCCCAAAATGGGCGCAATAGGGGCATCAAAATCTTGTGGAGCTTCAAAAATACAGATATATTATTATTAATTAAATATACATATACTATACATAAAATTCTTTTTTCAACGCGTCAATCCAAGCACAAAAATAACGGCAGAAGCGGGATGCGAACCGCGGACCTTGGAAACCAACTATGCCCAGGTATTCATACCACTCAGCCGACTTGGCTATTGCTATGCCTGGACCGACTCGCGTTGAAACTAGTATTTATGTCATTGTTATCATCGTATGATAGATGACTCTATAGTATTTATTCAAAGTATGTATATTTTTATTTTTACTAGTTTGCATCGTCGGTAGCCAAGGTCGGCGGTTCGCATCCCGCTTCTGCCGTTATTTTTGTGCTTGGATTGACGCGTTGAAAAAAGAATTTTATGTATAGTATATGTATATTTAATTAATAATAATATTGTAATATAGTCAATGATCTATAAAAGTAGATTAGAATATTGAAATAATAAAATAATATTCTAATAAAAATTTAAAAAATCCAAACAGATATATTAAACATCAATAACAGTAGTATAGCAAATATAGAAATGAAAATGTTACCTGTAGTGATGCGACTCCCTTCTCCGCCTGTGTCCTGAGAGCGGCGATCCTCGCTGACAATCCAGACAGATGTGCTGCTAACTCTGCAGCATCAGGTCCTGTAGGCAGCTCCACCAGCAACTGCTCCAAGCGCGCTGCTTCAGCGCCATGGAGGCGAAGCTCAACAATAGCCCCCTGAAAAACACAGGAATGATGTCACCCAAGGTCACATAACTAAAGCCATAATGTCATATAGCTGAAGAAGTATCACAAAACTAAAGCCACAATGTCACCTTGCTTTAGTCATAATATAACTTGACTAATGTCACAATTACACATGGCTTAAGTTACAATTTCACATGACTAAAGTCATAATGTCACATAACTAAAGTTACAGTGGCAATTGAATAAAGTAATTGAGCATTGTGTTTCTATTTTAATAATTTCAACTTCAATATTGTGTGCATAAACAGTTAAGGGAGTAAATGCTCTCCTAAGGCGGATGAACCTTTATGGTCAACGGCATTAGAATGTGGAAATAAAGGGGGAAATACCACATTAAAGGTCTAAAAGACATCCCATGTATCAGCAAAAAATTGATTGCTTGGAGATCGAGATGCAAGATTCTGTTGCTGCAAACCAATCCACCAGATTGATACTACGAAGAAGAAACAGTTAAGATTATGAATTGAAAATTCTTGGACTTGAAACTTTGACACTGTTGACGACTCTTTAGAGTATATTTAAACCAAACAAGCATTCGTACATTCATCTTCATCCCTTAGAATTTGCTTGGTGTAAACGGTAAGTCCGCCTTCTATCTATCTTCACTACAATTTATCAAGAAATTGGTTTGGAACAAAACCGTTTACAATATATTAATACAATGTTGTTTGCTCTTATTTTTTTATGTTTGCTTGGTCTAAATGCATCCTAATATTATGAATCAAATATAAAAATGTAATTTTATAGTAAAAGAATATGATATAAAAGCGAAAATTGTTGTCATATAACAGTTTTAAAGTCGACAGAACAAGTCAACAAAAAGTATTAGCTCATAAATCTTTCAATTCTATTTATATTACTTTAACTAGGATAATAAATAGGATTGTAAACTGAGCATAAACTATTATGTAATCATCTTCTATTAAATAATTGATACCTTTACTACCCTTTCATTACGGCTCGGTGGAATACAAATTATACTGTCAATTATAAAACTAGTATTTGAAGCATAAATGTACTTATCTAGTCTATTTTCATATATCACATTGGTTCGTGTATCTTTTAGCTTTCAGATGATGCATAAAAAAACCATTCTAAGAAAGTAGCAAAACGATATATCACGGCCACTGATGTCTTAAACGGCATATATCAGGTACTGATGCCCACAGGTTAATAAGATAATATTTCTTAGTAACAATTAATTGCCAAATATCCTTTATTCACATATTATAGTAAGAAGGAAGTCTTAAAAAAAATGATAATTTTTTCAAGCAAAAAGCATATATCAATATTTTACACTGATTTTATTTTCAGTTTTACGTTCCTTTGATGTTCAAAAATACTTAGTTTATTTTAATGTATGTCCAGTCACAATCTGATCTATTACATAATACATTGGACACAGTGCAAAATATTATTATTATTTTATGGATCAGAGCCACCGAAAATAATAATAAAAAGCTATAAAACAAGAATAAAATGATTCCAAAATAAATAATCATATTTCTGCAAAACAGTTAAAATAATATTCTTACACATTAACGACGAACTTGATGTTATTTTACTTTTATGGTATATTTTAAGTACGATTCCCTAAAAATATCACGTTTTTCATTTTCACATACATCTTTTTAAATTCCTCCTACACTATATTGAATAAATCAAAATTAATTCAATTCATCTAATGTGTATGATACATACGAGTATGAGTATTACATGCCGTTGAGTTCACTAAATTTAAATATAAATTTGTTTTTTTTTTTATGGTGTTACGACCTATCGTTCCCAGACAATTCGGTCAGCTTAAGGATTTGTCCAGTGATCGTAGAGGTCATAGATCCGTAGGTCTCGTTAACGATATAACTTTGGTTAGGTTAGTCAGACATCCAGTACACCAGTTGTCCCGTGCACCAAACATCCAGTGCGCCCCACGTCGTTACCGATGAGTTGTTGAACGAATTGTCTGGGAACGAAATGCGGCGGAACCATTTTTCATATTTCAATCTAGTGACGTTTATAAAATGAGGTCCCATTCATACCTATAAATTTTGTGCAATATATCCATAATATGTTTAGATAAATTATACTTAAAACATCAATTATTATGAAAAAGAATAGTTATTTTTACGATTTCTCAAATAAAAAATGGAGCACGAGAATATATTGGAAATTTTATTACTACTACAATTACTAAAATTTTATAACGTAAATATATATTTATTAAAATGTGGACATATAACCGTTTAAAATGTATTAACAATAAAACAGAGATTAATAAAAAAATATAGACTGCTTTGTAAAAAATGTTTGAATTTTAAACATAGAAAATCAACATATGATAGCATTTTATCGCATGTTTGAGTTAAATCTATACCTGGAAATGAACTCACCGTTTAGAATAAACATTTTTTAAATTAGCGAAGGTTATGCATTTTGTATGGCTACAAACCATATCATATTGTATAATGACGTAATGGTTATGTATAGCGCATTCGTCATTATTTATTTTCATCTGGTATATTTAAAAATACTTAAAAAATATTATAAATAGAATAATAGTATAATATTTGAACTATTGATTTTATATATAGGCATATTTACATTTTCATAAAAGAAATATATACATAACATTTAATATAAAGTCATTTTTTAAAATATTTTACAAATATGTTAAAGATTTTTTCGTAACAAAAACACTTCGTTTTTTTTTATATACTAGTATGCACTCTTTATCACATTAAACAACAAATTCTACTCACTTTATAGAAATAATGAAATTTCACAGTTTTATTGTCAATTCTTTTTGGAACAATTCAAATATTTTATTGTCTATGGTTTTATTTAAAATCGATATCGTTCGTTTCCGCGATCGCTTCACCTTGTTTACTCTGTTTGTAATAATTAATTCGGCGATAATCGCGGGAGGATCGCATCCGAGACCTCAGTTTGGCCGAAGACGCGACTACAATGGCTATGGACCATCCTCTGGTGGCCTCGCAGGAGCTACGATGAGATCAGAGCGTCTTCTGAAGCCAACATTCGAGCTCGAGACCGCACCGCAGACGGGTCGAATGCCCGCGAACGCGTAATGTCTATTTTTATCGACTTGGTTTGATAAATATTTACGAGAACTATTTTAGAATGACCCTACACTGATGAAAGCTTCCCTAGAATATCAAGCAGTCAACACGCAGTTACACACATTTGATATTCGATCTAACATTATATAATTAACATATTCAAATCACTATTAGAACGATAATCTATTTAGTTTAAGTTTCAAGAGAACACTGACATTGGCTTCAGTATGTATTGCACAACCAATAATAATATTAAAATTATATCTTTTCAATCTAATCTTTGATTTTGATGTTAAATGATAAGATTTATATCAAATTTACTGATAAATATACAAAAAAAAACATTTAATAATGTCTCTTTGAGAGAATATCAAGAAGGTAATAAGGTTCATCAGTAACACATGTAAATGACTGGTTGTAATGTCCGCGTAGGATTAACAAGTTGTTTTCATCCATTCAGTCTATAGTTCGGTTCGAGACCCGAGTGGTACTTACTAAATAAATAGACTGTCGGTAACTAATAATATAAATCGCTTGTGAATAAATGTTGACTGATTGAATAAGAAAAATAATAATAATATATATACTCTGAATATATACTACAGAGACATCTATCGTTATACGATGTTAACAATGGTATAAATACATCAACTTTCGCGTATCTGCTCAGGCAGAGAATGGTCGTGTGGATAGCGCGGTGTGTAGAATAGAGCAAAGGTGCAAGGCTCGTGGTTCGACATCCGCGTATGCCGATATTTTTCTGAATGAATTAATGTGTATAAAATTTGATGTTTAATTGTATGTGTATACTTAATTACTGATAAATATACGTTTTATTACTGAATTATAAACATTTATTACGTATCCGAGTTAGAAGGTTTACACGTAACCGTATCAAAGTTTGAACTAATGTCTAAAAAACTACTCTATCGATCTGCTTCAAATTATGTATAGTCAACCGACCCTCCTACAATGCACGTTTTTTTTAATTTGTAACTAAGATTTTACCTGTAATGTTTGCAGCGACTTCTCATGTAACTGTATCTTCAATGTTGTTATTTTGTCTTGAACATCTTAACCCTTTCATTACGACTCGGTTTGAATACAAATTATATTGCAAATTATAAAACTAGTATTTGAAGCATAAATGTACTTATCTAGTCTATTTTCATGTATCACATTGGTCTTGTATCATTTAGCTATCAGATGATGCATAAAAAACTATTATATGAAAGTATCAAAACGATATATCAAATCAACCGATGTCAACGGTCGGGCAATCTTATGACGGTATATGCCGACAACCGATGCGAAAGGGTTAAAGATTTAGGGGTGCAGGCGTCGGGTGCGTAGCTAAGCATCTTATGTAAACGTTATATAAGAGTTAAATGTAAAACAAATATCAATCAGTATATCCATACAAAGTTTGATCATAATTGATTCAACGGTTTTTCATCCACATTTGTTCATATTTCGATACGTTACGCGACAATGTTCTAATGCAGATGCATTAGTGTTACAAGCGATCAAATTAACTTATTATTCACAACGTTGCGAACCTTTAATATTATACATCCGCAGTATTTAGAAGCCAATGGCGGCCGTACAAAAATATCCCTTCCAATAAAACATCGAAATTTTAACTACCAACTGAAAACCTAAACGAAAAATCATGTATGCCAACTGTTGCGAGTCGAAACGTCAATTGAGGCGCGAAAAAAAAAGTAAGAGTGCCAAGTCTGCGAGCGAATCGACACGATAGTTGTTCGTATGTGAGCTACTTAAATGCAGGAAGGAACGCGTAATTATATGAAATCGCAAGTAATAAACGTTAATATCAACTCTTGAATATAATAGAAGTATTTTTTTATAATATTATTATCGTTTTGAAGATAACAAACGGCGCTGTCGAGTGCGGAGTCTGTCGGATAAAAAATGATGGCGCTGTGACTGGTGGGTACATATACTTGTAGCGAGTATACGACGAATTTAATCGACCGTCTGTTGGCTAAAGGAGGCCTATCGCAATGTGAAGTTAGAGCTCCGAATCAGCTCACGGTCAAGGCCCCGGCACGCTACGTTCAAGAAATTTCATTCTAGCATCGATTTAATAAATAAATAAACTACTACGGGAACAACAGTAGTGGCAATACGTAAATTTTAATAATAATCAGGATTTTTTTTATAGTCCGGCTTGTTTAGGGCCGGTCTAGAACAAATAATGTTCATTCTATAACGGCTTATTGAAATTCTGATTAATTTGAATGGTGCAACCAAGCGATTTAAAAAGCTTAGAGAATGAGCATTCATTCGTTTGTCTAAATATCCAAACTGACATTTACTTGATAAACAATTATATTTTAAGCGAAAACATCTTTACATAACTGTAATTTTATGAATTTGTGAGTAGTTTTTAACCATTACGTGTATGTATGTTACTTTAACCCTTCCATTACGGCTCGGTTTGAATACAAATTATACTGTCAATTATAAAACTAGTATTTGAAGCATAAATGTACTTATCTGGTGTATTTTCATATATCACATTGGTTCTTGTATCCTTTAGCTATCAGATGATACATAAAAAACTATTCTAAGGAAGTAGCAAAACGATATATCACGTCAAACGATGTCAAAGGTCGGGGAATCTTATGACGGCAAGCGATGTGAAAGGGTAAAGAAAAAATGCAAATGAACTAAAGCACATTGTACATCCTTTAAATTTGCTGCACCAAGCTAATTCGATTGATTGGATAACGAATTAGTAATCGTTTGCTTACAAAGTCATGTCACAAAATACGTAATAGTTTTGAATTATTTTATGCCATCATAATGACGATGATTATTGTTAATTTTACCAAGCAGATACAACTTAAAAATAATGCGTGACATTATCGCCATTGGACCTTGTTGACAATTCAAATTATCGAGCGGTTATAACATGAGCCTGATATATTGTAGTGATGTAAGCCGGCGAACGTCATCATTAAATATGAAAATGACGTTATCGTGTGAGTTTTTATTATCATTATTTTGGCACACGGTGTTTGCAAGATGTACGAAGCGTTCCGCCTGGGCGGATTGAAAAGAATACTAATTCTGTAGAGAGATCCAATGCCATTCGTGACATCACAGATTCGTAAATATAAATCTCCGACATTGTTTGAAGCTTTATTTACCGCCGTCCAGATGCCGACATCGTAAACAAACGTGCTAATAAGAATAACTTCAATAACCTCTCCTCCCCGATGATGTCTATCGACTACACATTGCTTGTAATAACTTAAATATCTCTGTAAATATAATACACACAGGGTTCAGATTTTAGGTATTCCTCCTTAATACATTTACGTATTGAAAAAATAAATATTTATA
Source organism: Glossosoma conforme (assembly GCA_022606575.1). NCBI lineage: Eukaryota > Metazoa > Arthropoda > Insecta > Trichoptera > Glossosomatidae > Glossosoma > Glossosoma conforme. The sequence continues at coordinate 2,226,079 of JAGTXR010000036.1, forward strand.
ATAATAGGCACTCATCGGGAGCAGGAAATATTTTTCTAAAATCCGGAATAAATTCACCACTACAATCAAGACGCGTCAACTGTCATGAATCATTGCTCCTGCCGGAAGTGTGCGAAAATAAAATTAAAAAATATACAGATGCGGCGGCATCTATACTCCTCACTCTCGCTGACGCACTAATATGAGTGAGCGAGACGGGAAACCTCAGTTGTTCGCCTAGTTCGAAATGATATCGGCTCATCCATATGTCGACAGGCCAAGTAATGTTTAGTAGCTCTCGGATGTTCACGTGACAAGATGCGTCTGGCCGTTTGAGATCTTCGTCTGATGTTTTTCATGTTTTTAGCTATTAAATGTCAATTATTATTGCTTGTTGACATCAACTATTGTAAAATTAAGCGGTATCTTTGAATATTTTCATTTTTTCGAATTTCTACTAATTTTATTCACTTTAAATCAGAATGTGTAATGAGTTGACACCATCGGAACGCGCGGAAGTTTTTAGCATCGTAAGGCGAGGGATAACGGCACTAAAAGTCAACACTTACAGTATATTTTCAACTAAATATATTCTTAATGAAAAAAATCACAGTGAAACATTCAATAAATTCGTCGTTCTGACAATCAAAAGCAGTGTAATTCCGTTTGTTAGCAACGGACTTTTGAGCGCTTCTGCGCGTCCGTCTGCAAGAGTGCAGACGCAAGTAATGACTCCTAACTGATGTCTATCTGCAGAATCCATTTTCCAACCTCACTATTTCCTTATCCATTCCCACGTATTTCGTAGTTAGAAGCATGTTACCAAAGAAGGCAATTCGAGACTCACTGTCCTATACTAACTTCGCAGCCTTACGCTGAGGTCTTTCTGACATGTAACTGATGCACCTAGAATCACGGGAAGGTCTTCAGCCACTCTATAACAAGTAGCTTTTTGCGTGCTTCCAGTAACGGGTCCCCATCTGGGTCTCCAAAAACAGGACAGGACAGGGAGGGTTTTCACCAAGCGCGTCAATACGGCGTGAATTTTTCACACCATTTTTTTCGCTTAAAACTAGTATTTGAAGCATAAATGTACTTATCTGACCTATTTTCATACATCACTGTGGTTTTTGTATCCTTTAGCTATCAGATGATGCATAAAAAACTATTATATTGTAAAAACGTTCATTATGTAACTCCACACGTGTGGTGGCATTGACACATGTGGTTTACAGAAAAATCGCTCCTGTGACGAAACCTAACGATATTTATTTACATGCTTTACATATTCCTGTAAAGAATACATGTAGGTTGATAAAGGGAATGACTGCCTTTCCAATTTCCTACCGTAGATGTCACAATAGTACTTAAAAAAATCAAAACGATATATCACGGCTGCCAATCAACAACGGTAGGGGAATCTTAGACGGCATATATCGACAACGGATGCGTAAGTGTTAATGAAAAATATCACAGTAAAACATTCATTAACTTCGCCGTTCTGACAATCCAATATATTTCTTCCAACTATATTTCTTAACAGGTATCTTATTTTGAACGTATAAAAATTCTAGTTTTGTTTTCGACGTGGAAAATGAAATGTATGATCAATGAAACGATAATTAGCTCCACAGTGAAACAAAAAACCAATTAGCTACTATAGTATCGACTATTTTGTTTAACAACTAAATTAGTCAACGGTTAGTTGTAAAAGTTATGTTTTTTATTTACTAATACAATGAATGTTCAATATGATATGGAAATTTTACATGTGACGCATTGATTGTTTTATGACTTATGAATTGATTGCTTACGTAGTACAAAATTTTTATATTATACCTGAGAGACTCCATAAATTTTTCACTGAATTTTATCACAAAACTATTTTTAAAATTACAATTATCATTCCACTGTAATGAAAGATTTGCCATTTTTAATTAGTCAATTATATTATTTACGTTCAAATTAAACTAGCAGTTAAAATAAAGCATCGGTTAAAAGCCAATTTAGTTCAAATTTGTGAATGGACATTCGTTATCTGATCTTTAGAATTTGCTTGCTCGTAGCAAATTTGTAAGAACGGTGATGTAATCTGAATCCACTCGATTGATCCTAAGATATTAGTACAAGTCTTTAGTTGCACTAGTTTTAACCAATATCCATAATATATTAATATCCCATATTAACGTTTCTCAATTCTGTAAACTTTTATTGTTTATGCCTTGTCGCAGAACTGTATCCCGGAGGTCCCCATGGGAACTTACATGGTTTTCGAGAGCCTCCAGGATAAGAGCTCGCAAACTTGCATAAACAGCGGCTGTAGTACCAGAGAAATATTTGGGTTCAATTATCAGAATATTTACACACGATTGTATAAAAAATGTAAGTTTTCAATTTATCGTGAAATATATTTAAATAACTAAGCATAATTTTTATCATATTTAGTTAATAAACATCACTTACGTATTAACTATATATTTTTATTTGATAAACAAAGTTAATCAAGGCATTTACAGCGGAACGAAAAATAAATGATTGTTTTTAGGTTACGATTCTTTGTATCATAACGGTTTTAGCGGATGGCACAAACCGACCATGCCATGATGGACATTCGTCGTGTTGACGGTCTTCCACTACTCACTTGTAGCCCTCGTAGCATCTCGTCCAGACTGCAGCTCGGCAGTCTAGCCAGGTCGCCTTCGCAGCGCGCCACAGCACGTGTCAGTCCTTCCAGCTCGCTTCCGGCAGCCTCCTGGGGACGTCACCACATCACATTAGACTCCCCTTAGACGGCGATGGATCCTCCAAAGAGAGCATGCCCATTCCGCAACACGTATCAAAAACCTTCTGCGACATTGGCTATTTACCATTCCAGCGGGGGCGAACGAAACAGCAGTTACACTTCATCGAAAGCACTAATCGCTTACTAGAGAAACATTACACTAATCACCATTTTACCTCGATTATAACAAAATAACTAGATTCCGAATAAATTTCTATCTTCTAGGTAACTGTTATATTTCATAGCATATTATAATCGAGGTAATGCGGTGTAAACAGTACATCTACCGATTTAAATGATCATAAAATTAAAACATTTGTAAACTATAAAAGAGTATGTTTATTAGAACATTATCAAAACACCCTGTCGTTGTCAGTAGGTCAACTAGACTAGACAGAGGTTCAGAGGGGCAGGTAAGCCCCTCCCATGAACCTTCTATGTTACCTGATGGCATCCTCAAGAAGAGTGTTATATGAAAAATATAACCATTTTGCAGGACAGCAATTTCAAAATAAAATAAATAACTGAACATACATTTTAAAGTTTAAATTGTACGCTTTAAATGTTGAGTTTTTTTAGTCATATATGTAATAATGCTTTTGATCATTTAAAAAATATATATAGCATTGTAGGTACATTAAATATTCATCAATCTATGAAATTTTACTGGAATTAAAAATAAATTTCACAGTTGTGTATTTTCTAAGCCAATTATATATTAAATGTACCAAATGCTTGTAATATGTAAGTTTAAGTTTTTCATCAAATATCGTGATTCATTTACTAAGTGCAATGGCTACTATAGGCTTGAATCTATAGCAGCAACATTACATTTTAAATTATTTGAATTATGCAAAAGCAAATCGATAAAAATCAATAATGTGTCACCATTTCGTTATCATACATATGATAATTTCATTCATAGCAATTGTAATTGAAACGCACGATATTTGACTTCTTATAACTAAATATTATTATCACAATTTCTAAATAAAAAATATGTTTTAAGTTAGACTTTTTAGAACATGCTCTTATTATCTGAAAAATAAGCAGATTAACTAGTATCGCCTGGTAGAACGCCACATTTTAAATCTCGTGCCCTAAGGAAAATAAAAAACAAAACAAGCTAAACGAATATGTTTCTTGCGTATTGTTTAAAAATACGCAACTCTCTCCGAGTGTCATGTTATGGATAGCTAAAACACAAAAAAAAACATGCTCAAAACAGAAGAATTAAGAAAAAACGACAAATATTAATATGAGTAGTATTTAAAAACACTCAAACAAACGTTTCTTTCATCGACTATTCACCTTGGTGCTGAGAAGAGGCCGCAGCTGCGACGTGGGATGATCTCCGCCAGCTACAGTTGTTCCTGTTACGGACAGTGCAGGGAGGACATCGGAAATTATTGGGGAAGACTTCGGGAGAGAGGTATTAGTTTTTGATTCCTCAATGTCGTCACGGCCATCAGCATTGTCGCTTGTCAGCTGATCGACAGCCGTCTGAGCTTCCTCCAAAGGCGAAAATTCTACAATCGGCTCCGGACTTAAATATGTGCTCTGGTCTTGCCAGTGGCACACGCCTGCAGGCAAATCCATACTCATGAAATCCGTATTTATGTTAGCCGGCTTCCGGTCACCGAAACCATTCGAACGCGGCGAGTCTGGAGGACTTGAACCGCTGTCTCCATCGGGATCTTTATTGTCCTTTTCCTCGTCGGGCGTATATGCCTCGGTCTGCTGTGACTTTTTCAACAAGCTCGCCAAGATCATCTGCCAATCTCTTTCGGCGTCGTGATAAGTGCATTTCTCAATCCAAAACCTATCATCTAATTTAAGATTAGTTGAAAACAGTCCCGAACTATCTTCAATGGTGGCCGTTTCGGGATGACTTTGTACGGGTGAAAGTGATTTAGTCTCATCACTAATTACTTGAACATTTTTCGATTTAACCGGCTTAACATTTTGGGATTTTTGTAGAGGATAATTTTTAGCATCTTGTTTATCATTGATTGATCGAATAGATTCAGAAGTTGTTTTAATTGTATCAACCTTGTTTGGAATGTCTAAAGATTCGTCTTTAACAATGTTTGTTATTATTTCGATGGTTTCAATGCGCTGAGACGACTCATTATAACTTGGATCAGATTTTACTTCTTTTGCTGGCAAACTGTCAGTTATTGTATCACAAGAAGTCAAATCAACTTTGTCATCTATTAATGGCTCAATTAGAGATTTAACTTTCAGATGTGAATCTTTTTCAACTATTTCGCTACTTAATACTGTTACATCCTTTACTGGTTCAACTTGAGTTTTCTGTGTATCTTTTGAAGACTTTTTATTTTTTCCTTTAGATTTTTTAGTATCGCTTTCCTTTGATTTTTCAGTAACGGGTTCAATATTTTTCCCCTCGATGATATCTTTACTTTGAACCAAAGTGACCTCAGTAGTCGATGTTAACGATGGTTCAGGGAGTGTTATGGGTATCAAATCACTCTCAATATTTTTAGAAGGCTTATTCTTTTTCTGAGATGATTTTTGTGTCTCAGAAGTATTTTTCACAATATCAATGTTTTTAAGATCCGGTAAATCAGTTACATCTTTACACACTTTTTCATCAGATTCTTTGATTTTAGGGTTCGTAATGTTTTCATTTATTTTAGAATATTTAGGCAGGAAATCAAAATCATCGCCTAAATCATTTCTCTTTTTATGTACAGTTTTCGGGACTTGAACGTGTTCAGTTTCTTGACGAGCCAAAACACTGTTTGTTGTGTCTTGTGCACTTGGCTGTGATATTTCGGAAACCAGTGTTTCTTGGACAATAAAATCATTCGCGATGTCTTTTTCATTTTGTTTCTTGTTTCTTTTCTTATTTTTTGGTTTTTGTTTCGTTATTTCAATTTCACCAATAGATTTTTGACATTGTGGCTCACTTGCTGTTTGTAAAATAACGCTATCTGTATTTTTAATAACTTCTTCAAATTGTTCTGTTGGATCTTGATCTACGAAAGGTTGATCGATTGACTTTTCCACCAAGTGAGTTGAACTTAGTTTTTCACTCAATATGAATAAACTCGAGTCGGATTGTTTTACAATTTCTGAAGACGTAATTACAGAAGTTTGGTCAAAGGGAATAACATCATCTAGAGGCTTAGTGTCTGCTGGTTCCATATTTACAGCTGTACTATCTGCTTCAACTATATTTTCGAGAGCAGAAATTGTTTTACTGACTTCGCTACCAGCAGGCTTAGTATCAAAATCATTTTTATCACTAGCACTTTCACTTCTCAATGATATTATTTCAGAAACTTGACTTGGCAATTTATCAACTTCATTAGTGTCCAAAGCATTAATTTTATTATCTTCACAAGGAATATCACATACTTTTTCAGTTGTTTCAACAACCTTTAATATATCGACAGGAATTGATCCTGTGTCTACTGTTATGGGTTCCTCTACGTCGCGTTTTAATGGGAGTTCTTCTGTCTGAAGTACAATTGTTTCATTTAAAACTGAAGTCGGGTTTAATTCAGTAGGAATGTCATGTTTATCTTTTTTACTCTTTTTAGACTTATTTTTTGATTTATTATTTTTAAGGTCGTTGTTATCATCTGATGATATAATTTCGCTTGTAATTACTTGCGTAATTTCGGGAACGGGACAAGTTACAATTTGTTCTTTAATTTCAATGTTATCTTGCGGTTTACCGACTTCAGGAACATTTAAATCATCTTTTATTTTATCAACTTTATCCATTGGCTTTGATAGTGAATCTAAATCTTCTACTTTTATTACCTTCTTCTTAGATTTCGGTATAGTTTTATTACTATCCACAACATTTGTCTCTATTTTTAATATGTTTACTTCATCCGATTGACAAGGTTTACCTATATTTGTATCACTAGTGGAAGGTGGAAGCAAGGCTTCATGAACAGTGTCTTGAATCTTATCACTTCCTTCCTGTGTTATAGTATCCTGACTAAGTTTAATTTCACATTCAACAATGACTTCAGCTGTAATTGTCTCGGAACCATCATTTGGCTGTCGTTTTTTATTATTCTTCTTGTTTTTAGATTTCGGCTTACAAATATCTTCAATTAAATGTTGAACTTCAGATACTTGTACTGTAATGGTTTCGGGATCTTTAATGTTATCGCTATTTGATAAATTACTGTCGGAAATGTCAGATTGGGTTTGAATAGCCTCGACGATTTTAGTATCTTCCGTTGTTTTAGTAACACTGAATGGAGTAAGAAGTGCGCCTTGGTTTTCTTTGACATCAACCTGTTTTTTATCTTTCTTTTTATTTTTTGATTTTTGCTTGGAAATACCGTCGTCTACACCTTTAATATCACATACTTGTTCTACTACACTTGGTTGCACTTCTTTTACTGCCTCGATATCAATGGTGATATTGCTTTCTTCAACTGTTGTCGTAATGGCAGGAGATGAAGGTGTTTCCAGGGGTTCTTTTGAATCTATCTGTTTCTTGTCTTTCTTCTTATTTTTCGACTTTTGCTTAGGAATATTTTCGGATAATTCTTGAATAACTGTCTCTTCTTTAGATACACTTAATTCAACATCTTTAACAGAATCATTATCTATTTTTTTATCATTATCTTTAACAACCTCTATTATATCAAGTTCGCTTTTATTTTCAATACAGACAACAGAATTTGGAGTTGCCTCAACAGTTTCTGTCAAATCAAGTTGCTCACTTAATTTAGATTTTTCTTGAACAATACATGAATCTTCTATTAAAAGAAAACCTTCAGATTCATCACTCACTATATTCTGCACATCTTTAACTGTTTTAGTGTCAGATACTGGAATTGTAACCGTATCCTGACCCATTTTAGAACCAATAAGTTTATTGTCTTTCTTCTTTTTAGACTTGGAAATATAATCGGTCATTTCTTGAACTGTTGCTACGTCTGTTGGTGTTACCGATTCCTTAATAGAAAAACAGGCCAACGTTTCTTTTATAGGATCCGTTTTACAATCTTCAGGTGTCTCACTATTATCAGTTGTAGATGAAACAGCAATTGGTGCTGTGTCTAACTCTTGTTTTGCATCATCCTGTTTTTTAGACTTCTTTTTATTTTTTGATTTTGGTTTCGAAATATCTTCGGTAACGATTTGACCACCAGATACTTTTTCCGGCTCTACAATATCTTCAACTCCAGTTACAGATGTGCTGATCGTAATCTTATTACCAAGACCACTTTGATCTGTTTTATTGTCTCCAGATTCTTTCGATGTATCATCAATTATAGCGGAATCAACAACAACCATAGAATCATCTGATTTTGAGCCTTTCTTCTTGTTTTTTGGTTTTGGTTTAGATATATTATCGGAAAGAAGTTGCTTTTCAAGCATTTCATTAACAATGCTGATTTCTAGAGATTTATCTTCCTGAATTTCAGATTCCGTTTTAATATCTTCACCGCCAATGCTTAGAGGCGTAGTAGGAATAATTTCTTCTTGCTTTTTGCCCTTCTTTTTGTTTTTGGGCTTAGATTTTGTAATATTTTCAGATATTTTTAATGATTCAATATCATCAGAAATGTTGGAAGATGAAGCATTGTCTGATAACGCAATTTCAGGCTTATTATCACTTTCTTTTTCCGTTTCTTTAGCAGTTGACATGTGAGCTGGTATTTCTGAATCCTTTTCGACAACATCTACAGTTAGCACCGTTTCGGACGAAACTGGTTCAGCAATGAGTACATCAATATTATTTTGTTTATTTTTGTTTTTCTTTTTCGGTTTCTGTTTTATTTCTGGTACATTACCAATATCGACCGGAGACGTATCATTTCCCAATTTGGATGAAACAATTTCACTTTTATTTTTTTCTGATTCAATAAAATTTGCAGATTCAATTTTATCAGATTTCACTGCTGGTTTTATTTTTTCAGTTTCAGTTGTGCTTGGAATAATTACGTCTGTCGTTTTAGTTACATTGTGCGATTTTTCAGGTTTCGTTTTTTTAGTAGATCTGCCTCTGTTATCTTTGGTGGACGTAACTGGCTTTTCTGTTTTATGCGACTGTGCTGACGAAGGATCCGGAATTGTCGTTTTTGAAGCTGACCTTGAACGTGACCGTGAACGCTTACTTTTGGGAACTGCCATGAAACCGTCTTCGTCTAATACGAGCGTTGATATATGTGTTGAATTATCTTGGGAAGATTCAATAACTATCGCAGGTTGCAAATCAATGCTCGGAATATTATCATGTTTTATTTCGACTGTCGGTATATATTGCTTTGTCACAACTCTAGAATCTGTTGCATCCTTGTTTTTAACAATATTCGCCCAGGACATCTCTCTCTGTGGGCTATCTTCGAAACGATCATGAACTTGGACAGTAGTTTCAACGATTTCTTCAGCACAAACTATATCATCTTTTATCTGCGGTTCAAGTTCAACAGAAGTTATAGGGTAGTCAGTAACATTATCCGCAGGCAAATTCAATTGAACTGGTGATTCTGTAGAATCAATAATTTTAATTGTGTCTTGTTCTTTTCTATCCCGAGAAGTTGATCGAGATCGAAGTGACGGTATTACTGGTACAGTAAAATGTTTGTTAGCTTCTTCAATCAAATCCCTATAATCAAGTAAATCCTTCCTGTCTAACAAATTTTCAGCTACCGCTTCAGCGTAAGTTTTTCCTTCCAAACTAAGTTGTTTCCATATGTTCATTGTTTCAACGTCTTTTACTATCTCTGTCGTTTTCAAGACATCTTCTGAATCACTAACGATGGGTGCTACAGTGGGTTTCTGTTTCTCTTTTTTAGACTTTTTTTTTTTGTTAGTTGGTTTAGCATCGGTATCTTTTTTCTCTTCTTTGACTGTTTTTTCTTGAGGAATTATATCTTGAATAACATTACTTATAGTGACAGGTGCGATTGTTTTTACTACTGTTGTTTCAATCGGTGTTAAATCTTTCTTTTTAGAAGCACTTTTTTCTCGCGGAGATTCTTGTTTGAGCGGCGATTGGATTTTTTCGCTACCTTTTTCAACTTTCTTAGATTTCACGTGTGTAGAATCATCTCTTTTTGGTACGATTTGATTGGAAGTAATACTAGTTACGTATGTATTTTCAGTAAACGATTTCACAATAGGAGGTTGTTGTAACATTGTGTATATTTTACCCGAAGGATGGAATTCTGGCGCATCGGCGGAGAGAGTAGAAAAGAATTTGGGTTCAGCTGGCTTGAATTCGGGAATCGATTCGATTTCGGGGAGTAAGTCTCGGAGATCGTGAATAGCAGATTTACTCATTTTGAAGTCGTCCGCATGAGGAGAAAGTGGCTTATGGCTTATCGGCGAATTCATATTGGAAAACTCGGTAGTTTTGGTGTCATATTTTGAATCGGTCCAAATTGATGATGGATGATCTGCAGCGCGATCTTCGATGCTTTTTATCATTGAATTATCATCGACTTGGGGTTCACTGGTACTCGCAATACCTGTCCACTGATCAAAACTGCGATATTCGACAATGTTGGCGCCCATGTCGCATCCCGGATGTCCAGGTGTCACACCTTTCCATACATTTGACTGGGTGTGAATCGGTGAGCTGTCATAGCTGGTTTTAAATTCTTGGACGTTAGTGCTCCAAGGTTCACAGTGGACTTGACTCGTTTTGAAGTCATTAACGTTATCCGTGAATGATAGTGTATCATCGAGCATATCTATCCACACATTTGCCGTATCATCCATCGGAATTTCAGTATATGGTCGTGTCGGTTCAGACGGTAGATATTTAGATACGTTTTCGGTGTTTAATTCTTCTTTTGTAGAAGGCTTATTGTCTAGCCAAAGAGATGTGGTTTTCTGTAAGGTATTTTCTATTGCAGGTTTCGTAATACTTTTTTGTTTTTCAACTTGTGATTCCAGTGGAATATCTTCAAGTTTATTTTCAGACTCTTTTAGTTTTGCTTTATCGACTGAATCTTCGTCGTCTGAAAAAGTGAATGGTTCATCGAGAACATCCATCCACGTTGTTGAAGAATTATCAATCGGAAGTCCGGCATATGGCTTAGATTTAGCTTCTTCAATAACTACAGCATCTTTAACCGCTTCTATTTGTTGATCAGCTGGCTTATTGGCTTCAATATCTGGAACACTAATAGTTTCTTCTATAAAAGATTGCACTGGAGAGGATTTACTGTCAATTTTCGCAGGTTTGTTTTCTTTATTTTTCTTCTTCTTCTGTGTTTTTTCTTCAGTAACTATCGAAGAAACTTCTTCAATAATTGTTGGTGATGCTTTTTCAGCAATTTTAGTTTTTGGTTTTTCTTGTGTTTCTTCATCGTCCGAGAACGTAAGCGCAAAGTCATCATTTAGAGCGTCCATCCACGAGCTTGAACTTGTATCAATAGGAAGACCAGCATACGGCTTGGGTTTGACTTCTTGAATGACAAGAGCTTCAGGTACATCTTTTTCTTGTACAACTGGTTGGTTGTCTTGAATATCAATAACTTTAATTTCCTCTTCTAACGGTGAAACCTCAACTAATTTTGAATCTTTCGTGTTTTTACTTTCCTTGTTTTTTCTTTTTTCTTTTGTGATTTTTCTTTAGATTTTTTTGTTAATACCTCTTCAGTAATAATCGGTGATAACGTTTTATTAACATCCAGAGAAACTTCTTCAGAAATTTTCGATGAAACCTCTTTAGTAATTTTAAGCGAAACATCTTCGGTAGATTTCGGTGATACCTTTTCAGAGATGATTTTTTCTTGTGATTCGTCATCATCGGAGAATGTAAGTACAAAGTCGTCATTAAGAGCGTCCATCCACGAACTTGATGAAGTATCAATAGGAAGACCAGCGTATGGTTGAGGTTTTACCTCTTTAACAACAATAGCTTCTTTGGTTTTCTTAGCTTCCTCAGTTTCTTTAGCTTCCTTAGCTTCCTTAGCTTTCTTAGCTGCTTCAGCTTCCTTAACTTCCTCATCATGTTTAGCATCTTTGGCTTCTTGAGCTACCTTATCAACCTTCGCTTCCTTTGCAGTTTTAGTTTTCTTAGATTTCTTAGCTTCTTTGGTAGCTTTAACTTCATTTACAGCCGTAGCTTCCTTAGCAGCTTGAGCTTCATTAGCAGCTTGAGCTTCCTTAACAACTTGAGCTTCCTTAGCAGCTTGAGCTTCCTTAGCAGCTTGAGCTTCCTTAGCTTCTCGAGCTTCCCTCGCAGCCTGAGCTTCCTTAGCAGCCTGAGCTTCCTTAGCTTCTTGGGCTTCTTTAGCAGCTTGAGCGTCTTTGGCAGCTTGCGCTTCCTTAGCTTCTTGGGCTTCTTTAGCAGCTTGAGCGTCTTTAGCAGCTTGAGCTTCTTTAGCAGCTTGAGCTTCTTTAGCAGCTTGAGCTTCTTTAGCAGCTTGAGCTTCCTTAGCAGCTTGAGCTTCCTTTTAGCAGCTTGGGCTTCTTTGGCAGCCTGAGCTTCCTTAGCTTTTGGAGCTTCCTTAGCTTCGTGAGCTTCCTTAGCAGCCTGAGCTTCCTTAGCTTCTTGAGCTTCTTTCGCAGCCTGAGCTTCCTTAGCAGCCTGAGCTTCCTTAGCTTCTTGGGCTTCTTTAGCAGCTTGAGCTTCTTTAGCAGCTTGAGCTTCTTTAGCAGCTTGAGCTTCCTTAGCAATCTGAGCTTCCTTAACTTTTCGGGCTTCCTTAGCTTCGTGAGCTTCTTTAGCAGCTTGAGCTTCTTTAGCAGCTTGAGCTTCTTTAGCAGCTTGAGCTTCTTTAGCAGCTTGAGCTTCTTTAGCAGCCTGAGCTTCCTTAGCAATCTGAGCTTCCTTAACTTTTTGGGCTTCCTTAGCTTCGTGAGCTTCTTTAGCAGCTTTAGCTTCCTTAGCTTCTCGAGCTTCCTTAGCAGCCTGAGCTTCCTTAGCTTCTTGTGCTTCTTTAGCAGCTTTAGCTTCTTTAGCAGCTTGAGCTTCTTTAAAAGCTTGAGCTTCCTTAGCAGCCTGAGCTTCCTTAGCAGCCTGAGCTTCCTTAGCTTCTTGGGCTTCTTTAGCAGCTTGAGCGTCTTTGCAGCTTGAGCTTCTTTAGCTTCTTGAGCTTCTTTAGCAGCTTGAGCTTCTTTAGCAGCTTGAGCTTCCTTAGCAATCTGAGCTTCCTTAACTTTTCGGGCTTCCTTAGCTTCGTGAGCTTCTTTAGCAGCTTGAGCTTCTTTAGCAGCTTGAGCTTCTTTAGCAGCTTGAGCTTCTTTAGCAGCTTGAGCTTCTTTAGCAGCTTGAGCTTCCTTAGCAACCTGAGCTTCCTTAACTTTTTGGGCTTCCTTAGCTTCGTGAGCTTCTTTAGCAGCTTGAGCTTCTTTAGCTTCTTTAGTAGCTTGAGCTTCCTTAGCTTCTCGAGCTTCCTTAGCAGCCTGAGCTTCCTTAGCTTCTTGGGCTTCTTTAGCAGCTTGAGCGTCTTTGGCTTCTTGAGCTTCCTTAGCTTCTTGGGCTTCTTTAGCAGCTTGAGCTTCTTTAGCAGCTTGAGCTTCTTTAGCAGCTTGAGCTTCCTTGGCAGCTTGAGCTTCCTTAGCTTTTTGGAATTCCTTAGCTTCGTGAGCTTCTTTAGCAGCTTGAGCTTCCTTGGCAGCCTGAGCTTCCTTAGCTTTCTTGATTTCCTTAGCTTCGTAAGCTTCTTTAGCAGCTTGAGCTTCCTTAGCTTTTGGGCTTCCTTAGCTTCTTTGAGCTTTCCTTAGCTTTCCTGAGCTTCTTTAGCTTCTTGAGCTTCTTTAGCTTCTTGAGCTTCTTTAGCAGCAGCTTCCTTAGCAGCCTGAGCTTCCTTAGCTTTCTTGGCTTCCTTAGCTTCGTGAGCTTCTTTAGCAGCTTGAACTTCCTTAGCTTTTTGGGCTTCCTTAGCTTCTTGAGCTTCCTTAGCTTCCTTAGCTTTCTGAGCTTCTTTAGCTTCTTGAGCTTCTTTAGCAGCTTGAGCTTCCTTAGCTTCTGCAGCTTCCTTAGCAACTTTAGCTTCCTTAGCAGCTTTAGCTTCTTTAGCACCTTGAGCTTCCTTAGCTTTTTGAGCTTCTTTAGCAGCTTGAGCTTCCTTAGCTTCTTCAGCTTCCTTAGCAGCCTGAGCTTCCTTAGCTTCTTGAGCTTCCTTAGCTTTCTTTGCTTTCTTTGATTCCTTAGCATTCTTAACGATTGGAACTGCGGTGGATTCTATTTTTTCTGTTGTTTCTTTAGCTACCGTATCTTTACCTTTTTCAGCCTTTTTATCTTCTTTAGCTTCTAATTGATCGTTAACCTTACTAATCAACTTATTTTCTTCAACATCTACCGTATTAGATTCAGAAGGAGATGATTCACTTTTAAGTACTTGAGGATCTTTGGAAGACTTATTATCTTTGTTTTTCTTTTTCTTTTGTGATTTTTCCGCAGGATTTTTTGCCAATATTTCTTCAGTAATTTTCGGCGCTAACTCCTCTGTTATATTCAATGAAATCTCTTCTGTAATTCTTGGTGACTTTTTAGTAATTTTTAAGGTTACGACTTCATTATTTGAAGATGACTTTTTAGGAACTTTGTTTGATACTTCTTGCACTTCTTCATCATCCGAAAACGTTATTGCAAAATCATCATTGAGTGCATCTAACCATGCGTTTGATGATCTATCAATAGGAAGACCGGCATACGGTTTTGGTTTTACCTCTTGAATAACAACAGGCTCTTTAGCTACTTCTATTAATTGTTTCTTGTCTATTTTATCATCATCACCAATTATATTCAAAATTTCATCTGGTGTAGACTGTGGCGTAGTTGAGCTACTATCAATTATTTTTACGTCTTTAGAAGTCTTGTTTTCCTTATTTTTCTTTTTCTTTTGTGATTTTTCTTTGACAATTTTCGCTGGTGTTTCTTCAGTTGTATTCGGTGATAGCTGTGTAGTAATTTCAGGTGAAACTTCTTCCGTAGCTTTTGGTGATTGTTTTACAGGAATTGGGTCAGATTTTTCTGGGACGGCTTCGTCATCCGAGAATGTGAGTACGAAGTCATCGTTGAGAGCGTCCATCCATGAGCCTGTAGACGTATCGATCGGAAGTCCAGCGTACGGTTTCGGTGCTGATTGTTGAAGGATAACAGGTTCATGAGATGTTTCAATTTGTTGTTCAACTAGCTTTTTAACTTCACTTTTTAAGACTTTAGTACTATCATCCAATTTAGAAGACGATACAGATGATTTGATTTCGACTATTGTTGTATCTTTAGGAGTTTTACTTTCTTTATTTTTCTTCTTCTTCTGAGATTTATCTTTAGAGACTTTTGTAGATACCTCTTCGGTAATTTTCGGTGATAATTCTTTATTAATCTCCAGAGAAACTTCTTCAGTAATTTTCGGTGAAACGTGTTCGCTAATTTTCAATGAAACAACTACAGCAGTGTTTGGTGATAACTTTTCAGGGACTTGATTGGGTTTTTGTTGAGCGTCTTCATCATCAGAGAATGAAATCGCAAAATCGTCATCGAGAGCATCTAACCACGCATTTGAAGATGTATCAATTGGTAATCCAGCATATGGTTTTGGCACAGATTTTTCATTTTTAAGTGTTACATCGACAGTAATTTGACTATCTTTCGAAACATCACTGACTACTTTAGATAAATCAGCCGCTTTAGGTTCAACGGCATCTTTTTGTTTAGGAACTTCTGAACTTTTACCTTTTTCTAACGAGACAATCGATGATAAAGTCGGTTTAACAATTTGATCTTTAGGTTTATCTTCTTCGTCAGAAAGCGTAAAACTATCGTCTAGCACATCCATCCAATCATCTGTAGTACGATCAATCGGTAATCCAGCGTATACAGTTACTGTGGTTTTTGTCACTTCATTAATTTTTACAGGTACACTATCTATTGCAGGAGTTTCGACAACTTGTAATGATTTATTGGATTCTAAATTAATGGGTGTAGTCACAACGGGCGTTACTTCAGTTTCAATCACAGGCTCTTCATCCGAAAGAGAAAATTTGTCATCCAAGACGTCCAACCAAGCATCGCTAGTTTTATCGATCGGTAGCCCAGCGTAGGGACAAGGTTTAACTTCCGAAGCGATTTCTTTCACGACAACATTTTCACTAGGCACTTCTTGTTTGATTTCATGAACAATTTCCCCGGTTATATCGCCGACAGTAGGTTCCTCGTCGGATAACGAAAACTTTTCATCCATAACATCCATCCACGCGTCACTAGTATTATCAATCGGTAATCCCGCATACGATTTCGGTTTAACTTCGTCAGTTTTAATAGAGACATTCAATTGTTGTGTATTTTCGATAGTATCCGATTTTAATTCTGTTTTTATTGTTTGAGTTATTTCCTTTGAAATAGTTTTAGTTGTTTCAGTATTAACGTCAGGTTCTTCGTCCGAAAGCGAAAATTTATCATCGAGAACGTCCATCCATGCATCGCTTGAATTATCAATAGGCAACCCTGCATATGCAATCGGTTTATTTTGTAATGGAATTTCTTCCTTTTCCGTAGATGTATTAGCTTTTATAACTGGTTTTTCAGTTTCAGTTTTAATTATTTCCAAAAATTTAACTGTAGTTAATACTTCAGCAGAATCTTCATCCGAAAGCGTAAATTTATCATCAAGTACGTCCATCCAAGCATCACTGGTGTTGTCAATTGGTAGCCCGGCGTATGTTGTTTTCGAAGCGTCTTTGTTGGTTGTCGGCACTGTGTCTTCTTTTACGGGCAATGTATCTGACGTAATTGACTTTTGTTCAAAGATAACATTATTTATTTCTTCAAATGTTATAGTATTTTTTCTTTCAATAGGTCGTACTTTATCGCTGTCATCACATTCATCATCAGAAAGTGAAATCGGTTCATCTAATAGATTCATCCAGTTTTCAGTGGTGCTGTCAACCGGTAATCCTGCATATGCCTTTGTTTGATCTTTTTTAACATCGACTAATAAAGGTTTTTGTACGTCTTCTTTTTTATGAATAACTTCATCGTTCTTGGTGGCTTCTGGTATTTTTTCAGCAGGTGTAGAAGTTTCTTCCTCTTCGTCAGATAACGTGAAGGCCTCTTCAAGTACATCCATCCACGATTCTGAAGTCTTATCAATGGGAAGACCGGCATACGCTTTTTTCGTATCTGTTGGAGCAGAAAACTTTACTTCAGTTTCTGACGTATCTCTTTTTACTGGCTCTTCAGACTTTTGTACATCTTTAAGTTTGTCAAATTCAACTTTTTGAACATTTGTATTATTTTCGTCTTTCACGGCGACGCATTCAGTGTCTTGCGGTTGTTGCTTACAATCTCTATCGATGAAGAAATCTCTTTCTGCACGGTGAATGGCATGGTAATCGTAAACGTTGCCAAAATCTAATGCAATATTTGTATGAGTTGTTTCATCATTCAGTTCGACTTTATTTTTTGGAGATTGCTCAACAAGTGCATCCTTTTTCTCTAAAGTATCTTCAGCAGAAGGAATACGCTCCAATGTTACAGTGGTTGTAATAATTTCAATATTATCGCGTTCTTCAGTTGTTATATTATCTTTTCTAACTGATTCGCTAACCGTATCATTAGATTTGACTGTTATTTTATCGTCTGTTATACAAGGCGTTTTAGTTGTCTCTTCACTGGGAACGCGTTTTTCTTCCTTAGCTGGTTCGGATGCTGGTTCTTTTTTAGTTTTATTTTTCAAAAGAGCCGCCCTCTTCTTCTTCACTTCAAGCATTCTTTGATAAATTTCATAATCTTCAGATTCCGTGTCCAGCACCAGATCTTTATTTTTATGTGAATGTTTCTTCGCCGATCCACTAGGTGTTTCTTTGACATCATGCTTGATTCTATCTTGAACAGAACCAAAAATTACTTGCGTTATTTCTTCACGTAATGGTACGTCCGAAAAACTGTCTTCCTTCAAAATAGGTTTATCAATTGAATCATCAGTTTTCTCAGGTACGGTTTTTATTTCCTCTGTAACCTTCTGTTCTGATGAGCAAGTTTCTTCTTGTGTGGTTGTGGTTTTGATGATACACGTATCAACTCTTTCGTTAGAAGTTATCACACTGATTTGTGAAGTGTCTTTCCCTTCTGCCTTAATTTCAGTATTTGTATCTATTTTTTCAATTTCTGTGCTTCCAACGTCACCAATAGAAGGTGAAATATTGTCTTGAGAGATCTTCATTTCTTCTGTGGTTGTAATTACTTCAACTTTTTCCATTGCGATTACACCATCGGAATATTCTCGAATGGGATCGTCCGTTTTTGCGTTTTCATCTTTAACTACAACCAGGGATGTTATTATCTTATCAGGGGCGTGCATTTTTAGTTGATAAACCGGCTGCATTTTGACTTCTTCGTGAGTTATAAGAACGATCGTATTAGTTGGTTTCACCTCTGTAAAGACGGTATGTTTCTCAGTTGTCGTTGTAATCGTTTTGGTAATTTTTGTTTGGTTTCCATCGTCGGATTTGATAATATTGAATGATTCTACAACCGGCATAATGTTGACTTCATGTCGCGTATTATCTAAATGTATAGTTTTATGAGATTCCACGCTAGAAGAATCTTCTGTTATGAAAGTATTTTTCGACACAATTTCAGTAACGCTTTGATCAATATTTTCT
Source organism: Glossosoma conforme (assembly GCA_022606575.1). Classification (NCBI taxonomy): domain Eukaryota; kingdom Metazoa; phylum Arthropoda; class Insecta; order Trichoptera; family Glossosomatidae; genus Glossosoma; species Glossosoma conforme. The sequence continues at coordinate 2,244,416 of JAGTXR010000036.1, forward strand.
GTGGATTTAATGTCATTTTCATTTCGTTCATTTTTGTTTTTCTTCTGTTTTTTAGAATTTTTATCTTGAACTGCCGGCTGCACACTATCTTTTTGAACTGAAGAAACAGTACAAACATCAGAACTGACATCAGCTTTAGGCGTTTGAATGTTTTCTTTTTCAATAATATCAGTTTTTTGTTCTTTATCGGATTGTTGCGTATTATTTCCTTTCTTATTTTTATTTTTCGGTTTTGCAGTTGACGGTGTACTTTCAATCTTTTCAGTATTGATTGTATCAGGCATTTTAATTATTCCAATATCTGAAACTAATTTAGATGGTTCAACGGTTGTACTGGAAGTTTCTGTGATTAATATTTTTGTTTTCAGGGTTACGTCTTTATCAGTTTCTCCATTGTTTTTCTTCTTTTGTTTACTCTTAGCAGATTTCACATTGCTAGAAATATCGTGGGGAATGTTATCACTAATATCTATCTCCGTTGATGTTGTAATTATTTCAGTTTCCATTTTGGGAATCTCTTCGATTTGAGTTACAGAGACTGAGACACTTACAGAAGGCTCTTCTGTAAATGGTTGAGGTTGATTTTTCTTATTTTTCTTTGACTTAGGCGTATCTTTAGTAGGTTTTTCTAACTTACATACAAAATCATCAACGCAAATTTCTTTCTGTGTTGTTTCATCCGTGGGTGTAATATTAATTTTAATTTCTTCTTTAGGTACGTTCTCAATACTAGTTTCTAAGGTAATAGATGGTTCAATTACACTAGTCGTAGTAATCATTGTTTCTCTTTCAGTTGACTGAGGAGGTTTATGTTTCTCTGATTTAAGAGGATCATTCACGGATTCAGTTGACTCACTAACATTACTAGTTTCTGGAATACTTTCCATTTCAGTTTGTGAAACAGTGACGGTCTTAGTCTCAGTGACAATTACACGTGGCTCGGTTGTAGTTGTTGTAGTGATTATTGTCTTTTCTTCGCTAAAACGAGATTCTTTCTCATTCAATTGATGTTTGCTCTTTTATTTTTCTTTGATTTGACGGAATCTTTTAGAGGTTCTTTTAATTCAGAGTCATAATCAGATCTTTGAATCTCCTTTTGACTAGTTAAAGCTTGAGGTATCTCCTCATGTTTGGTGATGAATTCTATAACTTGTGGTTCAACTGTACTTATCGTGGTGATAATTGTTTGAATTTCAGTTGATTGTGAAGGTTTGTTTTTCTTGCTTTTCTTTGTCTTGTTGGATTCTTTAGCAATGTCTTTGTTATCAGAAACATTATCGATTTCACTATATTCCCTTGGCATATTGCTATCGGCGATTGGAATATGCATTTCCATTTCAATGCTGGGTATATTTTCTTGTTTAATGTCTGATACCATAACACATGTTTCAGTCACATTAGTTGTCGTGGAAGTTGATTCATTTTCGACTAATTGAGCTGGTTTGTTCTTCTTATTTTTCTTTGTTCGAGTTGAGTCTCCGACATGTGCTTTAACTTCATGTAAATTATCAACTTCTCGTCCTTTGATTACTTTTTCATCTTCGACTTTGTTATCTTTCTCTGTTTTCTGCGCGACATCAATTTTATTTTCAGAGACTCTTGGTTCAACTTCGAAAGTTGATATTACAGTGGAAACTTCTTTCAGTGTTTCCTTAGATGTTGGCATTTCTGACGTCAAGTGCACAGGCTTATTTTTCTTATTTTTCTTTGATTTATCTTTAAGAGGTTCACTTACTACGACATCGCTTGATATCACATCAATGGGTGTGATATTCATTTCTATTTCAAATTTATTCACATCATCAATGATTATTTCAGAGATTGAAGGAGCAGATTCGGCTGCTTTTGACGTCGTCTTGATTGGAGATTCTTCTTTACTATCGATCTTTTTCTCTGGTATCGATGAAGTAGATTTTTGCAATTTAGGTGATATATCTTTTAATAATTTGTCTTTAATATTAGAACTGGAACGTATTTCCTGTTGATTGTCTAATTCTGGATGCTTGTTGACATTTTCGTCAACCTTATTTTTCTTCTGTTTTGTTTTAGACGATTTTGATTTACTTAATGTAACATCAAAAGTGGCCTGAATAGAATCGCCAGTTTGTATTTTCGACGTTTCGTCGATTACAATATCTAAATTACGAACAATATTTGTTTCTAGAGGACTGCTTTGAGCTAACTTATTTGATATTTTATCTTCGTTCTTGCTCGGTTTGTTTTTCTTGTGTTTTTGAATACTTTTATCATCTTGCTTTTCTTCTTTTACTTTAGTTTCCTCAACAATAATAGTATTATTATCCGTTCTGAGCGGATCAACCGACGGCAGAGATGTTGATGATGATGCTGCAAGAACGTCAGTATTTACAATAATTTCTGTTGCGGATGTTATATTAACTGTAACGTCTTCGAATTTCTTAGCCGGCTTCTTTTTCTTGGGTTTGCTTTTAGCTTGTACACCTAATTGGGGCACATTATCACATTTATCAATATGATCGGTCACATCTATTGATATAGTAGAAACCGATACCGGCTCTTTGACTTTTATTTCCCATATATTGTTATCGGGTTCAGATGCGATTATTTTTTTATCGTTTTGATGTCTGTCTGTCTTATTCAACTCTTGTAGGGCTTTGTCGATTTCGTCTAAATCATTCTTCTTCGATTTTTTATTTTTCTTTTTCACCGTAGAAATATGTTCCGGCTTATCGGACGATTTGCATTTAAAGCCGGGTTGGGACTCTACGACATTTTTATCTACGATAGTTTTTTCTACCTTTTGGGGTTCCACCAAAATACTCGACGTAACACTAGAAACGTCAGTTGAAATCGTTTTCTTATCCGTTTTTTCGTTTTCGGAATTCGCTTCAGAAATAACAGACGCACCTTCAGCAGCGACTAAATTGTATTCGGTCGTCTCTCCCATACTGAACGGTGCATTTATATCTTCGTCGCTGAATTCCGATGCAAATCGAGATTTGCTCGGCTTATTTCGTTTTTTACCTATCTTTGTTGCCGAATCCTTCCCGGCAAAATCTCTCTTAGGAGGTTTTGCCGTCGGATTTATTGTAGGTTTGCTTTCAGCGCGTCGCTGATAAGCGTTTTTATCTGCGATAGGCTTTTTAGAGTCTTCACTTCGAATGACTCTTTCGTCACTTGAATGAGACTTTTCGAAATAATGTTCCGATTGAGGTGCGTTCACCTTATCTAAGGATTTCACATCGATCGATTGACTGGATGGCTGGAAAGGTTTGTGCGTCAATCCTTGGGTTAAAATTTGCGCGTACGAAAAACTAGAATTATTTTCATCTGCACATGTTTCGTGGGCTTCGGGGACAATACTCTTAATTTGTTCAAGTTCGATGACACGTCTTTCGACGTGAACCGTTCCCGCGCCCTGATTCTTAGAGTGAGGGGCGGGACATTCTGTGGGCGGGGACAGTCGTGTGGCGGGCGCCACAGGTGGTTCAGCCTCTGAAACCAGCGGCCGCCCTTCACACTCCGGGATCGATTGTCTCGTCTGCAGCGGCAAGCCAGCCAGGGCGGCGGGCATCGGCTGCGGGAGGTGGAAGCCTTGGGCGGCAAAGTGTTCCGCGGGATACGTCAACGGAGGGATCTCGTATTCGTCGACTTGCGCGGTATACGGCTCGGGGACGCTCGAGAAATGCGTCACACTACTATGTAAATTTTGTTCCGAATAACGGGGGTCCACATTTTGGAATCTACTGTCGAACTCTCTTTCGCTAGAGCTTTCGACCCTCATCACGTGCGACTCACTTTCGTCTCGGTTTTGCACACTCTCACTGGTCAGATTGGAACGACGTTCGCAATATAAAACACTTTCGTCTTCACTGAACGGGGGTCGCTCGGACGGGCGAATCTGACATTCGTTGCGCGACAAAACACTCGGTGAACTTTCACTCGCGATCTGTAAGGCGGCGAGCCTCTGCTCCTCGAGGCCCTTGAGGATCTCGGCGTAAGTGGCCGAGCCGGGGGCCCACAGCGGGCTCCTGGAGCGAGCGGGCGGCTCAGGCAGCCGCAGGGAGCTGGCGGCTTCCGCGGCGACGGGAGCTGCATGCTGAAGATTCTCCGACGTTTTGGATTTCTTGGTCGCCTCTCGCCGCTTAGGAGAGCGATTCCTCCTGTTCCGCCGGACCCGTTCGGCCGAGTTGATCATCATGCTGAGGGCCGTTTCGTTTTCGTCATATTCGTATTTCGGATCCGTCGGCATGTCGGGCGCGCGCTCGGACCGCGGCTCCGTGCGTTCACTGGTGGGCGCCAGCGGGCGAATGACGGCAGCGGCGGCGGCGGCGGGAGGCGCGGCGGGCGGGGCGGCGGGCGGCGCGGGCGCGGGGGCGCCCAGGCAGAAGTACGGGTCCTCCGCGTGGATGGTCACCGCCAGCTCTTCGATACGGCGCCGCCAAGTCTCCGTCGACAGAAGGAGTGCCTGAACCCCAAGTATTGTTTTTCTCAATGACGGTTTACATAAATCATAATCGTACCTAATTCTAATTTCCTGACAATAAGCCAGATAAGCTGCTAGTCTGATAAGAGCGCTAGTGGCCGGGCTAGGTGTCCAGGGGCGGCTCGGCCTCGGGCGCGCCCAGCTGCAGCACGAGCTTGATGCGCTCGTTGCGCGCTTGGATCTTACTCTGGAGCGATTTTATCTTTTCGCGACACGCCTTTTGAGGATGATTCAAAATAAAAGGATGAATAAAGGGGACCGTCGAAGGAAAGATAGGGATGCAGCAAAAGAAAAAGAATGCAGTGTGAAATAAAGTATAAAAATCGACAACATAAAAAAACAGAGGACGCAAACAAAATATGATTGTGAATGAAACGATACGCCCGGTGATGAGCCGGGGCGATGAGCGACAACCATGTTTTGAAGCCTCCCGTGTTTTAAAGCGACAGTTCAACGTTACCTCCGACTCCTCCCTCGGGCGGCGATGAACAAGCGATGAAACAAGCGATCCTCCACCGTTAACAAGCTGATCAATGTACGGGTGATGCGGAAACAACCAATACCAGAACAAGCGGTGCCGAGAGTGAGCGCCCGCTGCATTGGGAAGGTGGGGCCTAGCCCTAAGTTCACAACAAAACTAGAATTTCTCCTGACTTTGCTATTTCATATGCGAGTATTTATAATTTTGATCGTCAGCCACGAAAGGAAACTTATACCCGTCAAGATGATCGACAGTGTAAAAAAAACACTCTAAATTTTAAAAAAATGACGCGTCCTGACGCTTCGATAGATTCTACGTTTCTAAAGTAATAAGTCTACTCTTGATGAGATATGTAAGTGAAATCATACCTGCTGGTCGTGCTCGGCGGCGTCTCTGTCGTGCGGGTTGTAGTTGAGCGCGAGCGCTGCGCGCAGTTGCTGCTCGGCGTGCAGCACGCGAGCGCGCAGGGCCTGTAGCTCCGCAGCGTGCGCCTCCACCTGGGAGTGCGCGCGCTCCAGCAGCACGGCTTGCGCGCGAGCCTCCTCACCCAGCGCGTCCAGCTCCGCGCCCAGCGCCGAAGCCGCGCGCTCCACGGACGGGTCACCACCCACCCCCGACCTGAAGTGCACCTACACACACAACACCACATGTCACCATAAACCCAAAATAAACACAATCATGATGAATAGATAATGAATACGATGCTCCTTTCCCCAAAACTCCAGCCCCCTTCAAACGTAAAACACCATGCAATAACACACATGAAAAACTATCATCTATAACCGATAATGTCTAGTGGAACCCAAATCAAATAACATTTACTTTTATCCGCTAAGTGGTCCGCAGATTTGCGTCGTTCAATGCCCTAGCAGGCCAATGTTTGTAATGTTTCGTCGCACAATAGATGCTTCCATGAACTTACTTTAATACTATTATTACAAATTAATGTAATCCGATTGTGAAATGAACCATAAGCACTTCCTGTATGGGACCGTAGGGCATTGAACATAGCAAATCTGCGGACCACGGAAGGAAGGAAACCACTGGGCGTTTAAAGGTTAAAAACTCTGTCGAATTTTTTTACCCCGTTTTTTTCAAGCGCGCAGATCAAACAAGCAAAAATAAATGCTATAATACGCCTTTTTGAGAAAAAATAAATAAATTTGGCATGAACTTTTACTGTGATGAATAGTAAAATGACAGACGTAACGTCTGGTGTTAACAAACGTGTGTATTTCAACCGTTTTCGAAAAGCGACCATTATTGATGATTAACACATGTGAAATATGTGATACCTCTTTGGATGATAACAAAACATGCACCATTGTATTAGAATGATATACCAAAACGTTGAAAAATCCCCATGAAACATTTAATCAAACGAAAATTGCGACCCAATGCAATTATGAGTACATATTCTGCCAAAAAACTGCACCTTATACATAAAATAAATAAAATAACGATATTATAAAAAATCTCGCCTCTCCATTGTAGTTTCTGAAATACATTACAATTTTAAGCAATATAAATATAACCGTTTTCAACGGAAATACTCTAGCGACCTTGACCCGGCTCGTGACATAATTATGATGATAAATAGCTTCGTCGCGTAACATTTCGCTGTAAAGATAGACAGAGTATATAGTTCAAATGGCATATCTCGTAGTACTAACGTTCAGTTTATCGATGGACATGGAAATTTTGGTTTTTTGGATCGAGATGTCTCCCAGGGCTTTCTCTCTCAGCGTCAACTGATCTCTCAGCGGCTTCTTCTTGTTCTGAGGAGATTCCAAAGACGTGCGAGTCTTGTCGATCCAGTGCCTCACGTCCTTCATCTTCTTCTCGCACTGTTCCCATTCTTCCGATGTCTCTTGAAGCAGAGCGTTCTAAAAAAGAATCAAATTTAAATTATAACCAAATAAAAAAGTTTGTATAAATTATTCTGTATTTATTTATTTGAAGGGTGTTAATTACTCTCTCGACGAGACGCGCTTCTACTTCCAATTTGGCAGCTTCGGTGTTTTCTAAGATCCTTGGCAACTCCCCGACGCTGGCTGTCAAGCCAATGTTTTCAATTTCCTTTGCCATTTCACTCAAATTCTTCGATTGAGTCTTGCAACCCTTCAAAGTGGACTAAAACAAATGAACAATAACACGATTATTAAAAACAAAAAATGTAAAAACAATATATAATTCACATCTTAATTGAGAGTTGTCGCACCGAGTATTCTCCCAGAAGCTGTCGCGCATCCTGCAGCGTGGCCAGGTGTAGCGGGCGCGCCAGCAGCTCTCCCTGCGCGAGCACCCACGCACGCACGGCCGCGTCCAGCGCGAGGAAGCGTGCCCAGGCGTCCAGGCTGTCACCGACCTTCTGTTTCTTCTCTTCCAGCCAAGACTTCACTTGCGACAGCTGTTCCGTCAAGTTGTTGACGGTCGAAGCGATCAGTTCTTTCTCTTCATCGTCTTGGCTGTTCTCTATTATCGTCTTCCCGTTCTTCGTCAGTCTCTCTAGCTTATCGGCTATCGCTCCGATTTCTGATTGAATCTGCTGTAAGTGCTCTTTCAGAACTTTAGGCTCGAGACTCCTGTCTTGCACCTTCAGCTCCGCGCGCTGCAGCCAAGTCTGCACTTCCTCGACGTCCGCCGCGTAGTCGGTGCGGATCGTCCTCGCCCGCTTGAACTCGCGATCCTTCTCGTCCATTGCGCTCGTCAAGGTCTCCGTCAGCAGCTCCAAAGCGGACAGCTCCTGAGCGAGATCGGCCGGAACCGATTGTTGACCTTCGACGTACTTCTTGTTCGTCTGCTCTATCAAGACTTTGGACGCTCGCTTGGCCTCGTCGGCTCTGTCTCTGAGCGCCTTCAAGTCCCTCTCGAGAGCCGCCTGATCTTCTCCGAACACTCTGAAGCACTTGATGTCACCGAGCAGTTTGTTTATGTCTTGCGTGAGCGATGCGATGCGCTTCTGCGCCTCTGTCAGTTCGGCGATGTCTCTGTCTGTCTTCTTCGATCGGTCTGACAGAGATTTGAGGAGCCTGCGAAAATAAAAAAAAATACGATTTATTCGATCCGTTTAATTAGAAAAATATTGTAACGTCGGTCAGAGCATGCAAGCCCGTTAACAACGAAGGAATAACTGACGTCCGCCCGGTGAAGTGGTCGGCGGGGCCTATTTTTATTTTGATATAAATAATACGCCGGAGCCGCGCTCTAACAGTTGCCAATGTTGTTATTGCATAAAAATAGAGCGGGCAGAAAGGGACGACGAGAGCGGGAACTGCGCGAGAAGGAACGGATAAACGGGACGGTCGAGAGCCGAAAAGAGAGAGACAAGGACGAAAATAAAGAAAACATAAAGAATTTCATCCGCAGAGGCGAGCGTGGAAAACGTTGCGATTCAAAGAATACTGTTTCAAACGCGAAAGTTAAATTTGAAATCGATTAAAGCTTTAAGCATGCAAGCGTGGCGGACGAGGCACCGATTGTTTGTTTACGTCTCGACCGGCAAAACAAATTCACGGAACGAACGGCAGTGACGCGAGTGCCGCGCAGGTTCCGGCACTGCGTCGGTCACGTGTCGGTGAGGTGTCTGGCACGTGTCGGTCACCTGTCGTGTGTCGGCTACGTGCTTGAGTGCAGATCGGCGTGTGTCAATGCGCGGTGAGGACCCTTTCACTTCCAGCCATCCAGTGTTGCTGCCCGAAGCGGTTTGAGCGCCGCGACGCCGGTGCGGCGCCGCGACGCTCAGCAGAGCGGCCGCGGTAAATATAGGCTCGTGAGGCGCATCAGAACCGAGCACCGAGGGCGAGGCATCGAGACGAGACACCAAAACATTATTCATTCAACCATTTTGCTACATCAACTAAAGTACCTTTAACAATGTAGCTTAACTTCGTTTGAAAAATATATAATTTACATTTATATGTATTCACATTTCCGAAAACGTAAACATCCAGCCAAAACAGATAAATGATGTAAAAAATTATTGTGAATTTTATCGACTAACAACACACACGTATATTAAAGTCTGTTGAAGATTGTCCCTATACAATTTATCTTCTTTATTCATTACAGTATGGCTATTATTCGTTTAAATTATGATACATTATACTAATATTTGCGCAACCTGAATGTGTAAGTCATTAAAAATTTACTATATTTTTTATAGTTTTCCACATTGATGCATCATTGTGCAATGACTAATGCAAACAATGGTTCATTAAAATAATAAAACAAAACTAACTCACTAATGATAAACATACTCACTCGTATTATCAGATTAGTAATAATATATAAATAACGCATTGTTTTGCGAGATAAACAAGTATTTAATTCAATTTAAGTAGTGTAAATCATGGCTTAAGGATTCCTTAAAGATGTATATCATCATATTAATCATACGATATCCTTAAGAATGCTGAGTAATGAACTCCTTAATGTGCTTTAAATATTACAGAAGCCTTCAAGTCTCCTGAAAGCAACTATGCACAGTATGTATCCGGTGGAGCTCCGCGTTTAGAAATTATTTGTGACGAGGTAACAGATAATGTCGATTGACAAAACTGTGTGACGTGAACTTATGACATAATTATAATCTCTTTCTCTTAATCTATCAATTGATCGCATATGGCAGAAAAAAACTATTTTAACATCGACACAATTATTTACGAAACAAATAATGAATGTAAATTTCGCTGACATTATGTAACTATGAAATTCAGCCAATTAAAATCTATCTCGAATTTCTAAGGGAAACTATTTTTTTGGCAGAATTTAATTGAATTAATGGGCAGTTGTTATTTAGCAAACGGTCAGTAACAAATATCTAAAAAGGTAAGTAAAAAATAATAAATTGTCAGGCAATAATTAAATAATGGTAATTTATAATAGGTTCGGTTAGGTAAGGTTTCCATTTAATGAGTTAATTATTCATTAATTTTCCATAATTTTGTACCAATATTGAATATATTATTGCCATTTTAATTTTATAACTGACCACATTCATACTGACACAGTGGATACTACCAATTTATTTAGTCTACTGCTGATTAAAATGATTTACTTGCAATTGATTTAACTTACTGTTAAAACCTTGAATTAGTTACTGAACAAATAAATTTAAGCCATTTCTAAGTAGTTTATACTACATAATGATCTGCTGTGTTACATAATATAAATATATTTATTTTTAAGAATAAACTTAAACTTTATAATATATTTTATTTAATTCTCTTAATTAAATATGCTTAATTTTGCTATTAAATATAACTGAAAATTATCGTTTGATCGATGATTTTTATTTTGAACGTATACAGGAGCATTTTTCAAGACAGAGATAAAATTGCTGAAGATTTGTTCTTTTAGAACCGCATATTTGTGAAGTCAGTGAAAGCTTCAAGAAGCGGTCATTCCCTCCGACGAGACGGGAAGAGTATTTTTGAAGTCCAAGGTTTAAAAGCTAAGCACCAACTCGAAGAATCGAAGCAATGCGCTTAAATATTCACTGTGCTAAGGAAATTTTCTTAAATAACTTTTCTACGATTGCTAAAATACACTTGTCGTTAAGAAAATATTACATTCTTAGTCCTCTAAATTTATTATTATCATAAAGTTATGCTTACAAAGGGTTCGTTTTAACTATATTATTAAAAAAATATTCGTATCGACTCTGCACCAAGTATTTAAGTGTGAATATTAATTAAAAAAAATAATGTTTAATATTACTAACAATGTAGGTCCACCAAAAAATATTTAATTTATTTTAATATATTAAGCATAATATAAGAAAAAATATTTATAACTAAAAAATAAAGGTATTTGTTGTAATTTTTGCCACAAGGTAACATTGACATCTTGAATCGATAGCGCTCGTGAAAAAGAAAGGGATTATCACCGAATTTATCAATTTTAACTGAAATTAGGCGCCCTAGACGGGAGTATTTGCAGCAAGTATTTGAGGACATGAATTGTAGTGCTTATGCTGAGCTGAAAAGGGTTGCGGAGGACCGAGAGGAATGGAGATCGAGATGCAAGATTCTGTTGCTGCAAACCAATCCACCGGATTGATACTACGAAGAAGAACCGAAATTTACTGCATTTATTATATTTTTACGTCTGTAATATTGTTATATATTATATAGTATTCGTAAACACCTCATACATATACGCAATAATCTACGACCAATAACGTAACGTTATTATTTTAATTGTAATTAGACCGCTTTGCGGCCAGTGCTAAAGCCCTTAGTAGTTATCTTTTTAAGACGACCATAATGTCTTAAATTATGCTACATTATTATAGACTTTAAAATATATATCTTATTTTGATATGCAAAAATGCAACATTTTTCAAATGCATTACGAACTATGAGTGTATAAAGAACATAACGTATTAAAGTATTTGTAAAATTGATCAGTTTCGTAGTAAATCTTGATTTATTTGGCATGTTAAGAAACAAATTTAATGAGAATCGTTAACTAAGAAGAACAATTAATTTGCATAAATCATTGCCAAAAGGTTTAGCCTTCAAACACGTTACAAAAAAACTGTTCTCTTTCACCCTGAAAGATGCATAATAAAACCCTTTAGATAAAATTTCAAACGATCGGTCTGCTAAAGTTTTTTTTTTTAATTTTTATTTTTACCCTCTAAAATATGTTGCGCTCCCGATCTACTCGCATAAAAAATTAAAAAATGGCATGCGAAATGTGCTAGTGTGAAAGGATACAATTTATTTACTTGTTGACCCAAAAAATAAAAAAAATACGTACAGCTTTTTCAGCGGTGCATTGAAATTATATAACATTTTTTTTCTCATGGTCTCATGTTCCGGGTTTTATTATAAATTACATACTCCTGTTTATTCGACTGATTATATTCAGACGTAATCAGTCAAAATGAATGTTCCGATATAAAAAATTGCTTAAATGAAATGTAATGATTAATTTTTATGTTAAAATTTCCGGAAATTTTTACCGTTGCACGATACACATTTTGAGAACAATTAATTTCAATGAGACATTTTAAATACATATTAAATTCCATGAAATTTAAATATTTTGTCATAAGCAATTTATGAAATTGTAAAAAAAAATAAAAATAATAAAATTCTAGAACTAGAAACTCTAAAGCTTGTGAATAAATGTTGACTGATTGAATCATAAAAATAATAATATGCTTACACTAAATGTACACTACAGAGACATATGTCGTTATATGATGGTATATATATATATGCAGTAGGTTTCGCGTATCTGCTCAGGCGGAGAATAGTCGTGTGGATAGCGCGGTGTGTAGAACGGAGCAAAGGTTGCAAGGCTCGCGGTTCGAATCCCGCGTCTGCCGATATTTTTCTGAATGAATCGATGCGTATAAACAATTGACGCATAATTGTATGTGTGTATTTAATTACTAATGTTTTAAAACTGTTTCTCCGTATGCATTGAGTCGAACACAATTGTACACTTTATAAAATACTTAAGCCTGAAAATATGCCAGCGGTCATAGCTCAATGGTCAAAGCGTTTGCTTCGCAAGTCAAAGGTCGTGGGTTCGATCCCCGACGGATATTAAAAAAAAAAGTATTTTAATCGACTTTTAAGCTCTAAAATACGCCCGGTTGGTGTGAATTTGATCCATTACCCGTAAAATGTCAGTCATAGCCTATTAATTATAATTGGTGGTAGACGAGAGTCGTCCCGTGAAGACCACCCATTCATAGTAAATTCCTGTTATAATTAAGGATGATGCGTGAATCTCGGGCTGTAGTCTATGACGTTCGCGGATCAACACTCCACATGCAGCGTTTAGCCATATACACCATGGTAAGCGTCATATAATTCCACAGATGAGACTTCAGAATTACTATCACCATCTGTGGGTATTCTCCTGTATGTGTTTACATAAAAAAAAAACATATTTTTTTTGTATGAAAAATTACATGAAAATGTTTGACACTAGTACGAAAATGGCGGGAAAAAGCAAAGGAGAGTAAAAGTTATGATCACAGGTTGTCGACTGGTTCACGTGATTGAAGAATTAGTCATTTCCTAAACAACCGTGGTTGAATTTGTTTTCGAAGCCAAATGCCTCTGCATGCGCTAGTAAAAATACATCGGGTGGCCATTCGTAATTGGGCCACACTTAAAATTAGACGGATACCGATGCGTACGACCAGAGTCCCGAGTTCATGTCGGAAAACATTCGGAAACCGGTGTTATTTTAATGCGGAATGTAGAGAATACAATAAATAAATGGCAACACCGGGAGCGAGCTAGTTCACCCTGAAGAGAGCCACACATTTGTTCAAAACATTTGTTTGGAGCATCTTGATGTACGGCTGTGAGACATGGTACTTAGGTCGAAAATAGAAGTATATAAGCTGATGTACAAATACTTTTATTTTCGGCCTATAAATTTTTGAACCAGTGGGCCGAAGTATATAAGCTGATGTACAAATACCATGAAGATAAACAGCACAAAAACCAAAGTTATGAGAGTAAGCCGCAATGAGCAGCAGAAAATTTTCATATCAATGCTAGGAGTACCCCTAAAAGATGCAAAAGAGTTTGTATACCTTGGAAGTACGATCACCTGGGATGGCAGAACAAAAAGAGAAGTCAACAGTCGCATACATCAAACAAGGCTTTCAATAAAAAAGCAAAAATTCTTGAGTCAAAGAATATTAATTTACGGCTCCGCAAGCAACTTGCCAAAACATTTGCTTGGAGCATCTTAATGTACGGCTGTGAGACATGGTGCTTATTCTCGGAATTCTCGGAATTTCCTGGAGAGACCACGTCAAGAACAATGAGGTTCTCAGGATAATCAAGGAAGATAGGCATCTAATAAGAACCATCTCAGAGAGGCGAGTCCGATGGATTGGTCACATCATGCGCCACGATGGTCTTCTTCACGACATTATGGAAGGGATGGTTGAGAGTAGAAACTGCAGAGTAGGGAGTATTTGCAACAAGTATTCGAGGACGTGAGTTGCAGCTCTTATGCTGAGCTAAAAAGGGTTGCAGAAGCTCGAGATGTAAGAATTTGTTGCTGCAAACCAATCCACCTTATTTATATTACAAATAAGAAGAACATTAGTCCAAGCACTTTATATATTTTAATGTATAAGAAGAAGAAGAAGAGCCACACAACACAATACTTTACAATGTTAGAAATACTGGTTAAGACTATACAAACGAATGCTCAACCTAAACTCACTCCTTCTAATTCGTATCGTTGCATCAATCGGATTCGCTTGGTACATTCACCAAATTTGAAGGTGGAAGGTAAAAAGAATGAGCATACATTCAATTTGTTTTCAAATTAAATTTACAAAAAAAAACATCGATGCAAGGTAATGAATAAATCTTATAGGCGATTTCAAATACGGTTGCATTTTTTACAATAGCTGAGCGCTGTAAGAGGCGTGGCAATAGACTACAACGCATAGTATACTTTTAAGAAAACTCATTATGAATAGTTGGTATTTACGGGACGTCTTTCATCTTCTACAATTTTGATTAAATAGGCAACGGGTAGCATTTTACGGGGGAGAAATCAATTCCACACAAACCGTGGATATTTATAAGTCTTAAAACTCGTACATTGTTTTTTAAGCTTTGTCTGAAATTTAACCCACGAGTTCTGACTTTTTAAGCAAGCGCTTAACCTGTAAGCCATACGTGGTTGTAAATATATGTAATAAACTTTTTTTTTATCTAAACGCATGCAGGAGAGCACAGCCGGTCAAGATCAGTGCACTCTATGACGCTCATCCAGGGAGGCTGGACGCTGTATGCGAGAAACGTGTTTTGTTTTCGTGTTTATGTGTGGGTTGGGAAGATTTCAAGTGTATATTTATCTGTTACTTAAAAAGATCCAGATTGTAGGAAGGAAAACACAGACGCTGGAAGAGCATTCTAAAGCTTACCGGTGGCATTAAAGAAGAAACTTTGGAAACTGCCAGTCGTTGGCGACACACATAAATTGCTTTTATTTTACAATTGATAACTATAACTACAACTGACGTCATTCGTTCTATTATCATGTATGTTTCCTTTAAAAAGTGTTTTAATCTAAAAATGACATAGTTTATTAAACTAAAGCATTTGAATCATTGTGAGTAAAGTTTACAGGATATGTTCTCGTGTTGATCGAAAGCTTTCGAACCGAAGCAGAGGCGAGGCCACCTTTGTGGAAATTTAATGTTTATGCGAATTCAAAATGTTTTATAGTCCGACGTCATCGGTCGGCTGGCTGCTAGGCGCTGCATGCGAATACTTTTATTTGAAAGGCGTGCAAAAATAAGATAAAAAATATCGGCCAAATCTATAAAACAAAACTTTCAAGGATCGCCGACCGACGCCGCTTTTAAGTGTAACTCTAGAACACCGCATTGGCAAAAATATCTGCGGTTAAGCTATTTCATTTATAAACGATTTAACGATTTCGCATCGGCTGTCGGCATATGCCGTCATAAGATTCCCCGATCGTTGACATCGTTTGAAGTGATATATCGTTTTGCTACTTTCATAGAGTAGTTTTTTATGCATCATCTGATAGCTAAAGGATGCAAGACCAGACAAGTACATTTATGCTTCAAATACTAGTTGTATAATTGACAGTATAATTTGTATTCAAACCGAGCCGCAATGAAAGGGTTAATATATAGTAAATTTAATTAAATTGTATAAATTTTTAACTTTGGGTTAAATTGCTACACTAAAAATATTAATAAGTAATATAATTAAATACATCGCAATCTGAGTTTGATTTTAAAATTTGTAATATTTGTAAAATATTATTTTTCGAATGAAAGTAGTAAGTGATTTATCCATTGCTAAAAACCGCATTAAACAAAATTAAAAATATGCTTAAGCAAATATACTTTTATTACTATCAAAATAAATCATTATTATAAGACACTGAACTCACAACGCTATTGTCAGTTATAACAGTAGGTACACCCGTCTTCGTAGCTATCCATTATTCTGATCCCAGTTGATACTTACGGAGCTTCGAGCACTCAATTTAGTACAATGGCAATGGCGCTCCTAAATGGCCTATTAGCACACCTCGATCCTTTTCTTACATCATTTTTTCTTTTGTCGATGGTATTGATCTCCTAGATCTCTGTGATCTTTGACACGTGTCATCTTCTTCTTCTTTTATGATATTTTTATCTTTTATTATCTTTTGTATGTATTGCATATTTATGTATGCTCTGTTTCTTATAATTCTGTACCTTGGAACATGGTTCTGTGTAATAAATAAATAAATTATTTGTGTTAGATGTGAACTGTTTGCACTAATATAGAATACATATTTTGAGCCCGACTCTTCTCTATGAATTCCTGCAGTTAAAACGCATGGCTGCAGTCGTAAATCAAAGCCGTTCATTGAATTATGTTCCCCGTTGGACGAATGCCTCTTAAATTTAGCCTAAATACGGTTACGAACTGAAAGCACTACCCATCTCGGTCTGCAGTGCCAATAAAGTCTGCTTCAAATTACTGTAATGGATCGCTCTTCCCTTGAAACAGTTCGGTGGGAAATAATCAAGTTAATATTCGTGCTTAACGGTACTCTCAGCATAACTAAAAGCAAAAGTTCACAGGCGACGCATTGTAAAACCTGGCATTTAGCGTTCGTAACATTCGTACTATTTTATCGCCAAAAGCAACAAACGAAACAGACAAGAAAATTATTTTCACAAAGTTTAAATAACCTTTGCAAGACGTCTGTTAGTTGCCTAACTTTGTGTGTTTTAAAACCAAACACACAACTAAATTTGACCTATAAATTTGAGCATAAATTTTTCATTAAATAAGACAGGGAGCTGAAAAAAAGATGACGGTTTGAAATCAAAACATCGACGAAAACCGTTAGCTTTTTTTGCCACTCCCTGTATATGCATCCGATAAACAATGTTACTCTTATGTCTAATCTCCAATCTTCCTATTGAAATCGAAAGATAAAACGCAAAACATACCGGTAGTTGAACTTAACTCAAACTTAACCTTGCTGTGATTACGTTGGTTATTCAAATCATTATTTCCGGTGCTTATACAGCAATTAAAAATGTCATTTATTTATAAAAATACGTTTGAAATGATACTGAATTTGTAATCAATATTTTCTTAAGTGCATTGCTGTCTTGTAATCTAAACCTATGGTAATTATTCAGTAATGTGAATAATTATTGCGAATCATTGAACCTTACTCGACAATAATGGAATGTATAATGCAATCTCACAGCAGTTATTTCATAATAAAAATAATTGTAATATCAATGTCAAATGCGTACAGTCCACACACGCTTAAATAATAATGGTGAAATGATTTATTTACATTATTTAAATACAAGTAAATACAATATACCTGTATGTATTTGATTATCAAATTTGTACAAACGGTCAAATATTCATTCAATTCAAAAACAATGATTATGTTCGATAAGTTGTGTTTTATTAACCCGACGATTGCCGTAAGCGCACCCGGGGGCGCTTCGCAATATTCGAAAGATGTATTTCAAAATTAATTACGGTTTTCTCACAACGATATCTATGAATATTTTAAAATAGAACTTTTCTATTAAAAACTTATGAGTTAATTATTTAAATTAATATTTTTAAAAAATTACTTACTTACTCGTATCCGAAAGAAAAATGTAACGTTTTTATAATAAAAAAATAAATTATTTTGATATAAATTTGTCACACTCTTCACATAGTACATTTTTATTGGCATAACATAAAAAATGTATTTCAAGAGAAGATATTTTGAACAAAATTATTTTGTATCGGACATCCAAAAGTCTTTAAAGTAATTGTTATAATCAAACTCTTTATCTTAGATTCATACAGTCAGGTACGACACAGGGCACTTTGCCACACTTTGTAAATTGAGGGGATCAAGGTCGAAAACAACAAGCATCGAGGAATTTGCGGTGTACGAAATTCTATGTATTAGTAATATGAATATTAATAAGGAATGCTTACGCATCGATACGACAGAAACATTGACCATCCCAATAATCTGCCACTCTATGTAAATTGAAGGGATCAAGGTACAAAACGGTATCGAAGAATGTGCAGTGTTTGACATTCAATGCATTAATATTACCGTTATAAATGCTGTGAAATATCAAACTCATGTTGTAAAATAGGGTATAAAAAGAGGTCTCGTATCAAATAAATTAGTAACAATTCAACTCCGGCATTTGGTCTTATCCTCAGTGCTGGAACCTTGAAATAGTGATGCTGTAATTTCGGGACCATGACCTCGGTTCCGGAACAAAGGGTCCTGTATGTTATGAAAAATAAGTATTACGTAACAGGACAAGGAAATTATATTATTATACGTGTGCTATAATCGCAATAGTAATAATATGCAATTAATAACTAATAAAAAATGTTTATAATGTAAGATTGTTGGTGGTCAATACGGTTGCTAAGATAAGGAACCGCAAACATTATTTTGTTGATCGGTCTGCCCAATAATTATTTTCAAAGTCACTCTCGGTTTTAAGGAAAGTTGTTTTGGTCTACGATCAACTGTCTTGCCCCTGCGGCCCAGGAGGTCAGAGACTGCGAATCTTTTTTGGGAACGCGCCAATACGAGAATCAAGCTATTTCGTAATAATACCATCAGCTTAAAATATTGCAATATAGCTGTGTTATTGAATAAAAAAAAACTATTCATGACATTTTAAAACAAAATATCTTTAAAAAAAAGTATGTGTCATGACTCTCAAGCGTTGTTGGAATTAACCCTTTCGTTACGGCTCGGTGGAATACAAATTATACTGTCAATACGGCGTGAATTTTTCAAACTATTTTTGTTGTTGTTTAAAACTAGTATTTGAAGCATAAATTTTCTTATTTGACCTATTTTCATATCACATTGGTTCTTGTATCCTTTAGCTATCAGATGATGCATAAAAAACTATTATATTTATCAAACGTTCATTATGTAACTCCATACATGTGGTGGCATTGATACATGTGGCTTACTGAAAAATCGCTCTTACAAAAAATGCTTTACAGTTTCCTGTGAATAATACATGTACGTTGATAAAGGGAATGACTGCACTTTTAATTTCTTACCGTATATGTCACAATGAGTACTGAAAGTAGCAAAACAACGATATATCACGTCAATTGATGTCAACGGTCGGGGAATCTTTGACGGCATATATCGACAACCGATGCGAAAGGGTTAAAGATGTAAATAGGATTTAACTGTTGTTATTACTCTTACTGAATAAAAGTGTGATCAATTTTTTCCATTCTCTATAACAAGCCTCTATTTATTCATATAAATTGCCTAGTTTATGTGTATGTTAAGTTTATTTATGCCATTTGCGTTATTTTGGTAATGTGCGTCAAAGTTTTCCACTCCTGTCACAAAAACATTTGAGCAGCTCACAGCCGGACCGGTGTGTTGAGAGCGTTCTGAGATGTGATGTAACCGCCAGACCGAATAACCCACATAGCAAATTGAAGCCAAAATATGCGACAGTCAGCTAGGACGTTAGAAGAAAACCGCTTTGGAATGAAAACGGGCAAGTCGGAAACAAGCCAGATTTTTTACCGAATTGGCAGGACTCTGAGGCGTCACCCGCTAACTATGCACAGCACGCTGACATCAATAATGTCAGTTTGTGATCGCAACGTGATATGAGGCGTAATACTCACTGTCAACAGTGTGTGTATGTTTTTTTTTTTTTTTAATGTAGAAAAAATGCTAAACACAGACTGACGCAATGACGCAGAAGTCCCGGCTCACAAGTGCGTCATACGTTATGTGACTTACACTTTCTACGTTACTCGTCATGCGAAATGTCGCTCGGTAAGGGAGCAATTTCTTCACTTTTTTTTACTCGTTATGAGAGGTGCTCGTTATGAGAGGTTCCACTGTATATAGTTGCGTGTTGTACCCTGAAAGTTACACACAAGGTTAGAATATACGTCTGAGAAATAATTTAAGAACGTAGGAGCCTATTGCATGTCAGCCTCGTTAACCGCTCTTGTAGCCCCGACGATTTGATGAAGCTTAACAGTACGGGACCGTCAGAACTAAGCAGCAATTCAGGAAAATCCTCCCAAGAAATGGTAGAGACTCCCAGGCGACAACACAGAATGCGTCTCCTGTTCTCATGGATGATGCACTCCACGAGAGAGTGTCTCACCGTATGTTGCATGCCTGGATCACATGGACATGCGTCGCAAGAAGAGAGGCCAAATCTTTTTAGAAATTCTCTGAAAATTCCGTGTCCGGTAAACGCTTGAGTGAGATGAAAGTCCACAAAGTTCGTCTTTTTCCACGTCAATAAGTGTTCGATGGATGGAAAGAAAGACTTGGTTATTCCTCCCGTAGTTGATTCTTGATATGCAGTGTCAACAGTGTGTTGACACCATTAAAACTATGTTTCACCGAATCCTGATAAGACATGATAAGTTGACTTAAGCTTATCCTATTTTTGATTAGATTGATAAAACACTGTACACAATATTGTATAAAATGACTCATAATAATAATAGACAATTTATTTTGGTTACAAATCAATAATTTCAAACTAAGCAACTGTCGTGTCTGGGCTAGTTAAACATGGAATATTATCGTGTTTAAATACAAATTCAATTTGATTTTACTAGAATATTTTAAGTACGCTTTTAGATATAAACACTTCTAGTACGATTTGGTTCATGAAAATATTAGGACAAAAATAAGTGAATATTTTTTTATATTATTACAAAACAGTTAAGCTTTCTGTTCATATTAGTAACCATTAAGGATTGATTCAGTCGAAGAGGGTCCCGCCGCTTTTCGTTCACAGAAAATTCGTCCAACGACTCATCGGTGTGACGGAGGGCGTACTGGACGTCTGATGCACGATACATTTGGCACACGGGACAACTGATGCACTGGATGTCTCGCTAGCCCAACCTAACCTAATGGATCTGTGGACTCTACGATCACTGGACAAATCCTTAGGTTAGGTTGGGTTAGCGAGATCTGTGATAGATAGGTCGTGACACCGTCAAAGAGATGTCTATTTTGTATGTAATGTAATATGAAAGCAGCATTTTTGCACGATCTAAAGCCATTTGGAAGCAGCAAATAAATTTGTTCAAACTCTAGTGTGATAAGATCTAGACATATCTCATACTTTCATTTTAAAACGTGTAAAAAATGATATGTTGTGAACACGGAATGCAGATAACATTTGCGAATATCTTTTTATATAAAAAAATACTTGTTTTCCGCTTAAACACTGTTTCAAAGTATGCCGCATTGAAATTTTCGCGAAATTTACGATCAAGTCGGATACAAGGTCGACGAGTCTTGAATTATACGCATGCCAAATAACATTGTGATATTCTAAAAAAAATGCAACGGTACATTAGGCATCACCTTTAATTTGGTTACAAATTTAGCGTTGTACTCGTGATTGTGAGTCAAAATGTCTCGCAAATAAATACCAAAGTACTCATAAAGTAATAATGTAAAAATATTCAGGATTCGTTGTATATAATATTTTTAACGAATACAGATTTTAAAACTGAGATAATCTTTTTAGCCCTTTCGCATCGGTTGTCGGCATATGCCGTCAAAGATTCCCGCCCGACCGCTGATATCGGTTGACGTGATATATCGTTTTGCTACTTTCAGTACTCATTGTGACATCTACGGTAGGAAATTGGAAGTACAGTCATTCCGTTTATCAACCTTCTGTAAAGCATGTAAATAAATATCGTTAGGTTTCGTCACTGGAGCGATTTTTCTGTAAATCACATGTGTCAATGCCACCACATGTACGGAGTTACATAACGAACGTTTGTTAAATGTAATAGTTTTTTATGCATCATCTGATAGCTAAAGGATAGAAGAACCAATGTGATATATGAAAATAGGTCAGATAAGTACATTTATACTTCAAATACTAGTTTTAAGCAAAAAAAATTGTTTGAAAAATTCACGCCTTATTGACAGTATAATTTGTATTCCACCGAGCCGTGGTTTGGTGGACACATGTGGTTTACAGAAAAATCGCTCCTGTGACGAAACCTAACGATATTTATTTATATTTTTTACAGATTACTGTAAAGAATACATGTAGGTTGATAAATGGAATGACTGCAGTTTCAAGTTCCTACCGTAGATGTCAAAATGAATATTGAAAGTAGCAAAACGATATATCACGTCTGCCGATGTCAACGGTAGGGGAATCTTATACGGCATTTATCGACAACAATGCGAAAGGGTTAAAGAATACATATTTTAATAGTAATATATTTTTTTTAATATAACGTTCATAAGCAAACAATATTTCCAGACAAATTCAAAATTTGTTAATACAAAAACAAAACCACAAGTGTTATTATTTGACATTTATTTGTTAATTTAGCCGTGAAACATTTGTCAATAAAAATAAATTGCCTTAACCTTAAAAAGAAAAGCATTTGATTTATAACAAAGGTAATTGTCAATGTCAAGTGTAATGGATAGGACGTGGAAACTCTATCTGCGGTTCGAATCTCATGGCCACCGTTTCGTTTCCTCTGTTAATTTGTTGTAAAAAATATTTTATATAATAGTATCTGCTACGTATATCTATGTGTATTAATAACGAGCATATAACTTGAAAGCGACAATGAGTTAATGAATGGTTATGATATTGTGGTGTACTCTATTAAAACTGTTTTATTCAAAAATTTAAAGCAACGAGACACTAAATGCGAAATTAAGGATAGTTCGAGCATGCGTGAGGATTTTATAAGCAGCTGTTTTCTGCAGAGGATCAAAGAGATCTGATATTGATTAATAGTACCCAAAACCATGGTTACCAGACGGAAAACATCTTAAATATATTATCTTAAGAGTTAAAATTTGACCACAAAACTAACATTGGATTATGAGTAACTACACCGGAATCGCGAGCATTCCTGGATTCATAAATAGGACCCACATCAACTAAGAATTCGTAATTAAAGATTCAAAGTCTAGAAAAATTATATTTTTATTGATTTTGGTTTAAAAATAACGGCGATGACGTCACTTATTACGCTTTAACGTTGCTTTGAAGTATTGTTACGTACTCGTATGTGTGTTACGTGTTGATTGTTTTCTAGTGTTTTGCTGGCAGACGGGTTCTTGAGGCCGTTGACGTAAGGTTCGTCAAACACAACAAACTTTATGGGCACGAGCAGTAAGCCTGACTCTGATTAATGATTATCACACCGTATCCACTCCAATTACTTATTTTCGTCACACCTTATAATCGTGTTACAGTTTTTTGCTGCGTTTCTGGGGCATTGCTCTTAGAATGTGAAATAAACATCTCGACTGGAGACAGCCTCGAGACTATTCATTAATAAACATTTTAATATTTATGCAACATTAAGATGCCATCACCAGAAAATGAAATAATACTACATTTCATAGAAGTAACTATTAATATTAACACACCGAAGAGGGTGTCACGACATATCGTTCACAGACAACTCTTTCAGCTACACTAAATGTCACGCAAACCTAACCTAACTTAGCCTAAAGGATTTGTCCAGTGATCGTAGTCCAGATATCCATATGTCTCGTTCAAGTAATAGCTTAGGTTAGGTTAGCGAGACATTCAGTGCACCAGTTGTCCCGTACGACAATTAGCCCGTGTAACAGACGTCCAGTGCGTACCACGTCGTTACTCATGAGTCGCTGAACGAATTGTCTGTGAACGAAATGCAGCGAAACCACCGAAGAGTCCATAAATCTCTTATAGAAAATTGACCAAAATGAGTACTTATCATTGGCTTACACTTAGAATCGTGATAATTAAAGAATGTATATAAAATATTCAGTGCTAAATTGATAATATAATAATGTTATAAATTGTGAAATTCTCAACGCAATTGTTAAATATTGGTTAATAATAAAATAGCTGAAATATTCGTAAGCCATATTTCATTTTTTGCCATCTTCCTAGATATTTTTTTTCTTTGTTTTAAAAATATATATATAATCCGTCAAATAAACATTACGCATTAAAAATTATATATTCTAACGTGCCTAACAATAATAAATTAATTTAATTGTTTATTATAACATTCAAACGACTTGAAATTAGCATAACATGTCAAATTGCTGCCCGCGATGAACACACAAGTGTTTATCAAAATCTTCAAGAAGATATTTAACGGACAATTTTCGAGTGCGATTTTAAAATGTGTATAAAACAAACGTCCTCGGTCACATTCGGAGGCCGAGAGACTTGATGATGTCACCGCTTATTATTCTAGAAATGGTTGATGGAAGTCGAGGCCAGACGCTATATTTGCAGCAAGGCGGGAAAAACGTCAAATCAAATGTAAGAAGATTACAAGACTATGAGAATTCAAATTTTGGAACATTTCTCCTGGCCGAAAAGGAATAATAACGATTTGAATTAGCTTCCCGCATTGAAATGTTGCAATAGGACAAATTCGCGCAGTCTTTCGTGACGTAATTTGTAGGCTATTATGGTGTACATAACGCTACGTGTGTCGTGTATACGCATGTACTAATACGTTTAATCTATTTTGGATGAACGCTGATCTCGTCATTTAACTCATAACTCAAAAAAACGCTGAAGCACATGGTTTATTTGACAGTTGACCGAGTATGTTTATCAAATGCTGGACTCACTAGTGGGAGAAAAATATTGTAAATTAAAAGTTTAGGCATTTACAAAATTACAAAATATTAATTAAATATAACATAAAAAACGACTACAAGATAACATTTTTCAAGAATTAGTACTGGCAACAACGTCGTAAGCTTGGTGTATTATAGAGGAAGTATATCATAACCCTTGTCTATTAACCCTTTCGAATCGTTGTCGGGATATGCCGTCACGTTGATATTGGTTGACGAGACATATCGTTTTGCTACTTTCTTAGAATAGTTTTTTTATGCATCATCTGATAGCTAAAGGATACAAGAACCAATGCAATATCTGAAAATAGACCAGATAAGTACATTTATGCTTCAAATACTAGT
This sequence comes from Glossosoma conforme, assembly GCA_022606575.1. Taxonomy (NCBI): domain Eukaryota; kingdom Metazoa; phylum Arthropoda; class Insecta; order Trichoptera; family Glossosomatidae; genus Glossosoma; species Glossosoma conforme. The sequence continues at coordinate 2,269,396 of JAGTXR010000036.1, forward strand.
TTTATAATCGACAGTATAATTTGTATTCAAACCGAGCCGTAATGAGAGAACTACAATAAATCAATTATATTTACTAGTATCCGGCCTTATATAAAAAGTTACAACGCTAAAAATCACTCAAAATAAACAAGCTATTAGTCATTGTGAAACATTCAATAATTAAATAAATATTAGTTGTTTAGGTAAAACACTCAAGGACTGCGCTACATTTCTTGAGTATTATTGTCTATGGTATCGGTAAGATGACGAGGGAAGATGTTTCTATGAGAATTGTTCCTAGCCGCCTCCCACTCGGTTGGTCCCTGACTCATGGCAGTTATTTTATCCGGCGCCATCATTGCAATAGAATTTAGAAACTAGGGTTAATAAATTGCTCCCAAGGATGCTAACCTAATGACGCGCGCTAGATCTAACGTTTAACTGCCACGAGCCGCTATAAACTATTATAATTAATCGTGTCCTTCTGTTTTTCACGAAACAAACATCGAAAAACAAAAAAATATATATTTATCGTGATTTACGTGCCAGCATGTTAAGTAATTAGAATCCATAAAAATAACTAATAAATATGTGTTCCATCACCGTCAAGAGACTTGTCTTTTGACAGTGACGGATTGAAGAAGGCTAAGAGTAAGACGAAACAGCAGTCTTCTAAACAGAGGTGATACTCAACGTGATCAATGTTTATTTTTCTTTTATCCATTTTTATATAAAAGCCCAATGGGCGTATATTAATAATAAATAACATTGACTACAATAAATTCTGAATTGTTTATTTATTCTTATAACCGATCTTGAAGTTTATTTTTGAAAAGATAAATTGAATTGTGCAATGTGTCAATACATTTAAAAAATCTGTTATTATAATTTTTGCTTCTACAAAACATTGTTTATTTTCACAATTTGCTTCGCCTTGAGTAAATGGATAACAAAAATGACCTCGCGTGTATTTTGGCACCTTTTGTATGTAAGTATTACGTTTGTGGTAAAACAATAGCATATTCAAAAAATAGAATATTATTACAAAAACATTTTGGACGCTATGATTACAATTGTACTTGAGAATTTATAGCACATTCCCTGTGATGATGGGTAAATAAAAATCCCCCAGTTTAACATGCCTTGTAAAATCATTCATTTATTGTATTCGTCTTATCAATATATGTACCTGTAAGTCTCGCCTCTAATACTCAACAAATTATTTAGGCAAATAAATTGTATAAATAAACATTTTTAATAATATATTTTACCAAACTTTTAAAATAAAATATTGCAAACGCCACATGCATGTAAAATGCTTGTTTTTCGAGTAACACAATACATTTTTCACATATCCCTTAGACGTTATACTAGTAAGAAAAGATCACTTTCCAAAAAAATCTTGCTAAACCTTGGGATAACCCTGGATTTAATGTATTACTGTCATCTCAAAAATAGCTTCACAATGTCCTCGTTAATCCACAGTGAATAATAGCATAATTACGTTTTCTAGCTTCAAGACATAGAATTTCAAATTTACAAATCGCAAATATTCTATTCCCAGATACAAAAGTTGTAACGGAAGTGAAGTTAGGAACACGTTCGCAGTTTGAATTAAAGAATTAATAAAATAAACAGCTGAGCCCGAGTCGCTGACCTTGACATTTGCCGATTTGTACAAAGATAAACGCCAGCGTAACATTGTGATGGTCTAATTTTCAATGAAACACGTTTTATATCACGACTTTACAACATTAAAAAATGTGTAGAGGACTTATTATAACAGTAATCATTACTCTAATAGTATAGTTGCAAATATAAGACGTTTTTTTTTATATTCGTATTATTTTGTTCCTTGTGTTTTAAATCACATACATGTGAATACAGTGTAATAAATAATAATACAGTAATTTTTAAGGATTGCCAAGCGATGTAAGTGAATTTTTGATCCACAAACGTCATTATAGTCATTACAACCATCGTTCGATTTTACGTAGACATTAATTGTGAATTGATACAGCTCACGGAACGACAATCTACTACCACTTATTTAGATTAATAATCTATGACATACAGGAAATTTTGCGAGTGAGGAATTAATCTCAATAACGTAAAGGTTATCAACTGACAATACTTGGTGAAACTGCATAATTATAATTTTAAATTAATTTTAATTAAATAATTAAGAAATTAAAAATATTAAGTCTTGATTCACATTTATTTTAAATGATTACATGTTTCGGTCTCCCCGGAGACCATCTTCAATAATTTATTATTAAAAATTAAAATTATTTTAAAAATAGAATTATTCTCACGCAAACCATGAATATTAATAGTTATTTGTAAACAATTTATTGCAAATATTTTTTATAACTTGCTCAGATTGTATATAACTGCAATAGTTTCTTCCTCATCTTCTTCGTAGTATCAATCCGGTGGATTGGTTTGCAGAAACAGAATCTTGCATCTCGATCTCCATTCCTCTCGGTCCTCCGCAACCCTTTTCAGCTCAGCATAAGCGCTACAGTTCATGTCCTCGAATACTTGCTCCAAATACTCCCGTCTAGGGCGCCCTCTACAGTTTCTACCCTCAACCATCCCCTCCACAATATCGTGAAGAAGACCATCGTGGCGCATGATGTGACCAATCCATCGGGCTCGCCTCTCTGAGATGGTTCTTATTATGTGCCTATCTTCCTTGATTATCCTGAGAACCTCATTGTTCTTCCTCATATAGTTTTATTAAAAAAGTTAATTATTAATATTTTATGTTTCACATGGGAAAAAAATCAAGTAGGCAGTGATATTATGATATTAAATAAATGGCTGCTTTTGATAAAAAAATATGAATGCAGCATATTAAAAAATATTAAGTCGGTAATGCGCTTATGCCCACATAATATTACAAAAAAGAATACAACTGGCTTAATGTCCATGACCAATAAGAACAGAATACAATTTTGAAAAATGAATGAATGAATTATCCTTTTCAGGCAATTTGAGCCGTCAGCGACCGCCATGTTTGTTTCATGGTCGAAGTTTACTGACCGATAAATTTATTTTCGAGTCGCTTGAAATTGCCAGATTCGACAATAATATAATTTAAGCAACAATGTGTTTATGCGTTAAGTACATTTTTTAAAAATTGATCATTATTTATGTATTAATGGCAAAATAATTTTAATACAAGCCTTGTATTTGACAACAAACTAAAGCTGGCTAAGTATTTTTTATATGATAACCCAAAAAAGAGGTATTATTTTGTCATAGTTACATAATAGTTTATTATCACGAAAGGTATCTTAACACTATCCAGTCCGATTACAAAATATGTGTGTAATCACCAGGCCGAACGTTACAGACGGGTCACACAACATGTGTGTGATCGTTCCGCCAACGCTTAGTGGCCGACTGAACACAGCTTGTAATGTTTTTTCAAACGTTAGCGGCCCATCACACAACATATGTGTTGTTTTTACTTTCGACCATAATTCAAAGATCTCAAACCTTTTCATTCAGTAAGGGTCATATTTAAGTTTATTTGAACATATGACGATAGATTTAGCAATTCTTTAAAAAAACAGTCGGCCTCCTGCGTAAGTTAATCGCGTAACACTTACATTACGTTATTATTTACTACATTTCAATACTTAGCTCAAAGTTAACTTTAAAAAATTCGTAGTAATAGATTTTTAATGAATTTGCTTAATTAAGTTTTACATGTTTTTAAGTACACTTTTTGTGTATTAAAAACAGGATATTTTGAATATTTCATCACCTGCGACAAGTAGTGTATTATCCAAATAAATCACTAAGTCTTATAAAAATACAAACGTCTAAATTGATATCCTTAATGACACTAGAATTTGATAAAAAATTACTAAGTATCGAGTAAATTACACATATTTAATCCAAATGGTATAATATAAGCGATAACTGAATTTCCCGATTCATCACATTTTAGGGGACTGTTATCTCATAGATAAGCGAACTCACATAGGTCATAATTTATTATGATAGTCGAATCTTGAAAAACAGTTTGTGGTGCGAGAATGAAACAAGACGATGACCTCTGTCTCGCTTTGTACTCGTATTTACTATTCACGTATGGTCGTCTCTTAGCACCCAAACGTCTGACCTCCTCAATGAAATATGTCTTTGAATAAGTGACCACGTGATTGTGATACCAACGTAGTCGTTTTCTACGGGAGAGTCTTCAAATTATAGTTTGCTTTCGAACACTTAATCTGAATAAAAAAAAAAAAAGAAACATATCATTCACGTACACGAGATCACTTCCATGTTATGAAGATAATACTTGTATGAATTAAAATTTGATGCTTTTGTAAAAATTGTTAATGTAGTGTTTGTATTCGCCAAAAATACGTATGATCAACAAAATCTAAGTTTTGGATTGCCCCGAAAGAGGAACTAGCCCCTGGATACGACCAGGGGTGGAATACATGGAGGTCCCTTAACAGACTTCGGATCGCAGTATGCAATACGAGGACACAAATGAAAGCCTGGCAGTTTTATAGTGGACAGACTGAATGTGTCTGTGGCGTGGAGCAAACCCTGTCACACCTTCTGGATTGTGCGCTGTGTCCGTGTAGCTGCACCCAGGAAGACCTGATGATGGCCGGGAGTAACGCTATCGACGTCGCCCACTTCTGGGCAGACAGGATCTGACCCTGTTGTTTCCGACACGATTATATATATATGTATATGTATATATATATCAATAAAATTGAGTCTGCCGTTTGTGCATTTAAGTAATAATCTCTTTGTATGTGTGATTTTCACACGACAACTTTTATCTACTACTTTTTTAAATATTATGCAAGACAGCTGTTTTCGCACGTAGGGAATCAGTCACACACAAACAGGATTATTTACAAATATTTGTTAAATATTTAGACAAAACTAATTAATTAAATTCAAACATTTTAATTTAAAACTACACAGAAGACATTTTAACCTCTTGACCATAATCCGAGGTAATTTTCAGTCAATTTTAAACAGTCAGATAAAATAACACATACTATCCAAATTAAGTTCATTCTGGTTACAGAGCATAGGAGAAACCCCCAAATGATATCACATACAAACGGATTTGTATAATATGGATGTCGAATAGAGGCCTTTGAGATGTGGTCATACAGAAGAATTCTCGGAATTTCCTGGAGAGACCATGTCACGATCAATGAAGTTCTCAGCATAATCAATGAGGATAGGCACCTAGTAAGAACCATCTCAGAGAGACGAGCCCGATGGATCAGTCACATCTTGCGCCTCGATGGTCTTTTTCACGACATTGTGGAGGGAATGGTTGAGGGTAGAAACTGTAGAGGACGAGAGAGTATTAGCAGCAATTGTTCGAGGACATGAGTTGTAGCTCTTATGCTGAGCTGAAGAGGACTGCAGAGGATCAAGAGGAGTGGAGATCGAGATGCAAGGTTTTGTTACTGCAAACCAATCCATCGGATTGATACTACGAAGAAGGATATCGGCTAATATTTCTACAACGCAGATACGTTTATATCAGGCATGGGCAACCTTTCCTAGGTCTGGGGCCACATTATCATTCTGTCTCCGTGTCAAGGGCCGGACCAAATTATTAACTATATTAAGGTAATATTAAATTAAATAAAACACATTGCTACTTCTTGCATATTTTATTTATTTATATAATGAACGACATTAATTGCTTATAAAATTTAATGTGACGATTGACTTTGTACTTGAATTACGAGACTATCAATATTGGCGTTGATATTGCTTAATGATAATCTCATCGAATTTTCGAGATTTTCATCTGTTATCCTCGTTCGAATTTTCGATTTGGTGTACTTCATCCTCGAAAAAAATTGTTCGCATGTATACGTGCTGCCAAAAAGACAAATGATGTTTCTTGCAAATCTACGTAAGTTTGTATAATTTTCTTCCACCAAATATAATTTATAAAAATCCGTCAAAGTAACTTTGTCAAATTGTGATTTTAGCGCTAAATCCCCCTGAAGCTCAATAAGTTCCATCTGTAAATTTGCTGGCACATTATTTACATCAGCATCTGTAATTCTATTGCTCTTTCATTAACAACTCCAATAAATCCTTTCCGTAAGCCAACCATTGCAGGGGCACCATCAGTACATATGCCAGATAGTGCACTCCATTTAAAATGTCTCTTTAAGTTGAATTCTTTGTTGACGGATACGGACTCCTTACACAGCAAACATACGGGCATTCCTTTATTCAGGATAAAGAAATAATCCTCCGTCCACTTGTCTTGAAATTTTCGACACTCTGCATCAACTTTTCTTTTTTTCGACATAACCCCTGACATTGTCACAAATTTAAAAACAATATTCAGAACTGACAAACAAAACTGTCTTCTACGCCAGAACGCACCAGTAAACAGAACAAACCAGACCAGAAGTCGCGTGAACACTAAATAAGGGGAATGCGGCGCGGAGGGGGACGGAATTAGTGTGCTGCACTCGGGATATTTCGTGCCTACGAACTTTGCCGAAACACAAACCATCGGATGCATTGCGATAATAATATATATTATTATATTATGTAGCGCGGAGGGGGTGGGCCCCGCTCGTAATCCTTCGGTGCGTATACGAGCTTCCCCGAATCACTGCAAGCGCCCGTGTCATCTGCATTATTTTAACTAATGTATTTCTCAATTACATCGCCGAGATGAATCAGGGCCGGACAAAATAGCTCCGCGGGCCGGATCCGGCCCGCGGGCCGGCGGTTGCCCATATATGGTTTATATAATATAAAACTAAAGTGTTTCAAATCCGATACGTTTATATAAAATCGTCTTATAATAATTGTATAAATTCTTAAAACTTGATTATAATGTAAGTAGATCAGTTTTCCTAGGCTTGTCTAGCAATCGGTTTGGTAAAATCAATATTACAGAACGTTGCTGCCCCATGCAACTGGCGCCAGTGGGCGACTGTCTACCTGCCTATATCCTAGTGGCTGACCTGACTGTCTGGGACTATAAAGCACATGTCACTAGCAGCTGAAAGCACTGGCTTCATGAAATTTATTTCAGACGTCCGCGTTAGCATAAAACTCTTAGCACAACGTCTGCTTTGGTAGTTTCACAGCAAATATGTACAATGATTTTTAATATAAAATTATCGTTCAATACATTAAATATTTAAAATAATTTCATACGGAATCTATATTTAAATTACTGTTATTAAAGAATAGTTATCTTATTACTTACTAGCTAACCCGGTGAACTTTGTTCCGCCTGAGAGGTAATAAATGAGCAGATTTTGGATTTTATTAAGTTAAAATTTTCAGCACAAATGATATCATATATTTGGTCTGGTTGAATTCTTTCCACTAACCAAATAAGAATGTGTGCGTGCGGCAGGCCTCGTTTTCCGCATTCGGTTGAATACATCCAGCATCGAATATCTCCAAAGTCGCGTTATTAACAATAGTCTTGAATGAAGACATGTTTTACGTAAGTATTCAATTAATTTTTGAAATCAAATAAAATTTTGAGTATCCTATAACCTTTTCCCGGTTTTGAGCTACCTCCCAACCAATTCTCAACCAAATCGGTTAAGCCGTTCTTGAGTTATAAGTGCAGAAACTAAGTCGGCTTTCTTTTATATATAGATATATGTAGTATAATATTTGTCTTACAGCTGTATGCGGAGATAATCCTTAAGGTAAAAAATATGAATTCATTTACAGAGATTCTTTTTTTGTCATAACGTAGGCGTTAATTCGTCGATGACCTTAACTGAGTGGTTTTTAATTGTAATTAAAAAAAAGTGAGGAAGCCTCAGTTCTTGACTCATCTTAAATATTAAGAAACGTCTCAGTATATGAATTGTTATGTATATATATGTGTGTGTGTTGACATCAGCATGATGTAGCCCTTGCTGACTGGTACCAAAAACCTCGATAAACAATCTTTCGTCTCTTATTTTTTCTGTTCCCTTGTCGGCATGAATGTGTCCGCCATATTGGCATTTCTGGACCAGTTACATATATTGTCGGAAGCTTGTAAAGGTTTAACGTAGCCCTCACGCGACGGAATAACACCTTTTTTGAGAGAGAGGATGATGTTATTGTGTACTAACACAAAAATGATATGCACTTAGACAAAAAATATTGGGAATGTGATGAATATTATTACGATTAATATTTTTTTAATATCTGAGCTCATGACTAATATAAACTGTTAGCGAATAATTATATAAATAGAATATTCTCTTACTTCAATCAATTACGCACAGCAAATCAGCATGACACTTCATAAAATATTATTAGTCTAATAGACGACTGGTTATGAGTACTGTAAGTGTATGAGGTACGTCACCGTTAATAACAATTCATATTTCACACATTTCTAATTAATAAATTAACAATTTATATTAAAATATAAATAAATCATAAATTATAAGTCTATAATATCAATATTAAAACAATATCCTTCTTGTTTGATCAATTTACAACCACTTGAACTTTACCAACTGTGGAAAATAATAAAAACTGCAATATTCACGTTTGAATGATAGATACCCCAATGGAAGGGCCTCTATAAAGTAGAATCAATTCTAAATAAAAGTATATATAAAATTAATATTTTTGGGGCTGCAGTTAAAACCCTTTTGTTATGGCTCGGTGGAATACAAATTATACTGTCAATACGGCGTGATATTTTCAAACCGTTTTTTTGCTTCAAACTAGTATTTGAAGCATAAATGTAATTATCTGACCTATTTTCATAAATCTCATTGGTTCTTCTATCATTTAGCTATCAGATGATGCATAAAAAACTATTTTATTCAACAAACGTTCATTATGTAAACTCCATACATGTGATGGCATTGACACATGTGGTTTACAGAAAAATCGCTCCTGTGACGAAACCTAACGATATTTATTTACATGCTTTCCAGATTCCTGTAAATAATACACGTAGGTTGATAAAGCGTAGATGTCACAATGAGTACTGAAAGTAGCAAAACGATATATCACGTCAATCGATGTCAACGGTCGGGGAATCTTTGACGGCATATGCCGACAACCGATGCGAAAGGGTTAATAAGATGTGACGACAAACGTCGACGTGTATTTTATAGCGATGTGACGATATTCAAAAGTATTCCATTATTATCTATCAAATTCAAATTATTGTTAAATAAAAATGCTCGAATGCCCGCAAAACATATGATTCTTCTCAGAATGCGCGTACAGGAATTATCTGCTACATTATTATGAGCCTTTAATCTAATAGCTATAAAACGTTTTAAAGACGTAAATACTTATAAGATTACATATAAAGAGTGTGGGCAAAAGCATTCGAAACAAAAAACCTTATAAATTATTTGTAATTATTTTATCAAACGATTTTTTTCTTCTCGGAGCAGATTTCACACACAAATATGTACATTTGGTCTTTATACTAATATTGCACAAGACGAACGTTTAATAATAGCCATGATGTTTTACAAAACTCGCAAAAAATCCACCTTGCAACACTGTCTGGTGTGAGATAAAGGTAAACAGGTATAATTGTCAACTTTTGAAATCTAATTGCTTTATTTATAATTTATTACAATCTCCTTCTAGCAATCCCCAAAAGAAATTGCATTATTCATAACAATTTTTTTTTACATAAAATTACCCAGTAACTTTAAAAAAATGTTAATTCGATGACATCAATGTCGATTTACAAGTATTTTTTTTATGTAAGCACATACAGGAGAATACGTATAGATGGTAATATTAATTTTGATGTCTCATCTGTGGAATTCTATGACGCTTACCATGGTGCATATGACTAAGCGCTGCATGCGGAGTGTTGATCCGCCAACGTCATAGACTACATCCCAAGATTCACGCATCATCTTTATTATTACATGAATTTACTATGAATGGGCGGTCTTCACGGGACGACTTTCGTCTACCACCAATTTTAATTAATAGGCTATGACTGATATTTTACGGGTGAGAGATCAAATTCACACCAACCGATGGTATTTTAGAGCTCAGAAATCAATCATTTTTTTTTTTAATCTCTCATTCTCGGATCGAACCCACGACCTTTGGCTTGCAAAGCAAACGCATTGACCATTGAGCTATACCCGCCGGCAAATATAATATACAGTATACTATACATAACAATTATATATTTTTTAAATACCTATGACTTTAATTTGATATTTTAATTAACAACATTAACGAGAAGCCGAATTGCAAATAAATTATTATTCAATGCTATCGCGAGCCATTTTGATTTAAAGTATATTTTTGTAATACTAATTTTTAGCATGTTATAAATGGAATTTACTCTCATCTAGGCTAATTTAATACAGCTCAAGAGTATGATATGTATTTTTGAACGAGTCAATGGACTACTTGCTAATTACTTGAATTTTAAAACCTACTTAACTATATTGAAAAACATTTGAGAAGAATCGTAATCAAGCAAATTGAATATGGCCAAGATGCCTAGTTATGCCTCTAAAATATACAATAGGAGACGTTTTGTAAACATAATATGATAAATATATTAATTCAATAATTTTTCTTTAGTCATACATAGTCGTATTATACTGAAATGATGAAACATTTTGTAAGTAATCGCGGATGAGGTCATATCAAACCAATCGTATGGAATGTCAAGAGTTATACACGTAGGTACTTCACAAATATTTTTCGCTAATGAAATGATCAACATCTTTCGCAAGTCGATTATTTCATTCACATATACGAAAACATCACCGACTGAACAAATTGTATCAGTTACTCTAATCTAAATTCTAAAGAACACGTAAAACCCTTCATTTACACTCATAAAATAAATGTAATAGTTAAGCAATAAAATTACATAGTATAACAAGAGTTCAGTGATCCTTTTCCGTTGCTTTACGGACTGATGGTCCTCACATATATTACTGTTTCTTCGTGAAGTGTTTTTTTCAGAATTGAAAATATTACATTGTATTTACGTTACCGAAAAAAGTTACAAATAAGCATTCCAATGATGAATCAAAACACAGTAAACATTTATTTATAATATTTAAAAAGTAGGCGGCACATATTTTGATTTTCCTTTGGACCATAATGATTTTAGTTTTCTTCGGAATGGCTTATCATCAAATAAAGTCAGTAAGACAAATAACCTACTCTAACACATTCCGTAAAATTATTTATCATGTTTAGTTGTCTATACGTGAATACTGGACTCAGTGCCGGTTTTAGGGGGTGGCGAAGTGGGTCAGTGTCCCAGGGCGACGAATAAGCTAGGGACGCCGAGATCAACCAATCTTTCTTAGATTTTATAAAATACAAGCAATGAGGTGATAGAAAAAAATTGCCCTAGGGGGCCGCAGGGTCTAAAGCCGGTACTAACTGGACTTTTATTTCATAAAGTAAGCGGAATATCACTTCAAATGCAGCACTATTGCATAAACTCGTATAAAATATTTATGTGATATGAGTATTTTCTTCTTTGAGTTCACTTTACATAATGTGTAATAAGTATGTAAAAATATGATGACTCACGTTTTGTAGTCTCGCTGCAGCACGTCAAGAGCATCGGAGGTATCCTTGGCAGCCTGTGGGCTGCTGGCCTCCAAAAACTCCAAAACTGGAGACGCCAGGGTCAGCGTCTCTTCCAGCAGCGGACCGAGAGCCTTGGCCTCGGCAGTCAACTCCTGATAACAAGTAATAGCATCAGCAAAATACCAATTACTAATAAAACAGTATTTCTACGTCCCTTTTCCTTTCATCTCAATCCAAACCCGATATGTATAATCCAAAGGTTATACAAACTCATATTGATTCGTGTATATATACAATAAAATTATTCATATCAATCTCATGTTTTAGTTATAGAAAAAGTAGCGCAATATACTAGTATCTTCAAAATACTATTTCCAACAATTTTAATTGATATATAATATTACTAAAAATATACATATACTATACATAAAATTCTTTTTTCAACGCGTCAATCCAAGCACAAAAATAACGGCAGAAGCGGGATGCGAACCGCGGACCTTGAAACCAACTATGCCCAGGTATTCATACCGCTCGGCGAACTGCGCCATTGCCCCGCCTAGACTGACGTGCGTTGAAACTAGTATTTATATCATTGTTATCATCGTACGATAGGTGTCGCTATAGTATATATTCAAAGTATGTATATTTTTATTATTATTCTATCAGTCTTCATTTATTCACAAGCTTAATATTATTACTTTCCGGCAGTCTATTTATTTTAGTAAGTACCACTCGGGTCTCGAACCAAACTATAGACTGAATGGATGAGAAACGACTACTTATAGTTCCGACTCGGACTTTATAACCAATCATTTACCTGTGTTACTGATGGATAAATTTTACCTTCTTGATATTGTCTCAAGGAGACATTATTATATTAATTTTTTTAAATTTTTATTAGAATATTATTTTATTATTTCAATATTCTAATCTACTTTTATAGATCATTGACTATATTACAAATTATTATTACTTAAAAATAAAAAATATATATAATAATGTCTCCTTGAGACAATATCAAGAAGGTAAAAATTATCCATCAGTAACACAGGTAAATGATTGGTTATAAAGTCCGAGTCGGAACTATAAGTAGTCGTTTCTCATCCATTCAGTCTAAAGTTTGGTTCGAGACCCGAGTGGTACTTACTAAAATAAATAGACTGCCGGAAAGTAATAATATTAAGCTTGTGAATAAATGAAGACTGATAGAATAATAATAAAAATATACATACTTTGAATATATACTATAGCGACATCTATCGTACGATGATAACAATGATATAAATACTAGTTTCAACGCACGTCTAGGCGGGCAATGGCGCAGTTCGCCGAGCGGTATGAATACCTGGGCATAGTTGGTTTCCAAGGTCCGCGGTTCGCATCCCGCTTCTGCCGTTATTTTTGTGCTTGGATTGACGCGTTGAAAAAAGAATTTTATGTATGGTATATGTATATTTTAAGTAATAATAATTTGTAATATAGTCAATGATCTATAAAAGTAGATTAGAATATTGAAATAATTAAATAATATTCTAATAAAAATTAAAAAAAAATAATATGAAATATAATATTTCAGCATTACAGTCATGTAAAGACTAAGTACGTAATTGTACCGAACACATTACTTTTTTTTGCTACTTTTAATGCATATCACAATTCATAACATATAATTATGTATAGTAAACATTCAAGGCGTAGGAATTCGTGGCCTATTATCAGCAAAATATTGCTATCAACTTCACTTCATTGAGACTTCCGTGGCTCAAAAATGCGTATACAAGTTTATAATATTTGATTGCATTAAATTATATGATTCAATATTCGTATGATCCTCTTATTTCATATTCTAAATATACAGCACAAATAAAACTGCTTAAAAAGAAAAAGGCACGCATACTATTTTTTAAATTGTAGATAATATTCCATTTTCAAATATTGATTTGTTTTGTTTTTGTCAAGATTCTTAGACATTAATACGTATTTACTTTATTTATAAAAGTTATTTATAAGCTATAGCAATCAATAAAAACACTGCAAAAATGTTTTTTTTTTAAATATAAATCGATAACCCTTTCGCATCGGTTGTCGGCATGTGCCGTCATAAGATTCCCCGACCGTTGACATCGGTTGATGTGATATATCTTTTTGCTACTTTTTAGAATAGTTTTTTATGCATCATCTGATAGCTAAAGGATACAAGAACCAATGTGATATATGAAAATAGACCGGATAAGTACATTTATGCTTCAAATACTAGTTTTATAATTGACAGTATAATTTGTATTCAAACCGAGCCGTACTAAAAGACTTAAAACACTAAAACCGTGCGTAAAGAGTATCGGGTGTATTTCTTCTGAAGTCACACACTCTTTGTCGTCTCTTCATCGCAATTCAGTATGACTCACTCGAACAATAAGCGCAATTGAAAAACTACAAGAGTGTGTCAGTACAGAACTATGTATATATATTTGATTATGGCTGTACTCAATATTACAGACGATGAGAGCCTGAATATAATAATTATTTAAACTAATAAAACATATGTTTATTTAAATTTTAACACTCGAGTGAAAACACATCGATCTTTTTAAGACGATTACTATTGTATAAATCGTTATAACCGTTCGTTTTATTTGCTGAATATGAATGTTTGTCTTCGTCTTTTCGTCATTCAAGCGTAGTGAATACAACGCTTGTTTTCAAAGCAAGAAAATTCCATATTTAAATATTACATAATCCCTGATATTTTACGTCCTTAACCATAGACAATATACTCTGCATTATTAATTTTGACTCAAAAATGTACATCGGTATTTATTATTGTAATTAAAATATATAATATGTATCCAGTACCGGCTTTAGGCCCTACGGCGCCCTAGGGCATTTTTTCTGGCGCCCCATATTGTTTATATTTAAAAAAAAAATCTAAGCAAGATTAGCTGCCCTCGGTGCCCCTAGCTTATTCGGCACCCTGGGGCACCGACCCACTTCGCCACCCCCCGTAAAACCGGCACTGTATGTATCGATTTACTTTCCCGTCGATGAGCTAGTGATACAATATTTACCTATGAGCACACACGGGCATTCAAAGCCTTTTGTTGAATGATGTTCATAATACATTAGGTATAATTGAATACAAACAAATAACTGCATGATCTAGATTCTAGATATTTAATTTATTAAATAGTTAAAATCATTTTATTAAAAAATCATAAGATGCCGAAAATATTATTTTCGGGGATAAAATGCGTCAAATTTAAATGTTTTCAGTATGATTTAACAAGTAACAAAATGAATTTTGCTTGCCATGAATAAAAATATTCAGTAACTTTATATGGCTCCAGTTTATGCTATAGCTAGTCTGCATAATATTTCGTATCAACCAGGTATTTACTATTAGGAAACTCCATCCTACAGATACTTCGCGTCAAAAAGAAGGACCGACATTCTTGCGGTCCTGAATTATTAAAAAAAAACGACCACCATCCAAAAGTTGACAATTGAAAAATATTAAGTATCGTTAACCCTTTCATTACGGCTCGGTTTGAATACAAATTATACTGTCAATTATAAAACTAGTATTTGAAGCATAAATGTACTTATCTGGTTTATTTTCATATATCACATTGGTTCTTGTATCCTTTAGCTATCAGATGATGCATAAAAAACTATTCTAAGTAGCAAAACGATATATCACGTCAACTGATGTCAACGGTCGGGGAATCTTATGACGGCATATGCCGACAACCGATGCGGAAAGGTTAAGAATATTACAATATACACATTTGCATATTTTGTAACAGTCTAACATATATACGATAGATCTGAATTTTAAAGGATTACACTAACGAGTTGGAATTTTTGTCGTCGTTGAAAGTCGTAATTTTATTTAGATCCTAGACAGAAATCCATGTTTGTCGCATCGTAAAGACCATGCTGGTTCATGTAATAGTCCATGCAGACAACCATGGCTGTGCTTTTGTTCTGACCACAATGTAATATTTTGTCAATATTATAAAGGCATTATAAATACCATTTTAACATTTACACTGCCTGGAATACAGCATATCAAGAATCAACTTCGGGAGGAATTACCAAGTCTTTCTTTCCATCCATCGAACACTTATTGACGTGGAAAAGACGAACTCCGTGGACTTTCATCTCACGCAAGCGTTTACCGGACACGGAATTTTCAGAGAATTCCAAAAAAGATTTGGCCTCTCTTCTTGCGACGCATGTCCATGTGATACAGGCATACAACAGACGGTGAGACACTCTCTCGTAGAGTGCATCATCCATGAAAACAGGAGACGCATTCTGTGTTGTCGTCTGGGAGTCTCAACCATTTCATGGGAGGATTTTCCTGAATTTCTACTTAGTTCTGACGGTCCCTTGCTGTTAAACTTCATCAGGGAAAACGAGCGGTTAACGAGGCTGATATGGAATAGCCTCCTACGTTCAACTATTTCTCAGACCTTGTGTGAAATTTGCAGGGTACAACACGCAACTATATATTTTTCTACATTCTTTTAAGGGGAAAAAAAATCATTTACACTAGATTTGTAAAGTTGTGTTGATGGTCTCACCTGGAGTGCATTCTTGTTGTCAAGGAGTTGGTTCTTAGATCGCACCGCGGGATCGAGGTGCTTGGCGCGTTCGGCGAGCGCGGCCAGAGGGGCGGAGAGGCGCGCGCGCCCGGCGTCGAGCGCGGCCCAGCGCGCGCCCAGCGCGCCCAGCGCGTCCTTGCGAGCGCGCAGAGCCCCGGCAGCCTCGTGCCACTGCCCGGTGACGGAGGAACCTCGTGCTTTGATGTCCTCGCGACTGCGGGCATCGGCCTGACCCAGCAGTTCACGGGCGCGCTCATCCAGTATGTCCAAAAGCGCTTGCTGTCCCTGTACGAAATACAATTCATAAGTAAGTGAAATGAGGCTCAAGACATACGAAAATAATCCATTTCCATCAGTGCCGGTTTTAGGGGGTGGCGCAATAGGTTGGTGGCCCAGGGCGTCGAATGACCTAGAGGCGCCGAGTAATCTATCTAATATATATATTTTTTAAATTCATATTTTTAAATTGCCCTAGGGTGCCGCAGGGTCTAGAGCCGGCACTGATTTCCATCAAGGGTTCATTCTCTTTAGTACTGCTGTGCAGTTGCTACAGTTGTTCAGAGGGCACTGCCACTTGTTAGTTGTTAACTAATCAAAATCTGAATAATTCCATTAGTCCACATAAGGAAGAAAATATATTTATAACATATTATGTGTAATATGGCGAAAAACTTTTACGATAATATCGTTTTCACTTACATAACCTTACTAAACTTAACCTTACATAACCTAACCTACCCCGTCACCCTTTTTACGTTTTTAGTTAGTTGACATCATCGAGAAGATTTCTCATTTCTATTATGTGATATGTGAACACTTATAGGTTAACGCAGCGGTCGGGGAACTTTTTTAACCATTACCCCAAAATATTGTTCCGTAAGTCAATATTACCCCTTTCCCCATTTTGAAAAGAAGACAATCAATGTATATTTAAATAAACATTATTTATTGAATTAATTTACACAGAAAATTTAAAAAAAGTTACATGAAAATAGTTAATTTTATGAAATAGCAAACTTGAAAAATTTCCTTATAATCCCAATAAACACATTTTTACCCCTTTGGGGTAATTTACTCCGGTTTCCCGACCGCTGGGCTAACGTTTTTTGCTAAGGTATTGCAAATTTGAAAGTGTGAAAGAAATAATAAGACTATCGGCTCTCTAAGCATTCCCGTAAGCTAAAAGATCACATATCGCTAGAAACAATCCACGATCGTCATTGTATGTGTAGAAGATAAATCTAACAATAATAGTAATTATTAAGCTTATTAAAATATTGACTTATGATTGAAATTTTTTTCGCGTCTTTGTAAAATATCAATAGGGTAAAAATGAATTATTTAAACAAAATGTTTAAAATGAAAAATTAAACTAATATTATATGTTTAGAAAAAGTAGCCGTTCCACTCCAAAAAATGCATGGAGTTAAATTCATTTGGGACATCTCAGACGAGTCATACTTTGTAGAGGGACGCCTACACAATAATTTGCATAGCTCCGGAAGAAGAAGAATTACCATGTCATGTCAACACAGACTCGCACATCCGTGACATTAGGTACTATGTTCTTATTTGTTGCATTATCGGAAACATTTTCAAGCTTTGAATTTAAAAATATATATTATGGCTTTTATATACTCACGTAAATATTTTATCTACAGTCTATTTGGGCCTTGATTGTGATATTTAATGTATGTAAATATCACATGACATTATGGTACGATTACTATTAGGAAAATCATAATATACCTACCATACAAGTATTATTTTTATAATTTATAGACATGATTATTTAGAAAATAATTAGAAATATATTTTTTATAGTATTATATAACAATCCTTTATAATGAAAATAAATAAAATATCATATTTATGGTATGGACATCATTCATTATATAAAATTAATCATGATGCCATCCATTCAGCACTTTCGGATCGTAATGGAAAATGATGTCATCAAAAAGAATGATGGTCAACATGATTATGGTAATGGTATTGTAATAGAGAGCATTGCTTTGTCAAACCATATAAGTGTTCAATGAACAATATATTTAAGACACGTTCCATAATCATATTTATGACTTTCAAAAACGATATGATTAGAAAAGTTAACGACCGTTTTGTTAGAAAATTTATGTATAATTAATTTAACCATTTCATTACGGCTCGGATTGAATACAAATTATGCTGTCAATTATAAAACTAGTATTTGAAGCATGAATGTACTTATCTGGTCTATTTTCATATGTCACATTGGTTCTTGTATCCTTTATTATCAGATGATGGATAAAAAAGTATTCTAAGAAAGCAGCAAAACGATTTATTACGTCAACCGGTGTCAACGGTCGGGGAATCTTATGACGGCATATGCCGACAACCGATGCAAAATTGTTAATAAAAAAATGACATGACATAATAATTTTGGTATGTAATAATTGTTAATAATTTTTATAATCGTATGAGTAAAGTATGATATATTTTTATATTAATGCATTGTAATAGTTAACTATACCTAAAATGCAACCAATAATATTATTATTAAATTTTTTTAAATATTTATCAACGTTTATGAATTGTAAAGGCCGAAATTGTGTATGAAAATTAAATCAACATCACTTGAATAGATCATTATCACTTACATTTTTGATTACATAAAATTACTATTTATAGTTACAATATTAATGAATATTATTAATATCTACCTATCTTAGCTGTTTAAAATAATTATAATCTATGGTTCCAGATAGGTAAGAATTTGGCAGATGTCAAAAGTAAATAAACACTATAATAATTTAAATTGCCGTGAATTGTGGGTTATTAAATATCAAAAGATAATATAAGTCATTAAAAATAAACTAATCACAATACGACTCACCTGAATGTCATTGAGAGCATGATCAATCTTTTGAATGTTGAACTGCAGTCCCGCGTAAGTAGAAACGGGCTCGTCTGTGAACTTAATCCTTTCCAAAACGGCAATTATCTTTTCGGTCAATTGGCAATAATCCTTCCAGATCTCGACATCTTGCTCCAATTGTGCCTGGCGTGACTTTGCGGAATTAAGAGTGTTTTTCAGAAGCTGATTCTTTTCTTGCTGCTCCTTCGAAAGCTCTTCTTGTTCTGAAGCGTTTAGAGATGGCCATATTTTGTCAGCCGCCTGCTGCATTTGCTGGGAGACCAGCTCGCGCATGGGTTGCTCAGAGCTGAAGAATATTTTGTGTTCCTCCAGATCTGTGATGATGTTCGCGAAATCGACTCCATCCTTACCCATTTCGAGCTTTTTGTTGGCATCTTTCACCCAGCTGTTTAACTTCTCAACCAGAGCGGCGTAGTCGAGCCGGTACTGTTTGTTATCGTGCAGGTATTTGCTGCGTTCCTCCAACTCTCGAGGGAGAGTGCTTAACAAAGAGTTAGCTTCAGAGAGCATCTCTTGCAAGGAGCTGGGCATACCGTCGTCGTGTTTGATAGATTCCTTGAGTTTTCTTATGTGATCGAGATGTTTGTGAACGCTATCAGCAAGCTTTTTGTGTTCAGCAATTTGCTTAACCGTGCTTTCAACGTCCCTCAAAAGAAGAGGTCTTGAATGCACAGCGGCTTCATTAGCGTGCAGCCATTCCAGTATCTTCATAAGATCGTTACTGATCTTTTTGTGTTCAGCCGCAGCCTTCTCATGTTCTTGCCTCTGGCTCTCGACGGCACGCCTGAGAGTCTGAAGTTGCTGTTTGAGAGATTGTAATTGCTCGGTGATGCTGTTTCTATCAGCAGCCGTTCCCTCTCCTGCGATCTGCTGTCCCTTATCGGTAGCGGCTGCGAGGGTGGCTTCACATTCTTGAATCCTTGAAATCACATCATCGTACCTCTTAATTTTCTCTTCCGAAGTTGTTCCTGACTTCTCTATGTCCGTTACAATGGTTGTGAATTTCATTATGAATGTCATGATCTCATTGATGAGAGCAATGAATTGTTCTCTGAGAAGGAGGAGGTATCTCAGTCGTGATATTTGGTCTTCCATAGCTCTTATCAAGTCGTCCTGTTGTCCTATGATGTCTTGAATTTCACTCAGATTGCCTCCTTGCAGATCGCCTAACTTAGCTTTGTTTGCTTTAAGGTCATTCAAGATTGTCTCATAAGCCGCCAACATGCCTTGAACGTCTTCCACTTTACTTCCGATAGGTTTATTCAAATTCTTAATTTCATTTTGAATGTGAGTCATATATTTCACTGCTTCGGCGACTTTAGCCGACGCTTCTTTAGAGTCTTTAATATGATCCTGCAATGTCTTGGTCTTGTCCCTTATGATGGCATTTATTCTGGCATGCTTATCTTTAAGAGATCCGAGTTCTTCGTTAAGTTGAAGCTTATCGGAATCTTGCAATGTCGGTATAATCGCTTTGCTCTGTTCAGTGATATCATTGATGACGTCATCAATCTCTGCAGATTCTTTATTCAATTTGTCATATTTGGCAAGTTGCTCTTCTAATAAAGCAATATTTGACGTTCTAAGATCAGCAGAGACGGCCACTTCAGCTTCATTCAGCCAATGTTGACATTTGTTCATGTCATCTTCAAATTGTTTGCGGGATTGTTGCAAGTCATTGAGCACTGAATGTTTATCACCGAGTTCTTTTTGCAACGCGTCGTATTCATTATTCACTGAATCCAAAAGTGCTTGAAGTCTTTCACGGTCCTCGGGTGAGCATTCCTTGAGAAGATTGTTTCCTTGCTTCAAAATATCATTGAGCTTATTTTCACTGAAGTCTTTAACAGCACTCTTTTGCATTTTGAGTTCATCTAGTTCTTTCTCAATTTTAGCAACTTTGAGTGGAGTATAATTTCCAAGCTTTCTTATTTCACTGTTCTTGGATTTCAACCACGCTTGAGCTTTTTCTAAGTCCGTCTCCAACTTCTTCCTGGCTTGCATACCGGAACCGACTTTTTCAATTTCCGCTTTGATTGCAGCGGTAAGAGTTTTTTGCTCAGAACCGAGATTTGCCAAAGCCGTTTCCAGTTGACTTTGTTCAGTCGGCTCCAATTCGTTTTGAATGCTACGGACCTTCTTTTCAAGGGAATCGATTAAAGTTCTCTTTCCGTCAGTTTCCTTGAGTAAGAATACAAGTTCTTGTTGACGATCTTTGGCAATCTTGCTCTCAAAACCTAGAGGTTTGCCATTTTTAATTTCGTTCATCTTCTCTGCTACCCAGTTTCTTGTGTCTTCGATTTCTTGGCGAGTTCCATCAATTTCATTGTGTGTTATTTCAAGAACTTGAGCCTTTCTCTGCAGCCTCTTATCAATGTCATTGAAGCGTCGCTCTATTGACTTAAGCTGTAAAAATAATGAATTTGTAAATTTTAATGTACCATGTACAATTTAGGTATGAAATAAGTGATAATATAATTATTCAATGTACTTGTGTTTATTGGTTTATCAATGTATTTACCTGTTCTTCTACTTGCTGCGAGTCCAGATTGCTGACAATATTTATAACATCAGCAACTGAATCTTTCACGACGTCCATCTTCTTTGGTCCGGCTTCGTGGAATTCGTTGCTCAGACTCTTGATAGCAGTGAGTTTCTCTGGGCATGAAAGACCGGATCCCTTGTCCAGAACTTCCATGCGCTTCAAAACTGAATCGAACCAGTCGTGCATGTCTTGCACCTTCTTCCTGAATTTCTCAATAGTATCCTGGTTGTTCTGTTCCTTGGCTAAAGTCTGTATCAAGTCAGATTCAAGCTTGTCCAGTTGGTCTTCCAGATCCTGGTCATCTTCGAATCCTAAGAAAGAAGCATTTGTATTTAAAATATAGAATTATGTCGGAAATTTAAAGTTTACCAACTAGCTGGACTTTTGTCTTAAACTATTGAAATATAATAAATGATTGGAACAGAGATAAAGGAGATATTTTATTACAAATAAGCTAAAATGTTTCTTTAATCAAAAGGTGATATTTTTAATCTTTAAAATGACTTTGTGAATGCATAGAGTAATATCCTGTGCATCTTTTTTTTATTAAAATATAATAGTATTAATAATATATGAGTATATTAATAACATAAACTGATATTATGTGTATATATGATAACATCATGAAAAATCGGGTATACATATTTAGATTTATTCACCTGTATTAGCAATTTCAGTTTTAAGCTTCATCTTCTTTTCTCCGATGACTGACATGAGATCGTTCATTGCAGCGAGCTCTTGCTTGGCTGCCTCGGGGCGCAGTTTGGAAGGATTAGAATTCCAGTCATTCACAATTCCACTCTGGAGAACCACCCATTCTTCAATTGCGCCGCGCTGTTTCTTAGCTTCTTCCATCTCTTTCACAGTATCGGTCAAATTGCTCAGGTGACCTTGAACCTAAAAATATAAAAATCTGTCAGATATATTCACACTCACATTAATTTTTTACAATTAACTTAATATTCCATGTAACGGCTTAAATAATGTGAGCAATAAGTAATTATTTCTCATTTATTTTGAGTTAAGGCATTCTTTGTTAGTCAGATTCATCAATGAAAATACCTTTCCAAACATGGAATCCATTTTCGTGCTAAACTCATCTGTCTGAAGTGATTCCAGAAGAGACAACAGTCTCTTTCCTCCAGGTTTATCTCCAAGGCTTGCATACATTTTAGGCTAAGCAAAACAAAATCATACACAAACATGCCAAATTAAAAAAAAATCACTACACATAACAACACAAAATAGCCAAACAAAAAAAAACATTAAAAAACAAAGTTAAAAAAATACTTCTATAATTAGTGAAAATAAATTGTTACAGCTAAAAATCTAAAATCAAGTAAATTAAGGTACATACTCATTTAAGTGTTATTACTTAATATAAATATTAAGTAAATCTTACTGAAAGCTATCACAATGCTCAATATGTAAAATGTGTTTAATTTTTTATTAAAAAAATAATTTTACTAGTAATATTAACAATCAAGATTCCAGTTAGTATTAAAAAATCAATATAAAAGATCAAGCATAAATTAGGAGTGTAAAAAATTATATTGCATTTGCGATGTATCATTTTTTTGTTATAGTTCACCTGGTCGATAAGATCCTCGAGCCGAGCTCGGGTCTGAAGCTCCCGATGAGGAATTGGAGGAGGAGCGCTGTCCAGAGGACTGGAAGGTCGACTGACTGACGCAGCAGCGGCCTCACAAGCCTGAACAGCCACCACCAAGCGAGCCTTCTCAGTTTGTAACTTATTGTGCATCAACTAAAACATAAACGTACATATTATACCGATCATAAATATTCATGTAATTAAATAAAAATACATTTGATCAAAGAAAATCTCACCCTCGCATTTTCTAACTGTTCTTTTCCATGTTCCAAGCTCTCGACCGGTACATCCAACTCCGTTATGGTCGGCTCGTATGAATCCAAATTGGTCATAATGCTTTCCAACGTGTCTTCATACTCTTTGAATTTGGCCAAGCTTTCCAGCAAGCGTTTCTCAATCTGTAGTGCGGTGGTCAATAGTGATTTGTGACTGTCTTGCACGTTTAATAGTTGTTTGTCGATCAAACCCTTGATGGAAGGAGTGGTACCAATGTATCTATCAATTTGGCACTGTCCCTTTGCTTTCAGGTCATCCAAGGTGGACTGGTACTTCTGGATATCGTCCAAGAGGACAGCGTGCTGGGCGAGCTGCTCCTCTGTCTGCTCCCTGTTTGTAATGAACAAGGAATTATGAGCCATAAGCTGGAATGAAATTTGCAGCAGCCATTTTTCTGTGTCTTGTAATGATTGATGGTAAGAGTTGTAATCGTTGATTTCAGATTCCAGCTGGTTCTTCAGAGCTAAGCAGTTTTTGTTTAATGCTTCACACTTGGCTTCGATAGCGCGTGCTCCTTCCAGTGCTTTAGGATTTTTAACCCAAGAGCTGAGCTCAGTCGCTTCCGTTTTCAAGTGAGTCACATCTGGTTTCTTGTTAGCGATTTCTTCTTGGATGTGTTTGAATCTTTCAAGTAACGTTTTCATCTCTCCGAGTTCTCCTTTAGTGTCTGCATTATTTTTAAGAATTTCCTCTGTCTCGCTGATCCATTTTTCCAGTCTCAGTTTAGAATCGTCAAAGTCCTCCCATCTACTCAAAGACGCCTTGAGCTGAGCAGTAATGGAATTGAGGTCCATCTTCAATTGATCCCAGCTTTCACGCAGGGTGGTCATGCTTTCCCTGAGGCTGTCTTGTTTATCAGCAGGAGTGTTATTAATAGCCTTTGTGAATGCATCTTGCAAGACTGAGAGCAAGTGATGGCCTTCTGTCATGCGAGTGGTGACCACTTTAATGGTTTCAAGTTTATCCTTGATCGATGGTACATCACCGACACCGATACAAGCTTGTACTGAACCGTGAGCGGTTTCCAACCAAACCTGCAATTCTTTTTTGGCTTTTTGGAACTCGGTGTGATCAGATAAGTTCTTCTCTACATTAGAAACCAAACCTTGGACCGTAGTGAGCAGATTGGAGTATTTAGCTTGGAGTTGAACAGTTTGATCGCGAACCCACGAACAGGCGCTAAGCTCCATCAAGTTTTCGCATCTATCGTTCAATTCCTCCAAGACAATTTTCTTTGTTACAGCTTCTTCCAGTAGACCCTGTAAAAAATTTTTTTTTTTCAATTATGAAATAAATAATACTACATAGTTTGCTAGATTAATTAATACCAAAAATAAATATAAAAATTTACTGTACTTACTCTCGTCTTTTCCAAATGTTCCGGTGTCATTTTCTTCACTTCAATCTCAACATTCAACCTCTTTTCGAAGTCATCTTCCCACGCCTTCATCTTGACAGATGTTTCCATGAAGTCGTTCCACGCCAGGCCACATTTTTCCAGCAGCTTCTGCGTTTCTTTGAGTAAATGCTGAACATTTTCCCATTCGATCTTCAATTGTCTAACATCCTGTCCGATGGCGTCCTGGCCTTCTTTGCCGGTGGTGTTAATGACGGCCGTGCTGAGCTTGATCGCCTTCTTGAGAAGGGATTCTCCTTCGGGCATCGAATTGATAACACTCTTCATCTTAACTTCTTTATCGTGTAATTTTTCTCTTTCTCCGTGCAAGTCAGAGCATTGCTGAATGTCGGCTTTGCAATTTCTGATCCAATCGTAGAAGTTATCATGGCACTCTTTGAAATCAGAATGATCCTTTACTTGCTGTTCAAGATCCTAAAAAAATTGTCATAAAAATAAATAAACCATCAATAATTGTCAATAAATAAAATAATACATCACATCAAATTTATAATTTTTCACAATATATCGAGGGCTAATATATCAAATATTCTGAAAACAAAATATTTTTGATTGATGTTATATACTTATGGTTACTTTATAGCTCATTAAACGGTTTTTTTTAACTATAAATAGGTAGCTTCATTTTTTTATATACTTTTAAAACAATGTATTAAAAGTTTCTTAATTGGTTGCAAAAAGAAAATATGGGCTTGACCTTATACTTAAAGAGGTGTAACGGGAATAAAATCGTTGAAACTTTAATATTTTGTTATCTAGTTATTTGATTAATCTCATGATATTACTCTTATAGACACTGACCGTAATTGAAGATTCAACAGTTTTCTTGATATTGGCATATTTATCCATGCTGTTCTGAATCTCGGCGCACTGCATCGAGGCATCTTCAGCCAGCTTGACTTCTATTTTCTTCACAGTTTCGTTGTGGGTGCTGATGTCTCTCTGGATGGCCTTCAATTTCTCCAACTTGGCCTTCTTCTCAGACAATTCGTTGAGTAACGAACCTTCTGGCTGAGCTTTCTGTTCAATGTCTTCCAACCATTCAATCAACAGCTTATGTAACTAAAACAGAACAGAAAAAAATAATTTTAGTAATGTTACACAAGTGGATGTTTTGTCACGTTACAAAAGTTATTATTAAAAACTTTACATTAGAGAGGAAAAACATTTAATCCTTTTATTACGGCTCGGTGGAATACAAATTAATAATAATCTGGTCTATTTTCATATATCACATTGGTTCTTGTATCCTTCAGCTATCAGATGATGCATACAAAAC
Source organism: Glossosoma conforme (assembly GCA_022606575.1). Taxonomy (NCBI): domain Eukaryota; kingdom Metazoa; phylum Arthropoda; class Insecta; order Trichoptera; family Glossosomatidae; genus Glossosoma; species Glossosoma conforme. The sequence goes on from JAGTXR010000036.1 coordinate 2,295,584, forward strand.
TATTCTAAGACAATAGCAAAACGATATATCATGGCTACCAATGTCAACGGTAGGGAAATCTACACGGCATATATCGGATACTGATGCGAACAGGTTATAATGCATTTTTTAAGTAATCTATTGTTACGACTTATTTTTTAATTGAACAAGTTTTTTTATAAAGAAAGTACCTTTCACATAAGAATCATTAAATATGTACGAAATTTTTTTTTTAATTGGCTCATTAAAAAGCAAAGAAACAATAAATTAAATAGTTTTACCTTGTAAATTTCGTCAAATTGAGCTGCTCTATTGGTAAGCATGTTTCGAATGTCCTGCACATCGACCAAAAGTTTCTCAAACTCTTGTTTGAGGTTCTCTGTGTTCTCTTGAATCTTAGCGGCGCCGTTCTGCTCGGTGTTCATGATAACCTTTTCCTTCAGTTCCAAAACGTACCGCAGTTTATTTTGACCTTGTTCAAGCGTCTGCCGGATACCTTTCACGGTGTTCAGCTTGTTGTGAACGTCTTGAAGAGTGTTGGGCATCTCTGTGCACTCGTTGAGCTTGTCGCGTGTGCGATCTACCCAATCTTGGCATTCCCCGTAAAGCGTGTTATGCTGCTGGTGTTCCTAAAATATAATCGAAAATATACGACATTTAGCAAAATTCATATGATACAAAAAAAATCTTCCATATCCTCTTCACTGAATAGCTTCCAACATTTTTTTAAGACGACTATAAATCAGTATTTGAAGATGCTATAATTTCTAGTAAAAGATGTAATCTTAGGATGATGGTGTCATGGGTTACTTTGATCTGTTATCTTACCTGATAATGCAATTCCAAGCGTCTCATAATCTCCTTTGCAAGAGACAGCAGAGCATTATACTTAGTCGTGAGCTGGGTGATGCCATTGGACACCCTCGTATCGGCACACGTCTCCAGAAGGGTTTGAGCCCTCATGTGGAGCCTATCCAGCTCACGTTGCCAATCGAATAGCGTCTGCAGGTGGACCTATAATCAATCATTAACACATTATGATTCTGCGATAAACATTAAAAAAAATTAATTACTTAATTTACATTCACCAATGTTATCTAATTAATTTACATTGAATTATATTATTGTTCGGTACCTGGAAATCTTCCAAAACAGTTTTCTTTAGTTCCAAGCTTTCTTGAAGTTTATTGAAAGATTGTACTAGTCCTTCTGTTGTGTTCAACCAGTCAGCTGCTTCCTTGTATTGATCTTCGTACTCTGTCCATTTCACAATGCCTTCTTCAATCAATGTCTTGGTGTTGTTTAATTGTTCTCTGCAAAGAAATATTTTTATCATATAGTGTTATTAATTCTTATGAATTTTATTACTAATTTATTGCATGAAATTGCATTTTTGAATATTCAAAGCTTTTAAAATTCATTACAAATCACTTACACATAGCCGTCATATTCTTCTTGCATCAGCGCTCCTTCTTCTTCAATGACTTCCTTGTCTTCCGTGTCGGCTATCTGGCAAGATATTTCGGCTTGCTCAAGAGCCTTGTCCAATTTCTGCTGACCCTCGGGAAGTTCACTTTGGAGAATCTTGAGTTGCGATATCTTTCCACTGAGGGACTCCTTATCTCCAGTGGGCTCGGAGCATTTACCTAAACGTTCTTTGGCAGCCCTTATCCACTGCACAAAATCGCTTCCCGCATCGATGAAGGCTTGATGATGTTCTACAGTTTCCTTCTGTTTGGCATAGAGATCCTTAGCCTGTTTGCTCAGAGATTCATACTTATTGGTGATTTCTGAGGCAGGTGCCGCTTGCATCAATTCCGAAGCTTTGGATGTAACCGATTGAATCATTGGTTCAAATGAAACGATGTCTTGCACAATATTGTTGGTCTGTCTCAATGTGGCCTTTCTTTCGCCTAAGCTTAAGCCTGATGTGAGACCCGATTGTCTCTCTTGTCCTTTTTTTGATTTTGCAACCTTCTGTTCGCAGACTTCCTGTAGTTTTGCTTCTCTGTCGGTGATCCATTGCTGAAGCTGTGAATAGCTAGAACTATAATCGGCCCATTGGAGCAAGCTAGTCTCGAGGTGCACTTTAGCTGTGGACATTTTCTTGACTAGTCTTTCCCATTCGTTTTGAATATCCTTAAGTTCTGTGTTGATCTTGTCCCTGCCATCTGAACGAGTGTTTCTTAAGACCTTTTCACCGCAGTTCACAGTGGCGTGAATGAGGTTCTGACCTTCTTCTCTCTTGCGCAAGAGATCCTGAATCTTTTCCAAACGTTTCTGCAAAACTTCCTTACTGCTAGTGCTTGATGATTCACTACTTCCTCTTATCAATTCCCATGCTTTCTCAACCCAATCCTTAGCCTTAGCCAAAGTGTTATCGTACTCCTTGTGTTGCTCATAGTTAGTTTCAACTTTCTTTGCTACATCTTTAGCCAAGTTTACTTGCACTTGATATCTGGAGTTCAGAAGACGCAGCTGATTATTGACATAGGTGTCGAGATGAGATGACAATAATCCAGAGGCTGTTTTATTAAATTTGTCGATATCCTCTTTTCCTTTGTCTAATTTTTCTAATAACTTTGCAACCTCTTTAACTTGGTTTTCTTTTTCCTTTGCAGTTGCTAGCATTGCCAATTTATGATTTTTGATTAGAATATCAATTTGCTGCAACCAGTCTGAAAGACGTTCATACTCATCTTTGTATTCCCGCCATTGCGCGACTGTCTTTTCCAATTGATCTTTTTGTTGTTTAATTTCGTTGAAGAGTGTTTCAAAGCTTTCTTTGAGAGCTTTCATTTCGTTTCTGATAATCTTCTGACCTTCAGGAGATGTACTTGCTAGCACTACCTCACCAGTGTGTTGCAGATGCTCGACAAGAAGTTCTCCTTGAGCTTGTTTATTCAGTAACGCATCCAATGGCGCAACAGAATTTTCTATTGCTAATTTGTCACTCAAACTCTTTGATTTCATTGAAGGAACCTTCTCTCTCGCCCTGCTCAACCAGCCTATTAAGTCATCACTGGCTTCCTTGTACACTCGGTGATCCCTGTATTGAGCCTCCCTTTCGCTCAGAGTCTTCTTAATATTATCAAACAATGAGTCGAATTTGTTCAATATTTCCTGAGCTTGTGAAGCGGCTTGGGTTTGTTGTCCGCTCTCCACCATCTCTGCTGCCTTTGCTTTCAAGTTATCTACTTCAATTTTCTCACATCTCACCTTCTCTTCAATGTTCTTTATCTTTTCTAATTGTGATCGCTTTTCACTCATGGTAGATTGGAAAGGTGTAATTTCTTCCAGCGAGTTCTCCATCCATTCAACAGTCTTGTTGAGAGCTTGAATTTGTTCCAAGAATCCTGCCCATTTGCTGATGGAATCATCTAATAAAGATTTTATTTCAATCATTTTGGAAGCCAACGCCGACCATTCTTCTTGCAACTTTGCGAGGGCCTTATTTATAGTTTTATGTCCTCCGGTAGGCGTATTAGCCAAAACTGACTGAGCGAGCTCAACACAGTTTTGAACTTTAGAGAAACCTTCATCTTTGATTAAAAGCAGATCTTGAATGAGAACCAATTTATTTTCTAGGTCTTTTTGGGAAGATGCACTCAAATCAGAACAGTATGACATTTTGTTTTTAATATCTGCAAGCCACACCATGCATTCTGATAAATCTCTTTCAAATTCCTGGTGAGTCTTAACATACTGTTGCCACCTGCTGGTTAAGTCTTTGACTTTTTGGGAAATTTGTTGATACTTCAATCCCAATTCAGTTATTTGCAGACTCCTCGATCCCATTGTTCCTTTATGAAGTTGTTGAGCCTTCTCTGTGACACTATCGATCTCAAGTTCTTTAGCTCTCACTTCACCCTGTAACACTTTCAAAGAGTCTAACTGCTCTTGTTTCTCAGAGCAGGTCGGCTTCAAGTCGATAGCGTGCAGTTTGGTGTCTGTTTCTCTAATCCACGACAGGCATTGATCTTTAAGATTTTCATATTCATTCCATTGCTGGAGTTTATTTTCTAATAATTCCATTGTCGACCTGATAAATGAAACTAGACCTTCCCATTCTTGCTGCGAAGAATCAATTTGGTTTCTAATATTGATATGTCCCGTTTCAATAGTTCCGGGAATTACTTTTTCACCGAGTGAACGAATCAGATCGATCCTCGGCTGTTCTTCAGGCAAACGCAATTGTAAATTTTTAAGTCGTTCCAAATTACTGTACAGAGAAACTCTTTCCAAATCGACATCACCCCAAAGGTTCACAGTGTTGTGTGTAGCCTCGACCCACTCTTGCAAGTCCATCACAGCCTTGCTGTACTGCTGATGATCACTCACAATGGCTTCATACCTCTCCACGTACTTTTGAGCCCTCTGCAAGATATTCTTGTGTTGATCGACCATTGCAGTCAGTTGGCTTAAAATTTCTTCATTCTTTTCTGGCAAGTTGTCAGTTTTGTCACGCAGATCGATGATGTCCTGTTGGTGCATAAGCGCTTCTTGGAGGAAATTCCTGTAGACAGTCAGCTGACCTCGTTTCTCATCTAAAGTCCCTTTCAATTCCAATTCTTTCGGCAGCATTTGCTCGGCCGACTGCAACCATTTCTTAATGTTCTCAAGACATTCCTCGAATCCTGACCATTTCGTGAGCTTAGCTTGGAGATCTCTCTCGGCGCTTCCGATTTCATCGTAAAGTGAATCCAGCGACTGTTGCAAATCTTGGAGCTGTTGTCTGATGATTTCTTTACCTTCGTCTGATGTAGAAAGGTATGTTTTCTCTCCTAACTCGACGGCATTATTAAGAAGCAGAGTTGCACTGGACTTTTGTGATAAGAGATCTTTAAGCCCTTCACTCTTCTCCAAGATGGCCTCTCTTGCTCCTACCTTTGACCCGCCTTTGCATTCATCGAACTTCAATTGTGCCATAGATATCCATTCAGCGCACTGCCTGTATTTCTCTTGATAAGCATTATGGTCCACGACTGCCTGTTCGCACTTCTTCACAATCTCCTTGGCTGTCGCCTGGATGGATTGGAATCTTGAAGTTATTTGTTGAATGTTAACAGCGATACGAGTTTCATTGCTGTTTTCAATCAGATCACTCAAATCGTCAGTGAGCTTATCAAACTCTGCTTCGCTCTTTTTAAGATTGACCACAAGAAGCTGAAAATATGGAAAACAAATTTAACATCGGCACAATGATAAGCATTTTTTTTGTTATTCACCACATGATATAAAAATAAATAAACAAACAACACCCTTTGACCTGACAACTCCATTACCGGGACAGAATCAACATATAACCACCACCTTTTTCTTACTAAATTAAGGAGTATTTCAAAATTGGCACACATATTCCCACATATTCCCTGATTATGTCTTAGCCTAACCATACTTGTCCATTAAATATTATTGTAATCCATATACCTTATTGTATTTTAGTATAATTTTTACTCGAATTTCTAAATTTTTATTAAAAAAATAACAATGTTTAATCACATTCTTTTTTCATAAAGAAAATTGTAATTTTAATGTTTCCATATTTATCACCAAAGCATTTAAATTTTATTAAGTTACATATATTTTAAGTACATTGTTAGACTTGTTTTATTTTTACTTCTTTACTTTTTACTATTGTATTTTTAACAAATATGTAGAACACAATAAAAATTTAATACTGCTTTGGAACATTGTTAGTTTTGTATTTAGTATTCCTTCTTCCTGTCAAACTCCAACACGTAGCCTACAATGTACGAGAGTGTGCAAGTGCGTTAATATTATAAGTGGTGCGTTTTTTTGCCAAAATAATTGAATTTGTTGTCCTCTTACTTGATCCAATGAATCGGCCAAAGTTACAAGTTCACTCAAGTCTTTTTGTTGGCTTTCAATAATTTTAACGACATCCTGTTCAATGGAATAATTTCGAAAAATTGGTGTATTATGTTTTTTTTTTTAAATTAATAATGATAGTTAATATAATGCAAGAATTTACTAAAAATAAATTGATTATGATACAGAAAAAATACAAATGAATTACCTGATATTTTTCAAGCTGTTCAGATTTTTCGGGTAGAGTAGATTTCGGGGCATAGTTTTTGAGATTGAGCTCAGCATCAGAGAGCCAGCCCAATAGTCTTTCATTTGTAGTTTCATACTCCGACCAGTGTTGCAGTCTCTCTTCTAATCCTCGTTTGATGTCACTCAACGACGCTACAAACTTCTCAAAGTCTACCGTGAGAGTTGACAGGTCTCGAACCATGGCTTCCTTAGACCTGGGAGGTAAGATATTAGCTCGGTTCTCCACGTGGTCCACCAGGCATTTAATCCTGCTGTGACCGTCTGGCACGTTGTCTTGAAGTTCTTGAATCTTCTTCAATTTTGACTGAAGAGAAGCTTTGTTTCCTGAGTAATCGGACAACACTTGTAACTTCTCCCAAAGTTGTTTCTGGTAGTCTTGATGAGCTTTTTGAAGATCATTGAATTGCTGATAAACATCCAGACAATTTTCTAACTGAGCAATTAACGCCTTCAGATCTGATGTCAACTTGTCATATCGTTTCCAAATTGATTTCACGGTCTTCTTTACATCCTTTGCTTTCTGTTCATCAGACGTAGCAGATTCTGTAACAGTTTGGGCCTTTTCGGTAACAACCTCGATCACACGTTTGTGAGACAGTATTTCTTGAAGGGTTGTTTTATTCTTCAACAGCTTGGATCTGATTTCTTGGGTAGAAACTGACGACGAAGCGGCATTCTCGAGTTGCACGAGCTTTTCTTTCTCGTCAAGCCAGGCGAGAGTCTGTTGTAACGTTTCTTGATAACTCGACCATTGTAAGGATTGCGCTTCATGATGTTTCTGCTGCTGTTTGATTTTATCATTCAGCTTGTCCCATTTCTCTCTAATGTTGCGTAGGTCTTGGCGTATTTTCTCTCTTCCTTGAGCCGAAGTGTCAGGCAGTAAGCTTTCGCCTGCCGCTGTTAAAATGGCTATTTTCTGGTCACCTTTTTCTCTTTCGACTAACAGCATCTGTAGTTTGTTGGCTTTTATATCTAGCGGACTGCTGTTAGTTTGGTTATCCAAAAATTTAATATTCTCTTCCAACGGTTTAAGCCAATTGCAAGTTTCTTCGTACAATTCGTTAAACTTCTTATGATCGTCCACTAACTTTGTCCAGTGATGAATAACTTCCTTCATTGTAATATGGAGTTGCTGATATCTATTACTTATTTGTGATATCAAAGGCTTAAGTCTCTCGACACCGCTTATTTGAAGCAACGTATGCGATTGATCTATAAAGTCGTCTATTTCTTTCTCTTTATTTGCCACATCGTCACGCTTCTTGTTGTACGTCTCCAGTTGAGCAAACTTCTCTGGCAAGTCGGATAACAATACCTGATCCCGCAATGACGACTCAGCATTTTTAATCCAGTTCATTATTGATTCTGATTGACTTTCAACATTTTCCCATTGGGTCAACGTGTGCTGCTGCTTAACTTCAGCATTATTTAGGCTCTTCAGGAAGGCCCTCAACTCGGCTTGAAGATTGTCAATATCGGCTTGGATAATTTCATTGCCAGGTTGTGAAGTGCTCTTGCTCACTCCGACATTTGTTTCTCTGATAGCATCCAGTTGCTTAGCTCCCTCTGTCTCGGCGGCCTTCAATGCGTTAATGGTGGCAATCTTTCGTTGGATGTCTGTTTTTTCACCACTCACATCTTCACATTCGTGTAATTTTTCCTTTTCACCGTTCAACCAATCCTTGAAATTTTTACATTCGCTCAAAAGAGTGCTGTGCTTCTTTACACATTCTTCCAAATTGTTTTGAAGATGCTGTGATTTGGAAACAATATTTTTGAATAACTCTTTAATCGACTGTAGATACACGTTCAACGAAGCGTCTTGCGTTTGATCTACAAGTGTCTGGGCTTTGTCGCAGACGGATTCAACTAATTGTTGATGGGACATAATTTCCTGGTGCATAATTTTGTGATTCTGCAACTGAGCTCGTTTCTCTTGAAGAGAAGCTTTCAACTCAGTGTGCTGCTGCATGGCTCGCTCCACATCCTTCAGCCATTTAGTCAATTGCTCTTGAGCCAGTGAAAAGTCAGAGAATTGCAGTAAACATTGATCCAAATTATTACTGGTATCTTGAAGAATGTCTCCAAAGCTCTCCCACAGTGTTCTCAAATTCCTAAGTTGTTGCCTGATGATCTCTCTTCCGTCTGGACTAGTATGGTTGTATAATTTTTCTCCGCGATCGAGTAGCGACTCAAATTTAGGAGTTTCCTTGTTTTTGAGATCAGACAGTTCCCTCGATTTGTTTTGTTTCTCTTGAAGCATGGCGTAATCTCCAACAATTTCATTGAGGTCGTTGACTTCTTCGACTTTTTGCTTCAACCAGTCTTCGAGTTCATTATAATCGTTTTCAAACTGCTCGTGTTCGGCAACGAATGTATCATACTTCGAAATGACTTCTTTGATTGTATTACGGAGAGTCTGATACCTTGTAGATAACTTAGATATTCTCACCGATATGTCTGAGTCGCCTTCCATGGAAGCCGTCGTTTCAACGGCTTTAGATATTTCATCTGCCTTGCTTAAAACTTCTCCTTCGAGACCCTTGAGTTTTAAAAGGTAAGCTTTCTTAGCATCGAGAGTACTTTTTAAGCTCTGATCTCGTATTTGGTTTTCCTTTTGTTTGAGCCACTTATCCAAATTTTCTAAAGTCAACTCGTTTGCTGTCCACGTGCTCAGTAGATTCTTTAGTTTTTCTTGATTGGAGTTGCAATGGGATAAGAAAGAATTCCAGGCGTCACTCTGCTCTTGGAATTCCTTAAGTAAGGCCGCATGTCCAGATTTAGCCGTCTCTTTGAGAACGAGTTGCAGTTGAGAATTGCAAGCGGCCATTATTTTATCGCCTTCGGTTTTCTGTTGTAGCAGATTATCTACTGTGGCCAGTTTGCTTTCGACATCTTCACGATCCGTCGCAGAAACGTCATCCACCAATGAGGATTCAGATTGAAGGGCATTCAACCAATCTCTACAGTTCTCCAAAATTTGTAAATAATTTTCATGATTTGAAATTTGGTTTTCGCATACTTTGATGCGATCTGTAACCAAAGCGGCGGAATCATTATACTTGTGAACGCTGTCTTGAAGTTTATTACTGCTTTCGTCATCAGAGAGTGCAGATATTTTGTCTTCCAACTGCTCGACAATGCTCTTATGCAGTAATATGTCTTGCAATAAATTCTTATTAGTGTGCAGAGCTATTTTCTTTTCTTGCAATGTCGGGTAAAGCTCTAAAGATCCGATGGATTTCTGCTTGTCTACTATCCAATTAGCCACTTGGCCAAACGTCTCATCGAATGATGATCGCTTCATCATTATACCTTCAACCTGTTTGCATACGGCGTTAACCTTATCGATTGATTCCTCCAACTTGTCTCGCAGAGCTCGCAGTTCATTTCTGATAGTGTCCCTATTTTCTGGAGTTATGCCCGTGAACAATGATTCTCCTGCTTCGACCGCTTCGTTTAGCAGCGCTTGTCCCTTTTCTCTTTCTTCTAAGAATTTTTTAAGTTCATCCAATTCAGCTTTTTGTGGTTTAGCTGACATAGAGCAAAGAGCTTGATATTTTTCTACTTTTCCGGACGCATCGTTAAGCCAGTCTTTAAATGCTTCAGTGTTACTTATGTATCGCAGTTTATTCTTTTTCAATTCGTTCAAGCGGTTAATATACGATGATATAAATTTACCCACAGTATCGTATCGCGTAACCAAGTGGTTTACATACTGACCGACTCTAGATTCGGGATTTGCATTTACGATTTCATCGCCGAGCTTAGATAGATCATTAATTTCAGACAGATTGTCATTAATTTGCTTTTTGAATACTTCCATTTCTTCGATCTTCTTATCAATCGAATCGAGATCTAAGAGACTGACAGTTTCTGATCGCACGCGACCTTCAACATCTTTAAGCCAGGACGAAACATTTTCTGACATCGATTCATATTTCAGCCACAAGTCAATGTTGTTTTGTAGTTTTGATTTAGTATCAACATACGCCTTATTGAGTTGACTCAATTTAGAAATAGCTTGAGCCTTTTCGGCCTTTAACGCTTTGAGCGTCTGCGGTGTTTCAACACTTTCTAAAAGATCAAACGACTGGTTTAGGTTTTCAATGCGTTCATCACAATCTTGAATTCCTTTCTTTACATCTTCCAGTGCGGCCATCTTCACTTCCAGATTATATTTATCGCTTCCGGGCTCGGGAGCACACCAAATGGCTTTTTCTTCTAATGATTTTAACACTCTCTGAAGCATGCTGAATTTATCGGTATACATTTTCTTTAGGAACGTTAGTAAAGTTCCTTCAATTTTGTTAGCGTGTGACATGACACCTTCGTAACGTTTCTGTATACTGTTTAATTCTTTTCGGGATGATAGTCTCAGAAAATCCTGGATAATTAGAATTGAGTTCGCCGACTCTCATTGTGATATTGTCTATTTCGTCGCACGATTTCTCCAGTTGTTCTTTGCTCTGTTGGCATTTTCTCAATCTCTCCAGTATCTTGGTGCTCTCTCCGCTCATGTCGTCGCACTTGATGATCTCCTCCCTCAGCCTGCTGATCACATCGCTGACGTTTTTGATGTCACGTCTGATGTCCTTCTCTTGAGAATCCAATACGGTGGCTGCCGATTCCAAATTATCAGCGAGCTCTTTGAGTACTTCGAATTGTTCCTCCAATAAAGCACTCAGAGACGAAAGGGGTATTATTGGTGTACCCTTATTGATGTTAGTCAACTGTTCGATCTTTACTTGAATGCTGTTTTTCATATTTGTGTATACAGGTAACTCTTCCTTATATTTATTCAAAGTAGACTGTCCAAACTGTACTTCCAAGTTGTCTGCCGCATTAGATAATCCCTGGCAGGTCTCGTTAATCCAGTTAATCAGCTGATCCTTATTGTCGTCGATTTGCTTCCAAATGATTGATTGAGATTCCAAATCTTGTATTCTCTTAATGGCTGAATCGTGTACTTTCTCCCAACGAGTTTGTGAATTGAGATATTCATTTTCGATGGAAGTGGAATCGAAGCCACCCAACGGAGCCGCTTGTTTCAAGATGGACTGCTTGATAACTTCCATTTGATCTAATGTAGTTTTGGACCTCTTCAACATATCGGCGGCCTTTTTGCATCGTTCAAGAGCCTGGTTGGCTTGAATATAGCTCGTCGGTGCTTCCATGCAAGCTTCCAATAACTGATTAGCTTTGTCGACGTCTCTGTCGAAGGTGCCCTTAAAGTTCATTAAGTCTTGAAGCGTCGATGCCAACACCGAGTATTTATTTCGCGTGTCTCTCAAAATGGCATTCGTCTGCTCCCAATTGTTATCGTTGGATGATAATATGTTTTGGATTTCCGCCATTTTATTTTGATCTTCCCTCATCAAATGCAATCCTTCCTCTCTCAGATCGCCTCTCAAAGGTTGCTTTTGTTCTAGTTCGACATCCAACGCGTCCAACTGTTTCAAAATCTGCGAAATCGTTTCCTTGTTGCTTGCAATCGGATGTTTGGCGATTCCGCTCAAAGCCGTTTTAGAACTCTGCAATGTTCCGGCGACACTCTTTTGAAGATCACTAAATTTATCCCAGCGGGCGTTTACTTTATCTAACTGCTCTTTCTTATTGACGACTTGGGACTTCAATCTTTCAACTGTTTGTTCCAATTCTCTCAAAAGATTACCGGCTGTAAGTGATTTTCCGGTATTTTTCTCTTTTATTGGGATGTGCGGCAAATTATCAATGGAAGCGGATTGTTTATTCCAAGTTATAATTTTCTCAGATATAACGTTCAATTCGTCTTTAATCTGTTCACACTCTTCGGGTACTTGCTTTTGACCTTCGACTCTATATTTGATGTGTGACAGTTGCTGTTTGGCATCGTCGTACCAGTTTAAGAAATCTGCCCACTTTTCAAGGTAAGCTTTGTTTTGTGTCAAATAGCCTTCCAACTTTTGGTAGTTCTCTACCAATGTCGAATAAGTATCATTGAGAAGACGAGATTCGTCAGGGCTGGAGCTTAATGACATATTTTTTACTTCATTGTAAATGGAATTGAATTCCGGTTGCATCTCGGCGTGCTCTTGCATCAAAACATGCATCGCTTGCAAAGCTGGTTCAACCCTATCCGAACTTATTTGATCGTGTTGTTCAATTTTTCTTTTCAGTGTATCCATCCAGTTTTCAAAGTCGGTTAACTTTCCTTGGAATTCTTGTTTTTCAATTATCTTGTCTGATAGGTCATTTGTTTTTTGCCTAACGGTTTCAGCCAAAGTGTTGACCCTGTCCTTCAAATCGGTTACTCTAGATTTGATGATAGCAGCTCCTTCCGGAGTGAGGGCGTGGCTGATGCTGTCAGAGTTTTGTGTTAGAGTCACAATCTTCGCTTGCTGTTGTGAAATTTCATTGTTGAACGATTTCAATTTGCTCAATTCCCTGTCGAGTTTATCGACTTGTGGCGTGTTAATATTAATCGTTCTCTTGGCGACAATTTTTTCTCCATTAGTGATCCACGATTCTAACTTATTGGCATCAGAATCAAATGATTGCCACGTGTTTACCAATTTATCTAACTTGTTAGTCCATTGCTGTGCCGAATCATGCACGATGGCCCATCTTGAATGTACTGCATCCACTTCATCCGGAGCATTTGTTTTGTTGGTCATTTGATGACTGAGAGCAGACAGACTCTGTAACTTGTTGAGCTGCGTCTCACATTCCTTTTCGAATAGTTTAGCTTGCTGTTGCAATTGCACGGCTTCTTGTAATGTTCCAGGCTTTACCAGTCCGCTGGATACTTTAAGCTCCGACTGCTCCAGCCACGGCTTGACTTCTGATAATTCAGCCTTGTATTTGTTCCATTTTTGTAAATCTTGCTGGGTCGCTCTCGATTGGTTTTCGGTAGACTTTTGTAATCCGATTATGATTCTTTCCAAGTCCATTATTTCTGCCTTCAATTTAGCGGCATCTGGTGAATTGGTCTCTTTTTCAATGTACGCAGCATTGTTTGCGAGCTCATTGATGATAACTATTCTCTCCTGCACCATACTCTGCAGCGATGTCGACCGCTGTACTCTTTCTTCTGGTGTTATCGACTCGGATTGTATTTGAGATACGAGCAGAGGACCAGTTTTTTGTACCCACACTCTCATATTTTCTAATTTGCTGTTTATTTCCTTCCATTGTTTATTGTATTTCTCCAAGTCCTTTACTTTTTGTTCAACGTCTTCCAACGTAGCACATAAGCTTTTCTCCAGTTCGAAGACTTCTTTTTCTAGAACCGGTTTTTGTTCTTCATTTGCAATTGTGCATAATTCAGCGCATATCGCTCGCAGTCTGTGCATTTTATCTTCCCTCGCAGATTGCAACGATTCGTCCATTAGTAATCCTCTTTGGAGTTGTCTCTCAATGTTACAGACGTCTCCTTCAGACGGCACGGCCATTTCTTTTTTGATTCTAGTCAATTCCGATACGATGTCTTCTTTCTGTTCTTCGTAATTTGACCAAACTTTCTGTGCCCCTCTCAATTTCTGGAGCTTATCGGTTGTAGTTCCATAAGCATCATTCCATCCGGTCTCTAATGTATGAACTTCAGTTTGGACGAAACTGGGAGTATTAGAGTCCTTAAGAAGATCTTTGCCTCTTTGAAGCATGGACATTATCATCGGTCTCTGCTGATCTAACTGGGAGACAGCAGACTGCTGTTGCACGATCATTTTCTCTACATTGTGTAAAGATCTTGGATATTCTTCCTTGATAGATTGATCTTTGACTCTTTCGAGGACACAGATGACTTCGTGCACTTCTCGCCTGTAAGTGTAGCATCTGGAGAAGGTTTCCGTCTTCACCATTGTTATTTCGATTGTAGGAATAAGATTCTTATATCTCGAAATCAAATTCTCCAATTTGGTTTGTTCATTGAAGGCTTCTTGTTCGGTGCAATGTGATGAAAGCATATCAAGTGTTTGTACGAGCCACTTCATATCTTCTCTCTTGATGTCAGCCTCACGGCAAATTTGCTGCAAAATTAAATAAATATTATAATAAGAGTCACAATTTTTATCCAAGCATTAAAATTATTGTATTATTATCAATAATTTATGTTACCATTAATAATTTCAACTGAGATAGCGGCATGGAAGAAGTAACAAAATAAACAATTATTTTTACAAAATATTAAAAAAATATATCGTATAAAAGACACAACTACTTATAAGACACAAACTAACCTGGAAGACAGCCTTTTCTTTCTCGAACTCTTCTGATGAGTTAACTTCCTTCACAATATTTCCCATAGTTCCATCTACGTGATCCATCCAGTGCTCCATCTCAACAAATTTATTCCTGTAACTGTCCCACTTGGCGGGTATTTGTTGAAGTTGGTTCCTCAGGCTTTCGACCCTGCGAGCCGTCATCTCCCATTGATCTTCACACCGCCTCAGTTCATCTTCAAGGCATTGATCAGCCGGGTTCTGCTGAGAGTAACCGACTGTGATCTTCCTCAAGTTTTGTAAACAGGTTTCAATCTGTACGACTCTACCTTGATTCTTGAAGTATTCATTGTTACGAGATAGAATGGTATCGACATCATCGTTTTGATTATAAGCCTGTAATAAAATTTATATAATTAATTTATTCACTATAATTAAAATAGACAAATAAGAGATTTTAAATGTAAATAAAACACATTAAATTACGATGTTTAAATAGTATTAACGTACCTGTTGCTCAATATTTATTTCCTTTTCAATTTCTTGCAAGTATTGTTGGAAGACAGTTTCGTCTAATCTGAATTCCAGTCGCATAAGATGAAGTGGAGCAAAAGATAGAACCTCTTGCCATTTGTATTGCAGCTTTTCAACCGTATCCCTGACTTCAGTTTGCTCTTCGTGTGGAATACATTTGATCAAATCATTTCCAGTCTGAATCAAGTCGTGCAGCAGACGATCATTCACTTTGGTGAAGAAGTTCTTGTGATGCTCGACAGATTGTTTAGTTTCGATGCTGTGTTTCTCGGATATGAGGGAGTCAGCTTGATTCAGCCAATCCAACATTGATCTACAGCAATCTGTAAAGTTTTTCCAGCACCGAGACGCTTCTTGCAGCTTCATATCGCATTGGTGCGCTTGTTGCGTCACTCTAGCAAACCTGTCATTCAATTCCTTCATAGTTTGCACACTCTCTGAAGTGTCAATAGATTTGTCTTGGTCAACCGACTTGATAATGTTTTGGAATACTTTATTTTTGCTTTCCAACATTGACTTATAGTACATGGTCCTCGAAAAGAAGCTCTTGTATCCGTCTAATTGACTCTGAATCGATTCCTTGCCTCCCGAATACGTAATTTGGGACAGTAATTCTTCAGCTTTGTCTAGCCATGCATTAATTTCTCTCTGTCCAGTTTCTAATGATTCTTGTTGAACCAAAAGTTGATGGTACAGATGTAACTTCACGGGAATCAAAGCTCTCACTTTGACGAGTGCTTCTTTTTCTTTTTTAAGAGTGTTCATTATTTTGTCCACTTCGTCTCTCGGCAAATCGGTTATCATGTTCTGGAAAGTCTTGCTGATATTCTTGAATAACTCTTCCACACTCTCCACTTCATTTTGCAACGTCACCAACTGGTCTCCGTATTGCTTAATTTTTTCAGTCGAGGCTAATGGCTGTGAAGCTAAGATCGCTTCAGCATTCCTGAGCCATTTGCTCAAAGATTCAATTCCTTGTTTGTAATCTTTCCTGTTCCTTAAAATATCTCCAGCATGCATGTATTGCTTCACTTCTGAGAATATGTTCTCCCATTGTGACGTCATTGTCATATAACGGTTTTTCAATTCCATAGCGACGGGATCCTCACACGTTGCTACTAAAAAGCTAACCGTGTCTCCCAATAGTTGATGCTTGTCCTTCCATAAACTTATGTCTTGGAAGAATTCCATCCTTTCTTCTTCGTCTTTGTTCATCATCGTCTGTGCTTTACTGAGCCATCCATCGAATTCATCGGCCAGTGGCGTCCAGCGTTGCCAATACGCGATAACTTCATCGAGCATACTCTGCACGCAACGAAGTTCCATTGAAATATTCTTCCACTTTTCAGCAACATCTCTCATAAACCTGTCAATTTCCAAATTCTCTTTTATATCCACGTTGCACACTTGACGGTACTCATCGATGACTTGTTGAATATCGACGTAAGCCTTGTTGAATTCGTGGAATATTTTATTTCTAGAAACGAAATTCTGATAATCCTCCATGAGGCTCTCCACTTCCGGCTGGCGTCCGTATTTAATCGTCCAGCATCTCAGTTTAGTTTCAGTCAGATTTAAGAAAGCGACCAAACAGCACTTGTGTTCCAAAAACTTCAATCTTGCTCTTCGTTCGGCAGCCTTAGAAGGCACGACTCTCAGTCTACACTCCATGTTGTGAAGCTGGTCTCCCGGCACTTGCAGCGCCGAGGGAGAATGCCTCGCATTTTCAAATCGCTCCATCACGGCTGGGATGTCTGCGAAAAAGGCACTGTGCTCTTCAAGCTTTTTACTAATAACCGCGGCAGTCTTTTCGTCAAGCGTCGAAGGCAATTCGTCAAAGTAAAGTAAGTATTCGGCCTTTGCGAGCCACTCTCCTATCGGACCAAAGTCCGGCGGAAGCTTGGCGTCCAGCAACCACAACCATCTCCTTATTAAATATTCTAATTTATTCCACAGCTGCTGGATTTCTTTCCAAGAGTCTAACGTTATCGATATCATACTCTGAGAATTGACTAAGTTTCTTAGTTTATTGTAAATTAATTCTTTAACGTCTACTTCGTTTTTGAAACTGATAAAATCGGAATAGTTTCGTGAGAGCGTATTGGATTCCTCCTGGTGTTCTAAATATTGAATCTTCTTATACAGCCAGTCTATTAAGTCGTTATATTCTTCTTGTATAGCAGCTACAGCGTCAGGTCCGGTAGTCTGAAAGCACATAACAAAATAAAATTGGTTTCAAACATACATGTGAAGAATGTTGATATATATATAATCGTGTCGGAAACAACAGGGTCAGATCCTGTCTGCCCAGAAGTGGGCGACGTCGATGGCGTTACTCCCGGCCATCATCAGGTCTTCCTGGGTGCAGCTATTTGGGCACAGCGCACACATCAGAAGGTGTGACAGGGTCTGCTTCACGCCGCAGTCACATTCAGTCGGTCCGCTGTAAAACTGCCAGGCTTTCATTTGTGTCCTCGTCTTGCATATTCCGGTTCAAAGTCTTTTAAGGGACCTCCATATATTCCACCCCTGGTTGTGTCCAGGGGCTAGGTCCTCTTTCGGGGCAATCCAAGCATTCCCCTTAGTTGCGCCCTGACAGGGTCTGCTCCACGCCGCAGTCACATTCAGTCAGTCCGATGTTGATAGCAGTATATTTCATAAAACTATAAGTGTTGTCTTACTTTAGGTTCCGGATACTTGTGCAGGAACTGGGCGACATAGGTCATGATGGAGCGCTCGTCGGGACGCTCCACGTCCACGTCCTCGGCGTCCAGCAGCCGGGCGATGCCCAGCTCGCTCTCCGCCACGCTGAAGGCCGTCTCCAGCCGCTGCTTGTTGGAGGCGCGCTTCATGGCGGCCAGGTTGATCAAGTTGGCTTTGATCGCGTCGATGATGGCGAGGAATGCGATGCCGTCCCGCCAGCTCGCGCCGAAATCGTTAACCTCAATGCCCGAATCCCTGAAAAATATATATTTAGTTAAGATTTTTTTATGCTAATAAGAAAATATATTTCACCGTAGGTACAATCGCTATACAGCATTAATTTAAACTTGCTTAACGCTGCATCAAAATACTCACAAATATTTTTTCGGACACACTGTATACACCAAATTGACACATAATTATATGTTTGTAAGGAACAAGATAATTGTATTAACATGTGAGCATTAAATTATTAATTATAATCGATATATAAATAAATAACTTCAGTTTCAGTGTTTAAATGAAAATGCTTTTTTTTAATGTAAACACACACAGGAGAATACCGACAGATGGCGGTAGTAATTCTGAAGTCTCATCTGTGGAATTCTATGACGCTTATCATGCTGCATATGGCTATGCGATGCATGTGTAGTGTTGATCCGCCAACGTCGTAGACTACAACCCGAGATTCACGCATCATCCTTAATTATTACAGGAATTTACTATGAATGGGTGGTCTTCATGGGACGACTTTCGTCTACCACCAATTTTGATTAATAGGCTATGACTGGCATTTATGGGTGATGTATCAAATTCACACCAACCGGGGTATTTCAAAGCTCAGATATCGATTAAAAATATATATTTTTTTAATCTCCATCGGGGATCGAACCCACGACTTTTGGCTTGCAAAGCAAACGCTTGGACCATTGAGCTATGACCGCCGGCAAATTAGAAATTGCTAACGTTAGAAGATCTGCTAATGTTATTTAATTTAAATACATCTTATGATAACATTAGATTGTAGACTATATCCAGTATTAGCACTGGATTCAATTTGTAAGAACATGCTTCGCAAAAAACACTTTACTGTCCAATAGCTGTACCAGGTAGCTTTACTGCCATGCAAAGAAAACACTGTTGATGTCTCTTGGCACTGGGCTGGTGTTTAATATGTGTTTGTCAACTTCACAGCTCTTATGCTGAGCTGAAGAGGACTGCAGAGGATCGAGAGGAGTTGAGATCGAGATGCAATATTTTGTTGCTGCAAACCAATCCACCGGATTGGTACTACGAAGAAAAACTTCACAAAAGAAAGAAAGAGTGGACAATGTTATAAATATTACATTATTTTTTAGAATTAAAGCTTTTTTTTGTGTCTTTTTCAACAGTGTCTTCTGATACTAAGTCTACAGTGCTACATCCAACTTCGTAATATACGAGGGACAGTACAGCGCTATGGTCCAGAAAGAAACTGGGCTCCCCTGCGGCTTCTCTCTTGACAAGCCGCAGTACTGCGAAATACTCTCTGTTGCGGCAACCTCACTTGAAAGTGGTCGGAATTGAGTTGGTTCTTATCAGAACCGCTCTTCCTGACAGTGGGATAACCTCTTTATTTTTTTTATTAATTATTCTTCATATCTTAGTGCCTTGCCTTACTTTGATATCAATACATTACACATCTCCAGAGAGTTAGTTTTGAAATGGTGCAATAACCTTTAAACGCCCAGTGGTTTCCTTAAGGGACAGCAGATTTGCGTCTTTCAATGCCCCAGGACAAGTGCTTGTGGTTCATTTTACAATCAGATTACATTAATTTGTAATAATAGTATTAATGTAAGTTCATGGAAAAATCTATTGTGCGACAAAACATTACAAACATTGGCCTGCTAGGGCATTAAACAATGCAAATTTATGGACCACTGGGAGTTTAAAGGTTAATATGAAAAATGGTGCTTACTTTGGTAGGGCATTGGAGACCCACTGCAAGAGGGTCTTGCGTGCTCCGACCTTCCATCTCTCCTGTCTGGCTTCTCCCGTGGGTGACCCGGCCTCCAGCGAGCTCTGAGAGCCGCCCAGGTCACCAAGATACTCCAAAGCTCGGCTGTTCTCCTCAATCTACGCGGAATCACAATAACACATGACTATCAAGACAAATCATACACATCATTTATAGTAAAATGTTCTGCGAAAATTGGAAAGGTTTATTTTTATTAACCAATGGCTAATGTAACATGTTCCAGATATCAAACGGATATGGAAAGAAGAAGAAGAAGGATGACTAATGAATTATCAAGTATTGAGAGATTGGGACAAGATTGACCTGAACTTTGATCTTCTGAACTTTTACGTCTTCATGTTTCTAAAAGAAATTATGAATCTAAATAAAAAAGCAGATTGTAATACAGGGAGCGGCAAAAAAAGCTGACGGTTTTAAATCAAAACAATTAAAACCGTCATTTTTTGCCGCTCCATTTAATTTAATTTTAACACTTAAAATTGATAAATAAAGTAAATATATACATTAAAATATTATTCATGATATTAAAATAAATAGATCTTTTAACCCTTTCATTACGGCTCGGTGGAATACAAATTATATCATCAATTATAAAACTAGTATTTGAAGCATAAATGTACTCATCTGGTCTATTTTCATATATCACATTGGTTCTTGTATCATTTAGCTATCAGATGATGCATAAAAAACTATTTTAAGAAAGTAGCAAAACGATATATCACGGCTACCGATGTCAACGGTAGAAAAATCTTACACGGCATATATCGGGTACCGATGCCAACAGGTTAAAGTGACATTTGATGTTTATAATATAATTAATTTGTTATAACACTAAATTTTCTACAAAATAAATCTTAATTATTAACCTTTAAAGCGGTTTCCTTACGGGACCGCAGATTTGCAACGTTCAACGCCCTACAGTTCCATACAGGAGTGCTAATGGTTCATTTAACAATCGGATTACATTAATTTGTAATAATAGTATTAAAATAAGTTCATGGAAGAATCTATTGTGCGGCGAAACATTACAAACATTGGCCTGCTAGGCATTGAATGACGCAAATCTCCGGTCCCTTATGGCAGAGCTCCGCAACCTTTTCTCATCTATGGCACACCAAAGTACTTCTTTGGATTCTACGGTACACCAAAGTTCTCACCTTGAATACCGCGGCACACCCAAAGCCAAAAATAGATATTAATTTGATCAATTTCACTTTTTTTAAATTTCATTTAGAACTTAATAAAGCAAGTTCCTCGTTGTATGTCTACATAAATAGGCGATAGGCGCTGGGAGCTTGAGGACAGTTGTAAAATTATTTATTTATAATATTGCCTTATTTGATCGCGGCACACCTGTATCGGCTTACGGCACACCGGTTGCGGAGCACTGCCTTATGGGACCGCTGGGCGGATAAAGGTTAATTCTGTATATTTAAATAATATAATAAATACTGAATTAAGTGTGTACGTAAATACAGCATAGTTAAATTACAATACAATTAAGTTAAAAAGAAATAATAACTATATACATGTGGATAAACTAACCTCGATCTGTTTCTGAAGTAAGATATTCCATTGAATTGATCGAAGCTTGCATAAAAAGGCATAATTATAAGTGTGCATATGTGCAAACATAGAAATAATACACGTTAAATAATATATAAACTAATGGTACATGTAATAAATATATTTATAATTTTATACCTGTATAAGAGGTGAGAACCAAAAGTTATCGAAGTTCTACAAATCATATAATCCAATTTCACATTTACTACAAGAATTTAGTATTAAAAAATAACTAATAAAATACATTCTATCAATTTGATACTGAATGTGAGTTTTAAATACATTTTATTAATATAATAGAAGTATTTTATAATTTAAAAAAATAACATTTAATAAGCAAAATAATTAACAGTTACATTTTGGTTTTATACTTAAGTTTGAGATTCTTATTTTCAAAATATATGTTAGGTATACTATCCTGAGATGTATGATATATTATCCTATCTTCTAAATATTTATTTTTAATCAACACTCATACCTACAGATAAATGTATGGTATAATAATTAAATACTCGTATACAGTGCCGATTTTAGGGGGTGGGGTGGGTCGGTGGCCCAGGGCGTCGATTGAGCTAAGGGCGCCCAGGAAAATCTAAGTCATATATATATATATTTTAAATACATACAATATGGGGCGCCAGAAAAAAAATGCCTTAGGGCGCCGTAGGGTCTAGAGCCGGCACTGCTCCTATACTGCAGACCTAATCCTGTGTTTTTTTTTAAAGGAGAATACCGATAGAATTTGATAGTAATCTTAATCTCATCTGTGGAATTCTATGACGCTTACCATGCTGCATATGGCTATGCGATGCATGTTGAGTGTTGATCCGCTAACGGCATAGGCTACAGCCCGAGATTCACGCATCATCCTTAATTATTACTGTGATTGGGTGGTCTTAATGGGACGACTTTCGTCTACCACCAATTTTTGTTAATAGTCTATGACTTGAATTTTACGGGTGAGGGATCAAATTCACACCAAACGGGGTATTTTAGAGCTCAGAAATCTATTTAAAATCTTTTTTTTTTAATATCCGTCGGGGATCGAACCCACGACCTATGGCTTGCAAAGCAAACGCTTTGACCATTGAGCTATACCGGCCGGCAATATATGTTTGTATAATATATTTTCATGAGTTGTTTATTGAATGTTATTTATGAATTAACTTCAAGTTGTTGCAGTCGATATTGCAACTCTTAACAAGAAGCTTACTCGATTTAAAATTGTCTCAAAGATCTGTTTAATGATTGGACGGTAATATTATTTTAGTATTCGCAAATGTGTAGCTGTCTTAATACCATACTGTAATATTATATTTGAAATTGTGGTGTTGAATCGTAGCCGATCAGCGTTACCTGAAAGTATAGGATGATGGTCCAGATGAGGCCGAGCACCACTGGTGGTCTCCCGTCCACCAGATCTGCAGGGTTGATGTTCACCAGCTTGATGCGCTTACTGGCGAGGAACCTCAGGGCCGTGTTGGCGTTGCTGAGGAAGTGTGGCCTGCGGAGGACCCTGCCCCTCTCCATGGGCTGCACAAGAACATACAATCAATATATACAACATTACCAGAGTATCTTGGAAATAAGAAGGGTAAGAAAGAAGGGTATATGTAGCAATGAAACGACAATACCATATCACCGTTTAGCAACATTGGTCGTGACCTTTCATTGTTGGGTGAGACCACTGCGTAATATTGGTTAGATATAACAACCTTTTAAGACTAAAAGTTGCGTTTATCATACAATCTATATAAAATGACATTTGACAAACTTCTAAATATCTCACTTCCGTCCTGGAGATCGTCTGGACTGGACGCAAAGCATGTACTCCGCGAAGCACCTGTTATCTGGTTGTAGAGATGCCTTGCAACAAGACAAGGATAATAGCAGCTAATGTGGTGTGTATACGATCCAACTAGAAAGCATTTTTATGTACACAACACATACAGGAGAATACCTACATACGGTGATTCTTAAACCCCATTGTGGATTATTTCAATTTTTAAGGATGGCTAAGAGCTGCTCACGGAGAGTGATCCACCAACGTCAAAAACTACAGCCCATTCACCCTTGTCTTTTTTTGTATATAAATTTATGTTTACCTGACAACTTTCTTGTATTGCCAATATTGATTGATATGATAGATTGCATTTTAAATTTGAGGGGCTAATTTCAGATCAACCAGGGTATAAATAGAACTGTTGTTTTTGTTTTTTTATTACTTTACGTTTAATCAGGGATCCATCACGTGACCACTAGGTGTATATGCGTCATTCACGCAAAAAGTAGACGATGAAAGAAAAGGAAGAAATCCAACTTACCAGTTTCTCTCCAGACAAGATCTCAAGGAGGGCTAGAAGTCGTGTGCCATCTCGTAGGTCGTGGATCAAGTCATCTACCCTCAGCGGTGGAACTCGCTAGCAAAATAAACAAATCAATATTTTTTAAAACTGTGAAAACTGATAACGTGAAGAATGCTTAGTTTTAATGAGAGCAATCGTGTGTCAATTATTGTATCTAGAAGAAAATACCGATTCTGGGAATACAATCATTACATTGATAGCGAAGGGCATAAAATTATTTGCTTGAAATCGAAGATCATACATCATTTAAAATAATTCAGCATGAGTACAATGCACTTGGCGATTTCATGTAAAGTACAGCAAGAAACAACAAAAAAGCTTTCTTAAAGAGAACGATTTTGTAATCGTAATAGCCTAATGGGTAACGAATTAATTTATTATATTGTATGATATATGTACATATAGTTTACTAAATATTTTTTTATAATACTAACATAGATCTGACCAACTTCTTAGGTTTTCACTGCCAGATTTGATATTGTCGCTTTTGGGTTTAGCCGTGTGTGGCGAATTACTTCTTTCCAATATTTCGACCGTCATTGCAGGGGTCTTATTCAGGGTTGATGAAGAAGACCCCTGCAATGGCGGTCGAAATATTGAAAGAAGTAATTCGCCACACACGGCTAAACCCAAAAGCCACAATATCATAGATCTGACCATTTAAAAGCCGTAATTAAATGCTCAATGATTTTAATCTTGTATATAAAATTGAAATTGATCATTTGTGTGCAATGTCGGTAGGTATGATAGGTATGATACATATTTTTGAAAGCATTCTAATGTACCAAAGCATAAAATCGATTCGAATGATGAATTTAAATTATTGTTTACTTTTGTCGAAATGGAAATAATAGAGTAAAACACGTAAATCTAAATTAAAAGAAAAGGGTATTATTTTAAATTTACGTGTTACGATGTTTATTTTATTTTAACCCTTTACGTGCGAAATAAGATTTCATAAAAAGTCACGAAATAAGTCAATTAGTCAACGAAAAATAAAGTTGAATATTTAAGGACGATTTTTTTTTATGTGTTTTGATTGGTCAGTGCTGCATTTATATTCACCTTCAGAACTTAATTAAATACATCCATCATTATTTAAAAAGGGAAAATTTGAATAATGTGTAGAATGACCCACAACTCAATACATATCGTAAAAAAAAAATTGACGAAGGAATGTCGTAATACGAAACAAAATTATATTCAATATAGTTTTCGGATAAATCCGAATCTCGCACTGAAGCAGCGTGTTTTTTTTAGGGTGTGGGATAAATCCGCACCTCGCACTTAAGAGCAGTGCAAGTTGGTGCGGATATATCCGCACGTCGCACGTAAAGGGTTAAAGGCTATATGTAATTATAAATAAATAAATAACCTATCATTGGAGACAAGTTAGAGCCAAGCCGGATAGTAAGACTACTAATTTTACAATATTATACAGACTCAGAGTATAAATATATCTATTTACGCGTTTTTAACTGTCATATATATATTTTAAAGTGCTATTTGATATGATAATTATATATCCATAGAACTGAGTTGTAAAACTTGTTTTATGGGCAATACTCAAGTAATTGAATGCCGCTTTAATGATTGCAATAATTTCTATTAAAATACTGAGATTTCTATGGTCATCTGTGTCAAACAAATTGATCTCCCATCACTTTATTGCACACCTTAACATTGAGTGGACTTTACATAATAACGCAGTTATAAATAGAAACTTGTCATATCGCCTTGTACATACATTGGATACATCATAACAATTACCTATAAATGTTCAGCATCCATATTGAAAGTAATTGCTTACCTTGGATAGATGAGAATTGATCCAGTTGACGAACGTCTTTTTTTGCACGCGTTCTTGCTCATCTGAAACCAACGAAGGCCCACAATTATTTACATGAATGAACAATAATAATTTGCAACCTCGAACCAATCCGCAACGATGGATCGTGGGCTGAGAGTCAACGACTTGTATTAAAAGAAGTAGCCAAAATATTATAATCAGTTTTTACTAATGCCTCCTTCAAAATAACTGAAAAAATATTTCATGGCCCCTACTCATAGACGAGTACAATGTAACAACCATATTTATTACTTGTAAATGGATGGTCTTTACATTACTTATTAAAATATATTTTTTTGTAGATTCAAAATATTTTTGGCAATACAAAGGAAATATATCAAACGTTTTATGTAACATACATGAAAAATATACATTAACCCTTTCGCATCGGTTGTCGGCATATGCCGTCAACGATTCCCCGACCGTTGACATTGGTTAACGTGATATATCGTTTTGCTACTTTCAATACTCATTGTTACATCTACGGTAGGAAACTGGAAGTGCAGTCATTGAATTTATCAACCTACGTGTATTCTTTACAGGAATCTGTAAAGAATAATAATAAATATCGTTAGGTTTCGTCACAGTAGCGATTTTTCTGTAAACCACATGTGTCAATGTCACCACATGTATGAAGTTACATAATGAACGTTTGTTAAATTAGTTTTTTATGCTTCATCTGATAGTTAAAGAATACAATAACCAATGTGATATATGAAAATGCACCAGATAAGTACATTTATGCTTCAAATACTAGTTTTATAATTGACAGTATAATTTGTATTCCACCGAGCCGTAATGAAAGGGTTAATTACACATATTCAATGTGATCCTTCTAATAAATATTTAAAGTTGATTGCCAAAAATATAAAAATCTCAAATTAGTTTATTTGCTTTTACTTAAATTAGTTGTTGTAATATAACATATTTAAATATGGTTAGTTTTTTAAAGTACACAATATATTTTTAAATTTTATTCGGTAAATTATTAGCCGATGGGTTGTAAATATATTTTATCTTTTCTATTACAAGAAATGACATTTTATCGAGCGAAAAGATCGTCCAACCATGAATCATTGATATTTATTACGTTTAGAAAACATAAATATGGATCTGTTACAAACTCTACTCCTACTTTCTGTAAAATAGTATTTGAATACGTAGTTACATTTTTAAACACGAGAATACATTTTTATGTACACTAAATTTTGTGACATATTTGTGAGTGAGAATATGAAAAATTGATTTATTTTCTTACTATAAGTAAAATGAAATTTTTCAGGAGACGTAGATAGACTGCTAATGCTTTACGAAGCACAAAAATGCTCCGTTTTTTGACGCATTATTCGCCTTTTTTAAATATAGGGTCAACCATCTAAAGTTTTTTTTTTCAACTAGTGCTTATTTCGTGAATGGTAACACTTAGCTCATATCTGATTTGACAAATAATTAGTTTTATCCTTCCGCTGAACGAATATGGTTGTGTATACGCTTGAACAACGCTGGGAAATATTGCGACATTACTTTGAAAATAAAGGCCATTTTTCTTCAAAAATGAGCAAGGAGTGGCCGTTACAGTCAATGGCGATCGTTATCGGGCAAATTGAATAATGCAAAAATTGAAGAAGAGGATATTGGCAACATTTGGTTTCAACAGGACGGCGCTACGTGCCACACAACCGAAGCTACACTCGATGTTTTGCGCCCCATTTTCAAAAAAAAAAAGTCATTTGGCGGACCCTTTATTTAATCCATAATAATTAAATAAAGTTTTCCGTGGATCCGAAAAGGTTAAGAATCACTGGTCCAAGAAGACAATATAATATTAACGATAGTTAACTACTAATTTACACGAAAATAAATTAAATTAATTCTACATAATATAATTATAAACATGACGTAGAAATTTAACACTATCCAGTCCGATTACACAATATGTGTGTAATCACCAGGCCGAACGTTAAAGGCGGGTCACACAAGATGTGTATGATCATTCCGCCAACGCTTAGTGGCCGACTATACACAGCTTGTGATGTTTTTTCAAACGTTAGTGGCCGATCACAGAACATATGTGTTGTTTTTACTGTCGACCATAATTCAAGGACCTCTTAAGTGAGGGTCATATTTAATTTTATTTGAACACATGACGATAGATTTAGCAATTCTTTAAAAAAACAGTCGGCCTCCAGCGTAAGTTTAATCGCGTAACGCGCGAACTGGATAGTGTTAATAATGTTATTCTTTTAAAATAATGCATTATTTAATGACTAATTTATTATTACAATACATTATATATATATACATAATAATACACGTACATGGAATTAGGATTAAACCCTAAAATTGTGATTATTATTATATTATTTGAATTAAACTCACACATTTGGCAATCAATCTTTGTTTTTACATTAATTTTCCAATCAAACCGAGTTTCGTACCATGCAATTTAATAGGCTTCAGCAGGAAGCAAAAAGATTACTTCGGAGAAGTTTAATTACCTTGTTTGATAGACAACAACACTCCAGGGTACTTTTATTTTTATGCATACAACCCGTCAATTTAATACAGTTATAAATGTACCGTTTTCTTGCCAACTATAAAATGCTAAAACCCACACGAGAGATGCGAATTATTTAATGGTTTGTGAAGCAATATTTAAAAAAAATCCCGCCATATGTTGATGGTTTGCAAAACTGTTTCTCTGTTTGAAATAAGATTTGGTTTAAATATCTTTCTTTTAAATATTTGGATTTCCGAAATAATAACAATATTGTCACACTGTCTGTAATAACTTTGAATTAAATTGATCTTCATGTGGATTTTTAATTTGTAAACGTCATAGACTACGCACAGCGCGAAATTCACGAATTTTTAAAACCATTTAAGGGTCTCATTATGAAAAGGGGTGTTCACGGGATGACGTTCGTCTACCTCCAATTTAATTAATATGATTTTATTTAATTACTGGCATCTTACGGGTGAGGGATCGAATTCACACAAACCTTTTTTTCTGTTTGTTGTGGTGCTGATTTATAAAAAAATTGTACTCGTTTTGCATACTTCATCTGCCTAGATAAACTGATTGTATTGTAAAAATTGACAATTATCTTTTGATATACTCGTGTTATGTTGAAATGTTTAAGGTAAATAAAAAAAATTTTTTTTAATGATTTTAATATTCGTATAATACGATTAATAAATAGCAATGCAGTCGCCTCGTAAAACTATAACCTTTGCTTTGCACACGAAACAGAGAAGCTAGCGAGCGCGTCTATTGATAATTGTTACAAAAACAAATTATATTTATTGCGTCGGTTTTCGCTCAAATTACGTCTGAAATGATGTCTGAAAACCGGAACATTTGGGGTTTATGCCCATCAATTAAATAGCAATAAAGGAATATTCACATAACCTCAATAGTCCATTCACGTGCCGCCTCGCCGACTTTTCCGCCAAAGAAGCGTTTCCCAGTCAAAAGGCCAATAGCCTCGGAAAATTGCATCGTAAACGATGTTGTGAACAACTAACTGCCTTGTAAAAAACAACCGGCTGCCTACGGGCAAAGTGAATGTTCAATGTCACTGAATTATTTGCTTGTAAATAATATTTTATTCAGATCCGTTTCGTCTACAATAAAAAAGTAATGCTTACTTGTTAGACGTCCTGCAATAGCAACACTATAAACAAAACGTAAATAATTACATTTTTAATGATTCGATGCTTTTTTAAATAAAATATTCGAATAATATTCTAAATTACGCATAAATTCGTTTAAACCATAAACAAATAATTTCTCGTAACAATTACTACTTTTGTACGAGTATAATTTAGAAATCAGTCAACAAAGAACTCTTTCGTCTAAGTAATAAATGCTTCCAATATTACTTGAATTTTCAAGGAATTGTTATATTCAATATCAAATGCAAAATCGTGTGTATGAAGACTTTATTTTCAAGCGTGTGGAGGTATATATCGAAAGAGTTACGAAGGGAAATTTTTAAATTCGCGGATAGGTAGGTTATAAGTGATAGTACTATTTTAGGTTGTTACAAAATAAGTAAATCATTATCAATATACTATATTTACAGAGCTTTAACGTTTTTAGGTTATTAGTCTTTGAAGTATCGACAAACAAGTCAATCGGAAAGAAAATGTGAAATTTAAAGAAAATCGAGTATCGCGCTGTTATAAAGTTCCTTACCAAGCATGTAAAATAAGTGTAAAGTATATTGAAAGAGATGTCATCCATTTAAGTCATCCCTAAAAGTCTCAGCTTAGTTGTCGCCTTCAAAAAATGTGTAGGAGTTAAACGCAGATGCTGAAATATACAAAAGCATGTATTAAGTACTAAAAAAAGGATCGGGAAAAGTTACGTTACATCACGTCATATTTCGGAGCGATGTTCACAAAGCTCTCTCGCATTGGAGTCTCACACTTTGAGAACTGGTAGCCGCAGGCCTCATTTCCTTCTAGTCTGTCTCGAAGGCTTCTCCGGTTCTCTCACGCGATGCTGGTGGAAAACTCGCGATCGAAAATGGACTAGGATGGAAAATGGGAGGAGGAAGGGGCGCCCCGGTTCGGCACAGCACGGTGACGTCACGCACGCTGGCACGCGCCAGCACGTGGCCGGGCCCACGTGTCCTCGCGTCGAAGCCTTCGTGCGCCGGAGTATAAGCGGCAGTCCATTATTATTACGGTAAATACCGACACAGGGGGAGATTGGGCCACTGGCCCTATTGACTTGAAGGGCGCCAATGTCGGTCGCATTTTTGCTGTTTTCACTAATAAGTAAATTTCACGATTTATTGATGCAAGTGTATATACGAGTATGTATTGATATCATCTTGATATAACTCCTTTAGGCTGATGCTGCAAAGCCTCGAAAAACGATATTATGTCTCTTATTTTGTTCGCTCGCCTGACATGTACTATGTACAGTAATTGTAGAATGTTAAACGGTGTTTGCATACGCCAAAATATTTGTTATGACAGTGGGCCCATTTCCCGTTGGTACCACTGTCATCATGAATTCGCTTTTTTCTGCAGCGACAGTTTGCACCGCCGAAATATCAGAGCGCGTCGTGAGCTGTCAGTTGGACAACGCTCGCGACCGTTATGGGCACGCCTATATGGCATGTGCCGAATGCGAAGTGTTTGACAAATAAACGTGTATAGTGAAACAAAAACAAGTTCTTTATATTGTGAACCTGATCCTGCATCCTTCATCAAGTAAATCGATGTCCTAAATATGAGAGGAGGATGTCAGTTTATACTTGCATTAATACAATTCTTTTTTATATATATATAATGACTAATCCTTACACAAAATTATATAAACTTCAGCAATAAATAATTATTATATATCTTCAGGGTCATGGCATTCAAAAGGTTAATAAAATGTTTTTTTTGTCCTGATGAAACCTCTTCTTAACCTAAAGATCACTGAATTATTTTATGAGGTAAATTCTAGTAAAATCACTAATCGTATCTAAAGTAAACATATTATCGTATTACGAGGTTTGTAATACGATACCTTTATTACGGCCACTGTCCAGGTGTAAACATATGATCCGTTCTTTTCAAGTAGCGGCTCAATGTAAGAATTCTGCGGCTCTTGAACTTGTAGCTTTCTTGCACAAATAAGTTATTAAAAGCTAAATTTAGCTAAATTATTCTTATTCCCACCTCTCGCTGGCTAATTTCTTGGCAACGCGCCAGAGAAATTCGATTTCAGTGAGATGAAAGAATGAAGCTTAGATTCTTATGTAAATGCACTAATCTTACATAATATTTTAAGTAGTATTTTCTCGAATCATTTTTTGTGTTCTTGAATTTTTATTTTGTACTATCGTTGTAGTACAACCAATCGTGACTCAATACAGGTGAAAATAGAAAATATATTCCGACGACCAACGTCAACCACATATAATCGTACATACATTAAGCCGGCGGGTATAGATCAGTGACCAGCCAAATGTCGTTGATTCGAACCCCCGACGGAGATTAAATTATTTTAATTACGATTTCTGAGCTCTAAAATACCCCCCCTTGGTGTGAATTTGATCTCTCACCCGTAAAATGACAGCCATAGCTTATTAATCAATATTGATGTTAGACGAAAGTCGTCCCGTGAAGACCACCCATTCATAGTAAATTCCTGTAATAATAAAGGATGATGCGTGAATCTCGGGCTGTAGTTTATGACGTTGGCGGATCATCATTCCACATGCAGCGCTTAATTATATGTTACATAGTAAGCGTCATAGAATTCCACAGATGAGACTTCAAAATTACTATCACAATCTATCGGTATTCTCCTGTATGTTTTTACATAAAAATAGTCAGTTCTATAAATTATGACGAAGCTTAAACTAAAAAAAATAGTTTTTTTTTTCTACATATTTTGCTGAATTTTTTAATGTTATAAAATAACATTTAGCGTTCGGTAGTCCTTATATAGCTTGTAAATCTGCTTATATGTGTTTTAATGTTTCTTATTCATTTAGGAGCCAGGGGATACTTTTGAGTATGAGGACAGTCTCAATACACTATAACTTTATTTTTAATGCCTTTATTAACTTATTTTGAATATATTTGTATGAAATTTATCGATGGTTTTAATTGACGTTCAAGATGACTGAACTTAACCCCGTTCTAAGTCAATAAGAATTGATTCATTCTTTTTATAAATAAATATGTGTTTGATTATAAGAATAAATACAAAAAGAGACGATTGAATTGTCAAGTCAATGGTTCCATTTAATTAAATGTATCAAATCTACAATTAAAGTTAATATTTAGTGGTATAGCCAAGTGAACAACGAGGTTTTCAGGATAATCAAGGAAGATAGGCACCTAGTAACAAGGAAGATAGGCACCAAGTAAGAACCATCTCAGAGAGGCGATCGGTCACATAACGCGCCACGATGGTCTTCTTCACGACATTGTGGAGGGGATGGTTGAGGGTAGAAAGTGTAGAGGGCGCCCTAGACGGGAATATTTGCAGCAAGTATTAGAGGACATGAATTGTAGCTCTTATGCTGAGCTAAAGAGGGTTGCGGAGGACCGATAGGAATGGAGGTCGAGATGCAAGATTCTGTTGCTGCAAACCAATCTACCGGATTGATACTACGAAGAAGAAGCCAAGTGAATGTTTTTACGATCCGCAAACCACAGGATGAAAACCACTGCGTTGGGTCATATTATTATGTTATTTATTACGTATCATCATACAATTCTGAAAAAATACCATGAAATAAAGACACATTATTTCATATGTATAAAATTATATGTTTTTTTGACCCAAAAATTATTTGATGGGATTCTATTAAAATATTTACATGTATTTTCATATAACTTCTTAGGTTTTCACGGCCAGATTTGATATTGTGGCTTTGGGTTTAGCCGTGTGTGGCGAATTACTCCTTTCCATTATGTCGACCGTCACTTAGTTTGCAATGGCGGTCGAAATACTGGAAAGGAGTAATTCGCCACACACGGCTAAGCCCAAAAGCCACAATATCATGTATTTTCAAGCAACAAAATATTATTTAAAAATATATTTCATTGAGTTTGTACGTACTTGCATGTATTGTTATTTTTGGTACACACTTACTCTCGTAATAAATCATATTTTTTTGTAAATCAGTTCCCGTTGAAAGGAATGTCATCGTTGGTATTTTTAGGTTATAATGCGTTCACCTGTCGATAAATCACCATTCACCTGAGTTACCTCTGGAGAGAGGGACAAAGAAATGACAATAACGCAGCGTTTTCAAAATACGCTCTTAAATGCCATTATGAAATTCAAAACGAATAGGACCGCGGGAAACTTTCATGCTTTTTTATGGCCTATGACATGCAAACTGGAACCAATTTTTTGTCAGCATACAGCCCTACTCCTTCTTTCGATATAGCACAAAATTTCAGTGAAACATATTTTTGTTTATTTTCTAGATTAAATTACTACATATCATATTTAATAAAAAATGCATTTGTGAGCATTGTGAAATAGTTTAATTATTTCAGACATGAGTAGCTCGCGTAGTTAACAATGGAGCTCTTAAATCTAACCTGATATTTTGTTTGAAATTGGTTTGTTTGTCCCTGACAATTATTAAAGGATAAGGAGGCACAGATTGTTTGTTCTTCCTAGAGGTAATACTAACCTGCCAGGGACTATGCCTCTTGGGAGAGTGATCAGACTGTTCAACGATATCGCCTCGAATATTGATATATTCCACTTGAGAGAAGCCCAGTTTCGACATGAGCTCCACGAATTTATTTATCAAAGTAATTTCGTGGAGTGTTCTGCTTAGCGGGCTCCGGGACATTTTAAATGATCCTATTATTATTGTGTTATTTATAAATTCTTATTTATCCCTTATCCTGTTTTAGAAATGAATTAAATATTGTTATTTGTAATGTTTCTAAAAGAAAAAATAAATTGAAATTGAAAAACTTTTAATTCTTGTAACACATACTTATTTACTGATAAGTTTATATATTGTGCCATTTCGTCATATGTGTTTCCTCTTTTACAATCCGTATATAATTAATGAACATAATCATTCTTGTACACTTACAATCTTATCACCCCTTACACAAACAATCACTTTTTCGTATGTACTTTATGTTGAGTTATCGACTTGAAATCCGTCATGAAATCCTTCATGAAATCCGTCATGAAATCTGACATGAAATGCGTCATGAAATCCTTTACGATACTCGTCGTGAAATCCAATGAAAGGTTTCGAGTGGCGCTTGGTGGGTGTTCTACTGCATGCGTTTACAAAAACTATAATTATGTGAATGCAAGATAATACGTAGTAAATACTAAAGTTCTGATATAATGAAGACATGAAAAAACGACTTAAATTTAATTATAAAACTATTCGAAATTTAGTTAAGATTAACTGATTAACTACGGATTAACTAGATTAACGCGAGTCTTCATGGGTGGACCTTTTCAGTAACGCATCATACTACATTAACTAATTGAGTGAAGTTAATTTTATACTAAAGATAAGTCGTAAAACATAGATAAAACTCTATTCCGAAAAAAATATTTTCAGGCTGTTTATAACGTCTCTGTGTATACATACATTTTTTTAAATTGTCAGATTACTTGTTTCAAAAGACCATTAAATTTATTATGCCATTAATATACATTAAAACCATTTAAAACTCGTACATATTAATGTCAATAAATAAGTTAATGACAGTAATTTTGTCTCCAAACAAACTTCAATGCGAGACAGTTTGGAACTAACTTTTGAATTAACTAGCGTTCATTCTTGTTGTTAAGGAAAATCTAACAGAATGATTGTTCAGAAAAAAAAACATTTTTCCCAACAGAAGACTCAATTGTATTTTTTTACAGCCAAATTAAACTTAAGCCGCATAATAACTTTAAAAAATTTCGCTCACAGACAATTCGTTCAGCGACTAATCGGGAACGACGTGGGACACACTAAACGTCTGGTGGACGGTACATTTGGTGCACGGGACAACTATGCACTAGATGTCTCGATAACCTAACCTAAATTATTTCGTTAACGAGACATATGGATCTCTGGACTCTACGATAACTGAACAATTCCTTAGGTTAGGTTAGGTTAGCGAGACATTCTGTGCACCAGACGTCCAGTGCGCCCCACGTTGTTACCGACGACTCGCTGAACGAATTATCTGTGAACGAGAGGTCGTGACACCGCATAATTACTTGGTACCTTTGATAGTTTTTCAAATATATTATAATACTTTTGTACCACCAACAATGTTAAATAGATGAAATCGATCGAATTCGACTATTCACGATCATTGGTTTAAAACGTTCGTTATTTATTTTCGTTAAAAATGGAATTACTTTCCGAATAGCCTAATAATTAAATTGCCTACGCTTCACAAACAGATTCCGATTCACGAATGGTTTTATTATTTTGATTCGAATCATAAGACATGGAGTCGCATAAAAATTCTTCGAACGAAATAATATGGTTTCCGTCGTAAGTTCGAACATCCCGATAAGTTATTGCCAATCACGAGCACGCGAACCTTTCGATAATATGTACAAAATAATTTACATAAATAATATATTACAAACGCTTGCCTAAAAATAAAATAAATAGCATGTGTTATCTCTCTCTGGGGTTTTGTGTGATAGCAAGATTCCAGTTAGGACTAAAGGTAAAATCTACAAAACTGCTGTAAGGCCAGCAATGCTCTACGGATCGGAGTGTTGAACCCCGATGAAATGTGACTTGGATAGTGAGTGGCAGAGATGAAGATGCTGAAGTGGGCGGGCGGTGTGACTAGAGTGGACAAAGTTCGAAATGAGCATATTCGAGGTTCATTTCGGGTGGCCCCTATACCTGAAAAGATAAGCGAAAACCGCCTATGATGGTATGGGCATGTGACACGGAGAGATGAGGACCACATGGTGAAGAAAGCCCTCAACATACCAACGTTGAGAAGAAGACCTGGAAGACCACAGGCAATATGGACTGCAACTGTAAACAAGGATCTGAAAACTCTGGGCTTGACCGAGAATGCAACGCAGAACAGACAAATTAACTCGATTACTGAGTTACGAGTATTTTTTAGACATCAAATTATAATTAAAATTATTACCAAAGTCAAGCGAATAAGATCAAGTTCTACCGAAAAACCAAATTTGAAATTCTACATGTACATTATACAGTTATAGACTATTACAAAAAAAATGTTATTGATAGGTATTCTTCCTACACGAAAGCAGAAAATGAAACATAAAAATGTATTAACGCCTACTAAACATTAGTTCAATCACTCAGCATCCTTTGAAATACATACTGACACTTTATACTCGGTACTTATAGTTTGTAAGAATAACAATCACTGGTTATTGTTATTCTGAAAAAGAATATTGCATGTTTCGAATGAAAGCAGATCATTTATAAGTTCAGTGATGACATATTATTTTACTTGTAATTTTCAAATTATTTTTTTCACAAATAATATGATTTATATTGCAAAAAACAGTCCGCAAAATGTTTGGAGTATCTTGATGTACGGCTGTGAGACATGGTGCTTATCTCAAAGTGATAAAAAAAGACTAGAGGCCTTTGAGGTGTGGTCGTACAGAAGAATTCTCGGAATATCCTGGAGAGACCACGTCACGAACAATGAGGCTCTCGGCATAATCAAGGAAGATAGGCACCTCTCAGAGAGGCGATCGGTCGCATCATGCGCCACGATGGTCTTCTTCACGACATTGTGGAAGGGATGGTAGACGGGAGTATTTGCAGCAAGTATTCGAGGACATGAGTTGTAGCTCTTATGCTGAGCTGAAGAGGATTGCAGAGGATCGAGAAAAGAGGAGATCGAGATGCAAGATTTTGTTGCTGCAAACCAATCCACCGGATTGATACTACGAATAATAAGTCCGCAGTATGGCTTGAGGAACGACAGATTTCAAATAAGATTGAATATATAATTATGTTTTGGTGATGGTGGGCAATTCGTGTAATAGTTTTGGCATTCTAAATGGGAATTTTATGTAATAAATTATGTTTTAAGGTCGTTCATCCGAACAAGGAAACAGTCTGAAATTGTTTCAACATTGTAAACATAATATTCCGAATCACCGCATAGCAAAACAATAAAAATCATAGAACCACTCGCGTAATAATAGGTTTTGATTCATTGACCTCGTAAAAATGTGAATTCAACTATAAAAAATATTTAGGTATGGAAAATACAAGTTTTAAAAAATACTAGTAAAATATTGAGAATATTCATTACCAAATAAGAAAGATTTTATGTAAAACGATTAAATGTACTATACATGGTTAAGTTCTACTATATACATTGAACTTATAAGCGATGAAGTTGCTTTTAGTCTCTTTAGCCTCGCCATTTCCCATCATCTGGGGTCCGCTCTCCTTGTGCACCACATTCGCCATGTCTGTCAAGCCCAGAGTTTTCAGATCCTTGTCTACAGTTGCAGTCCAGGTTGTCTGTGTTCTTACAGGTCTTCTTCTCAGCGTGAGTATGTTGAGGGCTTTCTTCACCATGTGGTCCTCATCTCTCGGTGTCACATGCCCATACCATCTTAGGCGGTTTTCCCTTATGTTTTCAGGTATCGGGGCCACCCGAAATGAACCCCGAATATGCTCATTTCGAACTCTGTCCAAGATGACGTTGCTTTTAGTATTATTAATTATTTTTGTAATTTAAATTACTCTATAGTAATTTTAGTTACAAGATCATTACTTAAGTTAGTTAGAGATGCCTTTTGTAAATAAAGTGTCATGATTTATCTATTTATTTATTCTATAAAGTTATTCTTATGCTTAACACTTCTTTCTAAAACATTATAGGCAATATAGTTACATTTAAAAAAATGTATTCGAATTTATGATTCTATTGAATTGTGATCAATGTTTTATATATGTTTGATTTTCTATATTTTACCCTTATTGTATTCACCTGGCTATTTCAGCAAACTTATAATGTCCTTACGTGATGTGCATACTTATGCTTAATAGTCTAATGAAACCGTCCAATGCTCCTTGTTTAGTAATTATTAGTATCATCAGAGAGACAAGTGTATGAGCGTACAACATGTGCACCAATGGTGCAGAGAGTTCAAGAAAGGGCGTACTGACGTCCAAGATGAGGAGCGTTTCGGACGGCCATCTGTTTCTGACAAAACAATCGCAAAGGTGGAGGCAGCGATGCTCTCAGATCGAAGAGCGACGGTTCGTAAGCTCTCCGAAATGATCCCTGATGTCAGCAAAACCTCTATTGACAAGATTTTGACAGAGCATCTAGGGTATGCTAAGGTTTGCGCGAGGTGGGTGCCAAGAATGTTGACCGTACGATAAATTTGGATGGGGTATTGTCAAACACCCTCCCTACTACCCGGACTTAGCCCCAAGTATCTACCATCTCTTCCTTGACATGAAGAAACAGTTGGGTGGAACGCATTTTGGCGATAGAAAAGAGCTGGAAGAAGCGGTTTTCAGGTATCTGCGTGGCTTGGCGGCAGATTTTTTTAACTCAGGTATTTATAAACTCGTATACCGCATGCAAAAATGCATTGACCTAAGTGGCGACTATGTAGAAATATAGGTAAATGTCTGAACTTTCCAAAAATATACGCATTCATGGAATTAAACATGTTTTACACTGTGCAAAATCACTGGGAAACTTATTTTTCGGATAACCCTCGTTTATATTTTTTATGTAGTACCAACCAATGCACTGTGTTGACTGCAGGATGAAGTTCATCAACATCATTATTTACTGCCACAGTGATAACTGCATTTATTATAATTACTTTTATGTTAATTATTAAGTTATTCATATTAATTAGTAACTGACAACAATGATGAAAACAGTAGCTAGATGGATTAAAGTATTATTTATAAAACATCTCTTGTCATTATCAAACTTAAGCATAAATCTACATACATGACTCATTTTATACTATTTATTCAAATTCTTTTCCCTTACAGAAACATTACAAATTTGAACAACTCAATTCGTTTCTTATTTCTTAAAATGAGAATTAATCATAAAATTAAAAAATACAATATATACAAATATAGGTACTTATGATTAAGTACTAAGAATAATGCGATAAAAACAAGCAACAGAAGGTCTCAATGCTCATCAAACAGACGACTCCAACAAATTATTCCTCCAAAGAAACTCGTGGAGTTCGTGTCTGAATTGGGCCTCCCTTACGTGAAATATATCAACATCCGAGGCGATTTGATTAAACAGTCTGATCCCTCTCCTAAGAGGCATAGTCTCTATCCAACACTTTCCCGCGATTTAGACGCGCGATGCGCCTTAGTACAAATTTGATTTGTGGAAATACTTGCAAAAAAGCGCCCAAAAAATGCGAAAGTGCTGATATTTGACTTCCTTGTGATTCTTCGATAAGATTGTTAGTTAAGTTTGCGAACGATATAAAATACGTATCCAAAGTGAAGTGAGCCAAGTATCAAGGCAGTTTGAATACATCTTCAGGAGATGGCAGTGCATTCCTCAGTGTGCGCCGACTGCATAAATAAACTTCCCAGAACTCTTCAGTGGGAAAAGTTGCAAGTTAAATAAACGAGGAATGTAAAATAAACAGTCACACCTCGGGAAAATAAACGTGAATGACATATGTAACGTCTTAAGCAACTTAACAACTTTATCTTAGACTTAAAAAAATATGTATACTTCATTGATTATTTTAACAAAGTATTTTTTTAATTAATTAAAATAAATTAACTTGATAAAATTAAATGAATTTGTGGAATGAATCACTTAAGGTAGACATGTTATTTAATTTCTTGTCAATTCGTTGTATTCAAATAAAATCTATGTGAGTTCCAAAAGCCAAAAGGTATCGTAAATTACCTGCTATTATAACAACCCGATGATGATACTACCATACGATCACTGAAAGTAAAATGATTTTTTTATGCAAACGCATGCAGGAAAGCACAGCCGGTCAAGACCATTGCAGTCTATGACGTTCAGCCAGGGAGGCTGGACGCTGCATTCGGGAAACGTGTTTTGTGTTCGTGTTTGTTTGTGGGTTGGGGAGATTTCAAGTGTATGTTTATCTGTTTCTTGAAGAGATCCAGATTGTAGGAAGGAGAAAACACAGACGCTGGAGGAGCATTGCAAAGCTTACCGGTGGCATTTAAGAAGGAACTTTGGAAACTGCCAATTCTTGGTCGACACACATTAACCGTGTATGGAGTTTGGCAAATGTAAGACGAGTTTGTTGGTAGTGGGTGGGTGCAGGAGGAATTAGTTCTTGCTTAATCTCTCTATTCATATTCTCTCCAAATTTGGAGCATATGGACCCTTCCCAACGAATATGCTCTATAGTCGACGGTCTTCCAAGATGATGACAGGATAATGAGATCGCAGCATAATAAGAAAATGTCTCCAAAATATATGTGCTGCCTAGAAGGGAGATGTTGTGGCAAAATAATTTATTTTCATATGCTTGAGTATAAACGTTAAGTATTTGGGTAAAAAACCGTTTGTACGCGTATAATTTACTCCATAAGCCACTTGTTGGATTAAGAAATGATGATGACATTGCATATTTTCAGAAGTGATTATTTTCTTTTGCTTACATATTTTTGTACGCATTGTGATATTATTCATACAACTGACTACATATACGTGTATCTCTACATATCGGCTTTTTATATCGCATTCAACCGACATGTATTCTTTACAGGAATCTATAAAGCATGTAAATAAATGTCGTTAGGTTTCGTCACAGGAGCGATTTTTCTGTAAACCACATGTGTCAATGCCACCACATGTATGGAGTTACATAATGAACGTTTGTTAAATATAATAGTTTTTATGCATCATCTGATAGCTAAAGGATATAAGAACCGATGTGATATATGAAAATAGGTCAGATAAGTACATTTATGCTTCAAATACTAGTTTTAAGCAAAAAAAATGGTTTGAAAAATTCACGTCGTATTGACAGTATAATTTGTATTCCACCGAGCCGTAACGAAAGGGTTAAGCAGCTTATTTAAAGAATGGGCATGAAATTATATAAAATTGTTAAAATGAACTGTCGTGATGTTCATTTAAATAATTATGATAATTTAAAATATAGCATTTATTACGTTTTTTAAGTTTATTTTTAAATATATATTATTATATTAATTATAATATACATTTTACCTCATTTAGTTTTCACAGTTATTTAAATCATTTCAAACACTGTAATCGAAATGTCATAATTTTGAGGTATACATATAAAGATGAAAATATAATTCAAATTGGTGATAGTCATACATGATTAACAAAGAGCGTAGTTATCGGTATTTTTACCATCGAATAGTCGATACATTACATATACGCTACTAGGCCAAGCTATTCTTAGAATACGTCATGTTTTCTTCATTCCCATAAGAAGTTCCAAAGCTATACAAAAACAATGGCGCCGGTCTAACGCCTAACGATCACTGAGAGCATTTCAACACCGATGGAATAAATTACTCTTATTTTTGCATCGATTTAACAAAAAACACATTCATTAATACCTTATTTGATTGTTAACATTCTTTTCTTTTAATGGTTTATCAACGCCTTATACACAAGAAGAAATAATTTAATCATTAATTTATTTATAAAATCATTATTTATATCAATATTTACGTGGAAGTCGTCTAATGAGATGAAAACTTTTGTTCATTATTTTCTTTTGAATAGTGTTATATATATTCATATAAAAAATCATATGTATGTGTGTGTGTCGGTCACGTATGCGTTCCTATACCGTTCAGCCGATTGCGATGAAACTTTATTATATCAGATATAAAATAAAAAGATTCTTAAAAATTTACTCCACATATATTTTTTTTGACGACATGTTTCAGCCAGGTCGGATGGCCATTTTCAAGTCAATCAGTAAAATTTTTGTTGGCTCTATATAAAGCAAAGGAGTGAACGAAAAGGTGTATATGGACTGTGTGATGGGTATGTGTGTGTGTTTTTAGGAAATCATTAAGGGAATAATATATGTGGAATAAATTCTAAAGAATCTTTTATTTTATATTTGATATTATGGAATTTCACCAAGAAATATCGATCGAAAAAATCGAAATAATTTATTATATCAGTATTTGGATAGCGCTTTTTTATGACCGAATGGTCATTCCGGCAGCGCTTTTTTGCCTCTCTGAGTAAAAAGGTGGGTATTGAGTCTGCTTCTGAAGGATGCCTCCGCTTTAAGTTCTCTTATGCTTCCGGCAGCGAGATCCAGGCCATTGGTGCCGCGTAGCTGAAAGCACGATTGCCAAAGATCGTGCTAGGACTACCTTCCGTCAGCTGCAGGTGCTTCTATTTGCTCTAGCTGATCTGAGTGTCTCTCCACGCGCGCTTATCTCCGAAGGCTTGATCAGTTTTGCCAAATATCCCGGTTCAGTTCCGTTGAGTGCCTTATAAACTATGAGGCAAAGTTTGTACTGGATTCTAGCCGGAACTCTCAACCGCAGCAGTCGGTGTAGTATCAGTAATGTGACAGAATTTGGGCGCGTTATACACTAGTCGTGCCGCTGCGTTTTGTAACGACTGCAATCGCTTTAATTGTTTGGCTGGCTGGCCTGCGTGCAGTGCGTTGCAGTAGTCCATTTTGAAGACTATATACGCAATAGCCAGCATATTGCTAAATATTGACGCATATTAAAATAATGTAATTTTAAGAATGTTTATTTAGAAGACATTGCCTTGGTTAAATATATTTTCCTTTCTACGATTCTTTCTAAAATATTATAATATACTATTACGTAATACCGACCCATATAAAACGATAAAAAGAAAAAAATGCCAGAATAACACGCCCATATCTCAAACAGTCGTTACAGTTGTAAGCAACGCGATAAATTAAGCATATTTTCTACACGATAATATTTAACTTGTTTAGTTTGTTCGCTATAATATATACAGTTACCAGTGCCGATTTTAGGGGGTGGTGAAGTTAGTCAGTGCCCCAGGGCGTCAGATAAGCTAGGGGCGCCAAAGACAACTTATCTCGATTAGATTTTTTTAACCCTTTCGTTACGGCTCGGTGGAATACAAATTATACTGTCAATACGGCGTGAATTTTTTAAACCATTTATTTTGCTTAAAACTAGTATTTGAAATATAAATGTACTTATCTGACCTATTTTCATATATCACATTGGTTCTTCTATCCTTTAGCTATCAGATGATACATAAAAAACTAATTTAACAAACATTCATTATGTAACTCCATGTCGTGGCATTGACACAAGTGGTTTACAGAAAAACCGCTCCTGAGACGAAACCTTACGATATTTACTTACATGTTTAACAGATTCCTATAAGAATACATGTAGGTCGATAAAGGGAATGACTGCACTTTCAATTTCCTACCGTAGATGTCACAATGAGTACTGAAAGTAGCAAAACGATATATCACGTCAACCGATGTCAACGGTGGGGGAAATTTTTGACGGCATATGCCGACAACCAATGCAAAAGCGTTAAATATAAACAATATAGGGCGCCAGAAAATAAAAATGCCCTAGGGCGCTGTGTAGTATAAAGCTGGTACTGAAGGTTACTAACCTGCAGTATCAACGGTCTAATCACTTTTGTGTACTTTTTTTACACACAAACAATGATGTCCAATTCAATTGTTCGGTGATGACCTTGCAATTTTTTTCAAACGAATGCAGCGTTTTCCTGAATTATATGGAATGGAATAAAATATTTGAATAAAGCCGGCATCTAATTAGGTCGCCAGACGCGCCATCTAACATTAATTGTGAGAACAATAACAATTCAACGCATCGGAATTTTAACAATGTTTATTAAGTAAATTTTAATTACAAATATGCCTTTAACTTATTTGTTTTTCTTCTTTTCATATCCGTTTCATATTTGGAACAAATATGTCAGTTGCTACTAACGATTTGCCTAGTCTCAAGACTCAATCTTTCAATCCGAGGGTTCCACTTGGGAATATATAAATATATATATATAATAGTTCCCTATGACCTCCGATTCTGAAGAATTTCGTTCCCAGACAATTCGTTCAACGACTCATCGGTAACGACGTGGGGCGCACTTGACGTCTGGTGCACAGGACATTTAGTGCACGGGATAACTGGTGCACTGGATATCTCGCTAACCTAACATAACCTAACCTAAGTTATTTCGTTAGCCCAGCGCCGCGGCGTTCTACAATACATAACTATTCCTCCTAGCGGCATTACAAAATGACAACACATGCGTGTCCGATGAGCGAACGAAAATAAGAGACGAAAGATTGTATATCGAGGTGTTCGGTACCAGTCAGCAAGGGCTATATCATGCCGATGTCACAGTATTATAAATGGACATATGACCAATGATATTAATTATATTTTATTACAAATAAAGTACATATCAATATATTAAACGTGATGACATGTTCATAATATTTCTATACTCGTATTACAAAACCTACTCAATTTTCAAAGAAATGTAAAAGGTATATAGAAAAATAATTAATTTTCAATATAAGAAAAATTCAAAAGTATTTATCAGAAACGTTTATATAATGCCTAATGTATATTTTAATTCAGGATAATCAAGGAAGATAGGCACCTAGTAAGAACCATCTCAGAGAGGCGAGCCCTATGGATCGGTCACATCATGCGCCACGATGGTCTTCTTCACGACATTGTGGAGGGGATGGTTGAGGGTAGAAACTGTAGAGGGCGACCTAGACGGGAGTATTTGCAGCAAGTGTTTGAGGACATGAGTTGTAGCTGAGCTGAAGAGGGTTGCGGAGGACCGAGAGTAATGGAGATCGAGATGCAAGATTCTGTTGCTGCAAACTAATCCACCGGATTGATACTACGAAGAAGAATGTATATTCATTTAATACTATATTTCTTTAATATTTTTTACATAA
Source organism: Glossosoma conforme (assembly GCA_022606575.1). Lineage (NCBI taxonomy): Eukaryota > Metazoa > Arthropoda > Insecta > Trichoptera > Glossosomatidae > Glossosoma > Glossosoma conforme. The sequence goes on from JAGTXR010000036.1 coordinate 2,340,336, forward strand.
TTAATCAGCCATCGGAGTGAATCAAAATCAACAATTATCAACAACATATGTTAATTACACAGAAAGAGATGAAGTCGGCCGCAAAAATGTGAAAAAAACCAACATGTTTTAGCTCGATAGATTGCCTGCTGATAATGAATCATTGATTCATGTTCTATAAATAGTTGTGACTATAAGTACTTATGCTTCGGACTCATTAATGAATTCCGTGACTCTCTAATGGGACTCAATTGACTGTCAACAATGTACACAAGGATGTAACCTAACAAGGGACTTCGCTCCTGGCCGCTAAGCGACCTCATAACACTTGTAATTAAGAATAAATACGTACGACCATTGATTTCGATAGTTGCTTCTCAAGATACATTTGAATTCATGAACGTATACCTTTCAAGTGCGGTGCCTTGATATACGAGTACCCCAACATAAGAGTTTTTTAAAATACGAACCGCCGAGCGAGCCATTTTTTGCTCTGAAGTGCGAGCAAAATTTGAGATAAGAACAATGAGCTTAGTAGGTCGGCCGATTGCACACAAACCACGCGTCTCACGTGAATCCCCCGGCCACAGTAAGAGAATCAGTTATCAGTGTGCTCTCGCTGTCAAAGCATCTTTGATAAGCTTTTTTTTTTCAAGGCAAGATTCAGCTTTGAGATACGATTAATTTTAAATACGAGCCAAGTTGCGGAACGAATTGAATTCGTATATCGAGAACCACTGTACTTGGGGTTAACAGCGAGAGAAAATCAAACTAAAAATATTTTTCTTCTCAAATCCGTTCAATATATGTATCATATATACTACAAATTGCCGCCAAACAGTTCTGTTAGCTTCCATTTTCCATTCTTTGTCCAACATCTGCAATCAGATGTAGGACAAAGTATGGATAGTATGGAAATAGTATGAGTATATTATATCAATGTTCCTGAATACCTCCAGAGCGATAGTTCAAGGGCTTGAAAATCAAGTAGTAATTAGTATTTTTAAGGATCAGATAATTAGTCCGACGCTCCCGAGGCCCAAATATGTTTTTCAAAAACACGCAATAAATACCAGGCGGTCACCATTCAAGTACGATTCGCATTCAAATTTGTTTTACTTTGGTTATCGAATTATATTGATATGCCATTTGTCCCAGTGCCGGTTTTAGGGGGTGGCGTAGTGGGTCGGTGGCCCAGGGCGTCAAATGAGCTAGGGGCGCCGAGGGAATCTATCTCATATATATTTTTTAAATACATATAATACGGGGCGCCAAAAAAAAATTGCCGTAGGGCGCCGCAGGCTCTAGATTCGGCACTGATTTGTTCACAGTCGTGATTAGCGTTTGGTGGTATTTATTAAAAAGCAAAATGCAGATATTTACCATTTATTATTACATAAAGTGTATTTTACCACATTTTATATATAATGCAATTTTATCGGTGATGTCATTCTCACTTATACATCTATTATATATAAAAAATATCACACTATGTCATCAATTCCAGTTTTTATTCATTATATTTATAATTATGTGATTACTCAAAGTAAAATAACTCGTTTTTGTAGATCGTTTTTTACAATATTATATGTAGAAAATATCATTCAAAAGCTATAATACATATTTGTCATGATATCTTAGCCAGTGCCGGTTTTGGGGGGTGGCGAAGTGAGTCAGTGCCCTAGGGCGTCGAATAAGCTAGGGGTGCCGAAGGCAACCAATCTTGATAAGATTTTAAAAATATTAGCAATACGGGGCGCAAAAACAAAAATTACCTAGGGCGCCGCAAGGTTAAAATCCGGTACTGATCCTAGTAACATGTTATCCTAAATAACTGCAATATGCAGACATATAATCGTACCTTTTTTAATGAAGACATGAAGATTGTAGTAGCTTAAGACATGTTTAAAAGCGGATATTCTATTTGTTATCTTCTTCTTTATCCTAGCCATTTCCCATCATCTGGGATCGGCTCTCCTTGTGCACATTCACCATTTTTGTCCTGCGTTGCATTCTCGGTCAAACCCAATGTTTTCAGATCTTTGTTTACAGTTGCAGTCCAGGTCTTCTTCTCAGCGTGGGTATATTGAGGTCTCTCTTCACCATGTGGTCCTCATCTCTCCGTGTCACATGCCTATACCATCTTAGGCGGTTTTCCCTTATCTTTTCACGTATGAGGGCCACCCAAAATGAACCCCGAATATGCTCATTTCGAACTCTGTCCACTCTAGTCACACCGTCCGCCCACCTCAGCATCTTCATCTCTGCCACATGAATCCTATCCAAGTCTAGTTTAGTATAAAAATATTAATTTAAAATGGTGTTACAGCTTGTGTTTATAACGCACATTCGTGCATTGTCTCGTGACAATGTATACGCGTTGCATTGGATAAAAATGACATCACTAGATTATTGTGTTGCCTCACAATAGCAGCCAGGCTGTGTGGACGGTCCTTGAATGAAAATCGGACGCCATCACAATAATTAAAACTGTCTGTCTACCTGCAAATAGCGTCAGCACTTCAGTCCTCTAGTATTACAATAGATAACACTAGATTACATTATATTCGTATTATACGAGATGATCGTCGCATCGTACATAATATATCTAAAGATTTTCAGTATAAAATGGTTTAAAAACCAGCCAGTTCCGGTTTTAGGGGGTGGCGAAGTGGGTCGGTAGCCCAGGGCGTGGAATGAGCTAGGGGCGCCGAGGGAAATCTATCTCACATATATATTTTTTAAATACATACAATATGGGGCGCCAGAAATAAAATTGCCCTAGGGCTCCGCAGGGTCTAGAACCGGCACTGAAACCAGCCCTTTTGCACAAATACTTTGAATGACTTATTGACCAATAAAAGCGTACGAAATCCTGTTCCGTTGTATCATTGTTAAGGCCAAGAGAGATCAAGAAGAATGTCGCACACTATAAAGGACGTTCCAAAGGATAATAGAGGTCAACAGGTTTGCGGTTATAGTGTATTTAAATGGCAATAAAAAAATACATTTGTAATTATCGTAAGCATAATAAACGTATAATACAGCATAATATGTAAACGTAAGTTTGCCGGCGGGTATAGCTCAATGGTCGAAACGTTTGCTTGGCAAGCCAAAGGTCGTGGGTTCGATTCCTGACAGAAATCAACAACAAAAAATAAAGGTTTTTAATCGATTTTTGAGCTTTAAAATACCCTTGGTGTGAATTTGATCCCTCACACGTAAAATGCCAGTCATAGCCTATTAATTAAAATCGGTGGTACACGAAAGTTGTCCCATGAAGACCACCCTTTCATAGTAAATTATTGTCATGATAAGGATGATGTGTGAATGTTGAGTTGTATTCTATGACGTAGGCGGATCAACACTACACATGCAGCGCAAACCCATATGTAACATGGTTAATGTACCATGGTTAATATACCATAACCATGATTAACACGATAACCATCACAGGTCTTTACAGGACGACTTTCGTCCACCACCAATTTTAATTAATAGGCTATGACTGTCATTTTACGGGTGACGGATCAAATTCACACCAACCGGGGATATTTAAAGCTCAAAAATCGACAAAAAATCCTTCTTTTTTTGTTGATTTCCGTCGGGGATCGAACCTACGATCTTTGACTTGCAAAGCACAACGCTTTGACCACTGAGCTATACCCAGCTGCAAAATATGTTCCTTTTACCATTATTACTTTTCCTTTTTTAAAAAACGTACATTAGTATTATTATCAAATCGTTCAGCTTCTCTATTGAATACAATATAAATCTAATTTTATAATGATACCACGCTGCTTTTTGAAGATTTATTTTCCAAAAAAGTGTAATTTTCTAAACAACCAAGTATGTACGCTTAAAATAATATGTCATTTACTGGGTTTTCTTCAGCGGATCACCTCCTAGTAGCGCTAACCGCAATAAACATAAAAAACGCTAACCGGCGAGGAGTTTGCATTATAAATTATGCTAATAAGAAAATAAATATTTCACCGTAGGTACAATCGCTATACAACATTAGTTTATACTTGCTTAATGCTTCAAAATACTCACAAACTACTTTTTCGGACAGACTGTATAGTCAATATTTACACTTAATTATACGTTTGTAAGGAACGAGATAATTGTATCAACATGTGTTCATTAAATTCTTAATTATCATCGATACATAAATAAATTACAGTGGAACCTCTCATAACGAGCACCTCTCATAACCAGTAATTCGCATGACGAGCAAAAAAAAATGTGAAAAAATTGCTCCCTTAACGAGCGACATTTCGCATAACGAGTGACGCAGAAAGGGGAAGTCACATAACGTATGACGCACTTGTGAGCCGGGACTTCTGCGTCATTGCGTCAGTCAGTGTGTTTAGCACTTGTACCGTTAGCATGTTACTGTCGCATGTGATCACACATTTTTCTAAACTTTCTAAACAGTACCTGTATAGTCTACAGTCAACGAGATTGCATCTTTGGCTAATATCATGGGACTGGAGGTGCGTAACAATGATATTGAAGAGCTTGTGGAAGAGCGCAGTCAAGAGCTGACCACTGAAGAGCTTATGGAATTGGATCGTATTTCACAGCAAGAAGTTATGAATGAGAGTTTGGAAGGAGAGGAAGTAGCAGAGCAACGATCTTCTGACGCAATATGAGAAATGCTGAAAGCATGGAGCACTGTTTTATCGTACATTGAGAAACATCATCTTTATAAGGAGATGGCTATGCGTGCTACAAACTTATTCAATGATAACGCTGCGTCACATTTTCACCAAATTGGAGTCGGCTGAAACAAATGTCACATAGTTCGCATGGAACGCATTATCGTGTTTTACATTCATATTTAGGGGAAAATTAGTTTCGCTTAACGAGTGTTTCACATAACAAGTAAGATTCTGGAACGAATTATGCTCGTTATGAGAGGTTCTGCTGTACTTCAGTTTCAGTGTTTCAATGAAATTTATTTTTTTGTATTCTTACGGATGTGGTCTACCTATGTGTACCACCAAACTAATGCCAAATTAATAAAGTTGATTAGGTTTCAAATTAAAGTAACTTCATTTGATTAATGAATGTTGTAAAAACAATTAAATATTAATTCGTAAAAAAAAGTATTGAAATATAAATATTATATACGCTTCGGAAGTTTTTATAAATCCATGCAAAAATTATACTATTTGATCCTACGTATCCAACGAAGTAAATTTTCTATACCAATCTTCTTCCTTTTCTTTAGCCTCACCATTTCCCATCATCTGGGGCGGCTCTCCTTGTGCACATTAATCATTCATCATGGTTTTTTTTTGGCAGTTGCCACCTGACGCAAAGGCAGTAGCTTTCTTGGAAAGCTAGAGAGTTGCCGTTGACCGCCAATTCGGCTCATCCGCCACCATCTCAGCTATGAAGTCCTGCCCATCTCATAGATCCATCATAGCCTCGTCTCCGAATATGTCGGAGAAGCCTATGGATGGTCTTCCACTGGGAGTGTCTACTTCAAAATGTGTTGAAGAAGCCTCCTAGTGTGGGTTTTTGTATCGAAGTTTGCCTTCTCCGGCCTGTTTGTCCGCAGGAGGTATTTTATTTCCCTCCTACCATAATTTTTCTATACCTTAATTAATAGTGACAAAAATAATTGATATTTGAATTACAATTAAATTATTATATTTGATCAATAATTTTATTGGCGTCTAACCAATGCATCCTCCCTGTATTAACTTATGGCGCAGAGACGTGGAATCTGACAGCAAGTCTTACCCATAAAATAAAAGTCACCCAACGTGCTATGGAGAGATCCATACTCGGAGTGTCGCTAAAAGAAAGAATCCGAAACGAGGAAATACGCAGAAGAACTCAAGTAGTGGATGCTACCCAACGAATAGGCACACTCAAGTGGCAATGGGCAGGACATATCTGTCGAAGAGACGACGGTCGATGGGGAAGAAAAGTATTGGAATGGCGCCCAAGAAGTGGCAAACGATGCATTGGCCGACCCCCTGCAAGATGGACTGACGACATAAGAAGAATAGCGGGAGTGACCTGGATGCGGAAGGCGGAGGATCGAATAGGATGGAGACTCATGCGGGAGGCTTACGTTCAACAGTGGACGGATACAGGCTGACGATGATGATTTGGTATCGTACATGCATGTTTAGTATTGTTTTTATAGAATGTGTAATTAAATCAATAAAATAGTTTGGTTTTAATCTAAGAGGATAAATCAGGTGCCTTCTCGGTGCAGATCACACAGCGGAACATGATGTTATCACTATCTATAATAATGATTACATCATGTGCCGGTATGCCGGAGCCTCATGAATAGCGTAAAAATGTAAGCATCGCTAAGATACGCGTTATATGAAAATCATGACTATTTTGCCTAATATTTATTTAGTTCTAAATTGTTGTAACCCCTATGTAAACGGCTTAGTGTGCTGCGAGTATTAAAGCGGTGAGTGTCACGTAATATGAAAATTTCGGAAAAAAAACATTAAAATAATGATCAGTTTTCAATGGCCTGTATTTATTTGTTCAGTAACTAATTAAGGTTTTGTCAGTAAATTAAATGAACTGGTATTAGATTTATAAATTAACAGTAATTACTGTCAGTACGAATGTGGTCAGTTATAAAATTGAAATGATAGTTATATACTCAATACTGTCAGAATACTGTGAGTATATGGTCGTAAGATGTAAATTTATGACCAGGACTATGAATAATTAGCAAATAAAAAAAAATCTAACATTATTACTGATTTATATGCTTCTAATACCAATTTTTTATTTTTATCTTTATATGTACAGAAGTAGCAAAAAAGCTTATGTTTTTAAATCAAAACAACGACGAAAACCGTCAGCTTTTTTAGCCGTTCCCTGTATTTATCACTGACCATTTATTAAATATTTATTAACTATTAAATACTGATAAATTAGTTACTTTCTTAATGTACATGTTGTAATCAATGGGTGCACGTCGGACGCATACTTGAGGAGGTCAAACTCGTGAGAAACGTTGGTAAACAAAATGTTACGTTGGAATTGTGACAATAACAATGAAAATAATTTACCCCTTATTTCGGCAATGTGGGAATCGTATTCGGATTTGCTTCGGACGAACTCCATTCTCGCAGCCATGTTTTGGAAGGTGTGCTGGCGCCGGTCAGGGCCCACACCTGCGCCAGGTAGAGCCTCATCCGAGGGAAAGCGCCCAGCTGAAGTCGCTGAGGACGAGGACTTGGACAAGAAGGCTCCTTGACTCTGGTAAGCAGAGTCTTCAGGAGCGACGTCCTCCGAGGCGCTGCCTCCCGGAGACTCGGCCCGGCTCAACGGTTTGAGAGCGGTCACTTCTCGCACAGATTTTGTCACAATGATCTTCTCGAACGTCACATATTTCACTCCAGCGCCGAGGTCACCTTCTTCGACGACGCGGTGCGCGCTCTCGCGATAGTCAGGTTCCCCTGGGCGAGGGTTGTGCCGCAGCTTCACTTCTATCTTTGTATTTGCTGCGGCTTGTTTTCTGCGTTGGTCTTCTTTGATTCTTCTCTCGATGTCCGCGGCGTGAACAACTGCTGCTCCGTCGGTGATGTCTGACTCGGAGACGTCTCTGGAGGGAGAGCTTCCTCCGGACCAGATCCTCTCAAAGAAGCTTACTCTGTCTCGCAGCTTCTTGGTTGAAGGGGAGAGAGGCGTGTCCGGGGGCGCCGGTTGTTTAGTGCCCCTGGGGGGCGGAGGCCCCCCGGGATCGTCGCGGCGGTCACTCATGCTGTCACTCTGTCGGAACTCGCATAGCGCGGGCGCCTGTCAGGTGTGAGAAAGTGTCGCGAACCGTGCGGACCTTCATGCGGCCGCGAGAGCCGGCTCGATACTAACGTAAGGCTCCGGCGCTGCCTGACAGCCTGCTGCCTCCCCCCCGTACCGCGCCCCTCAAAACGCGCAGGCGCCTCTTTAGCCTCATGAAAACTAAACAATACTTATTTTATTATAATATATCTTAATCATTTAGTAATACCAACAAATACTCATTGCGCAACCTTATTAAAAACATTTGCATTTTTTTAACACAATATTACGTTGATAGAGTATCGATATCTATCGTACTTATACTTTCCATATGGCCGACATAACTGACCTAGGTTAAACATCAGACGTCGAGAGGTAAGAAGCTGTGCCCTTCAAATAACATTATCCTAACTAGAAGTAGCAAATATTTATCTTAATCATTTTTGCAGTACATATTTTAGCATCATTCACAGCTTTACCGTCATCCTTAAAAATTATAATATTATAGAAATTTAACATTTATAAAATTTAGTATAAAATAGCTAAATATTAGATTTGATTAGGTTTAATGCATAAACTTTCGCTGCCGAATTCTAAACAGGTATGGCACACTATCGGATATCACGTCATTATCACTTCACCTTCGCTTTTCCACCGTGTTTGTAAATAATCCACTGCCGCCTAATCTCATATCACACAGGTTTTGGTGACAGCATACAGGTACGAAAACAAACACACGTGAGCATTACCTAATACTCTTAACACTCGACACCTTTCCCTTGCCCGAGCACTGCACATACAAGTTTCAGAATGCCTCGGAGGCACGCATTCGAATATTCTGTATGTAGACACACTCAGGTCAAAATCCTATTATGATGTAATGTGAGCTTGAAGCGTGGAACTACACACAACACGTGAACCAAATTACGCAGTCTTTTTCGGGTTGACACGTGGATGGACTCATTTTTGCGTAAATAGATAAATTATTCACGTGTCATACGAGCATTCGAACTGATCAATTTAATCAAGAATTCTTCTGAAATTACAACAATTACAATAAATGATGGAAATTCAATCAATGAAAAGGCTACAAGTAAAACTTATTACGTCATAAATTTTACATTGAAATAAATAATAATGTTTGTAGGTAATTTGTATGTAATTTTATTAGATCTCTATGTTAACATACAGAATCCTGTTGATCTTTAACATCTCATACAAACTGAAAATTAAATTCTAAATAATGTTTTTGTATACGTTTGCCATTATATAACCAAATAGCCATCTTTTAACCTTCAATATATGTCTGTTGGTCAAATTCTAGAGCGCGATGATGTCATTAGCTGGTCAGCATTTTAATCGCTTCTTGTCAGTATTTAAATATTATGTGTCAGTTTTAAAATATGAAGTAGGAATTATCTTTCTGTCAGTACTGCGAGTATTTGATCAGTGCCTATTCGTTTGGTAGCCTCCACTACTTGAGTTCTTTTGCGGATATCCTCGAGCTTCAGCGACACTCCGAGCATGGATCTCTCCATAGCACGCTGGGTGACCTTTATTTTATGAGTAAGACTTGCTGTTATAGTAGAGGATGCATTGGTTAAACGCCCTATTTTTAAGACATTGCGGAAATTTCGCTATAGAATATACTAGGACGAAATTACTTTCTTAAAATAAATCGACAAGCGCATACAACTGGGATGGGCAGCATTTTGAAAACATAAATTATTTTTATATGCTCTTTGATTATTCATTTAACCCTTTCATTGCGGCTCGGTTTGAATACAAATTATACTGTCAATCATAAAACTAGTATTTGAAGTATAAATGGAATTATCAGGTCTATTTTCATATATCACATTGGTTCTTGTGTCCTTTAGCTATCATATGATGCATAAAAAACTATTCTAAGAAAGTAGCAAAACGATATATAAAGTCAAGCGATGTTAACGGTCGGGGAATCTTATGACGGCATATGCCGGCAACCGATGCGAAAGGGTTAAAAACTAATTATTTAATTTGTTACCATCAACTGTGTAGGTATATAAAAATATTTTCTTCACTCGCGGTTCATGAAATTCTATGATCAACAAATTGTAATATTTAAATTTTGCTTATCGTGAGCTACAAAATAATACACCGAAGGAATGTTTTGGCTCCAGTTTTGTTACATGTACATATTTAATTACATCAATGCTGAGGTTATAATGTTAAACGATAAGAAGGTCGTTTCTGCTACATGCACTTGATGAAAAGAAACGCCGAAAGTGATAACGGCCGTTATAACGAAAAGTAAACACAATAAATTGGCACAATAATCATGCTGATGTCATAACGCTTAAACGCCATAATTAGACACTTGTTATTAACGAAGTGTAATGATATGTTATAAAATCACACATCAAATGGATAATACGTGTACTTTACATTTAAAATGTTTGATTGACTCTTTCATTACGGCTCGGTTTGAATACAAATTATGCTGTCAATTATAAAACTAATATTTTAAGCATAAATATACTTATCTAGTCTATTTTCTTAGACCACATTGGTTCTTGTATCATTTAGCTATCAGATGATGCATAAAAAAATATACTAAGAAAGTAGCAAAACGATATATCACGTAAAACGATGTCAAAGGTCGGAGAATCTTATGACGGCGTATGCCGACAACCGATGCGAAAGGGTTAAAAGCCATCATAAATTTTTATATATACACAAATAGGGTGTCGGCCAATGCTTCGTTTGCCAGTTCTTGGGCACCATTCCAATACTTTTCTTCCCCATCGACCGTCGTCTCTTCGACAGATATGTCCTGCCCATTGCCACTTGAGTGTGCCTATTCGTTGGGTAGCATCCACTACTTGAGTTCTTCTACGTATTTCCTCGTTTCGGATTCTATCTTTTAGCGACACTCCGAGCATGGATCTCTCCATAGCACGCTGGGTGACTTTTATTTTATGGGTAAGACTTGCTGTCAGAACTGGCAAACGAAGCATTGGCCGACCCCCTACAAGATGGACTGACGATATAAGAAGAATAGCGGGAGTGACCTGGATGCGGAAGGCGGAGGATCGAAGAGGATGGAGACTCATGCGGGAGGCCTACGTTCAACAGTGGACGGACACAGGCTGATGATGATGATGATGATGATACACAAATATATTTTGTCTCTGTGTGTTCATATTTTTTTGGATCTTGATTTATGCGACAGTGTTGTATGTTTTGGTAAAAATTAAGACAAAAGGCTAAACTGCCCACACGACAATTATGCGTTCAAAAACACAAAGAATTAAAGATATATGTAATAGTCGAAATTCGTTACCGGTGACGTCACACGGCTGACGAAATTTCGTGCCACTTTCATGGCCAAAGTCATTATTCGGAGTAGAGCCATTGTTGGTGAGAACATTCGCTTGTTAGATACCGGCGTAAAAAATAATCCACCTAATATCGGATCCCATATGTTAATTCATTGAAATGTGTGCGAAGAATTTACATTATTTATATATGCCGTGAAAAGACTATGAATCTGAACAACACTCGATTACGTCAGGAGAGTAAATATATTATTTAACACAATTATCGCATCGAATAAAAATTCAAACGTCATAGAACATGTGACGTTATTATTCTTCTTTTCTCTTAACTCCTGTATCGTATACGCCATGATGTTCTGCCAGTTTCAATGATCGTCGCTTGGTCGTCTGCATTCCGAAGCTTAATCGAATACAATATACACATATTTTCCGACGGCATTTTTAAAAACGATAAGGTTCTGATGTTTAACAGTTACCCTACCAAGCATATTGAGATGCTTGTTTTATTCAGTTTTTTTAACCCTATCGTATAGGTAGCCGATATATGCCGTCCAAGGATAAACGAGATCAGCGAATGCGACGAATTACTGAATTTTCTTCGCCCAATTACATACAGTTCAAATTGTGTGTTTCAAATATATAAAGTACACAACATGTAATGTTGTACGAGATGAAAAATGCAATTAATCTGATTCTTTCACATCGGTTGTCGATATATGCCGTCTAAGATTCCCTTACCGTTGACACCTGCAGCAGTGATATATCCTTTTGCTACTTTTAGTACTCATTGTGACATCAACGGTAGGAGCTTGAAACTGCAGTCATTCCCTTTATCAACGTACATGTATTCTTTGCAAGAAGCTCTAAATGTAGAAATTACTGTAGGAACGGGATAAGGATAATATCAGCTGACAAAACTGTATAGCGGCAGTTTATGGTCGACATATGATAACGACAAATAAAAAGAAAAAACGCATTATTAACCCTTTCGCATCGGTTGTCGATGTATCGAAGAAGCCGTCTAAGGTTCCCAGACCGTTGACATCGATAGCTGTGATATATCGTTTTGCTACTTTCAGTACTCATTGTGACATCTACGGTAGGAACTTGGAACTACGGTCATTCCCTTTATCAAGCTACACGTATTCTTTAGAGGAATCTGTTAAGCATGTAAATAAATATCGTTAGGTTTCGTCACAGGAGCGATTTTTATGTAAACCACATGTGTCAATGTCGTCAAACGTTTGTTAAATATAGTAGTTTTTTATGCATCATCTGATAGCTAAAGGATACAATAACCAATGTAATATATGAAAATAGGTCAGATAAGTACATTTATGCTTCAAATACTAGTTTAAAGCAAAAAAAAAATTGAAAAATTTACGCTGTATTGACTGTATTGATAGTATAATTTGTATTCCACCGAGCCGTAAAGAAAAGGTTAAGAGTGTTCAGGTTAAGGGCTCCATACCTTTGGAACATTTAGTCTTCAAGTATATTTCGACTCAAAATCAAACCCAAATTCAACCCTATAATCCAAATTTTTAATAATTTGTAGTCAACATAGAAAATAAGCATGAACTTCAGTATTAATATTGAAATAGCCATAAAGTGTAAAAGTTATCAAATTATCACATTGTGTAACGTTTCTAAGTACTGTATTGACAAAACTTTATATTATTTATTAAGGTTTTGCAAGGTTTATACCAGGTCAGGTAGCTGCAATTATACTGTACCTTTATTGATATAATGTAATACTAATAGATCTTCAAATACTTTAATATATCGATTATGTGGTACTGATATCTACTTTGCCAAATATTTACTGAACATAATGTATAATCTAAATTATTTTCTGTCATAGTACGAGTGTGATGATGGCCCTAGGGGTAGTATTAAATACGTTATTTTCTCTCTAATCAATTATTCAAAGAACAATGCAGTACCGGCTATAGACCCTGCAGTGCCTTGGAGCATTTTTTTACCTGGCGCATTGCTTATATTCCCATATTGTTTACATTAAAAAAAACTAAACGACATTAGTTTTTTCGGTGCCCCTAGCTTATTCGACGCCCTGGGGCATCGACCCACTTCGCCACCCCCTTAAAGCGGTACTGGATCAATGTACAATACATATAACGTCAATAGTGATTGGATGACTTTTAAACAATTTTCGTACTAAGCTACATATATATTTATGCCACTTAATCTTCGATCACGTTCTCAAGCCAATAAACAAACAACTAAACCTTAAGTACAAATAGAAAATGATCACTCATCTTACTTATCTTTACAGCATATAGGGAACATGTCACGTAAATCGAAGTACATATTCATACGTGATTTACGTATTTCTGCGACCGCCTTTGAACAATGGCCAGTTTAGACGTTTAGAGAGAGCTATATAATATAATGTTGTCAACTAACGCTTGCTTGGTACTTCTATGGACTTAGTCTATTAGTCCGATGACACAGCGACCAATACCTAATGCAAACACACTCTGCAGCAAATAATATGCTGGAGCAGTCATTCTTAATTTTTAAGGAGCCCCAAAGCACTTATGATTTATATATTCAGTTAGTGGAGTACTTTAATCATCTTCGAATAAATTTAGTAATAGAAAAACTAGAAAATTAAAAAAAAAAAACAATTTATGGCTTTGCGAAACATCTGGAATATACTCTTGGATCATCCGACAGATCGAACCAATACTCTGAACTATTATGAAGAAGACAAATAGCCAGGTTCTAGAGGAAGAAGCATATTGCATCACCTGATGTTAAGCCATGTTAAGAAATTTAAAAAACTTAAGACATTTTAAGACAGTAACTTTGTGAAGTGACTCACAAAATGTAAAAATATTTACATTTAAATATACATATATTAAAGAATATCGCTTCAAAACACAAATATTTATTTTTCACGTGTGGCTTCCTTGTTAAAAACTCGCATAAACCTTTTTTTAAATTTCAAACTCGACGTAAGAAAAAAAAAATCATTGGTATTTCGGCAGGTAGAATTTTCAATGAATACTAAATTTTTAGTACAAAAATATCTCATACTTTTTTATGGTGAGTATATTCTCGTACGTAATGCTAAAAAAATCTCATTTCACCCCTGAATATTAAAAAAAAATGAAAATGAAAATTTCTTATTGTTACAAGTAACTTTACGTGAATTTAAGTATTTAAATTTAATATAAGCCCGGATTCTAGTGTAATTTAGTAAGATTAATATTTAGTTATATATCATTCTAAATTTTCTTGTAAAAAATCAAAACTTTTCTATCAAATCTATATGTTTAACAAAGCTTAATCATTTTTCTTGTCCACACAGGGAAATTAATGATTTATGAATGGAAATATATTTTTTCAAGTATCAATTCACTTACATTGATGCAATACAGTCTGTTCTATTATGGACGTATTCTTGGTTCAATAGGAGAATGAGAACCTCCTCCATACATTATTTCCCGCAAACTCGAGCGACCCAAGGCAATACAATACAATGTGTGTATGGGCAACATTCAATGCCGCGGTGTTCAGACGATCGTAAACATTAACCAAGGCCTTTACTGAAGACCGGCTGACCGTCGTTTGACCTACCAACACTTTCACGTGAATTAACGAAGACTATATACTTGAAATACCACTTCCAAATCGATTGAAAATGTAATATTTCCTCTTACGAAAACCCTGACAATCATACATATGCAATAGCCAACCATATCACAAAGGAATATTTTTACATTTACTTGTTGAGTTGTAGAATAGTAGCAAGTGCACAATGTACTCATATACGCAGAGTAAGTCTTGCAATTATTCCAGTTCCTTTGACGCATATGGTAACCATTACTACAAGTATGAGTATGTACTCTTCGTGACCTATATAAAATACCCATATAAACCTTCCGCTGTCAATGTGATTTATGTGCTAGTATGTTTTCAATTTTTTTAAACGGATTGTATGTTTATGATCGGAATAAATACTTTATGGTAAGAATTTAAAATAAAATTAGTAATATTTTATTTTATATATGTTTGTATTAATCCAACCTAACCAAACCTAGACGGGAGTATTTGCAGCAAGTATTCGAGGACATGAATTGTAGCGCTTATGCTGAGCTGAAAAGGGTTGCGGAGGACCGAGAGGAATGGAGATCGAGATGGAAGATTCTGTTGCTGCAAACCAATCCACCGGATTGATACTACGAAGAAGAACCAAACCTAAACTAACTTTTTTTCAATGTTTTCAGCATTCACTTTCAGATCCATTATAAATATTTATTTATTTACCTTGTTACATATTATTTAACTTGTTACATCTTACCTATTTACATGGATCAATTAAAATAAGTTCTCTATTAGTTAGGTTAGATCACTTGCAAAGTACTATCACAGCTCAGTTTTCTCTTAACAAGTGAAGGATTGAAGAAGACGACGAATTAGTCGAAACTGCAGTCTCTTAATAGAGAACTTATCTTACGTGATCCACGTAAAAACAAGGTAAATATATATTAGTCATAGACTACAGCCTGAGATTCACGCATCATCCTTTATTATTACAGGAATTTACTATAAATGGGTGGTCTTCACGGGGCGACTTTCGTCTACCACCAATTGTAATTAATAGGCTATGACTGTCGTTTTACGGGTGATGGATCAAATTTACACCAACCGGGGTTATTTTAGAGCTCATAAATCGATTAATTTTTTTTTTTTAATCTCCGTCGGGGATCGAACCCACGACTTTTGCCTTGCAAAGCAAACGCTTTGACCATTGAGCAATGACCGCCGGCATACTTGAAGTATATTGTATTAACAAAAATGCTTAAGATGTGATCAAAAGTGCTTAGTTTAATGCATTCAATGTTTTGGTATCAAGTCGATCGTGGTCTCTCACTAGGCTAAAAATACACTTTCAATTATGTCACAAAATGTATGTGTCTTGAATGATAAAACCAAATGCGACCGGTTATATTGACATTGAAAACATCGATGCTTTACCTGTGTTCATTAACATTTTTCACAAACACAAACCGACATAAGAATACCGGTTTTTTAATAAAATTATATTCATAAAACAATAATGTTGTATTTCAGACGAAGAAACATCTCACGAAACGACATTAACAAAACAAAAAAATATGAAATAATTTTTACATTACAGGTGCCTATTTCAAAACATATTTTTTGCGTATCTGTGGTGAATTAAATATTTAACCCTTTCGCATCGGTTGTCGGCATATGCAGTCTAAGATTCCCTTGCCGTTGACATCGGTAGCCGTGATAAATCATTTTGCTACTTTCAGTACTCCTTTTACGATATCTACGGTAGGAACTTTTAACAGCAGTCATTCTCTTTATCAATCTACATGTATTATTTACAGGAATCTGTAAAGCATGTAAATAAATATCGTTAGGTTTCGTCACAGGAGCGATTTTTCTGTAAACCACATGTAAGCAGTTACATAATGAACGTTTGTTAAATATAATAGTTTTTTATGCATCATCTGATAGCTAAAGGATACAAGACCAATGTAATAAATGAAAATAGGTCAGATAATTACATTTATGCTTAAAATACTAGTTTTAAGCAAAAAAAAAATGGTTTGAAAATTTCACGCTGTATTGACAGTATAATTTGTATTCCACCGAGCCGTAACGTAAGGCTTAAATATTTAAAAAAAACTTTCTAATCAAACCCAGACGTCTTTTTCATACTATTTCCAAAGCATCACGTAGCAAGCATTTTTCAGTCAGCGTTAGTAAGCAAAGTTACTGAGTTTCGGCTCGGTCAGTTATTGATTATTTCTGTGGTCAACAACAAAACACAGGCCAAGGTGAAAATATGAATCGCTATAGCATGACACTATAATATAGTTGAATATTTGTGTTTTCGTCTTGTTGTATTTTTTACCCTCTTAGTACATTTACCGATTTCGCCCACTCGAATAAAAAATATACCCTAATCATACTATAAGTATCACGGCTTAAGATAATATTTTTACAATAATAAATATTAATACAAATGTATACAAAAATAATATCTAAAATTGTAGTTTACTTCCTTATGAATGAAGTTTGTAAATTTTATCGTAAATATATGTCAATGTGCTTCAGAAAAGGCTGTGTGTTATTAATATGCTCCTTATCCTGCCAACACGCGACTAAATAACAACCTTTTAAAGAGAGGAGGATGTTAGTATGTTTAAAACTATATGCATTATTGGACACTGAAATGGTTATTTTTTTTTGGAATATTTTTAAACATTTAAGAGCATCTTTGTTTATGAATTATTGTTACTATAAACGATTTAACTCACGCTATCAAAATTTCAATTAAATAAGAAAATACTGTGCCGTACGTATCAGAAAATGTAACTTATTTTACGTGTCGAGATAATCGTTTGAGCGGTTACAGCTACCGCGACGCACTTTGGTATCGATCGCCCGGTCCCCTCAGTTGCTAGAACCGCAGGCCACTTTATCACTCTCCAGAGCGGAGACGCCTAAGTTTTTGTGACCTTCAATGGAATCAAATTGACCTTATAACTCGGTTTATTAGCTCGGTCCAAATTGTATGCGGACGCTATGATTTGTTTTATTTATAATACGAGTCAAATGGTTCATCTGGAAATACGACAAAATAATGATACACAACTTGTTGTGATTTGATTTATACCAACATCCCATGCTGTCACAACACTATCAGCTGATTTTACATACAATAAAATAGATTAGAGAAGAGACTCATTCTTTAATGAACTGCGTATTTTGATGAAAATATGTGCTTAAAAGAATACAGTCAATCTTTCTATATATTATACTTCTAGAGAGATTTTTCTTATTGCATTTACGGCGGTTTTTTATACAATGTTCCCTTCTACAGAGTACATTTTTGGGTTGAACCCCTTAGTTCCAAATGGTGCAGTACTCGGCAGCATCGGGGTAAACATCCGAACTTTTTAATAATATATATATTGACTGTACTAATTCGTCATCTAATTTAAGCTTGCGAGATTCATCAAATTGTTTCTAAATCTTCATACATTTCATTTTTTTAATCTAATTGAAAAACTTTCAAATAATCTTATAAACTTAAACTTCTAAACTTATGTTTGAGGATCGGACACTATAATACAATACGAATCTTCTGTACTTATATCATAGAAGGCATGTCGTAGCTTAGAATCGTTTTTTTTGTCCCTGACAATTATTTAAGGATAAGGATGCACAGATTATGAGTTATTCCTAGAAGTAATACTTACTTGCCAGAGACTATGCCTCTTGTGAGAGTGATAACTGTTCAACCATATCGTCTCGAATATTGATATATTCCACTTGAGAGAATCCCACTTTCGACATGGGTTCCACAAATTTATTTATCAAAGTAATTTCGGGGAGTATTCTGTTTAGCGAGCTTCGGGAATAATTGTTGTTAATAATCATAAATACCTATATTTATAAATTGTTTCTCTTGTATTATATCTTATTTCAGGATTGTATTAAATAAAAAATGTTTCTGAAAGAAATAAAATTTAAAAATTGAAGAACTAAAAGTACTATATAAATTATAACCGAATGACTGTTACAGGATTAAGTTAAAACTTTAATTAGAAAGCTCATTTAATTCTGCCTTTAGGCAACTGCATTATTACACTATTAGATTATTCAATGAATACAAAAAAACTCAACAAAAATATTTTAGTTTGAATTTAATGAAAATTAATTTATTATCTTTAAGCACTCTTCTTTACTCTTCACACTATATATAAACAGGTACACTTTATAATCACCTTTTCATTAATTGCCTATTAATAGAATATTTATTAATGTTTTTGATTGTGTATAAAATTACCATTAATTGGTTACCGTCAAGAAAAACACTTAGAATAATAACTGATATTTGAATATTATGTCATGAAATTTTGCGAAAGAGAAACGCTATACACGTATTATAATGTTGCATACTAAATTTTGGTTCAGCGGCCTCTTTTAACGTTTTCGCTTTCATATTATTATCTCACCGCTATCGAATAAAGTAATTAACCTGCTAAAAGAACAGGTAAAATAAATAAATCACTATAGCCGCTATTAAATTAAGATACCAATAAAAGCCAAACGAAAGTTGTATCTAATTTCATCACATTACAATTATCAGATATATTAAATCTCTAAGTGTACAAGTTTGTATTTCTTAATGAATATTTTAAATTATACTTTTTTCCTAGTTACAGGTAATTCACTTAAAAAAAATTATTCAATATTACAAAAAAAATTATAGGAATTTTTTTAAAAACTGCATCACTATATTATATTAAATGTTATTCAAATCATTGTTTTTCTATCACCTGTTTAGTCATAGTATTTGTATTTAAAATCAAAAAAAGGAGATAATCGATTGTCAATATTAAATTATTTATTCGAATAAATATTCTTTTAATGAAATATGATGATGATCACACGAAGATACGTGATAAATCATCAGCATTCGTAAAAAATACTTTTTTATGTAAACCCATACAGGAGAATACCGAGAGATGGTGATAGTAATTCTCTCGTCTTTATCAAATCTCGTAATTCAAAAGTCTCATCTGTGGAATTCTATGACGCTTACCATGGTGCATATGGCCACAGCCCAAGATTCACGCATCATCCTTATTATTACAGGAATTTACTATGAATAGGTGGTCTTCACGGTACGACTTTCGTCTACCACCAATTTTAATTAAAAGGCTATCACTGGCATTTTATGGGTCTTCTTCTTCGTGTCAGCGACGTCAAATTATTTTGGAGCATGAAAAGAACCTCCACGCGGTGCCCCCTGGAAACGGAATTCGGACTTCCTCTTCCGGCCAATCTTTTCAACCCAGCGACAGCAAAAATTTTATGGGTGAGGGATCAAATTCACATCAACCGGGGGTATTTTAGAGCTCAGAAATCGATTAATTTTTTCTTTAAATCTCCGTAGGGAATCGATCACACGACCTTCGAGTTGCAAAGCAAACGCTTTGACCATTGAGCTATACCCGCCGGCAAACTCGTAACGTTTTCTTTTGGCATTACCAACCGATGATTGTTTAAGAATATTTTACGATTGTAATGCAATTATGTTTGATTGGCTGAGAATAACATTTCCGCCATGAATCATAATGTTAAGTCGCATTAAAATTATCATCGAATTGAATCGTCTAACTCTAAACTACTCGTAAAAGTGTAATAAGATTAGCTCCACCTACATTGCATAAATCAAAACGATTATTATGTCGTACAGTGCAAATACCATTTAAGTATTTATCTAAGCCTTTAAGCCATGCACTAGACAAGCTTCTGCTCGGTTAAACTAAGCCCAATTACTGGAAAGAGTATTACAACTATAGGTTCATACATACTTCCATAGCACCACCCACCGTACTTACCTGTAGTCTACCTCGGCGCCTTCTACACCCACCCATAACAATCAAGTATTTCCGACAAATAATTGCAATTTTTTGTATGAATATAACCTTTAAATAATCTTCAATGCTGTTTGTATGGCGTCATCAAAACACAGCATTTCATATTGATCACTTTTAAACTGGGCTGACAACATTCATCAGCAAATAAATATTACCAAATTATTATTGATAATACCGTAACGGTCACTAATTTATAAGACGTTTATTTTTTTAACATAATATTTTTCAATACGTTTATTTTCAGTGGCAGATCAAACACTTTAGAGGGCCCCAAATTGTTTTTAACAGGACTTGTTTTCGATTGATTGTGTGCTTGAGTATGCATTTCTTTCGGCTGGTGCGCGGCGTGTTCAGAAATCCTGATATTTTGTTGGAAATCGGTTTGTTTGTCTCTGACAATTATTGAAGGATAAGGACTAAGGAGGCACATATTGTTTGTTCTTCCTAGGAGTAATACTAACCTGCCAGAGACCATGCCTCTTGGGAAAGTGAACAGACTGTTTAACCGTATCGCCTCGAATATTGATGTATTCCACTTGAGAGAAGCCCAGTTTCGACATGAGCTCCACGAATTTATCTATTTATCAAAGTAATTTCGTGGAGTCCAGCGAGCTGTGGGACTTTTTAATAATTGTTGTTAATAATCATAAATACCTATATTTATAAATGGTTTCTCTTGTATTATCTTATTTCATGATCATATAAAATAAAAATAGTAATGTTTCTGAATGAAATAAATAAATAAAATATAAATTGATGAAATGCGCCAAAAAACAGTTCTACTTTTCCAAGAACTGTCTCTGCGTTAATTGAGCTAGAGCTTAAGAAATAAAATGTCATTTGGGCGGCTTATTTTCACGCAAATGTATCTTTTTTTTTTAATATTCATCAAAGCAGAATACTTAACCCTTTCGCATCGGTTGTCGGCATATGCCGTCAAAGATTCCCTGAACGTTGACATCGGTTGACGTGATATATCGTTTTGCTACTTTCAGTACTCATTGTGACATCTACGGTAGGAAATTGGAAGTGCAGTCATTCTCTGTATCAACATACATGTATTATTTACAGGAATCTGTAAGGCATGTAAATAAATATCGTTAGGTTTCGTCACAGGAGCGATTTTTCTGTAAACCACACATGTCAATGCCACCACATGTATGGAGTAACATAATGAGCGTTTGTTAAATATAATAGTTTTTATGCATCATCCGATAGCTAAAGGATACAAGAACCGATGTGATATATGAAAATAGGTCAGATAAGTACATTTATGCTTCAAACACTAGTTTTAAGCAAAAAAAATGGTTTGAAAAATTCACGCCGTATTGACAATATAATTTTTATTCCACCGAGCCGTAACGAAAGGGTGAAGAAAATAATAATACAATAGGAAAAAAACCCTTGTCAATAAACCCATTTAAAAACGCTTGACATTGTATCGCCACACACGGTGATACAAGTTCAGTACTATATATCATGCAATTATTAATTATTTATAAATGATTTATTGGCAAACGGTTTATTGCATTTGCATACATTTGCACAAGTAATAATGCACTTCACATAATTGGCGCATTGGAAAGTTATAAGCGATAAAGTCGATTTATGGTTCATTTGGCAAACATGACATTTGCTTACCGTCCTGAGGCTAGATACTAAGAAATTAAGCACACAATCTATAAATTAGTAACCTTAACGGTTAAATAGTAAATAACTTCTTGGGTTTTCACGGCCAGATTTGATATTGTGGCTTTTGGGTTTAACTGTGTATGGCGAATTTCTTTTGACAAATATCTCGACCGCCATTGCAGTCTTCTTCAGGATTGATGATTTAGTTGTGAGTTGGTGTCATATTATCTTTTTACGAGAGTTATTGATATCTCCATGGCAACTACATACTCAAGTTTCATTGGTCCGGAGAATCGTAGGTATGTTCTAAGAATACGGTAGGAATGGTCTAAGAATTGTACCTCCACGAACGTCATGTCGGACTGTGGTCGTTCTTGCTTTGAGAATCAAGCCGTCATCCCTGTTGATGTTGATGGTATGTCTAGTTAAAGAAATTCGCCACACACGGCTTAACCCAAAAGCCACTTTATCGGTTAAATATTAAATTCTTATTAAACACTAGTAAATAAATTACACGAATCGACAAGTTAAATCCTTGACATTTATAGAGAATCGTTGCCAATACTTAATTTTAACAAAATGCGTTTCATTGGGTATTCTAAATTTATTTTATTTATTATATGGATTTCTTTAATAGTTCAAGGAATAGTGAGTTTATTAAACCAAATTCAATGTTTTATGCAAATTGTTTTACAGCATTTATCGTAGAACCAATTAATATTATGTGAAATTTTAAATCATAGTTTTTTATCACACTGTAGGCATTATCAACAGTCTTTATATATAATACGTATGTATCATCTGTGCATTATACTCGTATGACGCTTGCCATGTATTTTTTTTTTTATGTAAACGCATGCAGGAGAGCACAACCGGTCAAGACCAGTGCACTCTATGACGCTCAGCCAGGGAGGCTGGACGCTGCATGCGGGAAAAAATGTTAGCTATGCGTCAGACCTAGAAATTATAATTGATATTTATATTGAATCCTCTATCATCTCCATTCTTCTTTACGCTTGTGAATCTTGTAATCTTACCAAAGGCCAATACAGCCGTAGAATACTAGAAGTATGATGGTTTGATTGCGTAAGAAATGCGAATAGATGCTGTAGCAGACAAAACATTCTTCCATACCACAGTAAGTCAAGAAACGAAGATGGACTTTTTTGTGACATATACTTTGAATTCCGCAGAAGAATATTAACTATTTCATTATCCCCAAGCCCCGGGCTAGCTCTGGCTTAGAAGGCCGTCAAGAACTATACGGTACCGGCTTTAGACCCTGCGGCGTCCTAGGGCATTTTTTTGTAGCGTCTCATATTGTTTATATTTTAAAAAATCTATGAAGGATTGGTTGTCCTCGGCGCCCTTAGCTCATTCGACGCCCTGGGGCACCGACCCATTTCGCCACCCCCTAAAACCAGCACTGAAACTATATATTAAATGTATTCTGCAGAGCTGGCATGGGATAAATCGATGACCATGGCGGATGACAGAGCTTTGTAGCGGCAATTCGTGACGACCGTATACTCCAGTTAGAGGATCGAACATGGTGTGATGATTATATTGAAAAAAATTTACATCGGCTGATGACTTGCAGAGCTTCTTGGCAGCGACCGCTGCATTCAATCCCTCTTGGATGACCATCAGAAGGATTGTCAGCAGACGGACGCTATCAACATATTATATCGGGGTCATCGCGACTTCGCTGGAGTCTCTCATGGAGCCTGAAGTGTGGCCTGAAAGGACCATCGTTCAACCCTGGATACGTGTAAGACGAAAGAGTCGCTGTGAACAGTGGTTGAAACCAACTTGAGTAAAGATATTGACACATTTTGCTTTAGATTCAGTGCTGGTGTGGACCGTTGTTGACAAATGTTGGACGT
Source organism: Glossosoma conforme (assembly GCA_022606575.1). Classification (NCBI taxonomy): domain Eukaryota; kingdom Metazoa; phylum Arthropoda; class Insecta; order Trichoptera; family Glossosomatidae; genus Glossosoma; species Glossosoma conforme. The sequence goes on from JAGTXR010000036.1 coordinate 2,364,393, forward strand.
TTGATTTTATGACAATAATGCCGTGTTATTTTTGTGTAAACCATGATATACTTATGACATGGTTATTGTTGTCACAAATCCTAACTATTTGCACTGCGTATTCCGACACTTGTTCTGAGTGTGATGTCATTGACACTAAATGTGTCAATACATTTACATCATCACACATATGTTAGTACTTCAATAACGAATTAATATTGTAAATTTTGTAATGTCATTGAAGGAAAAGAAATAAAAAAATGAATTCAAATAGTACAAATATAACGAACAATATCCCATTTATAATATACATATTGGCAGATAAATAACAATGTTTGATTTTTGTTGTGGCTCACAAAGTGCTATGTGATGTACTTGGTCCATTCACGTGGTTCCAGCTGGGATGACATCACAGCAGCCTGCGCACTTGCCCCATCCCGCATCCCCTCCAGGGGGAGAACACCCGCCAGCTCCCTCCCCCGCCACACCCGGGAAATTTCCACGGTCAGCCGGGACGCCAGGTCAGGGAGGGTCGATCAATTTTCTCGCACCGATCCGAATCTCGCATGACTCGAAAGCCTTGCGTTTCAAAGTAAACCGTATTATAGGCCGTTTGCAGAAACCTGTTTTATTCTTAAGGTAATAATTATAATTACTAATCGTTCAAAATGAACTTAAATAAATTATATTAATGTTTCCATCACACTCGTACGTCATAAATATATTAATGCAGAGGTTTTATTAGGCTATTTGTACTGATATCCTCCTCTCAAAGTTGCAGACAGCATGCAGGATCAGGTTCACAATACAAAGAACTCGTTTTTGTTTCACAATCCGGGTTTATTTGTCAAACACTTGTCAAACAAAAAGACCGTTGTGGCGCGCGCCATTAGGCGCACGCCATAACGGTCATGAGCGAGGTCTAGCTGTCAATTGCCGGCGCGCTCTCATCTTGCGCTGCCAACCGTCGCTGCAGGAAAAGCGAATTCAAGATGAAAGTGGTACCAACAGGAAATTTTCCAACTGTCATAGCAAATAAAATGGCGTATTTAAACGCCGTGCAACATTAGACAATTAAAACTAACATTAGATGTGCATGTCAGGCGAGCGAACAAAAATAAGAGACAAAAGATCGTTTTTCGAGTTCACGGTTCATAATATATATAATCGTGTCGAAAACAACAGGGTCAGATCCTGTCTGCCCAGAAGTGGACGACGCCGGCCATCATCAGGTCTTCCGTGGTGCAGTTACTCGAACACAGCGCACACTCCAGAAGGTGTGACAGGGTCTGCTCAACGCTGCAGTCACATTCAGTCGGTCCGTTGTAAAACTGCCAGGCTTTTATTTGTGTCCTCGTCTTTCATACTCCGGTCCAAAGTCTGTTAAGGGACCTCCTTATATTCCACCCTTTGTCGTGTCCAGGGGCTAGGTCCTCTTTCGGGGCAATCCAAGCATTCCTCTCAGTTGCGCTTCTCCACATGCTCAGCCGCAAGGTGGCCTCAGGTATCACCAGTTCCGTTGTCGACTGTAGGAAACTCTTGCTTGATTTGAGCCGTGTGGTTTCCTTTTGATACCCAACATAGGGTGGAGTGTGTCGTGGGTTGCTTTGGAAAGCTCCTTCTTGGTGGTGACTTGATATAGCTTTGATATTATATATATCCAAATTGATTTGTTTTTATTTCATTTTATAGAGTGGCGAATCAAGAAATCTTATGTTACCTAGTCAATGCAGCCGTATTAGGGGTTTGAGAACAAATACATACATAGAATATTGTTACGATTGTTTGTCTTTACGATTGATTGAAGAGTGATGATGGAGCGGACAAATTTTACAAAACAGCATGCAGATCGTTCTATTTATCCATGCCTTTTATATTTTCTTTTAGATATCACATAGAGACATAAATTATTCGGTTTTTTTAATTTTTTTTCTCAGTGTTTTGACATTTGCGATTCGATATGCTTATAATGTTTTTGTTCGTAAAAAGCGTGACCACGATGCATCATACCTACTATTCACGCTACATATGTTCACATTTTGTTTGAAAAGCAAAATAAAACACTTGCATATAATTTGTTTACACAATTTAAAATACCAATTATTATTACGAACAACTGACACATTGATTCAACATCAATGTAATCATTACATATTAATGTTTGGTTTCAATTTATGAGTATTTAGCTAAAAATAAACAATATTATGCTATATTAATTTTTTAATTTTTATTAGAATATTATTTTATTATTTCAATATTCTAATCTACTTTTATAGATCATTGACTATATTACAAATTATTATTACTTAAAATATACATTTACTAAACATAAAATTCTTTTTTCAACGCGTCAATCCAAGCACAAAAATAACGGCAGAAGCGGGATGCGAACCGCGGACCTTGGAAACCAACTATGCCCAGGTATTCATACCGCTCGGCGAACTGCGCCATTGCCCCGCCTAGACTGACGTGCGTTGAAACTAGTATTTATATCATTGTTACCATCGTACGATAGATGTCGCTATAGTATATATTCAAAGTATGTATATATTTTTTTATTATTATTCTATCAGTCCTCATTTATTCACAAGCTTAATATTATTACTTTCCGGCAGTCTATTTATTATGATCTATAAAAGTAGATTAGAATATTGAAATAATAAAATAATATTCTAATAAAAATTAAAAAATTAATATAATAATGTCTCCTTGAGACAATATCAAGAAAGTAAAAATTATCCATCAGTAACACAGGTAAATGATTGGTTATAAAGTCCGAGTCGGAACTATAAGTAGTCGTTTCTCATCCATTCAGTCTATAGTTTGGTTCGAGACCCGAGTGGTACTTACTAAAATAAATAGACTGCCGGAAAGTAATAATATTAAGCTTGTGAATAAATGAGGACTGATAGAATAATAATAAAAAAAAATATACATACTTTGAATATATACTATAGCGACATCTATCGTACGATGGTAACAATGATATAAATACTAGTTTCAACGCACGTCAGTCTAGGCGGGGCAATGGCGCAGTTCGCCGAGCGGTATGAATACCTGGGCATAGTTGGTTTCCAAGGTCCGCGGTTCGCATCCCGCTTCTGCCGTTATTTTTGTGCTTGGATTGACGCGTTGAAAAAAGAATTTTATGTATAGTAAATGTATATTTTAAGTAATAATATTATGCTAGATATTTGGACGTCAATTAAACATTTAAATAATATTCTTTATGTTTAAGCCTTTCATTACGGCTCGGTGAAATACAAATTATACTGTAAATTATAAAACTAGTATTTGAAGCATAAATGTAATTATCTGGTCTATTTTCCAATATCACATTGGTTCTTACATCCTTTAGCTATCAGATGATGCATAAAAAACTGTTCTAAGAAAGTAGCAAAACGATATTTCACGGCTACCAATGTCAACGGTACGTGAATCTTAAACGGCATATATCGGGTACCGATGCGAACAGGTTAATATCCACAATTATACAAGTACATAATTCAATATTTAATTAATGTACGAGTACTCTTATATCATTGTTTATAAGCAATGTAATTTACTAATAAAATTATTCATTTTAAGTACATTTTTTGTTTCAATTTCCACCGCCTGGTAACTCCGGAATTCGAATTCGAACCAATAAATATGCAATATTTCCCGCTTTTATCGATCTACTTGGATAAAATAATGTTTAACAATAATTAGTTTTCTTTAATTATCGATTAACAAGATATTTTTCAATGTTTTTATTTCTCAATTTTACCTGAGGTATATATAATCGTGTCGGAAACAACAGGGTCAGATCCTGTCTGCCCAGAAGTGGGCGACGTCGATGGCATTACTTCTGGCCATCATCAGGTCTTCCTGGGTGCAGCTATTCGGGCACAGCGCACACTCCAGAAGGTGTGACAGGGTCTACTCCACGCCGCAGTCACATTCAGTCGGTCCGCTGTAAAACTGCCAGGCCCTCATTTGTGTCCTCGTCTTGCATACTCCGGTCCGAAGTCTGTTAAGGGACCTCCATATATTCCACCCTTGGTCATGTCCAGGGGCTAGGTCCTCTTTCGGGGCAATCCAAGTATTCCCATCAATTGCGCTTCTCCACATGTTCAGCCGCAGGGTGGCCTCAGGTATCTCCAGTTCTGTTGTCGACTGTAGGAAACTTCTTCTTGATTTGAGCCGTGTAGTTATCTTTTGGTACCCAAACATAGGGTGGAGTGCGTCGCGGGTTGCTTTGGTGAGTTCCTTCTTGGTAGTAACTTCTCACCTGAGGTGAATCCCCTTGATATTTTTTCATACAAAAAATAAAACCATTTAAGCAGACATTTTTTAATATATATATTCTAATATATATATAATATTGTTCATTTTACTATTTTTAATTTTTTTTTACTATATTTTTTTTCTTTCAGAAACATTACAAATTTGAACAACTCAATCAAAGGAATAAATAAATACAAGCAAAAGAAGGTCCCAATGCTCATCAAACAGACGACGCCAACAAATTATTCCTCCAGAGAAACTTGTGGAGTTCATGCCTGAATTAGGCCTCCCTTACGTGAAATATATCAACATTGTTGTATTAACCGTAGCGATACAAATTCTATACATCTAATATTACGAGTAATTTACCGTTTCCAAGAAAAGTTTCATAATTTAATGGCCTGTGCTCTATTATTACTGTGGGTACGTGTACATTGTATTTTACAACAGTACGTGACATATGATCTGCTTAAAATTAATTAATTTTAAAACACTATTAGCAATAACGACGACACGACTTATTGAATTCTACAAAACAATGGGACATAAAACAACACTGTCGTTTCTTTATACGACATCGGGAGCAAGATAAACGAGATCAGCGAATGGGACGAATTACTGAATTTTCTTCGCCCAATTACATACAGTTCAAATGGTGTGTTCCAGATATATAAAGTACACAATATGTAATGTTATACGTGATGAAAAATGCAATTAATCTGACTTTAACCAGCAGCCGTGATATATAACTGCAGTCATTCCCTTTATCAACCACATGTATGGAGTTACATAATGAACGTTTGTTAAATATAATAGTTTTTTATGCATCATCTGATAGCTAAAGGATATAACAACCAATGTGATATATGAAAATATGTCAGATAAGTACATTTATGCTTCAAATATGTACTTGTTTTAAGGAATAAAATGGTTTGAAAAATTCACGCCGTATCGACAGTGTAATTTGTATTTCACCGAGCCGTAACGAAAGGGTTAAGAGATCAAAGATGTGAAATTAGTGTATTAATTATATATTAATATAGTATAATCTTCTACGGTCTACAGTTAAAACTATATTTGAAAATATTATAGTCAGATTGTGATGGTAAAAATATAAAGAAATTATCTAAGGATTTATCATTCTTTAGCTTGATCGAATTCACGACCTCTGGCATAGTAAGCAAACTTTTTTATATAGTGACATCAGCATGTTATAACCCTTCCTGACTGGTACTGAAAACCTCAATATACAATATTTCGCCTCTTATTTATGTTGGAATTTTGGGTTAGTTATATAGACGGCCGCTTGTGGCGCTGGGCGAGAGCCAATCGCGAGCGCGGGTGTCGTGTGCCGCCCGTCGGCGAGAGCATATTGTATTTTGTCCCGGCCGAATGCTGTGAATAGGTTCGGGCCATAAGTTTGTAAAGTTTATCGTAAATATATCTCAATGTGATCACTTAAATAACTTCTTAGGTTTTCACGGCTAGATTTGATAATATCTGAAAGAAGAAATTCGCCAAACACGGCTAAGCCCAAAAGCCACAATATCATATGTCAATGTGCTTCATAAACAGTCTGTGTTTTTAATCTACTCTTTATCCTGCAACCACGCGACTGAATAACAACCTCTTGAAAGAGAGGAGGACGTTAATTAGGCTATGCCCTCGCTAATCTAGTATCCTAGCTAATCGGATACAAAACAATGAGATCCGTTGTTTTATTGTAAATACTTGTAAAGTTTAACTTTACGCAGACGTTAATAAGTAAATTTCAAGTATTATGTTTGTTCAGAGAATGCTTTCATATTTTGTTTACGTTATCCGGCTGTACGGTACACTTCCTTATCTTTCATGAATAGTAAAATGAAGAAAAAAGCCACATACGAGTACAACACCTCTGCTCTCTTTGTTTGGTAAACAAAGGTGTGTTGACCTAGAATATGCGTCGGCATAACCATAACTCAAATTTATTTTACATGTTTATTATCTGGAACCGTATGAATAAAGTTCAACATAAGTTAAAAGTAAGTAAAAACTCTAAGTACTCTACTGAATACTATGGATGAATGGCAAAAATCAAACTATGTTTTTTTTTTTTATGTAAGCACATACAGGAGAATACCGACAGATGGTGATAGTAATTCTGAACTCTCATCTGTAGAATTCTATCTCGCTTACCATGGTGCATATGACTAAGCGCTGCATGTGGAGTGTTGATCCATCAACGTCAAAGACTACAGCCCGAGATTCACGCATCATCCTTATTATTACAGGAATTTACTATGAATTAGTGGTCTTCACGGGACGACTTTCGTCTACCACCAACAACCGGTGGTATTTTAGAGCTCAGAAAACGATTAAAAATCCATTTTTTTTTAAATATCCGTCGGGGATCGAACACACGACCTTTGGCTTGCAAAGCAAACGCTTTGACCATCGAGCTTCTAATATATGTTAATAAAGTCGACTCTTTATTCTTCATTTTTACCCATCTCTGTTAATTTCCCGTATCGAAGAAGTAACCTTATACCCTATTTTTCATTGAAAATTACGATGATTTCTAGTATGTCTTTAACTCTAGTACATTTGGGGACTTTGGGGTCTAGAGTGCGGACGTGCAGCGAAAACCAGGGTGCTCCATTGATGTCCGGCCCACTTGGAAGGCACTGCCCCTGCTAGTTACTGTACGCAGCAGCTGGGCCCGCGCCTGCGCCCTGCGCCCCCTGCGGATCGATGCCCTCCACGTGGCACTGTTGTGTCTGTAGAGCCTCTTAGGCCTGACAGCTGTTAAACCACCCTACACCACCACGTACAAAAACCTACTAAAACAGCATTTACGCATACCGCATTCGACATATCTTCAGGTTACGAACAAGACAAAAAAACGCTTCTCTTCTTATTTGTTGCGTTCTAGAAAGGTATATCTGGGCGACAGCCCGTCACAAGCTCTGGAGTCGTGTGCTGACCGTCGGCGAGAGCATATTGTATTTTGGCCTGGCCGAATGCTGTGACTAGGTCAGGGTTATAAGTTTGTAAAGTTAATCGTAAATATATGTCAATGTGCTTCAGAAAGTCTTTGTGTTGTGAACCTACCCCTCATCCTGCACTTACGTGACGAAATAACATACATTTTTAAAGAGAGGAGAATGTTAAAGCGTATACTTATGTAAAAATAAAAAGCCTTAGGTACAGAGTTCTTTTGAAAAAAATTTTACGGTTTTTTATTTTAGTTTACAATTGAACTGCGTCTAATCTGAGGGAAACGAAATTTCGCGTATTTAGAAGATTGATTTTGCCCCATTTCAAATATAATACACACTTACTTGATATAATACTTGTCCTTGCATTGTATGTATTGGTGGATTATAAAAGTAGGTCAACGGATACATTTTTAATGATAGGTTATTCGAGCTGGGGTGCTTAAAACTACATATACAGGTAATGTTACTATTCATATACACAGTAAAGTTTGTTTATATGAAGAGATTTATGATGTACAATAGACATACACGTAAATGTGACCATTTACGTGTAAATATAGCGGACACTTAATGGTGTTAAGTTACGAAGGGTTGTTTTGATTTGACGTTTTTTATTCGCATTGAATTTTAGGTACATAATAATACGTAAGTAATTTTTTAAACTACAAAAAATTTACTAATTAAAATAAAAAATGTTTCATAAAGTCAATTTATACCTATGATATTAAGCCATGTATATATTACGTAACGGACTAGAACCAAGGATGTATAATATAAATGTTATAGTTTAAATCACTATTTATTAGAATAAACCACTAAAATCTACACTCCGTCACTGTATAAGTTTACCTACCTAACAAAATAAAACGCTTTGACAGAACGCTGTATATGAAAAATCTTGGCACCTAATTTTTTCAGCAGTAATTATTTAGCAAACGGTCAGTAATAAATACCTTAAAAGATAAGTTATTAATAATCATTTGGCAGTAGAAAAAAAATGGCAGGAAATATTTAATGAATGGTAATTAATAAATGGTTATTAATAAAAGGTTAGGTTTCCATTTTATGGGTTAATTATTCATTTATTCTACATTAATTTTTACCAATATTTAATATATTGCTGTCATTTCAATAACTGACCACATTCATAATGATACACTGGATACTAACAATTTATTTAGTCTACTGCCGATTAATTTTATTCAAAACAAAGAAAAACAGGCCAAATAACCATACTATACCTTTTAGACCTTATGAATACAATCCAGTGACTATGGTAAGGTATAAATAATACTGCGAAACTCTTCGCTGGACTCCCAAGATGAAAATATCACACAATATTTCTATAATATAAAACTAATATAGTATTTCATATTAAAAATAGTTTTTTATAATATTTTGCATGACCTTAATTTAATAGTTAATATATTAAACTGTCACTTTAATTTATTGGTTGTAAAAAAATAAACATTTTAATCGCAGTCTTAGTCAAAAGACGCTTGTTAAAATATAATTGCAAACATTAGCATATCAACTTCCAGTAATCGGCTTCGTAACCAATACCAGTAGAGCTTCAAATAGTTACTGCGAAGCCTCGGTCTTAGAGTTGCGTAATGCGTGGAAAAAAGAGCCGAAAAAATGGAATATCTCAATTCAAATTTTTTTTTAATTTTATTCTTAATGGGTTTTTGCGGCACTTGAGGGGTGATAGTCACGGTACAACTGCTGCCCCACTTGCTTACTGCAGCGATGCGAAATGGCGACGTCTTTGTTCCCTTTCTTCAAGGAAAAAGAATCCCAACCGGTTATCCTGGCTCCTAAAGAATAATATAAGACTGAGGGGTATGGCCGAGTGTTTAAGAACACTACTGCTAAAAAAGAAATCCCGGGATTATACGATCTAAATGTTAAAATATTTATAGTTTGACGTCAAGTGACTCTTTGAATTTTCCGCGCAGTAACTTTAAATGCAGCACTGCTTCCGTCAACTGTCATCAATTAATAGACTACTGTACAAGTTTAGGCAAGCTGCGATATTTAATAAGTGTTTGACAGCCATTCAAAGCAGACAATCTCGTGAATTATAACGAAAATGAATTCGTAAATACAAAAGAAATAAGAATCGTTAATTTGAAATTAATTAGTATCAGCATGATTTATAATCTAATACTATCGGAGTATAACTTCTTCTTCGTAGTATCAATCCGGTGGATTGGTTTTCAGCAACAAAATATTGCATTTCGATCTCCACTCTTTTCGATCCTCTGCAATCCGTGCACTCGAACACTTGCTGCAAAAACTCCCGTCTAGGGCGGCCTCTCTGCTTCTACCCTCAACCATCTCTTCCACAATGTCGTGAAGAAGACCATCGTGGCGCATGATGTGACCGATCCATCGGGCTTGCCTCTCTGATGTGGAATATGCAGTATTACATACATATAAAATAAAACATCATATTTTGCTCTCAAACTAACGTTATTTCTGAGAAAGTTAATATGTAGTATGCATTCGTTCTGGAAGGTCATCATTCTTATTATGCATTTGGCGGAGCTTTGGGATGCAAATCTGTCGATTTTTGTAAAAACAAGTTTAATGGCAACTAAACGTCATCAGATTGATAATACAATTTGAGAGTAATAAGCTTTATAATATCCCGGGAACGTGGACTAAAAATGGGCCGATAGTATCGCGGATACAGCTGGAATGTTCAAAACCGTGAAACAGCTTCTAGACCATTTTGAAGTATTCTTCTTTGTGTGTTACATACAAAAAATCCTTACATTTGTATTTTCAAACTCCCTTGTGGAATTCGCGAATCGTTAAATCTTTACGCCACTCGAGTCACGACCGACCGGTTCATACAGTGCTTTACATATTTAAAAGTCATTTTTTTTGGCAATAAAATTGTTACGTTTTGTACTCGCGTTTTGCCCAACCCTAATGTTATTAATTCGAGAATCAATGTTGATGCCAGTAGCAATTTAGTATCCATATATAATATTATAATTATGATAGTCTAGTCTGCGCAAACTCGATTGGAGCAAGTAGACATCGCAGAAAGAATATTCTATTCGAAAAGCAATTTATATTTAAATTTCAAGTTTGAAATACAAATCGAATATTGATATTTGTACTTTACACTAGGTTCACATATGTCTAGTTGAATTTTCAAATTGAATGAATAAAAATAATTATGTCATATATCACCTTCTAATTCATAACTGGGACATTTTGGCGCCATAAATGACAGCTACTGAATTTATACGTATAGTTGTTGCTATGGTGCTCGCTGCATCAATGCATTAATATCAGTGCCGGTTTTAGGGGGTGGCGAAGTGGGTCGGTGCCCCAGGGCGTCGAATAAGCTAAGGGCGCTGAGGGCAGCTAATCTTGCTATAATTTTTTAAATATTATATAAGCAACATGGGGCGCCAGAAAAAAATTCCTCAGGGCGCCGCAGCGTCGTAAGGCGGTACTGATTAATATATATCTATGATGACATTCTAGGATGATATGAGCTAAGTCCTTGATTAAAAGGCTGCTTTTGTATACGAGGCATATTTGGACGTTTGTCGATCAGCTTTACGAGTACTTCGATGCCCTGAAGCCTAGATCATGTAGTACTAATAGGTGGCTTAACCCATATATATTTGTGTTTTTTTATTAATAGGAAGGGAAGATGTTTAATCTATTTAATGCCAAAAGTATACCTGTATATTGTAATAAGTCAAGTATAGCAACATTTTTATGATATTAATTACTGACAAATCATGTTTCTTTAGAATACATTTAATTTAAAAAATGGTCAATTCTTCAGTATTTTGTTAAAAATATATGGAAAATTATACATTTTAATGTTGCGAAAATTCTACAAATTTAGTCTTCTAAGTTGTATTTAATTATTTTACAAAACAGGTTTACGGGTTGACGAGCATTAAATTTTTATAAAATTTTCCAACTTCACTCGAGACCACTCTATTATCTTAGTCACTCTAAATTCAGGAATGGGGAAATTTTTCAGAAGTATTATTATATTGTGTAAAATTGTAGCACCTGGAAGTACTATAGTAATACGCTACTTGAGCATTTCGTAGTAATCAAATTGATAAGCCATATAAAAGAGTCGAAGGAGTAGTTGTGCACAGTTCTTGTTCAACAGTGAATAACGTTGAACGTAAATGTAAATAAATATCAGTGAAAATGGAGTAGTGTAAATATGATATTAATCTCACAGTAAAGATAAAGCTCATGTGAGTAGTGAAGAATATAAACATATCCAATGATTTTATTACTTGTTTTGGTTTTTAATCAGTAGTCTATCAGTAAATACTATGTAACGGGGTTTACAGTTTCAGGGCGTATTAATAATATTGTACGGTAATATGAACCATTGTAATAATAGAACATGCTTAATGAACTGTTGCGGTGTTTACAACAATTTCTATTGCTGCGGTCACAGCACGAACCAATAGTGGAAGTGTTTATTTGTAACAAGCCACGACATCCGTAACTTTCTAGTAATCCACGGACCGTGCTAAGGTTATCCAATATATTTCTCTTCCATACAAAAATACTCATTTAAATTAATATCCGAGTATATTAATGATTTTTGTAACTCATTGGACGGTAGCAGTTGTTCAAGAGACGAAGATGGATTTGACTAGGAAGTGTTGTTGTGATGTTGAGTTGTCCCTTAACCCTTTCGCATCGGTTCTCGAGATTTTCCTACGTTTGACAGAGGGAGCCGTGATATATAGTTTTTCTACTTCCAGTACTTATTGTGACATCTACGGTAGGAACTTGGAAGTGCAGTCATTCCCTTTATCAACCTACACGCATTCTTTACAGGAATCTGTAAAGCATGTAAATAAATATCGTTAGGTTTCGTCACAGGAGCGATTTTCTGTAAACCACATGTTTCAATGCCACCACATGTATGAAGTTATATAATGAACGTTTGTTAAGTACAATAGTTTTTATGCATCATCTGATAGCTAAAGGATAGAAGAACCAATGTGATATATGAAAATAGGTAAAATACATTTATGCTTGAAATACAAGTTTTAAGCAAAAAAAATGGTTGGAAAAATTTACGCCGTATTGACAGTATAATTTGTATTCCACCAAGCCGTAACGAAAGAGTTAAATCACACTGCGGGAATGGACAAGGGGTGCAACCCGTTGCTCGAAAAATGAACCAAATCAATGAAAATATTAGATATTATTATAATAACGCAATCATAATATCCCTGGATTTCTAAGAATTATGTAGACATCGACGTTGAATTTATTGATAAAGACAAAATATTGAATCTAAGTGCTTTTTAAAAAAATGTAACCGACGCGATGTGAAAAGAGCATCACCGTGAACAACAGCTTCTACGTTGGCAACACTAAAATGGAACGTGTTGATTCAAAGAATAGAACTATGGGGCAGAGATTCGAATTGATGATCTCCGTTTGGAACACACAAAGATCTCAGTCACGGTCCGCTTCAATAGCTGTTACGCTACTGGTTCCGATTCATTCACTCTGTAACGCTGCGATCCAAAAATACGAATCGCATAAACAGATTTAAATTTGGCATAACTATTCCGCTCGCTGCATCATCTGCGTAAAGAGTATTAATACATCTTGCGTTCAAGACCCCCGCGTAAATAGCTATTGATAATCGCCATCACCAAACCGGAGCGTGACACAATTACTTTAATGTATTCCCGGTGTGATGGTCTTGCGACATTTCCACACCGTGAGATCACGGCCATCTTCGAAGCAAATACTTTAAACATTCGTTCAGGGAGACAATGTGTAATGGACAACGAGTTCGTCTATGAAAATAAATATTACGGGTTCGAAGTCAGTTTTCTTTTTTAGTCTCGCCATTTCCCATCATTTGGTTTTTTTTTACTGCCGGTTGCCACCTGACGCAAAGGCAGTAGCTTTCTTGGAAAGCTCTCTAGCTTGAGTTGTTGACCGCCAATTCGGTTCATCCGCCACCATCTTAGCTATGAGGTCCTGCCCACCACATAGATCCATCATAGCCTCGCCTATGTCGGAGAAGCCTATGGATGGTCTTCCACTGGGAGCGTCTACTTCAAAACGTGTTGAAGCCTCATAGTGTTGGTTTTTGTATCGAAGTTTGCCTTCTCCGGCCTGTTTGTCCGCGGGAAGTATTTTATTTCCCTCCTACTATCCATATCTGGAAGGGTACGGGTTCGAATTCAGTGAGACTTAAATAATAATATCTTCTATTTCATGTCCATTTTTACGAAGACTCTGGGCTGTGAATGAGTGGTATTTACGTAATGCCATTTGCTTAACATTAATTGATGAACGGAATTTTACGGTTTAAAGATAAAAATTGCACATATTTTATTTCCATATTCGTTGCGTATCTGGAACATATGGCCAACACAAATTGCAGACACACAGTTCTGTGAACTACTAATGTCTAAGATATCTCTACACCTCGTGTCTAGCTGAAAACATATGATTCCCGGCCATCCTGAGGTTTCTATATTAAGGATTTCTATACAGATATTACAACTGGCCAAGCTGTAGTCTTCTTCGTAGTATCAATCCGGTGGATTGATACTACGAAGAAGACTACTCGGTCCTTCGCAACCCTCTTCAGCTCAGCATAAGAGGTACAACTCATGTCCTCGAACACTTGCTGCAAATACTCTCGTCTAGGGCGTCGCTTAAAGTTTCTACCCTCAACCATCCGCTCAACAATTTTGTGTATAGCTGTAGTATCCGAGCTATATTTCACTGTTCGTAATCATTATTTTTAAAAGGATCGAATGATTACTTTCCCAAAACTCTTAATGCATGCACTATTAGATGCAAAAGAAGCGGCTCAACCCACCTTTCATAGACCTAATAAATTGATTGAGACCATTTTTATTTTAGGTTTCATCGACGATCGAATACAGGTATACAGGCTTACAGGCAAAGGCTTCACCTATAAGCCATAAACATCGATATTTTTTATCATTATATTATATAATATATATATAAAATTTTATATATATTTTACTATGTGACCCTTCCGTTTAGTTTGATAAAAAAATATGCATATGGTAAGCATGCGGTCACCATAAATCCATGAACTTCCGTTAACTATCTTCGCATCGTCCGCATAGCGAAGCTCCCTAAATGTACACTATGGTGGTTCTCACTGTGTGTTCATACACAAATAATGTATTCCCGGTATGCCGGTCTTGCAGCATTTTCCCGGCGTGAGATCATAGACAAGTTCAATGCAGAGCTTTTTATTATTCACCAGTTTGCGGCATCTTCAACTGGAAATGGCAACGGCGCCGCTATGCCTTCAGGTCAGCATAATTATCAAGCGGCTCGCCATATTCGTAGCTATGCCGGAACTAAACTGGTTTTTGCCCAATCTAGATACGCCGAAATAACACATTTACGAATATTTTCGGATAATTACATTAATACATCTGCTTCTTTGTTTGATTACATTTCAAGCATTTATACATTATGCAGTTTTGATTTTATGTCAAAATGAAAGTTAAAAGACTAGAATTTTTACGAGAGTAGTCAATTATTTTAATTTATAAATTTGAATTAAATTAAATCATAATTATGATTTTATTGAATTATTGAAGATGATCTACAGGGAGGCCGAAACGTGTAATCGTTTAAAATAAATGTGAATCAAAACTAAATATTTTTAATTTGTTATTTTTCTAATTAAAATCAATTTAAAATTATGATTTTGCAGTTTCACCATGTATTGTCAGTTGATAACCTTAATGTTATTAAATCATAATGTATTTTTTGAAAACCTTAGCACTTGGATAGTACTGATATGGTGTCACGACCTATTGTTCACAGACAATTCGTTCAACGAGTCATCGGTAACGACGTGAGACGCACTGGACGTCTGGCGCACTTGGCGCACGGGAAACTGGTGCACTGGATGTCTCGCTAACCTAACCTTACCTAACTTAAACTAAGGATTTGTCTAGTGATCGTAGAGTCCAGAGATCCATAGGTCTCGTTAACGAACTGCTAGCGATTTGAATTAACTAAAATAGTCAAATTAACAATTGTCAAAAAGTACATTAATATAAAGTAGAATATTTATAAAAAGTAATAACACATAGCACACAGGATACAAACTTCCTTTGTTAACGTTTGAAATAAAAGGATACTGCAAGTATAATACAATCATTACACGTTACATGTAAATACAACTATCTTAAAAGCAAAGCTTCACAGCCTTCTCTTAAAGAACACAAGCAATGAGTGCTCAGTTTTATTGTTTTTAAGTGAAACGCAACAACTGAAAACGACGCAAAGCGCAAATTTACTTTGGCAAACTATCTGCGCAATCCTTTTTGAGATTCTCAGAAATCTATGATGTAAAGATCCGAGACCATAAAGCTGACTCGCCGGCCGGTATTTACAATGCCAGAAGATCGCAGATTCAAAGCCTCTCGCCATATTGTTCAGCCCACGCAGCCTTCAGAAGGTTACCCGACCACCGGAGCCTCGTTCATTGGTTCAAGAGCGTGAATCCTGAGCCTTATTTCCCAGCAGACAGCGCATTCAAGCATAAATATCCAGAGTTTATTGTCCAAGTTAAAGTATAAACCTTTCGCGTCTTCTTTTTGTTCCCAAGTTGTAAATACCTGCGCAAAAAAACTCTTGTATTTAAGACGATTACGTGTAATTATTTACCTTATTTCTGAAATGTTTTCGTTCGAAAAATTACGAGCGTTATGCAAGCCGCGAGAGAAACAAATAATGGTTCGAAAATAGGCGCCTCGAAATAACTTTGGCAAAAAATACTTGTATGAAATCTTAGTATGAGTCAGTGAGTTATTTGCTTTGCAAATAATCTACCAATACGTAATATATTGTGCATGTGAAGCTCATAATTCATTTTCTGTTTCACTTTGTAAATTAATAAAATAATTGGACTTAGGTCAGTTGAATATTGATAAATTTGTCAACGTTGGAAAATAATTCAACTGACCACGAAGCAGAAAAATGCTGTAATGGATAAACCGCCTTCATCCAATTGAAATTGACTGGCCTACTTTTGTCACATCAACAAAAAACTGGACAGTTTAATGAGATTATAGAACGCACTCAAACGAACCCACATAATACACCCAACGCATGCCATACAAAACATAATTACAGGAGCCTGCAATAAAAATCGTTCAATTAATAAGGATGCATTGAAAAAGAGCGTTCTGTATTAAGATTCCTAATTCGGCAGGTATATATCTGATCGGGCTGAAATAAGTTTTGCCTGAAAGCTAAAACCCTTTGCTGCAAACATCAATCCAATTTCAAGTGCCGGACTGTAAAGACGCTGAGTTCGTGCCTACAAAATCGTTTTTGCGGGGAATTCTTTTACATTACTTACTTTACCACTAAAAAAACAACAGCAGCTGTGGCGATTAGAATATTAGAAGAAAACAAACGGCAACAATGCTCTTTCAGAACAAACATGCAGAAGATGGTTTCAACAATTCAAGGATGGTGATTTTGAACTCTAAGGTGAAGAACATCCTGGTGCTGAGAAAAAGTTTGAATATACCGAATTGGGGGCATTACTTGATGAAGATCCATGCCAGATACAGGAAGAGCTTGCAGAAACATTGGGAGTCGATCAATCAACAGTTTCTAGGGGCTTAAAACAATTGGGAATTATTAAAAAGCAAGGAAATTGGGTGCCATATGAGTTGAAACCGTGGGAATCAAAAGACGATTTTTTACCTGTATAAGTACGTTTTTCCATTATAAAAATACAGTAGCATTGTACCCAGAACGGTTTTATGTATAATAAGATTAACAAACATCATTTATTTGTAATAATTATTTATGTACGTGAAACAGTCGATTTAATTTGAACGCTTGTACATCGGAGCTTAATAATGTTTAAGATCCGAAGTATCTGAATTGCATTGTATTTCTCTGAATTTAAATCGGTCCCGCATTCCTTCGCAAGCAAATCGTTATCATCCGTAGCCGAGCAATGAACTTCGTTTATAAATGAGAAATTATCGTCCATCTACATACTATTAAGCGATCCTTTTAACATCGCATCAACGCTCCTAAAAATTGTTTTAAAGCATTTCAAGGTTCCCATTTAGTTTCCAGGACCACAGTTTATATGTACTGGATATGCTACTCCCTTCGTAAGGATATGATATGTAATTTTTATTTATTAAGTATATATTTGTAGAATATTTATATTTATTTGATTAATAAATTAAATTTTGAAGAACACGTATAAGTATCGAGTAAGTTTTTAATTGAGATGTAATTAAATATTAATACATAAAAACAGATAAATAGATAACATACGTAGATATTCAATAGTATTCCTCTCTTGATACTATTAGAAGCTATAAAATAAATCGATGCGAAAAATCTTAACGATACAGGCCTGTAAGAGATAGAAAATCATTTACCCGCTGAAAGATTGTATAGACAACAATTTATCGACATGTTCTTCAATTATTAATGGTAGTTCATCGCGAGGTGTATATCATTTAGTTGATATCAGGTACGATCAGTCTTTTCACTGCAGTATAACGAAGCGACCACGAATCTGAGCCTACGAGAAGCAAATATAACAAAGTAAAACAAAATGGTGTAGCCAAGTATAATGTTCTGTTTGAATTAGGTTGACTGAGTAATTATAATATTTTTATATTACATAAATACATCAAACATCTCCTTTATGAGTGATATTGATCATCTCGCCAAAAAAATGGATATCAATCAAAATAGTACTACTTTAAATGATTATTTAAATGACTTTATACGCATTTAACTAGATAAACTCGTAGATGATTTTAATTAGTAAAAAATAATGCTTGTGTTAAAAATCTGCTAAGAATGCTACGAATTTTTTGAATTGCTATGATTTAATCGACAATCTCACGAATGCATTAATTATTTTTGTTTCCGTAGATAGCCACACGGCTCAATTCAAGAAGATGTTTTCTACAGTCGAGAACAGAACTGGTGATACATGAGGCCACCCTACGGCTGAACATGAGAGAAGCGCAAATGAGGGGAATACTTTACAAGACCTAGCCCCTGGACACGACCAGGGGTGGAATATATGGAGGTCCCTTAACAGTCTTCGGAACGGAGTATGCAAGACGATTATACAAATGAAAGCCTGGCAGTTTTACAGCGGACCGACTGAATGTGTGCGGCGTGGAGTAGACCTTATAACACCTTCTGGAGTGTCTGCTGTGTCCGAGAAGCTGGACCCAGGAAGACCTGATGATGGCCGGGAGTAACGTTATCGACGTCACCCACTTCTGGGCAGATAGAATCTGACACTGTTGTTTCCGTCACGATTATATTTATTAATTATTGAGGAATTAGATATTGCTCAGAGAGTGTCAAAAATACTTGTATGCCTTCGAGTTATTCTGGGGTATTTAGGCCATATAAGGAGGATATTTTGTGGAAAGGCTTGTAATAATTGGCTATATCGAAGGTCAACAGTTCTGAAAAAGATCGCCAAGAATATGGATTGACTACATGATACAATCTGCTACGAACGATTTAGAATAATAGAAAGAGCAAATCAGGAGTTGTCATCAAAAGGTCACGACCTCAAGGCTGAAATCTGGACGGTGAAGATAAAATTAAAGAATTAACAGATAATTCTTTATTTTGTCGTGTTCTCTGAATGTATATTCGAGAAGAGAAGTTTTCCACGATCTCTGAAGACCGCACCAGCTCAGCACGTGAGCCCAGCGAACCTGAATGTATGAAATCTCACCAAGGCGTGTCGCATGTTACGGTCACGGTGCACGAGAACAAGAGGCTCTGCAGCACACATGTTCAATCTGCGGCCCGTGGATTAAAGCTATTTGTTTAGTATGTAGACCTAATCCGGAACTCCTATCTATTTTACTCCTCCCTTATCTAATAATTAATTTGTTTAAGCTTTCATCACATCATACGCAGTGGAGCTTATTGAGTTTTTTATTCACTTGTATATAACGAAATAATTAATTTGATTATTTGAGCTAGTAGTTATTAAGAATCCGAAAACATCATCATCAGCCTGTATCCATCCAATGTTGAATGTAAGCCTCCCGCTCCATCCTCTTCGATCCTCTGCCATCCGCATCCAGGACACTCTTGCTATTCTTCTTATGTCGTCAGTCCATCTTGCAGGAGTTTGGCCAATGCTTCGTTTGCCTGAATCTGACGTAAGAGTTATGATTTAAACGGTGTTCGATATTGACTACATTTTTATTCGCCTGTGACACATTTTACTATAGTTTAATCGTACTTAAAAAATCAACAAATCCATTGTTTTATTTATATTAGAGAGATACTTCGTATATGTTTCATTATTATATAACTAAATTAGAAGATTGCTTTAAAACAAAATCCTACATCTTGTTCTCTATTATACTATTTATTCTTAATTTCTCTACATATGAGACGCTGTCATGTTGCTGAACACTTGTTATTAAATTTTTTCTTGATTTTACTAACAACCTGATCATTCGCGATCATCGTCACCGCAGTCCAATAGACTTCGCACCGGAGTATGCAAGACGAGGACACAAATGAAAGCCTGGCAGTTTTACAGCGGACCGATTAAATGTGACTACGGCGTGAAGCAGACCCTGTCCCACCTTCTGTGAGTGTGCGCTGTGTCCGAGTAGCTACACCCAGGAAAGACTGATGATGGCCGGGAGTAACGCCATCGAAGTCGCCCACTTCTGGGCAGACAGGATCTGACCCTGTTGTTTCCGACACGATTATATATATCGTCACCGCATATCAGAGGTCAAATGTCTCTCTGGAATCTTATTTGAATATATCTTCACCCTAGGGTAAAAGGTTTCTCCCGCCTGCTTTACATGGTATATTGTTGAGACTGAGATAATAAAGCTATAAATATAATGATACATATTATAAAGTATTCAGAATGGCGCGGTGCAGATCAGGTTATGGCTCTAGAAGTCTAGAGTTTGTAAGGCCCCGGGGAAGCTGCCCAAGGAATGATCAGATAACACACCAAGAAGCGTTTTGATATTATTTAATGATAATATACGAGTATTACGTGCTTAAATTATAACATTGTTGAATATCGATATCGAAGTATTTATTTTTATGATATAACAAGAAATCATACAAGTTACATACGTTGATCATTTGATAAAAACAAAATTAAAATGTTAGCTTCTTTCATTTATCTACTCTTAGACCTATTTATTCTGATGAAGCATTATATTTTGTAGTTTAATTTTTAAAGTAACCATTCATCACATTTTGAAATTTTTATGATATTTAACCTTTTCTATGCCAAGCGGTTTTCGTATGGGGAGACCCCGAGGGTCATCGTTTTTTTTTATAAATAAAAATCTATTTTCAAAATCGATGTATTATCGACAATTCTTGACAATACGTAGTAGCTAATTATTCAACATGGCAGCAAGAGATGTCACTGTACGCTCAAAATATTGAATTATTAAAAATAGTCAAAATTGGTTAGCTATTAAGTGGAGCGTCTTTAGACGCGATCTTTGTATGGGCGGCCTCCCGTGCACGGGATTGTAGAGCGTCTATAGACGCTTGTGGCATAGCACCGGTTAAAGTTAAGCTGTATAGAATCTTACAAATCTTAAAACACTTAAAAAATTAACATTCATTGTATATTATATTTACTAAAATCTTCGGTTAAACATAAAATAAAATAAAATAAATGTTAAATAACTTCTTAGGTTTTCACGGCCAGATTTGATGTTGTGGCTTTTGGGTTGAGCCGTTTGTGGTGAACTTTTTTCAACCAATATTTCGACCGCCATTGCAGGGGTCTTCTTCAGGATTAATAATTTATTTAGTTTTCAGTTGGTTTATTCAGATTATATATTTTTTTATGAGAAAAAAGAAATATATAATCTGAATAAACCAACTCAAAACTAAATAACATTAATATAATATACTTGATAATAGATTAAGGTGTTTAAGTAGTAAATACTACCAAAAATATTCTAATCGTGAAATTTAATACTGAAATTTTCATGATAAGCAAGAAAACTAAAAGTGGTAATGACGTAAATTTAATTAATTTTTTTATGTTACAATGTTTTGCTATTCTTGATGTCGTATCTGATGATAACACTTTTCCGAGAACGAGTACTTGGAATTATTCATGTTAAACCTTAACCGATATACGAAGTCATTTATTTCAATTGCTAATGTTTATAAATAGAAAGATTACTGTAAGCGGTTAGTGCCAACAAGAAATATGCGAATAAAGCAATTAAGCTTTACCTTTTACGATTGCATGTGTAATATATTACAAATATTACGGTATATTGTAGTTTTTTATTACAATTTTAAAATTCGAAGCCTTCAATCGAATATAGTACAATAGATAAGTTTAATTTTTGAAATACGACTTTATCTGCTTCGTAGTATCAATCCGGTGGATTGGTTTGCAGCAATAAAATCTTGCATCTCGATCCTCTGCAGTCCTCTTCAGCTCAGCATAAGAACTACAACTCATATCCTCGAACACTTGCTGCAAATACTCCCATCTAGAGCGCCCTCTATAGTTTATACCCTCAACCATCCCTTCAACAATGTCGTGAAGAAGACCATCGTGGCGCATGATGTGACCGATCCATTGAGCTCGCGTCTCTGAGATGGTTCTTACTAGGTGCCTATCCTCCTTGATTTTATAAATTGTTTTAAATGTATGATTCGAATGTTTCATCAACGCAGTAATTATAATTACAATATAATACATTGCCTTAGGTTAATTGCTAATTTTATTAATTACAATTGATAAAATTGTATATGTGTGACCAAATACTATCGATATTCAATACATATTGTCATTATTAATTACTGTTATATACTCATATTCTGCAGACAAAAAATTAAGTAATATCTTTGACATCATTAGCATGAAAATCAAGTATCATTATTTTAGTTTACGATATTACATTAAATAACATATTCATATAATTTATAAAAAACGGTTAATTTGTTCAAATAAATAATAATTAGTACGAAAGTTCCTACGTGAAAACACACCAAGGTGAATGAATACTAATTCAAATTGAATAAAATAACTATTAAGCATAAATATTCGTATATTTACTTTTTTTTTTGTACTTTTATAGTTGTTAAGTGTTTTATTTCATATAATGATATGACGACAGGGTGACATCATACTCATAGCTTGGGAAAATAAACCTTTTTATCACTTGAGAAAATAATTTGCAATTTAATTTTAATTGCGATAAGATTTATTATACGAGACAGTTAAAAAAAATGTAATTAATGCGTACAAACATAAAAAAAGTGTAATTAATGCTCGTAAAAGCTTACATTAGTAAAAGTATTTAATATTTTAGAAATTATTTTTATTTTTCATTATTATTGTATAACATTCCGATTATGAATGAAATAGTAATAGATCGAATACAAACTAAAAACTCGTACACAGATTATGACTATTTGAAATTAGTTTAACTGATGATATCATTAATATTCTTATACCTAATCATCAGCACTAATTTGTAAGTCGTTGAATAAGTAAATGCAAATAATTATGGAACTATTACTTTAAGGAGTTTAATAAAGATGCTTAAATATACTGACATCAGCATGATATAGCTCTTGTTGACTGGTACCGAAAACCTCGATATACAATCTTTCATCTCTTATTTCTGTTCGTTTGTTAGACATGAATGTGTCCGCCATATTGTCATTTTTGGACTAGTTATATATACTGCTGCTTGTGGCGCCAGTGAGACAGTTGTGTCCCGCCAGTCGGAGAGAGCATATTGTATTGGGGCTCGGCCTGAATTATGTGACTAGGTCGAGCCATAGTTTGTAAAGTTTATCGTAAATATATGTCAATGTGCTTCTGAAAAAGTTAGTGTTATTAATCTGCACCCCATCACGCCATCACGCGACTGAGTAACAAACTTTTTGAAAGAGAGGAGGATGTTAATACATTAAATATCAGAAGCAAGCTACTGAAAATACCACCTGAAGCTACCTGTAGCTATCGAATGACCGTTTGGCGATCACTCATATAAAAGAGTTTCAGAAAAGTTTTTGATACTCTCCTACTTGCATTTACTTAGAGAAAAAGTAACATTTTTACATTTTTAGTCAACTATGTTCCAACGATGCTCCTGAAGCCTGGATTATTAAATTCTACGAGAAGATTCAAGCTATAACGAAAAAAAAGCATTGAACTGTCCGTGACGTACAAAATGACTGCTAACAATATAATGCAAATCTCCGTAACGTTATAGGAGGGTTAACTGTACTAACAAATTATAATTTTAGTTTTTTTTATAAGAAACGTTAATGAATGCAATGATATGTAAATCATATTGGCTCGAACGCATTCAATTGATAATATAAGATGTTGTTTACTACTTAGCGCGTCTTAAATTATCCGAATGGTCCTCAAAATTAAACATCCTTGAGGTTTATTTTTCACTTCTCTAAAAGCGGCCTCAGAAACATATCATTCATGACAGCATCCTTATCTTCAGCGATCGCAGAATCTCACACAACAGCTGTGAGCCAATGCTTCATGTTCTAAACAAAACTTTCTTCTAAGAAATCACGTAGGAGATTATTAACATAAGAAGAAACATGTTTTTTTAATTTGTAGTAAGGATATATTTCGTAATATTATTTATTATTAATTGGTAATAAACTAATGATGATTTATAAAATAAAAAAATTAAATATATGTCATTACATTCAACATTTATACATTGAAAAAGAAACGGTAGAAAGAAGCACTTATGGATTGTCGATCGAAACAATATTTGTGAATAAATAATTTAAAATGCCATAAAAAGAGATATCTTTACCACCATCCAGTTGCATTTTAATGTATGTATTACTTAAAAGGGCTTCATTTATTTTATGTAAGCACATACAGGAGAATACCGACAGATGGTGATAGTAATTCTGAAGTCTCATCTGTGAAATTCTATGACGCTTACCATGGTGCATATGACTAAGCGCTGCATGTGTAGTGATGATCCGCCACCGTCATAGACTACAGCCCGAGATTCAATCATCATCCTTCATTATTACAGGAATTTATTATGAATTGGTGGTCTTCACGGGACGATTTTCGTCTACTACCAATTTTAATTAATAGGCTATGACTGGCACTTCACGGGTGAGGGACCAAATTTACACCAACCAGGGTATTTCATAGCTCAGAAATCGATTAAAAATACTTTTTTTTTTAATATACGTCGAGGATCGAACCCACGACATTTGACTTGCAAAGCAAACTCTTTGACCATTAGGCTATACCCGCCGCAATTTGTCATCACTTTCATACATATGCAACTATAGATAGTTGTTTATAATTACATTTCAACAGCAAAAATCGTTGCGATTAAAACTAAAATAAAGCCTCTATTTTACGTATAATACTTACTAACATTTTTCACTTTAACTTAGCTTACTTTATTATGTTACAAAAACAAGTATATAATAAATAAAATGTAGTATTAGATACTAAGCTGTAAAAGTGCAGTGAAATTTTAATTGTATGTAAGAGTATGTTTAAAAGTTAAACATTTTAATCGTGAGATCATCTATCAAAGCAAGCAATGAAGTCAGTTTCAAATAAAATTCTATATTCTTTTTTGTTCGTTTATAAAAATATACATCTTTAACAGAAATGCAACACAGCTTTCCACGTTAGTTGTCGGCTTATCTATTTTTACTTGCTTATAGACAGTATTATTCGTTCAAATATAACATAACTACAGTGGAACCTCTCATAACGAGCATAATTCGTTCCAGTATATCGCTCGTTATGTGAAACACTCGTTAAGCGAAACTAATTTTCCCATATAAATCAATGTAAAACACGATAATGCGTTCTAAATTCAAGAAATGATGTCTTCGTTAATAGTATCACCTTACAATCCCTTTTCGGTCATCCATATTAGAAACAATTATTCAACATCATCAAGAATACGTAAACGCTTTGAAGACATTCTTGACACTCCCTTTGAAGCATTTATCTGCTTTATTTTGTTCTTGTTCTTGAGGATAGTGCAAATCGTTTATGTAGATTGTAGATGGATTATATGAGCGCTCTAAATCAGCTACGCTTCCACCACCTTCTCGCTTTTCAATGATTTTACGTTTCATTTCTATGGTTACTTTTTTTCTGTTATGGCTGTTTTTGTGATTTTTTCCTCTGAAGGGTTATTAAACTTTGCACAAAAAATAAATAAAAATAATGTATATGATAATGTCTAATAAATGAAAAATGTGTGATGTGAAAGAACGTGTAACGGTACGAGAGCTAACGGCTCACAAGTGCGTTATACGTTATGTGACTTTCCCTTTCGGCGTCACTCGTTATGCGAAATGCCGCTCGTTAAGAGAGCAATTTTTTCATATTTCTTTTGCTCGTTACACGAATAACTCGTTATGAGAGGTGCTCGTTAAGAGAGTTTCCATGTATTTATAAAAATAATACGTATATACATAATATACAACGTCTCCCACACGTAAAACAAAACTAATTGTCCAATATTGCCCGGCAAACTGAATATTTATCAACATAATGATGATTCTTTACACTCCTACTGAAATTTCTTAAGAGCATTATTAATTTGTGGATATTACCTATTTCAATGTTGCAAAATATTTATCTTCAGTTTTTATACACAGTTTAATTACGCCTCTTACCAATTATAGAAACATCGACGCCCTCTGTCAGAAATAATTTATGAAAAACGTCTTCCGCTATGCGCTTCTGACATTATTTTTTTTTGCATCTTAGTGAGTATGTAAATAGTAAATTATAATAAAGACTTACAAATATGTTTGTGTAAATAACTGCATAATTATTATCAACAAAACAAGAATCGAGAAAAAAGGATTAACACGAATACAACGCTTCTAATGACTTTGATTTTCGGTGATGAAATAATGTATAATAATTTATTGGTGTAGCAACACTCCCAGGAGGTATGAACAAGAAAATTTTGACAATTTTTCGTCTAATTGAAATAAAAATTGTTTTGGCATCGTTTTATTTATAAGTATTATTGGATTCTGAATGAGACAACTAAAACTAGCAAGATAATAATAATTGTATTAGGCACTAACTATATTATTACGGAATATGCAATTGACTATATTATACCTTTATGAAAATATATACAGGAGAATATCACCTGGTAGCACAAAGAAATATCGTCTTTGGATTGTTTGCACTTTTTTTTTAAGAACTTAGAAGTGGTGCATGAAACGTGCTAATTTGTCAAGAGCATTGAATGATTATGAATCATTAGCGAAACAAAATTCACGTTTAATGTTAATATTTTAAGAAAAACCTAGTAAGACTAATAGCAATTTTTTTTTTCAACAATGACATTACAATGTTTACAAATTCATTTCGTTACTGGAGTACCATTAGAATGTATAATTCTACAAAAATATACATATACATATAAATTAAGGTACTTACGATTAAGTACTATGAAAAACAAAGTAATAAAGACAAGCAACAGAAGGTCCCAATGCTCATCAAACAGATGACTTCAACAAATTATACTTCCAAAGAAATTCGTGGAGTTCATGCCTGAATTGGGCCTCCCTTACGTGGAATATACTGGAGTAGGCATTTTCAGTGTGATAAATTAGTCTAATACAAACTGGAAGTACTCGTATATACACTTATTTTTTTATTTAATACGTACATATTGTAGGTGTTTAATTTATAAGAATATTCAAATTTCTACGTAATTATACGAGTAATTTAACATTGCTCTCATGTCAATCGAGCGCTTTATGAGGTAGACTCTATAAACTCATTTTAAACTGCTTCACGAAATGTACGTATTACTGAAATGTGAAGCATATCTTTCACCCTTAATTGATACTGTAAATTAAGATCTTTCTACGTAGAACTGTTCTTAATTGTTGATTTATATTGTATTTCAATTTATAATTTAAACATTTGTGATATATTCTGTTTGTATTTTAAATTGCACTCGTGAAAAGCTCATCGCTTACGTGGGAGAGTTTTCCTTGAAAACTGAACTTCCGATCTTGTAGATGTGGAGTGTGGGAGCCAAATCGTTAGCATTAATGTTGTGACATCAATAAATCCGTGAGTCTTAAATATACGAGTAAGCCTGCGAGCAGAATCGCCGGTTCCGGCAACGTTCACGTAATAGTAAATACGACACGAATCGGTCGCAAGGTAATGGTCTCTTCAGATGTAAGCAACTAACAATATATGAGTTGTTAACTCAGCTATTATCTCACGTGTACGGGATTATTTTGCCATGTGGAATACAAGAAACTTGGAGTCAAATTCTGAAAGAATTTTAAAGCCTTTCATCTATCAAGCACTTACCAATTATTAAAAAAAAAACTTTGTAATTCTGGCGATTACTAGACAAAAAATATTTAGGGAGTCTACTAGAGTTCTAGTACTACGATTGAGCTACGGAGGAATTACCAAGTCATTTATACCATTCATTGAGAACACCTTAAAATTATAAAAAAACATATTATTTCCGTCTAGCTGCCTTTAAAGTATACGAAATATTTGAGATTTTATTTTTTTTAATACCGGTAATTTGTCAACTATAAGACATTATCTGAATGAGTGAGTGCATTATACTTGAAAATAACAGATTACGCCATTTCTAAAGAAACCTTCGGAAGTGATATTCCTGACCTGGAAATCTCGTGCGCTCTATTAACAAGGCTGATAGTTAATATACTAGGCCTTCTATTTATTTGATTCCCCTAGCACAATTTAGCCTTATGTGTAGACTGTAGACTATATGTGCTTGAAGAATATTATCGTATATTGTTATTATGATTTATACTTGTTTTTGACAATAAATCAATTTGTGCGTAAGAGTGTTGAAATAATGACAAATCAATGAAATTCCTGTTAAATTTATCAGCCATATTAACAATTCTCAAACAGATAAACATAATTGCTTAGGTCACAAAATAAATCAATAAATTTAAAAATGTGTAATTCTTATTTCTATGAAATGTTTATTAGTAACGACATTCCACGAACATAAAAAATGTTTAAACATTATGCAAATACTTCGTATTAAATTGCATAATAGTTATGAAGTTTTATTGCTTATTTATTACTACTAAAATTAGTTTTGCTATAGTTTATAAAATTTCATGTATGTATATCGTAAACACAATTAAATTTATCTTGATTTTCTAAAAGGTCGCATATCCCTGGTTGAATATTTCCTCGATAGATAATATTTCAACGTTACTTCTACCGCTCTAGACTCTCGCATACTAGTACTCAGTAGGTTTATCGGTACTCTAGCGGCCGTGTCAGCAACGTGCCGTGATCTTCTAGTCCCCACACTTGAGAATGCCTGCTCAGACAATTATAACAGGCTACATCTCAACAGTCTAGCCAGGAAGTAACGATTTCACGTTACCTAATAACAGATTGATAACTCTAAATACGATGATATTATCTAAAATAACTAACTAAAACCATGGGAACTTTAGTTCTTAGTACATTTTGTTCTACTTAACACTGTTGCCTGAAGAGAGAAAGCTTTTTTACGATACCAATGAATCAGCGTTCAATAACCCTTTTACGGTATATGTATGTTTCAAAAAAGTGGTAGAATTTTATATATATGGTTAGTTTTAGAATTTATAAGTCTTAAATAAAATGAATATTTCGGAACAGAATAAAATCTACGTTGATTTCCATTGAAATGGTATTTGAACGCGATTTTCTTCGGTAAACTGGCTTACAAAAATTAACCTAAGATTTTTACACAGAATATTTTATAAAAATAAAAAAATAAAATCTTTAAGCAGAAGTTGAAATTTCTAATCCTCTAAAGCATTTCTTCTTATCTGATTGGTGAACATTACCTTTCTTCGTTATGGAATCAGTTAGGAAACATACCTGTAACAAAAAGAAAAAGACAATTTAGTAATACTTGTTACTGACACGATATAATTTTCCATTTAGCAAAATTTATCAACGTATAAACGTGACATTACATAAATGATTGGCATAATGTAATTTTAAAGTATAAAAAAGATGTGTTATAATATTTAAGTTATCAATTATTTCATATAAATATATTGATATTATTTTGTTATAATGGTAACCACCAAAGGTGTTTTCTAGCCAAAGGTTGTGTTAATTTTTTAAATTATATTATATGAAAGTAGAAAAATATATCAATATAAGATTTTACGCTAAGGCTTTAATTTAATACACGAATTCTTAAGGTTCAAATTTATACCTGTTTTAAAGTAAAATCATTATTAAAAAAAATTAAGTAAGTGAAAAATACAAGTAAATCATACAGGTATAAACTCATATATATTGCTTTGAAAAACAGAGCCTCCCTACTGGCAAAAACCTTGACTGATAAACATTGAAGTTTTTGAACACATTGAAAAATCCAAAGGATTCGAGGCAGAATTTAACCTATGAGAAGAGTCACTGATGCGATTACAACCTTCAAACTGCATCACGTCTAAGATATTTCCTGAGATGGCCGACTTCATAATAAGGTTGTATAAACTATACCGAACCTTATATTGGCTACATTTAGTTCGCAGCAAACTGCAGTCTTCCAGCAAGTGAGACAGTGCTTAATGTGGTCCATGTTAACCCTTTCGTTGTGGCTCGGTGGAATACAAATTAATATATATTAATACGTCAATACGGCGTGAATTTTTCAAACCATTTTTTTTTATGAAAACTAGTATTCGAAGCATAAATGTACTTATCTGATCAATTTTCATATATCACATTGGTTCTTCTATCTTTTAGCTATCAGTTGATGCATAAAAAACTATTATATTTAACAAACATTCATTATGTAACACCATAAATGTGGGGGTATTGACACATGTGGTTTACAGAAAAATCGCTCCTGTGACGAACCCTAACGATATTTATTTACACGCTTT
Organism: Glossosoma conforme; assembly: GCA_022606575.1. Classification (NCBI taxonomy): domain Eukaryota; kingdom Metazoa; phylum Arthropoda; class Insecta; order Trichoptera; family Glossosomatidae; genus Glossosoma; species Glossosoma conforme. The sequence continues at coordinate 2,394,620 of JAGTXR010000036.1, forward strand.
ACAGATTCCTGTTAAAAATACATGTAGGTGGATTAAGGGAATGACTCTTTGATGGCTTATGCCGACAACCGATGCGAAAGGGTTAAAACAAGGTATGAAATATTCACCTATTTAACATTTAGGACATCTATGTTGTCAAATGCATTTAAAATTGCTGAAAGTAAAAAGAGAATATACAGGTATGGATATTTTATCAATCTATGTGTTTAGATTGCCAGTACTTTGTTGCAACGTATGAATTCGTTTGCTGCATCCAAGCTGTTTGAAAGGTATAGAGATATAATTGACTTTCGTTCGCTTGGTCTAAATCCGGTGTTATCCATCGGGTCGCATCGCTCGTCGCTGTGTGTGTTGTGTTGTGTTTCTATGTCCTCGGTTGTTGCTCGCGCCGTGACCGAGCGGCACCCACATCTATGTCAAGGATAGGCGGTGGCCGAATTTGTCTCGCCATTTGCCGGCCGGTGAAACCAACGCCATCTAGCGGCGAGACACCAAACTACCTGCTGATGAATTCAAAATGTGGAATATTCTTTCCGCTAAAATTTCGGCTGAGATTTTTTTGCACAGGCATATATATAAATGCCGACGTTCCGTTATGAAGAAATATCATCTGTGGATTATACAGCTTGCATTTTTTATGCGAGCTATGTGGATTATTAATCCGCGAATGTCATACGCTTCAGACCGACATTCACGCATTCGTCCATTTTTATAGGGAATCACTATGAATTGGTTGTGTTCATGGGACGACGTTCATATCGCACTGATTTCAATTAATAGGCTGACAATTTATTAGTCGGGAATCAAATTAACACCATTCATTCAGGTATTTGTAGATTTAGAAATCGATTAAAAATGATTTTTATTTTAATCTCAGTTGGGGATCGCACCTACAAACTACAAAAAGTATTTACCTAAGTAATAGACTATTAAAAATGGCATTTCACTTGATTTCCTCTATTTGTATTCTTCCAATGGATGTATGGTCAATAGTCTGGGAAATATGACTATTTATCATGGCTTTAATTTTGTCCATGTTCATTTTCAGACCAATTTTGTTAGACGCTTCATTGAGGATGTTTTTGGGCGCTTGTTTCTACATATGACATGTATATATATTTATTTTTCTGCTTAACTGTTTAACTACCCTTTACGTCTACATAATCCAGGTATCTGGAAAGTAATTAACACTAATCTACTTTAAAAACGCCAATGTACCAACATCAAAATACGCCGCAGCCCCAAAGGAAAACTTTATTCAGGGAGCTCTAAGTGTAGAAATTACTGTAGGAACGAGATAAGGATAATATCAGCTGAAAAAACTGTATAGCGGCAGCTTATGGTGACCATATGATAACGTCAAATAAAAAGAAAAAACGCATTATTAACCGTTTCGCATCGGTTGTCGGCATATGCCGTCAAAGATTCCCCGACCGTTGACATCGGTTGACGTGATATATCGTTTTGCTACTTTGAGTACTCATTATGACACCTTCGGTAGGAAATTGTAAGTGCAGTCATTCCCTTTATCAACCTACATGTATTCATTACAGGTCTCTGTAATAAAGCATGTAAATAAATATCGTTAGGTTTCGTCACAGGAGCGATTTTTCTTTAAGCGACATGTGTCAATGCCACTACATGTCTGGAGTTACATAATGAATGTTTGTTAAATATAATAATTTTTATGCATCATCTAATAGCTAAGGATAGAAGAACCAATGTGATATGTGAAAATAGTTCAGATAAGTACATTTATGCTTCAAATATTAGTTTTAAGCAAAAAATGGTTTGAAAAATTCACTCCGTATTGACAGTATAATTTGTATTCCACCGAGTCATAACGAAAGGGTTAATGGTGATTGATTTCCTTTTTTTTGATACACTTTACAGCTTACGAATTTAATGATGTAATGCGACGACAACCACAAAATAACAAATGCCAGTCCAATCTCACGAAATATTTGGCCTCTCCGCTACATTTCAAGCCTTGAAATATTATAAACAGTTGACACCTGATTTTTAATTTATGTTACGCATAAATTACGCTTAAAAGAATATGTGTATATAAAAATGCATTGCAATAAAAATAAAAATAAAATATCATGCTTTGGATAACCCACAGCTTATCACATACTTCACAACTAACTAATATAACTTCCATACACCATGGATTAACCGTCGTCTACGCTGAAGATCAAAGATAGAATTAAAAGGATTTTTTACAAATTGAACACAAAAATGTAATATTATAAAATGGCTTAATACATTAAGATAACACATACCCCTTGCTTTTATAATGTCATTTTTAAATGGTTTTACCCGCACACATATACAATCTGTAATTATGTGTGTACTAACGTAGAAACTACTGTAATATGAAATAATTCTCCAGGGTTGATGACTCAGTGACTAAGTCGTCAACATTGAAGAAGACCCCTGCAATGGCGGTCGAAATATTAGAAAGGAGTAATTCGCCACACACGGCTAAACGCCACAATATCAATTGGGTACTTGTTTATCATGTTTCTTTTCATATGTATGCATTGTTCGATATAAAGATATCGCGATTATACATTTTTAATGCAGAATTTTAAACATTTTCTTGTCATGTTCCTCAGAACTTTTTGCATCATAGCTTTAATATAATTTCGCTAGAGAGCCTCGTCCACTCGTTGTCCGAGACATTATGTAAACCGACTGACAAGTGTAATAAAACGTCTCCTACGCGTCCAGCGGTCATCGAACCCAATACTCCCGCTTCGGACGTCTTCCTAAAATATATTTTTCCCAACACATTATAATATTTGCTTCATATTCCGTCAAATAAATAGATATTTTAAAATGTCACCGTAGTCATTTCGTGTTACAACTCTAAAATCAAAATACATATCATAAAAAGTTCAAAAATGTACATAAACTTTTCAATTATGTTCCTCATGGTACTTAATATTATTTATTTATTTATAGACAGAATTGAAATTCCATTTTTTTTTTACAAACATTTAGAAACATAGAGTATACATAGATATACAATAAATAGAAAATAATAAAAAATAAAAATAACACAAAAGAATAAGAAGATGACACGTGTCAAAGATCACAGAGATCAAGTAGAACAATACCATCGACAAAAGAGGAAAAGGATGTAAGAAAAGGATCGAGGTGTGCTGGTAGGCCATTTAGGAGCGACATTGGCGTTATATTATATAAATTCTGTCAATTTAAACTACATTTTATTAAATTTTACTGTAATACTTTGTTATCATTTTTTTTATTAATACAAATGTATAAATAAATGTTTAGCTTTTTTCACAATTTATTACGTTTTATTTATTTAAGGCACACTATTTTTTTGGCAGTATTCAATTTAATTAATGGGCAGTTATTATTAAACAAACTGTAAGTAATATAAACCTAAAAATGTAAGTAAAAATTAATCATTTGACTGTGGAAAAATATTAATCGGTAGTAGAAAAAAAAATTGCATGAAATAATTAATGACTGTAAATTGATAATAGGTTAGGTTAGGTAAGGTTTCTAATTTATGGGTTAATTATTCATCAATTTTGCATTAATTTTTACTAATATTGAATATATTACTGCCAATTTAGTCTGCTGCCAATAAAATTAATCGGCAGTAGACTAAATAAATTGACAGTATCCACTGTGTCAGTACGAATGTGGTCAGTTATAATATTTAAATGTTAGTAATAGATGCAAATTTATGAATAATTAGCACATAAAATTGAAAACTAACCTAACCTTACCTAAGCTTTTAAAAATAACCATTCATATATTATTTACTGGTAATTTATTATTTTTCTTTTGCAAATTTACATTTTCTACCTCCAGTTTATTTACTTTTTCTGACCTTTTTACGTATTTATTAATGACGATTTCTTAAAAATTTACTGGCCATTAATTTAGTTAAAAACTGGCAAAATAATGACTTGCGTATATATATCGTTTACTGTTAAAATCACATAAGTTTATGGAATTATGATTTTATAAACATGTAAAAGATAAAATGCATAGACATAAAAATGACCAAACGAGTAACCTCGCATTTAAACAAATTCTAAAAAATTCTAAAAAAAGTATTATTGTAAGTCACCGGCCTTACAAACTGAAAACAAGCCTGCGATACAATCTCAGTCAACAATATATTCATTCACTTCCGAAACAGTAAATGTGATGTCATTGATCCACTCAAATATAATCCACAGTGATGTAATTTTCACAGAGAAACTTTTCATTAATGTATTTTGAAATAGAACAGTGAAAAAATAATGTATTGTGTAAATTTTTCGTCGGATTGTTGGTTTTATTTTGTCGTCGGAAATCGTTTCCGAGTCGCGAGAACGTCAAACGACTTGCTTAATCATCTTTCTGATTTTCCGCAACAGCATTGTCAGAAAAACTTGAGCCGTGTAAAAATATTCAAACACTCTGAGCATTGTAGTTTTATTTTAATTTTATAAAAATACTGAAAATATATAAGCCTGTGCAGCATAATTCCCAATGAAAGAGAATCTCTCTTACAAATAATGTGTTACATATTAAAATAAAGTAATACAGTCGCTCGGAAGCGTATTGCAAAGTGTAATATAGTATGTAATCAAGGAAGATAGGCACCTAGTAAGAACCATCTCAGAGAGGCGAGCCCGTTGGATCGGTCACATCATGCGCCACGGTGGTCTTCTTCACGACATTGTTGGAAGGGATGGTTGAGGGTAGAAATTGTAGAGGGCGTCCTAGACGGGAGTATTTGCGGCAAATGTTCGAGGACATGAGTTGCAGCTCCTATGCTGAGCTGAAGAGGATTGCAGAGAATCTAAAGGAGTGAAGATCGAGATACAAGATTTGGTTGCTGCAAACCAATCCACCGGATTGATATTATGAAGAAGAATGTAGTAGCTTAAAAAAAAGATTGTTTGACTTTTATTTGACATATCTAACCTTTTTTGGTATGCGTTAAGTGTGTGATTGTTATCTGTGGGTGAGTTCAGATGGGATGAATTGATTGAGTTCAGAAGATGATCATCAACATTGGTTAAAAACAGTAGAAAAAAGTGAACCAATTTTACGTCTGTGTTTCAAAGATTAGAAGTAAAACTTTAATTCGTTATTTTTATTACGAAGTTGCTATTTAAACGGCAAAGAGTGTTTATAATTTTAAAAATACTTTTAATATGTTGATACTAGTATACTTTCTTCTTCTTTAGCCTCGCCATTTCCCATCATCTGGGGTCAGCTCTCTCCTTGTGCACATTCGCCGTGTCTGTTTGTCCTGCGTTGCATTCTCGGTCAAGCACAGAGTTTTTAGATCCTTGTCTACAGTTGAAGTCCAGATTGCCTGTGATCTTTCAGGTCTTCTCGTGCATCATGGATTTTTTGGCGGTTTTTTTTTTTATTGCCGGTTGCCACCTGACTAAGACTGAAGGCGTAAAATAATTATCGAATGAAACTACTTTTTAAGAGTTCAAACGTTGATATAAGTGTGCCATTATTTATTAGGATAACTGTTCTTTCTTGCATAGAAATGTTGTCAAATAATGATATGAAATCATCAAATAAATTGTTTGATTAAAATTTTAGAATACTTATTTGCTGTGTATTTTCATTCGTAAGTTTACTTTAGTTCTAGTTGTAATTGAAATAACTCGCAACGAAATATAACGATGTACTGTGCCTCGTTGTGAAATTAGTCTCGGTAGTTCAGGACTTATTATGGGGAGGAACAAATACCTGACATTGTTAGCGAAAGTTTCCAGTCACAATCTACATTTGTACATTGTCGCCAAACTAGACACGAGGATTTATTGTTCTTTGATATTCATAGCGAGCGAAAACGCTAGAATGTTCCGTTATGTCGTGTTTGATTCAATGCAGCAATAAAAGCACTCGACAGTTCTGACAACTAAGACTACTTGCAACGAAATTAAAACAACGAAAAATAATATAATTTCCGTCACCTGTACCGTGTTAATACGAAGCATAAAGAAGCAGTGGGCGATTGCATTTTACATTTAACACTAGCTGAAGATGTTTTTAATATTATGTTAACAATTTACATTTTATACAAAATATCCCTCTAAAAGTACTGGAGGAGTCTGCGAAATGCCTTATGGTCACAGGTTCGATGAAAGGAAAATCTTGATCTATTTCCTTCTCGTGGTGGGGGGTGAGCGACATCAGTCGGCCAATAAAGACAGGGACCGAATGTTGGCCGGAATAAGCCAACATCCAGCTAACCTCATCAGGTCAAGCTGGTTAGGGCATTATATTATCCTAGAGGTAGTAAATGATCTCATAAGGCGGATGAACCTTTAGGGTCAACGTCATTAGGATGTGGAAATAAAGGGGACAATACCACATTAAAGGTCTAAAAGACATCCCATGTATCAGCAAAAATGATTGCATCTCAAGTTAAGATCAAGAAGAGTAGAGATCGAGATGCAAGATTTTGTTGCTGCAAACCAATCCACCAGATTGATACTACAAAGAAAAAGACATAATATATAGTTTTATTCGTAGAATATGAATGAATATGATCGAGGAATAAAAAGCTATTTCTATTTAGAAACCAAAATCTCCCAATTAATTGCATATTACTTTAAAAAAGTCAACAAACGCAGAGACCAATGCAAAAAATAATTATTCTTTAATAAAGGGAGCGGCAAAAAAAGTTTTTTTTTTCGATTTCCTGCATACTTTTTTAGAACACAATGATTTGCAAATCAATTTTGCGGGTAAAAATTCTTTAGATGTCTGCGATTATGGTAAAATGATATCACAGTAGCTGCCAACCTCGCTAGAGCGAGAGATATCTCCTAATTAGCGGTAATGATCCTTACCATGTTACATACAACAACTACGGTTGACAAATCTTAGACACTATGCTTATTAAAAGATCAAAGTATTCTAGTAGTTTATTTTTCAATTCCGTTCCCTTTCTAGTGTATACAGTTTTCGACTTACCACTACCTTCACTTAAATTCGGACTTGCGACAGTGATGAAAATTTAAATAAACAAATTTTATTTGTTCTATCGGTACTATTAGGTAAGCGAGACATCCAGTGCACCAGTTATCCGGTACAAAAAATTTCCCGTTCACCAGATGCCTAGTGCGCCTACGATGTTACCGATGAGTCGTCGAACGAATTGTCTGGGGACGAAATGCGACGGAACCGATTCTGCTTGCGTGTGAAATAACGGAACCCTGTCGTAAGTTCACAGCAGTCTGCATATAGAAAATATACAAAAAAATGTATATGTGGAATATATGTACCAATATGTTTACGCAGCAGAAATAAAGAGATATCATTACATATACATTTTTTTTTCGTTAACCTGGTTAGATAGCTAATTTAAAAAGACAGTAATGAGGCTTGAATTAAACCGTAAGTAAAATTGATAAACATGTTTCAAATACAATTATTTTTCAATTTTACATAATTCTTTTGAATATTAACAAAAAGTAAGAAAAATAACAATATAATTGTTAATTGATTTTAAAATTAAATGCATTTGTGATTCATGGTTATGTAAAAACTGTTAAGTTTTAAGTGAACCGGTAAGACCACTTACTGCAAATTAAAAAAAAAAAAATCTGCTTAGATTCTTTACGTGAAGTATCAATTTTAACGTTTAAATAATAAGAAGTACTCTGTTTTCATGTTTTTTGTACCATTTATATATTATAAAATACCACCTTTGCAGGTGTCATATAATTGATAAGATCTATGTTCTTTTATTGGTATATATTCTGCATCTATATATATAAAAAAAAATAAGTAACCAGGGCCTAATTAGTAGTAATACATTGGTGGCGTTTTATAGTGAATAATTACAGCATATAAGTAATCAATTTAATGGCACACGTAACAACTAATTACTACGTTTTACAAAAAGCAATGTGTTTGAAGGCATAAAGGTTTGATGAATGACCGACCATTTATAAGGATCATTATTTTCTCAAAGTAGTTCTGACACATCAATATTTCATTAAAATCCGTCAGCGTGTGGGATTATATAATGTTTACTGTGTGACAAAAAATAAGAAATGTTGAAATGACTTTTTCTATTTCTCCATTTAAGTGAACCTGGTTTTAACGTTACGTTTTTGATATTTGGACATGAAATTAAAACAGCTATTAGAATTAAATGGAATATAAAAAAATGATATTTTTGTAAGAAAACCTACACATCCCAACCATAACAAAAAGTACAGTTAATCAACTAAGAATGATAGTTCAAAATGTATGTCATCAGCTTTTGCTGTCAATGAACTGCTGAAGTAGGACTCTTCTTATGTCATGAAAATTTCCTGAAAGCATTTTTTTTATGATTTATAATTATGTAATTAGCGAAGGTATCTGTTGGTCAGTCACCATACCGTAGCACGAAGGCAATATTTTTTACCTTAAAGGAAAATTACGAATTTGCTAATGTGAAAGTAATATAATTTTATTATGAACCTACGACACACTCCACCGTATGTTTGGGTATCAAAAGATAACCACACGGCTCAAATCAAGAAGAAGTTTCCTACAGTCGACAACGGAACTGGTGATACCTGAGGCCTCCCTGCGTCTGAACATGTGGAGAAGCGCAACTGAAGGGAATACTTGGATTGCCCCGAAAGAGGACCTAGCCCCTGGACGTGACCAATGGTGGAATATATGGTGGTCCCTTAACAGACTTCGGACTGGAGTATGCAAGACTATGCAAAGCTTGGCAGTTTTACAGCGGACCGACTAAACATGACTTTTGCGTAGAGCAGACCCTATCACACCTTCCGGGGTGCGCTGTGTCCGAGTGGCACCCAAGAAGACCTGATGATGGCTGGGAGTAACGCCATCGACGTCGCCCACTTCTGGGCAAACAGGATCTGACCCTGTTGTTTCCGACACGATTATATATATATATATTATGAACCGTGTTGAGTAAATAAATAAACTTTTTGTCTCTATTTTAAAATATACTTAACGAGGTTCATTTAAAAACGGTAGAAATAAACTTAGTTATACTCTTATTTGGTAATTTAATTGACTATTATTAAAGTATTTGTCTGTTCTTCTAACAGTATGCCTATAATTTTTCTACCAACATATTATACAGCGTCGACCATAAATACCTCATAGGCAAAACAACAATTAACTTAATATAATTTACAATACCTGTTTCTGTATAAGCAGACCTTATACAAGAACGAACCAAGAAATCACCTTAACATTGTTTACGGATTCTTCAAAGAAGTAATAAAATTTGATTTGAAAAAATCGAAGGCCGCAAGTCTTATAAAATAATTAGAAACACACCAAACAATAAATGACTGGTTTTTATATTGAAATTTAACGAGCACTATATACAATAATAAAATATAATATTAGAGGTAATAAAGGGTGATTGTTTAATAGCTATAAGATTTTTTTCCAAAAAAAGACACATAAGATTTAAAAAAATGCATGAAATCTTTATTTGAATCGATAGTACAGTCCATATAATTTAATGTTTGAAGATTATTTCATTCAAATGTTGACCGCGGCTACGGCTCAAATGGTCCATCCGCTTAGTTCAATTTTGGCATACACTTTCCAACATTTCGGCCGATATCTCACGAATAAATGCTTCAATGCTGTCTTTCAATGCGTCAATCGAAGCGAGTTTATCAGTATAGATATGAGCCTTAACATAGCCCCACAAAAAATAATCTAAAGGCGTTAAATCGCACGATCTAGGCGGCCAATTGACCGGTCAAAAACGTGAAATAAAGTGTTCACCGAACTTGCCACTCAATTGGTTTATTGCTTCGCGTGCTGTGCGGCATGTAGCACCGTCTTGTTGAAACCACATGTCGTGCAAGTCAAGCTCTTCCATTTTGGGCAAAAAAAAAGTTGGATATCATCTCACGGTAGCGCTCACCATTCACAGTTACGATGCGATTCGCATCATCTTTGAAGAAGTACGGTCCAATGATGCCACCAGCCCATAATCCGCACCAAACAGTAACTCTTTCTGGATGCATTGGTAACTCTTGCAATGCTTCTGGCTGATCTTCACTCCAAAACTGACAATTCTGCTTATTTACGAATCCATTCAGCCGAAAATGAGCTTCGTCGCTGAACACAATTTTTCGATAAAAATATGGATCAATAAAATTCAATGATTTGCAAGCGTTGTTCGTTTGTACGACGATTCATGGTTAAATTATAGACCAAACTGAAGATGTTTGACAGTGACACAAAACACGAAACGTACGTGAGCTGTCAAAATCAGTGTTGCCAAAAAGAAAATAGCTTAAAATTCACCATTTATAAGAAACTAGGCTACTTATACGAATACATTTTTTTTTTTTTTAATATGAAACATGATATCGAGCTTACAGCCACAATATTTTTTAGAAAAATCTATAGAAATATTATTTTCAATATTCATATTTTTAAATATCCAAAAATACTAATAAATTAAGATATACGTTTCAAACGCTCTTATAATTTTTTATTTCTTATTTTTTTTATGTACACATTGTTACATTTTCCAGTTTACAAAACATAAAAAATCAAAACGTTTGTTATGAAATTTGCTCTGATGTTTATCATATATATATATCCTATTAGTTTGATATATTGGGAACTCATAAAATTAATCGATTAACTTGGTAAATATTCAATTATTAGTTAAAGTTAAAAATTAGTAAAGTTATATGCTGAATATTATATTTAAAATATGAATGAAATTGTTAACTACACAATAAGTTTTGATCGATTATAATAATATTTTTTCAGTTGTAGTAGGAAAATAAATGTGTAAAATATCTTCTGATGCTTGGCAAGTAGCCAACGTAAAGATTATCGACCCCAATGGATGCCTTCTCTTTATGTAACGAAATTACTATCCAGATACTTCTATGAAACCTATAGATTTGTTTTCTTATTAGTGCCATGAAATTTGAACGTAGTATTTGATAGCATCAGCATAGTATACAACCTACAAAATTTCTTCTAGTAACACATATTTTTTTTATACCAGTCATATAATCGCCATGTTTTCTATCAGCCTTAATTTTTCGTCGTAAGAGTCACTAGTCAACTTTTCGACTAGAAATGCTTAACCGGGGCTTAACTTAAAAGCAGCTACAATTTATAATCTCCTACGTCATCCAGAGAACATATCATAATCACTATCAATAGTCGTTCATAAAAATCCATTATTATTTACATATATATATTTACCGTAACTGCTCTGTATGTGGAGCATATGAATACCACAAATTGACGTTTCACAATTATGTAAGCCCAGGTTGTCTATACCTTGTCCCAGAACACCTGTATACCCGGTCCACATGGGAATATACATGGTTTCCGGGAGTCTCCAGAGAGTCTGCGAACTAGCATATACTGCTGATGTAGTATCAGAGAAATGTTTGGGCGTTCAATAATCAGCGTTTGAATGGAGATCGGATGATAGTCCCGACGCTCCTGAGGCCTGGACATTTTTTATTTTGTCCTTAAGGGGTGGCTCGATCCTACCGGGGACATATACATAGCTTAGATATAATTAACCCCTAAAAGTACTGGAGGACTCTGCGAAATGCCTTAAGGTCACAGGTTCGATGAAAGGAAAGGGGGGTGAGCGACATCAGTCGGCTAATATAGACAGGGACCGAATGTTGGCCGGAATAAGCTAACACCCAGCTAACCTCATCAGGTCCTGGTTAGGGCACTCTATTGTCCTGGAGGGAGTAAATGCTCTTCTAAGGCGGATGAACCTTTATGGTCAACGGCATTAGGATGTGGAAATAAAGGGGAAAATACCACATTAAAGGTCTAAAAGACATCCCATGTATCAGCAAAAAAATTATTGCTTGGAAATCGAGATGCAAGATTCTGTTGCTGCAAACCAAACCACCGGATTGATACTACGAAGAAGAAGATATAATTAAATCGACTTAAAAAATCAAGCTTGGTCAGGATGCGAACCAACGGCGTATGAGTGAGAAGCAAACGCTTTAACCAGAATATCGCCGTAAGCCCACCGGTGGGCGCTTCGCAATATTCGAGAGATGTATTTCAAAATCAATTCCGATTTTTTCACAACGATATCTATGAATATTTTTCAACTTTAACAAACTAAAACAGATCGATAGTTTGAGAGATATTCATGAGATGGTGTCAAGAGGTGGCACTGAATAATTTATTTTTTTCGAAAACAATTATAAAGTACGTAATCTTAAATATTTACAACAAAAGTGATGCTTCGGAGGTACATACGATGTAGGGAGACAGTTTTGTAATTAGTTAGTCAAGGACAGTCGAAGTAAGCGGTCGAGTATTTGATCTATAATCTATTTTGTGGCAGCCCTAGTGAAAGAAAACTGTTTTTTTTTTCGTGAAAATTTTACTTCAATCGATTGCAGCTCACTAATGTATGTTAAAAATATTAAAATAATTTAGTCATTAGTAAAAGTAGTGTTTTTATTTTTTTGAAAACACGTGACGATGAAGTGGTTCACCACTGGACTGTGCCGACCGGCAAATTAAATAATATATATTTTTTACAAAAATATCTTACTTTTAAAATTTATAATTGTGCAAATTCAGTTTGAGAATGCAGAAACAATTATCAGTTAATAACCTCAACATTGTTAACTTTATCGTATCTAAAACACATGCGAATGTCTCTTTTCTCATATGTTTCATCACGTAACCTAAAAAGTTGATTATTTCCATCTTGTTTGGTTCTTGTTAGCTAACGTGTGATTATGCGTCATTTTCATTACTAAATATGAAGATTATTGTCGAGCATTGCATGTCAGTATATCACCGTTAGTCGTTGCATCACGAATCTGCAAAATCAAAAGTCATTAAAACGTGCCCCAGTTAAATTCTAATTCCGATGAATAAAATATGTCATAAATGTGTAAGGCCGACTGCTTTTGATCTGTTTTTGGCTGACCGGAGATTCCTGTGACAAGCTCTGCATCGAGTATTTTGACTCTCGGCTTAATTCAGCTGTCGCCATGTTCATCATCATCATCAGCCTGTATCCGTTCACTGTTAAACGTAAGCCTCCCGCATTAGTCACCATCCTTTCGATCCTCCGCCATCCGCATCCAAGTCACTTCCGCTACTCTTCTTATGTCGTCAGTCCATCTTGCAGTGGGTTGGCCAATGCTTCGTTTGCCAGTTCTTGGGTGCCATTCCGATTCTTTTCTTCCCCATCGACGGTCGTCTCTTTGACAGATATGTCCTGCCCATTGCCACTTGAGTGTGCCTATTCGTTGGGTAGCATCCACTACTCGAGTTCTTCTTCGTATTTCCTCGTTTCGGATTCTACCTTTTAGCGACACTGCGAGCATGGATCTCTCCATAGCACGCTGGGTGACCTTTATTTTATGGGTAAGACTTGCTGTCAGATTCCACGTCTCTGCGCCATAAGTTAATACAGGGAGGATGCATTGGTTAAACGCCTTAGTTTTTAGACATTGCGGAATTGTCGCTATAAAATTGTACTTAAGTTTTTCCAAATGATGCCCATCCTAGTTGTATACGCCTGTCGATGTATTATATCTGATCATAAATAAGATTTATATTAATCACACTTAATAATGCAATTTGAAAAACTCCAGGGTAATTTCTAGATAAAACGTTATATGAAATGCAACTTACTTTATGTAATATCTTTATATTATTTTGTACGCTATCTTGTTACTATATAACATCTGTGTGTATTACTTGAAACTATATTTTTTTAATAAAATAAATATATTTTTAACAACCCTTTTGGACCACTGTTAAACCACCATATTATCTTTCAATTAATCAAAATGCAGAAGACGTGTGAAATTATTCATATCTTTAAAGTCAACATTTATTTTGTAAGCATTTCACGATTTATTACTTCTGTGATCGTGTCACTTTAGTTTATATATACTCATACTTCTCCTACGATTCAAATAAAAAATATGTTTTTGAAATTGCTTTGGTAAATATTAATACAAATTTAAATATTTTAAAAATAAACTTGTAGGTATATTTTAATTGATTTCATCAATAAAATTTCATCAAACATGTTTATTTCTGTCATTTTTTCTAATCTATTAGCAAAAGCAATTTAAATAATGTTCTTAATAATTAATTTCAAATTGTCTAAGTTTATAAAAGATGATCAATTTTATTACTGAACCATTGAAAATCGGTCAACATTAATTATGTTTCTAAAATCGTGTTCCTTCTAGTGTAATCGATCACTAAGCTTTCTACAAGTCATCAAGAAAACCTTTCAGAATTTGCAGTGCTGTTAAAAGACGAGGCCATATCAAAACATGATCACTTTTAAACACAACCTAACATCATTTTTAAAAGGAAAAAATACTATTTTTATTATTAGATCTTCTTCTAGTACATACCTTACTCTCACGTGAATTATTTTCAGGAGTCTTTTACACTGTAGATAAATACGCTTTATCTTATGCAAATGTTGTTGTTAGAATGCCGGAAGTACTATACGAGTACATATATCTAGGGTATCTGAAAGTAGACGCAGTAGGTGAGTGCACATACTTGTTAATTTATATATATATTTTTTAAATATTTATAACGATCTATGTTTTTAATAGCGTTAATAAAATGAATCAATTTGAACATGAATAAAAAAAGAAAAAATGTACGGAAAAAACATTACATTTTTTTTATGTAAACACATACAGGAGAATACCGACAGATGGTGATAGTAATTCTGAAGTCTCATCTGTGGAATTCTATGACGCTTTCCATGATGCATATTGGGTAAGCGCTGCATTTGGACTGTTGATCCGCCAACGTCATAGACTACAGCCCGAGATTCACGCATAATCCTTAATTATTACAGTAATTTACTATGAATGGGTGGTCTTCACGGGATGACTCTCATCTACCACCAATTTTTATTAATAGGCTAATGACTGGCATTTTACGGTTAAGTGATCAAATTCATATCAACCGGGGGTTTAAATAACCCTTTTTTTTTAATCTCCGTTGGGGATCGAACCCACGACTGTTGGCTTGCAAAACAAATGCTTTGACCATTGAGCCATACAGGCGTTTTGAATCTTAGTGACATTAAACAAACAGTTTTATAATGTACCAAAACTTGTGACGATTTTTTTTCTCTATTTCATGATGTTTTTGCGATTAAAGGTTTTTTCAGTGAGTTACTAAGCTCTCTACATCAAGTAGTCGTTGGTTCTCCTGAAGCAACTACTGTTTGTAAAAGTTCATCACAACTTTTCCTCTGAAATTCAGAGCTATCGATCTCGCTAGCTTCGCGTGTCTTTGCGTTATAATCGTACATTTCACGGTTAAATTTAGACATTTGTGTAATTTTAACTTACATTTTAATTCCGTTTTAACTCTGTAAAACTGTTACTCTGCAAACTGAGTAGAACACTAATGTCTATTTGCGGATAAAGCTACATAATACCTAGTTATACGTAAATAATGTATTTCAATTGGACTTCAATACAACTATAGAAAAAAGTAAATTTGATATCATTTACCACCTATTATTTGTATACACTTTAATTTTATTATTAATTTTATAAATATAAATTAAAACAAATATAGAAAACTCTCTCTAGAACAATCTATGTTTCCTCCTATGTAAGTTAATTGTATGTACAATTAAAATCTCTCAGTGAATCAGATAATTAAACACTTGCGATTCCCTAAGTACCTAAACGGACACAACCACTGAGAATTAACTGCAAAGCCATACGCAGCGTCCAGTTGACTGGTTAACTCTGTCGCATCGGTAGCCGATATATGCCGTCTAAGATTCCGCTGCCGTTGACATCGGTAGCTGTGATATATCGTTTTGCTACTTTCTTAGAATACTTTTTTAGGCATCATCTGATAGCTAAAGGATACATGAACCAATGTGATATATGAAAATAGACCAGATAAGTACATTTATGCTTCAAATACTAGTTTTATAACTGACAGTTTAATTTGTATTTAATGAAGCGGTTAAGCGTTATACAGTTCGTGGTGGATAAAAACCCTCTCAAATTGCACTGGTGCTTTTCTATGTATATCCCAATAAAACGTACTTCGAGTCAAGTATATATTTAAAAAGCGTATTTTCACACGATAAAAAGACTCCCGCTTAGTATTTAGTAGGCCAGTTTTATCGGGATACACGGCGTGTGAGTAGAACGAAAATTTAAAAATATTTCACATTTCGCATAGCTTTTCTAAAACCGGTTGGGTGTGTAAACAACAGTCGGGCGAAATAAGCCCGTCAGCAGACCTGGCATCTGTCCGCTCAGTAAAAGCTTGCGTAATTCAGCCGTCAAACATAGTCACAGATATGCTGATCACGTGACCGCATTTGTCATGAATGCCTCTGCAATAAAGTCACCGGTTATCTAATTACTATTTTGGCAACAAGCTCTAGCATAGTAAATGTAACGGAAAGCTCTTGCAGCAAGCAACACCGGAGCAACGATTATAAGCCATTTTGGCGACCCTCTATGTTTACGCGGCGCTTACCGACAATTAGAGACGTTATCATTCGGCACATTTATTTTTATGAGCCATCCAAAGTACGCGATTAAGAAATACTTATTTATAATATGCAACGAGATCTGTATCACACATTATACATATGTATATTACACACAGTACCAGCTTTAGACCCTGCAGCGACCTAGGGCAATTTTTTCCTGCCGTATTGTTTATATTCTCATATTGTTTATATTAAAAAAAAAACTAAACGACATTGGTTTTCTCGGCGCCCCTAGCTTATTCGACGCCCTGGGGCACCGACTCACTTCGCCACCCCCTTAAACCGGCACTGCATACACATTAAATAGTCAAATTGTAATACATTAGTTAAATGCATTATAATTGTTTTATACGTCCCTTAACTAGAACATTTTTTCATTACAAAGCGCGATAAACGCCTCAATAACCTATTGGTTATACCTAGTTCAGATCTTCGGTATCAGACTAATAACCCATCTACTTTAAACTATTTTTGATTTTTAACAGTCAAAATGTGCATAGACATGATCTCCCTCTGCATGACCTTTGTCTTTTACTGTTTTTTTAACTATTTAATAATTTATACTGAGATGTAGCAAAAAAATAAATTGATAAAGAAAGAAGAAGGAATTTCAAGAATACAGTGAATACTGTAGATTATATTGTTATGTTAGATAATATTGTTTGAAATGTTTTATTACTTGTAGTGCAAGTAGTATTTAAAGCAAATAGTAAACAGGAGATGTATATTTTATGCGATGACAATGGCTGAACATCATAAATACATTCAGCTGGCCGGTAGCCATATCATAAAGATGGACAATGAGATTATGAGAATAATGGTCAGGAACAGCCAGGTGTTGCATCTGAATATCAAAGACACCATGTTCAACAATTACTTTATAGTTTGCTAAAAATAATGGAGACAAGTGTTAAAATTGAACTGAAAGACAAGAATAGTAGAAATTGCAAGGAGTTAAGAGAATTCGATTCTAAACACTTCATCAAATGGTAATAAATCGGGTATAACAATGAGGGGAATACTTAGATTGCCCGAAAGAGGACCTAGCCCCTGGACATACCAGGGGTGGAATATATGGAGGTCCCTTAATAGATTTCGGACCGGAGTATGCAAGACGAGGACACAAATGAGAGGCTGGCAGTTTTACAGCGAACCGACTGAATGTGACTGCGGCGTGGAGCAGACCCTGTCACACCTTCTGGAGTGTGCGTTGTGTCCGAGTAGCTGCACCCAAGAAGGCCTGATGATGGCCGGGAATAACGCCATTTCTGTGCAGACAGGATCTGACCCTGTTGTTTCCGACACGATTATATATATAACAATGCGAAATAATTTAAATGTATCAAAATTTGCTTCGTTTTAATCATGAGACGGTGTACCTTCTTGCATATACAATCGCTTGGTCGAAGCCAAAAAGTAAGGCAATTCATTCATTATAACCGGACGATCGCCGTAAGCACACATGTGCACTCTACGTAGACGATCGCCATAAGCGCAGCTGTGCGCGCTTCGCAATATTCGAAAGATGTATTTCAAAATTAATTATGATATTTTCACAACGACATCTACGAATATTTAAAAATAAAAAAATATTAACAAACCAAAAAGGAACGATATTTTTCGATAGCTTGGGAGATATTCAAGAGATGGTTGTTGCGCTGTTTCTACAAACATGTGGCGACGAAGTGGAAAATGGTTCTAAAAACAAAACTTTTTTTTTAAAATAAAACTCTCTTTTGAAACGTTTAAAATGTCCTCTTAAAAATCAATACCTGGACTTGCATCTTTTTATATTTTAAATATATGTAAGTATTTAATATTATATTAGTATGTTGTGATATAATCTGTAAATCTTCTTCTTTATCGTTACCTTTATCCCAGTCATATAACATTTTTTATCAGCGGACTTCTACTTTCAGTTAAACTGCTTACGAGATAATTTCAACTGGCAAACATAATTCTTCGCTTAATGCCAACAAATTCACAATCCTCACGTGATTAATACACAAAAGAAATAATTGAAATAGTTGCCGACACATTATCATAAGCTAAGCACCGTTTAAAGGACATTTTCAAATATTTTACAATCGTTTCGGACGTCTTTCGAATTCTATCTTTCACAAAATATAATCCCCTGTCAAAAGAAAATTTAATATTATTACGTTGTTTTTCTTATTTAATCGGCAACGTGTCGTAAAATCCTTCATCGACCGTTTTAAATTTTATCGCGTTCTGTGACAAAAATTAATGCTTATGTAGACATCAAAGATTTTTTTTAAATTGGAAACACGTACATTAGAATACCTACAGATGGTGATGGTGATTCTGAAGTCTCATTTGTGGAATTCTCTTACCATGCTGCATATCGCTAAGCGCTGCATGTGGAGTGTTGCCCGACATCCACGCACCATTCTTAATATCACAGTAATTCATTACGATTTTTATTATTTTTTTTATTAATAGGCTACGACTGGCATTTTACGGGTGACGGATCAAATTTATACTTTTATAGCTCAGAAATTGATAAAGAATCTTTTTTTTTAATCTTCGTCGGAGATCGAACCCACGACCTTCGGCTTGCCAATCAAACGTTTTAACCACTGAGCTATATTCGCCAAGACACATTCTGTTGAATCATTTGATCGCATTAGATGAAATCTTCTTAATTTGATTAATGATGAATGGTAAATGAAATCAAATTATTAATTACAAAGTAAGTCAATTATAAAACTAGTATTTGAAGCATAAATGTACATATCTGGTCCATTTTCACATATCACATTAATTCTTGTGTATTCTTTAGCTATCAGATGATGCATAAAAAACTATTCTAAGAAAGTAGCAAAACGATATATCACCGCTACCGATGTCAACGGTAGGGAATTCATACACGGCATATATCGGGTACGATACGAACAGGTTAACTGCCAATTGATTTAACTTACTGCCAAATTCTTGAATTGGTTACTAAACAAATAAATACAGACCATAAAAAAACGAGTAGATTACATTTTATTTACATGAATGAATAAAAATATGACAAAGTAAACCATGTAAAATATATGCAAGCAGAGAGTCCAACTCTATTTTGTGTGGAGACTCAAAAAATGGTGCACTTATATACAAACCGAAAGAATTTAAAGTGTTATTTAAAACTGAATTCGTACTTGTAATACGTAGGTTGAATGACCTGGCTTCGTTATTATAAGAAAATTGCGGAAGAAATTCTGAATTTAGACTACGTTATGAGTTATTAGACTACTCGTATATTTGTTTATTATTTGACGTGGATTACCCAGTCACACAAACATCAAGTACTTGTTACGCAAATACATCAACGATCTGCTTTTTTCAAACTAAAAAATCAACACTTTGTATTATCGACCCCTCGTAAATTCTTTTTTATAAATAATATTTGTTTTCTATTTTAGTTTAGTTTTATAACAGTTTTTTCTATAATTCCTGGATTGCTTAAATTACTTACGTTTTCAGTAAAATGGATTATTATATTTTTAATATTACAAGGAATAACCATAAAATAAGGATGACTGGAGTTTTAATAATACATGATTTTAAATATATATACAGCGGTACCTCTCATAACGAGCATAATTCGTTCCAGAATCTTGCTCGTTATGTGAAACACTCGTTAACAGAAACTAATTTCCCATATAAATCAATGTAAAACACGATAATGCGTTCCATGCGAAATATTTTTTTACGTTTATTCCATTAAAATTACATGCTTATAAATTGTTAAAGATCGTAACAACCTGGATAAAACGTTTTTAAAAATCAAAACTAGTTTATTATTTATTAATTTATGACAAATAATTAATTATTTTTTACTAGAAAGCTGTCTTGAGACATTTGTTTTAACAGACTGTTTCAAATTTACTTACGAATGATAAACACAGACTAACGCAATGACGCGGAAGTCCCGGCTCACAAGTGCGACATACGTTATGTGACTTCCCCTTTCTGCGTCATTCGTTATGCGAAATGTCACTCGTTAAGGGAGCTATCGTTATGCGAATTACTCGTTATGAGAGGTGCTCGTTAAGAGAGGTTCCACTGTATTGTTAAAAAGTAAATTTGATAAATCCTAAGAAGATAATAATCTCTTTTGTGAAAACGGTATGTTTCAGGAGTTTATTTATTATATTACTAACGCAAGCACAATAAAACGAGAAATCTTGTATCAAATGTAAACCTGAACATCCGGTTTCAGATTATTATATGAGAGCATTATAAAGTGAACTGGATTTTTCCAACACACACCAATAAAGAGTAAAGTTAGAAATTTAACTTTTTATATCACTCTGTGTTTTCATTAAATTATTTAAAGCAATAATATTATTATCATTTAGGAGTGAAGCAATGGGTATGAAAAAGCATTCAACAGTAAATAGTTTCAAAGGAATTATCAAACCCTGGAGCATTTCATTGAACGACATCATAAACCAAACTTTCGTTTTATCTGTTATTAAAGCCAGTCTCGTACAGAGTAATGTCGTGACTATAGTAATAAAATATAATATTATGTGTTATTGATATTACGTACACGATTTTGCGAATTTATCATAATATATGTGCCAAGAACGCCCACGAGACTGAATCGAATGTTCCAGAATATCGTCTATAGTCCGGTGCACTGCCAAGAGACTTTTCATTTAGCTACGTCTCTCGATGTCCTACCGTCCCGATATATACAAATACGTTTTCTAAGACTGCCAAACACTCTTATACAATGCCGTCATAATATGTAACTATTTTGCATATCGATAAAGCTGCATTTATGTGCAATTTTATTGCGTGCATTGCAAATTTAATCGACTCTAAAACGCAATGACGCATTTCGCGATAAAATAGTTATAGGAAAATAGTTTGGTTGTTATTTATATGATACACAATGACTATGATAAACTATAAAAATTCACTAAAAGTAGTGTATAATACTCGTAATGCATAAATGAGTGACAACGTATTTCTGTAATAAGAAAAAATGTATGAATTATCACTTACGTGACAAAAACTGTTAAATTTTCATATTTAGAACATTTCAATAGTAAATAACTTCTTAGGTTTTCACTGCCAGATTTTTAATTGTTGCTTTTGGGTTTAGCTGTGTGTGGCGAATTACTTATTTTTAATATTTCGACTGCCATTGCAGGAGTCTTCTTCAGGATCACTAAGTCATCAACCCTGAAAAAGACCCTGCAATTGCGGTCGAAATATTGGAAACGAGTAATTCGCCAAACACGGCTTAACCCAAAAGCGACAATATCATTTCAATTGTAATAAATAGATTATTATTTTTCAATGATCTTAGTACCACAACATATCATTGATTTTTGATTTAACACTCTTGCTTAATATTTCAATTTGCAATGTAAAAAATCACTGATTTTTGTTATTTCATATGTTTTTAAGGGACATACGAAATAATGTTACAAATAAGTATTTTATATAAAACAAAGTTTTTTATAGTTTTACTGTAATGTGTTAATGATTTAATGTACAACAGTAAATTAAATTTTATTGCATTGGCATTGCCAGAAAACGTTATGCAAGTCTTTCCACATATTTCAAAAGTGAAAATGTAATGTATTGTTTTCAAGGGTAAGCCATCGTAAATAAAAGAGATTAAAAATACCACCTTTTTTATAACAAAACATGAATTATTTATGTAAATATTTAAGTATATAAATATTAAGTATATTAAGAAAATCTTACTGTTAACATTTGTTAATCATTATAAATATATGTTTTGTTAGGAAGTTATTGCAGCAGTTTCTCGATGCCATTATAACCGAAGACGTCCCAGAATATTTAGTACCAAACATCTATATACGAGTTTATTTAGTAAACACATACAAGAGAATACCGACTGATGGTGATAGTAATTCTGAGGTCTTATCTGTGGAATTCTATGACGCTTACCATGGTGCTGGCTAAACGCTGCATGTAAAGTGTTGATCGCCAACGTCATAGACTACAGCCCGAGATTAATGCATCATCCTTATTATTACAGGAATTTACTATGAATGGGTGGTCTTTACGGGACGTCTCTTGTCTACCGCCAATTTTAATTAATAGGTTATGACTGGCATTTTATACGGGTGAGGGATCAAATTCACAACAAATAGAGGTATTTTAGAGTTCAGAAATCGATTAAAAATCTTTTTCTATTTTTGATCTCCGTCGGGGATCGAACCCACGATCTTTGGCTTGCAAAACAAACGCTTTGACCATTGAGCTGTACCCGCCAGCAAAGTATACCAAATACTTGTACTAATCAGGACCCATTTCCACATCACTACATATTTTATAAGATTATTTGATACTTTTTTGGCACATATTTCACCTAGTTTTTGGTTCAATAAATCGCCGCTAGATGTTGTCTAATATCTTTTAAGTCTATATTTACCTAAATCTTAACCCTTTCGTTACGGCTCGGTGGAATACAAAATTATACTGTCAATACGGGCGTGAATTTTTCAAACCATTTTTTTGCTATAAACTAGTATTTGAAGGGTAAATGTACTTATCTGACCTATTTTCATATTTCACATTGGTTCTTGTATTCTTAAGCTATCAGATGATGCATACAAAAAGTATTATATTTAACAAACGTTATAATTATCTTGTTCAACTCCATGCATGTGGTGGCATTGACACATGTGGTATACAGAAAAATCGCTCCTGTGACGAAACCTAAAGATATTTATTTGCATGCTTTACCGATTCCTGTAAAGAATACATGTATGTTGATAAATGGAATGACTGCAGTTCCAAATTTCTACCGTAGATGTCACAATGAGTACTGAAAATAGCAAAACGATACATAACGGCTACCCATGTCAACGGTAGGGGAATCTTAGACGGCATATATCGACAACCGATACGAAAGGGTTAAGGGACAACTCAACATTACAACAACACTTCCCAGTCAAATCCATCTCCGTCTCTTGAACAACTGCTACCGACCAGTGAGTTCGAAAAATCATTCATATACTCGTATATTAGTTGAAATGGGTATTTTTGTATGAAAGAGAGATGTATTGGATAACCTTAGCACGCTCCCTGGATTACTAGAAAGTTACGGATGTCGTGGTAGCCGATGTATAGCTACCGATGCGAAAGGGTTAAGAATGCAATGTAAACATTGCTTTATATTATTTTTGTAATTTAATAAAAATCTCTGACGACGTTGTATCTCCGTGCAGTTGGTATTGGCCTGTCCTGGAGACGCTAGCGCGTGCGTCGGGCGCCGCGACGCCAGGAATAGCGCTGACCCAACTAAAGCCGTTCAATCGCGAATTTTATTTTTATAACCGCGGCAGATAGCCTTTCGATGCGAACCCGACGAAAATGCCATTAGTCCGCCTCCGTAAGCGATTGTTGAGATGTACACTGTGCAGGCGCTGGAGAGCCGGATCCAGAGATGCGCCAAAATTCCCAGAATATCCGATATGACGCCGACCAATGCATTCATAAAAATTATACGTAAAAAACACAAGCCCATTTTTATGTGACTTATGAACTTATACAAACAATTCATTTTACTCCGCTCCTTTCACAATTTAATTATTTATTTAATTTAACCCTTTCGCATCGGTTGTCGGCATATGCCGTCATAAGATTCCCCGACCGTTGACATAGGTTCACGTGATATATCGTTTTGCTACTTTCTAGCCTTTTAACTGCCGGCAGGTACGTGTATGGCGGTACCCAGCACGCCGCGAATTTTACGACAAAAAAAAACCTTATAAACATATCGTTATTGAAAGTGTAATAAAGTTTATTTATAAAATGAACCAAATAAATGAAGAGCGCGCTAGTCGTGCAGTCATTTATCCATAATCATAAAATTAATTGTTCATTGTGCATTGTTGATTGTTCATTTAAAACGGCGCGTCTTAAGACGTAATTTTTGTATGAGCGGCGCTCCGTTCACAGAAAATTATGCGTCTTAAGATGCTTTTGGCAGTTAAAGGGCTAGAATAGTTTTTTTATGTATCATCTGATAGCTAAAGGATACAAGAACCAACGTGATATATGAAAATAGACCAGATACGTACACTTATGCTTCAAATACTAGTTTTATATATGACAGTATAATTTGTATTCAAACCAAACCGTACTGAAAGGGTTAACAGTACAAAATACTCTTTCTGATGTAACTACTAGAGTATTCTAAAAAGAAAAACTTAAAATACATATTGGTCAACAGTTCCCTTCAACACCAGCTTGCATTAACATGCAGAAGTGATTAATATGTCAGTTGACTAAACATTTAAATGTTTAACAAGTAGGAGAGAATTCGGCAGAGATTTATGGCAAATTTAATTAGGTATTATAAGATAGTCGGCGAACGGTTAGCCCATTCTGCATCCCAGAGGTGCGGTTGGCAAGCGGCACACTTTATTTGAGGTCGTCAATGTCACAGACAACACACTGGCAGTGAAGTAATTAAGGTTCAACTAAAATAACCTGGACTAGACGGACAAAAAATAAACGTTAACCTTTTTATCATCCATCACTTGCGCACTTTCTCTATCATAGATAACTCCACTGATTATATATTTGCCGGCGGTCATAGCTCAATGGTCAAAGCGTTTGCTTTGCAACACAGAGGTCGTAGGTTCGATCCCCGACGGAGATAAAAAAATAAATATTTTTAATCGATTTCTGAGCTCTAAAATACCCCCGGTTGGTGTGAATTTGATCCGTCACTCGTAAAATGCCAGTCATAGCCTATTCATTAAAATTGGTGCTAGACGAAAGTCGTCCCGTGAAGACCACCCAGTCATAGTAAATTCCTCTAAAAATAAGGATGATGCGTGAATCTCGGACTGTAGTCTATAACGTTGGCGGATCAACACTTCACATGCAGAGCTTAGCCATATTCCACTTGGTAAGAGACATAGAATTCCACAGGTGAGACTTCAGAATTACTATCACCATCTGTCGGTATTCACCTGTATGTACATACACATGTTTTCCGTATAGGGATGCTCGGAAAGAGTCAAATTGTCTGACGTTGATAAATAAGTAGGTGCAGCGGTTTTAGGGGGTGGCGATGTGGGTCGATGCCCCAGGGCGTCAAACTAGCTAGAGGCGCTGGAGGCGAAAAATCTTGACTAGATTTTTTGTATATAAGCAATATGGGACGCCAGAAAAAATGCCCTACGGCGCTGCAGAGTCTAAAGCCGGTACTGGTAGAAAACTAATAATAATAGTAGAGATAAATATATTTATAATAAATAAATTGACTGAAAAATTGTGCTACATAGGTTAGAACTTAGAGCTTTTATTTACTCGTATGTGACACTTTTTTCCTCTTTGATTCTTAACCTGTAGTTTAATTATATTATTATTAATTAAATATAATCATACTTTATACGCATCAATTCATTCAGAAAAATACTTTGCTCAGGTCTTTATATACCGCCTAGCCCTCTCGACTATTTCTCTGCCTGAGCTGACACGCGTTAGAAGATATACCATTGTTATCATCGTATCACGATAGATGTCTCTATAGTATATATTCAGAGTATGTATATTATTATTTTTTATTATTCAATCAGTCAACATTTATTTACAAGCTTTTTGAATATTTTCCGACAGCCTATTTATTTTAGTAAGTACCACTCGGGTCTCGAACCGGACTATAGATTGAATGGATGAGAAACAACTTCTTGTAAGTCCTACACGGACTTTACAACCAGTCACTTACCTGTGTTACTGATGAACAATATTATCTTCTTGATATTGTCTCAAGGTGACATTATTACAAGTAAATTATATCACATAAGGTTATAATCAAATTGAAAAAGGTTCAATGAAATAAAATAACATTTATACATGGATATTAAATTTGTCACATGAAGAAAACGTAAAAAAAAGGCTTCCAAATTGGTAATTACGTAGTTTTTTTTACAGATTTCGCTGTCTTAGTGAATTTATAAAACAATACAAAACACCTGACGGTAATTATTCATTCATATTCAAAAAAATAATCGAAGGTGTCCGCTTGCGTACATACAGGAATACGTGACTTAACGAGGTTTTTTTTGTAGTCATAACGAGATAAAAGTACTTGGCAACGAATTGTATGTTAATAAAATAATGCCACCGCTTTTATTTTTCATGAAGTCTCTCAGGAAAGAAACTACGCGTGTCTGAAACTTTTTCGGCGGATAACAATTTAATATATTTATGATGACACCGCGGATTGCGTAAAGGTTTTTTTTTGTGATTTTTTTTACATTTTTTTTTTGTATTTTCGCATACTTAGCACTATTGACCTACATATTTCTTCAGACTTGGAGCAGATTTCGTTTGGCACTCTTCAAAGATTCTTTACGTTTTTATGTGTAATTTTAGTTTTTTTTTTAAATACGCCATTCGTCCTCATGCCTTTCGTCTAAGCGCAAAATGTAAAAAATATAATTTCGATGAAAAAAATATTCATTTTAAAATTTAATACTTTATGATTATAATAGGTGTACCGGAAAAGAATGTGATTTTTTTGTTATCGCTTTTGAGTGGTCAGTTGTGATTCGGCAGTCAAACTTTTACAACGTGTTCTGTGTTGTTTCTCGGACTACGTATACCAAATAGTTTTATTAAAAAAACGACATTCTTTTCCGGTACACAAATATTTTAATTTGCTTTTCGTGAATATGATCAGATACAATAAAATGATATAATAAATAATTTTTATTTCTTTTATTTCTTTTAACAAGGCTCATACATTAACGTACTAATTATCAAAACGATATATTTTTTATTATTAATATGTATTTATTAATTATATTATAAATTCTATAATTCTGATTAGACTTCAGAATTATAGAATTCCACCGTGGTGCACATGGCTAAACGCTGCATGTGGAGTGTTGATTCGCCAACGTCAGAGACCCGAGATTCACGTATCATCCTTATTATTACAGGAATTTCCAATGAATGGGTGGGTGATCTTTACGGGACGACTTTCGTCTACCATCAATTTTGATTGATAGGCTATGACTGGCATTTTACGAGCGAGGCATCAAATTCCCACCAACCGGGGATATTTTAGAGCTCAGAAATTGATTACAAATACTTATTTTTTTTTAATCTCCGTCGAGGATCGAACCCACGACCTTTGACTTGCAAAGCAAACGCTTTGACCATCGAGCTATACCCGCTGACAAATGGTTATGAGAAATGATATGGGAAGAAAATATTTCTAACTAAAATATCTGTAGGCAATAATAAAGTAAGGGTTCAATCAAAAAATACAAAATACACGGTTGTAAACAAAACCTAGTGAATGAGCGTCGAGCTTCCAGATTAGTACTATATGTCCCAAAAATGTTGATCCTAACAATAAACACGCCCCAAAGCAATAGACCAATTAACGCTAATGATCGTCTTCCACCGCGGCAACCGACCAAGTCCTCTCTTTCATCTCACACCCGAGACAAATTTCCCAAAGACAAATAATCCAAGTCACAATATTTATGAGCTTTCCTCTTTGTCTATGCCACGCGTAGATCAAATTCAAATCCGCGCATTCGAAGCATTTGTCAGAATATATTTTTTATACTCAGAAACAGATTCGCCCGTCATTTTAAAACGACGCTATCAAGGAAATAAAAAAACTAAACCATTTGTTCGAGACTAGGGTTGGCAAATTTTACAGTTATTTTATTCGTAATTTTACGAATACATACTCCTACGTATAATCAATACTTACGTATTACCAGCTATGTTGGCATAAATGTTTATAAATGGACTTCGAAATCATTTAATTGACTTAATACTCAAGATGAAAGTACACAACATAACTACGAAAAAAGCTTATCGGTGGCATTAAGAAAGGAACTTTGGAAACTGCCAGTTCTTGGTCGACACACATTAGCCGTGTACGTATGTTCGGCAAGTGCAAGACGATTTTTTCGGTTGTGGGTGGGTGCAGGAGGAATTAGTTCTTTAAGCATATAAAACATTCATTTATACAAGAGAAACAAGTTGACAGTGTAATGTATATTTTTGTATTTTATGACATAACTGTGTATAATATATATGTGTATATACGAATAAAGTTAATATTAATGATTATTAGCATCAACAAAAAATGGGGAGCATGAAAAGAACCCCAACGCGGTGCCCCCTGGAAACGGAATCTCGGACTTCCTCCTCCGGTCAATCTTTTCAACCCAGCGACAACAAAATCCTGCTCCATGTGCCCAACAAGCTGCACACCTCAAAACCTAATGCTAGGCTACCACACGGGCTCGCTTGGTGAAAACCCTCCTTGTTCCGTCCTGTTTTTGGAGACCCAGATGGGGACCCGTTACTGGACGCACGAAAAAAGCTACTTGTTAGAGAGTGGCTGAAGGCCTTTCCGTGATTCTAGGTGCATCAGTTAGATGTCAAATAGACCTCAGTCTAAGGCTGCAAAGTTAGTCAGCGAGTCTTGAATTGCCTTTTTTGGTAACACGTTTCTAACCACGAAATACGTGGGAATGGATAAGGAAATAGTGAGGTTGGGAAATGTATTCTGCAAATGGCAAACATCAGTGAGGAGTCATTAAGCACGTGCTATCGATATTGCTAGATACGGGCAGAAATAATTTGACGTCGCCGACACGAAGAAGAAGAACATAAAATAATCATTTTAAAGGTTAACCATATTGAAAATATTTATATAGTTAGTAAAGTGCAGGTATTATAATGCCCAGCCCTTGATGCTACTTTAGCAAATGCATGTTTATCTTAAGCACGCACCCAAGAAAAGACAATGTTTAGGAAAACGAATAGTTCAACGACATGCAATCTCCTACACGCGAACCTTATATCACCTGTTATAAAATAAAGGAATAATAAATGCTTCTAAACTAAATGATAATTCTCAATTGAATGTCATAATGCACATTTTTTTTATGTAAGCGCATACAGGAGAATACCGACAGTTGGTGATAGTAATTCTGAAGTCTCATCTGTGGAATTCTATGCCGCATACCATGCTTCATATAGCAAAGCGCTGCATTTGGATCGTTGATCAGTCAACGTCTTAGACTACAGCCCGAGATTCACGCATCATCCTTATTATTACAGGAATTTACTACGAATGGGTGGTCTTCAAGGGACGACTTTCGTCTACCACCAATTTTAATTGATAGGCAATGACTGTCATTTTACGGGTGTGAGATCAAATTTACACCAACCGAGGGTATTTTAGAGCTCAAAATCGATTAATTTTTTTTTTTTAATCTCCATCAGAGATCGAATCCACGACCTTTGGCTAGCAAAGCAAACGCTTTTACCATTGAGCTATACCCGCTGGCAACTATTAATATAATACGTAATCGTTAATTCTGATCGGATGAGATATCTGCGAATTTACGTTACTTTGAGTAAACTTGTATCACATCGACAGTATGGATTTCAAAGTGTCTTGTGGATGATCTTGATTATTTATTTAATGAAATGATCTTGACACTGAATTGGCAAAACAAAAATAGAAAGGCGTTTCCATTACACGTGGGCCGAAGAAAGTCTGATGGCGAAATGCACGCGGGGGAGAATAGAAAATAGAGGTTGCCAAATGTTCAGCTGCAGATACCCGCCACAAATACATTACATTCAATTCACGATATAATAAAAGACCTCCGCAAACTCGACACGAGTTATTCGTATCATTAATGACTTCATCAAGCAAAATAAAATAATGATTTGCATGTTCAACGTAATAAACCATTTTATCTCTGCGGCAAAGTTGTCATGAAATACGCATTCGAATAAATGCATAATTAATTTTGTAATTAACAATGTTACTTAATTTTTGAATAAATAAGTAATTGTTATGAAAACGAAAATCATGATCAGCCTATATTCGTTCACTGTTGAACGAAAGCCTCCCGCACGAGTCTCCATCCTCTTCGAGCCTCTGCCTTCGCATCCAGGCCACTCCGGCTATTCTTCTTATGTCGTCAGTCTATCTTGAAGGGCGTCGGCCAATGCTTCGTTTGCCAGTTTTTGGGCGCCACTCCAATACGTTTCATCCACTTCGACCGTCGTCTCTTCGACATATATGTCCTGCCCATTGCCACTTGAGTGTGCCTATTCGTTGGGCAGCCTCCACTAATTGAGTTCTTCTACGGATATCGTCGATTTGAAATGTATATTTTAGCGACACTCGGAGCATGGATCTTTCCATAGCACGCTAGGTGACCTTTATTTTATGTGTAAGACTTGCTGTTAAATTCCACGTATCTGCGCCATAAGTTAATACTGGGAATATACATTGGTTAAACGCTTTAATTTTAATACATTGCGAATTTTCCACTTCAAAAATGTACTTTAGTTTTCCAAATGCTGCCCATCCCAGTTATATACGCCTGTCGATTTCTTTTGAAAAGTTATTTCGTCCTAGACGTATTACAGAAATATGTTTATTACTCGATGGACACATGATGATATAATAATTTACTACGCACAAAATTAATGAATGAGACTATCAAAGTGAACTTACGTAACATACAGGTACGTACTATATGCGATATACACTGCCTTTTGTTGATTCATTATATTTATTTAAGTAATTTTTTTTGTAACAGTTAAATAGTCTGTGGACTGGTTACATAAAAGGTTAATTAAAACTTCATAAAACGTTTAATTTTAACGAAGTTTCGCATTCCGACACGAACGAAGATAGCTTCGCCCGGATTCACTTGGGCCGCGATGTTTATCGATTCCGTTAAGCATCGGCCTGACATAAAATAAACAACTGAGAGTAATTTCGAGTAAATTAGGAACAATCGAACAAACAAAAACTAATCAGGAAAACCACTAAAGAGACTCCACCTCGTCGGATTTGAATTAAAATTGAGTCTTCCGCGTGGAAAGTGGCAACAAATTATGATGGATTATCAAGAGCTTAGGTGTTTCTGTTTAACTGTTTACGATAAATGGTGGAGACTTTAAAGCTGGACACATGTCAACTCAAAGATCATTTATACGAGAATTACGTTACCTGTGAAAAACCTGGCAATGGACCAAGCTGTAAGCTAGCAAGCTGGTCTGTTTTAGAAAAATGAATGCCTCAATGGTCAAAAGCAATCAGTGCATCAAGAAGCTTATCTAGTGTTTAATTGAATAAATAATGACGGAAATGGCTGCCAATACACACCATGTGGATACAATCCGATAATAATTTCCAAAATATCAATAACAAGTGCAAAATATTTACGCCAGGTTCTAGACATTGCGGCTCTCTGGGCCATTTTTTTTCTACCGCCCCATATTGTTCATATTTTGAAAAAATATTATAAAGATTGGTTGCCCTCGGCACCCCTAGCTTATACGACGCCCTGGGGCACCGACCCACTTTGCCACCCCCTAAAACCGGCACTGAATATTTAGTTACATTATGGGTGACTAATATAAAATCTATTAATATAGTCGTTAAGCATCAAGCTCACCAAAAATCATTGTTCGTAGTTTAATATATATATAGTAAATATATAGTAAACAAATCAAATAATAAAAAAAAAACAACAAAAAAATATATTTAAAAATATATTTATTTACTTTGTTTTTACATGGATCACGTTGAGAATAGCCTCTGCTTAGGAGATTGCAGTTTCAACTAACTCGTAGCTTTCTTAAATCTGCCAATGTCAAGAGACAACTTGATCCAACTGAGTTGTCTCTTGACATTGACGGATTGAGGAAGGTTACGAGTTACTTGAAACTGCAGTGTCCTAAACAGAGGCCACAAACAATATATATATATATTTATAAAATGTATAAACGGAACAATAAAAAACACTCAAGTGTGTGAAGTGCCCACTTCAGAATCGCATAAATATAATTAAGGAATTTTACATTAAAAATCCAGTCCATTTGCAACATTTAAACAAGTATTATGGAATTCCTGCAAAAATTACAAATCTATTAAGCCAAAGAAATTGTATTCAACCAAATATATAAACAATTTAGATTTTTTCGATCGATAATTCTTGGCGGAATTCCATAATATCAGATATAAATAAAATAATTTTTTAAATTTATTCCACAATATATTTGTTGACGACAAGTTTCAGCCAGGTCGAATGGCCATTTTCAAGTCAGTTAGTAAAGTGAGTGTAGGCTCTATATAAAGCAAAGAGTGAGTGAAAGGGTGTATTTGAATTGTGTGATGGATATATATACCTGTATATATAAACTGTTTGTGGTGCAATTAAAATGTCAATGCAATCGATGCAAAAGCTTTCTTGAGATTGAGCAAGTGTTGCACAATTATTTTTTTTTCATAACATTACATCAAGTTTATTATGAGCTTTGTACGTGCAGTGGCACTCAATCGAAATAGATTCAAATCAAAGTATGATGAGTCGTATTGCTATGCGAAAGCAAGCATCTGAGGAATGGCATAGAAGTCAACCCCAGTTGGGCGTTCAAAGAAAAGCTCTCTGGCATCCAAAGCTCCCACCAGGTCATTCGAAGGTCTTTGCGAAACGTGAATGATCTCACCGACTCGACTGAATTGCACGTGGGAGGATAGACCCTGCACTCAAGTACTAACAATGTATAGTATAAATAATTTTAAAGAAAAACAACTTTTTCTTCTATGTAAAGGACAAACCCGGCCTATCCTTGAATACGACACGTCGCCTTTGGATTAGAGCCCCAAAATACCTTCTAAACTTAATTGACTCAGTTCAAAGAAGAGCAATTCGTCTGATAAACAATGACACTCTTTTTTATGTCAGCACATACAGGAGAAAAGCGACAGATGGTGATAGTAATTTTCATGTCTCATCTGTGGAATTCTATGACGCTTACCATTCTACATATGGATAAGCGCTGCATGTGGGTAATGTTGATCGGCCAACGTCATAGACTACAGCCCGAGATTCACGCATCATACTTATTATTACAGGAATTTGCAATGATTATCATTTTGTATTTTTGACTTGTTAAAGCTAATTTAAATGACTTGCCTCATTATTATTTCAACAAAACTGTAAATGCAAAAAAATTTCATTCTGTTAACTAGGGGAGTCTAAAAATAAAATAATTATTTGTTTAAGTTGGCAAAATGTACAACGTAAGTGCACGCGAATGGGGAACAATGTTTGAAACTATTTTCTGTTCTGAACAATAAGCAAACCTGCAAAGTATTTTTATGCAAATAGCTATTACATCACTCATATTGAACATTCTTCTGCATAAAACTCTATTAATGAAGTAACAAAAAAGTAAGCAGCAAATTACATATCTAGTTAAACAAGATAGTGTAATATTTGTACATCTATCTATCGTTCATTTTAAATATACTCGTGTGTATTTAAGGTAACATTTTTTTTTACTGTATTTAATTCAATGAATGGGCAGTCATTATTTAGCGATCTATCAGTATTAAATACATAAAAAGGTAAGTAAAAAATAATCGTTTGGCAGAAGAAAAGTTATAAATCGGCAGTAGAAAAATTATAAGTTGGTAGGAAATAATTAAAAATGCTCATTAATAAAAGGTTAGGTTAGGTTTGATAAGGATTCCATTTTATCGGTTAATTATTCATTGATTGTACATTAAGTTTTACCATTAATAAATATATTACCGCCATTTTTATTTTATAACTGACCACATTCATACTGATTTATTTCCTTGAGAGTATTTCTTTGTTAAGTAACTAATTCAAAGTTTTTGCAGTAAGTTAAATCAATTAAATGTAAATGCTGTAAATAAAAGCAATCGGCATTAGACTAAATAAATTGGCAATATCCACTGTGCCATTATGAATGTGGTCAGTTATAAAATCAAAATGGCAGTAATATATTAAATATTTGTACAAATTATTTTAAAATGAATAAATAATGAATCCATAAAATGGAAACCTAACCTAACTTAACCTTTTATTAATTACCATTCATTAATTATTTCCCACCAATGTATTATTTTTCTACAGCCGATTGATATTTTTAACTTACCTTTTTATGTATTTATTACTGACTGTTTGCTAAATAATTATTGCCAAAAAAATCCTTAATATATTCGAAATTGGTTTGTAAAAATCATTTGTATTTCCAACATATACGGTGTTCAAGTATTTTTTTACATTTTATTCATTTACGTTGCTTTCTGTAAAACACTTGTTTATTTTTAACGAATGAGAAGGCATTTCCTGCAAAGCCAAGTTCATGATGCTCGTTGCTTCTGGAGGGGGAGAGAACACATGCGTTCAGAAGTCGAATGTCTTAAAATATAAAGTGAAGTGGTCGGACCATAATCTGCCCTACAGACTACAGCTTCAGCAGCGAGCCCGGTGTAATTTTACCGACCAGACGACCTATGAACTTGACCGTGACTCTCATACCGAAATCAATACATCATATAAAACATAGGTGCATTTGGATGGTTATATATTGACATCAACACGATGTAGTTCTTGCTGACTGGTACCGAAAACCTCAATAAACAATCATTCGTCTCTTATTTTTGTCGCTAGCCATACATTTATGAGTCCACCATATTGGCACTAGTTATATAGTTTTGCCACCGACGGCGCTGGTAACCGACCACGGGCCGGACGAGTTAGTTATATGTTGACGATCGATATGGTCGCATTACGGCCACAACGGCATGTCATCCCGCTTGGCCGGAAGCTTGTAAAGTTTTAACGTAAATATAATCAATGTGCTTCTAAAAGAAAGTATTTGTTTGCTGACCTGCTCCTCATACTGCCCTTACGCGACATATTAACACCTTTCTGAGAGAGAGGAGGATATTAATATGATTTCATATAAAAAATATCCATAACATCATTATTATTATTTATCATTTATGGCAGTTATATAAACATAATCACCACTATATGTATGTCTTATTTTTATGGTTTGTATTATAAAGTTAGCCGGACGGCATAGTTCCGTGGTTAAAGCGTTTGCTTCTCACTCAGACGCCTTCGGTTCGCATCCCGACCAAGCTTGATTTTCTTAAATTGATTTAATTAAATCTACGCTCTTTACATGCCCCTTGGTATAGTCGAGCCACCCCTTTTGGACAAAATATAAATTATCCTGGCCTATGGCCTTACAGAACTGTGAAACGTTAATTTGTGGTGTCCGGATATGGTAAAAAAAGCTATAAATCTTTGCCCTGGAAGTAAGTATTAAAGGAGTATGCACAAAAAGGCTTTGAATTTCTATTCCTGGAGTAAGTATTGCAGGATCATATAACAAAAAGGCTTTATATTTGTACTCTCGAAGAAGGCATTACATGGAAATATAACAAAAAAACCTAATTTCTATTCAATTCTTTTTATTTCCTTAATTAATTTTTTAATTTTTATTAGAATATTATTTTATTATTTCAATATTCTAATCTACTTTTATAGATCATTGACTATATTACAATATTATTATTACTTAAATATACATATACTAAACATAAAATTCTTTTTTCAACGCGTCAATCCAAGCACAAAAATAACGGCAGAAGCGGGATGCGAACCGCGGACCTTGGAAACCAACTATGCCCAGGTATTCATACCGCTCGGCAAATCGCGCCATTGCTATGCCCAGACTGACTGCGATGAAACTAGTATTTATATCATTGTTATTATCGTACGACAGATGTCGCCATAGTATATATTCAAAGTATGTATATTTTTATTATTATTCTATCAGTCTTCATTTATTCACAAGCTTAATATTATTACTTTCCGGCAGTCTATTTATTTTAGTAAGTACCACTCGGGTCCCTTTTTATTTCCTTTAATAACATTACAAAATATTTTTATTTTAATTCATTATTAAAGTAATTACAAGTTTGGCATTGTAAATGTATTGACATATTTAGTGTCAATGACCTCAACCTCAGAATTAGCGTTGGGATACTCACGCAAATAGTTGGACTTGCTACAACAAAAACCATGTCATAAGTATGTCATGTTTGACACGCAAATAACACGGCATTATTGTTACAAAATCAAACATGCGAAAACATTTCGTATCAGTCAACACCAGCATTGAATCAGAAGCAATATTAAACCAAATATGTCAATATCTTCATTATAAGAAACTCTACCCCCAACGAAAGCATAATAGAGGCATTTAACAAAACGCTTTTAATATCTACGTTCGAAACAAGTATTACAGGGGCATTTAACACATTAAAAAATTAATATTTTCTCGCAAAGAAGGCATACTGACTTCATTTAACAAAAAGGCTATGACTTTTTTCTCCATAAGTAGGCATTTCAGGGGCAGTGCTGAACTGGGCGGCGCAGTGGAGCAAACGGAAATTCGAATCTTACGCAGCCCCGCCCTGGCGCTTTTCACTCCATCTAAATCCGTATAGCGGCCGGCTATTCGCGGCGATTTCAATACACTTAACGTAAACTCGGCTCAGATCCTGCACCGCTGTGTGGAGATCCCAGAGATGCAGGAACCTGCTCCGTGTATCAGCCGGAACGAACATAAAATCCTCCACACTCTAAGTCGCTGGAGAATAAATAAATACCCCGAGACACTTCTTTTTATAGCTTCCACTTTTAGAGACCGGCTTTATTACCGGCGTAAAATACCCTTATATGCGTATTTTAAATCATAAAATAAAACTAGAAATTCTGATTTTATGGTTGATAAGAAACTGTCATTTCTCCAGGTATAAAACATGTACATAAATGCATTCATTGGATTTTAAGAAAGTTGACTTAACTTAGCATAATGCTACCATGCAGTTGAATGTTTTTTCAAGGATTTTTTGTCTTTGTTGTAGTATCAATCCGGTGGATTGATTTGCAGCAACAAAATCTTGTGTCTCGATCTACACTCTTCTCGATCCTCTGCAACCCTCTTTAGCTCAGCATAAGAGCTACAACTCATGTCCTCGAACACTTGCTGCAAAAACTCCCGTCTAGAACGCTCTCTGCAGTATCTACCCTCAACCATCCCTTCCAAAATGTGAAGAAGACCATCGTGGCGCGTGATGTAACCGATCCATCGGGCTCACTTCTCTGAGATAGTTCTGACTAGGTGTCTATCTTCCTTGATTATGCTGAGAACCTCATAGTTCGTGACGTGATCTCTCCAGAAAATTCCGAGAATTTTCCTGTAAGACCCATCTCAAAAGCCTCTAGTATTTTCTTATCACTTTCAATAAGCACCATGTCCCGCAGCCGTACATCAAAATGTTCCTTACAAATGTTGTTTGATTCAATATTATTTTTTAATTATGTATTTTAGTGATCTATTATATGCGTTGCCTACTTCAATTAAACTAGTGGTTGTTATACGAGTTATAGAGAAAAAAATGCATTGCTGTCGTAATCAAGTCTTTGCACGAAATTTAAGCTCGATTGTGTAACGAAAAATGTGTTAATTTTTCTTCCAAGACCACAAGCAATAACAGTGACATATTAACAATATATAAAGTATTTAAAAATTATGAATTATTTATGGTTTATACTTGTATATATTTTTAAAACCTAACTATTTAATAATTGCATGGATTTAATTATTTATTAAAATATTATTTCATTTTTTCAATATTCTAACCTTCTTTTATAAATCCATTGACCGTATTACAATATTATTAGTAATTAAATATACATGGGCAGGAGATAGACGAGTGGACTAAGTAAACAAGAGCAACGGTTGGTTCTAAGGCTCGCGGTTCGCATCCCGCTTCTGCCGATATTTTTTCTGAATGAATTGATGCGTATAAAGAATTTGATGTATAGTATGTTTATATTTAATTGATTACAAATTTAATAATTGCATTATTTTGGTTAATTCATAGTGTCTTTAAAGTAGAATTCTTAAAATTATTACAAAAATCATCTGAAACGGGACTCGGCCAAGAATAATTTTATTGACCGCATAGATATAAATAAATAAACACCCACTGTCCATATGTTGGCATTTAATACACGTATGCAACGACGAGCACATTATAGTTTTCTTAATTTCTTAAATATAGTAGTTTTATTATAGGATTTTATGGTCTATTAAATATTGAAATAACAAACTGAACCTGTAGTGAACATAGTGGATGGACATAAAACTATTTGTCTAACCTAATTCGATTGAAAAGTACCTAGTGGTTATTATGTATTTCTTACTTTGATGCTTAATGATTATCACATCAAAACAATGGTTAAATGTTATGGGTGTGTGTATATAGTTGTAAAATTTTAGAGGCTTGCAATTATTCTGTGAGGATGCTTAAAATACTTTTCGAATATCTTCGTAAAATATTAAATTAATCAAATTAAAAAAAAAAACAGGAGATTCTTCATGTCAGGAAGAGATGGTAGTCACTACGCTCGTAGAAGTGCTTAACCGGAGCTTAACTTAAAAGCAGCTACAATTTATAATCTGCTACGTCATCCGGAGAACATATCATAATCACTATCAATAGTCGATTATAAAAATCCATTCTTATATACATGTATACATATTTACCATATCCGCTCCATATTTGGTGCATATGGACACTGCGAATTTCATTTTCAAAGTTCTGTAAGCTGAAATTGTCTATGACCTGTTCCAGAACACCTGTATCCCGGAGTTCTACGTGGGAACATAAATGGTTCTCGGAAGCTTCCAGGGCAAGAGTCTACGAACTTGCATAGACTACGGCTGTAGTACCAGAGAAATAATAATAAGCTTTTTATTCCAGCAGGATTGGGTGGGTTGTGCAATACCCAGTCTGACATATCTTTTAGATACATAGATACATTTTAGATACAAAATCATAATTATATATAAATATAATAATTCATTCATGGTGGTCGCTGCAACACCTCCATCCAGCGATGGCTCAGGGAGGAGTTGAGCCACTCAGAAACAGCCAGGATGATGAAATATTTGGGTGTTGTAATGTAATGTAACCCTTTCGTATCGGTTGTCGACATATGCCGTCATAAGATTCCCCGACCGTTGACATCGATTGACGTGATATATAATTTTGATACTTTCTTAGAATAGTTTTTTTGCATCACCTGATAGCTAAAGGATACAAAAACCAATGTGATATATGAAAAAAGACCAGATAAATACATTTATGCTTCAAATACTAGTTTTATAATTGACAGCATAATTTTATTCAGACCGAGTCGTAAATGAAAGCGTTAAGGTGTAGCTAAACCGTACCGGAGGCATGTAAATAGCTTAGATTTCATTAAATAAATTAAACAAAATCAAGCTTACTCGGGATTTGAACCGACAGCATCTGAATGTCAAGTAAACGCTCTTACCACTCGACTATGCCGCCCGGCAATTTAACTACCTTATAAATGATAATAATAAAATAGTTAAAATTATCGAAAGCAAACTATCATTTGATTTATTAAAAAAAAACATCGTCACTGGCACATTTTTTTTTTCACGAAACGCACAATTTAAACCATTTTGATAATTATGTTGAACGGGTATCAATTCTCATTAATACTGCTATCTGGGGTTTTAAAATTTAAGAACCATTGATATACCGGAATAGTGGAGAGTCAAAAACTAAAGTGGCAGACTCTTTAATGGCCTGTGAAACTAATCTAACTCATAATCTACCCTTTCTAATTTGGAAAACGAGGGATAGAATAGAAAAAGTTTGGGCTTCTAACTGGGAACATAAAATTCAAGTGTACGAGTAATTGTTGGAGGATGTAACTGTTATATTTATATTATGTTAGTTCACTCAAGACTATTAATTGACTGCGAAACCAACTGTCAAACGAGTTGTAGATTAATGTCATCTCATGGGACACTACAAGCCACTTAGCTTTAAGAAGCATATCGCTGCGTTTTGAAAACTGTACGTGATTTTTTAAACGTAAACTCGCAGTGGAGTAGACTGGTCAGAGCAATGAGCCATAATGATGCTCAATAAAGGCAGCTAGACGCTGCATGCGAAAATTATGTGTGATGTTTATGTAATTATTGCAGAAATTACATGTGTATAATGATCTGTTTCATGAAGAGATCCATATTGTATAATTGAGTAAATATATATCCTGAAAAGCATTCCAAAGGATAGCGGTGACGTTTAAGAAGGAATTTTAAAATGTTCTTGGTGCTTACAATATACTTACTGCTAGGTGCTACAATGCCGGCGGGTATAGCTCGATGGTCAAAGCGCTTGCTTTGCCAGCCAAAGGTTGTGGGTTCGATCCCCGACGGAGATTAAAAAAAAAAATTTAATCGATTTGTGAGCTCTAAAATACCTCCGGTTGGTGTGCCAGTCCTTCCCCGTAAAATGACAGTCATAGCGTATTAAACAAAATTGGTGGTAGACGAAAGTCGTCCTGTGAAGACCACCCATTCATAATAAATTCGTGTAATAATAAATATGATGCGTGAATCTCGGGCTAGGCGCTTCATGTGAAGTGTTGATCCACCAACGTCATAGAATACAGCCCGAGATTCACGCATCATTCTTAATTATTACAGGAATTTACTATGAATGGATGGTCTTCACGGGACGACTTTCGTCTACCACGAATTTTAATTAATAGGCTATGACTGGCATTTTACGGGTGAGGGATCAAATTCACACCAACCAATATTTTAGAGCTCAGAAATCGATTATTTTTTTGTTTTTTAATCTCTGTCAGGGATCGAACCCACGACCTTTGGCTTGCAAAGCAAACGCTTTGACCATTGAGCTGCACCCGCCGGTATTAATACAATTTTATATTAAATTGATCGTCATAATGTAAAGATATATTATATGTGTACCAATTTACACAAAATACAGCAATAATATAAGATATTTACGATACTGTAATAATATAATCATATAAAAAGTCTGTTTCGTTTTTAAATTGATACGTTGAGTGTATGGCAACTTTGGATACACGGCAGCTTTTCCTACATCCAGCCCTGGCGAGTTGCCAAACCATTAAATTTATTCCGGCACTGTGAAAAAAAATATCCCCTTTTAAAAAAATTTAAATTATTGTCTGCTCAGAAAATATTCCTTTTTAACGTACGAGTGCCGCAATTACGTAAAACACGTTTATTGTTAAAATATACTTTTAAATCAAATTATAAGTATAATTAATATACAATAAGTTGTAGATAATACATAAAAATAAAGTGAAAATCTATAATTATTGAATAATTTATACGTTAAATGAAAATAAAACATTTATTTAATGGACTGACATTGAACATATTACAAACATAAGTATATTGTTATACACGTATACTGTTTTATTTTTTTAAATGCATCGTACATACAGAAGAATTCTCGTAATTTCATGGAGAGACCACGTCACGAACAATAAGGTTCTCTGCATAATCAAGGAGGATAAGCATCTAGTAAGAATCATCTCAGAGAAGCTGGCCCGATGTATCGGTCACATCATGCGCCACGATGGTCTTCTTCATGACATTGTGGAAGGAATGGTTGAGGGTAGAAACTGTGGAGTGCGCTCTAGACGGGAGTATTTGCAGCAAGTGTTCGAGGATATGAGTTGTAGCTCTTATGATAAGCTAAAGAGGATTACAGAGGATCGAGAAGAGTGGACATCGAAATGCAAGTTTTTGTTGCCGCAAACTTATCCACCGGATTAATACTACGAAGAAGACATAAAGTGATATCAATCAAGTTATTAAATGAAAATTATTTTTTAAAAAATAATTATTTTAAAGAATAAACTTGTATGCACCACGCAAATATTATTTATTTTTTATTTTTTATTATAGTGACATTAAAATTAACACAGATGTCGTCAATTGCCATTTATCAATAATCTCGTGCGATTTTTTGTTAGTAATCTGCGTTATTTAGTTTGATTTTGACAGCCATTGAAAGTAGATAGCCGCATAATAGTTAGAAAAAATGAAAAAATATATATCATATAAAGTTTCATGAATTGAAATGAATTGCTCCCTCAACCGACATATTCTGGGAATTTGTTTTCAGTGACTATTTTCAAACCTGATAAAACGGTTCAACAAAAAGATATTTGACTTGAGCAAATGCCTATTTTGAAGACATCATTGAGTCAATTGATCGACTAAGGAAGGGATAAAAAATTGTATAAAATGTTAGACAAAATATGTTGCCTTCTGAAGGGAAAAAATCATGAAAAATAAAGTAAATTTGTCAAATAAAAAACCTCTTTCATTCAAAAAGATGCGGACTTGGTGTCACACCCTCCCAAAAATATTTGTGAAAAAAAATAATAATTAAAAACCAATAAATATCGAATTTTATGTACTGTGATTTGCCGAGGATCGAGATGAGTGGAGATCGAGATGCAAGATTTTGTTGCTGCAAACCAATCCACCGGATTGATATTACGAAGACGATGTACGATAGTCTGACTTTGTGAGGAATGATGAGGTAATGGAGCGGAGACGCTAGCATTCCATCTTGCAGTCAGACGAAATACGAAGCTAGACATGGCTGGAGCAATTTTTTGGATGTTGCAGGAGAGCATAAACTACAAAATAAACTACTTAGAGGAGCTCCCACAGCAAAACTGACACGGCAATGTTTCACGACACGCTCCAGCAAAAGGTTCACTTCTCAAAAGACCATACACATAGCCGAATCACCTGATAAGATGAAGACATGCTCTAAGACCTCAATGATGCATCGAACAAAATTGGTCTGAAAATGAACATGGATAAAACTAAAGCCACGATAAATAGTCATATTTCCTAGACTCTTGACCCGATTACCTATTGGAGGAACACAAATAGAGGTTGTAAATGACTATACCTATCTGGGACAAATAAAACAACTAGGACGAAGTAACTTCTCAAAAGAAATCGAAAGGTGTATTCAACTGGGATGGGCAGCATTTGGAAATTTAAAGTACATTTTTAAAGCGAAAATTCTGCATTGTCTTAAAACTAAGGCGCTTAACCAATGCATCATCCCTGTATTAACTTATGGCGCAGAGACGTGTAATCTAACAGCAAGTCTTAGGCATAAATAAAGATCACCCAGCGTGCTATGGAGAGATCCATGTGTGGAGTGTCGCTAAAAGATATAATCCGAAACGAGGATATCCGCAAAAGAACTCAAGTGGTGGAGGCTACCCAACAGGCATACTCAAGTGGCAATAGGCAGGACGTACATGTCGAAGAGACGACGGTCGATGTGGAAGAAATGTATTAGAGTGGCGCCCAAGAACTGGCAAACGAAGCATTGGCCGACCGCATGCAAGATGGACTGCCGACATAAGAAGAATAGCGAGAGTAGCCTGGATGCGGAAGGCAGAGGATAGAAGAGGATGGAGACTCCCTTATGTTGAACAGTGGACGGATTCAGGCTGATGATGATGATGTTCTAGCAAGGACGAAGATATTGAGTCATGACGAATATAGACAGAACTGTTAATTTATTTTAAAACATTGATATTTAAATGATAATATACATTAAAAAGTAATTTAAGCTTCAATTCTATATAGTTATCTTTGTAGTAAAATTGTAATACCATTATTTAGCCGTGTATTAAAGATATTATTTAAAAATAACGTATTAGTTTCATATTACTTTGGTTTAAAGCTGTGGGGCCAGCTTTCAAGTAGACCTTATCAATGTTTGTTTTAATTAATGACGTGATATTAGTTATTAAATTTAGATTGCCCTTAATATAAAGAGCGAGGCCATTACGCTCCCAGCCCACACACAGCCTAAATATTATTAAGTCCACGTCTCCTTCATACACTATCTTTTCTTTTAGAGTATTTGATAATATTAATTTACTGAGCCATTAGTAATTTAGAAACTTAAAGAAGATCGACTATCTTAAGGACCACACGTTTTATTAAATATCAATGAAAGAAAAAAATAACGCTCTATCATACCTACTAGAAGAGTTTATGAAGATACGATACAATATCAAGAAATTTAAATTTTTGCACATATAATAGTTACATCATTAAATACGTTTCAAAAATTGGAAAAACAATCAAAAGGT
Source organism: Glossosoma conforme (assembly GCA_022606575.1). Classification (NCBI taxonomy): domain Eukaryota; kingdom Metazoa; phylum Arthropoda; class Insecta; order Trichoptera; family Glossosomatidae; genus Glossosoma; species Glossosoma conforme. Next base: position 2,439,122 of record JAGTXR010000036.1, read on the forward strand.
ACAACCTTTTGGTGTATTATTGGTATAACCTTAAGGCAGTGGTTCTCAACGTTTTTGAAGTCATGGTGTACTTTTGATCATGGTAAAAATGGCGGTGCACCAGAATTAAGAGGTCAAAAAAATATGTGGACATAATTTTTGTTACATATTTATTTTTATAAAAAATAGTTACGTACTATATTGTAGCTTTTGGGTTTAGCTGTGTGTGGCGAATTTCTTTTGACCAATATTTCGACTGCCGTTGCAGGGGTCTTATTATTATTAAATAGTGCCAGAAAAACTAGTTGTCGTTGACGAATAGTCATCGCGTTGAGCAAAAGAGCTGAACATCGTAAACAAGGTCCATGGTTTGAATCCCCGCGCCCTCCGTTTATTTTTTTCCGATTAACTGAGAATCGTCATATATGATAGTGTTTTTTTTTTTGTAATGGTAACTCCTGAAATATTTTATTTTACTAGTGTCGCGATTGAGCAAAGTTAACCAATGAACACCATTCATTCATTCAGCGCGAATCACCCAAAAATAGAATATGCACAAATGTGGGTTTGTAAGCTAACAATATCGGAGGACAAACCAGTGCCGGTTTTAGGGGTGGCGAAGTGGGACGGTGTCCCGGGGCGTCGAACAAGGTAGGAGCGCCGAGGGCAGGCTTTCTTGCTTGGATTCTTAAAAATATAAACAATATGGGGCGCTATAAAAAAATGCCCTAGGACACCACAGCGTCTAAAGCCGGCACTGGGACAAACACTCCACTTTCAACCATTATTTTAATGGCAAGCCTCACATAATGCATAGATGAGAACCACCCATCACGCTCTTTAAACCTGTTCGCATCGTACTCGATACATGCCGTGTAAGATTCCCCTACCGTTGACATCGGTAGCCGTGATATATCGTTTTGATACTTTCTTAGAATAGTTTTTCTTGCATCATCTAATAGCTAAATGATACACGAACCAATGTGATATATGAAAATAGACCAGATATGCACATTTACGCTTCAAATACTAATTTTATAATTGACATATAATTTGTATTCCACCGTACCCTAATGAAAAGGTTAATATTATTTTTAATATACGTACACAAAAAACAGTCATTTCATTTCAAAATTTTATTGTCATATAATATTCAGTAAATGAAAATGTATTATTTAAGGGGTTTTAATAGTGATGTCATTCACCAAGAAAAAAATATTAGGAGATCAGAGAATAATGCTGTAGGTAAAACTGACCAGACATAAAACTTAATAATAGCAATTGTTCGTATTAACGATCCTTTCTTCAGTTTTGTGTTCTGCGCGTCTTTTTTTACGACTTTGCATTTTATGTCTGCGAAAATATCTAAAAAATCAACACCTTTGTCATGATTACACACAAGACTTATTTAGTGTGTGAGAGGTTTTCTTCGTAAAAGCTTTTCAAATAGAGTATGTACGAGTAAGTTCAGGTTTTACATGAAAGTATAATGAATACGTTGTGGCAAGGCAACTTTATAAGGAATATATTTCGTCATCATATCATTTTACGAAAGTTTTTGTACTCTTGCAGAAGAATGTTAAAAACGTAAACGTTCTTAGTAAAAAAATGCATCGAAATTAAAATCTTTGACTCAAATTTTACGATTTTAATGCCAATAGTTTTAATGACTTTCTGCAAACGAATTTTACACATGCTGTAATTTCAATGTGTTTATTAAAGGCCCTTTCCACAGACGTGCAGTTTTGCAGGATCATGTTTAGTATTATGATAATAACATGATGCTCATGTGAATGTTACAATAGTAGCAGGTATACTACTAAACGTGATCCTGCAAAACTGGATGTCCGTGGGAAAGGGCCTTAACTGTAGACGAAAGTCGTCCAGTAAATACCGCAAATTTACAATGACTTAATTTATAATATAAATAAATTGCTGTTATTTGTGGGCGATACATGAATGTCATGATATAGGCATGTACCACGCCTCAGGACCGAATAGGTTAGGACTCGTCGAGATTATCATCCGATCTCCTTAATGTTGATCAAAAATCGCTTAAATAAGTCTCGAAAAGTACAATGCATACACTTTGACTCCTCCACACTATCATCTGAAGAAATTTGGGAACAATGTATAGTTGATACATGGCCATTCAGCGATGCTCTGAGTGTAGAGATGACTAAATACGAGGAAAGGGTTATGGTAACTAACAGAACTGTGTGGCGGGACGTAGTACGTGATGTAGTACATAGTATATATCGTAAATGGTATCTAGTTATGTGGTGAATATGGAAGAAAACAATTTAATTACTTTGACCTGGTCACTTTGACTGGATACTGGATCAACTCATCATACATCGATTAGCAATGCATACAAAATTAACAAATGAGTTTTCTACACCAACGTCTGGCTGTTTTTTTTAAGTTGCTCTTTCTTATAAGCACTTCTAAGGAATAAGTATAATTGTTCAGAAGGGAATCTCACTGGACTTAGCAATTGCTACTGGACAATTATCCGAATCACTGCATTATTAAGAACACTTCAATGGGGTGGGAAATAATTATTATAATAGTATATATGAATGTCTTACCTTGTAACAGTTGTATCGTTGCCTGGTACTCGGCCAGCTTCTCGTCGACATAGTCCTGCGACTGGTTGGCGATAATCTCTGCCGTCGAAGGTCCGCGTTCCTCTTCTTCGTAGTGAAGAGGCCGCGGCGGCTCCAGAGGCACTCCCGCACAGTCGCCCTCGTAAGGCGAAGAGTACAGGTACTCCGGCGAGTGGCACATTACCGGCGAGGAGTATGGAGAGATGGATATGGACGGGGAGGGAGAGTGAAGACGCCGGAAGGGCGATGGACCTTGGGGTTGAGGCCATGACGGGCGAGGGGAGGCCGTTTGGTTGCGGCTTGGAGGGCCTTGCGGCCAGGTGGGCCGTGGGGCCGGTAAGGGCGAGGCGGTTCCTCGTGTGGCGCGTGGTGCAGGGGAGACCAGAGCTGAGGAGTGGCGCTGGCCTGAGATGAGTGGGGGAGGGCTTGGAGCCCAGGGTGATGCGGGGCGGAACAGCGGCGATGTGTACCAATTTACACAAAATACAGCAATAATATAAGATATTTACGATACTGTAATAATATAATCATATAAAAAGTCTGTTTCGTTTTTAAATTGATACGTTGAGTGTATGGCAACTTTGGATACACGGCAGCTTTTCCTACATCCAGCCCTGGCGAGTTGCCAAACCATTAAATTTATTCCGGCACTGTGAAAAAAAATATCCCCTTTTAAAAAAATTTAAATTATTGTCTGCTCAGAAAATATTCCTTTTTAACGTACGAGTGCCGCAATTACGTAAAACACGTTTATTGTTAAAATATACTTTTAAATCAAATTATAAGTATAATTAATATACAATAAGTTGTAGATAATACATAAAAATAAAGTGAAAATCTATAATTATTGAATAATTTATACGTTAAATGAAAATAAAACATTTATTTAATGGACTGACATTGAACATATTACAAACATAAGTATATTGTTATACACGTATACTGTTTTATTTTTTTAAATGCATCGTACATACAGAAGAATTCTCGTAATTTCATGGAGAGACCACGTCTGAACAATAAGGTTCTCTGCATAATCAAGGAGGATAAGCATCTAGTAAGAATCATCTCAGAGAAGCTGGCCCGATGTATCGGTCACATCATGCGCCACGATGGTCTTCTTCATGACATTGTGGAAGGAATGGTTGAGGGTAGAAACTGTGGAGTGCGCTCTAGACGGGAGTATTTGCAGCAAGTGTTCGAGGATATGAGTTGTAGCTCTTATGATAAGCTAAAGAGGATTACAGAGGATCGAGAAGAGTGGACATCGAAATGCAAGTTTTTGTTGCCGCAAACTTATCCACCGGATTAATACTACGAAGAAGACATAAAGTGATATCAATCAAGTTATTAAATGAAAAATATTTTTTAAAAAATAATTATTTTAAAGATAAACTTGTATGCACCACGCAAATATTATTTATTTTTTTATTTTTTTATTATAGTGACATTAAAATTAACACAGATGTCGTCAATTGCCATTTATCAATAATCTCGTGCGATTTTTTGTTAGTAATCTGCGTTATTTAGTTTGATTTTGACAGCCATTGAAAGTAGATAGCCGCATAATAGTTAGAAAAAAATGAAAAAATATATATCATATAAAGTTTCATGAATTGAAATGAATTGCTCCCTCAACCGACATATTCTGGGAATTTGTTTTCAGTGACTATTTTCAAACCTGATAAAACGGTTCAACAAAAAGATATTTGACTTGAGCAAATGCCTATTTTGAAGACATCATTGAGTCAATTGATCGACTAAGGAAGGGATAAAAAATTGTATAAAATGTTAGACAAAATATGTTGCCTTCTGAAGGGAAAAAATCATGAAAAATAAAGTAAATTTGTCAAATAAAAACCTCTTTCATTCAAAAAGATGCGGACTTGGTGTCACACCCTCCCAAAAATATTTGTGAAAAAAAATAATAATTAAAAACCAATAAATATCGAATTTTATGTACTGTGATTTGCCGAGGATCGAGATGAGTGGAGATCGAGATGCAAGATTTTGTTGCTGCAAACCAATCCACCGGATTGATATTACGAAGACGATGTACGATAGTCTGACTTTGTGAGGAATGATGAGGTAATGGAGCGGAGACGCTAGCATTCCATCTTGCAGTCAGACGAAATACGAAGCTAGACATGGCTGGAGCAATTTTTTGGATGTTGCAGGAGAGCATAAACTACAAAATAAACTACTTAGAGGAGCTCCCACAGCAAAACTGACACGGCAATGTTTCACGACACGCTCCAGCAAAAGGTTCACTTCTCAAAAGACCATACACATAGCCGAATCACCTGATAAGATGAAGACATGCTCTAAGACCTCAATGATGCATCGAACAAAATTGGTCTGAAAATGAACATGGATAAAACTAAAGCCACGATAAATAGTCATATTTCCTAGACTCTTGACCCGATTACCTATTGGAGGAACACAAATAGAGGTTGTAAATGACTATACCTATCTGGGACAAATAAAACAACTAGGACGAAGTAACTTCTCAAAAGAAATCGAAAGGTGTATTCAACTGGGATGGGCAGCATTTGGAAATTTAAAGTACATTTTTAAAGCGAAAATTCTGCATTGTCTTAAAACTAAGGCGCTTAACCAATGCATCATCCCTGTATTAACTTATGGCGCAGAGACGTGTAATCTAACAGCAAGTCTTAGGCATAAATAAAGATCACCAGCGTGCTATGGAGAGATCCATGTGTGGAGTGTCGCTAAAAGATATAATCCGAAACGAGGATATCCGCAAAAGAACTCAAGTGGTGGAGGCTACCCAACAGGCATACTCAAGTGGCAATAGGCAGGACGTACATGTCGAAGAGACGACGGTCGATGTGGAAGAAATGTATTAGAGTGGCGCCCAAGAACTGGCAAACGAAGCATTGGCCGACCGCATGCAAGATGGACTGCCGACATAAGAAGAATAGCGAGAGTAGCCTGGATGCGGAAGGCAGAGGATAGAAGAGGATGGAGACTCCCTTATGTTGAACAGTGGACGGATTCAGGCTGATGATGATGATGTTCTAGCAAGGACGAAGATATTGAGTCATGACGAATATAGACAGAACTGTTAATTTATTTTAAAACATTGATATTTAAATGATAATATACATTAAAAAAGTAATTTAAGCTTCAATTCTATATAGTTATCTTTGTAGTAAAATTGTAATACCATTATTTAGCCGTGTATTAAAGATATTATTTAAAAATAACGTATTAGTTTCATATTACTTTGGTTTAAAGCTGTGGGGCCAGCTTTCAAGTAGACCTTATCAATGTTTGTTTTAATTAATGACGTGATATTAGTTATTAAATTTAGATTGCCCTTAATATAAAGAGCGAGGCCATTACGCTCCCAGCCCACACACAGCCTAAATATTATTAAGTCCACGTCTCCTTCATACACTATCTTTTCTTTTAGAGTATTTGATAATATTAATTTACTGAGCCATTAGTAATTTAGAAACTTAAAGAAGATCGACTATCTTAAGGACCACACGTTTTATTAAATATCAATGAAAGAAAAAAATAACGCTCTATCATACCTACTAGAAGAGTTTATGAAGATACGATACAATATCAAGAAATTTAAATTTTTGCACATATAATAGTTACATCATTAAATACGTTTCAAAAAATTGGAAAATAATTAAATAATACATCAAAAGGTACAACCTTTTGGTGTATTATTGGTATAACCTTAAGGCAGTGGTTCTCAACGTTTTTGAAGTCATGGTGTACTTTTGATCATGGTAAAAATGGCGGTGCACCAGAATTAAGAGGTCAAAAAAATATGTGGACATAATTTTTGTTACATATTTATTTTTATAAAAAATAGTTACGTACTATATTGTAGCTTTTGGGTTTAGCTGTGTGTGGCGAATTTCTTTTGACCAATATTTCGACTGCCGTTGCAGGGGTCTTATTATTATTAAATAGTGCCAGAAAAACTAGTTGTCGTTGACGAATAGTCATCGCGTTGAGCAAAAGAGCTGAACATCGTAAACAAGGTCCATGGTTTGAATCCCCGCGCCCTCCGTTTATTTTTTTCCGATTAACTGAGAATCGTCATATATGATAGTGTTTTTTTTTGTAATGGTAACTCCTGAAATATTTTATTTTACTAGTGTCGCGATTGAGCAAAGTTAACCAATGAACACCATTCATTCATTCAGCGCGAATCACCCAAAAATAGAATATGCACAAATGTGGGTTTGTAAGCTAACAATATCGGAGGACAAACCAGTGCCGGTTTTAGGGGGTGGCGAAGTGGGACGGTGTCCCGGGGCGTCGAACAAGGTAGGAGCGCCGAGGGCAGGCTTTCTTGCTTGGATTCTTAAAAAATATAAACAATATGGGGCGCTATAAAAAAATGCCCTAGGACACCACAGCGTCTAAAGCCGGCACTGGGACAAACACTCCACTTTCAACCATTATTTTAATGGCAAGCCTCACATAATGCATAGATGAGAACCACCCATCACGCTCTTTAAACCTGTTCGCATCGTACTCGATACATGCCGTGTAAGATTCCCCTACCGTTGACATCGGTAGCCGTGATATATCGTTTTGATACTTTCTTAGAATAGTTTTTCTTGCATCATCTAATAGCTAAATGATACACGAACCAATGTGATATATGAAAATAGACCAGATATGCACATTTACGCTTCAAATACTAATTTTATAATTGACATATAATTTGTATTCCACCGTACCCTAATGAAAAGGTTAATATTATTTTTAATATACGTACACAAAAAACAGTCATTTCATTTCAAAATTTTATTGTCATATAATATTCAGTAAATGAAAATGTATTATTTAAGGGGTTTTAATAGTGATGTCATTCACCAAGAAAAAAATATTAGGAGATCAGAGAATAATGCTGTAGGTAAAACTGACCAGACATAAAACTTAATAATAGCAATTGTTCGTATTAACGATCCTTTCTTCAGTTTTGTGTTCTGCGCGTCTTTCTTACGACTTTGCATTTTATGTCTGCGAAAATATCTAAAAAATCAACACCTTTGTCATGATTACACACAAGACTTATTTAGTGTGTGAGAGGTTTTCTTCGTAAAAGCTTTTCAAATAGAGTATGTACGAGTAAGTTCAGGTTTTACATGAAAGTATAATGAATACGTTGTGGCAAGGCAACTTTATAAGGAATATATTTCGTCATCATATCATTTTACGAAAGTTTTTGTACTCTTGCAGAAGAATGTTAAAAACGTAAACGTTCTTAGTAAAAAAATGCATCGAAATTAAAATCTTTGACTCAAATTTTACGATTTTAATGCCAATAGTTTTAATGACTTTCTGCAAACGAATTTTACACATGCTGTAATTTCAATGTGTTTATTAAAGGCCCTTTCCCACAGACGTGCAGTTTTGCAGGATCATGTTTAGTATTATGATAATAACATGATGCTCATGTGAATGTTACAATAGTAGCAGGTATACTACTAAACGTGATCCTGCAAAACTGGATGTCCGTGGGAAAGGGCCTTAACTGTAGACGAAAGTCGTCCAGTAAATACCGCAAATTTACAATGACTTAATTTATAATATAAATAAATTGCTGTTATTTGTGGGCGATACATGAATGTCATGATATAGGCATGTACCACGCCTCAGGACCGAATAGGTTAGGACTCGTCGAGATTATCATCCGATCTCCTTAATGTTGATCAAAAATCGCTTAAATAAGTCTCGAAAAGTACAATGCATACACTTTGACTCCTCCACACTATCATCTGAAGAAATTTGGGAACAATGTATAGTTGATACATGGCCATTCAGCGATGCTCTGAGTGTAGAGATGACTAAATACGAGGAAAGGGTTATGGTAACTAACAGAACTGTGTGGCGGGACGTAGTACGTGATGCAGTACATAGTATATATCGTAAATGGTATCTAGTTATGTGGTGAATATGGAAGAAAACAATTTAATTACTTTGACCTGGTCACTTTGACTGGATACTGGATCAACTCATCATACATCGATTAGCAATGCATACAAAATTAACAAATGAGTTTTTTCTACACCAACGTCTGGCTGTTTTTTTAAGTTGCTCTTTCTTATAAGCACTTCTAAGGAATAAGTATAATTGTTCAGAAGGGAACTCTCACTGGACTTAGCAATTGCTACTGGACAATTATCCGAATCACTGCATTATTAAGAACACTTCAATGGGGTGGGAAATAATTATTATAATAGTATATATGAATGTCTTACCTTGTAACAGTTGTATCGTTGCCTGGTACTCGGCCAGCTTCTCGTCGACATAGTCCTGCGACTGGTTGGCGATAATCTCTGCCGTCGAAGGTCCGCGTTCCTCTTCTTCGTAGTGAAGAGGCCGCGGCGGCTCCAGAGGCACTCCCGCACAGTCGCCCTCGTAAGGCGAAGAGTACAGGTACTCCGGCGAGTGGCACATTACCGGCGAGGAGTATGGAGAGATGGATATGGACGGGGAGGGAGAGTGAAGACGCCGGAAGGGCGATGGACCTTGGGGTTGAGGCCATGACGGGCGAGGGGAGGCCGTTTGGTTGCGGCTTGGAGGGCCTTGCGGCCAGGTGGGCCGTGGGGCCGGTAAGGGCGAGGCGGTTCCTCGTGTGGCGCGTGGTGCAGGGGAGACCAGAGCTGAGGAGTGGCGCTGGCCTGAGATGAGTGGGGGAGGGCTTGGAGCCCAGGGTGATGCGGGGCGGAACAGCGGCGATGGCGGCCCGCGGCTGCGGCGCCCTGGCGCGCCCTGCTGCCCGGACATCCCGAGAGGTTGATCCTGTCAACCCGGGGGTCACTGCAGCATCGCTGTAAACACAACAACAAAATACACATTACACATCACTTAAGATAACCGCACAACGCCCCATTATGACAGCTTTCTTCCCTGCTCCTCATTGACTAAGTTAATGCATGATTCGCTTACTGCTTGGAACGCCACATATCATCAACTTCCTAAGGAATAACCAAATTTTTCTTTCCACCCATCGATCATTAATTGACGTGGAAAAGTATGTATTCCGAAGACTTTTATCTTACGCAGGCGTTTACTCGACACGGATTATTGAAAAGGTTCTAAAAAAGTTCGGCCTCTGTTCACAGAGTTTAACATATTGTAAAACATTCTCTGAGATAGTGCATCATCCATGTCTTGTGACCTGAGAGTCTCTGCCATCTCTTGGGAGGATCTTCCTGAGCTGCTGCTTAGTTCCTCGCTGACATGGAATAGGTACTTATCTTCTTTGAATGTATGTCAGACGCATAAACTAACCTTTTGTATAACTTGAAGGGTGCCACGCGCAACTATTATATTTGAACTTTTTTTAAGTTGACAAAAAAAAAATTAAATATAAATGAAAAACCGGATAGATCACTGGGAGATTAATAACGTTAGCATTCGAGTTCGAAATAATAAATCATGTGTATAGTCATGATTCCGAGAACTTCATGTTCTCAAGGAGACCATTACATGCTAATATGTCCTAGAACGAGAAATGAACAGGGATTGCATCAAATACTCTTACATCACTTGTCTGTAGTAACTTCAAGACGATGAAAAGGAAATAGTAAATTAATATATTGTAATTTAGAATAACAAACAACACATGTAAACCCATCCAATTGTGTTGATACTATTAACTGAAATATTAATTTATCTGCTAATAGAAAAATCTCTTCGTAGGTAAAAGATATATAGTATAGGGAGTAAATTCAATGTCTAATCAATTAATAAATTAAATAATGTAATTTTTTCACATTAAATACTATGATTTTTTATAATATATATATATGAATTAATAAGATAAATTCATGAATTTTCAAACAAGTAAAAAGTTGCATGTAACCAAAAGAATAAAAAACATAATATCAATAATTTAACTTCAGCATTACTTGAAATAACATTGAAATGATACTTTGTAATGCACAAAGTAATAGTATTTTCTTTAATTTTATGTCTAGATCCCGTTATGTTTCGTTTATTAATTTTAAAGACAGGCTTAATATTTAAAATACCGTTAAATAGCTTAAATAATAATATATTACAATACAAGTTATTAACTACAAATGCAATTTATGTTATTTCTACACAATGGGTACTTTTCTGCAGTATTATTGATTGGGTAATAAACTAATAACGTATAAATTTATAATTTAAAAGCTCATTACACTTCAGGATTATATTTTATGATCTTTTAAAACTACAAGCACTCTTCGACGTTTTGTATTTACTATATATTGAATTGATTGCCCTGAGATGGTATTCAACAAAAGTCTTATGTTTAAAAAGGTGTGTTTATGTATGTTATTACTCAAAAATATCTTCATAAAATGAGCTACATGATCAATTTTAAGAGAAAATTGTAGCAATAAAAAAAAACTTGTTCCGGAAGTTTAGTTTTACGTCACGTAGTCTAAAGCTAACTAAATAAATAGGTATTTGAACATTTACGTCTTTGCAGTCTCCTTTTATACAACTAATCAAAATATTTTAAAACAACTAGCAAAATTATAAATACATTTAATTGCGTATTTTACATACACATTCGAAATAAAACAAATAATAAATATTAATAATATTGTAAAAATAAATGTATATCGATTTGAATTAAATAAGATGTATAGAGAGTTTGAAAAAAAATGTGGTGAATGGTTAATTACAAAATATGCAACATTATATTATTACACACGTGGCAGGTATGATGTATTAATTTTTTTTCGACGCATGAAAATTAAACTGTTTTCTGTCGTCGTAAAAATAAATAAAAATGCAAACCGGCGTGAGGTAACGATTCAAGAAAAAACAAAGTCATTCATTACGGTCGTTAGTAAGCCGCACTGTACGTTTTTCATAAATTCACTGGCGCAATTCACTTGCGTCTACGTAAGAGAGCTTTTTCCGTAACAAACTTTTATAAAATCACGCTTGCGGCGAAAAAAACCGCTATCGGAAAAGTTATTTGGCACACCACTACCCACGCACACGGCAACTTCCTCAAGGAAAACTGAACTTTCTGCGTCAATCTTATGTAAAGTATATTATCATCCACACACGTGCAAATCAAGTGATGAGCTGCAGTGCTGCAGTGTCGGTGCAGCAGCGTATTATTTATAGGTTAGTAATGCATGCCGGCTGTCGCTATTTTCGTGGCGAAAAATGAGATTTTGCGATGCGGTTTTTTAGGCGTTATTTTTTTTAAGAAGCTTTATTATTTTGTCGATCTGATGGTCGAGGTTGCGAGAGAGTTTTTCGCTTACCAAACTAAATAACTAATTGATAACGGGTGGGCGCGTCACGGAGATACGTCGACGGCCGTCGAGACAGAACTGGACCGATGCGGTGGCGGCGCGCGGCGTCGCGGCGCTCGCTGTGCGGATATATTTAGAGCTGGCATCACAGCCGCAGCATCTTCGTGCAGAGCTCTCTTCGCTCTTTCTGTCTCCGCGACATGGGCAAACTCAATGTCCTAAAAGGAGCACTTTGCACTAAGATAGACTCATCAAATCAATATATCAATGGTCCAATTCAAAAGTACTGTAATACCAAGTATACGCCTTGAAAGACTTTTACAAATTTTACTTCATGCAGTATTTTCGCTACATTTAATATACTCCAGCAATTCTATTAGATATTTCATTTAACTCTGGATACAAATAAGTGACTGTGCATGACTTGCTCCATTAAAATAGTAGGTTTATAACAATCGTTTGTTTTAGAATAATGGAAATGGATAAAAATACTTTTTTGCGATGTTAATTGTACAAAAAACTAATATTTTCCTTTAAGAGTACGTGTAGAACAAACAAGTATTTCTACATTATATACCCACTCGTGTAAGGAAAATTCACTTATTGAAAATAGTTAATATGTATTTTAACGTTTTTCGATCTAAATGAAATAATACTAAAAAGATACTTTCGCTGCAATTTTTTACGAATTTGGTGTAAAGAAGGCAGGTTTGAGAGTTTAAAACTAAACTGTTGACATCAAATTAACGTTCTTACTCGTTTTTTAATTATTTTTTCAAATGCACTCCTTCACCAAACATACAGCAAGTTGTAATAAAGCTCACATTAAGCGTGTAAGCTATGTTGATTTATTCATAAGTATCAAGAAACCACAAGATTCATAAGTAGTGAGCTTATTGCAATTATATTAAAATAATAAGTCTCATTAGTTTTCTAACGAAATCGATGGTCTGCCTATTACTGAACATAAAATCTTACGACTAGCAAATAGATTTAAGGCATCATGAGGACCTTAGATGTAATGCGGTCTAGAGACAAAACGCTCCCTGTAGTAGCATTTATTATCGGTTCAGATTGTCTCGCATTCGTCCATCTCTGATCTTCAGTATGTTCAATGGTATCCATGTCTACATGGAAAAGTGTTAGCCATGTTGTTCAACTAAATAAGTGTGTAGGATAGAGGCTAAGTTTTAAACAATTAGTACAACAAACCCGATATTCAATTAATTCTGCATTCTATTATTTGAAAATATGGAGATGAACAAAAAGTAAAAGATATAAAATTTACAAGAGAAAGTCAGTGCCGGTTTTAGGGGGTGGCGAAGTGGGTCGGTGTCTCAGGGCGTCGAATAAGCTAGGGGTACCGAGTGCAACCAATCTTGCTTAGAATTTTTAAATGTGTACAATATGGGGCGCCAGAAAAAAAATGCCCTAGGGCGCCGCAGAGTCTAAGGCCGGTACTGGAGAAAGTCATCCCTTTACACGAAGAATGAATAATATCCTAAAATTACACATATGAACGTAAAGTGGAGGTTTGAAACTTACACCTGTGAGTACTCGAGTAAAACTCAAAAGTAAAGTTTTCACAATTTGTTATGATATCGTGTGTTCAAAAAATTGATCACCAATAGTTTTTTATTAGTAAATTAATATAAGAGTTTCTAACACTTATAAAATTGCGTTTATTGATGGCATAAACAATTTATATCCGACAATTATACTTATAAAATTGTGTATTTGTTCAAATCGGGAGGAAACAATCATAATATTGGAAAAAATAGCTAACTGAAAATAATATCGATGATCTTATTTCAACTAGGAAATTCTAGTCTTTTTGAGCATCCGGAGTTTAGTCTTTTTCAAAGATCGTCTGATATGAGACTTATGAAATGCTTAGAAAAACTTCAAGATGCAAAGCTGACTTATAATGAAACAAGAATCCAGGTGGCTGATTTAACATTATGGCGATTATTTGTGGTGATGAAGAAATTCATTTGTAAGTAAAAAAATTATAAAATATTTGGAAATATCTTTCAATAAATTAATATGTTGACTAAATTTTCACAACACTGTTGTCTTATATTTTAAATGGTGGGTATTTTTGTAATTATAATCTAAATATTTCAAAGTAAGATAAAAGTGAAATAAAAACGTATATCATTTTTTTAATTATTATTCTAAAGTACCTACGCAAACAAGTAAGGCCAGTTCTCGACGGCTTCTGTTCCAAACCATGACTGTATAATAATAATATATGTATGCTCTTTAAAATAATACAATACATGGTACTTCAATTAAATATATTAATATTTTCATAAGATCTTAGCAGGTTCTCCCCACACTGTGCAGTAATTATTTTGTATAATATTAAATATGACCGGCTAAATAATCTGCTCTTCCAGGCGGAAAAATAATTTAAAAACTACCATATCATATATTGAGTTTTTTTTTATATTAATGAGTGACTTGAAAAACGACAAAATTATATACAGCCTTGGTTCTAGTCTATTATGGAATAGGTCCTAGCAAACAGCAATACAGTTAGAACGATAGTGAAAGTACTAAATAGAATGTGGGGTTTGTTTATATATTAATATTTAGATTTAGAATAAATATTAAATATGTTTATTAAAAACAAAAGAACCTAATTTATTTGTTTTAAATGTAAACAGCTTAAAATACCTTTTAAATAATTTTTTTTCAGATTACGGCATGTGCCTTGAAAAAAACATTTATTACAGAGTATAAAACATATTTAATTATATAACATAATATCAATACTAATTATATTATATTTTCATCATAAATCTCCGGCTAACTCCTTTTAATAATTAATTTTATGATTTTTTATACTCAAATTGTCCTCCTGTAAGCGTAACTCTACTTCATAATATTTACCGAATACCTACCAAAATGGCTAGTATTGTACAGCCATAAATGACATGGGTGTTAAAATTGATCTGTCAATGTCAAGCGTTGCTTGTTGAGAAATAATTGTAACCGTTTTTGGTTTTTATTATTAAATAACTATGGCTTATTACAGAAAGTCATATCTTTCTAATTTACCACAAAACGGAATATACGATGTGAATACCAAATACAAGAAGAAATATGGACGATTAAAGAACAAATTAAAATATTTAGTTGTGGTATGTTTTAGGTTATTTTTTATTTATTGTTCAACAAAAATAACATCATTTCACACAGTAAGAAAATAAAATTGTATATTAATAAAATACTTATTTTACACAACATAATTTTTGTTAAACGTATTTTTCCAGGAAAATGCTGCACTTTGTGACGAAGTAGCTCAAACGCAAGAAAATATTTTAGTAGTCAAAGAGGAACGACGGTTTCTTCTTCGGAAACTATTGGAGTATGAGGGTGACATGGAGCCTTACCAAGGAACTTACAGGAATTCTGTCTCTCCTAGCACAAGTTACTCGGATCACTTAACACCTGTAAAGAAAACTAAAAAAAGATCCAACTCTGATGCACAAGGTAAAAAAATATATTTACTTCATATTATTGTACATATCATACTTATTTAGCATAATGTACGAACCTACAAAACGACACCCATTACTGTGTGTCACGGCCTCTATCAGAAATAATGCTAACTCTATGCAAGGCTTGGGACCAAAGTAAAGCGCTTGATTACCATGCCAGAGGTTGAAATGCCGATCTCTGACGAAGCTTGATAAAAAAAATGTATTGTAATCATGATATTGTGGATTTCGACCGCCATTGCAGGGGTCTTCTTCAGGGTTGTTGACTTAGTGATGAGTTGGTGTCTGGAGGTAGTTAAGCCGTCAGCCTAACGTACCTCCACGAGCGTCATGTCGGAGAATCGTGTACGGTGGGGTATGTTCCAAGAAACGTACCTCCACGAACGTCATGTCGGACTGTGGTTGTCCTTGCTTGTCTGTATAAGTTTTTGAGTATGTGCTAGAGGTTGAAGCCATTCTGTTTTAAGAATCAAACCGTCATGCATATTATTATTATTATATTAGTATAGCGCTCTTTCATGACCGAATGATCATTCCAAAAGCGCTTCTTTGCCTCTTTGAGTAAAAAAGGTGGGTCTTGAGTCTGCTTCTGAAGGATGCCTCCGCTTTAAGCTCTCTTATGCTTTCCGGTAGTGAGTTCCAGGCCATTGGTGCAGCGTAGCTGAAAGCCCAATTGCCAAAGACCTTGCTAGGACTACCTCCCGTCAGCTGCAGGGTGCTTCTATTTGCTCTAGCCGATCTGAGTGTCTCTCCACGCGCGCTTATTTCTGAAGGCTTAATAAGTTCTGTCAGATAGCCCGGTGCAGTTCCGTTGAGTGCCTTGTTGCCTGTTGATGTTGATGGGATGTCTTTTGATTTCAATGGCTTCCCTTACTAGGCATGCATGTTTTCCTTGCGTTCGAGCCACAATTTCGGGTTAGAATGAAACTTATGTCTCGTGTCAGCCAGATGCTCTGCCAGTGCTGACGCCATTGGTTGGCCTAGTCTGCACGATCTCTCATGTATTGTAATCAAATAATAAGTTCTGTAAATACGCCTCGTTGGTGCGTAATTGATCCATTACCTGTAAAATGCCAGCCATTGCCTTCCTTAGTATGGCTAATGCTGATAGTATTCAAAGGAGGAATTTATCCATTCCACAGCTTAAAAAAATATAGTTAATTAATATCTTGTTTTCAGTTTTAGTAGCATTCTCCCTTTTTAAATAGTATTTAATTTCATTGTGTAGATGGTAAACCATCCAAAAGCCGTCGGTCAACAAAACCTCCTGCGAAGCGTCTGGTTCAGTTGATCCCGCTGGACTGTATGGGCCGGCCGATATTCCCCATCTGTCTGGGCGGCCTGACGGTCCACTCGCTCGGAGAAGTCATATCTGACAAGACCATGTACCACACGGAGGATCTGATCTTTCCTGTCGGCTTTGTGTCTACGCGAGTGTACGGCAGCCTGAGAGACCCGCAGAAGAAATGTGTGTACACATGCAAAATTAGTGATGGCGGAAACACACCTCAGTAAGTAATTAATCATATATATTTCCTAGCATAATTTACTTTGATTCAGTTTCATAAAAAATACGTTATTACAGAGTGAATCATGAATCGGTTTTCATGTTCTATTATTTAATACATTTATAATATATTTAATTTAACTGCAGTAAATAAAAATTTCAGATATAAATAAAATAATTTTTAGAACTTATCCCACAATATATTTGTAGACGACATGTTTCGACCACGTCGAATGGCCATTTTCAAGTCAATTAGTAAAGTGAGTGTTGGCTATATATAACGCAAAGATTGAGTGAAAAGGTGGATATGAATTGCGTGATGGGTATACGTGTTTTGGAAATCAATAATGTATAAGGGAATTCATTGATGACTTGAAAATGACCATTTGACCTGATGATTGATGAAAATGGCCGAAACATGTCGTCTACAAATATATTGTGGGATAAATTCTAAAAATGATTTTATTTATATCTGATATTATGGAATTCCACCAAGAATTATCGATCAAAAAAATCTAAATAAATAAAAATTTGTCTCTTATATGTGGTATTTAATATTACTTACTTCTTGAATTGTAGGAAATGATGAGTTATCCAAATATTTCAACAAAAACCTTAAATTAATAAATAACTCACTATTCGTTTTTAAATTAACATATATATTTTTTAATTATCACTTTAATTTAGAAGATTTTCTATATTTTCAGGTTTGAAATCGTTGCGGATTCAGATCTGGATTCTCCGATTGTTGGAACTTCACCTAATTACTGTCACGGGATGTTGCTTCAGCAAATCAATGGCAAGGCGGACATAAGAAACTTTAGCATATCACCCAAAGGAGCTAAGTTCTTTGGCCTCTCTCACCCAACAATTCTGAATCTCATACAAAGCTCTATGGGCGCTAGAAAGTGCATCAATTACAAGTGGGGAAAATTTGAGGTAATTTTAAATATTTAAAATATTATTATTTTTTATAATAGCAAAACCCATAGTTAGATCCTTTATTTGTTTACTGCAATATATGTCAGTAAATTTGAATATTTTTAGACTCTTTTCGTAATCTTCTGAAGATACTTTTTAGAATATTATATCTTTCATATGCAGAATTTATCATTTTTAACTCTTTAGATGCGAGGTGCGAATATATCCACACCAACTTGCACTGCTCATAAGTGCGAGGTGCGGTTTTTTCCCACGCCCTGAAAAAAACACGTCGCTTCAGTGCGAGATGCGGATTTATCCGAATACTATATTGAATATAATTTTATTTCGTATTACAACATTCCTTCGTCAATTTATTTTACGATATGTATTGAGTTGTGGGTCATTCTACACATTATTCAAATTTGCCCTTTTTTAAAAATAATAATGGATTTATTTAATTTAGTTCTGAAGGTGAATATAAATGCAGCACTGACCAATCAAAACACAAAAAAAAATCCTTAAATATGCAACTTTATTTTTCATTGACTAATTGACTTATTTCGTGACTTTATGAAATCTTATTCCGCACGTAAAGGGTTAATGATATCATCTAATATAAATATAAAAAAATTCTCAGGTTTCTAAAACAGGTGAAGTGCACAACAGTGATGAGAATGATCCGACAATCAATTTTGAAAAGCTCCAAAGATGTATAATGCTATCAGCGTATCACACGATGCCAGAAATCAAAGAAGAGCCCCCTGATGATATCTTGGACTATACAGAATCACATTAAATTTAACTAACAGTTTTCATATAGTAATTAATAATAATTTATCTCGCTTAATCTTAATTTTTTTAAAGTATTAATGATTGTCCTGTTTTTTAAAATAACACAATTTACGTAAAGCGATAATTAATAATTTGTAAATAATATATAGTGATGTGAATCTCTTATCTTTTTTGTATTCAAAATGTTAGTAAATTATACATTAATTTATGTACATATAAACATTCCGAAAAAAATAAAATTTAAAGCATTCAATTATTTTTTAATTATCACTATATAAGTCACACTGGAATAAAGCTGAACACAGAATTTAATTGGTGGAATTTAGGAAAGGAAGCTGACTTGGGGCTATGACATATATGTAGCAGCTGGTGGAGGTCTCTGGCAATCGATTGTGATGATGATATGCTGAAAATTGAGAATGAATATAGCATACGACATATCAGTCACTTTATAAGAATGTGTTTTTGACTAAATAATCTGTATCTGTCCAATGTCTAACGTAGGCCTACTGCATGAATCTTTATCATTTTGAGACCCTAGAGAATTTCTCTGCAAACAGTGTGCCCTAATCTGATACAGGAGTGCCGCAGTCAAATATGGCAATATTATAACTAATTCTTTTCACAGTATTCCTCCATAGCGTGGCGCATTTCGCCTGCTTATATAGACAGACAATTGCATAATTTGCTTTGTATGCATTCCACATGAAATAAAAAATATATGAAATTGGTTAAATGAATATCTATATTTTGGTTTTTGGTATGCCGAGGTATTCAAGATAAAACTTAAGTGTGCCACGTAATTCAAGTAAGAACTCTAATGAGCAGTAGGTGAGAAAATATTGCGAAACACTAGTCTAGGGGGTGAAACAAAGATCTATTTACTTTTATTTTATGGGAAAAATCTGCTGTAAGATTCATCGTATCATTCATATCGGCAGATTGGGTATTGCACAACCCACCCAATTCTGCTGGAATAAAAAGCTTATTATTATTCAGGTTAACACTGGGCTTCAACACATCCATAGCCGATAATACGGTACTGAAGGATCTTTACTAACAAGATCTAAGTAAAGTACATTTATTGCTCTACCTCTCTTGGCCACAAGAGATCGAACATTCAAATAAAGTAAATATTCAATTGAAAGTAAATAAAAACTACTATAGCTTTGGCCACCATAAAAAGTTCAGGTTTTAAAGGACGGAAATAAACATCTTAAAGTCCTCTTATTGATGTCAGGGATGGATAGAAGAAATGCGTATGTTTTGCATAAAATGTTTTTATTGAAATTTGTATGTAAACTATACAAATAATGTTGTTAGTAATTTATAATAGAATATAAAAATATTTACATTTCAGTCATTTTATACATAATCTAGCAAAATATATACCTTAAAAACAATTACGTAATGTTATAATAGCCACAAATCAACCTCGCATCTGTGCTCCTATAAAAATGGTAGTTTGAGTCATATTCTATGCATTAAAAATATTTTAATTATTATTGACTGAGTGAGATCCATAGTCTTATTTTTATGAATTATTAAATATTTCAGGAAACGTTCACTGTGAAGCATTGATACTAATTAAAGGACTTTAAATTCTACAGAACCCACAAGGCAATATTATAATTAACAGTATTAACTTCCTTGTAAATTAAAATATATAATTGACTACTTACAGAAAGCTCATTAATTCACACAGTATGCAATTCATATAGCACAGTAATTAAACCGAATGAAGAAATTAAGAAAATGTCAATGTGATTATGAATAACATTCCTTTTTTTTTTCAAAAATGAAAGAAAAACATTAATTATTATTACTATGAATATAAGACAAGTGGACATATTTTATTAATTTGATTTTTAATAAGATTAATGCTTTATATTTTAATTAATGTATTGCATTATTTTTTAAATAATTAAAGGCATATATAAGGGGTCCGCCATCTAACGTTTTTTTTTTCAACTAGTGCTTATTTCGTGAATGATAATACTTAGCTCATGTCTGATTTAACAGATAATTAGTTTTATTCTTCCGCTGAACGAATATGTTTGTGTATACGCTTGAACAACGCTGGAAAATATTACGACATTACTTTGAAAGTCAGGTCATTTTTATTCGAAAATGAGCAAGGAGTGGCCGTTACAGTCAATGGCGATCGTTATCGGGACATTTTTGTTCACAAAAATTGAAGAGGAGGATATTGGCAACATTTGGTTTCAATAGAACGGCGCTACGTACCATACAGCCGAAGCTACACTCGATGTTTTGCGCCCCATTTTCAACAAAAAAAAGTTATTTGGCGGACCCTTTATATATTTTACATGATCAATAAAATCTTCAAAAAATAAAAAAAACTGAGTAAAATATACAAAAAATGGGACCTTCATCCAGCAGTGAATAAACATTCACTGATTGTAATGTATAATTACATTATGTACATAAAATATCAATAAAATATATGGGGTTATCTTGTTTTTTTAGTTTTCAATAGTAATCTTTAATTATATTTTATAAGAAAAATCAAACATAAATAAAACCCTGTCATGGTAGGTAAAACATTTGATATAACACAGTAAAACAATTCACTCAGTAATATATTTACAATAATAATCACTATACACCACCTACTGTTCATATTTAAAAACAAATATTTGCCATCTTAATTGATAGAGCCTATTATTACGCAGTCCTACAGAATGAAGCAGTTTATAGTATTACCTTACCTCAGCCGACCTCGATAAGACTAGTATTTTGAGAATGGTATAATATTTAGATTTAAATACAGTAGTACCTCGACATACGAGTTTAATTCATTCCGCAACCTTGCTCACATTTCAAATTACTCGTATCTCAAAGCAAATTTCACCTAAGTGAACACGAGCACAACTTATCAAAGATGCTTTGACAGTAAGAGCACACTGATAACTGATTCTCTGACCGTTGCCGGGGCCGGCCAAGCCGATTGTTCGTATGTCAAATTTTGCTCGTATTTTAGAGCAAAAAATCACTCGATCGACGGCTCGTTTCTCAAAAAACTCGTATTTTGGGGCACTCTAGGTAATATGGGGATGTCAAGGTACCACTGTATAATTATATTGTGTGGCATTATAAAAAATAATATAATGATATAAATTTAATCAAAAGGCAACATGCATATAAAAAAAACACAAAATATTTTAAAACGTGGGATTTCATTCAAATGATTTTTGAGATCCAAATAGCATTGATTGTATTCAGTCTTTTTTTCCAATTGCCAACTTTATCATAAATATAATGTATATATCTTTAATGTATATATATAGAGGTGATGTTTGCCTCTTACGTAACTTACTCTTGTATGATTACTTTAATCCCTTACATAACGCAAAACATAAAACAGGCCAAATATATATACTACATATTATAATGACTATGTATAGGCTTGTTTGAAACTATTAAAATGGTATAAAATGGACTTCTATGTGAATGTTTGTATAATCTGCACTAACAGCTGCAGAATTTATACAGAATGCAAGAAAAACATCAAATTTAAACACTATTGGCGGAACACTTAATTTAATAAAATATACCCATATTATTTTATTTGTATTTTTTTAACCTTTTGGACATGACCATGTAACTAAATATATATTCCCAATAACGTGTTTATATTTCCAGTAAAAATAAAAATAAAACCTTTAAAAATTTATTATTCTTAGTAATAATTATCATTCAAATTTTAGAAATAATACAAATATACTTTTATACATGTTAAAATATATAAACAATATACATAAAAAATATGCATTATTATGCACATTTTAAGATCAAATAATGATCACATTAATTAACAAATATTAATACAATTATTTTGTCATGATAGATATGTAGGATTTTTTGGTCGTTATGGTAAGACTGTTCCATCAGAGCAATTTAAAGTCAGATAAAAAAAAATATGTTTAATTGTTTTTCCATAAGTTTAGTATTTTAATAAAAATCCTTATGCCTTTCTGACATCATATTTTACGTGAATCATCATAAATTTGCTTGTAAATTTGGAAACTTTTAACCACTAATGGTTAAGAATACATTTGACTTTCATCTCCCGCCATGTCCAAAAGTATTAAAGAAAAAACAAATACTACCTAAAATTTCTATTACTAAAAATGTATTTAAAAATTATGTAACAAAAAGTTTTTGAATCGAAATTTATAACTCCCACTAAAGACCAATGTGAGTAATGTGTTTCGTTGTTTTAATTTTATAAGTATATTTCCTATTAAAAAAGTTATTCTCAAAATAACTACAATATATTATAAGAGCTGGACAGTATAAAAAATATTCAACATATATATTTAAGGCATTGGTATAAAGGGAATGGCAGAGTAGAATTTAAAAATAAAAACTTATTTTTATCAAAAACATGTAACAAAGAATCACAAATATTGTTAAGTCATCTGGTAGGTTGTGGTGCAGCTTGAGGGCTGGATCCCATTATTGTGCGGTTGAAAATTCCATTAGATATGGCAATTACAGGTGAGAACAATTTTAATGGAAAATCACTGAAAAAACAAACATTATTTTGTTAATGTCGATGAATCAGCAAATATTTATATAAATTAATCATTGAGGTATAATAGTTCTTCTTTATATACTATCAAACAAACTATAAGCTTTACAACAGTTATTTAAAATAAAAATTGGATTGAGTGGTTCTTAAATCACACATAACTCAACATTATAACATATTTCGTAGTGAATTTTCTCACCATGCTCCAGTAACCGGATTAGCTTCATTTCCACTGAGAATAAAAAATGGAAACAGAATTGAGAAAACACAGCCACTGAAAAATAAAGAAAACATGTTTATTACATACATGATCAATGAACTGATATCCTCCTCTCTAAGTTTGATATCGAATTAGAGGGTGACAGGATGCAGGAGCAGATTAATAACACAAAGAACTTGTCTTCGACGCACAACTCACATGAACTGATGTCCTCCTCTCTAAGTTTGATATCGAATTACTGGGTGGCAGGATGCAGGAGCAGATTAATAACACAAATAACTTGTTTTCGACACACAATTCGCGTTTATTTTTACTGGGTGGCAGGATGCAGGAGCAGATTAATAACACAAAGAACTTATTTTCGATGCACAATTCGCGTTTATTTTTACTGGGTGGCAGGATGCAGGAGCAGATTAATAACACAAAGAACTTGTTTTCGATGCGCAGTTTGCGTTTATTTTAAGGACTTGATTTCTACGCCCGACCGGCATGACATTTCGCCGGCCGGGGCGCGAGTCCATTGACAACTGCTTGACACTGTGTCATGCCGCGCTGCCTATGATCGTGGCAAAAAAGCGAATTAAAGATGACAGTTGCACCAACCTGAAATGGAGCAACTGTCATAACAAATAAACTGGCGTATGCAAACGCCTGCGTAATATTCTATAATTAAAACTAACATTATTACATATTCATGTCAGGCGAGCGAACATATTTATGTTCAATATTAACCGCTTCTGTGCCAAGAGCGAGATTACTCGCATTCTTGGCCGTGCCCAGCAGGCCGGCTATAGAAAAAGAGCGACTATTCTCGCTCTGGTTTGAGCCTCTGTGTCATCATATGTCCCGTTTTTTTTGGTTAATTTAAAATATAGAACACACAGAGACATTGAATAAATTTGGTAAGTCATTTAAATATCCTTTTAAGGTGTAATGTTTTTAATTTATAAAAATAAGATTTAAAAATGATTTATTTTGATTAAAAATTCACGGCTTGCTGTGCACAGCTACACTTCTACCTACTGGCATTTAAAAGGTTAAGAGACAAAAGATCGTTTTTCGAGGCTTTACGGAATCAGCCTAAAGGAGCTATATCAAGCTGATATCAGAATATTTGGCTGAAAAGACATTTAGTCAAACTATGCATAGTATGTACTCAGCAGATATGACTGCAATCCATATTCAGAAAAGCCACACTGCTTCTGATAACTTCATTACTATTTATATTAATATTTTATTTAAAAAAAAAAAAATTAATGTAAATCAAAAACGTACAATTATATACTCCTAATAATATTTACAAATAGTAATACAAAATATTTGTTATTAATGGGAATCAGTATCTCTTTTCGAACAGGGGTTTAAATAAATTCTTGTGTGTGGCGAATTACTCCTTTCCTTATATTTCGACCGCAATTGCTGGGGTCTTCTTCAGGGTTGATGACTTAGTGACGAGTTAGTGTCTGGAGATAGTTTAGCCGTCAGCCTAACATACCTCCACGAGCGTCATTTTGGAGAATTGTGTACGGTGGGTATGTTACAAGAAGCGTATCTCCACGAGCATCATAATGAGTGTGTTCTAAGACGCATACCTCCTCGAACGTCATGTTGAACTGTGGTTGTCCTTGCTTGTCTGTACAGGTTTTTGATTATATGCTAAAGGTGGAAGGCATGCTGTTTTGAGAATCAAACCGTCATCCCTGTTGATGTTGATGGGATGTCTTTTCATTTCAATGGCTTCCCTTACTAGGCGTGCATGTTTCCCTTGCGTTCGAGCCACGATTTCGGCTTCGAATGAAAACTAATGTCCCGTGTCAGCCAGATGCTCAGCCAGTGCTGACGCCATTGGGTGGCTTAGTCTGCACGATTTCTCATGTTCGCTTATTCTATTGGCAATGGTTCGCGATGTTTGTCCGATATAAAGGAGTAATTCGCCACACACGGCTTAACCCAAAAGCCACAATATCAAATCTGGCCGTGAAAACCTAAGAAGTTAAATAAATATAAAAATAAATTGCACTTACCTAACAATATAGGAACTCGGTAGTTGAGTTAGGATGGTCAGGGGAAGTCCGAAACCCAAAAAGTATGCCCAATTGTTTTCAATAAATGTGAGCCTTTTGTGAAGTTCCCATCCCATATTGAACCACTTATATTCAAATGAATATAACGAATACAACAAGCATACATGTATAAGGCATAAAAATTCTCCAAGGAACGGAATCGGAAGCTTATTTACCAGCATACTCTAAAACAAATAAGTATTTAAGTACATGAAAATATTATTTAAATTGACAATCTTAATCATTTCAATTGAAGAATATGAGTCAAATGATTTTATTACTTGTAATAAATAATCAAAAACCTGAAACTACGCAACTCCAGTAAGTTTCTTAAAAATTAAAGCGTTATAATAGATTTTAATTGGGGTTTGTATTACCTGGACTAAAAATAAGGCTTGGACTAACACACTAAAGAGTGTATCAGCAATGAGTTTGCTAACACTTTTTAATAGCTGAGGTCTTCCACGGCTATATCTATAAGCGGAATCAGCTATATCCTGAAAAGAATAATATTCATCACAACAAATAGAAGTGAAAGTTAACAGATCATACCAGCTTACTCTCGATGATTGACATATCAGTTTAAAAGCTGCAGCATCATCACCATACTAGTCCTTTTACATCCACATAACCCATAGGCATCCCTTTGGCTTCTCCACTTTCCCTGTTTATTTTACTTTCTTCATCTACCTTGTCCCAGCGTCACTCTTGATACTATCCAGCCAGCTTGATGGTCTGAAGGTTGCTAGATCATTTCAGAGTTTTCCTTTTACAGTATAAAAATCTCTCTTACTTTATCTCTAATATTTAATTAGCATACTTTTATAAATATAATAAATTCGAAAATTAAATTTAAGTAATGAAAAATGGTTTATCCTTTAAACGCCCAGTGGTCCCATACGGGACTGCAGATTTGCGTCCTTCAATGCCCTATGGTCCCATACAGGACAAGTGCTTATGGTTCATTTCACAATCGAATTACATCAATTTGTAATACTAGTATTAAAGTAAGTTCATGGAAGAATTTATTATGCGACGAAATGCATTTAACGACGCAAATTTGCGGTCCCGTATGGGATCACTGAGCGTTTAAAGGTTAATGGTTGTAATTTGAAGCATTGTAAAATTTACGCTACCAAAAACTAGTCCAGATAAGTCAGGACACCTCTTTGACAGATAAACAGACGACATCAAAACTATAGCTGAAGGGGACCAATTGCAGAAGGCTGAGAATTGAAACGGACACTCATGCGGTTGTCCTACGTTCAAATATGGATGATAAATGATAATGAAAAAATAGTAAGGATTTAAGTAACATTTCTGAGGTGTCCATAAGTAAGCAATATGTGTACTACATCTTTCCACTTAATCTGTTAACCGAGGAATTTAATTTTGCTCATGTTAAAAAGAGAACACGC
Organism: Glossosoma conforme; assembly: GCA_022606575.1. Lineage (NCBI taxonomy): Eukaryota > Metazoa > Arthropoda > Insecta > Trichoptera > Glossosomatidae > Glossosoma > Glossosoma conforme. Next base: position 2,465,970 of record JAGTXR010000036.1, read on the forward strand.
GGCGAGTCCGTGCAACTCGATGCTTAGATGTACACGGTATATTATGAACAAAGTAAGCCGTAGCAAGTCACGCCCGTTAGAGTGTAATTTCAGAAGTGTCTTTACGGAATATATTATCACACCCGCTACAGTTGCTTTCTTGTTATGACGTATATGACGTCATACTCGGTTAACAGGTTAACCGGAACACTAAGCTATAGTGTCACTTTACTTTGGTGATAGGTACAAGGAGTTATTAAAGAAAAGATCTAACCTGAAACCATAAGCCATTGACAACTTTGCTGAGCAAGAATAGCGGCAGAACCCAAATCATCCCAAAGGTGAATGAGAGGAAGGGCTGCATCCACGACCAGATGGAGTGGCCGGTGCCCGGGTTGTGTCCAAAGATGATGGTCAGGAGATACTTCAGAGTGGGCAGCAGCCCACACTCAAATACTAAGATACTGAGCCAAAACACTCCTCCGTTTAGGGCACAGCATTGTAGAGTCCTTTTAAGAACCTTTGATTCTCTGGAATATATAACTCACTCATCAATACATAATATCTGTATAAGTGTTTCTTAATAAAAAAATTCACTGTCTTATTTACCATCATACCATCAAATATGTCATTTCCTAAACATTTTAAAATTATTTAAATTACGAAATTGAAAACAATGAAATTTCAGACATGTCGAATTTCATGAAGATACATCTTTGTGAAATAATGGCATCGTTTCATCTGTAGGTAATAGCAAAAAGACATTTTTAATTCTAAAATGATAAATCAAAGGAAGCTAGGACCACCAAAGGGCACTTAAAATATAGGTTTATTTAAATAATGCATTTTTAACAAATTGCACTAAATTAAAAAGCTTTGTCACAATTTACAGTATCTATTATCACTCATTGTTATTGCATAATATAGGTTATCTTATACACTGTGTTAATAATATTGTTTTACTGACTCTTTCTTCTTTGTTGGGTCTTGACGAATCCGGCTGGCATTTAATGGTTCTTTCAATGGAGAAAACCGCGTATTATCACGTTCATTCATTTGTTTATCTAAATAAAATAACACCAAAGTCCCCCTTAAACTATCAACAAAGCCTTTAAAGACCGCAATTGACAGTCCCTGAAACAAGTAAACATTCTCTTAAAACATCAATACATAATTTATAAACTACACTACACATTAATAACAGCATAATTTAGCAAGCAATTCATTAAATAATCACCTTTAACGACTCCATATTACTAAAATATTTAATTTCTGCGCAACAATTAAGCCATACGTCAACAAGAAATCTCCGTTCTATTTTTTGTAAAAGTGACAGATCGCGAACAGCGTGAACTATTCATAGATATATTTTGTAATATTACTTTATGGCTATTTCATTAAATGCTCATAGCCAGTAACCTGTTCATAATAAAATGTTCTCAAGTAAATTTAGAATATATCTGACTATTTAACCTCTCCTCCCCGGTGATGTCTATCGACTACACATTGCTTGTAATAACTTAAATATCTCTGTAAATATAATACATACAGGGTTCAGATTTTAGGTATTCCTCCTTAATACATTTACGTATTGTTTTTTTTTTTTTTTTATAATAATAGGCACTCATCGGGAGCAGGAAATATTTTTCTAAAATCCGGAATAAATTCACCACTACACTCAAGACGCGTCAGCTGTCATGTATTCATTCGACCTGTCGGAAGTCATAAAAAAGCGTGTGCAAAAATGAAATTAAAAAATACCCAGATAAGTCGGCATCTATACTTCTCACTCTCGCTGACGTACTAATATGAGTGAGCGAGACGGGAAACCTCAGTTGGTCGGCTAGTTCGAAATGATTTCGATCCGCGTCGGCTCATCGATATGACAGGCTAAGTAGTGTTAGTAGCTCTCGGAAGTTCACGCGCCATGGTGCGTCTGGCCGTTTGAGGTCTTCGTCTGATGTTTTTCATGTTTTTAGCTATTAAATGTCAATTATTACTGCTTATTGACATAAACTATTATAAAATTAAGCGATATCTTTGAATATTTTCATTTTTTCGAATTTCTACTAATTTTATTCACTTTAAATCAGTAATGAGTACACACCATCGGAACGCGCGGAAGTTTTTAACATAGTAAGGCGAGGGTTAAGTAAATAAATAATATTTACTATTTAATCTGGCCTTCTATAAAGAGAAAAATACTTTTCGATGGCTGAAAAGAGATGGTTGATACTTGAAACGACTTCCGGACGGTAACATGGGTGATCAAACACTTTCCATCCATTCAGCCTGCGTTCTTTGTAATGAATTTTTAGGTTAAAAATTAACTGCACCACTTTGACACATTTTTTATGCTTACATTTGAACCATACACTTCTTCCCATTGGCTATGAATTTTTACATTTTTTTTCGTATGTCATAAGTAGGTAGGTAAGAGTTTTTAAGTATTTTGGGCAAATAGCTGTAAAAATTTAAAACATTCAAATTTGTAATAAATATCGGTTACTTAATACTCAAGGATAATAAAAGAATTTATTGAGTATAACATCGACGAAAAAATATAATATATTAGGTATGTGTATTATAAAAGGTATGACAAAACAAAAGCAGACGTTAAATTTTTTAAATGTTTCTTTCATAAACACAAATTAAAATATGTTTTAGCTAAAATAATAGTTAAATAATTACTAGCGCTTCAAAAAAAATCAGTGAAGAAATGATCAAAGAGTAACTCACATGTATTCCGAGGGGTGAATTGAAAATTAAAATGGTGATATTTTATTTTTACAAGTTTGATACGATAAATCTAATCTTACTCAATGTTAAAACCGTTAATTTTTTATTCAAAAATTATATAAATTTAGGCCATTTAATTTCTTCCTTTAAAAATACTTCCGAATAATAATAATTATTTTCAAATAGGATTTTAACATACATCATTTATTAAAAAAAAAAATTAATTCATCATTTGTCGCACGTATTTAGTTAAAAATCTTATTTTTTATGTCAAAATTGAATGTATTTTTGAGAAAATTATGATGTCATTAGAGTTTTTACGTTGTAAATTAATAAATAATTATAGTCATATTACACTTATTACATTTTAAACGTACTTGCAATTTTAACGTCATTTGATTTTTCTCTGTTTTTCATTTAAAGGCATTGTAAGTTATGTCTACATACATGAGATGGATAACAGTGGCATATATAAGTCATGTAAAAGGAACAATTATTTAAATATGGGAAGGTATGTCTTAGATCGCGAAGCTAGAGGGGCAAAATCCAGTAATTATATAGTATTAGTGTAAAAAACTGTATTATTTTTATTCAGAAGCTAACAAGCTACTAAACGTATTTACATAATGCTTATGTAATGCTTTTTTTAACATTTTAGTTTATTGAATAACTTTTTTAGTGTATTTTTATTGATTAAGCCCCATTTTTTCATCCTCTTTTTCTTATTATAATCAGATAATTTCATAATTATAATTTTTTGTTTGATAAAAAATATTAAGTAGATGTTAATTATCGACAAATTAAACAATCGTATTACCCGAATTACTGCGATAAGGTATTTTCACGTATCACTTAAGTATTCTGTTAAAATTATCTAAGATAGCAAAACTCTAATGATAAAATTGATTATAAATGAACAAAAGTAACATTATAAGTACTGCAGTATGTACGATAATTCCAATAATTTATTATGATTAGTGTACATATGTAGCAAATCCGGGTTTGGATAGCTTCATTACGTTATCAAAATGAGCAATAAATGAACTATGTACATTGATCCAAAGTGCCCAAACAAAGAATACCACGGCCGCCTCTATGAGAAATATCTATAACTACTAAGTCCCCTTACACACGCTTTAATTTATTTATTGACTAACATTGTTCAATCCTCAATCTTGTAATAAATGTCAGTAAAAGTATTATCAATTGCAGTATCCCAAATAAGTTTGATAGTATTATATGTATATACGAGTGCATTCGTACTAAGGCATTAAATAAGGTCAAATTGCATTATGTATGCACTCACTTTACTTCTCCTGGAATAAGAACTTCGTAAGCTGTTGCAAAATTATTGGTTTCTTTTATTTCAGTCACTATATCAACTCAGGAGTCTACAGGGCCCTATGTTGTCTGTCACTTAGTCGTTTCTTTATGCAATTCAATGATTAGTTAAAATACGTTAATGCTTACTGGCATACCGAAATAATTTTCATGACAAAAAATCATTTTTCAAAATGATATTTAAGCACAGTCAAAAATCTATTCTTGCATTTCATGTCCTTGACCGATGTCCATGATCAGAATGTAAACAAATAGTAAGGCCATCGACCAACCGTGCAACTGCTTGCATAGCCAACTTCTCTCAAAATCCATTCTAATCATTCAATTATTCAATTAAATAATTGCAACAATTAAATATTCAATTAAATCATTCCCCCGTATCTGTGATTTACTCAACCTCTCACATCTGACCCTGAGGCAGAGGCTCTGGTTTTTGCTGCAAATCGCTCCAGAGAATTTCATGAGCCCAAAATAGAGAATCTCTAATTAAAAAAAATGATTGGCTAACGTGAAAATATTTAAACACCTGAGGACCGTAGTCAGGAAAACAAAAGACAACCCGAACTGATATGGAGTTACGAACTTTATAATAGGCATTAGACAGGTCATCGATGTTCCCAGATATTGAGTTGAATCTTTTTGGCGTCGATGACACGAAGATAAAGAGGATGTTAAAGTAAGCAAATAAGCTATTCATTTAATTTACCGAAAGCATTGAAGTACGAGCATATTTTTATGAATTTTCCTTTTCGTCGTAAAATACTGAGAACATCTTTTCTTGATAAAAAGCTATGAAGTGTGTTTGATTTGTATATTTGACTAAATTGTTCCGAATCATCGTCTCTAGGACTTTGACCAGTTCAAATACTGGTCAGGTATACCTGGGTCAACGTATTTTTTCCTGTGTATGATTCATATGCGTCATGATATTTTATCACTTCAGAGTTTAGAATCAGTAGTTTCTAACAAGTGCTTCCCGGACCGTTTCTAGAGAACGTTTGAAGAAAATAATTACTATTTTTGTTGTTGTTAATTTCACAATATTGGTTTTTTCTTGATATTAATTTAGTTCCATACTTACTCGTATTTGGTGCTCCGTGGACCGAACTTACAAATCACAAGGTTACGTTTCACTGAAGTATATGTTATTATAGTGAATCATAACCAGTATCATAACAATATTATACGATTATACAAGAATTATGTTCGTTTATCATATTTGCTTTTAAGTTGAAGCATATGGTCACCGTATACAACTGGGATGGGCAGCTTTTGGAAAACTGAAGTACATTTTAAAGCGAAAATTCCGTAATGTCTTAAAACTATGGAGCTTAACCAATGCATCTTCCCTGTATTAATTTATGGCGCAGAGGCGTGGAATTTAATAACAAGTCTTACCCATAAAATAATGGTCACCCAGCGTGCCATGAATAGGTTGTAAACGACTAGACCTATCTGGGGCAAGTAATACAACTAGGACAAAGTAACTTCTCAAAAGAAATCGACAGGCGTATACAACTGGGATGGGCAGCATTTGGAAAACTAAAGTACATTTTTAAAGCGATGTCTTAAAACTAAGGCGTTTTAACCAATTCATTCTCTCTATATTAACTTATGGCACAGAGATATATAATCTTACAGCAAGTCTCACCCATAAAATAAAGGTCACTGAGCGTACTAAGAAGATATCCATGCTCGGAGTGTCGCTAAAAGATAGAATCCGAAACGAGGAAAAACCCAGAAGAACTCAAGTAGTGGATGCTACCCAACGAATAGGCACACTCAAGTGGCAATGGGTAGGACATAATTGTCGATGAGTCGACGAGCGATGGGGAAGAATAGTATTGGAATGGCGCCCAAGAACTTGCAAATGAAACATTGGCCAACCCCCTGCAAGATGGCGGGAAGAATAGCGGGAGTGACCTGGATGCGGAAAGCGGAGGATCAAAGAAGATAGAAGTTCGTGCGGGAGGCTTACGTTCAACAGTGGACGGATACAGGCTGATGATGAAATATGGTCACCACATTGATATTGTTTCGGGTCTACAAATCTCACCTAAGGATTAATGCTAAGTCATGGTGCCTGACTTATTATTTCATTATAACGTATGCAAAATCACTAAAACCACTAATTGCTTATTTTTCTTCCATATCCACTCCCTAGCAGGTAAATACGCCAAGATACGATTATATCAGCTGGAAAAGTTCTTATTTATTACAATAGATAATTGATCCGCAATTATCTTCTTTAATAATATTTTATTTATTGATTAGCAGTACATAACTGACCATGACACGTCACGAACAATGAGGTTCTCAGAATAATCAAGGAAGATAGGCAACTAATAAGAACCATCTCAGAGAGGCGAGCTCGATGGATTGGTCACATCATGCGCCACGATGGTCTCCTTCACGATATTGTGGAGGGGATGGTTGAGGGTAGAAACTGTAGAGGGCGCCCTAGACGGGAGTATTTGCAGCAAGTATTCGAGGACATGAATTGTAGCGCTTATGCTGAGCTGAAAAGGGTTGCGGAGGACCGAGAGGAATGGAGATCGAGATGCAAGATTCTGTTGCTGCAAACCAATCCACCGGATTGATACTACGAAGAAGAAGAAGAACTGACCATGAACGTACCGAATAAAATAAACAGTGGTCCTTGATCTTTTTTGAAACAATAAAAATGTTGAAATGTTATTTATAAGTCTGATAAACACAAATTAGTCATTTTATTACATAAAAATACCTCGGTAAATGTATTTTCAAATGCATACTATTCACACTTGTCACATTATCGTGTCTATAATATTTGTTGATTTCATTCTCTAAATGAGAGATTACTTTCGATTTATTTGTTTCGCGAATCCTTCACAACTTTTAATAAGATTATTCACCCCTACGAAGTTTTAAAAAATATTTAACACTATCCAGCAAGCGCGGTACGCGATTAAACTTACACCGGAGGCCGACTGTCTTTTTAAAGAATTGCTTACGAAAAAATTCGCATATATTTATTTATTTATATATATCCATCCCCCATCATCATCGCTGTCTTCGATCTCTTCGGCGTCATCGGTAATATTGGACAAAACATTACCGTATATCGTCTACTAATTCGAACCAAAAATATATTGCATTGGAATATAAAATAGAATTTTATATTTTGGAAAATACTTATTTTGCTAACAAACATATAAAATTTAAATGCATACAATCGAAATATTTATCGAGAAAAACGATCAACGTTTTCCCAATTTAAATAAAATAATAATAACAAGCGAGATAAAGTGTAATCTCACATTATTACTTTTACAAAAAATGCTCGCTCAATTTTTTATCGTCATGTGTTCAAGTAAAATTAAATATGACGCTCACTGAAAAGGTTTGAGATCTTTGAATTATGGTCGAAAGTAAAAACAACACATATGTTAAAACATAACACAAGCTGTGTATAGTCGGCCACTAAGCGTTGGCGGAACGTTCGCACACATGTTGTGTGACCCGCCTTTAACGTTCGGCCTGGCGATTACACACATGTTGTGTAACCGGACTGGATAGTGTTAATAAGCTTAAAAAATCTCATTTTAGTCTACAAATGTTTTAAAGATCGAAATACATATTTTTGCTAACAACAATTGTGCTAACAAAAAACTCCCCAATAATATTCAAATATAAAATATGAAATCATGCCATTTTTGCTCATTTACTCCTTATGTTTTTTCCCAGGGTGAATTTCTCACCAGTTGAATTTATGAAATCCTACCACTATTTTAATAGGACAATTCTTACGACGATTATCTTATAACGATTTAGTTCTACAAAATGGCCTTCATTTTTACTGTTTATTTGCAAGTTCACGTGAGTCTTGGCTCCGTGATATCGTTAGACGCGAAAACTGAATCCGACGTGGAGCATAGAATAAACACAGGATGGCTGAAATGGAGGTCTCTCTCTGGGGTTTTGTGTGACAGCAAGATTCCAGTGAGGACCAAAGGTAAAATCTGCAAAACTGCTGTAAGGCCAGCTATGCTCTACAGTCTACGGATCGGAGTATTGGACCCCACTGAAACGTGACTTGGATATGATTCATGTGGCAGAGATGAAGATGCTGAGGTGGGCGGGCGGTGTGACTATAGCATGTTCGGGGTTCATTTCGGGAGGCTCCCGAAATGCCTAAGATGATATGGGCATGTGACACGTAGATATGAGGATCACATGGTGAAGAGAGCCCTACACATACCCACGCTGAGAAGAAGACCTGGAAGACCACAGGCAACCTGGACTGCAACTGTAAACAATGATCTGAAAACTCTGGGTTCGACCGAGAATGCAACGCAGGACAGACAGACATGGCGAATGTTCACAAGGAGAGCCGACCCCAGATGATGGGAGATGGCGAGGCTAAAGAATTTGCAAGTTCATGTGAGTCCTTTCGACAGTTCACGGTACACCAGTTCATAATCGCTTCAATACACAATGAAGGATGTGTGCGTGTGGCAGTGTTGCAATCCCAGTGAGATTAAGTTTCCTTGCCTGATGAACCTTGGCCAGTGTGATAATGTCTCGTTCTATCTATAACATGAAACATAAGCGTAATATCTTGAATAAAATAATCCAAGATTAATAATTAATGTTTGTATAATCCAAGCACACCGCCTTACACATTTTGCAATACGATCTTTCAAGATCTTAATGAAACCTTTTTATTCAGAAATTTACAAAATATAAAGTTTTTTTATTTTTATGTACACACATACGGGAGAATACCGACAGATGGTGGTAGTAATTCTGAATTCTCATCTGCGGAATTCTATGACGCTTACCATGGTGTATATGGCTCAACGCTGCATATGGAGTGTTGATCCGCCAACGTCATAGATTACATCCCGAGATTCACGCATCATCCTTATTATTGCAGGAATTTACTATGAATTGGTGGTCTTCACGGGATAAATTTCTTCTACCACCAATTTTAATTAATAGGCTATGACTGGCATTCTACGGGTGATGGATAAATTTCCACAATTGGGTTATTTTAGAGCTCATAAATCGATCAAAAATCCTTTTTTTTTAATCTCCGTCGGGGATCGAACCCACGACTTTTGGCTTGCAAAGCAAACGCTTTGACCATTGAGCTAAGCCTGCCACAATTTGTCATCACTTTCATGCATATGCAACAATAGATAGATGTTTATCATTACATTTCGACAGCAAAAATTCTGCGATTAAAATTGAAATAAAGCCTATATTTTACGTAAATATCCGCCGGCAATTTTTGTATATTATTTAAGAAAAATAAATAATCATTATTTATTTGTATGGTTCTTAAGTATTGGTAGTAAATTTAATAATGTTAATGGCTTTATAAAAACCCTCATAAATAGCAGTTTTAAGTGCAGCTGTGAAGTCACGACACAAATCGTAATTTTCACAGTGTGTACATTTTTTCTTGCACAGGGTCAACATAGGAATATTCATTAGGATTGCATTAAGCTGGGAAAAAATATATGAGAAAAAACTAATTAAGAATGCAAACTCTTATTTCGGTACAACGCAATGTACAACATTGCAATAAAGAGTGATTAAGAGGTTAAGTAAGTTAGGAATACAAAATATTTCAATTTAGAGCGCAATGCGTAACAGCGCTAAACGAGGCTTTCGTGCTAATGTGTTAACATGCAAATAATGGGGTTAGGTATTAAGCTTACAGGTTATGTTTTTTTTAATAAAAATAAAACCAAACATTTATTTCTTACAAATATAAAAACCATATAAACGAATTGATATCCTCCTCTTCCATTTATGACATCGATTAACTGGATGAAGGACGCAGGATCAGGTTCACATTATAAACAACTTGTTTCTGTTTCACGATACATGTTTATTGTCACAAACGTCGCCCGCCACAGCGAACGCACAGGACGCACGCACTGTGACGGGCGCGTGTCAAACTTCAACTGCCGGCCCACGGCGCGATCTCACATCTCCACGGTACCAACTGCCAATACGACAGTCCTACCAACCAGCAATACGCCAACTGTCATAACAATTATTTTGGCGTATGCAAACACCGCTTAACATTCGATGTAGATGTCACGCAAGCGAACCAAAATAATAGACAAAAGATCGCTTGTTGAGGCTTTACGGCATCGGCCTTAAGGAGCTATATCAAGCTGATATCAATCGCTACCCTTTCAAAGACGGAAAACCGCGACAAACGATCTTAACCCAAGCTTAAGCTCGCTCGCTGACACGCTACATATGAGAACAAGAAAAACACAAACATATAAAAATAAGAAACACAGCAAGAAAAACACAAACATTGAAAATAAAAAGAAACAGCAAGAAAAAACACAAACATAAAAATAAAAGAATTAGGGCATGAAAGACAAAAAACACAAAGAGAATTTGTTCACATCACACTTGGCGGGTTGTACTACCGCATCACTTAAAAATTTGACTGATCGCAAACACCATTAGCAATCACTTGTTTACTACGCCACTGGCTTTACGAATGACGCCATTTTTGACGGCTGGCGTGGTTTCCACGCGATCCGCAATGTCTCTTGTCGGCGGTCAAGGGTGATGATACTCTTCTTTATCTTGATGAATCCACGTGGTGGTCTTCTGGCTCCTCTGCGCTCCAGCATGACGGCACCTGGAGATTCAGGGTCTCGGCCAACTCACGTGATTGTCCGCGAAACTCTCCTCCTCCAAGCATGAGGTCATCTTGAGGTTCCGGTTCCGGACTAACCTGCTCGGTTATCCGCGATACCGCCTCCAAGCATGAGGTCATCTTGAGGTTCCGGAACAACCTACTCGGTTTCCGGCGCCAGACTAACCATCCCGGTTATCTGCGATTCAGTTTCCAGCCCAATCCACGCAGCCGCCTCGCAACACCTTTTCCACTCCAGCATGGCGACATCTAGAGGTTCAGGTCCTGGCTCCACCCACGCGATTTCTTCTAAGCATATCCCAGCATCAAATCACGACCCCCCGGACCAGTCTTAGTAACGCGGTACGGCGTTTGACGCTCGCCGCCATCTTGGTTTCCTAAGAAACACAGCAAGAAAAAACACGAACATAGAAAGAAAAAAGGAAACAGCAAGAAAAAAAACACAAACATAAAAATTAAAGACAGGGCATAAAAAACGAAAAAACACAAAGAGAATTTATCCACATCACACTTGGCAGGTTGTACTACCGCGTCACTCAAAATGTGACTGATCACAAACACCATTAGCACTTTTTACATCACTTGTTTACTACGGAACTGGCTTTACGAATGACGCCATTTTTGACGGCTGGCGTGGTTTCCGCGCGGTCCGCAATGTCTCTCGTTGGCGCTCGAGGGTGATGATGCTCTTCTTTATCTTGATGAACCCACGTGGTGGTCTTCTGGCTCCTCTGCGCTCCAGCATGACGGCGCCTGGAGATTCAGGGTCTCGGCCAACTCACGTGATTGTCCGCGAAACTCTCCTCCTCCAAGCATGAGGTCATCTTGAGGTTCCGGTTCCGGACTAACCTGCTCGGTTATCCGCGATACCGCCTCCAAGCATGAGGTCATCTTGAGGTTCCGGACTAACCTACTGGGTTTCCGGCTCCAGACTAACCATCCCGGTTATCTGTGATTCAGTTTCCGGCCCAATCCACGCGGCCGCCTCGCGACACCTTTTCCACTCCAGCATGGCGACATCTAGAGGTTCAGGTCCTGGCTCCACCCACGCGATTTCTTCAAAACATATCCCAGCAGCAAATCACGACCCCCGGCCCAGTGTTGGTAACGGGGCACGGCGTATACGCGCGCCGCCATCTTGGTTTCTGTGATGTCTTCCTGCTTGGCTTGGTGACGCCATTTTGAAAGCGTGCCTTCGCTGGGCTTCTATGTAACTCCCAGGGCGATGTGGCTTCTCGTATGCTCAGAAAAGCGTACCTGATCTCTGCATCCCTCAGTTGTGAAGGTGGGCGCCACTCGGGTCTCTCTCCCGAGATGCCTGCGATGATCCGCAAGGCCGTGGATTCGTGGAACTTTGCGTAGCTCCAATGCCCCACGCGTTGGGCGACAATTGATATCCTCCTCTTCCATTTATGACATCGATTAACTGGATGAAGGACGCAGGATCAGGTTCACATTATAAACAACTTGTTTCTGTTTCACGATACATGTTTATTGTCACAAACGTCGCCCGCCACAGCGAACGCACAGGACGCACGCACTGTGACGGGCGCGTGTCAAACTTCAACTGCCGGCCCACGGCGCGATCTCATATCTCCACGGTACCAACTGCCAATACGACAGTCCTACCAACCAGCAATACGCCAACTGTCATAACAATTATTTTGGCGTATGCAAACACCGCTTAACATTCGATGTAGATGTCACGCAAGCGAACCAAAATAATAGACAAAAGATCGCTTGTTGAGGCTTTACGGCATCGGCCTTAAGGAGCTATATCAAGCTGATATCAGAATATACTTATAAAAACAAATAAAATTCTAAGTCAGTTAGATCATTCAGTTTATTCTGTGTTTCCAATTTTTGCCTTTTTGTCAAGAAGGCATCTAATGTATAATAGTTTGCGTTTTCCTTTTGCTTTCTGTTAGAAGTTGTTGATAAGTGGATAAAGCATCTATAACACCCCGTCTTGCTTTTGAACTCCTGTCAAAATTTGGATCATTTTCAACGAATTGATCCATAATTTCAGTTATAATAGTCAAACTCTTTTTTACAAACGCCATCGAAAGTTCTTTTTGCTCTTCTTCGAAATCACTAATATCAATATTTTTGTTTTCTTCTTGCTCAGTTAATTCGTTGAGCTCATCATTAGAAAGACTAGCTACTGTTTCTTGAACTATTTCTTCGACGTCTTCCACATTTACCTCACCTAAACCGGTTTGTTTCGCTAATTCCACCATGTTTTCCACTATCATGCAATTAATTGCAAATTCGGTACCCATTTGAAATAAAATAAAAATCTTTTTAGTGAATAAGAGTCTTAAAAAAATAATTATTGTTAATTGTTATTATAAAATGTGAAGTTTCAACTATTTGCCCCAATTATCTAATACTTCGAAACTTCTTTTCGAAATTTCAAGCCTTAAAACATTTGGCCTCCATACTTGAAAAGGTAAGGGAAAACCGCCTAAGATGGTATGGGCATGTGACATGGAGAGATGAGGACCACATGGTGAAGAATTCTCTCAACATACCCTCTGATTAGAAGACTTGGACGACCACAAGCAACCTGGACTGCAACTATAGACAAGGATCTGAAAACTCGATCGAGAATGCAGCGCAGGATAGACAGACATGGCGAATGTTCACAAAGAGAGCCGACCCCAGATGATGAGAAATGGTGAGGCTAAAGAAGATGAAGAGTAGAAGCATTGAAACATTTATATAAGTCAAGTAAAAGTAAATACAATTTATTTAGTCAAATATTCAGAGATTGTGCTAATTTTTTTTGAGTATGCGATATATATATATTTTTATATTGATCTATTTCTTAATTTCATACAAAAATCTCACTTTAAAAATGTATTAATCATTGATACTGATATCCTCCTCTCTTAATTTGAGATCGATTTTCTTAATGACAGGATGCAGGATCAGGTTCACAAACAAAGAACTTGTTTTTGTTTCACAATTCGCGTTTATTTGTCAAACACTTGCAAACGCCATAACGAGTCGCGAGCGAGCTTCAACTGTCAACTGATGGCGCGCTCTAATCTCGCGCTGCCAACCGTCGCTGCAGAAAAAGCGAATTCAAGATGACAGTGGTACCAACAGGAAATGGACCAACTGTCAAAACAAATAAAATGGCGTATAAGAACACGTATATTATTTTACAATTAAAACTAACATTAGATGTGCATGTCAGGCGCGAGCGAACAAAAATATAAGACAAAATATCGTTTTTCGAGGCTTTACGCCATCAGCCTAAAGGAGCTATATCAAGAAGATATCGATACAAATATTATGAACGGTTTTAGTTTTGATGTGTGCAATAACCGCTGCTAATAAAGTTTTTTTTTATTATGTCTCAATAAAATTAAACATACTATAATGTAATAATGCCGCTGCTCCGCTGAAAGCGCTGACTTTGCGTCATTTTCCCTGCGAGTTTTCCAGCCGGCCCTGACTCTGGTATAATATTAAACGTTTCGTATGAAATGAAAATCGCTAATCACTCGCCATACAACTGCCGCCCGCTGAGGTCGTCGGTTGCCGCACCAGACCTAGTAAGCAATCTCCCGGCCGTCACGTTCAACATCTTCATAAATATCGCCGAATCAAATACTGTGGTGAAACAATAAGTGAAACCTTAACAAACAACTAATCATAAGTGTATAAGTGACGTTTTTAAACACGCGAATTTAATTAATATATTTTTTTCAGACTATTAAAAAAAATATATAATTTACAAGTGTTGTGAATCATTGTTCGAGGAATTTACTTAAAGGTTCTGCATCACCGAGTGCATATATACAGGTAAGAAAATAATTGTTTACTTATTTCTGGTCTACAATTGAATATTGTGTAAAAAACCGACCTTTTATTTACTCAAGAAAGTAAAGTATGTTCACTTAGTATTTACCTAAATAATGGAAAATTATTAGAATTTTTAATATTTCAAATTTTTACCTTGATACTCGTAAATAATAGCTTCTATGTACTTACTTTATTTGATTTTAAGTATTTAAATTTTCATATATACTCGGATTGGAGTAAATATAATGTATTTAGTATCATGAAATATTTTATTTAGCATAGTTAGATTGATTTTATTCATAATTATTATATTATTTATGTATAATCTTATTATGTGTATAATTGAATTCTTCGTAACCAATTACAACATAAAGCAAAGTCAATATTATGAGAAACTTTGTTATTCCAACGATTTAATATAATATTATAAGTATAGTCGATTCCGCTTAATTGGGACACATCGGGACTTGGGTATTTTGTCCCAATTAAGCGGCTGTCCCAATTAAGCGAATTTCTCATTTTTTTAAAATTCATTTATTTGGTTTTGTCAACTAAGGCCATTAACCAGTAATACACACATAAAATTAAACAATGCATTTTTTTTTCAATAATTATATTTTATAAACTCTTGGAAACTGTAAATTACATATAGGTAATATAAATTATCATATAAATTACAAATATGTAATATAAACTTTTAAGAAAATAAAAAACGTAATTAAAATAATAAATGGATAGGTACATACAATTTAATTCAATGCAAAAATGACTCCAGTGTACTCTGTCGTTGGTTTTATAACATTTAACTTCTACAAAATCAGCACAGATATTCAGTGCGGACGTAGGGCTCCCTCCATATCCTTCCTTCATAAAATAACACTATAATTGAATCCTCACAGTCTTCATTATCATCGTAACATGGTAAATTGTTATCTATTCTTGAAAATTCTTCATAGTTAATAATAGGAACTTACAACATATCCTGATTTCTTTCATTGCTTAAAATTTCCTGTTCAAATTAAGCGGAATGTTGTCCCAATTAAACATATAAATTTACTATTGGTTTCTTGGTTTGGTTTCTGTTCTTTGAGATTTGTCCCAAGTAAGCGGCTGTCCCAATTAAACGGTGTCCCAAATAAGCAGAATCGACTGTGTATATAAATACATATATCTTAAATATAATACTTTTCTATATCATTAAATTTCTTTAAAAGTACTTCTTAAAAAACACTTCTTTATGTAATGAATGTACTAATAAAGTGGTATAGATGTTTATTATGTAAATTGAAATATATATAGAAAAGGATTTTAAATTTAATTTACAAATCTGATTTATATATCTTCTTGGAGACTAATTTCACATTCTTAATGTGTTTTTGCTACATATTTTAAAATTATAAAGTATTTGCCATCAGTACATCTATAAAATATAGCCTTGCATTAACAATCTTACACAGAAACATATAAAAATAAAAGTTTATGACATAAACATGATGTTTAGATTTTTTAAACACACCAGGCGAAGAACTCGCACATTCAATGCTCTTATAACGATTTAATAGGAACTTAAGGAAAGTAATAATATAAAAAGCTTGTGAATAAATGTTGACTGATTGAATAATAAAAAAATAATAATATACTCATATCCTCCTCTTTCATTTAGGACATCGGTTTACTGGATGAAGGATGCAGGATCAGGTTCACATTATAAACAACTTGTTTCTGTTTCACGATACATGTTATTTGTCAATAACGTCGCCCGTTAAGGGGCTGCCCTTAGGGACGGTCCTACCACGAGGACGGGCGAGTTGCGACTACTTGCCCGCTCTCACATTTCGGCGGTACCACCCGTCAAGAGGACAGTTGTACCAACTGTCAATGGACCAACTGTCATAACAATTATTTTGGCGTATGCAAACACCGCTTAACATTCGATGTAGATGTCACGCAAGCGAACCAAAATAATAGACAAAAGATCGCTTGTTGAGGCTTTACTGCATCGGCCTTAAGGAGCTATATCAAGCTGATATCAATACATACTCTGAATATATACTACAAAGACATCTATCGTTATACGATGGTAACAATGGTATAAATACATCATCTTTCGCGTGTTCGTTCAGGCGGAGAAATAGTCGAGTGGACTGGGCGATATCAAATAACAGCAATGTTGGTTCCAAGTCTCGTGGGTCGAATCCCGCGTCGGCCGATATTTTTCCGAATGAATTGATGCGTATAAAAAATTTAATGTATAATTGTATGTGTACGTTTAATTACTATTAATAGGAACTGTTATAGCACGACGCTTTCGAGACCTGCCCCATTTAGTCTTGGAGGTACTATACCTACCGTAATATCGCCTGTTATCGTTTTTTTTTTTACAAAATGTTGGAAAAAATTAATAGCTCATTGGAATATTGTATCAAATATATATTATAATACATAAATTTTTATATATTAATATAGTTCAAGTTAATTACATTACAAATATAAAAATGTAACATATGACAACTAAGTGACAGGAACATTGGCATAATAATATAATTTTAAGCAGATGATGCTAGTAAACATAAACACGTATTTTTTTATGTAATAAAGGAATGATAATTATTACAATGATTTTAATTTAAACTAAAACATTTATGTATAATTATTTGCATATATCTACATCAATTACTGTACATTGTACACTGATGATTATTTAATAAGAGTACATTAAGCAAATTGTTAATGCAACAAAGTGCATATTATAATGGTTGAAAACATAAATAATTACCATGATGGTACAACCATTCAACAATGTTTTTTTTTTTAATGTTGTTAAGTTATCAATGTGACATTAGTTCACTATAACCATTATATAACTTATTATCAGTAAACTTAATTGACTCAGTTCAAAGAAGAGCAATTCGTCTGATAAACAATGACACTCTTACCTGGAACACAGGCGTAAGATTGGTTCACTTAGTCACTACCGTTATTGCCACGGTCGCTGCTCTTCAGAATTTAAAGAACTAATTCCTCTTGCACCCACCCACAACCGACAAACTCGTCTTACACTTGCCGAACATCCATACACGGTTAATGTGTGTCGACCGAGAACTGTTAGTTACCAAAGTACCTTCCTTATTGCCACCGGCGAGCTTTGGAATGCTCTTCCAGCGTCTGTGTTTTCTCCTTTCTACAATCTGGATCTCTCCAAGAAACAGATAAATATACACTTGCAATCTCTCCAACCCACACACAAAAACTAATACAACACACGTTTCCGGCATGCAGCGTCCAGCCTCCCTGGCTGAGCGTCATAGAGTGTACTGATCTTGACTGGCTGTGCTCTCCTGCACGCGATTACATAAAAAAGTACATATTATTAAATATAAAATTGTTATAAAATAAAGTAAATATTATTGTGATTATTCTTCTTCGTAGTATCAATCCGGTGGATTGGTTTGCACCAACGAAATCTTGCATTTCAATCTTTCATTTTTGCTGATACATGGGATGTCGTTTTGACCTTTAATGTGGTGTTTTCCTCTTTATTTCCACATCCTAATGCCGTTGACCATAAAGGTTCATCCGCCTTTGGAGAGCATTTACTACCTCAAGGACAATAGAGTGCCCTAACCATCTTGACCTGATGAGGTTAGCTGGATATTAGCTTATTCCGGCCAACATTCGATCCCTGTCTATATAAGCCGACTGATGTCGCTCATCCCTCCACCACGAGAAGGAGATAGATAAGGATTTTTCTTTCATCGAACCTGTGATCATAAGGCATTTCGCAGAGATCTCCAGTACTTTCAGAGGGATTGATTATTAAATGTATTTAAATAGTTTCACGATTTGGTGTAGTGATATTTATTGCATATTAATCAAAACAACTTTCTGCATGATCCTTCAAGTAATTATCAAAACATTTGATTGGTCTTATCATCTGACAAAGTAGGTTTTTGCAATTGCACAATAAATTATCTAATTAATATTGAAAGTGCATCTCGATTATTATTGCTAAAGCTTGGGTAATTCAATAACTCACAGAGTAAAGAGAAAAATAAAAACAGTTAATGAAACGACTAGCAACCGCAACTTTGCAGGAATCTGGTTTACAAAATAATGTATCTCGCAAAAGGCATCATCAAGGTTAAAACATTTACACAGAAACGTTCACGTCTTGGTATAATTTAACCCTTTCGCATCCCTTGTCGGCATATGCCGTCAAAGATTCCCCGACCGTTGACATCGGTTGGCGTGATATCATCATTTGACGTCATCGTTTTGCTACTTTCAGTACTCATTGTGACATATACGTTAGGAAATTGCAAGTGCAGTCATTCCCTTTATCAACTAACATGTGTTCTTTACAGGATACTGTACAGCATGTAGATAAATATTGTTAGGTTTCGTCACAGGAGCCATTTTTCTGTAAACCACATGTGTCAATGTCACCACATGTATGAAGTTACATAATGATAGTTTGTTAAGTATAATCGTTTTTATGCATCATCTGATAGCTAAAGGATAGAAGAATCAATGTGATATATGAAAATAGGGCAGATAAGTACATTTATGCTTCAAATACTAGTTTTAAGCAAAAAAAATGGTTTGAAAAATTCACGCCGTATAGACAGTATAATTTGTATTCGACCGAGCCGTAACGAAAGGGTTAAAGTGCCGGTTATTTACCTAAAGGTAAATAAATAAACAGGTATTCAGGACAAGTGGTCAGTATAGTGTATTTATTTTATCGAATAGGGAGTAATTTATTTAAAAATTGCGTCTGAGTCCGGCGAATAGCTTTGCCACGTTTCTTTGAATCAAAAACCAGTTAAATGATCTTATTTCAAACATTTTATTTAATGCAGACATTAACAACTATTTCGTCACAATTAACGCGCAAGAATCTCGGAATATTGAGTACAATGTTGTAATTGTATCTCAGTACTTTATATAAATAAAGTACAGAGAAGACTCGTTTAGTTAAGTATTGAATGTAATATTATATAGATGTTTATATACATTTTAAATTTAAACAAACAGTTTAATACAAGTTGGTAAAAAATAGCACTTAGTGTAGTGCTTAAAATATATATTTGCCGACGGGTAAAGCTCATTGGTCAAAGCGTTTGCTTTGCAAGCCAAAGGTCGTGGGTTCGATCCCCGACGTAGATTTAAAAAAAAAATATTTTTATTGATTTCTGAGCTCTAAACTGCCCTCGGTTGGCGTGAATTTGATCCCTCACCCGTAACATGACAGTCATAGCCTATTAATTAAAATTGGCGGCAGACGAAAGTCGTCCCGTGAAGACCACCCATTCAAAGTGAATTCCTGTAATAATAAGAATGATGCGTGAATGTGGGGCTGTAGTCTATGACGTTGGCGGATCAACACTCCACATGCAGCGCTTAGCCATAGTTTCCGTAATTCATGCATGTCCTTTCTCAGTCAAAAAGGATTCGCATGCAACGCTTAACGATTTCAGACTGTGAAATAAGAGCTTCATTGAAATTCTAGGAATGATATTTAGATGACAATGTTATCAGTAATGATTGTGTTGGAACCCTTTTCGAATGTTGAGTTATGAAGACTCAAGATTAACAGCATATTTGTTACTACTTAAACACCATAAACAGAGAGATCAAAACGCTCTTACAGCATATGTTTTCTTCGATAACAATTTGTATGGATTCAAAAAGCTTATTTAAAATTACTTGCAATTACTTTAATCCTTACAGCCACTTCAACCAATACTCATCCTTCCCATACGCTACATCCAAGTATTCGCGAAGGAGTACAATCCTTCTATTTGTGCTCTCCTGTGTGTGTTTATGAACATTAAGTTAAGAAATCACTTGCCAAGTCAATTTAGCGTTCACGAATACTATAATTATCACAACCTATTGCTGCAATGTATCAACGTTTTCTTTTTCTATTATTTTTTATTAGCATATTACTTATATGTTGATTGAATAATACCTTAACCACTTCATCGCCACGTGTTTTCAAAAAAATAAAATCACCACTTATACTAATGACTAAATTATTTTAATATTTTTAACATACATTATTGGTGATCTGCAATCGATTGAACTAAAATTTTCACGAAAAAAAAACACTTTTTTCACTAGGGCTGCCACGAAATAGATTATAGATAAAATACTCGACCGCTTGCTTGTGACTCTCCTTGACTAACTACTTACAAAACTGTCTCAATACTTTTGTTTTATTTTGTTTCAGGAATCTTCTTTTGTCGTTCTAAATGCATATTAACAATTGCACACGTAATCTCACATTGTAAAGTCATAATTGCAGTGTGAGTGTTGAATTTATTTTGTATTCAAAATGAACATCACTCTCCAGGATATGAGAACTGAGTTCATGTTGTCTGGCACTAAGGCAGCCTCTGGAGCTGATCGAGGAAGTCTCTCCCAGACGATGGCGATGACACAAACCATATCTCGGTCATGTCAGACCATCGACTTCCCTGATGCAGCATCAAAGCAGATCGTCTCCAACACACAGGCAGCCGATCAAAATGGAAAAGGCTCCTCCTCAAACCTTCCATCCAAGACTCCGGTGGATATACACTTTGAGAACATATCCTTCACTGTCAACTTGGGATTCAGAAAAGGTAAGAGCACCAAAAAACTATCTTACATTTAGTAATACTTCTTATTTTTTTAGTATAAAGACATCTATCGTTATATGATTGTAACAATGGTATAAATACAACTTATTCCGCGCAACAGTTCAGGCAGGAGATGGTCGAGTGGTGTAGGGTAATGAACTTGAGCAACGGTTGGTTCCAAGACTTGCAGGTTCGCATCCCGCTTCTGCCGATATTTTTTCTGAACGAATTGATGCGTATAAAGAATTTGATGTATAGTATGTGTATATTTAATTATTAATAATATTGTAATATATTCAATGATCTATAAAAGTAGATTAGAATATTGAAAAAATAAAATAATATTATAATAAATATTTAAAAATCCATATATCTTACATTTGCGAAATTTTTCCCTCTTTAAATTTTGTAAGAATTTTACTTAAATAAGATTACGGCTTAACTAAATAATCAATATTGTAATACATCTCCTTAAATATATAAAATAGTTTTTAATATGCTTACATCCTCCTCTTTTTCAAAAGGCTGTTATTTAATCGCGTGAGGGCATGATAGTCAGCAAAAAATACTTTTTCAGAAGCAAATTGACATATATTGACGATAAAACTTTACAAATTGATGGCTCGACCTGGTCACAGCATTAGGCCGTGCCGCTATACAATATGCTCTCGCTGAAGGGCGGGACACGCTCAGGATGGGCTCTCGCCCGCGCCACAAGCAGTGGTCTATATAACTATGACCGGACTTGTCCAAAATGCCAATATGGCGGACACATTCATGTCTGACAAGCTAATAGAAATAAGAGACGAAATGTTATATATCGAGGTTTTCGGTACCAGTCAGCAAGGGCTATATCATGCTAATGTCAATGTTACTAAAGTGTTTTGAGAACAAATAAAATAGCTTAAATATTTGTAAAATAATTTAATTTGGCATACTTGCCTATTCTGCGTGTATTTTTTTTACATCAAGAACTAACGTATTAAGCACTCCTAAGTCTTAGTGACAGTATTGTAAAATAGCTGTAATTATTCGGGACCGTCGGGCTAATCGTTTCGATACATTGCTAAAAAATTACTCGGATACAACCGTTTCATTTTCTCTAAAGCCTCCAGACTTTCAGCATAAATGCCGTCGTGAAAAATAAATATATATACTCGGCGGAGCTTCTGGATTTGGGATGGACGAGAGAAGAATAAAGGCAGCTAATAGAACTATGTGGCATCAATTTGTGGCGACTAAATTATTCGTTTTAATAAGAGTGTGACGTCCCCCGTCTTTAAAAATAACAACAAGTCGGAGGTTTGTCACGTGACCGCGTTGAGTAAGGATACAGGAGCAGATTACCAAGCAAAATAACTTGTTTTTTGATGTATAATTCGCATTTATTTCTGACAAAGACTTGAATTCCCCGTTCGATCGTAGTAACATGACGTTAATTTCGTCTCGATCGAACGGGGCTTGACTGTCTGACATCTAGCGCCGCCAAGACAATCGCGGCAAAAAAGCAAATTAAAGATGACGGCTTGCACCAACATGAAATGGAGCAACTGTTATAACAAATAAAATAGCGTATTCAAACGCCGTGTTATGTTATATAATTAAAACTAACATTATTTTAAGATGTGCATGTCAGGCGAGCGAACAAAAATAAGAGATCGTTTTTCGAGGCTTTACGGCATCAGCCTAAAAGAGTTGTTAATATCAAATGTTAAATTTCGAATGCATCACATAATTCTAATTTATAAAAACAATCGCGTAATGGAAATAATAAGTACATATATTCGTAATATGTGTTACAATATTTTAATCGATATTTATTTTATGCTGTGTGGGTCAAGAGTGTTTTATTTATTATTTATTTATGACAAGATCTCAATTTATTGTAAATTCAGTAAATGTTGCAACCGAAATCGTGATTCACTTTTATTTGTCGGTAACTCGTGTAGATATCAGTGATAGTGATAAAGGTGTATGACCTAATGGTGGAACAAAGAATCATTTGCCTTTGCTATTTGCACACTTTATTTTACTGGACTATAGAACGTCAGCTAATTCTTTTGTGTGTTGGCAACCTTTTTGTACAAATAAACATAATAGAATCTTGTTGACTTATTAAATGTACATTTAAAGCAGTTAATATACAAGTAGAAACAGCAGCATCTATAGCAAAACTAAATTGTTACACCGGTTTTGTAAAACTACTAACATCTTCACGTCTTTAAAAGGTAGTTTTTCAGTCACGTGGTGGCAGGATGAGTAGCAGATTAACAACACAAAGTGTTTTTCTGAAGCACTTATTTATTTCGATAACTTTACAAACTTATGGTCCGCACCTAGTCACAGCATTCAACAGGCGGGGCCAACAATAATACGATCTCGCCGACGTCGGCACACGACTGACCGACTCGAAAATGACAATATGGCGACACATATATGTTCGACAAGCGAACAGAAGTAAGGGACGAAAGAATGTACAATTATTTTTGTCAATTATTAAAAAGTCCTGAAGCTCGCTAAGCAGAAGACTCCACGAAATTACTTTGATAAATTAATTCGTGGAGCTCATGTCGAAAAGGGCTTGTCTCAAGTGGAATATATATCAATATTCGAGGCGATATGGTTGAACAGTCTGATCACTCTCCCATGAGCCATAGTCCCTGGCAGGTTAGTATTACCTCTAGGAAGAACAAAAAATCTGTGCCTCCTTATCCTTAAATAATTGTCAGGGACAAATAAACCAATTTCCAACAAAATATTATGATTTCTGAACACGCCGCGCACTAGCCGAAAGAAATGCATACTCAAGCACACATCTCTTCTAGTTCTCAACTCATTGTATCCCAACATACCCCATATAAAGTTAGATGGGTACAGCCACGGATAATATCCATACATCCTCATGTAAAGAAACCTCAAAAATTTCTTCTGAACTCTCTCCAACATGACGTCATATTTATACTCATGAGGAGCTTTGGGAGGCAGAGTTGACGTGGTATAAGACCATGGCGGTTAACATGAATTTATACCATATAGATGCTACAATAACAGTGGAACCTCTCATAACGAGCCAAATTCGTTCCAGAATCTTACTCGTTATGTGAAACACTCGTTAAGCGAAACTGATTTTCCCATATAAATCAATGTAAAACACGATAATTCGTTACATGCGAAACATTTTTTTAACGTTTATTCTAATAAAATTAAATGCTTATAAATTGTTAAATATCGTAACAACCTGGATAAAACATTTATAAAAATCGAAAGTAGCTTTATTATATATTAATTTATGACAAACAATTAATTATATTTTACTAGAAAGCTGTCTAGAGACATTTTTTTTTGGCAGACTATTTAAAATTTTGTGAAATGTGACCTCCACACTTTCAAAAAAAAAATACAAATAATATCTGCACATAAGTTAAGAAAAATGTGTGATCACATGCAACACTAACGTGCCAACGGTACGAGTGCTAAACACAGACTGACGCAATTACGCTGACGTCCCGGCTCACAAGTGCGTCATATTTTATGTGAGTTCCGCTTTCTGCGTTACTCGTAATGCGAAATGTCGCTCGTTAAGGGAGCTATTTTATCAATTTTTTTTTGCTCGTTATTCGAATTACTCGTTATGAGAGGTGCTCGTTATGATAGGTTCCATTGTAGCTTAACCACCGTATGTTTCAGATGACAAATCATGATTATTATGTTGATGATGAGTTTTCAAAAATCTAGAAAAGTTACTGAACAATACTGATTTTTATATTTCTGCAAGTTTTTAACATTATTAATTTAAATTTTTTAACATTTACCTATTGAGTTTATACTGATTATAATCATTGTTTAGTGCATCCTTTATGAAAGATAAATGGAGGGAACCCAATTGTCTCTCAGGCT
This sequence comes from Glossosoma conforme, assembly GCA_022606575.1. Taxonomy (NCBI): domain Eukaryota; kingdom Metazoa; phylum Arthropoda; class Insecta; order Trichoptera; family Glossosomatidae; genus Glossosoma; species Glossosoma conforme. The sequence continues at coordinate 2,491,044 of JAGTXR010000036.1, forward strand.
TGATGTACATCATCAGTAATGAACCGGATGGCATCCATCCACGAGTTTGATTGACCGAGATCTGTTACGAAAGACTTGCATTTCAAACGAAATGAATTGGATGCCACACAACGTTAAAAATGACATTGAAAACAAACAAAAAATACATCAAATCTGCCCAATCGAAACACGCCTAGTAAAATTTAAACACAAATTTTCAATACAAAGAAAAGGCTCAAATTTATGTAATTAAATTTTTTATACAGTTTTGAATATTATATATTATAATATTATATATATATATTATTTTATATATATATATATATAATTATATATATATATATATAAAATCCGAAACGAGGAAATACGCAGAAGAACTCAAGTAGTAGATGCTACCCAACGAATAGGCACACTCAAGTGGCAATGGGCAGGACATATCTGTCGAAGAGACGACGGTCGATGGGGAAGAAAAGTATTGGAATGGCGCCCAAGAACTGGCAAACGAAGCATTGGCCGACCCCCTACAAGATGGACTGACGATATAAGAAGAATAGCGGGAGTGACCTGGATGCGGAAGGCGGAGGATCGAAGAGGATGGAGACTCATGCGGGAGGCCTACGTTCAACAGTGGACAGACACAGACTGATGATGATGATGATATATATATATTTTATATTATTGTTCTGATTTATGGTAAATAGTATACCTTAATTACAATAAATGGTACAAGGATTTAGGTTAACCTACTAAACCTAAACATAACATGACCTAAGCTTACCTAATCTAATTTAACCTAAACTAACGTAATCTAATTTTATTTGAACTCACCTAATTTAACCCAATCTAAGCATACCGTCTTAAAACAACAGCAATAAAAATATTATAAGCATCATTTATTTTATTCTGATCGTCAGTATTTGATTTGAAATATTGAAAATCTGACTGAAAACTGATAAATACTAGTGTTTTAAACATTTATTTTTTTTACAAAAGGAAATATAAATTCGAAAAAGATGCGAAAACCCTATATGTATAATCCTTAGTAAAAAGTGCTTCAAATTATAATTATTTGAATATATATATATATTTGTATCTATCTATCTATCTATCTATCTATCTATCTATCTATCTATCTATCTATCTATCTATCTATCTATCTATCTATCTATCTATCTATCTATCTATCTATCTATCTATCTATCTATCTATCTATCTATCTATCTATTTATCCATCTATCTATTTTTGTATATAAAATAATTTGATATTGCTGCAAATTTCAAGCAAATATTTAACAATATCCATCTTTAGTCTTCAGTTCAGGGGAGATAAAAATAAATCGTATTACTTAAGACAAAACATCGCATTTGCCAAAAATACTAATTCACGATTCTATAAATACCGTTTGACTGTTTCGCAAATGACATCATATTTTATCTCTCAAACATTGCGTATTTCGAATGCTCCATATATTATTAAAACTCTAGTATAATTCATTATACTTTAATAAATTTTATTACATTATTTTATATTACTACATTCAGTCGGTCCGCTGTAAAACTGCCAGGCCCTCGTCTTGCATACTCCGGTCCGAAGTCTGTTAAGGGACCTCCATATATTCCACCCTTGGTCATGTCCAGGGGCTAGGTCGTCTTTCGGGGGAATCCAAGTATTAAGTGTGACTGCGGCGTGGAGCAGACCCTGTCACACCTTCTGGAGTGTGCGCTGTGCCCGAATAGCTGCACCCAGGAAGACCTGATGATGGCCAGAAGTAACGCAATCGACGTCAACCACTTCTGGGCAGACAGGATCTGACCCTGTTGTTTCCGACACGATTATATTAAGTATATATTACTACAGCCCGAGAGTCACGCATCATCCTTATTATTACAGCAATTTACTATGAATGGGTGGTCTTCACGGGGCGACTTTCGCTTACCACCAATTTTAATAATTAGGCTATGACTGACATATTACGGGTGAGGGATCAAATTCACACCAATATTTTAGAGTTAAGAAATAGATTAAAAGTCTTTTTTTTTTAATCTCCTTCGGGGATCGAACCCACGACCTTTGGCTTGCAAAGCAAACGCTTTGACCATTGAGCTGTACTCGCCGTCACAGCTGTCGAACGGATTTCAATTAACTTTTAACCATCTAATAAAACATATATTTCTGTTTATTAATTTCAATTTGATATGTTGCACGTGACTTATTTTCATTTAAATATGGCCACATCTTAATGATACAAATGAATATTTATAATCTTGCCATTTTACATAACTATACCTGTATTTGCTGTACAGACGTTTTAAAACAAGATTTTTAACCCTTTCACATCGTTGTCGACATATGCCGCCATAAGATTCCCCGACCGTTGACATCGGTAGCTGTGATATATCGTTTTGCTACTTTCTTAGAATAGTTTTTTATGCATCATCTGATAGCTAAAGTATACAAGAACCAACGTGATATATGAAAATAGACCAGATAAGTACATTTACGCTTCAAATACTAGTTTTATAATTGACAGTATAATTTGTATTCCACATAGCCGTAATGAAAGAATTAATGATATAAATATATATTTATAATCTTGCGTTTTAACATGACTATATTTGCCGTATAGACGTTATACAAACACGATTTTTAATCAAAATTCCTCTCAAACAATTGATAAAAACATTTCAAATGTCTATTTGCGGGACTTTGTTTCGTGCCCGTTTTAGATGGTTGTACTGGACGTGCTGGTTTCGTTACACTGATAAGAATTATTGTGCATTGCACATCATATTATTCATGTACAGTAATCATTTGACCCCGGGTCCGGCCGCGAACCCAGCAACCGAAATGCCTGCGTCACAATTATGCTTGAGAAGAAAGTGCAACAACATTGTAGAACAGCTGTTTCAGACTGAAATATTACACTGCAACGCAAACACTTAAACATCTGACTTTACTTAATGTGATTCTATCAAATATTTATTTTATAATTACTTGTTTTCGTATTCAATTGAAGCTTATACATTTTTTTAATGTAAAATTCGATTAAATGTAGTATTTGCATATTGCTTAATTACTTCGCCATTCAAATAAATAGATACTGTTTTTTTTATGTAAGCACATACAGGAGAATACCGATAGATGGTCATAGTAATTCTGAAGTCTCATCTGTGGAATTAAAGGGTCCGCCAAATAACATTTTTTTTTTTGAAAATGGGGCGCAAAGCATCGAGTGTAGCTTTGGCTGTGTGGCACGTAGCGCCGTCCTGTTGAAACCAAATGTTGCCAATATCTTCCTCTTTAATTTTTGTGAACAAAAATGGCCCGACAACGATCGCCATTGACTGTAACGGCCACTCCTTGCTCATTTTCGAAGAAAAATGGCCTGATTTTCAAAGTAATGTCGTAATATTTTCCAGCATTGTTCAAGCGTATATACAACCATATTCGCTTAGCGGAAGAATAAAACTAATTATCTGTCAAATCAGACATGAGCTTAGTGTTACCATTCACGAAATAAACACTAGTTGAAAAAAAAAACGTAAGATGGCGGACCCTTTAGATGACGCTTACTTTAGAGAAATGCTGAAAGCATGGGAAACTCTTTCATCGAAAATTGAGAAGCATCATCCTAATAAGGAGATGGCTATGCGTGCCACATACTTATTCAATGATATACGCTGTGTTTCACATGTTTACCAAATTTCAAAGAGTTGGCTAAAACAAATGTCTCTAGACAAGTTTCTAGTAAAAATTAATTATTTATTTGACATAAATTTATAAATAATAAGCTAGTTTCGATTTTTAAAAATATTTTCATCCAGGTTATTACGATCTTTAACAATTTATAAGCATGTACTTTAATTTGAATAAGCGTTAAAAAATATATATTTATATTGATATATATGGGAAAATGAGTTTCGCTTAACGAGTGTTTCACATAAAGAGCAAGATTCTGGAACGAATTATTCTCGTTATGAGAGGTTCCACTGTATATTTACGTTGTCTGATTGAAGAAGTACACATTGTACACGAAACCAATCGATGATTCATATTAAGAGCAGTAGTTACTAGACGTGATTCATAGTAAAATAAAATTAACTTAATTATATATTTAATATTCTCACAGAACGATACATATAATATGTTGTCTGAAGTTGTGAAAAAAATGGTTGTATGTAAATTTTCTTTCCGGGAATATTTTATTTTGAGATTTCAAATCAGGAATAGAACTTTTTCAGCTGTTTCAGAAATAGACTGAGACTAATACTCATCTTAATTATCACATCATCATTGAAAGTTCGTTCTAGAGGCGATAGGGTTTGCATTTCTATAATTATAAAGCGGCGTTTAAGAGGTTCCGATAAGAAATATTACATTCGAACTAATAATCGCTATACTTAAAAAAGTGGATGACAAACTCAGTTCTGTTTATATACACAATTTTATTATTATTAAATATATTTTAAAAAAAAATGTAAGCACATACAGGAGAATACCGACAGATGGTGATAGTAATTTTGAAGTCTCACCTGTGGAATTCTATGACGCTTGCCATGGTGCATATGGCTAGGCGCTGCATGTGGAGTGTCGATACGCCAACGTCATAGACTACAGCCCGAGATTTACATCCTTATTATTACAGCAATTTACTATGAATGGGTGGTTTTCACGGGATGACTCTCGTCTACCACCAATTTTAATTAATAGGCTATGACTGGAATTTTATGGGTGAAAGATCAAATTCACATCAACCGGGGGCAATCTTAGAGCTCAGAAATTGTTTAAGATGCTTCTTTTTTAATCTCCGTCAGGGATCGAACTCACGATCTCTAGCTTGCAAAGCAAACACTTTCACCATTAATCTATAACCGCAGGAGTAAATTTAAAAATAAATATCATTATTATTTATAATATTTATATAATATTATAATATTCAAAAATACATATTTATTTATTTATATAGGTATAAAGTTAAATACTTGACGTTCTAGATATCCTTGCTATTCAATTATCACATACTAATCGGATAATTGTCATATTATTAAACATTACAATAATAAAATAAGAGAGGATTCGTCCCTAACCGCATTGCGAACTAAAGTCAATTACGAGTACATGTATTTATCTTTTAAAGATAAAATTCTTAGTGACAAATCTACCGTCACCGATCGTATCTCTTCCAGTATCTGTATTTTTTCTCCTTTATACAATCTGGATCTATTTAACGCAATACAGTTGCAATCTCCCCAACCCACACAAAACATATTTTCCGCATGCAGCGTCTGTCCTAGCTCAATGTTTGTTCTCTCCTACATACGCTTACTTACAAATAAAGCTTTACAAGCAAGACTACTAGCTACAAAAAGTTGTATATACAATGATAGTAGAAACATATTTTCAAAATTAAAAAGGAAGTATATATAAGTATATAAGTAATATTATAAATATTTTTTTAAGATTACAAAACGTTCGCGTGCTGGTTTTTTTTTTTTTTTTATTTATTTCTCATATTACTTAATATGGCAGTGTCAAAGTGTGCTCGCGCTGTGACAATTCGATTAAAAAGTCGTCGGTTATCAATCAACAGTAATTTTAATTAATGTCAACAAAAAAAAAATGACGAGGCTTGTTACAAAACAAAACTGTCCGTTGTAATATTGTTTGATAAAAAAATGACAAGCGTCTTGAAAAATGGCATCTCCCACGTAACAATTAACAGCACAAGTAATTAGTGCGGCATTCAATCGGTTTCAAAACATTGATTGACTTATCGCGTAATTTGTTGCTTTGTTCCACATTTGAATAAGATGATATTAATAACCAATTAACAGAATGTTATGTTATTTATATATGCATTCATATTCGTCATCATTTAATGCACAATAAACAATTAAATAATAATATTTGATGCATATGTATATAACTATTCAAAAAGTCTTAAGATTTGTTTTCATATAGGATTTTCGTTTTTTCCTAACAGTTGTATTGATTCAGTCAGCTTCACTCCTATGACACATTTTTTTATGTAAACACATACAAGAGAATACCGACAGATGGTAATAGTAATTCTGAAGTCTCATCTGTGAAATTCTACGACGCTTAATGACGCGCTGCATGTGGAGTGTTGATCTACCAACGTCATAAACTACAGCCTGAGATTCACGCATCTTTCTTATTATTATAAGAATTTACTATGAATAGGTGGCCTTCACGGGACGACTTTCGTCTACCAACAATTTTAATTAATAGGCTATGACTGGCATTTTACGGGTTCTCTAATATAATAATTATTTTTTAAATTCATAAAAACAAAAGATCGTCGTGCCTTACGATTCGACCCAAGTACTAGATTTTTTTTCATTTATTTAAAGGTTTAGATTGAATTGTAAAACGGTTTTAATGATAAAAAACCTTCCCGGATACAAAATTAACATATTAACATACTCTTATCCTTCTTTTTATGTAATCACAACTTCATCGTGATTGGCCAAGAAAGCTTCTTCTTCTTCGTGTCAGCGACGTCAAATTATTTTTTCCCAGTATCTGGCAACATGGATGGCTCGTGTGTTGCCCAGCATTAGGTACTGAGATGTGCAGCTTTTTTGGGCACATGGAGCAGCGTCTTAGGTGTGAGGCGGTGTGCAGGTCTCCACAGTCGCACAGTAGTGTCTCTCCCTGCCGAAGCATTCCCCACCGCTGAGAAGTAAACGCATCCAAAAGCAATTATAATAAACTCGTTCTACACAACGTTCAATGTGCGGAGCTTGATACTGTGATACTCGTATTATGTGGTCTATTAACATCGTTGTCCCATTAGTGCATACTTATAAATGCATACATAAAATCGAGTGCAACTCGTTGGTAAACATGGTTTAACCTTTCCTTTACGGTGCTAAAATAAAAACGCACGCTCCAGTGCTGGGTAGTCAGTACACAAACAAAAATCAGCGAATTTAAATCGGAAAAATAAGAACATTCATAGCTAATCCCCTTAATTAATTATATTTGAAGTAAAAAATTGAGATTTATTGGCCAAAAACATTAAGAAACCATCTGGCAACGCTCACAGAACGGGCATAGGTCCACTTTTGTTTCAAGCTCGAGAGCTACTGCCGCTAGTCGTAGTAGTTGCCGGAGTGTGTCACTCCCATTCTTTTCCCTCTTCATTCACAGTGAAGTGTGAAAGAGTGAGATGCGAATATAGTGTCTCACTTCCCGCACATCGTGGAGACCCAATTTGTTTCCGAATTTCACAAAATACCTGCAATGTACCCGATAAATTCTAATTATTATTAATATTATTTTTTAAATCAATGCGTAAATATATTATTGAGGAATATCCAAAATATTAACCTTGTATTTATTATATTTTATAGAGATATTGATGGTTATTAGAAACAATGTGCAGAAGATATACATCACAGGAAAGGAAAGGTTAACTATAAACTTTTATTACTAAAGTTGCTGGAGGTAAACGACATTGTACATAAATAATAATAGAATTATCATATGTGTATGTGCTCGTATATATATACAATAAGTACGCTATTGTTATAAGTTGCTTCTGCATAAATACAAGGCAATTTGTACAAACTCAACATGTCAAGCGATATTTCCATACTTATCTACTTTTAATTTGCTTAATGTTTTTTTTCTTCGTGATATCAGCACGTGAGGTACTTTATTAATTACTTGCGTGTGGTGGTGTTATTTATAGTCAACATTATTTTTTATGTATTTTCATATGTGCATGAGTTGTTTATTGAATATTATTTATGAATTAACGGTAAGTTGCTGCAGTCGATATTGCAGTGGCGCAACTTACTCCTAAAAAGAAGGATAATAGATTTAAAACTGTCTCAAAGATTTGTTTAATGAACGATATTTCGTACTAAAACGATAACATGAATGTCATGATCTACCATTCAGCCTCTTTCTAATATACAAAAATATATTTAGTACAGTGAGGCCCCGCTTAACGCTGTTTCGCTTAGCTCTGTTTCGGTTTAGCGCTCTTTTATTTCAACCCGGGATTATTTCCCGAAATTGTGCACAAATAGTGGAATTAGCGAAACAAACCGGCTTAGATGAGGTAAATGTGGAAGACGTCGAAGAAATATTTCAAGAAACAGCAGCTAGTCTTTCTAATGATGAGCTCAAGGAATTAACTGAGCAAGAAGAAAACAAAAATATTGATATTAGCGATTTCGAAGAAGAGCAAAAAGAACTTTCGATGGCGTTTGTAAAAAAGAGTTTGACCACTATAACTGAAATTATGGACCAATTTGTTAAAAATGATCCAAATTTTGACAGGAGTTCAATAGCAAGACGGGGTGTTATAGATGCTTCATCCACTTATCAACAACTTCTAACAGAACGCAAAAGAAAAACGCAAACTACATTAGATGCCTTCTTGACAAAAAAGGCAAAAATTAGAAACACAGAATAGACTGAATGATCTAACTGACTTAGAATTGTATTTGTTTTTATAATTATGTATATTCGTTTATATTGTTTTTATTTTTGTAGAAATAAATGTTTGGTTTTATTTTTATTAAGAAAAATATAAGTATTAAATTTAATATTTAACCCTATTATTTACATTATAAGATAGCCTCGTTTAGCGCTGATTCGCATTACGCTCTACTTTGATGGAACGTATCCCCCGCGTTAAGCGGGGCCTTACTGTATACTAAAAATAGGCAAAATATCATTAATCTATTTATAATTTCTTAATTTAAGTATTTAATTTTTAGATTTAAAAGTTTTATTGCTTCCACGCAATTAAATATCAGACTGACAGTAAAAACGGTGTCGCGACCTATCGTTCCCAGACAATTCGTTCAACGATTCATCGGTAACGACGTGGGGCGCACTGGACGTCTGGTGCACAAGAAATTTGACGCACGGGATAACTAGTGGACAGGCTGTCTTGCTTATCTAACCTAACCTAACCTAAGGATTTGTCCAGTGATCGTAGAGTCCAGAGATCCATAGGTCTCCTTAACTTAGGTAAGGTTGGGTTAGCCAACCAGTGCATCAGTTGTTGAACGAATTGTCTGTGAACAAAATGCGGCGGGACCGATAAAATTAAAGAATCTGCCATCATTCACTAATTAATACATGATGCTATCATTGGCTATCAAAACCGCCATTAATTCAAATCACACAGTACATATAAAATATAATGTTTTTTAAAATTTCAAGCCTCGCCATTAACTTTGCATTTTCCTTATTCCTTGTTCGCAAGCTCAATTCCCAGTTTTTTTTTTATAAATAAAATACACCATTAAAATATCATCGAATAAATGTCTACTTTAAGTAAAATTTGTATTCATAAGTTGAAAACGTCGTAAATTGATTTGTAACCTTGAAATGTGTTTTCGCTCTTAAAATAACAGATACTCAAGATTTTGTATATTCGAGGTATTGGGTGATAATCAAATAAGTAAAGAATGCGTAAAGAAACCCAAGATTTTGTCATCATGAGATTAGTAAGCGACTAAATAACACCTACCTAAGGAACGTACCTTTTTTTGAATTATTCATCAAGAAAGTCAAGGCCTACCACTTCTTCACTAAAACATCATTGTTTTTGATTATACTAAGGTAAACTTCCTCGTGCTGTATGTGCTTTTATCAAATGTGTCAACATTTCATATAAATATATACATTAGTATCCGGTGGATTAATTAATCTTAGTTTGTAATTGTATTATTTGTCATCGTTGTCATTTGTCGGCATATGCCGTCAAGGATTCCCCGACCGTTGACATCGGTTAACGTGATATATCGTTTCGCTACTTTCAGTGCTCATTGTGACATCTACAGTAGGAAATTGAAAGTGCAGTCATTCCTTTTATCAACCTACATGTATTCTTTACAGGAATCTGTAAACGATGCAAGTAAATATCGTAAGGTTTCGTCACATGAGGGATTTTTCTGTAAGCCACATGTGTCAATGCCACCACACGTATGGAGTTACATAATGAACATCTGTTAAATATGATAGTTTTTTATGCATCATCTGATAGCTAAAGAAGATATATGAAAATAGTTCAGATAAGTACATTTATGCTTCAAATACTAGTTTTACAACTGACAGTCTAATTTGTATTCAAACCGAGCCGTAATGAAAGAGTTAATAATAAAAAATTATGCAGTTTTTAAAATTACGATTGTTAATTTTATTTACATGTTTCAGGAACGAAGACTATTTTGCAGAGGGTCAACGGCCGCTTCCTCCCCGGTCAGCTGATCGGCATCATGGGCCCTTCTGGAGCTGGCAAATCCACCTTGCTGGACGTACTGTCAGGCTATCGCATCACTGGAGTAGAAGGAGGAGTTTATGTCAACGGACGTGGAAGAGATCTCAGTAAGAACCCAAGAATATATGTCCATAATATAACATCACCTTGACACTTAATTGCGGTGATTAATTAGCAAACCAAAATTAGCGTAAGACTCATCTCTTCAGTTGTTAAAATGATCATCAGATAGGAGCACTTGTAGTATAATTTCAAATATTACAAGTCAACTAAGTATAAAGCCGGTCTCGCTTCCAAAAAACTAGGCGTATTATATAGATCACGTCGGTATTTCAACGATAAACAACATCTTCTTCTATATAAAGAACAAATCCGACCTATCCTTGAATACTGCAGTCACCATTGGATGGGAGCCTCAAAATACCTTCTAAACTTAATTGACTCAGTTCAAAGAAGAGCAATTCGATTGATAAACAATGACACTCTTACATCTAACCTGCAATCAATGGAACACATGCGTAATATTGTTTCACATAGTCTTTTCTACCATTATTACCACGGTCGCTGCTCTTCGGAACTTAAAGAACTAATTCCTCTTGCACCCACCCACAAACGACAAACTCATCTTACACTTGCCGAACATTCATATAAGGTTAATGTGTGTCGACCAAGAACTGGCAGTTTCTAAGTGCCTTACTTAATGCCACCGGAAAGCTTTGGAATGCTCTTCCAGCGTCTGTGATTCCTCCTTCCTATAATATGGATCTCTTTAAGAAACATATAAATATACACTTGCAATCTCCCCAACCCACACACAAACACGAACACAACACACGTTTCCCGCATGCAGCGTCCAGCTTCCCTGGCTGAGCGTCATAGAGTGCACTGGTCTTGACCGGCTGTGCTCTCCTGAATGCGATAACATAAAAATAAAAAAGCGTACTACTCATCTCTTCAATCGCAAAAATGATCATCAGATAGGAGCACAATAAATAATAAACATAATGTTAAATAAAGGTTTATTAATAATTTAAATTTGTATGTGGAGTGTTGATCCGCCAACGTCATAGACTACAGCCCGAAATTCTATGAAATTATATTATTTATATTAATCTTCTTAAAGCTAGTAACTTATTTTTAGTTACATAACAAAGTATTTATAATAATGTTATATAATACTCGTATATATATATAATACTGCAACCTAGATAGAACACGTAAATATTTCGTAGTTTATATGTAAATGAATGCGAGTGAACGGAAGGCAGAGGATCGAAGAGGATGGAGACTCATGAACAGGAGGCTTACGTTCAACGGTTGACGGATACATGATGATGATGATGATGATGACGATGATGATGATGATGATGATAACGACGATGACGACGATGACGACGATGACGACGATGACGATGATGATGATGATGATGATGACGACGACGATGACGACGACGATGACGACGATTATGATGATGATGATGATGATGATGATGATGATGATGATGATGATTATGATGATGATGATGATGACGACGATGATGACGATGATGATGATGATGATGATGATGATGATATAAATAAATAAATACAGTTCTACAGTTGATGCAATTATATTATAATCACGCCTTAAGGTGATTATTGAACGATAAATCAATAGTCACGCAACGTGAAAAACAATGAAAATAATCAATGAGAAATATTCGAAGTATTTAAAGATTATTTTTTATCTTGGGTGCAAAATCCAATATTATGTATTCATCTGCCAGTTTTGGTGGTCACCACCAAAACCGACTACAGCCAAACCCAAGCAAGACCCAAGTCTGCGCCTTTCATCTTAATAACAGACTTGCCAAGAGAAAGCTGCACATTACCTGGAACGACTTGGTGTTAGAGCACTGCGACACACCTAAATACCTAGGGGTCAAGCTGGATAGGACTCTCACTTATCAGAAACACTGTCAGTCTGTTAAGCAAAAGGTGTCCACCAGAAACAACCTACTCCGAAAAGTGGCAGGTACGAAGTGGGGAGCCCAACCAAACCTGATCCGCACAAGTGCTTTAGCTCTCTGTTTCTCTGCTGGCGAGTATGCTGCGCCAGTATGGGCGAGGTCTGCCCATACCAAGAAAGTGGATATTGCTCTGAATGAAACGTGCCGGGTGGTTACGGGGTCCCTAAAACCTACCCCAATATCAAAGCTATATCAACTCTCGGGCATTGCCCCACCAAACATACGGCGAGAAGTTACTACCAAGAAGGAACTCACCAAAGCAAGCCACGACGCACTCCACCCTATGTTTGGGTACCAAAAGATAACTACACGGCTCAAATCAAGAAGAAGTTTCCTACAGTCGACAACGGAACTGGAGATACCTGAGGCCACCCTGCGGCTGAACATGTGAAGAAGCGCAACTGAGGGGAATACTTGGATTGCCCCGAAAGAGGACCTAGCCCCTGGACATGACCAAGGGTGGAATATATGGAGGTCCCTTAACAGACTTCGGACCAGAGTATGCAAGACGAGGACACAAATGAGGGCCTGGCAGTTTTACAGCGGACCGACTGAATGTGACTGCGGCGTGGAGCAGACCCTGTCACACCTTCTGGAGTGTGCGCTGTACCCGAATAGCTGCACCCAGGAAGACCTGATGATGGCCAGAAGTAACGCCATCGACGTCGCCCACTTCTGGGCAGACAGGGTCTGACCCTGTTGTTTCCGACACGATTATATATATATCTGCCAGTATTTATGCTGTTAACATCATTAAAATTGATTTATTTTTTATTTTAACATATGATAAATAAATTATTGAGTGTGATGCATGCAAAGATGCATTGGCATGCTTGATTTGTGACATGTATTACTATATTAATACACAATAATAAAAATATAATACACCACCGAAATTTGCCGTAAATACTAATTTAAAATAAAGAAATATTTAAAATACGATAATCACAATAAATTATTGTAAATATTTATGGTAAAGGGTCCGCCATCTAACGTTTTTTTTTTCAACTAGTGCTTTTTTCGTGAATGGTAACACTTAGCTCATGTCTGATTTGACAGATATTTAGTTTTATTCTTCCGCTGAACGAATATGGTTGTGTATACGCTTGAACAACGCTGGGAAATATTGCGACATTACTTTGAAAATCAGGCCATTTTTCTTCAAAAATGAGTAAGGAATGGCCGTTACAGTCAATGGCGATCGTTATAGAGCCATTTTTGTTCACAAAAGTTGAAGAGGAGGATATTGGCAACATTTGGTTTCAACAGGACGGCGCTACGTGCCACACAGCCGAAGCTACACTCGATGTTTTGCGCCCCATTTTCAAAAAAAAAAAAGTTATTTGGCGGACCCGTTATTTTATTTTTTAAATGTGTGGAGTAAACTATTTTACAGTGATTCACTTTATATTATTTCACTATCATTTACACTTTCATATTATTGTTAGCAGATACATTTTTTGTACACGCCGTTGTAAAATAACGTATTTCTATTAGTAGTATTACGTAACTAGGTTAGTGGGCAGTTTATTAAAATCCTTGAATATTTTAGAAGCCATTGCCACGCTGAGAATATCTAAACAACAATTCATTTAGAAGTAAAAAACCCATTTTATGATAATAAAGATAGCATTCCAAAAATGTACAATATTACGCATTTTTAAGGACTCCATATAAAAACTATAAACTTAGTTTTAAAAGAGAATAAAAATTTCGGAATTTGCCGGCAGGTACAGCTCAATGGTCAAAGCGTTTGCTTTGAAAGCCAAAGGTCGTGGGTTCGATCTCCGACGAAGATTAAAAAAAAACTATTTTCAATCGATTTCTGGGCTCTAAAATACCCCGGTTGGTGTGAATTTGATGCCTCACCCTTAAAATGCCAGTCATAGCATATTAATCAAAATTGGTGTTAGACAAAAGTCATCCCGTGAAGACCACCCATTCATAGTAAATTCCTGTAATAATAAGGATGATGCGTGAATCTCGGGCTGTAGTCTATGACGTTGGCGGATCAACACTCCACATGCTTATATATATAATAGTATAAATATAATAAATTGAATTGTTTTAAGAAATCGAATTCTTTTTTCCCCTGCAATAAATTTAAGCCGTAATGATTTATTTGGGCAACTATTTTTTTGGTAGTATTTAATTCAATTAATGGGTACTAATTTCTTAGTAAACGGGAAGTAATAAATACCTAAAAACGCAATTTAAGAAATAATCATTTGGCAGCAGAAAAATATCAATCGACAGTAGAAAAATGTGCGGTATTTAATAATAGGTCAGGTTAGGTTAGGTATTCAATTTATGGGTTATTAATTCAATCATTTTACATTAATTTTCACCAATATTGAATCTTCTTCGTAGTATCAATCCGGTGGATTGGTTTGCAGCAACAGAATCTTGCATCTCGATCTCGATTCCTCTCGGTCCTCCGCAACCCTTTTCAGCTCAACATAAGCGGTACAATTCATGTCCTCGAATACTTGCTGTAAATACTCACGTCTAGGGCGCCCTCTACAGTTTCTACCCTCAACCATCCCCTCCAAAATATCGTCAAGAAGACCATCGTGTCGCATGATGTGACCAATCCATCGGGCTCGCCTCTCTGAGATGGTTCTTATTAGGTGCCTATCTTCCTTGATTATCCTGAGAACCTCATTGTTCGTGACGTGGTCTCTCCAGGAAATTCCGAGAATTCTTCTGTACGACCACATCTCAAAGGCCTATATTGAATATTACTGCCATTTAATTTTTTAACTGACCACATTCGTACTGACACAGTGGACACTGCCAATTAATTTTATTTTCTGCCGAAACGTTAAATTAGTTACTGAACAAAGAAATACAGGCCATTTATGTGTCCTTATTGTTGTATTCCACAGTATTTCTCTACAGTCTATTGAGGAAAACCCGTTGTTAGTACAATTACCAAAACTAAGTGTTTTTGGGACAAGTATTTAGTTTCCTTGTAGTCTTAGAAAACTATTATTATTTAATGAATATAAATATTCAAATTTTTATTTTTATTTGTAATCAAACTATACAATTTCAATAGTTTTTTCGGTAAATTCTTCACTGAGTTGTCTCATTGTTACTTTTTTTTTTTCGCATCGGTTGTCGATATATGCCATCAAGATTCCCCTACCGTTGACATCGGCAGCCGTGATATATCGTTTTGCTACTTTCATTACTCATTGTGACATTACGATAGGAACTTGGAACTGCAGTCATTCCTTTTATCAACCTACATGTATTCTTTACAAGAATCTGTAAAGCATATAAATAAATATTGTAAGGTCTCGTCGCAGGAGCGATTTTTCTGTTAACCACATGTGTCAATGCCACCACATGTATTGAGGATGAATATTCTGGTGCAGATATGTCTTGGTAAGAAGCAACCTGAGTATAATATGTTCCTGATATGGGAAGCAAAAATGGTAACATCCTCCTCTCTCAAAAAGAGTGGCGTTATTACGCCGCGTGAGGCAGGATGAGGAGCAGGATAACAGACAAACACTTTCTTTTAGAATCAGAGATTATATTTTCTTTAAAAAACATTACAAGCTTTCGACCACGCGGGTTGACATGCCCGCGCGGCCGCATTGCGACCTTGCCAAGCCAAAGGGTGGTGACCGACTGCCATGGCAAAACTAAGTAACTAGCCCCAATGTGGCCACAAACATAAAGGTATGGCAAGCGACAAAAATACAAGACGAATGATTGTTTATCGAGGTTTTCGGTACCAGTTAGCAAGGGCTACATCGTGCTGATGTCAATGGATAATAGTGGTTGGATTTTGTATGTTTTATTTTTCTTCAGACAAATTCAAGAAGATGTCGTGCTACATCACGCAAGACGATAGGCTGCAGCCGCTGCTTACCGTGCTGGAGAACATGCGAGTGGCTGCTGACCTCAAGCTACCGGTAGACCTTCACCAGTTCGACAAGGATGAGAAGGTAAGGTCCAAGAACCTGCTCCATGACATGTACTTTGCAACGCTTTCTTCAGGTGACAAATTTAATATAGTTTTAATATAAATTCCATTTATATTATAACTTCAACATTAAGTCGCTATCAGAAAATATTGTCCGATAGCAATACAATTTATTATTTGAGTTATTAGGACCAAATCACATAAAAATAGAGGGTGAGCCGATTTCATTTCGAAAAAAAATATTTTCCCATACATAGCCTGGGACACCTTAATGTATATGTACGAGTATACTAAAAACGAACAGCTTCTTTGATATTGTATACACTCGGTAAGCAATAAGCTATTATAATTAATAGGCTATGACTAACATTTTACGGGGGACGGATCAAATTCACACCAACCGGGGTATTTTAGACCTCAGAAACTGTTTTTTTTTTTTTTTAATAATATTCGTCGTGGATCGAACCCACGACCTTCGGCATGCCAATCCAACGCTTAAACCACTGAACTATATCCGTCGGCAAACCTAACCTAACCTAAGGATTTGTCCAGTTCTCGTAGAGTCCAGAGATCTATAGGTCTCGTTAACGAAATAACTTAGGTTAGTTTTGGTTAGGTTAGCGAGACAGCCAGTGCTCCAGACGTCCAGTGCGCCCCACGTCGTTACCGATGAGTCGTTGATCGAATTGTCTGTGAAAGAAATGCGGCGGAACCGATAAAACGAGAGAATCTGCCAACATTAACTAATTTATGCATGATGCTATCTTTGGTTTATCAAAACCGACATAAATTCAAATCACACAGTATAAAATGGAATGTTTTTTTCAACCAAGCAAACTTTGAACTATACCCGCCGGTTTGAACTATACCGAAAGGCAAATAATATAATAAATATGTAACTTGGAATGTAGCATGGATAAAACATTTGTAAGTACTATGTATCGAAAATTGTGGTTACTATGTACTTCAACTATTTGGAATTAAAAGTAATAACACTACGTAAGTTTATATTTATTTATTGATTCAATCTAAATTAAGAAGTTTAATTAAATCGGACGAATAAATCAAATAAGAAATTTAGTAAACGTTTACAGTCGATTCCGGTTAAGTGGGACACATCGGGACTTGGGCATTTTGTCCCAATTAAGCGGCTGTCCCAATTAAGCGAATTTCACATTTTTTAATTCAATTATTTGGTTTTGGCAACCAAGGCCATTAACCAGTAATACACACATAAAATTAAACAATGCATAATTTTTTTCAATAAATTTATTTCATAAACTCTTGGAAACTGTAAATTACTAATATGTTGTATAAATATAAACTTAAAAAAAAACCTAATGAAAATAATAAATGGGTAGGTACATACAATTTAATTCAATGCAAAGATGAGTCGAGTGTAGCCTGTCTTTTGTTTTTGTAACATTTCACTTCTACAAAATCAGCACAGATATTCAGTGCGGATGTAGGGCTCCCTTCATTTCCTTCCTGCATAAAATAACGCTGTAACACGGCCATACATTTTTTTGCCTCCTGGTTAGTCACAGGCACATGTGACTCTTCATCATCATCGTCATCTTCGTCTGATTTTTCATATTTTGATTTAATACCTTCTACAATTGAATCCTCATAGTCTTCATTACTATTTTAACATGGTAAATTTTTATCTATTCTTGAAAATTCTTCATAGTCAATAATAGGAACTTAATTTTACTGTCCCAATTAAGCGGAATGTTGTCCCAATTAAACATATAAATTTACTATTGGTTTCTTGGTTTGGTTTCTGTTCTTTGAGATTTGTCCCAAATAAGCGGCTGTCCCAATTAAGCGGTCTCCCAATTAAGCGGAATCGACTGTATTTATAAAAATATACTTTGTTGTTTATTTTGTCATAATCTGTCATGGATATTATTGACGTTTAAGGAATTTATAATCATTTTGAATGACGGACGAAACGTCATTTATTTGTTACGCAATCGAGAGTATTTTCTTAATCGTTTTAGTTAACACTGCGACATAACATTGATCGAAAAACGGATAGTAAAATGACCGACTAAGCTTGCTTTATGACAGCGAGAGTGAAGCAATGTAATAGTTCACTCACCTTATTTTTTTCATTATTTGTGTCTACATAAATGTGACAAAATTCTTTACTTAATCTCTATTATTCAATGCCAAATAAAAACCAACTACGAGTAGGTACAATAAAAAATATTTTGCAGTGAATATCCTCGAATGTGCTGCTAAAAAACTGATAAAATTGCATATCAACCGGCGGGTATAGCTCAATGGTCAAAGCGTTTGATTTGCAAGCCAAATGTCGTCGGTTCA
The DNA here is from genome assembly GCA_022606575.1 of Glossosoma conforme. Lineage (NCBI taxonomy): Eukaryota > Metazoa > Arthropoda > Insecta > Trichoptera > Glossosomatidae > Glossosoma > Glossosoma conforme. Next base: position 2,509,574 of record JAGTXR010000036.1, read on the forward strand.
ATACCCGAATGAAATATTAAAAAAAAATGATTTCTGTGAATTTGATCCATCACCCGCAAAATGCCGCCTATTAATTAAAATTGGTTGAAGACGAAAGTCGTCCCGTAAAGACCACCCATTCATAGTAAATTCTTATAATAACAAGGATGATGCGTGAGTCTCGGGCTGCAGTCTATGAAGTTGGCGGATCGACACTCCACATGCAGCGCTTCGCCGTGTGCACCGTGGTAAGCCTCATAGAATTCCACAGATGAGACTTCAGAATTACTATCACCGCCTGTCGGTATTCTCCTGTATGTGCTTACATTGATAAAAAAACAACTACGAGTAGGTACAATAAAAAAAATACAATAAATATCCTCATGATGAATGTACTGCTAAAAAAACTGACATAATTGCTTATTATTTTTTTATGTAATTCTCCTACTACGCTTTTTATTCACCTAAGTGGGTTTTTTACTTGAAGTTTTTGCGTATTTTCTTTTTAGTTTCTCGTTTTATTACAATGTGTACGAGTTAGACTTTGAACAATGTATCACAAAACATATAACGTTTTTTTTATCGATGTTTTAAAGTCCAGTGTGTGTAATTGTAATGCAATGCAATGAGTAAATTATTGTGACTTCCTTGTCTTCCTTTGTATCAACTATCTCACAGCTGGCAAAGATAATAAATGTACTTACTTAATGATAGATAAATAATTATTATTTGGATGAGATAACGAAAGAATTATTCGATGCACTAACGTATTCGTTGTGTTGTGACCGATATACGTCCAATAAGATAAATAATGTTTTTTTATGGCACAAATTACTCATCAGAATTTTTTCTTCTTTAGATTGAGGAGATCCTGTCAACATTGGGTCTGTATGAGCACCAGGGGACTCAGACCAAGCGTCTTTCGGGTGGACAACGCAAGAGGCTGTCAATTGCGCTAGAACTTCTTAACAACCCCTTAGTCATGTTCCTCGACGAACCAACCACGTAAGTGTAACAAATAGTTTATCATTTCATGTCACTGTGGATAGGATTCATGTGGCAGAGATGAAGATGCTGAGGTGGGCGGGCGGTGTGACTAGAGTGGACAGAATTCGAAATGAGCATGTTCGGGGTTCATTTCGGGTGGCCCCTATACCTGAAAAGATAAGGGAAAACCGCCTAAGATGGTATGGGCATGTGTAACGGAGAGATGAGGACCACATGGTGAAGAGAGCCTTCAAAATACCCACGCTGAGAAGAAGACCTGGAAGACCACAGGCGACCTGGATTGCAACTATAAAAGAGGATCTGAAAACTCTGGGATTGACCGAGAATGAAACGCAGGACAGACATACATGTTGAATTTGCACAAGGAGAGCCGACCCCAGATGAAGGGAAATGGCTAGGCTAAAGAGAAGAGATGTCACTGTGGATTCCTACATTCGGTGGATTGGTTTGTAGCAACAAAATCTTGCATCTCGATCTCTACTCTTCTCGATCCTCTACAACCCTCTTTAGCTCAGCATAAGAGCTACAACTCATGTCCTCGAACACTTGCTGTAAATACTCCCGTCTAGTGCGCCCTATGCAGTTTTGTACGCTCAACCATCCCTTACAAAATGTCCTGAAGAAGACCATCGTGGAGCATGATGTGACGGATCCATCAGGCTTGCCTCTCTAAGATGGTTCTTACTAGAGGTGCCTGTCTTCGTTGATTATGCTGAGAACCTTATTGTTTGTGACGTGGTATCCCCACTAGTAATACCACATTTCAAAGGCCTCAATTATTTGTTATCACTTTCAGATAAGCACCATGTAAGTACTAGAAAGATATTAATCTCGTCATCTTAAATATAGTCAGTCTAGCCAGCAATACGAATGTATTAGAAGTTTCTCATTTTGGACAAATGTATAATCATGAGGATGTGCGAATATAACAATATGCACCATTGATACTATTACATGTAAATAAGATCTTCAATTTGTATCTACCAGTACGTCTGGACTTTACCCGCCTCACACCGGAGGACAGTTAAGTTTCCTTGATGATGCGCTCATTCAGATTATGATCAGTTAGCAACTGATAAATCCAGTGGGAGTCCCCTCTGAACAATTGTGACCACTGCACAGAAAAGCTAAAATAAAGAGATGAAGATGGAAGATAAATGCTCTCACCGAAAATACGAGCAAAGATTGTAAATGCGTGGATTTTTTTTTAGTGGTCGCAATGCCTGCATGCCCGATTGGGCCGAGGCGATTCCCTCAAACTGCATCGAAAAGGACTCTTTCTAACAAGAGAAACTGACAGTCCCAGAGAATGTGCTCTGAGGTCTGGAAGGGGGCGCCACAGGGACAACTAGGGTTTGAAATTTGATTAAATGAGTATAATCTATCATTAAAAGTGCCGTGCCCAGTCATTAGTTGGGTAGACCAGTGATCAGGGCTTATCCATTTAGCAGTTAGTCTGAAGTTAATGTCTTGTAAGAACAGAAAGGTAGTTCTACCTTTGGTGGAAGATAACTAACGTACATTCATGAAAAGTATTAGAAAACATTCATGATTACTTAAGTATTTGTGCATTTGAGCATTGAGAATTGTCAAACAGTTCAACGTTACGGACGAGTTTACTTTTACTTAGAGTTGACTTGGATGTCAATACAAAACTAGTTATTTGTTGATGTGATCAATAAACGACATAAACAATAATATTTAACGTTTTGAATGAAAAACATAGACATTCTTCATCATGTGTGATTGATGATGCATACACGCATAAATATATATCATTATGCAAGGTTACGTAAATTATTTTCTCCTTTATTAACTTTTTAAAAGAAAGAGAAACATTACTATCAAATTGTTCGTATTTTAATTAAACATGCTTAATACATTATAAATGTATATAAATATTTACAATTAGTATATCAGATAATAAGTTGGTAATGGTAAAAAGTAAAAAAAATGTTTTTAACTCTTATTTATTTATCGAAAAGGTCATTTAAACATATAATATTTAAAATAAAATGACAATTATCATTTAACATCAATAAATTTGACATATCATACTTTTACCAAAGTATAAAGAGTTGTTTGCCGGAATAAGCTAACATCCAGCTAACCCTATCAGGTCAAGCTGGTTAGGGTTATGTTCCTGGAGGTAGTAAATGCTTTCCAAAGGCGGATGAACCTTTATGGTCAACGGCATTACGGTGTGGAAATAAAGGGGAAAATACCACATTAAAGGTCCAAAGGACATCCCATGTATCAGCTAATATGATCGCATATCAATTATACTAAGATCGTGAAGAGTGCAGATAGAGATGCATGATTTTGTTGCTGCAAACCAATCCACCGGATTGATACTATGGAGAAGAAAGAGTTGTATGTATTGTGTGCTTCATCAATATTATTTTTCAATTTTAGCTTTTGGCAAGAGAAATTACGTAGCCATTTGCCATGTTAGTGGAAAAAGATATATTTATTTATGTCTATTTCATAAAATTTTAGAAACTACAAAAGGCAGATAAAAACATACTAATATATGTAAACACTGATTTTTTGAAAGAAAGGAAAATTTAATGGATTTTTAAAAGTTGGAATATTTCTGATGACTAAGAATTTTCGTTTTCTATAAAATCGAATCAAATATTACGAGTCAATTAAGTATAAAGCCGGTCTCGCTTCCAAAAAACTAGGTGTATTATAAAGATCACGTCGGTATTTCAACGATAAACAACTTCTTCTTCTGTATAAACGACAAATCCGACCTATCCTTGAATACGGCAGTCACCTTTGGATTGGAGCAACAAAATACCTTCTAAACTTAATTGACTCAGTTCAAAGAAGAGCAATTCGTTTGATAAACAATGACACTCTTAAGTCTAACCTGCAATCAATGGAACAAAGGCGTAGGTTTAGTTAACTTAGTATTTTCTACCGTTATTACCACGGTCGCTGCTCTTCGGAACTTAAAGAACTAATTCCTCTTGTACCCACCCACAACTGACAAAATCGTCTTACACTTGCTGAACATCCATACACGGTAAATGTGTGTCAGCCAAGAACTGGCAGTTTCCAAAGTTCCTTCCTTAATGTCACCGGTAAACTTAGATAGTTCCGGGAGAGGAATTCCAGGTTTTTGTATTTTTGTTTACTATATTACATTGTAAATGAGATAAAAATTGATTGAATGTTTGACGTTTTCACAAATCATAGGACTTTCCCAAATAAAAACATTCTTAAATAGACTAATTAAATTTGATTTTTTTTTTCATTATTTTTCAGTGGCCTGGACAGCTCCTCGTGCACCCAATGCGTTTCTCTCTTGAAGGTGTTGGCTGAGCAGGGCAGAACCATCGTCTGCACCATCCACCAGCCTTCTGCATCACTGTTCCAGAAGTTCGACCAGGTCTACGTTCTGGCCTCGGGAGAATGCATGTACCAAGGAAGCACAGACAACCTCGTGCCCTATCTCCAGTCCTGCAACATGCCCTGCCCACAGTTTCACAATCCAGCTGATTACGGTAAATATATTTAATAACTATTTATTTGTTACATATAGTTTTAGCATTCACTTTGAGATCCATTTCAATATTAAACAGATATATTGCTATGCACTGTTACATCAATTGCTAGAAGACTGCAGTTTCCCTTTTATTTCGATAACTTTACAATCTTCTGGCCCGGACCACGGCATTCAGGCCGGGCCAACCACAATGCGACCTCGCCGTCTGTTCACATTGTTCTGCGCGCATTGTTCGGTGACATCCAGCGTCGCAAGTGGCGATCTCTATAACTAACGTCTCTCCCGTGACCGGACTTGTCCAAAATGACAATATGGCGGCACATACATGTACGACAAGCGAACAGAAATAAGAGACGAAATACTGATAATTATTTGTGAAAAACTGATATCAATAGATACCTATAATAATTATTCGTATTTGTAAAGGTTATATGATCAAGAACAATAATTAAATAAATTATAAGTACATTTTTTATTTAGAAACTTAATAATTATTGCTTTATGAACTTGTAATTGCATAAATAATATAAAACATTGATATCTAAACTATTGCAACGTAATGCATAATTAGCGAATAATCACTCACTTGCAAATTATGTAAATTTCTATATTTCTTCTCACTTGAAACATTATACTTCTGTGATCTCAATTAACCTGATACAATGTTATATAAAAATACATGGCATTAATAATGTATTTGTTTCCAGTAATTGAATTGGCGTGTGCAGAATACGGAGAAGACAAAATCAAATCCTTGGTCAACAGTATGGATAATGGAAAATCTCTGCAGTGGTTCAAAGATCCTGCAGCTATATGTGATTTGAAAACATTGAGGACCAGAAATCCGCTGTCGAAAATGACAAGAAACAAATCTCAAGGCTTGGAAGAAACTAGTGAAAGCAATCAGCTTAAAGTTCTCATGAAGAGGGGATTCCTAATGGCGAAACGAGATTTGGTAAACTATACATTTATACCTGTTTTGATCATTCATATTGTATTTTTTTCATGTATTATATTTTAAGGGAAACGCCGAAAATAGATTTTTATTTTGAATTGTAACATATCTCTTGTGAAATTTCAGACTCTAACACATCTCAGAATATTGGTCAACATCCTCACTGGTATAATGCTGGGACTGTTGTTCGTCGATGCTGGAAATGAGGGATCGAGAGTTCTAGACAACTACAACTTACTCTTCGCCATCCTCATGCACCACATGATGTCCACCATGATGCTGACAATCCTCACCTGTAAGTTTTGAAATGTTTACCTCCTCTCATGATGGACGTCATACGAATATACTCTTCGGAACTTAAATAACTAATTCCTCCTGCACCCACATCCGACAAACTCATCTTACACTTGCCGAACATCCATACACGGTTAATGTGTGTCGACCAAGAACTAGCAGTTTCCAAAGGTTCTTCCTTAATGCCACTGGTAAGCTTTGCAATGTTCTTCTAGCGTCTGTGTTTGCGCCTTCCTACAATCTGAATCTCTTCAAGAAACAGATATATATGCACTTGCTATCTCCCCAAACCACACACAAACACGAAGACAACACACGTTTCCCGCATGCAACGTCCAGCCTCCCTGGCTGAGCTTCATATGCACTGGTCTTGACCGGCTGTGCTTTCCTGCATGCGATTACATAAAAAAATAGCATGTATGTATATGCAATAGATAGATATAAAATAATGTTTTTTTTTTCAGTTCCAAATGAAATGTCTATATTATCGAAAGAGCATTTCAACAGATGGTACTCGCTACGGTCTTACTACGTTTCCGTGACGATTGTTGACATTCCGATATCGGTAAGTTGTGATTAAAAAATAAATATAATTATTCACGTGACGTAATTTTAAAAACAAAACATGAACTGCTTGTCGCTTCCTCTTTATTATCTGGTCACATTAACTGCTATCTGCAAATAATCCATGCAAATTTGTGTGTAATATAAAACAAAATATTCAAGTTAATAATATGCGGTGTAAACATGTTTATTGACCAAAGTCCTTAAACCAAAAAGCGAGATAACCTTACAGTGTACCGAATTTACAATTGGCACATAACAATATATCACAGATGCTTGATTATTTCGTCTATTATCAACACAAGGAGGCCATAAATCTATTATCCTCATCGTCTTCCATAGAGCTCAATTAATTATTTGTGATTTATTATTAATAATGTAAAGATGTTATCCCAGTAATGAATGCGTCAATAATATATATATTTACTTATAATACGTTAATATTATGACGTATTAGAGTCTAATATTATAAGACTAATCTAATATTAGTTAGACAATACTAATATTGAAGGTTTTTTTATTTATTGAGTTAAATACAGAAATGCAAGAAAAACATAATGTTGTATTATAATATTACAATTTATTTCAACAACAACGTTAACTAATTTCAAACTTTTCACTGAAATGGACAATTAAGTTAATCGTTCGTGGTCGGCGTGCATGTCAATGCCATTTTTCGTATTATTATAAGTTATAAATATACTGATATCCTCCAATCAAACTTTGATATCGATTTACTGGAAGACAGGATGCAGGATCAAGCTCACAATACAAAGAACTTGTTTTTGTTTCACAATTCGCGTTTATTTGTCAAGCATATCATATCATGCTGATATCAATACGTACATACCCCTTTACTGCTGTGATCTATTAGTGAATCGGCTGCCCGAGGTGTCGAATGAACTAAGAGCGCTAAGGGCGGCCTTAGCTCCTACAGGGGGTATTTTCTGAAGATTTTCCCTACCACCCAAAAAAAAACAGGGGTACCAAATTTTTTTCTGCCCAGGGCGCCACAAGGTCTAAAGTCAGCACTGATTACAACAAAGAACGACTTACAAACTAATGATAGTCAAAGTATTACTATTTAAAAAAAAATCAAAGCAGTGTTGTTCGTTTATGATGCATTATTTTCTCACCTCACTTTTACTCAAGATAAAGCGATTAAATTCTTAAGTAATCTGTGCAAATTTGCAAAATTTTAAACTGATATTTGTATTTATTTACAGGTGCTGTGCTGCTTCTTGTTCACGATCATTGTTTACACAATGTCTGGTCAGCCATTGGTTCCATTCCGGTTCGGAATGTTCTTTGCGATATCCTTGCTGGTGGTGTTTGTAGCACAGAGTTTCGGCCTTATGATTGGTGCAGTCTTCAATGTTGTAGTAAGTTTATATCAATATAATACTGTAACATCCTCCTCTCTCAAAAAGAGGGGCGTTATTACGTCGCGTGAGGCAAGATGTGGAGCAGGTCAGCAGACAAAGACTTTCTTTTAGAAGCACAAATTATATTTACGATAAAAACATTACAAGTTTGTGACCACGCGGTCTGACATGCCCGCGCGGCCGCAGCGCGACCTTACTTCGTCAAAAAGTGTTGATCCACTGCTGAGGGGGTCGCCGGCGCTACGGATCTCACTCAGCGCCGCCGGTGGCAAAACTATGTAACTAGCCCCAATGTGGTCACATACATAAAGGTATGGCAAGCGACCAAAATACAAGACGAAAGATTGTTTATCGAGGTTTTCGGAACCAGTTAGCAAGGGCTACATCGTGCTGATGTCAGTATATATCAATATAATACTAGTCTAGTAACTTTAGATTAAGTCTGAGATCGCGACCAAGATGACAAAGAGATTGGACGAGTCATCTCAAGAGCCGCTATGACTATGCAACTTCAGACCAAAGCAAATAACTACAATTTTGCCCGTCTTGTTTTTGCGGAATACTTTAATTTATGCGAATTCTTTCCACGATTTTATACTTAATTGCAAAAAATAATCGTATTCAAATTACGATAGAATTAAATTATGTAGTTAGCATATTAAAACATATGTTTTTTTATGATTTCGACCTCTGGCGTCATTGAGCTTATAGAAATATTCAAAATTTTCCATTACGTTTTTTGTTTCGTGTTTTATTATATGTGTGAAAATATGTTACGATTTTTATTTTTACTCATACTAAAATTTATCTCGGATGACCCCTTGGTTTTCGTCTTTTGTGAAACATGGCTATTTATTTTTTGATTATTCTTTTAATTATTATGCATTAAAATTAAATCGTCAATTTTTGTTTTACTATATTTGATCCATGGCTGGAGCTCGCCACAAATAACCACTGCAAATCTCTGCCTGCTGCAATGGTCTACGCCTTGTCCTAAATCACAACACAACAGTTATATTATCTAAGAGTATCGGATAATATAGCTTCTGTCTCAGACCGAGACTTATTTGAGTTTTTGCTAAACAACATTTTTAAGGAGTTCGACTGATTAACTTGAGGATCATTTGGTCAAGACGATGATCCATCCAAGTTGAAGCCCGCATCCATAACTTCGGTGATCAAATCAGAATCGCTCTTACAACAAGCTTATGTCGTTGGTCACTAATTTTATTTTCAATAATACAAGCAATCGATCGCCCACACAAATTGTTTTACCTTATTAGGCTATGGATAAATTTAGAATTTCGCAAATCCCCCACCAGATAAATCTCTGATCCAATGACCCAATTTCTCAAGAGCAAACCGGTTTTTTGCACATACTATAACTCATTGAAGGAGTACTTACATTTTGTAATGCAGTTTCTAATAAAGATACATATGATTGTACAATTGCTGCCACTACGCACACTTACATTATTTCCAGAGTTACAACATCATATCGTATAACTTGTGAAAATTTTATATATAAACACATTTATACATAGCATCGAAAATTTTAACGTGTGAACCACTAACTTTTACACCCACGTTTGGTGTTGCTCACCAAAGCCCGTTACTTGTATAACGAGAAAGTACTCCGAAAACAATGCGTTGGTAAGTGCTCCCAAGGAGCGTAGGTACAAGGTATTGCAAGGATTAGGAACAGATTAATAACACAGATTTTTCTGAAGACATTTACATATATTTACGATAGACTTTACAAACGTATTGCCCGACCTAGTCACAGCATTAGGCCGAGCCACAATACAATATGCTTTCGCCGACGGGCGGTACACAACTGGCGTGATGGGCTGTCGCACCGGCGCCACCAGCGGCGGTCTATATAGCTAGTCCCAATATGGCGGACACATAAATCTATGGCAAGCGAACAGAAATAAGAGACAAAATATTGAATATCGAGGTTTTCGGTACCAGTCAGCAAGAGCTACATCATGCTGATGTCAAGTGTAATACATAAATCTATCTGTCCAGAAGATGCTGGAACACAATTACTAGAGCCAAACATTTCACAATACAAATCAAGACTATGAAATATTACATACCTGTATGAATGTGCTTTCTCGAATAATCAATAAATAATCGAGTTGTGGTAATCTTACTTACTCTTAATTGTTAATATAATATATATTATTTATTCCAGAACGGTACATTCTTGGGCCCGACTCTCTCAGTACCGATGATGATGTTTGCCGGATTTGGAGTGACTCTTCGTGATCTTCCTAAATACCTTTACTGGGGCTCGTACGTCTCCTATTTGCGGTATGGCCTGGAAGGCTTTGTGGGAGCCATCTACGGAGAAGAGAGGGCAACCCTCGACTGTAACGCAGGATACTGCCACTTCAGGTAAAATTAACTAAATAATCATAATAACAGTATCTACAATACTACGTTGTCTTGAAGCTCGCAATTGTGCCTCCTCAAATATGACTAAATTAAATCAATTAAGTTTCATCAGTCAGTGCCAAAAACCTTTACATGCCTTAAACCTGTAATCATAAAATCAATGTATTTTTTTGAAGTACACGCCAGTAGTTGTTATTATATTTAATTACATTAGTAAACGCATTAAATTATTACGATTTTAACAGAATATCATTACAAACACCATTATAATTTATAAATATTTATTTATTTACCTTGTTTTTACATGGGTCAGGTAAGATAAGTACACTATTAGATGACTGCAGTTTCGACTAACTCCTAGCCTTTCTCAATCCTTCTCTTGTTTAAGAGATAAAAAATATATAGGCTACGAGTTAGTCGAAACTGCAGTCTTCTAATAGATAACTTATCTTACGTGATACATGAAAAAACAAGGTAAATAAATAAATATATATAACTAATTTTGTCTGTAAAAATGAATCCATAAGTAATTAATGTTGGCCCTAAATAGCAATCAACTATGGAATGTAGTCTAATGTGTTTGTTCCAGAATATTTTTTTAAAATATATACGAATTGAATTGTACTTAAATCCACAGTAGTAATTATAAAATATTGGGCAAGACAAAAAGGAGTATAATGTGAAGAAAAAGTTAATTGACCTGAATTCCTTCTGCAAACGAAACATGTAATAACGGCAACAAAGTGAATGGTTGCGACACAAATTTATTGTTGAAATCGATATGATTTCTTCGCAAAAATGTAAACGAAAAAATTATATAATAAATCAATTTTAAATACGGAAATTCAAGTCAATGAATAATATACCAATACAATAGGGCCTTCTTCTTTTATTCATTTTTTTATCTTAAAAAATGAAGAAAAGAAATATATAGATGCGTGTTGTACCTTGCAAGTAACACACAAGGTTAGATTATACATGTTACAAATAGTTGAAGAACGTAGGAGCCTATTCCATGTCAGCTTTGATTTCCTTGATGAAGTTTAACAGCAAGGGACCGTCAGAACTAAGCAGCAGTTCAGGAAAATCCTCCCAAGAAATGGTTGAGGCTCCCAGGCGACAACACAGAATGCGTCTCCTATTTTCATGAATAATGCACTCCATGAGAGAGTGTCTCAATGTCTGTTGTATGCCTGGATCACGTGGACATGCGTCGAAAGAAGAGAAGCTAAATCTTCTTAGAAATTCTCTGAATATTCCGTGTCCGGTAAACGCTTGAGTGAGATGATGAAAGTCCACCAATCGCGGCTGCAAACCTATTGTTAGTGCATTACGAAAACGGAGAATTTATTTACTATGTTTTTACAAAGTATGTAATATTGAGATATTTTACATGTTTAAATTACTAGTTGTGAGGTGAAAATGTTGTTTTTTTTTTCATTTCAGATATCCTAGAACATTCCTGTCTGAGATAGCAATGAGCGGATCGCAGTTTTGGAACGACATCATTTGTTTATCTGCGACTTTGGTAGTTTTGAGAATTGTGGCTTTCTTCCTCCTCAGGTGGAAATTGACGGCCGTGCGATAAAAAACCATAAACAATAATACTATACCTAATGTGATATAGATATATCGCATTACCCCGAATATGACGAGGCGTTTTTATATGTGAAATACAAGTACAGTCGATTCCGCTTAATTGGGACACCGCTTAATTGGGACAGCCGCTTATTTGGGACAAATCTCAAAGAACAGAAACCCAACTAAGAAACCAATAGTAAATTTATATGTTAAATAGGGACAACATTCCGCTTAATTGAGAGAGTAAATTATAAGCAATGAAGAAAATCAGGATATGTTGCAAGTTCCTATTAATAACTATGAAGAATTTTCAAGAATAGATAACAAATTACCGTGTTACGATGATAATGAAGACTGTGAGGATTCAATTGTAGAAGGTATTAAATCAAAATATGAAAAATTAGACGAGTATGACGATGATGATGATGAGTCACCTGTGCCTGTGACTAAACAGGAGGCAAAAAAATGTATGGCAGTGTTACAGCGTTATTTTACGAAATTCGCTTAATTGGGACAGCCGCTTATTTGGGACAAAATCCCCAAGTCCCGATATGTCCCAGTTAAACGGAATCGACTGTATTTAGCCACTTAATCGCCACATGTTTATAGTGCCTGGCATTGACACCATCTCTTGAATATCTCCCAAACTGTCGAAAAATATCGATCCTTTTTGGTTTGTTATATTTTTAAATATTCATAGATGTCGTTGTGAGAAAATCGTAATTAATTTTGAAATACATCTTTCGAATATTGCGAAGCGCGCACAGCTGCGCATATGGCGATCGTCTACGTAGAGCGCACATGTGTGCTTACGGCGATCGTCGGGCTAATAATTTAGTTTAAAATTTAAATATTTTCATTTTCAAATATTTAAATCATGTTCTGCTCTTTTTTCGAAAAATCTCTATGAGCTATTAAGTGTTCTAGATATCCTTTATTTCGACACCATTTTTATCTTTTTTCCTTTCTGGACTAAGTCTATTTAGAGTACTGCAACGAAAAGCACATTACTAAAGAAATCGTCACGAAATATTTGGGAAAATGTGATATTGCAATAGTATAATTAAAATAGTGTTTTAATGATTGATTTGCAATTTTGAATTATGTTAATTTTCATGTTAAGTTTTTTAAGTGTAGATTATTTAAAAAAAAAGAACCAAATACTATGGAGCGTTTAGTCAAGAAAATAAAAATGTAAATGTTTTTTTTCAACTAGTAAATTGATTTCAGTAGTATTAAAATGTAGTAATGAATATTAACCCTTTCGTTACGGCTCGGTGGAATACAAATTATACTGTCAATATGGCGCGAATTTTTCAAACCATTTTTTTTGCTTAAAACTAGTATTTGAAGCATAAAGGTACTTATCTGACCTATTTTCATATATCACATTCGTCTATCCTTTAGCTATCAGATGATGCATAAAAAACTATTAAATTTAACAAACGTTCATTATGTAATGTATGTGGCATTGACACATGTGGTTTACAAAAAAATCGCTCCTGTGACGTAACCTAACGATATTTATTTACATGCTTTACAGATTCCTGTAAAGAATACATGTAGGTTGATAAAGGGATTGACTGCACTTCCAATTTCCTACCGTAGATGTCACAATGAGTACTGAAAGGAGCAAAACTATACATCACGGCTACTGATTTCAACGGTCGGGGAATCTTTGACCGGCATATGCCGACAACCGATGCGAAAGGGTTAATAGAAAACATTAGAGTTGATAATGAGCAAGATGACACTTGGAGTAAGTCGCTTAGGGAGGTTTATAGACATGCCTCGTGTTCAACCACCAGCTGAATATTGCCATATATTTTTTTTATTTAAGGACAATAGCTTAATAACATTGACTTTTATATATTTTAATGAGGGCTGTGGATATAAATATTTGATATTAAATAATTATATTACCGGTGCCGTGGTACTAACGGTATATCATGTGGTTTTTATATTTATTACATTGTAAATTTATATGTAACTTTAAGGAACCCATAAATGTGTTAGCAATTTATTGTAGTAAATACGAATAAAGTAAAATTAACACTATGGTACGAAATATAGTATAACCCAGAGCTCCGCAACCTTTTCTCATCTACGGCACACCAAAGTACTTCTTTGGATTCTACGGCACACCAAAGTTCTCACCTTGAATACCGCGGCACACCAAAAGCCAAAAATACATATTGATTTGATCAATTTCACTTTTTTTAAAGTTCATTTAGAACTCAATAAAGCAAGTACCTCGTTGTATGTCTAAATAAATAGGCGATAGGCGCTGGGAGCTTGAGGACCGTTGCAAAATTATTTATTAAAATATTGCCTTATTTGATCGCGGCACACCTGTATCGGCTTACGGTACACCAGTTGCGGAGCACTGGTATAACCTACACTCTACAGCTTATAGGTAATTATGTGAACTATTTTCGTAGTTGTATGGAATATTTCCAATAAGATGCAATTTTTTACCTTTTACAAGCCTTTTTGTAAACGATCCTAGTTAAAATATATCCTTCCCATTTTTTTTTCATATTTTTGTATGCTTTGAATGTAAATCTTTAATATTAAAAATCAATTTAAATTAAATAACTTCTTAGGTTTTCACGGCCAGATTTGATATTGTGGCTTTTGGGTTTAACCGTGTGTGGCGTTTAGGCGTGTGTGGATAGAAGAAATTCGCCACACACGGCTAAACTCAAAAGCCACAATACCGATTTAAATTATTTGTTAACTGGGATAAACGGTATAATATTTTTTATATGTATGTACTTTAAAATGGCCTGTATTTCTTTGTTCAGTAACTAATTCAAGGTTTTGGCGGTAAGTTAAATCAATTGGCAGTAAATCAAATTAATCGGCAGTTGACGTAATACGTTGGTAATATCCACTGTGTCAGTATGAATGTGGTCAATTATAAAACTATAATGGTAGTAATACATTAGATATTGGTAAAAATTAATGTTAAGTGAATGAATAATTAACCCATTAAATTGAAACCTAACCTAACCATATGTATTATTAATTAGCATTAATTAATTATTTTCTGCCAATTCATTGTTCTTCTCAGTGCCGGTTTTAGGGGGTGGCGAAGTGGGTCGGTGCCCCAGGGCGTCGAATAAGCTAGGGACGCCGAGGGCAATCAATCTTTCTAATATTTTTTAAAATATGAACGATATAGGGCGCTAGAAAAAATTTGCCCCGGGGCGCCGCAGGGTCTTAAACCGGTACTGGTTCTTCTACTGCCGATTGGTAATTTTTTACTTCACTTTCTATGTATTTATTATTTATTACTGACCGTTGGCTCAATAATTACTGCACATTAATTAAATTGAAACATGCCCAAAAAAAATGTTGTATAAATCATTTGACGTTTTTCTTAGATTTAATGATGAACTAATAATATTTTGAGACTGAAATATCAATTTATTACGAAATAATATAAAAAGAACATTGAATCAAAATAACTTACTATTAAATAATATATATATATATATACACAACATTTTTTTTCACCGTTATATATATATAATCGTGTCGGAAACAACAGGGTCGGATCCTGTCTGCCCAGAAGTGGGCGACGTCAATGGCGTAACTTCTGGCCGTCATCAGGTCTTCCTGGGTGCAGCTATTCGGGCACAGTGCACACTCCAGAAGGTGTGACAGGGTCTGCTCCACGCCGCAGTCACATTCAGTCGGTCCGCTGTTGATATTGTAATACTATTGTAAATGTAATTTTTTGTAATTCTTATCCGTCTTAATTCATGACAAAATATATTGTAACAACCACAGATATTGTATTATCTGTGATAACAACTCTATTAGTTTTAAAAATATAATTACACATTATGTTAAATAGGGTCCGCCATCTAACGTTTTTTTTTTTCAACTAGTGCTTATTTCGTAAAAAGTAACACTTAGCTCATGTCTGATTTGACAGATAATTAGTTTTATCCTTCCGTTGAATATGTTCGTTATCTTGTGAAAAAATTGAAAGAAACTGGCATGCTCATCGATAAACCAAAGCGTGAAAAATCAAAAACAGTGCGTACACCCGAGAATATTGCTGCTGTGGCAGAAAGTGTGCGTGAAGCGCCATCAATGGCGCTTCCATGCGGCGCGGCCATGTTGAACGAATTTTTGTTCACAAAAATTGAAGAGGAGGATATTGGCAACATTTGGTTTCAACAGGACGGCGCTATGTGCCACACAGCCGAAGCTACGCTCGATGTTTTGCGCCCTGTTTTAAAAAAAAAAAGTTATTTGGCGGACCCTTTATAATTATTTTTTTACATACAATTCCAGAAATTGCGTTATATTTCTTGTTCATCTTTTAACTATTATTAAAATAGCAAAAACCAATGGTGAGTTAGCCATGGCATATATGATAGTTGCTCAATCTGTGGTGCGCAATCCGCTTGGGGAGTCTTCCGTGGATTCTATAAAGATTGCCATTTGAGGGATTGCTATACACTGTATATAGAGTGTTGATCTGCCAACTTAATTAGACTACATCCCGGCATTCCCACATCGTCCAAAAAATAATATCAATTATTTTAATAATTAAGTACTTTATATGTTATGTAATAATGTTTAAATTGTATGTACAAACATATATAATCAACTTTTCAATTGATAAGTAGGTTTTTTGAAATCTCATTAAAGGAAAATGTGATAAATGAAAACGAGTTTTATTTTGTAAACCTTGTTCCACAACAGCTTCCAAAATGTAAAATATTACGACAAGAAACAGACGACGACAATACCATAACTTCTACTAACTGGCCTCAATACCTGAAAAAATAATAAAAAACCGCCTAAGATGGTATGGGCATGTGACACGGAAAGATGAGGACCACATGGTGAAGAAAGCCCACAACATACCCACACTGAGAAGAAGACCTGGAAGACCACAGGCAACCTTGAACGCAGGCAGGCTTGAACGAGAATGCAACACAGGACAGACAGACATGAATGTGCACAAGGAGAGCCGACCCCAGATGATGGAAAATGGCGAGGCTAAAGAGAAGAAAGAGAGTAACTAATTCAAGGTTTTGGCAGTAAATTTATCGAAATTGAATAATTACCCCATAAAATGGAAACCTAACCTAACCTAACGTATTAATAATAACCATTTTTTAATTATTTCCTGCCAATTTATTATTTTTCTATTACCGATTGATATTTTTCGACAGCCAAATGATTATTTTGTATTTTCTTTCTTAGGTATTTATTTCTGACCGTTTGCTAAATAATTTTGAAATCAATAAGTTTTTTTTCTAATATAGTGGTACCTCAGCTTGTCACCAATATAACGAGATAACTACGAATTTAGCACTAAAAATGAGACGTTGGTTAACGCCTAAACGTTTTTATGACCACAAAACTAACTTAACTTTTACATGCTGGAAACAAATTTATTATTGTATTTTTTGCTTAATATTTTTCTCTCAATGTGCAAAATATTTTTTTAATTTTAGTATTTAAAAAATGCACTTAGAGCGTGTAAATTCACGAACATAAATAAAATATTAGCAAATTTACTGCGAAATAAGCTCATGTTTACTGTCTAGCTCTCACAGAGAGCGCTTGACCACATCACTGTTTCACACAATTATTTTTTAATTTTATTAATGTGGATGACCTCATCATACATTATAGCGCCGTGCAAATTATAGTAAAAAACCGACGTATATGTAGTTTACAAAGTCTCTCCACAACGGAGAGTGCTATTATTATACATCTATTGAAAATATTCTGTACTAAGTTTGATTCATGCTATAATGCTTTCATAATATCTTAACAGATGGCAGTCAATACAATAATAAATAATAATGCATGTAAAAATAAAATAATAAAATATATCTATGTGTAATTGTATGGTGTACCATTACTTTTTTAGTACATTCATGACAAAAAAAACAACCTTAATAAAAATTGAAAATTCAAACAAGTGTATGACACTTGACAAGGAAATGCGTAAAAAAGTAGAAATTATTGAGTCAGCCCTGGAGAAAAATTATTTATACTATTAATTTTTATTTTAACTATTTCCTTATTTAATTGAATTGTTATATATTATAATATTACGGGATACATATATCGTTCTCCATTTCAAAAATAAAATATTCTAATCATTTTACACACGTAAGTTTTACACCTTATGTACACGTAACTGTTACAATTAATATTACAGTAAAATGTATTGTTAAATGTTCCAAATGCCATTAAACCTTGTTTGTATAATGCTTTACATGTGGTTTCCAATATTGTACGGAAACCATAAAAAAAATAGATATGTAAAAAGATTGAATGGACTCAGTGCCGGCTTTATACCCTGCGGCGCCCTAGGATAATATTTTCTGGCGCCCCATGTTGTATACATTTAAAAAAATCTAAGCAAGATTGGTTTCGCTCGGCGCCGCTAGCATATTCGACGCCCTGGGGCACCGACCCACTTCGTCACCACCTAAAACCGACACTAAATGAACTAAAATACAATCGGCTCTTTTTGCCGTTCCACATATTATGTAAAAAGTAAAAACAAACACAAAAATTAAATTATTTACCAGTTGGAACCATTGTCTCACACGTTTGACAAAGTCCGATAACGGTACTATAGTGGCAGTCATAACTATGAGATAATTTGATTCTTCAGGAAATTTAATCTTATACTTGAATGTCGAGCATAGTGCGATCTATTAACACATTTTTGTTTTATTCTAATCACTATCTGTAGGTCACCATTTGGCTACTAGGACAAACGGTCAAAGTTACAGTTTATGTAATATTATATTATTAATAAATCATAAGTTTGCTACCGGAAGTAAAGCTATAAGCAAATTTAAAAAATCACGACCTTACATCAAAATACTTGACACAGAGTTCAGCTATGAATTAACGATCACAAAAAAATGTAAATATGATTATTTGTATAATTCAATTATTGATAAGGACACGTGTATTTCTCAATTAAAAACTCGTGAACCTTTTTCAATTTCAATTATTTATTTCCTTCAATAACATTACAAAACATTTTACATTTTAATTCATTATTGAAGTATTTACATATAAGTGTGGCCCTGCAAATGTATTGACACATTTAGTGTCAATGACCTCACACCCAGAACAAGCGTTAAGAGACTCAATGCAAATAGTTGACTTGTAACAACAAAAACCCTGTCATAAGTAAATCATGGTTGACCCACAAATAACACGGCATTATTGTCACAAAATCAAACTTTTAACATTTCGCCTTCATCAACACTAGACTTTATAAAACGCTGACAAGAAACTGTACGTAATTAATAGTGTGACTAGGTAAACATCATGGAAATAAAAGTAGACTCTCTGACTTACAGGCTCATCCGCTTTTTATGTTTAATACATCAATTTTTCAAAAAATAGTCTCTTATTCTCCTAGAATAACCCACTTAAGCTCTTGTGAGAAAACTACAATTTGCGTCTCTTATTTTTTCCCTAACTTATATATTAAAGACTGTATTAAAACTGGATATTTATTATAAAGCAACTCTACCATCAATTTATGACGCAGACAATGGTTTTGACGAAAATATTTACGGGCGTACGTGACATGACTCAGGTTGCAATATTTTGCCTCGTTCCTTAAGTCAAGACTTTAATTTATGAGAAATATATCTATCATTATAACATTAAGGTCTTCGTCTGGCCAACTTAAAAAATGGTAAAGTATTCCTAGACATTTGAATTGATGTCTTATTTCTAGGAACACTAGACTGAATCAACCAAAAGTCTATGAGTTAAGGAAAATGATTTTTTCTCTTCTTCTGTGAAACTGGCTACTTTTATAAGAGTAAGTTTATTACCACGACAAATTTTAAAAGGCATAGTGAAAACCTACTAAATTACATATGTACACACATGCTTCCATTCCTCTTTTTCCTTAATTTAATGCTTCAAACTAATTACATTTTGTCTCTAAAAAAAGTGCACTTAGAATTTACTTTCTTCGATTGAATGCATAATTGATTTCCTAGAATAGATAATCAGTTTTATTTCCGCCATAATAGTATTCAAATTTACAGATAAACAGGTTTCATTATGGCTGAAGATTTTATTAATATGTATCAAATGTAATATGTATTCTCTATGTCAATTAATAAAAATACTCAACACCGCAAATGTACGTGTAACATAGCAGTCATTATGTATATTTGACTGCTATGACACATTAGACAGAACTGTCATAGTTATTAAATACGAGTACAGTACAGTACAATTTCGGGGAATTCCCGGGTTGAAATAAAAGAGCGCTAAACCGAAACAGCGTAAAACAAGACAGTGTTATGCGGGGCCTCACTGAATATATTAAATTTAAATAATGTTTTTTTTTGTTCCAAATTTCGCCTTAATCTTTTGTCTTATAATAAAAATGATATTAAGTCGTTTTCTGCAATTTTCCTTTAATTTTTTACATTCAATTCTAAGTACACATTCAGCAAAATTACTTTATTCAATGCACTAATTTGTATGTAATAATTAAAAAAAGATATGTTTGTATACAGTGTATTGTTTTTAATCTACATTATCATGAATGCATTTCACATAAGAGATTATGAACATGAGACGGAAGCGCTTCTAAAACATTTGAACCACAGCTCTGAAGAATGGGCATATAATAAAAATTGTATGCTTTATCAATGGCTTCCAATGCTTATTGCTTCATCCATTTTGCGTTAGCCATTTGGCAGTTATACGGTCCACCGCAGATTTTATTTTAAACATGCGATTTTTTGTATAAATATTTATATATATTGTATATTATAAATATTAATTTAATTTAAAATCTTCCCGGATTTAAATTTTTTAAGCCACCAATAGCATTTACAAACATTCAAAATATCTCCCAGTAAATCACAAATTTGTAGCACGTGTTGCACTTTCTTTCTTCATGAAATGGTAAAGCATAATATTTCGAATAAATTCCTTATTCGGTATAAAGCTCTCCATTCTATATAGGGTTTTTTTTTGTTGTTGTTGTAAAGTCCTAGTACACTCCAGGTATACGTAGTCAGAGAAACAACACAGAATACGTTGTAAAAGTTCGACTGCCAAAGCACAACTGACCACTCAAAACCACTTAAAAAGTCGATATTCTCTTTTCCGGTACACCTATTATAAAACTAGTAAAAGTTTAAGATACTTTATTGTTTACATAAAACAAGAATCACATTTTTTGATAAGTAATTACATTATAACTCTTATCAAAAAGATTTATTTAATCAAATTGAGTTAATCAACATAATATTGCATGACGCCGTCTAGTATACATACTAAAATCGCGCCAAATTGTATAATGCACTGCGTTAAATTGAATGAATTAGCTAAACGAATTTGAAATGCGTATTTTTCATGATAAATTTGTAAGTCTAACGGCATTTCTCGTGGTAAATATTGATAATTTTGTAATGTTTTACGTTAGACGTTTGAATTTTTAAATTATCGCGCCAAATCTCGTAGAAATTCCTGTTGCGCGCGCCTGTGTCTCTGGAGCAGGCGCACTGCGATCCCGGCTCTTAGCAAACAGCTGACAGAACACCAAAATACATCTAACACGGGTGAACTGTTGTCATAAAAACACAGCTGTTATTCTCATTATCAACATCTAATCGACTATCATTTAACATTGTATCAATACACTACAATGTTTAATAGAAGCAGTGATAGATTTAACAGTGTTTGACGGTTTATATTAATAAACCAAGTGCGTACTTGAAAAAATGTGAGCGTGCTCGTTTCTTTATTGTTAGTGGATGTCGGCTTCTTTCGAAGTGGGACTACGCAGCGTTGTTTGTGTTTGCTGCAACAATCATCTGTTTCATACAATAATGGTAAATAAACTAATTATATTGCATGCTTTGTGTATTCATATAAAATAATATACATTGTTATTGGTTGCTGTGCAAATAATAACCGGGATTCCTTTGTTGATTCTGAATATTTTTAATTGGGTTGAATTATAAATGAATGTAAATAATTATCCTCTCATCCTTCTTAAGAACAGTTTAATAGTAATTGAAAATTGCCTTTCATTGATTATTACTTATAGTTTTCTTATAAATCATTTCAAATTTCTAATGATGTTTTCTAATTCCATATTAATAGGTATGATGTTTATTATGTTATAAGAAATTTTGAAATATTCCATTTTTTTTAAATTTCACAATAATGTATAAAGCTTTATAATAGCAATGCTATAATTTATGAAAAGTGATCGTCTTTGTCAAATTGACCATTTTATTGTTGAAATTGACGAATAACACATTATTTGTGATAAGTTTGGCATCAAAATTAGAAATTAAATTCTTGTACATATCACAAAGCTCAAATTCATATATGGAAAGTTTTTTTTTACTCACAGTTATGAATGTATCTTTTGATTTAATAAATCTTTATTCACGGAAGTGAAGTGTTACCTTAAATAAATTAATTAATAAAATTATGATTTTTCCATTGACCTACATTATACAATGTGTATTATATATCTCCATGGTTACGACATTAATAAAATTATATCATAATACAGTTATTAATATGTTTAGGTATTTGTACCTTATACACAAATACTCGCATTTATTATTTTATATTTACATAGTAGAGATCTAAAATATAGTATTTATTTAAAAGTGTATAGATAATTCCTGCATAATACATGAACAAAAAAGGTAATTCGTAAAAATGTAATTGTTAATTTGCTGTATTATAATTGTTTCCGGAAGTACTGTTTGTTAATGTGGTGTTATTCTAATTATTCAAATTTATGGAAGAATAAACAGTAAACAATACATTATAGATTTATGATAAATTTATGGCACATTTGCCCTCTGTGGTCGGTTGACTTATTTATTGATGCCACAACTAAATATATCTCATTAATACATATTTATTATTTGTTTATCCTTACGCATCGTTGTCGATATATGCCGTTCAAGATTCTCCTACCGTTGACATCGGGAGCCGTGATATATCGTTTCGCTACTTTCAGTACTCATTGTGACATCTGCGGTAGGAATTCGGAAGTGCATTCATTCCCTTTATCAACGTACATGTATTATTTACAGGAATCTGTAAAGCATGTAAAAAAATATCATCAGGTTTCGTCACGGGAGCGATTTTTCTGTAAACCACATGCGTGTGAATGCCACCACATGTATGGAGTTACATAATAAACGTTTGTTCAATACAATAGTTTTTTATGCATCATCTGATAGCTAAATAATACAAGAACCAATGTGATAAATGAAAATAGGTCAGATAAGTACATTTATGCTTCAAATACTAGTTTTACGCAAAAAAAATGGTTTTAAAACTTTCGCGCCGTATTGACAGTATAATTTGTAATCCACCGAACCTTAACGAAAGGGTTAAGATTATCATTTACTAAGCCGGGTAATGCAAGTAAATGTTAACACATTCGCATCGGGTGACATTCGCGCTCGGCTGATACTTTAATACAGGCGATAAATCGATGTCACGCGTAAAAAATATGTTTCTACATAAACTGCCATAACTTTTAAAATATCCAACATAACTACAAATTTTTTCAATATGATACTCACCAATTATAGCAACACCAGCAAAATTATCGAAAAGTTGTAGAACTTCTATCAATAATTTTAAATTATGTCCACAACTTGAAAATACACATTAAAACTTTTAAGGGTACGTTTTTTAGGGTTATAAATATTTTTTAAGATTTAGAATATGATATTCATGGTAATAATAACCCTTATAAAGGGTATTATCACAAAAAATATGTACATAAAACACTAGCGATTATTCATTAAAATTTAAATATATGTTGATTTTACAAAATAAACAAACATTATTTATTCTAAAAATTGAAACGAATTTGTAGTGACCTTGTGTCTTAAATATGCGTTTAATTTTGTAAAATTGATAATGTCGAACCTTAAAAGTAAGAAAAAGTCAAATACTTGTAGAAAAAAACAAGTATAAATACCCTACCCGACTTTAAAGATCAGAGTGCGTAAAAGGTAAAAATACCCTTCCCGTAATTAACCGTCAATCGACGTAACGGGTATTAATACCTTTCGCGATGCGAATGTGTTAACAGGGTAGATTTTTAAGTTATGTGTATATTATTAGTCCCAACATTTGCACTGTAACCAGCTTATGACATTGTTATTCAGGAAACCGTAAATCTATTATGTTTATTAGATGTTCATTTTATAATAATAATTAATATAGTAAGCCCTTTATTCTAAAAACAGGTTTTACTGTCAATTCCTTAGGTATGTTGTTTTACAAAATGTCTGCTTTTAGTGTGCATTTTGACATAGGCATCCTGTAATAAATATCTCATAAAATATATTTAGAAAATTACTCTGAATGGTGATAATATAATACAAAAGTTTCAATCGATAATTTGCGTCATATACGAGGTTCGTAACCTCTCCGAAATGATCCCTGATGTCAGCAAAGCCTTTATTGACAAGATTTTGACGGAGCATCTAGGGCAGGGGTTTTCAACATTTTTATGCCTAGTGCCCAATTTCGCCTATTTTTCATGGTAAAATTTCCCTACCGCCCACCAACCTCGCTATATTTCAATTCAGTATATGGGTGGGAAAAGTTCTAGAAGGAATGTAGGAAAGCCCACCGCCCACCACGGAAGCCCGTATCGCCCAATAGTGGGCGGTACGGACCAAGTGACTACCATCTCTTCCCTGACATGAAGAAACACCTGGGTGGAACGCATTTCGGCAATAGAGAAAAGCTGGAAGAAGCGGTTCTCAGGTGTCTGCGTGGCTTGGCGGCAGATTTTTTGCGCATGCAAAAGTGCATTGATCTCAGTGGAGACTATGTAGAAAAATAGGTAAAAGTCTAAACTTTCCAAAACTGTACGCATTCATGGAATTAAACATGTCTTACTTACACTGTGAAAAATCACTGGGAACCTTATTTTACGGATAACCTCGTATTTGGCACGTATTTCAAATGTTGTTATGAAAAAATATTCCAAAATCAGTATATCAATTAAATATTTTTTGTTAATCTCTTACGCCTTAAATATAACTACTACGATTTTGATGGCCAATGCATCGATACATTTAATTATTCTTCAGTTATTGAATCCAATGTTTTTTCATCGTCCATATCCGTTCTGTAGTTAGACGAATTTCGAACATTTTAAAAATTTATACCACCCATTACTTTTGCCTCCTCCCAAATCAGATCTGCATTCCGAAGCTCCGTCTATTTTATCATTTTTATAGTACCCCACAGCCCCTTAGCATGAAAAATAAGAATACCCTAATGATATGTGTACATGAACCGTCAGACCAATTAGCTGCTATCTTGCAAGTAAAAAAGACTCCGTTCTATTCACTCTCAATGTTCCATGCTCACGTCTAATAATACCATTTTGTCTTGCACATAAAAGTGTAACTGAACTCAGCTGCTAGTATTGTGTAAACATAGATTGTAAGTAGCATGAATGGGTTGAGATGAAAGCGTCATTTATTTGATTCCCGCTAGTTGAAGTGACCTCGTCACAAACGCATCCGGAAATGCATTATAAAAAGTTATCCGGTGAACGCACTGATGCCTAAAGGGCCATAAAGCGGCATTTTTTTTTGTAAACACATACAGGATAATACCGACAGATGGTAATAGTGATGCTGAAGTCTCATCTGTGGAATTCTATGACGCTTACCACGGTGCACATGGCTAAGCGCTGCATGTGTAGTGTTGATCCTCCAACGTCATAGACTACATCCCGAGATTCATGCATCATCCTTATTATTGCAGGAATTTACTATGAATGGGTGGTCTTCACGGGTCGACTTTTGTCTACCACCAAATTTAATTACTTGGCTATGACTGCCATTTTACGGGTGAGGGATCAATTTAAAAATACTTTTTTTTTAAATCTCCGTCGGGAATCGAACCCACGACCTTTGGCTTGTAAAGCAAACGCTTTGACCATTGATCTATACCCGCCGGCTATGATTCTTGATTCTATGACACTACGATCGTTGCTGAATCCATCTTCTTTTGACAGCTTTTTGCAAAATATCATAAAAATTAAGATAATCATCAGCCTGTGTCCGTCCACTGTTAAATGGATGCTTCCCGCATGAATCTCCATCCTTCTCAATCCTCCGCCAGCCGAATCCATGTTACTCACATTATTCTTTTGATGTCGTCAGTCCATCTTGCAGAAGGTCGTGATTACTGCAGGTAAATTAAAGCTGCCTCTCTATCAAGACTAGAACTCTTGCATCATACTATGAACAAAACGGAAAATCTTCTTCTGAACTTTGAGATATGATTCCGAAAAAAAAGATGAGAATTTAAATAAAGAGCCTCTAGTAACTGCCTTTGGTAGTCATACTCGGTTATTTTTTCTTTAACCCTTTCGCATCGGTTGTCAGCATTTGCCGTCAAAGATTCTTCGACCGTTGACATCGGTTGATGTGATATATCGTTTTGCTTCTTTCAGTACTCATTGTGACATCTACGGTATGAAATTGGAAGTGCAGTCATTCCCTTTATCATCCTACATGTATTTTTTACAGGAATCTATAAAGCATGTCAATAAATATCGTTAGGTTTCGTCACAGGTGGATGTGATATATGAAAATAGGTCCGATAAGTACATTTATGCTTCAAATACTAGTTTAAGCAAAAAAAATGGTTTGAAATATACACGCCGTATTGACAGTGTAATTTGTATTCCACCGAGCCGTAACGAAAGGGTTAAGAGAGATGTTTATTTTATTTTATTTTTATAGCCGCGTAAATATGCGTAAGAAGTAAAAAAAACGTTGTTTTAAGGAAGTATCAACTTTTGAATAATACAATTTCAACAAACGTAATACGTAATTATTTTGAATAGAAAAAAGAAACAAAAAAACAGTATCCAAATAAATTATGAACTCGTGTATAGTGCAAAAATATATTTTGCTTTTACCATAATTTTCTACTAAAAATAGTTGTTTATATTCTTTTACGCATTCTGGCATCTCTGACATACTTGCTAGCCTTGGTGGTTGGTGTATCGAGCTTTTATTTTTCAAGCCGTTCCATACTTAGTTGCATCGGGTGCATTTCGGAAAGATTCGTTCGAACAGATCTTGTTTAAAAAGCACATGAAGTACTTGAATCTTGCATGTTAAGTATAAGTAATTAATAAAACTAAAGACATGATAAATAGTCATATTTCCAAATACTTTTGACACTTCATATTTAATATATCCTGATGGCAATCTTTTACTGTAGCAATTAATGGCAACTATGTTCTCTAGCTGAATAGATTAAGAAAAAAAAATGTATATTTAAGGTTGACGTAAATGCTTTATATGTAAACTGTCTTATTATGAAACAGGAAAATCAGTAAAAAAATATAAAATACTTTTATATCATTCAACATAATTTCAGGATATAGGCAATAAACACCTAAAACACAAATTTGAATATGAATTTTTAAATTATACGTGAAAATTAATGGAATTTAAGTAAATAATGTATGGACAGCAATAACAAAAACAACATTCGATTTGAATGTGTAATAAAAAAGGGATTTTATTTCTTCCAAAACGAAAAGTAATACATTTTTAATGTATTTTAACTGTTAATATATTGCATTAACGTATTGATTACAACTATAAACGTTATCTACTTCCTAACTGCGCAATTTTATGATAACTCATCCATGTCTTCTCTAGACTAAGCCTTAGTTCAGATAGCACAGTTGCGAAGCCAACCATGTAGATATTGTCACAGAGTTTTTAAATAAGTTTGAAAGATGAAACATACAGAAGTTATTGGGTGCATGTCCGTGAACATATTGTAATAGCAAGAAAGAGTGCCATCGCGGCATATATATATATATATATATATAAGGCTATTAGAGTGAAGTCAACCCAATTTTCCCAATTTTATGTTTCGTGAACATGATTTTGACTATACGTATTAACATCTTCCTCTCTCACAAAAAAAGGTGAGAGCAAAACAAAACTTTTCAGAAGCACATTGACATATATTAACGATAAAACTTTACAAGCTTCCGGCCAGGCGAAATGACATGCCGCCGGCCGTAATGCGACCTTCTCGTTCGTCAACACACAACTGACCGTGAGGCCCGTGGTCGGTCACCAGCGCCGTAAACGGCGGTCTAAATAACTAGTCCCAATATGGCGGACACGTAAATGTGTGGCAAGCGATCAGAAAAGAGGCGAAAGATTGTATATCGAGGTTTTCGGTACCAGTCAGCAAGGGCTACATCATACTAATGTGTCAGTATTTACACATGTATAAAAGCAGCACATGTGTTTCAAAAGCAGTTGTATGCAATAGTATGCAATTGCACTTCAATAAGAAGATTTCATAGCAACGTATGACGGTTCAATTAGTATATATGTTTTATATAGAAATCAATGTATGTTTTTGGTTTTGTCCTTTCTGCATTACTACACCGTTCAAAATATTGCGATGAACTAACAGGAATTGAGTGCATATTCTCAATGAGAGCGGTAATTTTTTTTTTTTTTCTAAAAATGGGAATGAAAAGAAGGGATGATTGGCATTACATCGCATACGTCTAGCAAGATTTTTCTAGTGACTTCAATCCAACTGTCACTTTTGTATTGAAAATATTTAAGGTTACGTAAATTTTAATAGCAATAGTATGCAATCGCACTTTAAAAATATACTGCAATGCAATGTATGCGTGAATGAGCAAGTATATTAAAAGTACTGAAATGCTTTGAGTTTAGCGCCAAAGCTACCGGAGGATGATGTTTTCATCTTTTCGCAATGTCTTCGACCCTACAAAGCTGTAACCTTGCTCATACAACTACAGGTCTGACTGGAGGCATTATATTTGCAGGTATTTATAATAGCTTGGCAATTTTTCTCAGATTCAGATCAGATTTACATCCTCCGAGTTGCTCACCAGAATACGGAAACTTTATAAAAAAAGAACGAATAATACACCGCAGACGTTTTTGGAGTATGTGTATGTTTTTTTTCAAACTTTACGTTTTTCAAACGTTAGGATTGCTTGAAAAAAATAGGCTTCTGTAGTATCCGAGGTATATTTAGGCGACATTAATCGAATTCATAAATAGAATCGGATGATTATACCGACGCTTCCGAAGGTTAGACTTAGAATATATAAGAACTATAAAAATATAATATAAAATGAAAAAGAACATAAATTTAAATAAAAATAATATTAATCACAAAAAAAAGCTTTTTCCAGATACTCGGCATTTGTGCTCTTTTATTACTTCTTCAATCATATAAATTTAGTCTGCAGTTGCAACTTTTATATCCTCTGCAAGGTGCTGATTACTGATTTTACTTCCGACCGAGAACTTGTTTTCTTTAAATGTTGTGAAAAACTCACTCCGATAAGTACTCCAAAACATGAAGTTATTGCATACGCCATTTTTATTATAAGTAATTTAAAGTCTACATGGAAATATTTATACAACTCCAGCAGGCCGACTTCATTAAATTTTGTCCACATTTGAGTATTACATTGGATATTAATAATCCCCATCTAAAAATTACAGGCACTTATTTAATGTAAAAATTGTATATCCATATTTTTTATATGGGATATTATCATGAGAACACGATTTCCTAAACTCTCTGCATGTTGGAAAATGGGTTACTTTAGTTGAGGACTTACATTTGAATACTTTGATATGGTCAAACATTCGTGTAATTATCAAATCTCGTCCTTGCAATTTCAAATTTAAGCCCAGAAAAATATTTGTTGTGTTCACAATGAAGGAAAGGAGTATATTTTGCAGCCACACTGGGTCGAGGAACATGCTTGTTTGTGTCTTGACTTTTACTTGTTGAAAATATATATATATTTTTTAAAATTCTAAAATATATACATTTTTAAATGTCATACTTAAATTATAGTACGATAATCGTGAATATTTACTATTCAAATCTCTCAGAAAAGCAGATAATTGTCGCTGATTTATATCTCGTGATCTAATAAAATACATCATTTTCTTGACAGATTAATTATATTTCCCATTTCTATAATATGCGTGCATAATTAATACTTTTTGATGTTTAATGCAATGCGTGTAATGATTTTTTGATTCAGGATGAGGTATTGATGTTTTCTTCGGTAATAATGCAATAAAGCCATTTTTCCCAGCCATCGACGATGCTCCATCAGTTATAAGGAAGGTTAATTTTGAGATTGGCAAATTTTATTTTTGTACAAGATTAAGGTCTCAATATAAAATATTTTGCCCTGTAGCGGTAGCAAATATCGCCACATTATCTAATAATTCCTAAAAAACGTTGTAATTCGTTTTCCGCAACCGAAAAAGCTTCATTTTACCTCCTAATTATTTCATATGTTTGTCTATATTTTCAGCAAAATCTGTGACTCTGTTTAGTATCTCTACTCAGAGAGATAGTTTGGTAAATCTGGACCTTTTCAGGACAGAGAATGACCGTGGATTTTATCAATAATTCATCGATGAAAGATCATCAGTAAAATGTTTTGAATGCTTAACTTTAAACTGCGATGAAAAATAACTTGCACTCAGTAGTATAATAATTGATGAGTAAATAAACAATACACAATTTTCTTTCCGAAAGGTGGGGTAAATGTTTCAGTGGTTAGCGTCGAGTGCAATTAATAGGCCATGATTACGAGTATATATACTATCTGCGATGAATTGCTTAAATTGCGTTTTCTTAATTATCACAAGAAAGTGAAACAGCATTGTTTGCAAGTTATTTTTATCGCAGTTAAAAGATAGGCATCCAATCATTGATACGAATCATTGATAAAATCCACGGATATTTTCTTTCCTGAAGACGTCCAGATTTTCCGAACTATCTCTTTGAGTAGCAATAATAAACAGAGTCACAGATTTTGCTGAAAATATAAACAAAGAAATGCAATAATAAGGAGGTAAAATGAAGTATGGACATCGAAGGGACAGCTCAGTAAAGTATGTTTTTTCGTGCACGGAAAACGAATTTCAACGTTTTTTTAGGAATCATTAGATAATGTGGCGATGTTTGGTACTACTACAGAACAAGATATTTTATATTGTGTTCTTAATCTTGTACAAAAATAAAATTTGCCGATCTCAAAATTAATCTTCCCAGTAACTGATGTAGCATCATCGATGACTGTGGAAAAATGCTTTTATTGCATTATTACCGAAGAAAATATCAATAACTCATTTGAAATCAAAAAATAATTATATTCATTGCATTAAACATCAAAAAGTGTTTATTATGCACGCATATTATAGAAATGGGAAATATAATTAATCTGTCAAGAAAATGATGTATTTTATTAGATCATGAGATATAAATCAGCGACAATTATCTGCTTTTCTGAGAGATTTAAATAGTAAATATTCACGATTATCGTACCATAATTTAAGTATGACATTTAAAAATGCATATATTTTAGATTAAAAAAATATATATATATTTTCAACAAGTAAAAGTCAAGACACAAACAAGCATGTTCATCGACCCAGTGTGGCTGCAAAATATACTCCTATCCTTCATTGTGAACACAGCAAATAAATTTCTGGGCTTAAATTTGAAATGGCAAGGACGAGATTTGATAATTACACAAATGTTTGAACATATCAAAGTATTCAAATGTAAGTCCTCAATCAAAGTAACCCATTTCCAACATGCAGAGAGTTTAGGAAATCGTGTTCTCATGATAATATCCATATAAAAAATATGTTTATGCAATTTTTACATTAAATAAGTGCCTGTAATTCTCAGATGGGGATTATTAATATCCACTGTAATCTTCAAATAAGGAGAAAATTTAATGAAGTCGGCCTGCTTGAGTTGTATAAATATTCCCATGCAGACTTTTAATGACTTATAAAGATGTCGTATGAAATAATTTCATTTTTTTGGAGTACTTATCGGAGTGAGTTTTTCACAACATTTAAAGAAAACAAGTTCTCGGTCGGAAGTAAAATCAGTCATCAGCACCTTGCAGAGGATATAAAAGATGCAACTGCAGACAAAATTTCTATGATTGAAGAAGTAATAAAAGAGAAGAAATGCCGAGTATCTGGAAAAACCGTTGTTTTGTAATTAATATTATTTTTATTTAAAAATTTAAGTTCTTTGTCATTTTATATTATATTTTTATAGATCTTATATATTCTTAGTCTAACCTTTGAAAGCGTTGGTATAATTCGATTTTCTTAATGAATTCGATTAACAAATCGCTTAAATATATCTCGGATACTACAGAAGCCCACTATTCAAGCAATCGTAACGTTTGAAAAACGTTAAGTTTGAAAAAAACACATACTCCAAAAACGTCTGCGGTGCATTATTCGTTCTTTCTTTAAAAGTTTCCGTATTCTGGTGAGCAATTCGGAGGATATAAATCTGACCTGAATCTGAGAAAAATTGCCAAGCAATGATGTTACCAGGTACCACCACTAATAGAGCGGGTGGATCGCGTCAAACGGGTTGCTCGCTATTATAAATACCTGCAACTATAATGCCTCCAGTCAGACCTGTAGTTGGTATGAGCAAGGTTACAGCTTCGAAGGGTCGAAGACATTGCGAAGAGATGAAAACATCATCCTCCGGTAGACTTGGCGCTAAACTCAAAGCATTCCAGTACTTTTAATATACTTGCTCATTCACGCATAAATTGCATTGCATTATATTTATTAAAGGCGATTGCATACTATTTCTATTGAAATTTACGGAAAGTTAAATAATTTCAATAAAGTGACAGTTGGATTGAAGTCACTCAGAAAGTCTGCTAGACGTGTGCGATGTAATGCCAATCATTCCTTCTTTTCATTCCCATTTATGGAAGATTTTTTTACAGCTATCATGATACCAGTCTAACCTTCGGAAGCATCGGTAAAATCATCCCGACATTATTGAATAAAAAAATTGATTGACATACGGCCTAAATATGCCTCAGATAATACAGTGCCTTATTTAAAATCCCGGTAAATAAGGCATCTCTAGAGAGCCGTCTATAACTATAGATAGCATGCATTTGACAGAGCTTTAAGGGTGCAAATATAAATTAGTCAACAATAATGGTAACTGACATAACTGTAATACAGAAATTCGTAACGACACTAAGCTCTCACGATGGACATAAATATCTGTACCCATGATACTAACATCCTCCTCTCTCAAAGAGGGGCGTTATTTCTTCGCGTGAGGGCAGGATGAGGAGCAGGTCAGCAGACAAACACTTTCTTTTTGAAGCACAGATTATATTTACGTTAAAAACATTACAAGCTTTTGGCCAAGCGGAAACATACCGCTGGCCCCAACGCTGACCTTATCTCGCTAAAGGGTCGGGACCGACTGGCGATCTCCGCGCCGTCCCCGGCTTGCGATAGCGCCACGAGCGGTGGTATCCTTAACTGACACACCCGTTAGCGGAACCGTCAGCATGACGCACCTAATTGCACGACAAGCGACCCGAAATAAAGATACGAAATATCGTATATCGAGGTTTTCGGTAACAGTAAGCAAGGACTACATCATGCTGATGTCAATACTTATAGCTGTTATTTATTGTAGTAATGAATTATGCAGAAGATTTCGCACTGATCTTTATTCACAATGCAATATTATATATGCAATCTTATATTATATATTAATTAAATTATGAAAACAATCCTCCTGGCTTACACGTGGTATTTTAGAATCTATACATGCGTGTATCGACGATAATATTATTTGATAACATTGAATATGCATATAGTCGCACAGTGAAGATCCGCTTGTTTACTAGTATATCGCGTGCAAAAATATTTGAAACTCCTCACATCCATCAATCCCGTCCTTATATATTTAGCCTTGTTTAGTGTTTCAACATGCCTGTGTGCGGAAATAGCAACATCCTGGCCCTAATATGAATCACGCATCTAGCATCAATAGTTATAATTATTGTATATATTTAATTAACTAGTTACTTATCTGATATCATTTGCGCAATGCTATACATATATACTCGTAAATATAAGTATATAGCGAGCTAGAAGAAAAATATATGTATAGGATTTCATACAAATATTTTCCTTGTGTATAAACCGATCTGAATCTAGGCCCATTTGATCAGCCACTAAAATATTAGTTATCAGGCATATATACGAGTATATAGAAACTTTTTAACCGTATGGGTGCCATGAGCCCAAATATGGGTCCGCCAGTGCCGTGAGCACACCGGTGTGTTAAAAACTGTATATTTTCGGTCAATGTTATAGCTTGAGTCTATAGCGATATCTATCGTCTGCCGAAGAAAAAAAAGGTTAAAATTGGACACCGTTTAGGGGTTCAAATCTTCGATAATCTTCGAGGCGTTACATATATCAGGGTCATGGCATCCAAAAGGTTAAATATGCTTTTAAGTTTAGTTACAAGAAATATTTTAACCTAAAATCTATGTTTACTTTGAGACATGAAAAGCTTTTCCTCTTATTCTCATAAAAATGACTGACGCATCTTTACGTCTGAACAAATATAGGTGTGGCCTTTCGCAAAATTGGTTTGTAGCCTATCAATTACAGTCAATGGTACACATACGAGTAAGTCTTTCAGTTTTATCATCTTATCAACCCCAAGAAAACAGGGCCAATTACAGGGCCCATGCCAATAATATGACCTGTATCCTTTAGACTGCTATGGATCCTGTATCTTTCAACGGTTGTTCTCTTCCAAAAGCAAGCTCCATAAATATCCTTGGAGTATCAATCTCAAATAATATCAAATATTACGAGTCAATTAAGTATAAAGCCGGTCGCGCTTCCAAAAAACTAGGCGTATTATATAGATCACTGAAGTATTTCAACAATAAACAACTTCTTCTATATAAAGGACAATTCCGACCTATCCTTCAATACGGCAATCACCTTTGGATTGGAGCCCCAAAATACCTTCTAAACTTAATTGACTCATTTCAAAAAAGAGCAATTCGTTTGATAAACAATGACACTCTTACGTCTAACCTGCAATCAATGGAACACAGGCGTAAGATTGGTTCACTTAGTCTTTTCTACCGTTATTACCAAGGTCGCTGCTCTTCGGAACTTAAAGAACTGATTCCTCCTGCATCCACCCACAACCGACAAACTCGTTTTACACTTGCCGAACATCCATACACGGTTAATGTGCGTCGACCAAGAACTGGCAGTTTTCAAAATTCCTTCTTTAATACCACTTGTAAGC
This sequence comes from Glossosoma conforme, assembly GCA_022606575.1. Classification (NCBI taxonomy): domain Eukaryota; kingdom Metazoa; phylum Arthropoda; class Insecta; order Trichoptera; family Glossosomatidae; genus Glossosoma; species Glossosoma conforme. The sequence goes on from JAGTXR010000036.1 coordinate 2,544,519, forward strand.
TTTGGAATGCTCTTCCAGCGTCTATATTTCCTCGCGCCTACAATCTGGATCTCTTCAATAAATAGATAAACATACACTTGACTGAGCGTCATAGAGTGCACTGGTCTTGACCGGCTGTGCTCTCCTGCATGCGTTTACATAAAAAAAACTGGAACCCTTACTTTGAGGACTGGTTTTTTGTTCGCTAATTTTTTTGTTAAATTGAAATAAGTATTGTTTTTCATCATTAATCGAATACTCATACCCTTGCATTTTGATATAATATATTTTATGTACGCAGAATAACGTTATCAGCTATTTCAACTTGTTTTCTAACAGTTCAACATTTGTAAATATGATACCATGCATATTTGACTTGCATTTTTAATATTTTATGACGTCAATAATCTTTTGATTTATCAAAGCTACGCGAATACGTAACATAGGCAAAAATTTAATCGCAAGATTAAAATGCGAATTCGGTAAAATAATAATAAATATTCGTTGCATTATAATAATATTTGTATTATGCATATTAATATTTGAATACTATATTAAATACTATATTATCATAATCAAATTGTAAAACGGTATTTTTACTTAAACTTAGAGCATAGAATAAACACAGAATGGCTGAAATGGCGTACCCTTTCCGGAATACTGTGTGACAACAAGGTACCAGTAAAAGTCAAAGAGAAGGTGAACAGAACAGCCGTGAGGCCAGCTATGCTCCATCTATGAGACAAAAAGAGGAGTAGAAGCTGCACGTAGCAAAAATGAGGATGTTGAGGTGGGTCGCCGGGGTGACTATGCTTGACAAGGTGAAAAACGATCACATCAGAGGGAGCCTCAAGGTATCCCTCATTGTGGACAAAGCGACAGAAAGCCGCCTGCGCTGGTATGGACATGTGTGTAGGCGGGATAACACACACATTGTGAACGCAGCCCTGCAGCTGGAGGCGGGAAGGCTGGGACCGGGTCGGCCTCCTGCAACATGGCTCAAGACAGTCAAGAAGGACATGGAACGTCTTGGATTCGAGCATCTTGGAAAAATGTTATTGGGAAAGTCGACCTCAAGTAAATGGGATAGGGCCAGGAAAAAGAAAAAGGTATTTTTACTTAAACTGCTTCATTATACTTGAATAATAATTTAAAATTGCCCACGTACAATTCCCTTGAATTTAACAATATGCAAACAATAAGAAATAATATATTATCCCATTAATTACCCATTAATACTTCATTAATAAATTTAATTGTGTATTAATTACATAATTGTAATTACGAAATAACTTCAGCAGTGCATAATTGTAATTTGCGAATATTTACACAATTAAGGTTTTAAGTAATGATATATAAACGATGAATTCTTCGTGAAACCAGTTTCCAATTTAAAATTTAAAAGAGCTTAAAACCAGATGCGTTCGGGTCCTTGGGAACAACCAGTTGAGAAATCGGTAACCGCCGCGATACGTGATATATATTATACAGTGCCGGTTTTAGGGAGTGGCGAAGTGGGTCGGTGCCCCACGGCGTCGAATAAGCTAGGGGCGACGAAGACAACTAATCTCCATTACATTTTTTTTTAATATAAACAATACGGAGCATCAGAAAAAATGCTCTAGGGCACCGCAGGGTCTAAAGCCGGTACTGAAATAATAATTAACCTTCTTCCAATGAACATTTATACATTTTAAAACAATGTTTACAAGATTATAGCATCATTCCCGGTGTATTTCTATGTATTTATATGTATACTTACTATGTAAACAGTGCTTGAAGAAAAGTCATTTGTAGTGTCACAGCATATTTGGGCGTTTAAAAATCACTCTTTTAAAACGAGGTTGCGTTATTAGCCTGACACTCTTAAGGAATACATCATCTGGTCCTAAATAAGGACTCGACCTAACTTTTATACATGACTTTTCTAAATATATTATATGAAAGACCCTTTTTCAATTCCATTTAACCTCCAACTCTTGATACGAAGATGTTATTTTGATTAGTATTTTCTACCGTTATTCTCACTGTAATACGAGCCCGATGGATCGGTCACATCATTCGCCACGATGGTCTTCTTCACGACATTGTGGAGGTGAGGGTTGAGGGTAGAAACTGCAGAGGCCGACCTAGACGGGAGTATTTGCAGCAAGTGTTCTAGGATTTGAGTTGTAGCTCTTATGCTGAGCTAAAGAAGATTGCAGAGGATTTAGAGGAGTGGAGATCGAGATGCAAGATTTTGTTGCTGGAAACCAATCCACCGGATTGATACTACGAAGAAGATATCGTGTACTTGAAATTAAATTTACCAAGTACATACAAGAAAAAATAAATTGAGAATATTTCATGGTGAAAGGTAAATCTCTAATGCGCAATATCAAATAGGTAAATAATCAGTAAAATGAACAGTCACTCCAATCGTCGTATTTATACCTTTGTTTTGAAAACTTTCTCTGTGAAATTATAATTAAGGTTCCATTTTTATTCAATAGTGTGTTTATATTACTACGTTATTACGAGGGTTATCCGTGATATAAGATTCCTAGTGATTTTTCACAGTGTAAAACATGTTTAATTCCATGAAAATCTTGTCAATAGAGGTTTTGCTCACATCAGGGATCATTTCGGAGAGCTTACGAACCGTCACTCTTCGATCTGAGAGCATCGCTGCCTCCACTATTGCGATTGTTTCGTCAGAAACAGATGGCCGTCCGGAACGCTCCTCATCATGGAGGTCAGTACGCCCGTTCTTGAACTCTCTCCACCATTTGTGCACGTGTTGTACGCTCATAAACTTGTCTCCATAGATTTAGCATAGCTTGGAATTGATTTCTACCGGCGCAATGTTTTTTGCAGACAGGAAACGGGTCACCGAGCGCAGCTTTGACTGAGCTCCTCAGGCAGCTAGTTAGGGAAGTGTTTTGGAGTGGGGGAACCAAGGTACACTACAGAATCGCGGGATCCATAACGGCGCTTTTCAGGACTGTAGCGCCATTGGAACCTTATTTTACGGATAACCCTCGTACATACGATTGAAGCTAGACAAGATAATTTATATAATTGATTGATTACCTCTATTCAAGTTATATAAGAAATTATTTTAATATCACATGGTTCTTGCGTTGAAAATTTTTAACTTGAATTATTCAGTATGCGTCAGTTTATATATTAGATATACTCGTATATGTATATAAGTATTTTTTACGATTGGTGGATAGATGAAGTGTACAGAGTGCATGAAACCTCGGTCTCGTCTCTGAGATTGCGAACATTAAAACAATGTTTTAAAATCTTTCCATTTCCTCGCATTATGACTATTTTAGTTTAACCAAAACATAATAATGTACTTTTGTCTATCCTCCAATCCTTGTAACACAGATGTAATGTTGGATCACTTAGTCTTTTTAACCGTTATAGTCGCTGCTGTCTGAACTTATAAAATGAATCACTCCTGCAGCCACAATCGATAGAATCTTCGCACACTTTCTACGAGTATATTTTTTATGTAAGCACATACAGAAAAATACCGACAGATTTTGATAGTGATTCTCAGTCTCAATTGTGTCTCAATTGTGAATTCTATGACGCTTACCATTCTACACATTGCCTAAGTGCTGCATTTAGTGTTGATCCGCCAACTTCATAGACTATAGCCCGACATCCAAGCATCATCCTTATTACAGGAATTCACTATAAATGTGTGGTCTTCACGGCACGACTTTTGTCTACCACCAAATTATATTAATAGGCCATGACTGGCATTTCATTGGCGATCGAATTCACACCAACCGGGGTGCTTATGGAGCTCAGAAATCAATTAAAAATCTTTGTTTTTTTAATCTCCGTCGGGGATCGAAACCATGAACTTCGTCAAGAAAGCAAACGCCTTAACTACTGAGCTATAACCGCCAGCATAAAATATACGGCAAGTGTATGTTATTGAAAAACGATCAATTTTACAATTTTTTTCTCCTTCACACCACTAGTAAGCTTTACAACGCTCTTCTAGATTCATCGTTTTCTCCTTTATACACAAATGGTAAACAACATGCGGTGCGGATATTACTTGGATTTGTTAGCTCCCGGGAACACCGAGTGTCGTAAGTTGGGTAGATCAGCGTGTCAAGACTAAATAATGCATGCCACGAAATCGCTGAACGATCTTTAAAAAATCTGATTTCTCACTTTCAAATATGACTCGAATACTACACCAGTCTCTCTTCAAGCCCCAGGCTTTCATACTCCTCTTCGATAACATACTCCGCATAGTTGCACAGTACATATACTCGTATTTCGAAGCTATGAGTACAGATACGACTTGCGACACATCAATAATAAAATCAACTGGTCAAACTATGGGTAGCAAGCTTATACTTGTAGTTAGCTACTACACCTACTAAAATGTATGGACGAAATTAATTATTTTCGTTTCTAAAAGCATTTCGCGACTTCTTATCGCCATTTAGAGTGACCCGTCAAAAGGTGACCGATTATAGAATAAAGAAAATATTTTTTTGGAATTTCTCCAATCAAAGGTCACAATCCCCACTACAAATGTCTATTACGTTAGTGCAGAATTGTAGCATAAAGGACATTACTCACCAACAATTTGTTTCACAGTAAAGCAATAATTTTCGCACATAGGCTGTTTCATTATCATTAAAACACCTGTACGATTATTTCAAAGACTACTTGATCATTCATTAATATGAGTTGATTCACATTAAAGCAAAAATTAATAAACAAAAACATTTAAGGATGCAGTACTTGTACCGAGCAGTATTGCAAAACTACCTAGATACCATTGTTGCCCTAAAAAACATTAATCTCACACTGCAATCTCTGTAAATTGTGAATAACCATTTTCATCGCAATTTCAAGTATTGCAAAACTCTAATCATCTGTCTTCAAGTATAAGGAACTAAAGCATTTGCATTATGACTTAACCTTTTATTTACGGTGCTAAAATAAAAACGCGCGCTCCGGTGTTGGGTAGTCAGTACACATTAAAAAATCAGCGATTTTTTAATCTAAAAAAAAATCATAGCTAATTCCCTTTAATTAATTATAATTGAAGTAAAAAATTATAATAGTTGAGATTTATTGTCTAAAAACATTAAACAAACATCTGGCAACGCTCACAGAACGGGTATAGGTTCACTCTGGTTTCAAACTCGAGAGCTACTGCCGCTAGTCGTAGTAGTTGCCGGAGTGGGTCACTCCCACTCTCTTTCCTCTTTCTTCACAGTGAAGTATGAAAGAGTGAGATGAGAATATAGTGTCGCGCTTTCCGCACATCATCGAGACCCAAGGTCGAGACACTAACAGCGCGAATTTGTTACCGATGTTTACAAAATACCTCCGATGTACTCGATAAACTCTGATTATTATTAATATTATTTTTTAAATCAATGCGTAAATATATTATGGAGGAATACCTAAAATCTTAACCTTGTATTTATTATATTTATAGAGATATTGATGGTTATTAGAAGCAATGTGTAGAAGATACACATCACAGCAAGGAAAGGTTAACGTGACTGAAATACGTATGCCATTATGAATCATCAACTTTTCGCTTATTCATAACTAAACTACTTGGCTTATTGTTCTGATGACTTGAGAATTACGCTATTTTATAAGTCTTCCCATACATGGGTGACTTCATTGATCAGCGTCCGCATTCATTAAATCATAGTTCTATTCAATATTTAAAATACTTAATTTTATTTAGATGCCAAATTTAAAAAAAAAAAAACAAGTTCTAAGACGTGTGGTAATGAAAGTAAACATGTTCATTCTGCTGATACGATTGTATGTAAAGATATTATATTTTGTATACATCAATGCCGGATCAAAATGATTATTTTGCAAATACATAATGTAATAAAAAATAATGTTAATGAACTGAAATATGCTTTATCATCATCATCATCATCGACAGCTGTTCATTTCGTTACGGATGAGCTTCCAAATATTGTCCTTGAATTGTTAGGCTGTAGAGACAATTAGATGCGTACGTCTTAAGAATCGTAAATGACGCAGAAGGAGGAAAAATAGACGAGTATTATATGTGCCAGCGGGTATAGTTTAATGGTCAAAGCGTTTGCTTTGCAAGCCAAAGGTTGTGGGTTCGATCCCCGACGGAGATCAAAAAAATAAAATTTAATCTATGTCTCAGCTCTAAAATACCCCTTGGTGTGAATTTGATCTCTCGCCCGTAAAATTCCAGTCATAGCCTGTTAATCAAAATTGATGGTAGACGAAAGTCGTCCCGTGAAGACCACCCATTCATGGTAAATTATTGTAATAATGAAGAATGATGCGTGAATCTCGGGCTGTAGTCTATGACGTTGGCGAATCAATACTCGCATAGCCATACGCAGCATGGTAAGCGTAAAAAGGTTAGGTTAGGTTTGTGAGACATCCAGTGCGCCAGTTGTCCCACACGCCAAATTTCCTATCCGACAGACGTCCAGTGCGCCCCACGTCGTTACCGTTGAGTCGCCGAACGAATTGTTTGTGAGCGATAGGTCGTGACACCGAATTTACTTGGTTTAATTTATACAAATTTATAAACGATCAATCAAAGTTTTCCATATTGCAAGGCTTAGTAAATTTACAGCCATATTTAACAATTTTATTCATCTGTGTGATATACTCGTCCTTTATTATAATTACTTAAAAATGTCTTATTCTTTGTAGTATCAATCCGGTGGTTTGGTTTGCAGCAACAAAATCTTGCTTCTTGATCTACACTCTTATCGATCTTTTAACCCTTTCGCATCGGTTGTCGATATATTTCGTCAAAGATTCCCCGACCATTGACATCAGTTGACGTGATATATCGTTTTGCTACTTTCAGTACTCATTGTGACATCTACGGTGGGATATTGGAAGTGCAGTCATTCTCTTTATCAACCTACATGTATTCTTTACAGGAATCTGTAAAGCATGTAAATAAATATCGTTAGTTTACGTCACAGGAGCGATTTTTCTGTAAGCCACATGTGTCAATGCCACCACATGTATGGAGTTACATAATGAACGTTTGTTAAATATAATCGTTTTTTATGCATCATCTGATAGCTAAAGGATAGAAGAATCAATGTGATGTATGAAAATAGGTCAGATAAGTACATTTTTGCTTCAAATACTAGTTTAAAGCAAAAAAAAATGGTTTGTAAAATTCACGCCGTCTTCTTCGTAGTATCGATCCGGTGGATTGGTTTGCAGCAACAAAATCTTGAATCTCGATCTCCACTCCTCTCGGTCCTCCGCAACCCTCTTCAGCTCAGCATAAGAGCTGCAACTCATGTCCTCGAACACGCTCTAAATACTCTCGTCTAGGGCGCCCTCTACAGTTTCTACCCTCAACCGTCCCCTCCACAATGTCATGAAGAAGACCATCGTGGCGCATGATGTGACGGATCCAGCGGGCTCGCCTCTCTGAGATCGTACCCACTAGGTGGCCATCTTCGTTGATTATCCTGAGAACCTCATTGTTCGTGACGTGGTCTCTCCAGGAAATTCCGAGCATTCTTCTGTATGACCACATCTCAAAGGCCTCTCACGCCGTATTGACAGTATAATTTGTATTCCACCGAGCCGTAACGAAAGGGTTAGAATGTACAGCACGTATTAGTGTGATTTCTTTAATTACGACTAGTCATAAAGGATTATTTTTTATTGCAACATTAAATATATCTCTTATCAGCCATCCAATGAAATAATGTGTTATTCGAGTACAGAGTCATAGTCTATTTATTGTTATCGACACACGAGGTCACGGTCACAATTATTTGTACATACTTATATTTTTTTAGAAAAACTTTTCGGTACAGACAAAACACTTTTTTTAGCTCACGCACTTCATTGTATGAAATAGTAGCAATTCATTTTCCGGTTAAGGAATAAACGATCATCAAACCCATTATTGGATTCTTAATAAACCGACGACGAGCAACTACTTGTATTTTACTTACGATCTTTTCTAACGACTAATACGTTTATAATTACACTTTTTAATAAACACTTAAATTCTCATATTCATGATTAATCTTACTCTCACATTCAAGCAGAAATCATATAGGATAGTTAATGCCCATCAGGAACATTGCTCGACCGATTCTTTTCAATTGATCCCACCTGCACCTATTAATTAACTTAAGACCCATAGAATCCTTTATAACAATCCTTACATTGTTGACATATTATATAATAAATAATAGCACCCTAACTTATTAGGTGCAATCTATAGAACACAGACACTTAATTGGTTCAATAAGCCTATTTTATCGCTACTACCATCACTACTTCATTTCTCATGTACGTATTCATCGTACGTTGATATATGTCTAACGAACAGCTTTTCAAGCTACTTTTTTAGCGCCACACGTCAGGCTTTTGAATGGTCTCCCGGGATATTTGCTTCCTCCCACATACAAAGTGAATCTCTTCAAGATAAAGATTAATGAACACTCAATCTCATCAATATGTAAACACAAAAACACTACACATCTTAACAGCATGCAGTGTCCAGACCACTTGGCTAAGCCATTTAAGATCCGAACAAAACTCTACAGGTACTTTCCGTATCAAATCGAATGTCAAATCGTCAAACAAAAATCTTCTTCGTAGTATCAATCCCGTGGATTGGTTTGCAGCAACAAAATCTTGCATCTCGCTCTCCACTCCTCTCGACCCTCTGCAGTCCTCTTCAGCTTAGCATAAGAGCTATAACTCATGTCCTTGAACACTTGCTGCAAATACTCCCGTCTAGGGCGCCCTCAACAGTTTCTACCCTCAACCACCCCTTCCACAATGTCGTGAAGAAGACCACCGTGCCGCATGATGTGACCGATCCATAGGGCTCGCCTCTCTGAGATGGTTCTTACTAGGTGCCTATCCTCCTTGATTAAAAATGCATTAAAAATAAATCATAATTTTTGAAATGGGTATTTGTTTCTCATAACTAAATAACTTTTATTTTATAGCATGTTAATAATATCGACGAACGATTCGACATACTATTACATTAAATATACGTAATTTCGTTAAAAAAAACGGTTCTTTTGAGTGATTTGTATAAACACATATAATTATTTAGTTTAGTAACACTTAACTGATTCAGCAGACCGGAATAAACTCACTAAATTCAGTAAACAACTCTTTTTTTAAAGACCGCGAAGTGTGTTTATCAGAACTTTTACACTACAGTCGCTAGTGAAACACACTGTATGCAAATATTAACTAAATACAGGAATGGGTTAGTGAAATTGTAAATTTTACCGAAGTTATTTATGTGTGGGCGAGCGTATATTTCGGTATAAATTAAATCTAGTTACTATAATAGTTGAATATAGAATAGCATAGTCAAAGCATATTTTTGCTCGTATTACTGTGAAAATACTAGCAATAATCAAGATGCCAAGTTAAAAAAAAACTTACATATCTCGTCATAATCTCGTTTGACAAAATAGATTGACAGTTCGGCAGATTCCAAAAATATAACAGATATTATAGTCATGAAATGATGCTTATATGGTCTCGATCGATTCGATCAAATGTGAATTCTGAATGTTCAGCGTCAACACATCTGTCAAATATAAAAAAATATTACCATCTACAATGATGAAAATAAAGAGAGACATGTTTGGCCTCTCTTTCCCCCACCGCTGCACAATAAATGCGCAACAAAAAAAGGTGTGTATATAACAGACGATGTCGTAAATGCGAGGCGACAAAATTCGACTACCGCGACCAAAGGTAACGTTTTTTACAAGCCATAGACTATAGTCGATTTACGCGCCGAAGGGGAAAAATATTCGGGCGACTACAGTCGATTTCGCGTACAAGAGAAATAAATATTCGGGCGGCTATAGTCGCTTCCGCGTCCAAGATGAATAAAATTCGGGCGACTATAGTCGCTTCCGCGTCCAAAGGGTTAAGGGCGCTTTTGTCGGGAATCCGTCAATTCACACTCGTGTGAATGCACCGCGGTCGGCGGCGCGGCGGGTCGCGGAAATTCGCGTCTACCTCAGCGGGCAGACGACCGAAGCCCGCGCATTCCGTCGCTGTCGCCCGTACGAAGCGGTGACGGTGGTACTAGCGGCCCGACACTAGCCTGTGAAAATGAACTCGGAAACGCGGAAATCTAGTGCATAGAAATTATAAAAAAAAAAATCAACGCAATACGATGCTCATCTAGCAGGACGCTTAGTTCATGTCACGGCTGCACTAACTGCAATAAAATAAATCGCGAAATACATTAAAATTCGTTTTATTTTAAATTTAAACAAAACAACGTAGATTTTGTTTTTTTTTTAATTATGATATAATTGTGAACACACCGCGTAAAACTGCAAGCATTGCATTTGTACGTAATAATAAAAATATAAGTGAAGCTCAAATTAAATCGTAATAATCGATGTTTTAAAAAACACGACGCCATAATTACAGAGGTCATGATCGAATTTCGCTAGTGTCAATTCAATGAAACATTAAGATTTCTTACAATTGCGACGTGCTTTGAAAAATATATTATAAACTACATCGACTTAATGCATTTTTATGTGACAATAACGTTGTATATGTGAGTGTTTTTAAAACGTGCTTAAATAATTGTTGATTTTTGTTTTGTGGTATAATAGAGTTCGCCGGAGATTCGTTCGGGTGGCGCGTCCGGCGAAGACGATTCTTCGCATCTCGACATGGAGAAATGCCAGAAGATCGAGGAGAAAGTGAGCGGCAGGGCCGGGGGGGCCCTGGCCTGCTGCAGCAGAGACTCCAACTCTTCGCTGGGCGGGAGCTCCGCGGGGGCGCCCGGGGGCCAGCAGGAGCCCTGCGCGGCAGACTTGCCCAACAACAACTTGTTCCACCTGAACCAGACGCAACTGAAGGAGTTCAAGTTTCCCAAGAGGCGGCCGGTCAACCTGGAATTCAAAGACATCAGATTTTCAGTGAAGCAGTTTTCCTTCGCCAAGTTAAAATCAAGTAAGTATCATATTATCTAACAATGCTTAAAGTTTGAATCACATTTTTTCGTCCCCTTTTTACAAGATTTTTTAACTAGTTTTTTTTTTACAATGTATTAACGATGCGTAACTGATAATCACAGAAATGTTAACTACGGTATCGAACTCACTGAGTGCTTCAATCCTTCGTTTTCAAAACAATAGTAGATTGTTACAATTTATTACAAAGGTGATTGATGTGATAATAGGTATTATTAGCTATTGTAATTGTTTGTTTTTTAACCCTTTCGCATCGGTTATTGGCATATCCCGTCAAAGATTCCCCGACCGTTTACATCGGCTGACGTGATATATCGTTTTGCTACTTTCAGTACTCATTGTGACATCTACGGTAGGAAATTGGAAGTGCAGTCATTCCCTTTATCAACCTACATGTATTCTTTACAGGAATCTGTAAATCATGTAAATAAATATCATTAGGTTTTGTCACCGGAGCGATTTTTCTGTAAACCTTTTTTGTGTCAATGCCACCACAAGTATGGAGTTACATAATGAACGTTTGTTAAGTATAATAGTTTTTTATGCATCATCTGATAGCTAAAGTATATAAGAACCAATGTGATATATGAAAATAGGTCAGATAAATACATTTATGCTTCAAATACTAGTTTTATAATTGACAGTACAATTTGTATTCAATTCGAGCCGTAATTAAAGGGTTAAACAAAGATGCCTAATTTTAAGTGAAGAACAAATTGTCCGTTTTAAATGTTATAATTTTTTTAATAGTGTAAAAATTATGTAGAACGAGAGACAATAACTAAATTCAATAAAAAAATCTCCGTTAAATGTGTAATAATATAACTTATATCTATCATTCATATTTGTCAAATATTTTTTTATCCATATCCGCTCCATACTTGTAACATATAGACACTAAATAATGTCGTAGAGAAATATATATATACAAATAGGCTATTTTTAAGGATATCGGATAATAAGCCGGACGTTCCCGAGGACTGGACAATTTTTGTTTTGTTCTTAAAGGGAGGTTCAATCCTACCGGGGGCATGTATAGAGCTTACGTTTAACAGGTTCATCGACAACAACGTTTTTTGTAAAATTACGGAAAATGTTTTTATGGCATTTGGTGTTAGGGCCGCGTCGGACATTCTGAATAGCAGTTTGTATGGAGCGCGTGGCTTATAGCGGAAAACGAAAAGTCAAATTTAGTTTGTCGTGTCGGCCATCGGTGGCCGACGCTGCGTAATTTTAATGAATCAGTGTCGGCCACCGGTAGTTGACATGGCGATGGACGTGTTAATTAAATAGATTTAAGAAAATCAAGCTTAGTTGCGATTTGCACCGACTGCGTCTGAGTGAAAAAAAAAACGCTTTAACCACTGGACTATGCCGCTCGGCTGTAATAATAGATCTTGTATCTATTATCATTCATATTTGCCAATTATAAAATGTGTTAATTTCTCAATTCGATGAGGCGGTGTAAGTGGTCGAATAAACAACGCGTTGGGCAAAAAGTACTGAACATATACATCCCCGCATTCGTCGTTTATTTTTTCCGAATTATTGATGAGAGAAACGTCATATAAGATGATGTTTTCTGTGAATTTGTATATACGTATCAATTGTTAGAGGTCACCCTTTTGGCAAACTAATTCGGACAAAGATTTTCAAACCAACGTTTACAAATTAACAATACAATGTAAGATGAAAATTTGATTTTCTTTCTTTAGCCTCTCCATTTCCCATCATCTGGGGTCGGCTCTCTTTGTGCACATTCGCCATGAATGTCTGTCCTGCGTTGAATTCTCGGTCAAACCCAGAGTTTTCAGACCCTTGTTTATAGTTGCAGTCTAGGTTGCCTGGGATCTTCCAGGTCTTCTTCTCAGCGTGGGTATGTTGAGGGCTCTCTTCGCCATGTGGTCTTCATCTCTCCGTGTCACATGCCCATACCATCTTAGGCGGTTTTCCCTTATCTTTTCAGGTATGGGGGCCACCCGAAATGAACCCCTCATTTCGAACTCTGTCTAATCTAGTCACACCGATGAAGATTTGATTATTTAATTTCATCGATTATTATTTTGAAATGAACTCAAACGATATGTTTATAAACGCCTAAAAACGTTAATTAAGTAAACGTAATTACTTCGTACGTAAATAATTTTGAATCCTACGAACTATTTTTCGACCTGATGACACTGGGTTTTCTTAAATTAATAATTGCACTAAAGAAACGTGATTGTCATAATTAATCATCAATAATATACTAATAAAATGATCATTGTGGAACACGTGAATTACGTCTACGTAGAAAATTATTTCTTAGCGATGTTTTGAAATTAATCAATGTCGAGAAATATTGTTTACACGTGCTATTATCTGACATGTAATAAATAGATAATAAACGTCCGGATATGTTGATATTAATATAGTAAATTGGAACCACATCGCGATTAGAGAGAACCGATTATTGTACACGAAGATGACGATACTCTTCAGATTAATCCATTACCGGACTATAGAATACTTCTGTGAATCCATCAGATTTTTTAATAGAAAAAACGTTACGTTAATTGGGTAATTTTAATTTAATTATTTATTTTCGAATTATTTATTACAATCAGTTCATAGAAAAACTAAATATATGACGTAGGCATGAGTATAAATTCATTTATGTTTAATTTGTTCTAACACTTACATTCGTATCATATTTGATTCCATAATTTTCGTGATTTCGAGGCGTTATTGAGTACAGTTACAGAAATAACTTATTCTATACTCAAGATAGTTTAGCTAGTTTAGTTGGCTCACACCTGGCGGGCGAAGCGAAAGGGAGATCCATCACGTACGACTGCAAAGCCAAGGCTGTGCTCCGAAGGCAGCTCGCTAGGGGAGGGATTTGGAGTGGGGAACCAAGGTACACTGCAGAATACAGCGCGGGATCCACCATAACAGCGCTTTTCAGGACTGTAGCGCCATGGAATCTTATATTACTGATAACCCTCGTATTTAGGTAAATACCCAGGAATTACGCTATATTTTCTTGAATATATACGATTTATATAGCTAGTCCAATAATTTCTAAAGTGGTCTATATGAGCCTTCAGGGGTCGATGAGGACCTGCAAGGGGTCTATGGGTACGGAAAGAAAATTGGGAGTCTTGTCATTTGCTAGAGAAACTGATCGGAATAACACTAATGAAGAAGGTTAAGGTACAGCTTAGTAACGGATATCAGCAATTGAAGCTTCAAGAAGACATACATGTCACTTATCCCGCATTATCAGGGTCCAAAAATGTGAATCGGGATACAAGGGAAAAAATATAATACTTAATATAAAACCAGTGATCATACATACTCGTAATTCATTACATAATACTTGTTTTGTGACAGAAAGCAGGAAACGTTAAAAATATACATTTCCTTATATTAATAATCAACAACATTAAATTTGATGCCAATGACATTGCTGATTGGCATATATTAAAAATGATTACTTATAATATACTATACATATTTTAAAATTAAGCAGAATCACCAATCATTTCTAGAAATCATCGCATCAATCATTTGGATGCAATAGAGAAAATTGTTCGAATATATTTATACACAATATACTAGGTATTGATATCGGAATGTAATTCACACATTATAAATTTTGTCCAATAAACGAGTGGTGTTCACGGGATTACCGCCAAATTTGATTATTCGTATGTGACTTAAATTTACGAAATATATTTCTAGAACTTTGTTAAGGATCGAACCCACGACCTATGTTGCGGTAAGCTATTGATTTACCTCTAAACTGCGAGTATACCTGACGAAAATTAAATTATTAAAAGTATTATGCTCTATTTTCAAGGCTGACTGTAACAATGAATTTATTCCATTTCCAATAAATTATGTAAACACAGAGAGCGGCTAAAAAAGCTGACGGTTTTAAATCAAAACAACGACGAGAACCCTGTACAAAAACTAATATTATAATAACTATATTATGATGTCATTACATAATAATACAGTTATTATAAGATTGTTAATTAAAAGGTCTTTACTTAAGTCTGATCTGTTTTCATTTAAAGAGTCATACAAGAAAAATAAAACTATAATTTTAATATATTGAATAATATAACAAAGAATTATCTAATTATGTTACTAATACACGTTTTTATATTATATATAATATTATTTATATGGCTTATAATTATGAAATTTCTATAATATTATAAATAACTTTCACGTTTTTTAAAGTGCCTTAGATAAGGCGATACCAGTTTTTTAAGTATCCTGCGCAAATAAAGTATCACTTTCTACACTATAGAGGCTTTACTATAACATATGATTTTATTGACGAGTATTATAATATAACCATTGTCTAACAAAAAATAAAAATAAAAACTTAAACTGGTTTTATCTATACATATATATAAAAATGTATGTCTGTCTGTCTGTCTGTCTGTCCTTTATGCATTCCTAAACCATTTATCCGACTGCGATAAAACTTTGTCGAATTATTGCTTAGGCTAGCGGGAAGAAGATAGGATACTCAAAATTTGATTTGATTACAAAAATAATTAAATATTTACGTAAAACATGTTTTCATACAAGACTATTGTAATACGGAACGGCCATTTTAAAACATTGTATCCATAGCAACGCTGGAAACAAAAATGACCCAAATCTGTCCTGTAGGTATTTTAAATAGGCACTTAAGTAAGGTTTTTTTGAGTGGCATTGCAACGCATGCCGGGTACACGCTAGTATTTTATACAATAATAACCATAAATTATAACTTAAAAATAATGTTAGAATTATGTTGATAATAGTAAACATATAGGAAATATTTTACCCTTTCGCATCGGTTGTCGGCATATGCCGTCATAAAATTCCCCAACCGTTGACATCCGTTGGCGCGATATATCGTTTTGCTACTTTCTTAGAACAATAGTATTTTATGCATCATCTGATAGCTAAAGGATACAATAACCAATATGATATATGAAAATAGACCAGATAAGTACATTTATGCTTCAAATACTAGTTTTATAATTGACAGTATAATTTGTATTCAAACTGAGCCGTAATGAAGGGTTCAAATAATGAAGACATAGGAGTATAATATAACATCTTTTTATAAAACATTCATTTTGTATAATTACTGCGTGTGGATCGTTTTGCCTACGAATTACATATTATTGTTTAATTGAATCTAAATCAAATATAAAATGCCATGTTTGACATCTATAGAATTATCACTTTATGTATATAATCGTATTTATAGGCATGTTTAAATGGCTGTTGTTGTGTGGTTGCTATGGTTACTTGAAAGTGTTGTGACAACATACCTGCGACGAATTTTAGAATATTACGCATCATGAAATTCAAAAAACTACTATCTTTGCACATCTCAAAATATTCAAATAAAATACTGGTATATTATAAAGATACAAACATGCATTTAAAATTATGTATATTTTAATGGCTAATACAGACGCGATAAATTTAAACTTATGAACTGAGAAAGACTATTATACAAATAACATGTTCCTCGGTGTATAATAATTTATTTATTTTATTACAAATTCTACGTTCAATTCCGGATAATTCCTCAAACTCTACCGGACTTATTTAGTAGGTTTCCACTGTGTATATTTGTGTGGAAGATGAGGTGTATCAATGCTTAGCAGCTTCATCATAAAGTTTGCTTTAGTCGATAGTAATATTTTGTTTAATGAGTCCAAAAGTTTAATTTTGTTTTTCTCTTTCATTTGCTTTTATGCACATATGTTCATCGCAGCAACGATGATATGATATAATTTGTCTTATATATTAACATCCTCCTCTCTTCAAAAAGGTGTTACTCCGTCGCGTGGTGGCAGGATTAGGAGCAGACTTTTTCTGAAGCACATTGACATATATTTACGATAAACTATACACACTTATGGCCCTACCTAGTCGCAGCATTAGGCCGGGCCACAATACAATATGCCCTCGCCGACGGGCGGCACACGACTGCTCGCGCTCCTCGGCGCTGAGGCTGTCGCTGTGTAAGACAAGCGAACAGAATAAGACACGAAAGATTGTGTATCGAGGTTTTTGGTACCAGTCAATATTTAACTATTTACTACTACGAAGAATAAATATTTAATAACTGCTCCTCTTTTCACCTCGTCGTGTCGCTTTAACTCCTTAACCTATTCGTTTTGGTCAAAAATTAAAAAATATATCTTCAAACAGAATATCTAATGTCATATTTTTTCATTAAATGTGATTTGTTTGAGTAATCATTAAATCCACATGTCTTTTTATCAATTACACATCTTCTTCCTTACCATATCCGGCCTCAGTTCGCCACAGAACGTCGCAAATTAATTGTTTGCTCGAAAATTATCGCAAAATACATTTATTCGCGGTGTTACATAAATGCAACCTATTAACGAATCGCAAGCACGTAATTACAGTGTAAATATTAATGATAATGTAGCGCCTAGAGTCAACAGTTTATTTTTCTTATTAATTAACGATGGTAATTGTTTTACCATCTGTTTGCGCATATCACTTACGCCGTGAATAAAACCATTGTTTTTCTCGCACAATCGACGGAAGGCACTTAGCTTTTTCAATTATAGAAACTATTACATATAGTTTTAGTTTTAAGCTTATCAGCGAGAATATAACATGACAGCCTATTCTCTTGCTCGTGGTTAATCAAGGCATAACATAACATTAACAGTCTTCCACACTATAATGTGTAAAAACTAAGAATTGGTATTATTAGTTTGATTAAACATAGCTAAGACAGGTGAATAAACCGGCGAATTATTTCCTTATCGATCAGCAGCTAGCTCTTTGACTCACTAATGCTAATGCAAATGCTTCATCTTTATAACGGGTCCGCCATCTAACGTTTTTTTTTCAACTAGTGCTTATTTCGTGAATGGTAACACTTAGCTCATGTCTGATTTGACAGATAATTAGTTTTTTCCTTCCGCTGAACGAATATGGTTGTGTATACGCTTGAACATCGCTGGGAAATATTGCGACATTACTTTGAAAATCAGGTCATTTTTCTTCGAAAATGAGCAAGGAGTGGCCGTTACAGTCAATGGCGCCACGTGCCACACTGCCGAAGCTACACTCGATGTTTTGCGCCCCATTTTCAAAGAAAAAAAGTTATTTGGCGGACCCTTTACATTGATGCAAATATGAGTATTGTGCAAGTGGCTAACACTACGAGCTAACACCAAGTTCACTTAAATATGGCATTAGACCGTACCATTTTTGACTAGCTCATGTTAAACATATTTTGTGTACTGTAGTGACAA
This sequence comes from Glossosoma conforme, assembly GCA_022606575.1. NCBI lineage: Eukaryota > Metazoa > Arthropoda > Insecta > Trichoptera > Glossosomatidae > Glossosoma > Glossosoma conforme. The sequence continues at coordinate 2,562,820 of JAGTXR010000036.1, forward strand.
TAGTTACATTCTTAAAAACCATGGACTACAGTGTAATACATAGTCTTTAAAAATGAAAGTCTCGGGGTTGAATAAAATATTGTTTTATGGTCGTGGAAACTAACCATCTTTCCATGAGCCAACAAGCATACATTAATGAGTGACATTTGAGCAAAAATATCTCTTGATTATTAAAAAAAATAAAGGGCAGCGAATGAAAACGACACTCTTCTACAAGATGTACTTGATATGACACAATGCTGGATGATGTGCAATTTTCTAAGAATGTGAAATCAACTGCCTCTCTAAGCCGAAACGCCCTACATCATACCCGCTCTTATTTTCTTTATGAGTCGTACAAACACGAAACATTAGTCACGGAAAATATTATTGTATATGTTAATAAGTTGTCACAGCCCATAGTTCTCACTCTAGACCTGACATTTTAAATGTGATATCAAAATCATTTTACCATGGAATGTCAACCGTAATGCCTGTCATTGGTTTTTTTATTGGATTGACATACGTATAACATAATAGGGATAATATTGGCGCTGTAAAAGCGGCACTTTGATCTACTCGTAGTATGGCTCCAAGCCAATATTGCGCATGAAGTTGAAGGGGGCTTCGACGTTTATATGGCGAGTTCTCTTTGCAGGTCGTTCGTGACCTGTGCGTTAATTTATCCAAGACTTTCAACCTTCTCAATAATGTAAACTCTAACCCATGCTTTTAAGTGCCCTATCTGCACCTTAACAGAGGCAACAGATTATTATTACTATTATATCAGTATTTTTATAGCGCTTTTTTATGACCGAATGGTCATTCCAAAAGCGCGTCTTTGCCTCTCTGAGTAAAAAGGTGGGTCTTGAATCTGCTTCTGAAGGATGCCTCCGCTTTAAGCTCTCTTATGCTTTCCGGTAGCGAGTTCCAGGCCATTGGTGCCGCGTAGCTGAAAGCCCGATTGCCAAAGACCGTGCTAGGACTACCTCCCGTTAGCTGCAGGGTGCTTCTATTTGCTCTAGCCGATCTGAGTGTCTCTCCAAGCGCGCTTATTTCTGGAGGCTTGATAAGTTCTGTCAAATAGCCCGGTGCAGTTCCGTTGAGTGCCTTGTAAGCTAAGAGGCATAATTTGTACTGGATTCTAGCCGAAACTCTCAACCAATGCAGTCGATGTAGTATTGGAGTAATGTGACAGAATTTGGGCGCGTTGTAGACTAGTCGTGCCGCTGCGTTTTGTAACGACTGCAATCGCTTTGGTTGTTTGGCTGGCTGGCCTGCGTGCAGTGCGTTGCAGTAGTCCATTTTGGTGCGACTTGTCGCCAGAGTTGGAGTCTCTCATTTTCAGGGCCGCAGTGAGAGGTTGTGTGGATATCAGAAAGCTGCCTCGCGACTTCAGTCTGGTTGTTGGGGGTATCTAATTATATAATACAAGCAGTGGGACGGTTGGTTGATTGCCTTGCGCATTTCTTCGGCGCATATGACTTTGCGTCTTATGTTAGATGGTGCGATACCAGCCGAGCAATATTATATACAACTGGTATAGTATACCTTTGTATTTACTATTGCTTATTTTACATGTATCCTTATAGTTATTGTATTATACCTTTAAAAACATGACAGCAGCCAATCAATTAATTGATCACCTATTTAATTGCTTAGAAGAAGAAAAAAACACGTGTGCTATACAGTGTCATTAACATACTATATATAATTATTATTTAATTACATAATGACGCGCTTACGACGAATTACATAATGTTATGTCAAATTTTATGAGCGCTTAACGATTTATTAGTTAATACACAATAAAACTACGATACTTAATACTATATAAAAAGGTTTTAGTTATTACTTGACTACGAGCATTTTCCATGTTTATAATTAACATCTATTGGTTGTGCTTTGGTTGATATATATTATTATATTTTGCAGTGATCTCACAACCTTGCTCTTTGACTCCAACCCAATTAACAGTGAGAGACAATATATCATTTAACCATATTCATATATCCGACTCCCTTTTAAATCATATTTTATTGAGTCGTTAGCATAAAATTTTATCGCTTCGTTATTAACTTTAATTGAAGAGCTCCCGGATTTTTATGGAGCAGTATCATTTTAATGTCGTAAAAAATATCACCTTATTTACATGGAAACTGTTGCATTTCAAAGGTTACTAGTTTCTTTGTTAGAAAAAAAACACAAGGACATTCATTCCAAGCAATTAAGGAATAAAGTTTATCTTATATGTTTTTTTTTATCTTTTTTAAATACATACTCCAATTACTCATTTATTACTTTTGTATTATATTTAGTCACTAGAATATAGACCAAAGAAGTGTTTCAAACTATAGTCAACAATCTTGTAGTGTACACTTTGATATCCTCCTCTCTGAATTGTTATCGATTTACTGGATGGCAGGATGCAGGATCAGGTTCACAATGCAAAGAACTTGTTTTCGTTTCACAATTCGCGTTTATTTCTCAAACACATGCTTTTTCGTCCACCCGTTATGGCGAACGCCATTAGGCGTCCGCGTATCATAAAATAATACTATACATACTATGAATATATACTGCAGAGACATGTATCCTTATATGATGTTAATAATGGTATATATAGATCAAGTTTTGCGTATCTGTCCAGGCGGAAAATGGTCGTGTGGATAGCGCGGTGCTTAGAATTGAGCAAAGGTGCAACGCTCGAGGCTCGAATCCCGCGTCTGCCGATATTTTTTCTGAATGAATTAGACATCTATCGTTATACGATGTTAACAATGGTACATATACGTCAAGTTTCTCTTATCTGTCCAGGCGGAGAATGGTCGTGTGGACAGCGCGGTGTGTACAATGGAGCAAAGGTGTTGGCTCGAAGTTCGAATCCCGCGTCAGCCGATATTTTTTCTGAATGAATTGATGCGTAAATAATTTGATGTAGAATTGTATGTGTGTATATAATTACTAAAAAAAACTTGCGTTTCTCGGTAATGAGCTACAACAGGATGTGGAATAAAAAATATGAAATCATTATGTTCAATTGCTATAAAGCATCATTATTGCATACAGCAATGTACTACCAATAAATAATTGCTTGTAATCTAAAAACTTGCAATTTCTGATGTGATTGTCCAATCGGCAAATAATTTTCCAGTACTGTGCGATCATTCTGCACTCGCCGATTATATTTTGTAATAATCGTAATAGCGTACTTATTTTGTCTCACCTTTCTTTACCTGTGATTTCAAAATCCGTTATAAACCATAATTATGAATCATTCCCCCTTTTCACTATAATACGAGTAAAAATGTGTGTTTTTTTATGTATACACGTACAGGAGAATACCGACAGACGCTGATAGTGATGCTGAAGTCTCATCTGTGGAATTCTATTACGATGGTGCACATGGCGCTGCATGTGGAGTGTTGATCCGCCAATGTCATAGACTACAGCCTAAGATTCACGCATCATCCTTAATTATTACAGGAGTTTACTATGAATGGGTAGTCTTCACGGGACACTTTCGTCTACCACCAATTTTGATTAATAGGCTATGACTGGCATTTTACGGTGTGATCTTACGGATCAAATTCACACCAAGCGGGGTATTTTAGAGTTCATAAATCGATTAAAAATCCTTTTTTTGTAATCTCCGTCGGGAATCGAACCCACGACCTTTGGCTTGCAAAGCAAAAGCTTTGACCATTGAGCTATACCCGCCAGATTTTTCACTATAATAAGAGTAAAAATGCGATTTCATCTTAGAACAGTCTACAATTCACGATAGTAGTAGTTTGGCGATTTAGGTATTCCATCGCTTTTCTCTCTCTCTATCTCTGTAATAAACAATAATTGCAGGTAATGTTACCTGTTATGCCACCGTCATATCTGCAAGAATTTTATAATCTCAAGCCTAACCACATCCACTAGTTGATGAAGAATTTCTCAACATTCGTGCAGTGTACTTAAATTTACAAAATTATTTTTAATACAACTACCATGTTTTGGGTAAAGCACAAATAATATAACAATACCAAATATATGTTGCTGAAATCAGTCGCGCATTGAGATCAAGATTCTAGAGTATTAGATTTGATTTACATATTTTTAGAACGCAGAAACGTTGTGGTTTTCTCAAAGTGTTTTTATCAAATTGTATTATTTAGATAATATATCACACCATTGTCATCAATTGTCGATGAATTTAAATTCCCGTATCTTTGTCTAAGTCACCTCCACCTTTCTCGATTCCCTTATGTGTTCTCTATCTGCCTTATGTGTCTAGCCTTCAACTCTTCTGATATAAATAAAAGATTTTTTAGAATTTATTCCACATATCTTTTTTTCTGATCATCTAGCAGGGAGCTGACCGATACCCCGTCCGAACTTGTTCACGGGAAGACAGTATTTTACTTCCATTTTTCTTAATAGGCTATGACTGGCATTTTACGGGTGAGGGGTCAAATTCACATCAACCGGGGGTATTTTAGAGCTCAAAAATTGATTAAAAATTTTTTTTAATCTCCGTCGGGGATCGAACCCACAACCTTTGGCTTTCAAAGCAAACGCTTTGACCATTGAGCTATACCCGCCAGTTGCTGCACTAGCTACACCCGAGAGTTGAAACGCGTTTACCATTAATACAATGCATGCTAAAAAAAAGAGACAAGAATGTGCGTAAATACGTTTGCTAAATGTACCCTTAAACAATAATGTAACGACTACAAACGGTTCAGAGGATTTGCAACAAATAAAGAAAAACCAAAAAAAAAAAAACCAGTTCAAAGTCACGCACGAAGTCTTACATTTCATATTGAATATTTGTACTATGTGAGTATGCACATACTCGAAAATTTTGTTAGCATATCAGTTGTATACATTACGGGCAGGCATACAGTTCAGAGCAGGGGTGTCTGTGCGGTGGTATCACCGGCACTGGTCTCCGGCTCTGGTCGAGCATTAGAGCAGGCCCGAGGCTGGTGCCCCGGAGTTTCGCGAAGGTTGCATCGACCAGTTAGTCCACTTTCTTTGCGGTTTAGTCAGTACCTACAGACGACTTGCGCCTATGTCATGAAGCGGATGAGTAAACAAGGTCATTCCACTCCTCAGCTGCATTCTGCCTCTTGCATTGCAACAATGAAATAGATGATTTTCGTAATAAGTAAAATTTCGTAATAAATAAATAATCAAATTCTCGTTATGCTGCATACAAATTGTTTCTACATTCTTCTTCGTAGTATCAATTCGGAGGATTGGTTTGCAGCAACAAAATCTTTCATCTCGATCTCCACCCCTCTCGATCCTCTGCAATCCTCTTTAGCTCAGCATAACAGCTACAACTTATGTCCTCGAACGTTTGCTGCAAATATTCCCGTCTAGTACGCCCTCTACAGTTTCTACCCTCAGCCATCCCTTCCACAATGTCGTGAAGAAGACCATCGTGGCGCATGATGTGACCGATCGCCTCTCTGAGATAGTTCTTACTAGGTGCCTATCTTCCTTGATTATGCTGAGAACCTCATTGTTCGTGACGTGGTCTCTCCAGGAATTTCCGAGAATTCTTCTGTATGACTATATCTACATTATTATTACGTATTTTTAATTAAAAAATGTTTTTTTGTAACGAACAAAGACACACGAACCACTAAAGTGTATATTGCAAAAAAATAATTGGTATTTAAATTTTAATTCATGTTAAATTCTTGAAATTTAAATCTTTGCAAGACAGCATGTTCCTGATAAAATATTTATTTAATTTTTCGATAATGTGTGCGAATATTGCGAAACAAAAAATACTTCTTCCCATATCCGTTAAATAATCGGAACATATCATCACAAATGACCGCCTCTTAGTTCTGTCAGCTGCCACTGCCCATTCCAGTTCTAGGTCATACCCGCACCTGAACACTTTGGGAACATACTCGTATATGGTTATCAACAACCTTCATAGTATAAGTGTTAGTCCTCGAAGGGTAGTATATGTAGTATTCGAGGTATATTTTTGGATGATTTGTAAATAGGTTTTTTTAAGGATTCGCATTATTTACCCGACTATCTTGAGTCCTGGACAATTTCGTTAATAAGATACATATTTTGAATGTTCAAATGGAACCCGAATGCTAATTTAATTCGTTGTAAGTAAATACATTGTATTTGTAAGTCAAAATAACTTAGTTGTTTGTTTTACTCTGATTTCATGTTTTCCATCGTTAACAAAGAAACAACAAATCAATTAGTCAATTAATTCTTCACAGTATTTAATTATTTTAATGCCCTTGTGAAACATATGTACTTTAAACGTACAACATGTTAAATATTACCTAAATTCATCGATGTATTATCGTTATAAAAAAATATAAAACCATCTATGTTACGCAGATTAAAAAAAAATGTTGTGCGAAATAAGATTTTTCGATTTAAGCATCCCATTTTGTTGTAATGTTATATTTAGCGCCCTTAGTTCATTAGGCGCCCTAGGCAGCTGACCCACTACGTCACCCCCTAAAATCGGCACTGTATTTGACGGCTAGGCGTATTGTATTTAATATTCCTAAATCTTGCTTTCACTCGTACACAACATAAAGCATCAAACAACAAAAGTAATATGTTTGTAATTACATGCTGAAGTTATAATTTTATCGCATTTAAAATATTTAGTTTTGATATCACATTTATTTTTAAGTGATTACATGAATCGGACTCACTGGAGTCCATATTCAATATTCGTAACTAATTAAAGGCTTGAACTAGGTATTTATTGATACGACTATATTGACATTTCACTTCACCACTTCATAATTAACTTTGAAAGCTTTCGATAAATTATTTGGCACATGGTGAAAAAAAAACTAATTGTAGAAACGACCTGTAAGTTGAATTATATTTAAAATGCTGAATCATTATTTTTTTCTGCAACCTTTTAATTAAATTATAAATAAATTATTAGACATTTTCATTGGCTTTTAATGCCCATACTAAGTGCATAAAAAAAGTGACAGCCGTGTTGCAATTTAATCCATGGTCTATCAAGATAAAGCATTGAATTTTAATTATTTTACAATTAAACCTTGAAAACACTTATTTTGGTAATCGAATAAGAATATTATACGAATATTTTTTTTGAGTTCTTTTGATAAATCTAATAAATTAAACCAATTAACCTAGTAATGTACATTGTATACTATTTAATATTTAGCAATAGTTATTTTTTCGTTGACTTTGGTGTTGAAATACGCAATAATTAATTTTGCAAAAAATTGAAAAGGCCTTCGATTTTTTAAATTTTAGTGTCGTTTTTTTTCAGCCGTTCATGAAACACTTCACCACAAATATGCCGCCACTCTGTTCTGTCGGTTGCTATTGTCCATGCTTATAAGACATCTCAACAATCGAAGGTCTTTTCTACGAACACATGTGATTCTGGATGAACTGCAAAGCAGATCCTGGAGACTTGAAGAGACGGCTGCTGTATTATATCTGCCGGCGGATATAGCTCAATGGTCAAAGCTTTTCAAGCCAAAGGTCGTGGGTTCGATACCCGACAGGGATTAAAAAAAAATTTAAGCGATTTCTGAGCTTTTAAATACCCTTGTTGATGTGAATTTGATCCCTCACCCGTAAAATAACAGTCATAGCCTACTAATAAAAATTGGTGGTAGATGAAGGTCGTCCCGTGAAGACCTCCCATTCATAGTGAATTCCTGAAATAATAAGGATGATGCGTGAATCTCGGGCTGTAGTCTATGACGTTGGCGGATCAACACTCCACATGCAGCGCTTAGTCATATGTATTATGGTATGCGTCATAGGATTCCACAGATGAGACTTCAGAATCACTGTCACCAACTGTCGGTATTCTCTTGTATGTTAAAAATAAAAAAAATTAGACATCATAGTTTTTAGTTATTTTTTAATAATAAATTTTAAGGAGATTATTGGTTGAAAAGATATTTTTGTAAAATATATTTTTTGTGTAAGTGCTAGTCACAGTTCTAAACATAAAAGGCTGAATGGTTTTTTTTTCTAAATAAATGTTTTAAGATCAATAACAATATTTGATAATCCCTGATCGTAAAGATACAAAATAAAAACAATTTATAATAATTTATGTTTATAACTTTTTAAAAAGTCTTCCGTGTGCCATTAAAAAATATGTCGTTTATTGCATCAGGCAGTTGAAGGTGAAATATTGCCATAAACTATTTTTGGTCACTCATCCCTCTTTTATTATTTTTATTATTACATCATTTCAAATCGTTAATAATTTATCACAAAATAATAATAAAAAAAAATACAATTCGTAAAAAACATTATTAATCATTGTCGTAATCGGATAGTTATAGAAGAAAGCTCGGAAAAAATATTCTAATATCTAAACATACTCATACTTTAGCATTCAGTAAAGGAATTCAGCTTAAACAAATAATAGGGGTTTAAAAACTCATCGCTCATAGACAATTCGATTAACGACTCATCGGTAACGATGTGGGGCGCACTGGACGTTCGGTGCATGGGATATTTGGCGCATGGGACAATTATTGCACTGGGTGTCTCGCTGACCTAACATAACATAAGGATTTGTCTAGTGATCGTAGAGTCCAGGGATCCATAGGTCTCGTTAACGATATAATTCAGGTTAGGTTAGAGAGACATCCAGTGCACCAATTGTGCTGTACACCAGACATTCAGTGTGCCTCACGTTATTACAGATGAGTCGTTGAACGAATTGTCTGTGAACGAAATGCGACGGAACTATTAATTGATCTTCTTCGTAGTATCAATCCGGTGGATTGGCTTGCAGTAACAAAATCTTGCATCTCGATCTCCATTCCTCTCGGTCCTCCGCAACCCTCTTCAGCTCAGCATAAGAGCTACAATTCATGTCCTCAAACACTTGCTGCAAATACTTCCGCCTAGGCCGCCCTCTACAGTTTCTACCTCATTAATTGATAAAAGGCATATAATAGCAAACTATGTTGACATTAGATTAGTTATCACGATACAGCTTAAATCGTGGCTTGTTGCGAATGATAACATGGAAGTAGTCACTGGTTGACTCATGATAGTCATAGTCACAAGTATATTCCTACTATCGAATCCTTTGTTCGCTGAAACGTGCGCCACAGTGCTTAATTGAGTCACGAACATGTGACATACAATGTGGGAGTGTAGGGCGTATCCATTAACCCTTTCACTGCGAGGGACGTCTATAGCTGTCATAAGATATTATTTTTTTAAACATCATATATCAGCTTTATAACAAATATTTTACTGTATATAAGAGTATATTCAAATTTGCTGTACAATTTTATTAGGTCTGTTTATTTCTTAAGTAACTAATTCAAGGTTTTGTCTGTAATTTAAATGAATATGCTGCGCTGGTTTTAGGGGGTGGCGAAGTGGGTCAGCTGCCCAGGGCGCCGAATGAACTGAGGGCGCTAAAGGCGGCCTTAACTCCTACAGGGGATATTTTGTGAAGATTTCTCCTACCGCAAAAAAACAGTATGCAGATTTTTTTTACCCAGGGCGCCGCAAGGTCTAAAACCGGCACTGTGAATAGGTAGTAAAATAAATAAACTGGCAGTTGATTGAATAATTTAGTCAGTATCCATGTGGTCAGTTATAAAATTAAAATGACAGTCATATAGTCAAAACTGCCAGTAATTAATATAAAATGGTGTATATTGAAATGAATTGATGTGTTTTTAAAATAGATGGCTAGTTTTAGCTTGACAGCTAGTTATTAGATGGTCGTAACATGCAAATTTATGACTAGCACTATGAATAATAAGCACATAAAATGGAAACCTAACCTATTAGTAATTACTATTCCCTAATTATTTACTAGTAATTAAATATACATAAAATTCTTTAAACGCGTCAATTCATTCAGAAAAAATATCGGCAGAAGCGGGATGCGAACCGCGGACCTTGGAACCAACCATTTGCCCAGGTATTCATACCGCTCAGCCACCGTGGCTATTTCTTTGCCTGAACTGACTGCCAATTCGTATCTTTCTACTACCAATTTATTATTTTTACTTTTAAATGCATTTATTACTGCCTAATTCTTAAATACTGACGACATAATTAGTTGCCATTATATTACTATTTCATTCGTATCAAAAACTATATACTATAACTGACAATTTTGCTTACTATAAAAGTATTACAGCAATAATTTTATCTCTGAAAATTTATTACTTAATTTATATTAACCCTTTATTTACTGAAGTCCCATACTACAAAATCCAATATTGATCGTGCATTTTGCTGCAGTTGTGCCCTGACGGGACTTATAAGTCGGAAATGCACTGCGATGCCTTCTTCACCTTAGTGAAAAATATGCTCAATCCCATGACCTCAAATATAACTCCATGAAATCAGTCGTTTGTGTCTTTAAACACAAAAATTAACCACTGATCATACCCACAGTGAGACTTGAGAGTAGGGATCTAGCAACAGTGTCTTCAGTAAAATACTTGGGTCATATCCTCACAGATGACCTACGTGACATTGAAGACATAGAGCGGCAAAGAAGAGCAATCAGCGTTCGGAGCGGTATGCTTTCTCGGAGGTTCTACCATTGTAGTAATGCTGTCAGGAAAGTGTTATTCAAAGCACACTGTATGGCATTACATACATCAGAACTCTGGTCTAGCTATCCTAAACGAGAGTGGGAGAAGCTCAAAGTTGCGTATCATAATTCATATCGCCAACTTATGCAACTCCCTAGATTTTGTAGCGCATCTGACATGTTTGCGGAGGGCGGAGTCCATTCATTCGCAGCATTATTGCGACACCGTATATATATATATATATATATATATATATATATATATATATATATATATATATATATATATATATAAATATAATAAACAAAATAATAATTTTATATATATATATATATATATATATAATTATTATTTTGTATCTAAAATGTATCTATGTATCTAAAAATATGGCAGATTGGGTATTGCACAACCCACCCAATCCTGCTGGAATAAAAAGCTTAGTATTATTATTATAAAACTATGAAATAAATGCTTATTTTAGAAAAAAAAGTTTTTTCTTAATTTATCTCTATATGCTATCAACACTTATTCATATAAAAAGAATCAGAAATGTAAATACATTATTTCATAATTCAGTAAATAAAGGGTTAACCGTTTGCCCAACGACAAAAGCAACATTGTGCGTGATACAAAATTTGAATGGTTAACCTTTTATTGCTTACTTCATTTATTTAGTTGACTTCAATCGCCACTTACGATCAAATGTTTCAAGCCTTAAGTAATTTATACAAGTCAAGATCTGAAGAAGCTTCCATTGAAGCAAAAGTGCGGACTTCAAATATATGAATTAACTGTTCCATATTATAACCAGGTAGATAGCATTTATCTATTAAGTAACTATGTACATTGTACATATTATCTCGTAATCAATTTTATCAGATTTAAATTTGATATTGTTACCATTTTACTCGTTGATAAAAACACAAGTTAACTATAATAGTCATAAATTTGATAAAAATTACTAAAAAATATATACATTTTTTTCAAATCACATACAGGAGAATACCGACTACAGATGGTAATAATAATTTTGATGTCTTTTTTTTTGGGTGATCTTAACGGGACGACTTTTGTCCACCGCCAATTTTGATGAATATGCTATGACTGTTATTTTACGGGTGAGGGATCAATTTCACACCAACCGAGGGTATTTTAGAGCTCAGAAATCGATTAAAAAAAAACTCCGTCGGAGATCGAACCCACGACCTTTGGCTTGCAAAGAAAACGCTTTGACCATTGAGCTATACCCGTGGTTAAATTATTTCTTAATTACTTGCTCTAGTTTTTTTTATTTACAATTTATACAACAATCTCTCATACTGAATTTAGCAATTTCAAATAGAATTCCTTTGTATTACGCGACGTTATGCTAATTAATCAGCTAATAACTGTTTTGTGATCACACTATAAATGTTTTATCATTATTATTGCATATTTCAGCATAAATTACGATGTAGCAGATTATAAAAATTAGAACAATGACAACACTCAATGGCGACAATTAGTAGTGATCATATTTAATATTGAGAACATATTTGGATTGAAAAAAATATATCATTTGTAGCACTGGAGAAAGTTTTTGGTAATAAATCATAATAAACTAAGTACTGCGTATTAACTTAAGGCTTCCTCTTACATCCATTATCGTTTCAGTCCATTAACAGTAACTGCTGAGAGAATTTCAACAAAATGCGGTCGCCTTTACAACAATCAATCTTTTTTGCTAAAGATAGTTCCGTTGCTCGAGATTCCTCAATATACTCTTACAAAAAGAAGACCAAGCAATTCTTCATTTTCTTTGGTTTCATTTCGATAGATAAGTACGTTTACGTTGTATAATATAATAAATTAATAAACTATTTAATATTTTGTACCAATTAGTATCTACACATGTACATCTAATTCAATGTATAGTATAGTATAGTCTCCCTCAACTCAAGTAGTGGATGCTGCCCAACGAATAGGCACACTCAAGTGGCAATGGGCAGGACATATCTGTCGAAGAGACGACGGTCGATGGGGAAGAAAAGTATTGGAATGGCGCCCAAGAACTGGCAAACGAAACATTGGCCGACCCCCTGCAAGATGGACTGGCGACATAAGAAGAATAGCGGGAGTGACCTGGATGCGGAAGGCGGAGGATCGAAGAGGATGGAGACTCATGCGGGAGGCTTACGTTCAACAGTGGACGGATACAGGCTGATGATAATGATGATGCCATGGAGATGTCTTCGTGTTGCTTTGGATTCACACAATGTTTAATGATGATTATATCAGAAATGCTGTTCAGTTTACGTGAGTAAAAGCGCTCATACCACACCGATGTATGTCATGAACGCTTTTACCATCAATACGGAATCGTGATTACAAAAATACTCGTTTATAGCAATAAAACGTACATTTATTACTAATCTACGTTTCACTGTGTACATATAATAGGACCTAACGCATGCCTTTATTTTACATTGATGGTGATTTTGATTACATAGTTTAATTATTATGAAATGTGCATTTGAAAACAACCTATTTATCGTTAGTGTTATATAATTAGAACCGATTTAAATTTGGGTACACTGAATAATGTTGGATATAGGAAGTAATTTAAGCGTTCTTATTGGAAGCAGATCTGATAAAGAGTTGATGACTAGCATGAATGTCCGGAAGTTGTGCTTCTTGGAATGTACTTAGATGAGAAAAATATTGTCGCTACTGATCATTAAATGCAAAATAAAGTATCGGAGAAGTTTTGACACGAACCAAATCTCCTAGAACACAAGTGACTGAGGGAAGGTTAAAAAAGTGTTTCGAACCATCCTGGACAGAAAATTTTACTTTTATGCGACGTTTAATATTAAAGGCATCTCAATTTCACCGGAAGAAGAAGAAATTTGGTTTAAATGATGACAATTTAACTGTGTGTAACAAATTAAAATAATATTTTTCAGTAGGAATGTTTTGAAAGTGCAGCTTCATTATGTGTCAAAGGTTTAACAGTACACCACTGAGAGAAAGTTTTCTATTAGAAAACCACAAATTGTTGATGCAGTTTGCTTAAGAAACAACCCAGGCTTATTACTAACTTTAGAATCAATTTATCACCACAACGTACGTATATATAAAATGATTTCAATTTTTGCTCGGATTAGAAATTATAAATATTATTTATATCTACATAAATAAACAATTACTTGTAAGTGACCACTAGTAAAATACCACAAAACAATTATTTTTTTATTTTTTGTATTAATGATTCGTCATCGCGTGATGTATTTAAAATCCTGTTAGTGGGTCTCCAGAAGCCGCATCTATTTTTCTCTGTACGTTTACGCTTTGCTGTCACGTATGTATTTCTAACGAACTTCTTTGTCATGTCAATCCTACAGCTTACGGAATTATTCTTGGTATTGCGATATTAATGACTAGATATTTCTAAGGATTGTGTCAACTAGGAATGTTTCTTATTATAAACATTTATCAATTTTTTATCCGTTTAACTACTGTTGTCATCTTTCGCCTTCAATTTCTCTTTTTTTTCTCTGAATTCTGTGCTCAATTTTGTATTGTATTTTAGATGTAAAAAACTCATAATATACTCATACAAGTAGTTCAATGTCTTGTTGAACGTCAGTATTTGAACACCATACCTGATGCATATGTTTCTTTAAGATTACATTTTATCAAAGTTCACAGGTGGCAGGTATCAACATTAGCGATACAAACATTGCACATTAGATTATTTACATTCGTAAAATATGTAAATTGAAATTCGGTAATATCGTTCATTGACCTTTTTGACTCATAATGTTAATATTACGTATTTTTATTTTTCAAGCAAATCTTGAACTCTGAATCTTCATTTGATTCATGTGCAATCGGTCATAATCAACGATTCGGTTTTTGAACTAACTCGTATTATCTTAAGTAAATAATCATTGACAAATAATTGTTTTATCAAAACACTGCATGGACCACCATAGGTGAAATACTTTTCACACTTATTCTTTTTTTTTCTTTTAGAGTGCACCGGTCAAGACCAGTGCACTCTATGACGCTCAGCTAGGGAGGCTGGACGCAGCATACGGGAAACGTGTTTTGTGTTCGTGTTTGTGTGTGGGTTGGGGAGATTGTAAATGTATATTTATCTGTTTCTTGAAGAGATCCAGATTGTAGGAAGGAGGAAACACAGACGCTGGAAGAGCATTCCATAGCTTACCGGTGGCATTAAGGAAGGAGCTTTGAAAACTGCCAGTTCTTGGTCGACATATATTAACTGTTTATGGATGTTCAACAAGTGTAAGACGAGTTTGTCGGTTGTGGATGGGTGCAGGAGGAATTAGTTCTTAAAGTTCCGAAGAGCAGCCAACGTGGTAATAACGGTAGAAAAGACTAAGAGAACCAATCTTACGCCTGTGTTCCATTGAACGTAAGAGTGTCATTGTTTATCAAACGAATTGCTCTTCTTTGAACTGAGTCAATTAAGTTTAGAAGGTATTTTGGGTCTCCAATCCAAAGGTGAATGTCGTATTCAAGGATAGGTCGGATTTGTCCTTTATAAAGAAGAAGAAGTTGTTAATCGTTGAAATACCAACGTGATCTTCTTCTTCGTAGTATCAATCCGGTGGATTGGCTTGCAGCAACAGAATCTTGCATCTCGATCTCAATTCCTCTCGGTCCTCCGCAACCCTTTTCAGCTCAGCATAAGCGCTACAATTCATGTCCTCGAATACTTGCTGCAAATACTCCCGTCTAGGGCGCCCTCTACAGTTTCTACCCTCAACCATCCCCTCCACAATAACGTGATCTATTTTATCATTAATTAATATTTACATTATTTCATTATTACATTTTTTCCACAACTATTGACATTTTATGGGTTTATGCAATAAATAAATAACGCTTAGACTCAAATGAATTAAATATTATATTACGTACGAAAGATGCATGCTTAATAACATTAGGTATGCGATAATGTTTATCAATGACAATTCATCTATTGTACGTAGATTAGCCGATTCAGTTATGATAAACTATCGTGTTTTCTACATCATTAGTGACGTCAAGTTTCACGTGTGTAATTGTACATTTCATCATATTTTCTTGACATTTTCCAATAATATTATTCGTATAATGCACGTTTTGAACGTGTAACGACACGTGTGTTCGCTTAGCTTTCTCCACTTATAAGGGACTAGTGATGTACTCGCATATACCTACATTGTAAACGTTTGCGGTCCACTTAGTCGAGAAGAAAATGCCTTTATATTTTTTTAAGTATGTGTTAATTTCCTTCTTTTTTCTTTTCAGCATTAAATATATTTTAAAAACCACTGATTTGCGGCAGAGAAAAAATTGCAGGTTGATTAGGTGTATTTTGTGTAAATTATAAATACATATCACATACAGTTTTGTTAAAAAAATGAGATTTAACAAAGGAGACGTATGATATTGTAAGAAAGAGGGCAATATTTTTTACATTTTTTTTTATTATAGAAGCTGCTGCTCTGATTTTTTTTTACTTTTTATGATAAAAAAATATTCAAAGTAGTATCCATTAGCTTATCTTAATAACTAATAAATCTTGTAACAAAAATAAAATATTATTAGTTTTACTATCCCGCTTGGATTACCACGACACGTCTAGTTTCTTAACCCTTTCATTACGGCTTGGTGTAATACAAATTATGTATACTGTCAATTATAAAACCAGTATCTGAAGCATAAATGTTCTTATCCGATATATTTTCATATATCACATATTGGTTCTTGTATCCTTTAGCGGTAGGGGATCTTACACGGCATATATCGGGTACCGATGCGATCAGGTTAATAATAGTTATTTGTATAATTCATCGTGTTTTATAGTGACTGTTTAAATAGTTGGGGAATAAAAACAATATGCATGAAACCGTTGTCATATTACATTTCTCTAAAAAAAGTTGTTTATCCAAATTATTAAATTTTATTTTATTTTAATTTATTTAAATCTGACAGCAAGTCTTACCCATAAAATAAAAGTCACCCAGCGTGCTATGGAGAGATCCATGCTCGGAGTGTCGCTTGAAGATAGAATCCGAAACGAGGAAATACGCAGAAGAACTCAAGTAGTGGATGCTACCCAACGAATAGGCACACTCAAGTGGCAATGGGCAGAACAATCTGTCGAAGAGACGACGCTCGGTGGGGAAGAAAAGTACTGAAATGGCGCCCAAGAACTGGCAAACGAAGCATTAGCTGACCCCCTACAAGATGGACTGACGATATAAGAAGAATAGCGGGAGTGGCCTGGATGCGGAAGGCGGAGGATCGAAGAGGATGGAGACTCATGCGGGAGGCCTACGTTCAACAGTGGACGGACACAGGCTGATGACGATTAAATTTTATACGGATTAACAAATACTTAAATTTTATTTTCAATGTTCAAAATATAACGTAACGTGAATACTGAGTATATGTAAATTGCATACGTATTTTTAGTAATATATAATTAAGCTGAATTCCTTCCTGTAAACAAGGCCTTCCTTATTTAAATGAATTTAAAATATGCATTAAAAAAACATTAATTTAAATATTATATCTATGGCATTTGATTAAGTAATAAAAACACCCAAATTTAATGATTATATATATTTTTTAAATGCTATACTTATTAAATGTCATAGAAATCTAAATGAGATCTGCTAGACGCAACTTGTGGGAAAAATGTGTTTACGTAATCGTTTATGTCCGTGTAACATTTAGGGGATTGCAAACGTTTATTGATCTGATATTGTGGCTTTTAGGCTTAGCCGTGTGTGGCGAATTACTTCTTTCCAATATTTCGACCGCGATTACAGGTCTTCTTCAGGTTTGATGACTTAGTGAGTTGAAACTTAGTTTATTGATCTGCTCTTTAATAGATTCAGTTTGTTTGAAGACTAATTATAGATCATGAGAGATCATTTCGTAGCAGACCTGAAGTGTTATGTAGGAACTGAAAAAAGGTGTTGCTTGCCGTTCTAAATAAGAATAAAATTGTGTTATATTTTTCGCCCTATTTTGCATGACATTATGTCTTACTAATCCCGTAAGTGCATGTCTTCTTCGACCGCCGCATGCATTTAGAATTATTTATCCGTGAGCTAGTGATGTGCAACCGATACTATTGATAACATTTTGAAAAGCACATTTAATTTTTAAAAAATGGAATAAGTTTGTCGCTTATTCGTATATAATGTGTTATTCTTAGGATATCCCTTTCAGCTAGGAAAGGCTTCTTCAAAATTGAAATAAAAAACGTTTTATTTAACAGTATCTACCTTTTCTGTAGCTAAATGAAATAATTCCATGTTAGATATAATACTCGTATAAAATTTACATTTAAGACAAATTATTATTAAAATGTATAAAATCTCTGGCAGAAATAGCACATCGTTAGCGCAATATTCGTTGGTTTACTGAAGTTAAGCATCATTGGGCGCGGACCAAAACTTCGATGGGTCACCGGCTGTTGCTAAGCGTTTGTCGATAGTCGAGTTGAACCGATCATCCGGACCAAATGGCCGGGCCTCCGGAGCGTCGGGGTTATTACCGATGACTTTTCAAGTCCTCTAGCTTTTGTGAAGGTCGTTAGGAACAATTTATATGTTTTGGACCTTCAGACGCAGATATATCTTGAGACGAGGCACGGCAACTAACAAAACTGAATGATGACAACATATGGTGAACTTATGTTGCAGATATCAATTTTTTTTAAGATTTACTATGTTGTATACCTTAACGTATTTGAATCTTCCTGTAATGTGTTTTCGCGCATTTTTTTCTAGAGTACATTGATAAACGTATAATCAAGGTTTCACGGTATTTATATTTTAACCCTGCAATGAAATTCACATGCATCAAAAACATTACATAATAAATTTGAAAACATTAATGCCTCTTTTTTCCAAATCTCACATAACTCACCGTCTTTGTAAAAAATACTGAATCACTAGCTTAATTCAGGAAGGTTGAACACCGCTGATATGTTCTCGCACAGCACTAGAATGTAGGTTCTTATTGCCTCGGTGTTAGTAGAAGACCGCGTCCAATGTTAACGAACGCACATTATGCAAGCGATTTTTTTCGGCCACTCTGTTTCAAACGAATGCCAAGGTCAGTTCATGTTAATAATGGACACCGGTATCACTTGCACTGAATATGTAACGTTATTGGAGACATTCGAATGTGTATATCATAATTTATCAATACCAGAAACGCACTTTTTATCACTTAAAAAAATGTAGAAAAAAATATATAGTTGCGTATTGTACCTTGCAAGTTACACACAAGGTTAGATTATACATGTTACAAATAGTTGAAGAACGTAGGAGCCTATTCCATGTCAGCTTTGATTTCCTTGATGAAGTTTAACAGCAAGGGGCCGTCAGAACTAAGTAGCAACTCGGGTAAATCCTCCCAAGAAATGGTAGAGACTCCCAGGCGACAGCACAGAATGCGTCTCCTGTTCTCATGGATGATGCACTCAACGAGAGAGTGTCTTACCATCTGTTGCATGCCTGGATCACATGGACATGCGTCGCAAGAAGAGAGGGCAAATATTTTTAGGAATTCTCTGAAAATTCGAGTTCGTCTTTTTCCACGTTTATTGAACATTAAAAAACATTAATTCATAGATTAATTTCTTAATTTCTGTTTAGTACTGTCGTTCATTTGCCGTTATATTATATGTATATATAATCGTGTCGGAAACAACAGGGTCAGATCCTGTCTGCCCAGAAGTGGGCGACGTCGATGGATTACTCCCGGCCATCATCAGGTCTTCCTGGTTTGCAGCTATTCGGGCACAGCGCACAACAACACACGCCGTTATATTACATAAAGGACATGGTCTGAGTAAATAATCTCAGTGATATTGCTAATCTTTTCACTCAAGTAAAGAAAATTGATAAGTAACCTCTTGATTCGTACAAGTGGCATTCGAATACACATTAGGTCATTGCTAATTAGTAAATCATTTGACCCTAATCACCAATACAGATCTAGAACACATGATTAAGCGCTCTAGCGGTCACTATCTTGAACAATAATATTTCGAACCTATACTAACTTCTTACTTAAAACTTAATAACTAAAACACGTTCTACTGTATATATGTAATTACAAATATATAAATTATTGCCGAATTTATTATTATTTAATCCATATACGCTCCCTAACTGGATCATATAGCTGCCATAAAGTATCAATTAGCTGCTATGATACTCAAGTAGGTAGGTATAAGATATTAGTTATTTAGAAAAAAATAATTATATTACAATGTATAATATCAAATATTTAGTTGAATACTCATAGATCATCTATGTATTCCCTCAGTGTCACGACCTATAGTTCACAGACAATTCGTTCAGCGACTCTTCGGTAACTACGTGGGGCGCACTGGACGTCTGGTGTATGGGACATTGGCGCACAGGACAACTCGTGAACTGGCTGTCTCGCTAACCTAACCTAAGGATTTGTCCAGTGATCGTAGAGTCTAGAGATCCATAGATCTCGTTAACGAAATAAGGGGGTTACTTAGGTTAGGTTAGGTAAGCTTAGGTTAGCAAGACATCCAGTGCACCAGTTACCTCGTGCGCCAAATGTAAAGCGCACCAGACGTCCAGTGTGCTCCACATCGCTACCGATAAGCTGTTGAACGAATTGTCTGTGAACGAAATGCGGCGGAACCAATAATCAGCTGCTGTGATTCCAAAGTAGGTGCAAGGTATTAGTTATTTAGAAGAAGAAGAAAAGTAACTATTAAATGTTTATTTGAATACTCGAGAATCATCTATGTCTTCCCACACATGTTAACCCTTTCATTACGGCTCGGTTTGAATACAAATTATACTGTCAATTTTAAAACTAGTATTTGAAGCATAAATGTACTTATCAGGTCTATTTGCATATATCACATTGGTTCTTGTATCCTTTAGCTATCAGACGATGCATAAAAAACTATTCTAAGAAAGTAGTAAAGCGATATAGCACGTCAACCTATGCCAACGGTCGGAGAATCTTATGACGGCATATGCTGACAACCGATGGGAAAGAGTTAAAATATTTAAATTTATTTATTTGATCTCTGAGGTAACAACCATAGTAAGAGTTTTTCTCTACATCTTTTTCACTGTCCAATCGTGTATTTATTCCGTACAATATTATAATATATATTTAATGTAGATGACAATGCAATATCAAAGAAAATTACATTATCGTTGATATCAAATCGATGTGCAAAATTACAGATTAACGAGATGACAAAAAGTCCATTAGTTTTCAATTACAAGATTTGTCTACGAGAAATCAAGCAAGAGCTAGTTTTATAATGTATTTAAAATTATTATTTATCAATCAGTATATTAATATGTTTACGCAGTCCTCGTTAATATGTGATAATATTTCATTCAGCGGCTTTCTGATATATGTAATTACGATTGAAATTATCGCATTATAAATTCTAATTTATGCTCGTGTGTTACTAGTTGTGTCTACCTAAACGAATGATTATTAATCTTAGTATACGGTTTCTAGACTAGACACAATAATGATTTCTCGTTAACCTCGTTCAAATACAATGTCAATCGTCGCAATAATAGATCCACCGTTAGTGAATAAAGTGATATTTATAAGTTCCTGTAGCGTTTTACATTTCCATGACTCATCTTTATCAGATGTTTACGGTATAAATGTGTATTTACAATTGCACTGTAGCATCTTAAACCTTCAATGAAATGACATGGTGCTTATCTGAAAGTGATAAAAAAATATTAGAGGCCTTTGAGATGTGGTCATACAGAAAAATTCTCGGAATTTACTGGAGAGACCACGTCACGAACAATGAGGTTCCCAGGATAACCAAGGAAGATAGGCACCTAATAAGAACCATCTCAGAGAGGCGAGCTTGATGAATCGGTCACATCATGCGCCACGATGGTCTTCTTCACGACTGTGGAGGGGATGGTTGAGGGTAGAAACTGTAGAGGGCGCCGTAGACGTATTCGCAGCAAGTGTTCGAGGACATGAGTTTTAGCTTTTATGCTGAGCTGAAGAGGGTTGCGGAGGACCGACAGGAATGGAGATCGAGATGCAAGCTTCTTTTGCTGCAAACCAATCCACCGGATTGATACTACGAAAAAAATTATCATTTTGCTAACCCTTTCATTACGGCTCGGTTTGAATACAAATTAAACTGTCAATTATAAAACCAGTATTTGAAGCATAAATGTACTTATCTGGTCTATTCTCATATATCACATTGGTTTTTGTATCCTTTAGCTTTCAGATGATGCATCAAAAACTATTCTAAGAAAGTAGCAAAACGATATATCACGTTAACCAATGGCAACGGTCGGGGAATCTTATGACGGCATATGCCGACAACCGATGCGAAAGGGTTAGTGAGTATATAGACAACTTAAAAAGGAATTAAATTTACGTACGTTAACATTTTTTAAAACTAATCTATAGTTATTGAAACGCATTTTCATATTGCGCTACAAATTGTCAGTGTATGTTAGTTGAGTTATTTAATGATTTAATGATATTAATTTTGTGTCATAATTTTCAAAACTAATCGGCTTCGAGATAACAGCGGTGAATTGTGTTCCCATTAAATATAAGTGGGTCAGAATTGACTCTTTATCAGCATAACTGTATTTATGTTATTTCTAAATATATACTTTTAAAAAATTAAACCATGACTCAGTGACCTTGTGATTTCGCTATTTACGAGTATAACTCTTAAAAAACGATTACATAAAAGTCTTCGGAAATAACATCCATTTTAGTTCTGAAAATAAAATTATACTGTGAAATAAAACAGATCTACTAATTACAATTACTTAGATTTTCCGAGAGATTAATTAAACACAAAGAAAATAATTACTGTCGTCTAATCCGTGACCACAAATGTAGCTCTAGTAGTAAATACGTCAATCTTATTGCATGCTTTTGTTGTCTCAGAAGCCATTGTTTTTCAACTGTTTTACGCAATACTTACGTATTAGTCTGATATCATTCAATATAACATTCAACGTGCTTCTGCAGCTGCCTATTTACGTCCTTCGCCATTGAACAAAGCCACTATTTGTTTAAATTTCTAAGTACAAAAGATAAATTACTTGCTACACTGCATATCATGAATCGAGCCTTAATAAACCGTGTTAACTCATTTCGTCTTTCGTATTTCGCAACCTGTAATTCATAAAATTGGTTAATAACTGTTATTTTTTCTGATTTTTCTTCTTCAATGTGATGCATTCTGTAGCTCGTCGCACAGCAGTAACTCTTCTTACAACACTATCCATATGTTGTCTCGTGTTCTTGCAAATTATATACATAGTGACATCAGCATGATATAGCTCTTTCTGACTGGTGCCGAAAACCTCGATGTGCAATCTTTCGTCACTTATTTCTGTTCGCTTGTCGTACATGATGTGTCGCCATATTGGCATTTTGGACAAGTCCGGTCACGGGTGTGACGTTAGTTATATAGACCGCCCCTTGTGGCGCCCATCACGAGCGCGGGAGTTGCGTGCCGACCGTCGGCGATAGCATATTGTATTGTGGCTCGGCCTGAATGCTGTGACTAGGTCGGGCCATAAGTTTGTAAAGTTTATCGTAAATATATGTCAATGTGCTTCAGAAAAAGTCTGTGTTATTAATCTGCTCCTTATCCTGACATCACGCGACTAAATAACAAACTTTTAAAAGAGAGGAGGATGAATAGTCTATTTCTATGTTCGTCAACCAAGGTTTTTGCCTGCAGAGAGGCTCTTTTTTAGACTAATTAAATATTTTGAAGTAATGATCTAGAGACACTCAGTCTTAGGGCTTGATGTGAAAGGTGATGTAGGTTTCAAAAAGCTGCTTAGTAACTGTATTGTGGATTTTGGTAGAAGTTTTTGATTGTTGTACGAATTTGTTAGATGCATATTATTTTTCATCTTGTGCAAGAACGGTGGTGCGATGCCACCCAGTAGTGTGATTTATATAATTGAAACATGATTTCAATTAAATACTAACATCCTCCTCTCTCTCTCTCAAAAAAAAAGGTGGTATACCGTCGCGTGAGGGCAGGATGAGGAGCAGGTCAGCAAACAAAGACTTTCTTTTAGAAGCACATTGATTATATTTACGTTTAAACTTTACAAGCTTCCGGCTAAGTGGGATGACATGCCGCTGGCCGTAATGTGACCTTCTCGATCGTCAACACATAACTGACGCGCTCGTGAACGGGCTCTCGCCAGCGCTCCAGCGGCCATGTCTATAACTTACACACCCGTGAGCGGACCTGTCCAAAATGACAATATGGCGAACACATAAATGTATGACAAGCGATCAGAAATACGAGACGAAAGATTGTACATCGAGGTTTTCGGTACCAGTCAGCAAGGGCTACATCGTGCTGATGTCAATACTTATATATTTTAAAATTGCTTTGTCATATTTTTATATTGTTGCGTGCATTGCGATGGAAACACCAGTTCTTCCGGTTATTGCACCTGTAGATCATGCATTTCAACTTCTAAGCGGCTGTCTGGTGCAGTTTACCTGTCCACTATCGCAATTCTCACGTGTCCCTGTTCTCCACCTGGCGTGACGTTCAACCAAATCCGAAGCCACTTTCGTTTTCATTTACAAGTTTATTGGTTTCGACTCCGATTGTGAGTCCAAACATAGCGAGCGAAATATCTCTTAAAATAACAACACAGCGAAACGGTCGAACTGGTTTCGAATACTAAGCAATGAAATGTTAAATGGGGTTATACGATGTAAATATATAAATTTAACAGAGAATGGAACAACATTGGTTTATAGACGAGTACTCTGTTATTATATATTTAACCCTTTTGCATCGGTTGTCGGCATATGCCGTCAAAGATTCCCTGACCGTTGACATCGGTTGACGTGATAATATATAGTTTTGCTACTTTCAGTACTCATTGTGATATCTACGGTAGGAAATTGGAAGTGCAGTCATTCCCTTTATCAACCTACATGTATTCTTTACAGAAATCTGTAAAGCATGTAAATAAATATCGTTAAGTTTCGTCACAGGAGCGATTTTTCTGTAAACCACATGTGTCAATGCCACCACGTGTATGGAGTTACATAAAGAACGTTTGTTAAATATAATAGTTTTTTATGCATCATCTGATAGCTAAAGGATAGAAGAACCAATTTGATATATGAAAATAGGTCAGATAAGTACATTTACGCTTCAAATACTAGTTTTAAGCAAAAAAAAATGGTTTGAAAAATTCACGCCGTATTGACAGTATAATTTGTATTTCACCGAGCCGTAACGAAAGGGTTAAAAAATGCAATTCGTAATTATGTGGGGTACTGGAGGATGAAGGTTACTTGGAATAAAAAATATTACTTAAAGCCCGTAAATCCTCACATTATTGCACAACGGATTTACATATTGTATGGTGGTCAGTGTGAGAGAGTATGTTGAATGTGTTTTTTTTAAATAAAAATATTATAACCAATTGTAAACGATAATTTATGCATACATGCCATAAAACATGTTTTTTTTTATTTATATTTTAAATTCTGCTTCCATTTTACGATCGTTTTGGGTAACTTTTTTGCCAACATTATTTATATGTTACCATGAAAATATAAATACAGTGTATTTAATAATTTTTAGCCTTTCATTACGACTGGGTTTGAATACAAATTATACTGTCAATTACAAAATTAGTAATTAATTTTTTAATTTTTTATTAGAATATTATTTTATTATTTCAATATTCTAATCTACTTTTATAGATCATTGACTATATTACAATATTATTATTACTTAAATATACATATACTAAACATAAAATTCTTTTTTCAATGCGTCAATCCAAGTACAAAAATAACGGCAGAAGCGGGATGCGAACCGCGGACCTTGGAAACCAACTATGCCCAGGTATTCATACCGCTCGGCGAATCGCGCCATTGCTATGCCCAGACTGACTGCGATGAAACTAGTATTTATATCATTGTTATTATCGTACGACAGATGTCGCCATAGTATATATTCAAAGTATGTATATTTTTATTATTATTCTATTAAATATATAAAATCTAAAATTAATTAATAATGTCTCCTTGAGACAATATCAAGAAGGTAAAAATTATCCATCAGTAACACAGGTAAATGATTGGTTATAAAGTCCGAGTCGGAACTATAAGTAGTCGTTTCACATCCATTCAGTCTATAGTTTGGTTCGAGACCCGAGTGGTACTTACTAAAATAAATAGACTGCCGGAAAGTAATAATATTAAGCTTGTGAATAAATGAATACTGATAGAATAATAATAAAAATATACATACTTTGAATATATACTATGGCGACATCTGTCGTACGATAATAACAATGATATAAATACTAGTTTCATCGCAGTCAGTCTGGGCATAGCAATGGCGCGATTCGCCGAGCGGTATGAATACCTGGGCATAGTTGGTTTCCAAGGTCCGCGGTTCGCATCCCGCTTCTGCCGTTATTTTTGTGCTTGGATTGACGCATTGAAAAAAGAATTTTATGTTTAGTATATGTATATTTAAGTAATAACAAAATTAGTATTTGAAGCATAAATGTACTTATCTGGTCTATTTTCAAATTTCACAGTTCTTGTATCCTTTAGCTATCAGTTGATGCATAAAAAACTATTCTAAAAAACTAGCAAAACGGTATATCACGTCGACCGATGTCAACGGTCGGGGAATCTTATGACGTTATATGCCGATAACCGATGCGAAAGGGTTAAGCATTAAAAATATTACAAAGGTCGTGAGGTTCGATCCCCGACGGAGACATCGATTAAAAAAAAAAATTTTAATCGATATCTGAGCTCTAAAATACCCTCCCCCGGTCGGTGTGAATTTGATCCGTCACCCGTAAAATGCCAGTAATAGCCAATTAATTAAAATTGGTGGCAGACGTGAAGACCACCAATTCATAGTAAATTCCTGTAATAATAAAGATGATGCGTGAATTTCGGGCTGTATTCTATGTCGTTGGCGGATCTTCACTCTAAATGCAGCGCTTAGGCAATATGCAGCATGGTAAGCGTCATAGAATTCCACAGATAAGACTTCAGAATTAATATCACCATCTGTCAGTATTCTCATGTACGTGCTTATATAAAAAAAATATATTAAATGTACAGAAGTATGATATATTACGATAACGCTCCGTTTTACTATTAATTTTCTGCTTTACATGTGTTCTTAATACATTATATTACTTATATTATGATATCTTTATGATTCAAATTTTTACTGATCTATAATGTGATATCAGTTGTGCTCCATTTCTGAATGTCATATTTTACTGACACAATAATATTAAAAACATAAATCCATTCTGCCAAATCATATTTCAGTCCGGTCAATTTTTGAATGAGTTCCAGTGACGACAACGTTTTTAAAACGTAGAACCTGCCAGTTGTGACATTTCAAACAATGGAACCTACGTAAAGTATATTTCCTGCAATTAGCTTTGCCGGCATAATACTCTTGTGGATTGTAATAACGACTTAACCGTTGTGCTCAACAGTCTTTCATTGTCTCGGCACGTCTCTCAGACAATCTGGAGAAGACAAAAGAGCGGATGCCTCTTCTGTTTGGCGATCAGCAGGTTTGCTTGGCGCGTTGGAAACACAATGTCATGAACTGCGGAAACGTCAGGCACAGCATTTCCACGTCGGCCATTCGTAATACATTATATTTTACAGTATTTGTACACAACGTAACTGAAAATAAACCTCTAAGTACATTTTTGTTACTAATTTCACACCATATACCGTTGGATATAACTTAGAAGTGACTTCTAAGTAACATATCCAAGACTTGCTCTTCTGGCAGAGATTGTGTGTGCCAAAGCTTATAAAGCAGAGTATTTTTGAATAGTTTTTAAAGCTTTACAAAATATATCATGGCGTTGGTGTAAAATTGATCCCACGTCTATAAAATAAGAGTTACGAAAAAAAAAACTGTAATAAATTAGGTAGGCGAAATTCATCTTGTGATGCAAGACGAAGACACAAATGAAAGCCTGGCAGTTTTACAGCGGACCGACTGAATGTGACTGCGGCGCGTAGCAGACCCTGTCACACCTTCTGGAGTGTGCGCTGTGTCCGAGTAGCTGCACCCAGGAAGACCTGATGATGGCCGGGAGTAACGCCATCGACGTCGCTCACTTGTGGGCAGATAGGATCTGGCACTGTTGTTTCCGACACGATTATATATTCTGTTCTGTTATTATATCTTGTGATCACCAGTCATCTCTAGTGACTACCCGTAATAATGATAATACAGTCGATTCCGCTTAATTGGGAAACCGTTTAATTGGGAAACCGCTTAATTGGGACAGCCGCTTATTTGGGACAAATCTCAAAGAACAAAAACTAAAACCAAGAAACCAATAGTAAATTTATATGTTTAATTGGGACAACATTCCGCTTTGTTGGGACAACATTCCGCTTAATTGGGACAGTAAATTAAAGTTCCTTTTATTAACTATGAAGATTTTTCAAGAATAGATAACAATTAACCATGTTACGATGATAATGAAGACTGTGGGGATTCAATTGTAGAAGGTATTAAATCAAAATATGAAAAATTAGACAAAGATGACGATGATGATGATGAGCCACCTGTGCATGTGACTAACCAGGAGGCAAAAAAATGTATGACCATGTTACAACGTTATTTTATGCAGGAAGGAAATGAAGGGATCCCTACATCCGCACTGAATATCTGTGCTGATGCTTTGTAGAAGTGAAATATTACAAAAACAATGTGTGTATTACTGTTTAATACCAAATTAATTAATTTGAAAAAAATGTGGAATTCGCTTAATTGGAACAGCCGCTTAATTAGGTCAGCCGCTTAATTGGGACAAAATGCCCAAGTCCCGATGTGTCCCAATTAAACGGAATCGACTGTATCTAGTAATAATCGCGTCAATCACTAACACTCCGCATAAAAAGCTTAACTATTCTTATAATGGTAAGTTCATAGCCAATATAAAATAAGTAATTTATATAATTGTATTATGCGTTTTCTTCTATTTTCTCTTCTTCGTGTCAGCGACCTCAAATTATTTCTGCCCAGTATCTAGCAACATCAATAGCCCGTGTGTTGCCTAGCATTAGGTCTTGAGGTGTGCAACTTGTTGGGCACAAGGAGCAGGATCTCAGGTATGACGCGGTATGCAGGTCTCGGCAGTCGCACAATAGTGGCTATCCCTGCCGAAGAATTCCCCACCGCTCGAGGAAATTAGACCACAGACAAGATTGATGCAGTAATAGATAACACAAAAGCAATTTATGAACTTGCAATTACCTTCACAAGTGAATCGATTAAACACATAAAAGTCGTCCTTGTAATTAATAAATCACCTGTTAATTCACATGCCATCGTGAAGAATACTTGACCTTATGTATTGCAGTGACAGGTCGGCAATTTATGTCTCACCGAAATTATTTTGTATTGCTTAATCAAATTACTCATTTAATTATATCAATTTTTGCGCAATGCAAAAACCATTCACATTTTTTTTCAACGTGTAACAGACTTTCACGGCCATAGTAAAGTGCTTCATTATTGCTTAGAATCGTGATCAATACGTAATGGTATTAATTTGGCTAAAATTGTTCTAATTGTAGTATATATAATCGTGTCGGTAACAACAAGGCCAGATCCTGTCTGCCCAGAAGTGGGCGACGTAGATGGCGTTACTCCCGGCCATCATCAGGTCTTACTGGGTGCAGCTACTCGGACACAGCGCACACTCCATAAGATGGGACAGGGTCTGCTCCACGCCGAAATCTATTAAGTGACCTCCATATATTCCACCCCTGTTTATGTCCAGGGGCTAGGTCCTCTTTCGGAGCAATCCAAGTATTCCCCTCAGTTCCGTTGTCTATGTAGGAAACTTCTTCTTGATTTTAGCCGTGTGGTTATCTTTTGATACCTAAACATAGGGTGGAGTGTGTCGTGGGTTGCTTTAGAGAGCTCCTTCTTGGTGGTGATTTTCTCGCCGTATGCTTGTTGGGGCGATGCCCGAGAGTTGATACAGTTTTGATATTGGAGTAGGTTTTCGGCACCACGTAACCACCCGGCACGTTTCATTATACGTTTCATAATTGTTGTGTTATAAAATACATGTGACGAAAGAGATAAAAAATATCAAATAAACCATCAAAAATAGGTCAAAAACTACTTTAAAAAGAAATAGATAGTTTAAAACCATTATAGAAACATGGTAGACAACATATCTTCGCAACGATTCCAAATAATGAATACTGAATGTATTGACAGTTTCGTTAGGTAAAGTCTCATTTGGTGGTATAAATAATTCGAATACCGCTGTTGCAAAAGTGGCTCTTCAAGTGATAAATAACAAATTCATAACGTATACATCAAATCAATAATTTCTACAACCAAAAAACTATCATTTTTTATGTAAACACATACAAGAGAATACCTTCAGATGGTGATAGTGATTCTGATTTTTCATCTGCGTATTCTATGACACTAACCATTCTACATATAGATAAGCGCTGCATGTAGAGTGTTGATCTGTCAGCGTCATAAACTACAGCCAGACATTCATGTATGATCCTTATTATTATTACAGGATTTCTCTATTAATGGGTTGTCTTCACGGGACGTCTTTCGTCTACCACTAATGACTATCATTTGAAAGAGAGTCTCAAACGAATTTGTTCACTTTTAAATATAACTTCACAATGCGTTTTCATACTTTATTATCACGTAGTCATTAGGTTAATTTTAATGTGGAAATAAAGGGGAAAATACCACATTAAAAGTCTAAAAGACATCCCAAGTATCAGCAAAAAAATGATTGCTTGGAGATCGAGATGCAAGATTCTGTTGCTGCAAACCAATCCACCGGATTGATACTACGAAGAAGAAGTCATTATGGCTTATATTTAAATTATTTTCTCAGTACTTGTTCACAGTACTCCTATTTATTTCCCTTGCAATTTTACACGTACAAACATTTTAATTCGTGTAATTACTTCTTACGTCTAACTAGTTTATGTAGCCAGCCTTCATTCCAATATCCCAAATATTTTATGACATATCATAAACATTGCAGGCTTAAACTACCATAAATTTCAAAGATACCTTGATATTAAAAGGTTTACACCACCCTGCGAAATACTATTTAAATTTATGACTCCTATTAAATTTCTGAATTGGTCCACGTGAGCTCTACTAACTGACGGTATTTGACTGCATATCTTTTACACGTCAATGCTATGAATTATAAATAATAAAAAATTCTTACTTCTAACGTTGTCGTAGAAATGAACAGTTTAAGGTTGCCACAATTTTATTACAGTTAGCTTTAACCACGTTAATTTGTGGTGAGATACTCCTGTATATGTAGTCGTCAACAGTACCGGCTTTAGACTCTGCGGCGCCCTAGGGCATTTTTTTCTGGTGCCCCAAATTGCTAACATTAAAAAAAACTATGCAAGATTGGTTGCACTTGGCGCCCCTAGCTCATTCGACGCCCTGGGGCACCGACCCACTTCGCCACCCCCTAAAATCGGCACTGGTTGGCAATGCCTCTTATTTATATTTCTTGAAGAACGTGACTTTATTTAATACGTCATTTTAATACAGTAACTATTATTGTTTGGTTCAGTCGTAATTATTTTTTTGTTTGTTTTTTTCAGCGACCCGTGAAATCCTTCACGGCGTGGAAGGCCACTTCCGGTCTGGTGAGCTGACGGCCATCATGGGACCCTCGGGTGCTGGGAAAAGCACGCTGCTGAACATACTAGCCGGACTGACGTAAGTCATCATCAGACTGTTTAACCAAATCGGCTCGGATGTTGATATATTCCACGTAAGGGAGGCCCAATTCAGACATGAACTCCGAGAGTTTCTTTCGAGGAATAATTGGCGTCGTCTGTTTGATGAGCATTAGGACCTTCTGTTGCTTGTCTTTATTGCATTGTCCTTAGTACTTAATCATAAGTACCTGTGTTTGTATGTATTGTATTTCTTATTCATTATTATTAATATATTATCTTACATCTTTTTCCTCTTTTGTCGATGGTATTGTTCTACTTGATCTCTGTGATCTTTGACACGTGTCATCTTCTTATTCCTTTGTGTTATTTTTATTTTTTATTATTTTCTCTATTTATTGTATATTTATGTATACTCTATGTTTCTAAATATTTGTAAAAAAAAAATGGAATTTCGATTCTGTATATAAATAAATAAATTATTATTGTACTTCAGAAATGAATCGAGTTGATAAAATTTGTAATGTTTCTGCAAGGAAAAAATAAATAAAATTGAAAAATCATCATTCCATATCCGCTCCCAAGCTGGAGCGTACGTCGCCACAAATTGCGCCTCGTCCTGCAGCGCCTCAGCTCTCCCTATGAGTACATTCTATGTATAGTTCCCGGTGACCTTTCTTTAATGGTGAAAGCCCAGGGTCTTGAATAAGAGACTGCTGTAGCTTATGTTCTCCTGCAGCAAAGTCCACAGTCCCCGCACAGATCTATCTTAACATACTGTAGTAAAGAATGCTGCATTCTTCGCTCAGTCACTTCGTTATTCCTCACACAGTCAAATCATCGTACCGCTCATCTTATTCTACGCTGACTTCTGTTTTCAAAAACCTATAAATGACTGTATTAATATTTTGTTGGATTTCCAAGATTCACAGCCGTATAAAAGGATGGGGACGATACAGGCGCTATATATTCAGCACATAAAAGTAATAGTGTGAGTGGCCTGGATGCGGAAGGCAGAGGATCAAAGAGGATGGAGACTCATGCGGGGGAGGCTTGCGATCAATAGTGGACGGATACAGGCTGATGATGAAGAGTCAATTTTGAGGATGAGGGTATTGATCTGTCAATTCATTTTTGCTAATACACAATATTTTTTGTTCTTCAAACATGTTTTTTGCATACTGAGAAGAAAATAATTATAATTTTCTCATTCTATTTACGGTGAATAAATACCTCAGAGAGATTACATACAAGAATAGCAGCGGAATGGCAATTTTTGAATCGTATTTCACGTTATTTATACAATAGTTAATCTGACGCTCCGTTGACTTCACTAACCTTCATGCCACGAGTACGATTTACATTTTAACTAGGTGATCTCAATTAAAATTTAAAACTCAATATTTATTTGGAATATTTGTTCACTTAGCCGATAAAAAACAATTTTAAATTCAAATAATACAAAAACATTCGTAAATATTAAAAATATTCATACGCACAATTTTAAATTATTTACACCAGCATTCTTCAACCTTTCAATATCCCCGGGCAGGTGAAAATTGCTAAAAACCGTTTTTGAGCAGTAATCTGAAAAATGAAAGATAAGTAAATAAAATTAATCGGCAGTAGACATAATAAATTGGAAGTATCCACTGTGGTGGTCAGTTATAAAATTGGCACGGTAATAATATATTAAGCAATGGTAAAAAGTAATATGAAATGAATGAATAGTTAGCCCACAAAATGGAAACCTAACCTTACATAACCTAACCTATTATTTATTATTTCCTACTAATTTATGATTTTTCTAATGCCAAATGATTATTTTGTGCTTACCTTTTAAGGTATGCATTACTGACCGTTTGCTCAATAATCACTGCCCATTAATTGAACTAAATATTGCCAAAAAAATTGTTGCGAATTTTGGCGAACGTCCTATGCGGCAAATACCCTAGTTACACTACCGATAAGACTCATTAATGGCCTTGAAAAGTGACTGAAATGTTCATAAAATAATAACGAGTTCATATAATGGTTTTGATGAATACCAAGGAGACAGTATTTTGAGGTCATTGGACATTGAATGCATGCCCTGCATTTATCTCGGTGCAAGACGCAATGCAGAGCAGGTGACTTTTGTATGCATTTTTTCATTATTCACGTACAGTAATAATATAACCCCTGTCGGCATTTCCATAATATTTATGTTCGCCACCGCATACTGAAACACGAAAAAAATAATTATTTTGAATATTTATTTTCGTTAATTATATTCTTATTTTATTTACGAAGAGAACGCATATAAAAATCTCAATAATTAACTTATTTGAATATACAGGAGCGGCAAAAAAAGTTGACGGTTTTCGTCGTTGTTTTGATTTAAAACCGTCAGCTTTTTTTGCCGCTCCCTGTATATGTGAAATATGTACCTATCAAATATGACGCATACAGGAGAATACTGACAGATGGTAATAGTGCTGATGAAGTATCATCTGTAGATTGTATGACGCTTACCATCTAACATATGGTTAAGCGCCCAGTCATAGACTACAGCCCGAGATTCACGCATGATCCTTATTATTACAGGAATTTACTATGAATGGGTGGTCTTCACGGGACGACTTTTGTCTACCACCAATTTTAATTAATAGACTATGACTGGCATTTTACGGGTGAGGGATTAAATTCACACTAACCAACAAGGGGGTATTTAAGAGCTCAGGAATCTATTTTTTCTTTTTAATCTCCGTCGGGGATCGAACCCACGACCTTTGGCTTGTCAAGCAAACATTTTGACCATTGAGACAATTAATAAATTGCAAATTGTATTAATTGACTGTTAAGTAAAAAGCTATTACATTCCTTTTCCATTTAAATATTTTGTAGCGTTCTTTATCCGCTTCTGTTCAAATGTAACAGAGATTTTTACTATTTTTATGGCAATTTTTCATATAACGGTCTTTTACATTACCTTATTTTGGTTCGAACCGTCTCTTAAGATTATGAAAACATTATAAAAGAATTGAGTATTCATTAGATCAGTGCTTCCCAATTACTTTCATTTCGCGGCGCCTTAAATCTGAAAAAAAATCGCTGCCCCCACCCATGCCTATCGCAATCCTACGCTATTTCGCGGTCCCCAATTTGGGAAGCCCTGCATTAGATGATTGTATAAGTACACAGAGGAAACTACCAGTAAAGAGTTTTTGTCAAAGTTTTATAAAAAACATTAGTGTGAATTTGATTCCTCATATGTATAATGCCGTCATAGCCTATTAATCAAAATTGGTGGTAGACAAAAGTCGTCCCGTGAAAATAGTAAATTCTTGTAATAATAAGGATGATGCGTGAATGTTCAGTTGTAGTCTATGACGTTGGCTGATCAACACTCCACACATACATCGCTTAACCATACATAGAATGGTAAGGGTCATAGATTCCACAAATGAGACTTCAGTATCACCATCACCATCTGTAGTTATTCTTATGTATGTGCTTAAATAAAATGTATTGATTTGATTATTTTTTTTAGAAAAATTATTGAATGATTAATAGAAAGCACAGCATTTGTTCCAAGAAGCGACTTTTTTTGATCGATTTTTTTTTAATCTAATTTTTATGATGATTCCTTTTTTTTTGTGAAGGTTATTGGGAATGTCGGTACTAGCTTACATATTATAATTAAATCACGCTGTCTAGGCGAGTTTGCACGAGTTTAATATTATTATTATACATAAAACATGGTGTTTTTTTGGTTTTAACCTTGTTTTTTCGCACGGTTTATGATCATGGTCAAATTTAAGTGCACGCATTTTAATTGACTCGTAAAATACTGCAATTAAACTTTTATTGCTGGAGAATAAATCGCGATAGTAAATGACTTTTATTTAATCCGGTTTAGACCAACCGAACGAATGCATATTTTATCCCCATTCCTACAAATTTGCCTTTAAAAAAAAAGTTTGCTAACCTATTGTATAAATATTGTTATTTTTTTTATTTTAAATCTGGAATATTGTATTTTTTTTTTTATTATTTAATCAAATATAAAAAGATACATTTTTTACACAGTAATTTACATTCCATCTTTATTTTTTATTTATTTTTTCTTTTTTTTTAAATTCGCTTACCACACCACTTAAAGATAAGATCTTGTGTGTGGCGTGGGATTCATCTATGTTATTTTACAGTTATATATTTATACAGAATTTTACATATACACATTTATACATTGTCATAATTTTGATATGATAATAACATTATATAATTAAAATTAAAATTAGTATTGAAAATACATTTTATATTACGTGTATATTTGCGAAGACATTATTTAAAAACTCTTCCATTAAAATCAAGTCAGTATAACAATATTACGAGTAGTAATTAAATATACATATACAATTATACATCAAATTTTATAAGCATCAATTCACTCAGAAAAAATATCGGTAGACCCGGGATTCGAACCACGAGCAACCTTTTCTCCGTTCTACACACCGCGCAGTCCACTCGACTATTTCTCTGCCTGAATAGATACGCAAAAAATTATGTATTTATGCTATTGTTACCGTCGTATAACGATGGATGTCTCTATAGTACATATTCAGAGTATGTATATTATTATTTTTTATTATTCAATCAGTCAACATTTATTCACCAAGCTTTTTTGTATTATTACTTTCCGACAGTCTATTTATTTAGTTAGTAACACTCGACGTCTCGAACCGAACTATATAATATTACGAAAACTAAATAAACATTAAAATATTTAAATTGCTTGGACTAACGTTCTTCTTATTTGTAGTATAAATCCGGTGGATTGGTTTGCAGCGAAATCTTGCATCTCAAGCTTCCGCAAACCTCTTTAGCTCAGCATAAGAGCTTCAACTCATGTCCTCGAATACTTGCTTCAAATACTCCCATCTCTGCAGCTTCTGCCCTCAACCATCCCTTCCATAATGTCGTGAAGAAGACCATCGTGACGCATGATGTGACCGATCCATCGAGATCGCCTCTCTGAGATGATTCTTACTATGTGCCTATCTTCCTTGATTATGTTGAGAACCTCATTGTTCGTGATGTGGTCTCTCCAGTAAATTCCGAGAATTATTCTGTAAGATCACATTTCAACGGCATAGTCTTTTCTTATCACTTTCAGATAAGCACCATGTCTCACAGCTGTACATCAAAATGCTCCAAACAAATGTTTTGGCAAGTTGCTAATGACTAACGTTACAAGTGAAAAATGTTTTATTTATATTTATAGGTTAAGATTTAAGTCTTAACAATATAAATAAATAAGGTCTATAACTATTCATTATCAATAAACTCTTAAATACGCTTTTGAAATTAATATACATACTAGAATTTAGACTACTTAAATGAGTTGGTGATTTCATGATGAAAGACACGATTAAAATAATTACGTATTTCAAACTAAACTAATGATCTGTATTTAATTACCCAGTTTAAAAATAAGTACGTTTTTAATTGGTGAATTATGATAACAACTCGCATTTTGTCGTTTATCTTGTTTATTATTATAGTTATTAAACCATTTGAAATGACAGTAATTATTCGTATTGCTAATAAGCCTTGTTTACCTTATGTTTTTAAGATGGATAGAGTGTTGAACAGAGATAAAACATAGTGTTATAAGCCATGGTGTAGTATATAAAATGCAGGTAGATTTATGATTCTTAGATTGTTTGTGTGAGTTTCATATTCAGCTGTGTAAGAAATGTGTTGATATCAGCTTGATATAGGTCGTTTAGGCTGATGCCGTAAAGTCTCGAAAAACGATATTTTTTCTCTTAATTTTGTTCGCTCGCCTGACATGCACATCTAATAATGTTTTAATTTTAGAATATTACGCAGGCGTTTGCATACGCTATTTAATTTTTTATGACAGTTGCTCCATTTCATGTTGGTGCAACTGTCATCTTTAATTCGCTTTTTTGCCGCGATGATTGGCAGCGCGGCATGTCACCGTGTCCGGCAGTAGTCAATGGACTCGCGCCCCGGCCGGCGAAATGTCATGCCGGTCGGGCGTAGAAATCAAGTTATAATAAACGCGAATTGTGCTTCGAAAACAAGTTCTTTGTATTGTCAATCTGCTCCTGCATCCTGTCACCCAGTAATTCGATATCCAATTTAGAGAGGAGGATATCAGTGTTTTGTTACATTGTATGTAGGATTTCTACGAGGATTGGAAATCTGAAAAGACTGAAAAAAGTCTTCAAATTGTTGATCAATACATCAATTAGGTCGTATCAATCACAATCTTCAAGAACAATAAACCATTGAAAAGAAGACACGTGTTGAATGAATTGGACCGTAGCCTTAATTACTGTCCTAGAAAGTCATCAGCTGTTGAATTGTTTCGTTTACTCTTACACGAACTCATAAAATAAAATTAAAATATTTTCATTGCTGTATAGCAGCGAATCTAGTTCAGCTCACTCTTATGACGAGCCCGCATTAGAACATGTTCGCGTAACATATCAAAGTGTGAACAATTATAGATAATAAACCGTTGCACCGATCTGTGTCAAATTTTATACAAAAACTACATAATTCTTGGCTTACATTTGTACATAATTTGAAATTAATGGATTTTGAAAGATTCTATATTCTATAACTATTATACGTTTTAAAAAAAACAGTATGCTTTTTTAAACGTCTTAACATCCTCCTCTCTGATGGCATGATGAGGAGCAGGTCAGCAAACAAAGACTTTTTCAGAAGCACATTGACATATATTTAAGTTAAAACTTTATAAGCTTCCAGCCAGGCGGAATGACATGCCGCAGGCATCAATGCGACCTTCTCTGCCGTCACCACACAACTGCCCGCGCTCATCGGCTCTTAGGCTGTTGCCCAGCGCTCAAGTGGCGATGTCTATAACTAGTGCCAAATGCCAATATGGCAGACACATTCATGTACGACAAGCGAACAGAAATAAGAGACAAAAGATCATATATATTGTGGTTTTCAGTACCAGTCAGCAAGGGCTACATATGCTGATGTCAGTCTTAATTGATTTTTAATTACTTGGTAAAAATAAGTTTGCATTCTTCAAAAGGCGGCTTTAATATGTGTATTAATCTCTAAATTCAAACCTATAGTAATAATATTTTTATTTAAATAATAATCATTTAAATAAGTTAAATTTTTTGTTTCTTATACTGCAATATATATATATATATATATATATATATATATTGCCACTTATTCCATCGAAAAGGTGGCATTACAATCAAAGAAATCATAAAATATCAATAAGCCATCTCACTGATACTTTCTTTAATGCCACTACTCCCAAATACACCTTGATATTGACCCAGCTTCTTAAATTTCACTGCCGAAGCGAATGTTTCTACCCACGTTTTTTGCGTGTGATTTCTTACAATGTAAAAGGTAAACAACACAGGTGCTTCAATTGGCCACGCAATAATAAATATTAATAATATACACACTCTGAATATGTACTATAGAGACATCTATCGTTATACGATGGTAACAATGGTAACAATGGTATAAATACAACTTATTCGCGCATCAGTATGGGCAGGAGATGGTCGAGTGGTCTAGGGCAGTGCTCCGCAACCGGTGTGCCTCGGCACACTGGTGTGCCGTAAGCCGATACAGGTGTGCCGCGATCAAATAAGGCAATATTATAAATAAATAATTTTACAACGATCTTCAAGCTCCCAGCGCCTATCGCCTATTTATGTAGACATACAACGACGTACTTGCTTTATTAAGTTCTAAATGAAATTAAAAAAAAGTGAAATTGATCAAATTAATATCTATTTTTGGCTTTTGGTGTGCCGCGGTATTCAAGTTGCGAACTTTGGTGTGCCGTAGATGAGAAAAGGTTGCGGAGCTCTGGTCTAGGGTGATGAACAAAGAGCGTCGGTTGGTTCCAAGGATCGCTGTTTCGAATCCCGCTTCTGCCGATATTTTGTCTGAACGAATTGATGCGTATAAAGAATTTTGATGTATGGTACGTGTATATTTAATTACTATTAATAATTTACACGTGTACCTTCGCCGTGAAAGTTTTACAACCCGGTAATATATGAATTATGTTGATAATGAATAAGTCGCAGCATTCACGTGTTTAAGATGACTGACCTATGCACTCGAGACGAGACAAAACGTGATGCAGATACTGAAACTAACAAATGATGTACATTACTAAGCTAGTTATCTCCCACGTGAATGAAACTCATCTATATATTCACATAAAATACTTACATTCAATAATGTAATATCATAAATATGTCTTATTTTCTTTTATTGTGATGACGTACGTTCATGATATAATCGTATTTTTTTTTAATTTTAATTCTAGTTTTTTATGTAAACACATACAGGAAAATACCGACAGATGGTGATAGTAATTCTGAAGTCTCATCTGTGGAATTCTATGACGCTTACCATGCTACATATGGCTAAGCGATGCATGTGGAGTGTTGATCCGCCAACGTCATAGACTAAAACCCGAGATTCACGCATCATCCTTTATTTTTACAGGAATTTACAATGAATGGGTGGTCTTCACGGGACGACTTTCGTCTACCACCAATTTTGATTAATAGGCTATGACTGGCGTTTTACAGGTGAGGGATCAAATTCACACATACCGGGGGTATTTTTGAACTCAGAAATCGATTAAAAATCTTATTTTTTTGAGTTTACTTAAATAACATTTAAAAGTGAAACCTTGTAGAAGGAATGTAAATGGAGCAGTTTTATGTTAATCTAAAGTAAGATATAAAAACGCTTGTAGTTGTCAACTTCACCACCGAAAACCTGTGTCCATCCACTTCTGAACATAGACATGAGTTAACATTCTTCAAAATCATCTGCGTTTCGTATCCAGCCTCTTTTACCTTCTATTATTTCTATGTTGTCGTTCTATCTAGCATGATATCGACAGATGCCCCATAATCTTACCAAGAATGCAATAAATCGTAACAATACATACTTAAATTAAATATTTTTAAATCAATATTCAGCAATTTTATTATCGACTACACATGTCGGCTGCGTCGAGAAGTCATTCTCAAGGGCCAACTCAAGACTTAGCCGAAACACGTCGTTGAAAATAGAATTGTGGAATATTGCTTTAACACATCCTTAATATACTCGTAAAAATTGTAATTATGGAATTCTACCAAGAATTATCTATTGAAAAAATCTAACACGTGGATAATTCGCGTTATTTTATGATCACTATTGTTTGCAGCCGTATAATGGCAGTGATTAGCGGTTTTTTGTATTAAGTAGTTGCGATACATTTAACTGTTCGAATGATTAATAAGGCATCAAAATTACCGATACACATAATCAAGCTTATAATGATCATCATTATCATCAACCTGTTTCCGTCCACATTTGAACGTAGACCCCCCGCTTGAGTCTCCATCCTCCTGCCGCTATTCTTCTGATGTCGTCAGTCCATCTTGCAAAGGTTCGACCAACACTTCGTTTGCCAGCGCCACTCCATCACTTTTCTTCCCTATCGACCGTCGCCTTTTCGACAGATTGGTCCTACCCATTGCCACTTGAGTGTGCCCTTTCTTTAGGTAGCGTCCTACGTTTTGGATTATATATTTTAAAGTCTAAAGCTACAATATGTACCTTCTACTATAATAAGTGATAAAAAAGACTAGAGGCCTTTGAGATGTGGTCATACAAAAGAATTCTCGAAAATTCCCGGAGAGACCACGTCACGTTCAAAGAGGTTCTCAGGATAATCAAGGAAGATAGGCACCTAATAAGAACAATCTCAGAGAGGCGAGCCTGATGGATTGGTCAAATCATGCGCCACGATGGTCTTCTTCACGACATTGTGGAGGGGGTGGTTGAGGGTAGAAACTGTAGAGGGCGCCCTAGACGGGAGTATTTGCAGCAAGTGTTCGAGGACATGAATTTTAGCTCTTGTGCTGAGCTAAAGATGATTGCAGAGGATCGAGTGGAGATCGAGATGCAAGATTTTGTTGCTGCAAACCAATCTACCGGATTGATACTACGAAAAAGAAGAAGCTAATATATGTGTCTCTTTTCAGGTCCTCTGGAGTAACAGGCCGTGTTCTGGTGAACGGAGTGGAGCGCGCTCGTGGCGGTCCCCAAAGGTTCCAGAGAGTGTCTCGGTACATCCAGCAGGACGATGACCTACGCGCCTACCTCACAGCTGGCGAGGCCATGACCGTGGCCGCACACCTGAAGCTGGGATACTCGCTCACAGACTTGCAGAAATCGCAACAGGTAAGTCTTTGCAGCCTTATCGGTCTTGTCTCACGTAATACGTCGCGTCACATACTGCAGGACTATTACTTACATTTCTACCTCACTAGCAATGAAGCCGTGACTGTGGCCATGACCCTCAAGCTAACGTACTCGCTCACATACCTGTAGAAGATGCAGCTAGTCTGTCTTGCAGCATCCTACATGTAACGCATCTGTATGTATGATATATGTTGGAAGACAATGAATTGCGTGTATACCTCACTAGAAAG
This sequence comes from Glossosoma conforme, assembly GCA_022606575.1. Classification (NCBI taxonomy): domain Eukaryota; kingdom Metazoa; phylum Arthropoda; class Insecta; order Trichoptera; family Glossosomatidae; genus Glossosoma; species Glossosoma conforme. The sequence goes on from JAGTXR010000036.1 coordinate 2,604,719, forward strand.
TCATGACTGTGGTCATGACCCTGAAGCTAGGGTACTTGCATACAGACATGCAGAAGTTGCAAATACTCCCGTCTAGGCCGCCCTCTACAGTTTCTACCCTCAACCATCCCCTCCACAATATCGTGAAGAACTTTCTACTACAGTAATAATAAAAAACATTTGAATCGAGAATCAAACAAACACATTTACATTAATTTTAAAATTGCTATCAGTCTCCGGATGTGAGTACACAAGTCGTCTATTGCCACTTTCTCATCAAAATATATATAAACCACCATTGGCGTAACTCCGAAATAGACATTTATTAGACATTTGTTTCGTGTATTATTCTTTTCGCATATTATCATTACACTAATCACTTAAAGTGCTTTGATGTTAAGTAGATTGGGCATAGTTCTTGTATGAAATACATGACATGGATGTCAGCACCCATCCACCATCCATTAATTACCTTATGCGGTTGATAGTCGGTCTTCTTAACATCATCATTAAGTGACTAAATCAATTTCTTGAACTATGAATACTATAGCTTTCTAGAACTGTTTCTTCAGCATACTTTTTACAATAAATCCTTACTCAGAAACATAAACAATCATTAATTTTTTTTAAAGTTTCTTTATTCATCGACAGTATACAAATAGACTGACATAATCATGATATAGCCCTTGCTGACTGGTACCGAAAACCTCGATGTACAATATTTCGTCCCTTATTTCTGTTCGCTTGTCAGACATGAATGTGTCCGCCATATTGTCATTTTGAACAAGTATGGTCATAGTTATATAGACCGCCGCTTGTGGCGCTGGGCGAAAGCCCATCACGGGCGCTCCAGTCGTGTGCCAACCGTCGGCGAGATCGCATTGTTAAGTCCCGATCGATCGAGGCGATAGTAACGCCGTGTTACGATAGATCGGGGAAACCAAGTTTATCGTAAATATATGTCAATGTACTTCTGAAAAAATCTGTGTTATTAATCTGCTCCTTATCCTGCCTCTGCGCGACGTAATAACACCCTTTTGAGAGAGAGGAGGATGTTAAGACACTTTTTTATATCAAGCTTACAGATATTTCGGAAATCTTTTTACTTAAAAACATATTAAAATTATCATAAATATACAAATAATACCATATAATTTAATGTATAATGTCCTTTCTTTTGACACTATTTATACTTCGAAAAAATAATCTAAAAATAAACTTTAATTACACTACAAAGATTTAATTCGCAAGAAAATAAAAAATAACTAAGCTAACTAAAAACTGCATAAAATGACTAATATTAACCATTATAAGTAAATAATGTTTTATTTCACTTTAAAGAACTGTTTAGTATGCCAATTTAAGAAGTGAAACGCTAACACTCTTTTATATAAATAAATGAAATAACACTTTATAAAATTGATTTGATCATTTTATTTTTAAATCAAAATTAATTTACAAATTTAATTTAAGTAACTGTATTTATTTTGTATATAATTCTCCCCTAGTAACATTCTTTCCGCGCGATATTTGTCTGTTACGCCTCTGAGTATCGCGTTCACATTACAGTTGCATACAACAAAAATGTAATTTATTTTTTTACAAACTAATGTTGTTATCAAAAGTACAATGACACTTCTTGTGCATTGTGTATAGTATATAGAATATACATGCTTACATCCTCCTCTCTCTCAAAAAGGGTTTAATACGTCGTGTGAGGGCAGGATGAGGAGCAGGACAGCAAACAAAGACTTGCTTTTAGAAGCACATTGATTATATTTACGTTAAAACTTTACAAGCTTCCGGCCACGCGGGATGACATGCCGCTGGCCGTCGTGCGACCGTTCGTCGCCGCTTAGGCTGTCGCCCAGCGCTCAAGTGGTGATGTCTATAACTAACACACACGTGAGCGGACAAGCGAACAGTAAGAGACGAAAGATTGTATATCGAGGTTTTCGGTACTAGTCGGCAAGGGCTACATCGTGCTGATGTCAGTGCATACTGTGAAACATAAATTTTATTTAGGTCATTGAAAACCTTTCGTAAACTCTTCCACCATTCACACTCGCAGATGAAAACTTAATTATTAATAGATCTTCTTTATAAATCACCCAACTTTTTTATACTTAGTTGATTTACTAAGTTTAAATGTAAATTATGGTACCTTAAATGTTGAATTAAAGTGATGTAATAATTCTATCTTTACATAAACATTATTCGTTGGATACCCTTAGTATGATGCAAATTATTTTTTATAAGTGACTCAGTGGTAAATCACAGATTTAAATTCCTAACACGGCCAAAAAGTATATATGTGTTTAACAAAAATATTCACTGTATATATAATCGTGTCGGAAACAACAGGGTCAGATCCTGTCTGCCTAGAAGTGGGCGACGTCGGTGGCGTTACTCCTGGCCATCATCAGGTCTTCTTGGGTGCAGCTAATTTGACACAGCGCACACTCCAGAAGGTGTGACAGGGTCTGCTCCACGTCTCAGTCACATTCAGTCGGTCCGCTGTAAAGCTGCCAGGCTTTCATTTGTGTGCTCGTCTTGCATACTCCGGTCCGAAGTCTGTAAAGGGACCTCCATATATTCCACCCCTGGTCGTGTCCAGGGGCTACGTCCTCTTTCGGGGCAATCCGAGTATTCCCCTCAGTTGCTCTTTTGCACATGTTCAGCCGCAGGATGGCCTCAGTTCCGTTGTCGACTGTAGGAAACTTCTTCTTAATTTGAGCCCTGTGGTTATCATTTTTAATATTCACTTGAAATCACGTATTCATTGTATAATTTGACTCCTTGAAAAGATAAGAGAAAACCGCCTAAGATGGTATGGGCATGTGACACGGATAGATAAGGACCACATGGTGAAGAGAGCCCTCAACATACCCACGCTGAGAAGAAGACCTGGAAGACCACAGGCAACCTGGATTTCAACTGTAAACAAAGATCTGAAAACTTGTATATTTGACTCCAGGACCAATATAGTAAAAAAAAAAATGACTTTGAAATTTTAAGTTAATTAGAACATTGTTCCAAAGTTTAAACTGATTATACGTTTGCCAAAACAATCCAAACAAATTTATAATTAATATTTCACGACTTTTTTTTAAATATAAACTCGCAAATTTAAAGTGATCTAATATGTGCTGTTTGTAAATTAAATAATGGAAAATATTTCGCACTACAAATTTACATAATATTAGCCAATTTTCATAGTCACGCAATACATATATTTTTAGTTTTGCGTAAAGAAATAATCAAACATTTTTTTTATGTTAAAAATATCTGAAATTCACGAAAAAATAGGAAGGGTTAAATATATGCACCGGTATATAACGGTAAGCTCTATATTGCTGCAAATATGTATAATTATTTAATTGTATATGCAATATATAATGTTTTGTATTTTTTTGTAAGCGCTGTATGTGGAATGTTGAGCCGCCAACGTCATACACTACAGCCTAACATTCACGCATTATCCTTATTGTAACAGGAATTTACAATGAATGGGTGGTCTTCACGGGACGACTTTCGTCTACTACCAATTTTAATTAATAGGCTATGACTGGCATTTTACGGGTGAGGGATCAAATTCACACCAAATGAGGGTATTTTAGAGCTCAGAAATCGATTTAAAATAAAAAATAAAATTTCCGTCGGTGATCGAACCCACGAAATTTGGCTTGCCAAGCAAACGCTTTGATCATTTAGCTATACCCGCCGGCAAATGACAAAAGTTCATTTAATATAATAGATCTTCAAAAACAGCACATTTAAGCAGACTTAAACTTCTATAGTACAATATCTAAATCCATCAAATAAATAATCTTGAAACGCCAGATTTCGTTCGATAACCAAACTTAAACAATGTAGGGCGTAAATCGCACGTGACTGTCTAGGAACACCGAGTAAGACTTATTCGCTCCTTGGAACCAAATGTGTCAGGCTTGTTGAATCGGGATATTTCATCTGTTTATTAAGTTTCCAAGGCTCTTGTTTTGGAGCGCCGTTAACAACTGTCTATATTTATATACTACTGAGTTCCGGGTGTTCGGGGTTCATTTCGGGTGGCCCCCATACCTGAAGAACTAAGAACATCTGGCCTCTTATGTACATAATAAATATATATTAATGTGAACAAAGGATTACTATCACACTGATTACAACAAGTGTTGGACCCCGCTGAAATGTGACCTTGTGAATGTGATAGGATCCATGTGGCAGAGATTAAGATGCTGAGGTGGGCGGGCGATGTGACTAGAGTGGACAGAGTCCGAAATGAGCATATTCGGGGTTCATTCTGGTAGCCCCCATTCTTGAAAAGATAAGGGAAAACTGCCTAAGATGGTATGGGCACGTGACACGGAGAGATGAGGGCCACGTGGTGAAGAGAGCCCTCAACATACCCACGCTGAGAAGAAGACCTGGAAGACCGCAGGCAACCTGGACTGCAACTGTAAGCAAGGATCTGAAAACCCTGGGTTTGACCGAGAATGCAACGCAGGACAGACAGACATGGCACGTGTACGTGCACAAGGATAGCCGACCCCAGATGATGGGAAATGGCTAGGATAAAGAAGACTGAGTTCCGGGTGTTGAGATGATTAGGAATGAGGCAAGAGTTATAGCAACTGACATAACTAGCAGGAATTAGACGCCACCATGTGATCCAGCTTGAGAGCCGATTAGAAAGAAAAACAAAGATTAATTACCATTTGAAATGGTTAATACGATTATATATATATACTCGTATAAGCGTAATCGCTTTTAGACATAGTGTAATCACATAACAATGATTACCCTTTAAACGCCCAGTGGTCCCATACGGGACCGCAAATTTGCGTCGTTCAATGCCCTAGCAGGCCAATGTTTGTAATGTTACGTCGCACAATAGATTCTTCCATGAACTTACTTTAATACTACCATTACAAATTCATGTAATCCGATTGTGAAATGAACCATAAGCACTCCTGTATGGGACAGTAGGGCATTGAACGACGCAAATCTGCGGTCCCGTAAGGAAACCACTGGGAGTTTAAAGATTAATATTGTTTCTTCGATCGAACTATTTGTGCTGTCGATTTTACACTATCGTTTAAATCTTCAAGTGTTAAGTAAGTGTACCGCATAAAGCAGCAGCTCCTAAACGTTGACGCGATCTGTGACATTCACAAAGGGGTCATCTTCCTTCACTAAACAATAACATGGTGCCCACATAGTCAAAGCACGTGAGGCCATGACGCACGGGGGTCACGCACAGAGAGAACTCTATTGACTGACAAATCCTGCACGTGCCAAACAAAGATTCACCCAAGAGCTTGCACATTACTTCATTAGTCACTTGAGCATCAACAACAGATGTCGCAACATGACGGATACATCGCATGGTTAACTTTTAAATTAATTTTGTCGGATGCGATTGAATTACGCATTAGCACGATTCTGTTATTCATCACCGGATGCTCTAATCTTTTTATCTATACAGTACTTGTAACCATTCAACGCATTCAAATAGATTACGACCGGCGTTGCAAAATAATTAGATTTTTTTATGTAAGCTGATACAGGATATAATGACAGACGATGAACAGACATACGGATACAAAGCATTGCGTGTGCATTGTTGTCTTAGACTAAATCCCAGCATTTAACCGCATGTAGAAGTAGAGTAAAGAGTAGATATATGAATCTGTGTACGTCTGATTACGAGACAATAGCTTACAATACAAAATTTACAACCCTTTTGAGTACCACTGATATTAAAACTCTCCCACCCATGGCAGGACTGACAATCCCAGACAAAGTAAAAAAATGAAATAAGAAAATGACGTCGAAGATTTGGTGCGATGGGGAAGATCAACAAGACGGTTCTGGAGAGATCACTTTGGAAGAATGTGCCCTGAAAAAGTGGTGAGCATAGCAGCTAACGAGGTACAACTGGACATCTGAACTCTAGTAGGACCACATAAAAGTTGGCGTGACAGCTGGAAAACCGTGTCGCTGTAACAGGCTTCGAGTAATAACAGAACATAGTCCTAAAGGAAGCAGAAAAAGGTGATATTATAAACATTTGGAATCAGCATGATATAGTCCTTGCTGACTGGTACCGTAAACCTCGATGTACAATCTTTCATCTCTTATTTCTGTTCGCTTGTCAGACATGAATGTGTCCGCCATATTGTCATTTTAGGACTAGTTATAGATACCGCCGCTTGTGGCGCCGGTGCGACAGCCCATCACGGGCTCATCAGTCGGGTGCCGCCCGTCGGCGAGAACACATTGTATTGTGGTTCAGCTTAATGCTGTGACTAGGTCGAACCAGAAGTTTGTAAACTTTATCGTTAATATACGTCAATGTGCTTCAGAAAAAGTCTGTGTTATTAACCTGCTCCTAATCCTGCCATCACGCAACGGAATAAGGATGTTACAATCTACAACTGTTAAAATATTACTACGACAATGACGTATTTCACATTAATTTCATTAAAGGAAAATACGAGTTAGGTTAGGTAAAAAATAAGCAACTGAAATATTTTATTACAACAAATCCATTTTGCGTATTGCCTATCAAATGTCACCTCTTTAAATCTTACTAAAACACTATATACCTGTGTATATTTTTAAACGTGAAAACGGCAATTTGTTTTAAATGCAAAAGGCAAAAATGAGTTACGCAATAAATAGCGAATCTATAGTTCGGAGCGGTATGCTTTCTCGGAGGTTCTACCATTGTAGTAACGCTGTCAGGAAAGTGCTATTCAAAGCACACTGTATGGAATTATATACATCAGAACTCTGGTCTAGCTATCCTAAACGAAAGTGGGAGAAGCTCAAAGTTGCGTATAATAATTCATATCGCCAACTTATGCAACTCCCTAGATTTTGTAGCGCATCTGACATGTTTGCGGAGGGCGGAGTCCATTCATTCGCAGCATTATTGCGACACCGTGTTGCCGGCTTCTGGAGCAGGATAAGAAGGTCCAACAACACCATCATCCTGGCTGTTTCTGAATGGCTCAACTCCTCCCTGAGCCATCGCTGGATGGAGATGTTGCAGCGAACACCATGAATGAATTATTATATTTATATATAATTATTATTTTGTATCTAAAATGTATCTATGTATCTAAAAATATGGCAGATTGGGTATTGCACAACCCACCCAATAAAAAGCTTATTATTATAGTGTCGAATACAATGATAATTCCTTTAACATATTTTAAGATTTTCCAAAACTCTTTTTTACCTCAGATAATGTGCCTAATTCTCGAAGCTTACTTTTTTTCGCACTAATCATTTTTTACAAATATGCGTTAACAGCAATTTAAAAAATACGACTTATCATATGTCATCGCACTTTTGGTGACCCTTGAATTTTGTCTGCCTGGTTCCAAAATCAATTAATAATCGTAATATTTTCATAATACCAAATTTAAATATTTTTTGCCAAAACTATTATTTTCAATTATTGTGTTACATTAAAATTCAAATTCCAAATAATTGCCCTATTAACTATGTAACTCAATGCTATTATGTTTTTACCATCAAGGCTTAAGTTCAAAATATTAGTCAAATTTTTATGCTATGGTGCTTTTTTAAAGTTTCATATTTACCACAGAATTGATATTAAACAGCCTTGATATTAAAACAATAATAAAATTATTTTACGCAATTAGAATTGAAAAAATGCAAGTTCAAAAAACTTTGCTTTTTCAATTATTTAAATTTTTAGTCTACGTAATTGAAATAATAAGAGCAATTTAGTCGCACTAATGCCTTCGTACATATCAGAAATCTTTAATGATTATTGATTAAATTACAATACAAATTACAAATCTACAGGTTTAATAAAAGTACTCTATCATCATCAGCCTGTGTCCGTCCACTGTTGAACGTAGGCCTCCCGCATGAGTCTCCATCCTCTTCGATCCTCCGCCTTCCGCATCCAGGTCACTCCCGCTATTCTTCTTATATCGTCAGTCCATCTTGTAGGGGGTCGGCCAATGCTTCGTTTGCCAGTTATTGGACGCCATTTCAATACTTTTCTTCCCCATCGACTGTCGTCTCTTCGACAGATATGTTCTGCCCATTGCCACTTGAGTGTGCCTGTTCGTTGGGTAGCATCCACTACTTGAGTTCTTCTACGTATTTCCTCGTTTCCGATTCTATATTTTAGCGACACTCCGAGCATGGATCTCTCCATAGCACGCTGGGTGACTTTTATTTTATGGGTAAGACTTGCTGTCAGATTCCACGTCTCTGCGCCATAAATTAATACAGGGAGGATGCATTGGTTAAACGCCTTAGTTTTAAGACATTGCGGAATTTTCGATTTAAAAATATACTTTAGTTTTCCAAATGCTGCCCATCCCAGTTGTATGCGCCTGTCGATTTCTTTTGAGAAGTTATTTCGCCCTAGTTGTATTACTTGTCCCAGATATGTATAGTCGTTTACAACCTCTATTTCTGTTTCTCCAATGGAAATAGGATCAAAAGTCTGTGAAATATGACTATTAATCATGGCTTTTGTACTTTATATAATGTAAAAAAATGGTACGATTCTCTATTTTGCACGATATACATATTTTAGTGAATGAAATTGAAACCTAGAAATGTTCAACCAACAGCTCCATCATGTTCACTGAAAATATAACGGCGTCACGACACAGACAATTCGTTCAGCGACTCATCGGTAACGACGTGGGGCGCACTGGACGTCTGGTGCACAGGGAAATTAGACGCACGGGACAACTGGTGGACTGGCTGTCTTGCTAACCTAACCTAAGGATTTATTCAGTAATCGTAGATTCCAGAGATTCATGTCTCGTTAGTGAAATTACTTAGGTCATGTTAGGTTAGCGATACATCCACTGCACCACTTGTCCCGTGTACCAAATGTTCCATGCACAAGACGCCCAGTTCGCCCCACGTCGTTACCGATGAGTCGCTGAGCGATTTGTCTGTGAATGAAATAAGGCGGAACTGAACACAGGTGTTTCAAGCATGTCTAATCGTATTATTCTCTATTTCATAATTCTGTAAATTATTTTTTAATACATTATGTTATATTACAAATTGTGTATTTCATGTTTTATTTTAATTAGAGATATTTATTTATTAAATACTAGCTGACCCGGTGAACTTTGTTTCACCCGAAAGGCAATAAATGAGCAGATTTTGGATTTTATTAAGTTGAATTTTTCGGTACATATGATATCATATATTTGGTCTGGTTGAATTCTATTGCAGTAATCGACGAAACTTCAGCGAGTAGTTGTCAGCATTTCGACGAATAATCAAACGATATGCGTAATAATTCGGCGAGCTAACCTTCTTGGTAGTTTCTTCACCTGAAATTAAGACAATAGATTTGCTATTTTGTATGTAAAGCTAACATCCATATTTGTAGCATAATTATAAAGGGGTGAAAATAAATGATTTTAAATCGTTTGCCGGTTATTTGTCCAATTTTCTCTAAACAAACATCTTAATCTTTAAGTCTGTTATTTTCCTGGTAATAAGCAGTGTAATTGGTCTTTTATTGGAAACAAAAAGCAAAACCAAGCACTGTAAAATGTATGTCATGACGGAATCAAAACTATGATATTGATTATATATATATTGATTACTCACCATTCAATAGATTTTTCATTTTGATATTGAAATAATATTCATCTTCTCCTTGCCAAAACATCAGTGGGTATTGCAACGTGTCATATGAACGACGTGTTTCAGATATCTGTTGTAGTTGCCCAGTATCACGACGTGTGTACCAGATAGTCGTTTATCCGCTCTGATCACGACTTTGTAGACCTCGATCAAGTTCTTCCTCCATATTGTCATTGAAGTATATTTGTACAAATTTATGCTGTGCATCTTTGAGCGGTTGGAATGATCCGATTCGATGGTGAATCTGTCCTTGTATCTACAGAATCAAAAGCAAAGACAATATTACTGATTTATAAACAGTTTTTTTTAAGAATTAGCAAACATAATTCAAAGTAATAAGTGTAGTATGTTATTCTGTTAATTAGATTGTGTGTAAGTACAAAAATAAATAAATAAATACCTTGAATGTCGGATTAAATCCTCGTCCATTCTAGAGTTCGTGCAAACGGATCGCTTTGGCAGATCGTAAAGTGACTTGTCAATGTTGTCGCTGGAGGTGTCTCAGCACGTTGAACAACATTTGAAGCCGTGAAATATACCCAATGACCATTCTCCAGATGCACCGCCAAATGCACAACAGCAGTATGAAGTTCGTGATAAGGGATTGCGAATATACGCCAAATCGCTTTGTACCAAACTTGAAAGCGCGCAATTTCATCGTTGGTATTCGAGGTTAGGATGCCAAAAACCACCAAATCACTGCCTTACATTCGTAATGTTTCGAACCCTAGTTCCATGATGGCTTTTTCGTGAAAGATTCGATCGTTTTGGTCGCAAATATCGGCACAATAACCTAACAGAAACTCGAAAGTTCTTGAAACAAAACGTCAACCGAAAGACTTCAAAATATCTATGTAACCATAGACAATAATAATATATGTTGTCAGATTCCTTGCCTTTTGTTATAACATTTTTACAAATATAAGATTAAACTGATATTTTGACTAATATTTATTTTGTTCTTGACTTTTTTTTCCTGTCTTTTGTTTTTTTTTGTTTCAAAATATTCCGTACCTTACGTAGGTACCTACTTACAATACCTACTTTTGCGTCATTTTTAGTTATGATGTTGGCTATGGCAACACTTTCTCAACTGACATCTGTCAAATGACAATAGTCTCGTATGAAAACATGTTTACGTAAATGTTCAATATTTTTTCTTAATCAAATCAATTTTGAGTATCCTATAGCCATCTTAGGGTTCTAAGCTACCGTTCCACCAATTTTCAGCCAAGTCGGTTTGGCCGTTCTTGAGTTATAAAAACCGTTAGAACCCGACTTTCTTTTATATATATAGATGCCTACTTAACGCATTATATCATAATAATTAAATATATTATTTTATTCCGCGTGATTTCAGTCACGCAGACAATTTGATCTCGAAGCATTAGATTCATTGGCACGTTGATGGTTATTTTCAGTCTTCTTCGTAGTATCAATCCGATGGATTGGTTTGCAGCAACAAAATCTTGCATCTCGATTTCCACTCTTCTCGCTCCTAACTTGAGATGCAATCATTTTTGCTGAACGTGGGATGTCTTTAAGACCTTTAATGTGGTATTTTCCTCTTTATTTCCACATCCTAATGCCGTTGACCATAAAGGTTCATCCGCCTTGGGAGAGCATTAACTACCTCCAGGACATTAGAGTGCTCCTAACCAGCTTGACTTGATGAGGTTAGCTGGGTGTTAGCTTATTCCGTAAAATATTGAAAATATTTTCAGTACATTACACACTCCAACTGCTAAGTCTGAGTGAACATGTTTCAACCCCGCCATTGGAATGTCTAATATTATTGTATTAATTAAGAATTATAAACAATTACGTGCTTGCAGATGATGTCAACTGTCGTAATGTTTTTTTAATGATAAACATTGATCTCTTATGCCGGATCATTAACGTGACCTTATGTCGATAAGTTCGAGAGATTTTGACATTCTAAAATTCGTCAAAAATTACACGCCAATTAAAATTTAGATAGTTGTCATTATGGGTTTTATCATTTTACTTCACTTCGCGAAATAATTAGTTTCATAAAAAATAAACTCATAGTTTATTACTGTATAGATCCACATTACATATTAACATCCTAATCTCTAAAAAGACATTATTCAATCGCGTGGTGGCAGGATGAGGAGCAGATTAACAACACAAAGTCTTTTTCTGAAGCACATTGACATATTTATATTTCGATAACTTTACAAACTTCTGGCGCGGACCTACTCACAGCATTCAGGCCGGGCCAACCTCAACCGGACTCTCGTCACGGTCGCGGGACAACGACTGACTCGGGCACCGCGCCGTGGTCGGTAACACCCAGCGCCACAAGTGGCGATCTCTATAACTAACGTCACTTCCCGTGACCGGACTTGTCCAAAATGCCGATATGGCGACACATAAATGTATGACAAGCGAACAGAAATAAGAGACGCAATATTGTACATCGAGGTTTTCGGTACCAGTCAGTAAGGGCTACATCATGCTGATGTCACAATTTACCATTAATAACAACTTTAACTAAATCTGTGTACATTGGCGTTTAACTATTTTCGGAAGAACAATAGCACTAGACACAAAAATACGACTTTAATTCAGTTCCGCCGCATTACGTTCCCAACAATTCGTTCAACGACTCATCGGTAACGACGTGGGGGCACTGGGAGTCTAGTGCAAGGGACATTTGGCACACAGGACAACTGGTGCACTGGCTGTCTCACTAACCTAACCTAACCTAACCTAAGTTACATCGTTAACGAGACCTATGGATCTTTGGACTCTACGGTTAGGTTAGGTTAGAGAGACAGCCAGTGCACCAGTTGTCCCGTGCGCCAAATGTCATACGTCGTTACCGATGAGTCGTTGAACGAATTGTCTGTGGACGATAAGTCGTGACACACTTTAATAGTTGTTATTTTATTATTTTATTGGAATTGGCAAACACGTTTATCGATGCATATTTTTCGCTTCTGCAATATTGATTATTGTAAAAAATAAATGTATTGAATTCGCATAAAGATTACGTCACCAATGCAAAAAAAAATGTTATATATCGAATGCTATAATATAAAATACTATTTAAATGTCCCCTGCCAATGACTTTCATAACTTTCCTTTGGTAATTTATTGCCTTAAAAACTGGCTGGCAAAAAACATATTGCACATAATTTTAAATCGTTTTTTTTTTATTTAAACCTCCTTTCTATCGGATTGCGTCACAATTTCAATAAATAATATATTTTTTTCAAATAAAAATACATTTAATTCAAATATTGTAATATTAGTCAATGATGTTTAATAGAAGATTCACAAAATTAATCGAAATATATATATTACGAGAGTTATCCGTAAAATAAGGTTCCCACTGATTTTTCACAGTGTAAAACATGTTTAACTCCACGAATGCGTACATTTTTGGAATGTTCAGACTTTAAATATTTTTCTACATAGTCGCCACTGAGGTCGATGCATTTTTGCATGCGGTATACGAGCTTTTGAATGCCCGAGTCAAAAAAAAATGTGGGGGAACCAAGGAACACTACAAAATCGCGGATCTATGACGTTGGCGGATCAACACGCTACATGCAGCGCTTAGCCATATGCAACATGTTAAGCGTCATATAATTCCGCAGATGTGACTTCAGAATTACTATCACCATCTGTCGGTATTCTAAAAAGCCACGAGTGTGTAAACAAACTCATAATTTTAGCTACTATTAAAAAAACGTTTATATATAGACGAGGATAAATTTTTTTGATTGATTCTTTTTTTTTCTTAGAATAGCTTTATTTTTAATTTCATAAGAAAACAAAGCAATAAATATCTGTAATTCTTGACACAAACACTTAGTCTATTGTTTACAGTTCTTGCAACAAAACAATTCTAACGAACTTCATTTTTTTCAATCCTGGTATTTTATACGAAGCCTGTACAAAAAAAAACATTGACGAATTAATTTCAATAAATCATTTCAATATAAAGACTCTTTTCATGCTCGTTGTTTTTTTTTCAAAGTACAAAATAAAACAAAGATTACACAAATTCTAACGAAAGTTGTGTCTGTGTCATGATGATCAGTAAAGCAATCATTTATTGTAAACACGTACACGAGGATAACGCCAGACAATGATGGATACATTGTATTATCTCATTCCTAGATTATATGACACTTTCAATTTTGAAAATGGCTAATCGTTGGACGATGCGATGTAATAATCCGCCGACTTCATTAACCCTTTCGCATCAATTGTCGGCGTTTGCCGTCTAAGATTCCCCGACCGTTGACATCGGTTGATGTGATATATGGTTTTGCTACTTTCTTAGAATAGTTTTTTTTTGCATCATCTGATAGCTAAAGGATACAAGAACCAATGTGATATATGAAAAATAAACCATATAAGTACATTTATGCTTCAAATATGTACTTGTTTTATAATTGACAGTATAATTTGTATTCAAACCGAGCCGTGATGAAAGGCTTAACATTGACGTAAAATTTACTAAAAATGAAGAGACATTTTGACTTCCGTGGTGTTTTTTAGTTACATAAAGATATGCAATGTCGCCATAGAAAACTCCTTGAAACATGTTTTTCTGGAATTTCGGTTATATCGGTCAATTATATATCATACGTGGTTTGTGTCACAATTGTTTTTCACATATCAATGTCAATGATCGTCGATAATTTCGTCATTTAGCCCTTGCCCTTTAAATCGGCCGGTCATTCACATTGTATTTTTTTTTCACAATTTAAATTCTTGGCAATGTCAATCAGCGGCTCTTATCAAACATCCTCGTCTGGCTGGTTTAAATTCCTCTTCCGTGTCTGTTGCTTGCATCATCATCATCATAAATACAGGGCAAAGAGGGAGGAGAGATACCCGGATACAAGCCAAAAATAGGACCCGGATTTAGGGGTTGGGGAAGTGGGTCGGTTCCCCAAGGCGTCGAATAAGTTAGGGGCGCCGAAGGCAATGAATTTGCTTAGATTTTTTTTAAATATACACAATATGGGGCGCCATAAAAAAATGTCCTAGGGCGCCGTAGGGTCAAAAGCCGGTACTGATAGGACCCATATCCGGGAGTCCGGGGCAGCAGGGTTTGGGGGTTAAAAATTTGTAGGCGAAAAGTTTTGAAGGACCCGTGATTGGGTGACACTACACGATAAAACAACGATATTCTAAAAATATCTACTCGATGGACATTGCGTTGATTTAAAATAATAATATACAATTATGAAATCAGCGCCATGCCCGCTGAGCGGTTTTTTTAACCTCGCGGCAGTGTCGGCTCTAGACCCTGCGGCGCCCTAGGGCATTTTTCTTCTGGCGCCCCTTATTGTATGTATTTAAAAAAATATATGAGATAAATTGCTCTCGGCGCCCTTAGCTCATTCGACGCCCTGGGCCACCGCCCCAATGCGCCACCCCCTAAGACCTGCACTGCCTCGCGGTTTTATCAAATGGCTTGCTTGTCAATGACACCAATTAGCGTTTTTTTGTGTCTGTAATGAGCGTTACTTTTTGCTGGTCGAAAATCGTCTCCTTCTTCTTCCAATATCTGGAGCAAATGGACACCACAAATTTCAGCCACTAAGATCTCTCATTTGCCATTTCCCTTGCATTGTCTCAAGACATCGCTACATCCGGAGATTCACCTGAGCGCATATACGTATTAACATCCTCCTCTCTTCAAAAAGGTGTTATTCCGTCGCATGAAGGTAGGATGAGGAGCAGGTCAGCAATCAAAGACTTTCTTTTAGAAGCACATTGACATATATTTACGTTAAAACTTTACAAGCTTCCAGCCAAGCGGAATGACATGCCGTAATGCAACCTTCTCGGTCGTCAACACATAACTGACGCGCTCGTGATCGGGCTCTCGTCCGCGCCCTTAGCGGTGTCTATCACACCCGTGAGCGGGCAAGCGAACAGAAAATAAGAGACGAAAGATAGTATATCGAGGTTTTCGGTAACAGTCGGCAAGAGATACATCGTGCTGGTGTCAGTATATATATTCCCGACAAACTCCAGGACAACAGCCCGGGGACTTGTAGAGACGGTGTTGTAGTATCGGAGGCAATTTTTGGGTGATTCGCTAATCAAAAAATTTAAGAAAATCAGTTGACTATCCCGACGCTCCCAAGAAAGAACCTGGAACATTATGTCCTAAGGGGTAGATTAACCCAAATAAATAATCTAGAGCAGGGGTCGTCAACCTTTTTATGCCTAGCGCCCACTTTTGCCTATTTTTCATGGTAAAATTTTCCTACCGCCCACCAGCCTCGCTATATTTCAATTCAGTATATGGGTGGAAAAAATTCTAGAAGGAATCTAGGAGATTATAGAGACATTATAGGGCTTGAATAAAAGGAAAATAAATAAATATACTTTTGATTAATTTTATTAATTTATTACAGATTAACGAAACATTGGCGATGCTGGGACTGGAGGAGTGCTATGGGACCCTCACTGGCAGTATGTCTGGTGGTCAGAGAAAGAGATTAGCTGTAGCTCTGGAGCTGCTGTCTAATCCACCAGTTCTATTCCTTGATGAACCGACTACGTAAGTTCTATAAAACATTCAATTATTTATTAATTAAAAAAATATATATATTGAAAATACAATAAATTGCCATCTGTTGTTTACACTTCTAAGTTATTTGTTATTTTCATATTGTATGAAATATTGATTTAAAAATTATCAATAATAGATGTACGAATGGACTCCTACATATTTTTCACACCACACTTTTTTTCAATTTCAAACCATAAAATGCATTGACATATGTACTATTGTTTCATATAAGACAAATATTATACATCGAATGTTGACCTATGTGGCGAATATCATCAGTCCGCTCAAACATATTCATATATGTGAATATAAAAGACTAACCAAATGAACGTTACGAATTGCGTGATTGCTAATCTTTTGAATAGACACACGGCTTTAACAGTGCCAGCTCCTCCAGTACAGACCCTGCAGCGCCCAAGGTCATTCTTTTCTGGCGCTCCATATTGTACGTATTTAAAAAAAATAAGCAAGATACATTTTCCCCGGTGCCCCTAGCTCATTCGACGCCCTGGGGCACCGACCCACTTCGCCACCCCCTAAAAGCGGAACTGTTACCACCTCTCTTAATACATTAAAGATGTATAACTGCGATCAACATTAAATTAATATATATACAATGGCCATATATCTTTTCGTTTAACCAATGCGTCCTCCCTGTATTAACTTATGGCGCAGAGACGTGGAATCTGACAGCAAGTCTTACCCATAAAATAAAAGTCACCCAGCGTGCTATGGAGAGATCCATGCTCGGAGTGTCGCTAAAAGATAGAATCCGAAACGAGGAAATACGCAGAAGAACTCAAGTAGTGGATGCTACCCAACGAATAGGCACACTCAAGTGGCAATGGGCAGGTCATATCTGTCGAAGAGACGACGGTCGATGGGGAAGAAAAGTATTGGAATGGCGCCCAAGAACTGGCAAACGAAGCATTGGCCGACCCCCTACAAGATGGACTGACGATATAAGAAGAATAGCGGGAGTGACCTGGATGCGGAAGGCGGAGGATCGAAGAGGATGGAGACTCATGCGGGAGGCCTACGTTCAACAGTGGACGGACACAGGCTGATGATGATGATGATGATGATATCTTTTATTTTTTTAAGTAAAGAATATTTAAAATAAATAAAAATGTTTTCCAGTGGGTTAGACAGTTCCTCTTGCTCCCAGTGCATCTCTCTACTGAAGCGTCTCTCCCAAGAAGGCCGCACTGTCATCTGCACCATCCACCAGCCCTCGGCGCTTCTCTTCGACATGTTCGACAAACTGTACGCCCTCTCTGACGGTTACTGCATCTACAGAGGAATGGCCAAGGAGCTGGTTCCGTTCCTGAAACTGCAAGGGCTGCCTTGCCCTTCCTTCCACAATCCAGCTGACTTCTGTAAGAAAAATATCACTATTTTTCGAAAACTTTTTGACATTGTTTCGATTTCAGCCGAAATGTAAATGATCACATTCATACTAACAGTGGATACTGCCAATTTATTTAGTCTACCGCCGAAAAAAAAAATATTTGCTGCCTATTGACTAAAATTGCTGCCAAAACCTTGAATTATTTATTGAACAAATACAGGCTTAAATTAAATATTAACTTTTAGTTTCGGTGTCCTGTAAAAATAACTAAATTCCTTATTCGTGAGTCATATAATATCATCCTTAAAAAGATATTTTTCTATATTATAGTTTATTGTGATACTGAATATTCTTGGAATTTATTAATATATTAAAAATAATAATACAATAAATTAATTTTATTGCAATATGGTTAAAAAAAAATTGACAGTGCTAATCGCTCATTACAGCTTAGAACTGGGCTGTGTAATGCATCCCTTAGTTCATTCATTTAATATAAATATCTGAGAATGAGGAGGCACAGATTGCTTGCTCTCCCAAAGAGTAACACTAACCTGCCAGAGACTATGCCTCTTGGGAGAGGGATCAGACTGTTCAACCAAATCGTCTCGGATGTTGATATATTTCACATAATTGAGGCCCAATTCAGGCATGAACTCCACGAGTTTCTTTGGAGGAATTATTTGTTGGCGCAGTCTGTTTGATGAGCATTGGGACCTTCTATTGCTTGTCTTTATTGTTTCGTTCTTAGTACTTAATCATAAGTACCTATATTTGTATATTAATCTTGATTGTACTTCAGTGACGATTTGAATTTTTTTAAATTTGTAATGTTTCTGTAAGTGAAAAAAATAAATTGAAATTATAATACTCGTAACATTTTTCAGTGATCGAAGTTGCCATAGGTGAGCACAACGTAGACATCGCCAAGCTTGCCGAGTTAGCCGCTAATGTGGATGAAGAAAATAATGTTGCCATTTCAAGATACTCCTCTATCTCACAAAAAAATGGTAAAAAGAAATATATGATTAGAATAATTTGTTATATTGACTAACATGGTTATACTATTGTTTCTCATTTATAATGATCTGAGATATATCAG
The DNA here is from genome assembly GCA_022606575.1 of Glossosoma conforme. Classification (NCBI taxonomy): domain Eukaryota; kingdom Metazoa; phylum Arthropoda; class Insecta; order Trichoptera; family Glossosomatidae; genus Glossosoma; species Glossosoma conforme. The sequence goes on from JAGTXR010000036.1 coordinate 2,623,397, forward strand.
TGCCGGTTTTAGGGGGTGGCGAAGTGGGTCGGTGCCCCAGGGTGTCAAATCACCGAGTGTAACTAATCTTGCTTAGATTTCTTTCAATGTATACAATATGGGGCGTCACAAAAAAAATGCCCTAGGGCGCCGCAGGGCCTAAAGCTGGTACTGAGATATATCACTGACATGTTGATAGTAATAAAAAAAAAAAAATGTAATTGTATTGATTTTTTAGGAATAGAGTTAACAGATTTGAACTCAAAATGTGAATTGGATGATCTGAATGCCGATAACAGTATCAGCAGCAGCTCAGTGGAGTCTGCTCTCATTGTTGAAGAGATCTATCCTCCCGCCAACCTTGCACGACAAACATGGCTGCTCTTTAAGCGAAACTTTTTGACTGCGAGAAGAAATTACGTATGTATTAAAAATACCTTTATTAATTTATTTCATTACTCTTCAATAAGACTTATATGTCAATACATTAATTAAAAATAATTTACAAAAGTATCTATTACTTTTAGAAAAATTAATTCCTAATATGAATGTACGAAGGTTATCCGTAAAATAAGATTCCCATGGCACTACAGTCCTGAAAAGTGCCGTTATGGTGGATATCGCGATTCTGTAGTATACCTTGGTTACCCTATCTCCAAACCCCTTCCCTAGCGAGCTGCCTACGGAGCTCAGTCTTGGCTTGGCAGCCGTACGTGATAGATCTCCCCGTCGCTTCGCCCGCCAGGTGTGAGCTGCGCTCGGTGATCCGTTTCCTGTCTGCAAAAAACATTGCGCCAGTAGAAATCCATTCCCAGCTATGCTAAATCTATGGAGACAAGTGTATGACCGTAAACACATGCGCAAATGGTGAGAGTTCAAGAACGGGCGTACTGACGTCCATGATGAAGAGCGCTCCGGAGGGCCATCTGTTTCTGACAAAACAATCGGAAAAGTAGAGGCAGCGATGCTCTCAGATTGAAGAGTAATGGTTCTAAGTTCCCCAAATGATCCCTGATGTCAGCAAAACCTCTATTGACAAGATTTTGACGGAGCATCTACGGTATGCTAAGGTTTGCGCGAGGTAGGTGCCAAGAATGTTGACCGAAGACCACACACTCGCAAAATCGCAAAAATTGGATGGGGTATTGTCAAACACCCACCCTACAGCTGGGACTTAGCCCCAAGTGACTACCATCTCTTCCCTGACATAAAGAAACACCTAGGTGGAACACATTTCGGTGATAGAGAAGAGCTGAAAGAAGCGGTTCTCAGGTATCTGCGTGGCTTGGAGGCAGATTTATTTGACTCGAGCATTCAAAAGCTCGTATACCGCAAGCAAAAATGCATTGACCTTAGTGGCGACTTTGTAGAAAAATGTGTAAAAGTCTGAACTTTCCAAAAATGTATGCATTTATAGAATTAAACATGATTTACACTGTGAAAAATCACTGGAAACCTTATTTTACGGATAACCCTTGAGCACAGCTGATGAATGAAACAATGGTTTTTTTCTGAATATTTTACTCATGTGTTATTTATTATATTAAATTTTAATTATTTATATTTACTAAATAATTTATGATAGTTTCTTCCGATATTGATATACTGATAATAAATCAATTTCATTTAATTAGTTTTATTTTGTTTGTTTATGTTTAGTAAACCAATGTCACTCTAAAGTAATATTAAGGATTAATAATATTTATGGCTATTCAATTATAAAATTAAATATTTAATGTTTATATTTATTGCAGTCTCTGATGTTATGGAGGTTAATTGCGCACATTTTAATTGGCCTCCTGTTTGGATATTTGTACCGCAACGTTGGAAATAACGCTGAAACAGTTCTTGCCAATTATGTTTACCTTTACGGAACATTGCTTCTCCTCGTGTACACTGGGAAAATGTCAGTTACATTATCATGTGAGTATTTTAATGTTTATAATCTCTTAATAATATATTTTGTCTCATTATTTCAGAAAGAATAATTGTTAGGATTACGTTTGGTTTTGCGAAGAAATATAATACGCGTGTTGCTAAAAGGAACGTCTTTATTACAGTGACAACTGACAGTTTACAGGATTTACTCTAAGGGCATACAATGTCTGTGGAGTTGCCAGCAAGATCAGGAGTGTTATCAAAATAACAATAATAGCTGAATGAAAATTATTTTTAACCCTTTCGCATCGGTTGTCGATATATGCCGTCCAAGATTCCCTTACCCTTGACAGTTCACCACTCATTGTGACATCTACGGTAGGAACTTGAAACTGCAGTCATTCCCTTTATCAACCTACATGTATTATTTACAGGAATCTGTAAATTATGTAAATAAATATCGTTAGGTTTCGTCACAGGAGCGAGTTTTTTGTAAACCACACGTGTCAATGTCACCACATGTATGGATTTACATAATGAACGTTTGTTAAATATAATAGTTTTTTATGCATAATCTAATAGCTAAAGGATACAAGAACTAATGTGATATATGAAAATAGGTGAGATAAGTACATTGATGCTTCAAATACTAGTTTTAATAAAAAAAAATGGTTTGAGAAATTCACGCAGTAATGACAGTATAATTTGTATTCCACCGAGCCGTAACGAAAGAGTTAAATAAAATCAAAATATAATAGAATTAATATAAAAGATGGATGTTTGGTTATTTTGTTTATGTAAATTTAGCTATTGAATTATTGATTTGACAGACTAAAATACCAAATTATAGTTACATATTTATCAATCCTACGCTATAAATAGTCATGAAATTAATTTATTATTCAATTTTTATGTATCTTTTTTACATGGATCGATTTGCAGCTAAATTCTACTATAATTTAAAGCTATGTTTTATAGTGAAATGGTTTTATTTATTAAATATATCATATTTTGTACTTCTTTTTTGCAGTTCCAGTTGAAATGGAGATTTTAAAAAGGGAGCATTTTAACCGATGGTACAATTTAGGTCCATATTTGATATCGACATTGGCTCTCGAAATACCTTTCCAGGTAAACAAACATTACAATTACATTAGTGCATTGCCTTGTAATTGTAAATATTATTTAGTCACTCATTGTTTTAATTTTTCCAGATAATTTGCTGTGCATCTTATATTTCTATTAGCTACATACTGACTGGAAACCTTGTAGCAGACTTTCGACTTCACTATTTCTTCTTAATATCTATTAGCACAAGTTTATGTGCTCAAGCTTGGGGATACTTTATAGGAGCAACTACCCCTGTCAAGGTAACCTTCATAATATATCAATAAAAATCTACACAAAGATATTTCTATTTGCTTTTTATTGATCTTAAATAATATGTATCAATAAAGATTATCTTTTTTATGATATTTTTACACATAAATTAAGTGTTGGAAAAAATTCAACGATAAGCTTTATAAATCCAAGTTTGATTACTGTCCTGACGATGGAGAGATTTCTTCAAAACCGGTAAACCAATAAGTAATTACAACACAGTTTTACTAAGTGAATTATTTTAATATTTAATATGATAATCACTCTGTTTTTATTTTTTCATCATCATCATGTGGGGTGGTTAGCTTAAAACGCCACAGTCGGATGGGGTTTGGCGAGTTTATGGCCGGTTTACACCGTGCCTAGTTGAAGCTGAGAGAGCTCTTTTAGTATCTCTCTCAGCCCTTCTTTCTCCTGTCAGTTCATCACAAAACATTGCCAAAGGGATTGGTTACCGCAATCTTGATGTGACATGACTATGTAGGGCTCACCACGTACAGTTGGGAGTGGAGTTGGTTGTGAGAGGCTATAAACTGCTGTTGTAATAGCAGTTTAACCTTTAAACGCCCATTGGTCTCATACAGGACCGCAAATTTGCGTCGTTCAATGCCCTATCAGGCCAATTTTTGTAATGTTTCGTCGCACAATAGATTCTTTTATGAACTTACTTTAATACTATTATTACAAATTGATGTAATCCGATTGTGAAATGAACCATAAGCACTTGTCCTGTATGAGACCGTAGGGCATTGAACAACGCAAATCTGCGGTCCTATAAGGAAACCACTGGGCGTTTAAAGCCTCTAAGAATAATAGAAATATATTATTTTTATAATTTTAATTTAAATCAATACTTCAATATATATTTGTATCTGATTATATTTACAGATTGCTGTGTTCCTCGGTCCCGTAGTGGCAGTTCTATTCTCAATCTTCGGCTTCTGTATTCGACTTCTGGACACGCCCATCATCTTTCAATGGATGTTCCACGCTTCTTACTTCCGTGCCGGCTTCCACAGCCTCGTGTACAGTGTTTACGGACTCTCGCGGGGAAAGCTGGATTGCGCCGGAGAAGGTTTCAACTACTGCCACTACAAAGTGCCGGGCAAATTCCTCACCGAGATGGATATCCTCGATATCAATATTTGGAGTAACTTGGGGCTGATCTTGGGGCTGGGAGTCGCCATGCACATCATAACGGCAGGGGCCTTGTGGTGCCGTCTGAACCGAAGATAAACGATCATTGAAACACTTCTTTTGTGATATTAAATGTAGAAGAAAACTGTCTATTTTATCTTGGATCGGAAGGTTTACCAATCAATGTAATCTTGAGACTGATGAAAGTTACATACATTACAGGAATCTGCAATGAAACACGTGATAATGACATGCTTAGTGCTATATTTGATTACGTGTTAAGTTATTATCTAGGATTAGTTAGTTAATAGATATGCATTACCTAAATTACGATTTTTATCATTATTTACATACTCATGATATGTATTATATTTAATTTATTGAATAATCTCAAAAGTACACGGTATTTGATTTATATTGTTTTATAACCCTTACTTTAAAACATCTGCTTATTGTTAAGCTTTTAGTACTTATTTCTCAGAAATTTCAAATAATTTTATGACATGTGCGTCCATAATCATAAAACTGCATTAAAAGTAAGAAGTATACAAAATAATGCAGGGAGCGGCAAAAAACACTGATGGTTTTAAATCAGAACGACGACGTAAACCGTCAGCTTTTTTTGCCGCTACCTGTATTTCTTATTATTTGTACACTATAAAAGTAATAATATTTAATTAAGCTTTTTATTTACTGCATCTTTAGCACTTAATGATAATTTAACGATCTTGCCCAATTACCAAAGATTTTATAAAAATCTGTTCCTCCTCGAAAGTGTTAACTTAAAGTGTCTACTTTACAATGAGGAAGAAGAACATAATTGTTAGAACAATAATGTTCTTCCCAAAAGTATTACATCTCACGAAAGGAATGTAATGACAAACATTGGAACACTTTTTAAATATACTTAATTTAATTTATTTAAACATCATCTAAGGCTTATTTTTATCAAATTATGTTACACGAAACACCGGGTAATCACCCGGTTGCAAATATCCTTAAATAGAAAAAAAAACAACATTTTTTGCAAATATATGCTCATCTGACTCTATAAAATAAATTAAATGATTGGCTTTTCAATGATTACCAGTCCGTGAAAAGGCTCTAAACCTCTTTATCTAGTACTGTAAAATGGGTTTATAAAAAGTAAGCAGCTATATAGGCTGGCTTCAAAAGTTCTTGCGTAAATTTACTATGATTTTGAATGGCTTTCAGCACATCTTATTTTGTGTAAAATAAGCTTTTATTCAGTCTGTTGCGAAAAATCATATTTATTAATAATGAGAATGTAAAATAATTGTTTTTTTATATATTATTAATGTTATAAGCTATCCAACAAAATAAGCAGGGCGTTGGGTCTGAATTTTAGGGTTTTGTAAAATGTTTGTATGAAAAGTTTGAGAAACCTGTATTTTCTCATGTTCTTTAAGTAGCTTTTATAGTTTAGTGAAATGGTATTATAAAAATCATGTATTTTCCCACTGATAACTTATATAATTGTAGGATATTTTATATGATTTTGGATCTGTAATTCAGATGGATTAAGTTTAGGAAACATATAAATAAAATTATGTCACTTGTCAAAAATGTAAAGCTTGTTGTTGATTCAGTCAATTTGGTTAAAGCAAAAATCTCTAATACTTATGTTACTTTACTTTTTATATTATACTTAAATCTTCTGTATTTAACATATTATATTACACATCATATCAGCTTGCACTTAATGCAAAATAAGTTCAGCAAACTGTAAATAAAATGTACTTTTAAAAAGTCTAATTATTATTTAGTTTCACCAAATTAACTTTACATACATAAAAAGACTTTATTTTTTTTTAATATTATATTTTACAAAATGTAGAACTGTTTCATAACAATTTATTTCACATCTTGACAACCCTTTCTAGTTCCATTTTTATCATTTGTTGCGCATATATTTTATTTATAATTATTTAAAAAAATATATTTACGTCGAATGTAATGATTTATTTTCTACTTGAGAAGTTATTTTATATGTAATCGGTTATATTTTTATACTTAAGAATGAAATTTTTTTGGTATATTTTTATGTCAATACATTTGTTTTTTTTCAATGAAAACTATTTGAACGTATGGTCGACAAGTTTTATGAAGTAATTTGTATTTTGGAAATAAAAAAATCATAATATTATTTATTTTCTAACTTTTCGACCTCCTTATTCAAAAAAAAAAATTGTCAATAAACATTACATTCAGCTCACTGGTTAAATTTAATTTCTGTATTCATTAGTGTATTAGTAAAAATCTGACAAAAAAATATTCTTTCATTCATATTATAATGAATCATTTTTTAAATGTTAATTATGTGCTTGAGAATGTTTGTTTTTTGTAAAATTGTAATCGTTTACAAAATATATAAATATATATTTTTATATATAATATGGAGTAATGTCTCAATTGTTCATAGTTATTATAAGTATAAGTTATTTAAAAATAATAATATGATGTATTACTATGACTTATGGTAGATATGTGATAATATATTATAGATATTTATAAAATATGATGTAAACATGTTTTTCACAATAAAAAATAAATTTAATTATTTAGATTCCATTTTTTGTGTGTTTTGTGCAAATATTTTAAGTAATAATTATATATCCACTAACCTGAAAATCGCCGTAAGCCCACCCGTGGGCGCTTCGCAATATTCGAAAAATGTATTTCAAAATCAATTCTGATTTTCTCACAACGATATCTATGAATATTTTACAATTTTAACAAACCAAAAAAAAACGATATTTTTGGACAGTCTGGGAGATTTTCATGAGATGGTGTCAAGGGCTGGCACTGAATAAATTTTTTTTTCGAAAACAATTATATGGTATTTATATCTAAAATATTTACAACAAACGTGATGCGTTGGAGGAACATACGATGTAGGGAGACAGTTTTGTAAGTAGTTAGTCAAGGACAGTCGAAGCAAGCGGTCGAGTATTTGATCTATAATCTATTTTGTGGCAACCGCCCTATTGAAAAAAAAGTGTTTTTTTTTTCATGAAAATTTTACTTTAATCGATTGCAGCTCACCAATAATGTAAGTTAAAAATATTAAAATAAGTTAGTCATTAGTAAAAGTAGTGTTTTTATTTTTATGAAAACACGTGACGATGAAGTGGTTAATCAAAAAATATATTATATTATGTTATAGTAAAATATCTAAGAACATGCTGACTCTACCTAAATACACTGGGTGATAATTTACAAGATGTTCATGGAAAGCTTAATTTTATGCAATCAATTTCACACAATACTACAACCCGTGCATCAGTTGACTGGTTTATAATAAATCTTCGAAATAAGAATATAAATTTAAAAAGCTTTATTCGAACATACAATATTACTCATACAAAAATAAAACAATATGTGCAAAAATTGTACACTACTTTTTTACAATTTTAATTATCCACTATATTTTTAAGTATAACTATATAACTAGACATCAAAAATAATAAATATATACACTACTCATTTGTCACACAATTATCACAATAACTCGCATTGTTGTTTAAGTTTATGAAAGTTTAGTTTTTAACGATTCATAATAGTTCATTTCACTTTCAGAAATGGATGGAACAAAATCGTTGACTGCTTTAAGAAAATCTTCTTTTAATATTACTATGTCCTCCTCCTTCAGCTGCGATGGTTCAACCTCACCTAATGAAAAAAAAACATTAATTACAATTATCAATGATTGAAATACCTTTAGATTAGCGACATTGGTACCTACTATACTATCGCAAATATTAAAATTACTTAAATGTTAAAGAAAAGTAGTTATTTCCTTTACTAACCAGACTCTGCTCGGTTAACAGCTCTCCTGAGGGCTATTCGCCGTGCCTGGTTTACTACTGCTGCCAAATCTGCTCCAGTACACTTGGCAGGAAGGGCCTCAGCTACACTCTTTAAGTCTCCTTTATCCATCAAATTAAAACTATAAAAAGCAAAACGGATATAAAGAAAAGCATTAATATTTGATGATGTTTTAATGTGACGTCGAATAATAATAATAATAATAAAAGCTTTTATTCCAGCAGGATTGGGTGGATTATGCAAAACCCAATCTGCTATATTTTTAGATACATATATGTTTATATAGTACATACAAAATAATAATTATATATAAACACAATAACTCATGGTGGTCGCTGCAACATCTCCATCCAGCGATGGCTCAGGGAGGAGTTGAGCCATTCAGAAGCAGCCAGAATGATGGTGTTGTTGGACTTCCTTATCCTACTCCAGAAACCGGCAACACCGTGACGCAATAATGCTGGGAATGAATGGACTCTGCCCTCCACAAACATGTCAGATATGTTACAAAATATAGAGAGTTGCATAAGTTGGCGATATGAATTATTATACGCAACTTTGAGCTTCTTCCACTCTCGTTTAGGATAGCTAGACCAGAGTTCTGAGGTATATAATGCCATACAGTGTGCTTTGAATAGCACTTTCCTGACAGGAATATATATAATACGTACCCTCTGCATGCAGCATTTAAAACTCTTAATTTATTGGAGTCGCCTTCATATGGGCCCACGTAAAGCAACTTGTCCAATCTTCCAGGTCGTAAGAGTGCCGGCTCTACCAGGTCGGGTCGGTTGGTGGCCGCCACCACAATGACAGGACCTAACAACAATAAAATTCATCGATAAAGCTGTCAAGATAATAAGAATGAAAAATTGTATAATTTACTAAATAATATTTATTTGATGAAAGAATACCCGATTGTGAGTCTTTGTCTCTAGCGGCAACTCCATCTAACTCGGCAAGCAGCTGACTGACGAGTCTGTCGGCTGCTCCTCCGGCGTCTCCTGAAGCTCCTCGGGCTCCGGCTGCGGCTTCGGCTTCGTCCAAGAAGATCACACAAGGGGCACTGGCGCGAGCAGATGCAAAGACTGCGGAAAAAAAAGCACATTACATAGCTAATCATCATCATCAGCCTGTATCCATCCACTGTTGAACGTAAGCGTACCGCACGAGTCTCCATCCTCTTAGATGCTCCGCCTTTGCATCCAGGTTCATATGTTCGTCAGTCCATCTTGCAGGGGGTCGGCCAATGCGTCGTTTGCCAGTTCTTAGCCGCACTCCAATACTTTTCTTCCCGATCGACTGTCGTCTCTTCAACAGATATGTCCTGCCCATTGCCACTTGAGTGTGCCTATTCGTTAGGTATCATCCACTACTTGAGTTCTTCTGCGTATTTCCTCATTTCAGTTTCTATCTTTTAGCGACACTCCGAGCATGGATCTCTCCATAGCACGCTGGGTGACTTTTATTTTATATGGGTAAAACTTGCTGTCAGATTCCACGTCTCTGCGCCATAAGTTAATACAGGGAGGATGCATAGGTTAAACGCCTTAGTTTTAAAACATTGCGGAATTTTCGCTTTAAAAATGTACTTTAGTTTTCCAAATGCTGCCCATCCCAGTTGTATACGTCTGTCGATAACTAATATATAAATCTACAACCAGTCAATAATATTATTAAAATAATTACCTTCGCGCATATTGCGCTCTGACTGTCCGACATACATGTCAAGCAGCTCTGGGCCTTTTATACTCAAGAAAGAAGCCTGAAGCTGAGAGGCGACAGCACGGGCCACTAATGTCTTACCACATCCAGGAGGACCCCACAATAATAGACCTGGAATGAAACAAACTCACATTAATAAATAAATCAAATACTACACAACTCTTTAACATCCTCCTTTCTCTCAAAAGGGTGTTACTCGGGAGCAGGGCAGCAAAACAAAGACTTTTTCAGAAGCACATTGACATATATTTACGTTAAATCTTTACAAGCTTCCGGCCAGGCGGAATGACATGCCGCCAGCCGTAACGCGACCTTCTCGGCCGTCAGGACCCGACTGATCTCCGCGCTCGGTATTGACTCTCGCCCGCGCCGCGAGCGGCGGTGTCTCCAACTAACACACCAGTTAGCGGACCCGTCCAAAATGACAACATGGTGTCACATAAATGCACGACAAGCCACCAGATATAAGAGATGAAAGATTGTATATCGAGGTTTTCGGTACCAGCCAGCAAGGGCTACATCATGCTGATGTCATCTTATTTATCAGTGTTTCAAATACCTTGATATTAATATATGTCATATTCGAAATAAAATAAAATATGAATAATGTCTTACTGAAAATGTTATGTAAAAATTGCTTATAATAAATGAAAACATGCTGTACAATATGATGTAATAATTATTTGAACTATAAGGTTACTATATTAATTAAATAATCATCTCACCTGATCTCTTCAGTCCACTATTGGCTAACAGATGGGGGAATTTCAAAGGCAATTCAATTGTTCTGGAAATCTCCTTTTTCAAATCCTCCAGACCTCCAATATCTTCCCATTGAACGTTCGGTATCTTTAATGAGCCTAATTTCTTGCTACGAAGCAAGCGTAATGTTTCTACAATAAAATAAAAGTTAAAATAACTACAAAAAAAAAACAATTTTTAAAAATCAAAATTTGTGGTTCATGTTATAAAAATAATCACTTACCTAGTGCTTCGTCAAAGTCAACTTTTCTAACAAAACCCATGCTGAGTTTTTCTTTATTACATATATTTTTTTGGGCCAAGTATCCATTTTTTATTGATAGATTAGTCAAAGCATCCAAGTCACCAAAAATAAATGTTTCAGTCTTGGATGCAATATTTTCTAAAATTAAATGATATTTTTCATTTAATTGCCATCTTGCATTATCTTTACTATCAACACTTGTTTCACATGTTTTTGAAATTGAAGACATTTGAACATTTTCATTGGCAACCAAATCATTTTTTCTTGCTGCATCAATGTTATCTTCAAGTGTTTTATTTTTACCACCATCTTGGACTATTAATTTTTCTTCAACTGACACCATTTCCACGGCTAATTCTTCAGAGCTTCTGTCTCGATCTGATCTTTTCATTTTCGATTTATCTGATGTTTTTCCACGACCCGTTTTACTTTTCTTATTTTTTTTCTCAAATCCGACATTTCCATCATTTGTATCTATATATTTTGTTAGGCTAACGTCTTTGTTTACAACATTTTCATTGCTTATAATAATATTATCATCGTTTGTATAAAGTAAGGATTCTTCTGAATTCAATAACGGTTTAAAATTATCATCACAAAACGAAATGTTTTTTGCAAGACTCATCCATTCCAAGAGCTTAGTTCTTTCAGATTTATCAGGATAGTTTATAATGAACTCTTCCAAAAATATTCTCATAAGGTTAGGTTTCAGTTCTACTGAATTCTCACAACTAGCGATTATAATTATAGGGAACTTGGTGAAATTTTCATACAAATCTGTTAATTTCTTTACAAAGCTTTCTACAATTCTAGCGTCTTCATTTTTTTCAGCGTCCAATCCAAATACCTAAAAATATACAAGAAATATTTCATTACATATATAGAACACAATTTACTACTTATATTTAGAAAAATGAATTTAAGCAAAAGTAAATAACACTTTTTTAAAGGTATAAAGGTCTTTTAGTTGAAATCTGCATGTCAAGGTAATCCTTTCTTGCAGTGATGAAAACATTTACAAATAATTACAATATTGTATTTCTTTAAATATTACATCAAACTCTTCAAGGTAGACTACAACAGGAGCTGAGCTCTTGGCCCTCTGCAGCAATGCCTCTATCTTGGCCTCAGCTTGCTTAGCCGTGGAGGCAGCCAGGTAAGTGCTTGAGGTCGCTAGGAACTGCATCCCGAGTTGCTCCGCCAGGCGCCTCGTTACCAGACTCCGTCCTGACCCAGAAGGTCCTCGAAGCAGGAACACAGGCTGCAGGACGCACTTTAGTTCCATGTGCAAAACGCTTACTGAAAAAGAGAAGTAAAAAAAGAAAAAATAGGTTAATAAATATAAGAATACTTTTTTTCACATAATACATATATTAATAATATAAAAAATTTAAAATAATATTCAACTTTAAGTAACAACTTCAAAAAACAATAAACATAAATATATATTGATTTAAATATTGATTAGAATATTATTTCAATTTTTCAATATTCTAATCGTCTTTTATAGATTACAATATATTACAATATTATTAGTAATTAAATATACACATACTATACATCAAATTCTTTATACGCATCAATTCATTCAGAAAAAATATCGGCAGAAGTGGGATGCGAACCTGCGAGCCTTGGAACCAACCGTTGCTCTTGTTCATTACCCTAATCCACTCGACTATCTCCCGCCCGAACTGGTACGTGGAATAAGTTGTAATTATACCATTGTTACCATCATATAACGATAGATGTCTCTATAGTCTGTAGTATATATTCAGAGTGTGTATATTATTATTTTTTATTATTCAATCAGTCAACATTTATTCACAGGCTTTTTAGTATTATTACTTTTCGACAGTCTATTTAAGGCTCGCAGGTTCGCATCCCGATTCTGCCGATATATTTTCTGAAAGAATTAATGCATATAAAGAATTTGATGCATAGTATGTGTATATTTAATTACTAGAAATATATATCATTTGAAACTATAACCTCAAACTAAGGAGGACAAGTCTTTCAATCATATATCTCATATGTTATGAATTTGAATGTAATGAGTCCAGATTTAGATGGCATTTTAATACAGCTCTGAAGTAAATTTGAGTGATGTTTAGTAATTAAGTTTTCTTCTTCTTTCTTCGAAAGAATACTTCTGTGTATCCAGCATTAATTTTAGAAAATAATGAAATGTATTTTTACAGAAAAATTATAATTTGGTACATAAAAAATTAACAATAATTTTACCTTTTTTATCTAATATAAACGGTGTCACGGCAGATTTTAAATCAGTTAATAAATTATCCAAGCCAAAGGGACACGTATTTATCAAATACTGTTCAATATATTGTTCCTGAGATTTGAAAAAATTGTTGTCTTTCAGGCCAAACGACCTCAGCTTGGGTATGAAAGAATTAATGTTTTCATCCTGAATTAAATCTGTCTCTCCTTTAACAACGAAATAGCCAACACCAGAAAACAAATTATTGTTATTTGAATTTTCCAAAATATCTTTAGATATCTGTGAAATAAGTTTACATTTGAAGTAAATGCATCTTACATTTCTCAAAACTTTGAAATACTTCAAATGCAAGTGTCCTGTATACTCTTCACGAACTGGCACACCAAAATAATCATCTTGGTGCAAGAACTTTGGTGTTTTAAAGTAATTATTCAGCATGAGGTCAATGATATCTGTACCTAAGTATGATGCACAATTAATCATTTGAACTATCATTCTTTTAGCTATTTTAGGTGCATCTTTCTGCAACTTTATAGGAACAAGCTTCAAGCCGAATTTGCACTTCGGATAACCATTTAAACATTTCTGAATGTTAAAGTACTCTCCCTCTGTTAAATATGCTTCACCTTCCTTATTTGATGTAAACGGTATCAATTGTACAATTCTTTCATTGCGTAAACCATTACGGATCTTTTTTGCCCTGCTCTGCTCATTAGATAAAAGTTCAATTGTTTTCCTTGCAAACGCATCTTTCTCATAAGCGATATACTTTTTTACATTGGCTAAATCACTTGAAAGTTTACACAGTTTAATCAAAGATTCTTTATCCAATTTCGGTTCTAGACACGCCCACAATGTGTTGCCGTCTCGATAATATAAATTTTCAGAATGCATCTCTTTAAAAAAGGCCACGGGAACAATTATTTGATGGCACGGTCCATACACAGGCGAATCTTCTGTGACCTTCTTAACAATTTTACCATGTAAATCATCAGGAATAATCTTGCACTTTAATCCGAAATGATGCATACGTCTTTCTTTAACAGTCTGATTTGATTTTACAACATATTTAATATAAAGATATATCAAAAAAATATATGAATTGTATTTGGGGAATATAAGTACTAAGCAATAGCGTGCTAGGCGAATTGTTTTATCGTTATACTCCATGATATTTGATCGTGTTTATGATAAGCTACTTGTAAGACCACTTTTATACACCTGGTAAACACGTTAAAAATTAATTAGATGTTCCAAATATAGGACAAAATACTAAAAAAGTGGCTATTGTAATTTTTGACATTTTATAATAAGTGACATTTCAAAGTTCAAAACAGAGTTAGTATTGCCAGTAAGTAAAATATATCATTGGTATTTTTAAAAAGGTACCTACCAACGCAATCTATTTTTATCTAATCAATAATCATTTACCAATGTAAGTCAGTCTTCCTTTCATTTATTTAAAACAAAAGAATTATTAACTAAAAGAATTATTAATGATTTTTATAAACATTTATTATATTAATTAATCACTTTATATTTAAAAACTTTTTGTATTTTCCCCTTTATATTAATAAAGGGGAAAATACCACAATAAAGGTCTAAAAGACATCCCATGTATCAGCAAAAAAATAATTGCTTGGAGATCGAGATGCAAGATTCTGTTGCTGCAAACCAATCCACCGGATTGATACTACGAAGAAGATTTAAAAACCTACCTAATTTCATATTTTAAGTTTATAACATGTATCAATCGTTAAAAAAAAGAAGGGCGGATATACAATCTTACCATCTCAAAAAACAGACTTCGGACCGGAGTATGCAAGATGAGGACACAAATGAGGGCCTGGCAGTTTTACAGCGGACCGGCTGAATGTGACTGCAGCGTGGAGCAGACCCTGTCACACCTTCTGGAGTGTGCGCTGTGCCCGAATAGCTGCACCCAGGAAGACCTGATGATGGCCAGAAGTAACGCCATCGACGTTGCCCACTTCTGGGCAGACAGGATCTGACCCTGTTGTTTCCGACACGATTATATATATATCTCAAAAAAGAGAGACGAAAAAAGTGACGTCAAAGATTTATTTTTTCAATTTGTAAGAACTTGCTAAGATTTTTTTGATAATATAAACAGTGTCCAAATCATAAATTAAATTTGAGTTTAAGTGAAAATTAAAAATCATATAAATAACCATATTTATGAGCAATATGTATCCGATTTTATTCAGATTTTAGCAAATGTAGGAAATGAAAGTTAAACGGATAGCTCAAAAATAACTATTTTCTAACCGACTTACGGAGCACAGGTGCTCAGCGCAGCACCAGTTTAATAACAAGGAGTGGGTACGTAGTTAATTCAATTATGTTAGTGTTTTTTTCAAGTTTTGAATATGTTAATAAAGGATATATTATTATTATTATTATATAATTGCTTTGATTCTGTGTAAAGTGCCATAATATTATATTATCATTAATTTAATGAATTAAATCAATCAAAGAATTATGATTAAATTTGATATGAACAATAACAATGAATTACTCTCGCATATTTACACTGATAACGACGAATCAATGATTTTATATTATATTCAACCGATTGATATGCAATATACTTTTTTGGTTGCTACCTGGATTGTTGAGTAGTATCAAAATTGATATATGAATTAATATATCATTCTGCATAGACTATAAAGTTCGATTGTTAATATTTTTTGTTTCTTTGGATAATTTACTTCACTAATAAAATAACCTGTTTATGTTTGTGCAAAAACTTTAATAAAATATGTACTCCGTAATAAATTCCTAATTAACGCCGTTTGGTATTTCATTTTGTAGTAGAATTTGTAATTAATTATATCGAGATTTTGCTCGTAATGTTGCACAGTGCTATATTATT